>JAPPVO010000031.1:70341340-71688064 GCA_030407325.1 Camellia japonica
TATATCATTATTACTGACCCCACCTATTATACAAATTACAAATATTCAAAACCTCTAAAAGTATGCCACATCATCTGTTGGTATACTAGTTGGTACATTAATTGGTACAACAATGGCCAATGACGAACCAGAATTTATTATCGGAAGGGTTAAAAGAAAAAATATTTTTTTTTTTACCATATACACAAAACCACACACACATATAATATATATATATATATGATATATAAAATATATATATATATATATAATTTAAATACCATAAAAGCAATTCTAATATGATGAATAATTTTTTTTTTTTTTAAATGTAAAATAGAAAGAGAATTCAAGATGAAAAAAAAATAACATATATTTTTTATATTAGGGGATCATTTTATATATAAAATGATATATATATATATTAAAAATTTTCTGACAAACAATAATATTCATAGAAACAGAGAGACATGACCTCCTATAATTTTTTCCTAGTTCCGTCCCTGACAATGATATTATCAAATTTGACAACCTCGGCCACTTTGGTAGTCCTACAAATACTCTTAATTTAATCATAAGAAAGTTTGGGGTATCCTAAATTTTGATTTATCTTTTTATGTATATATATATAAATATATATTAAACTTATGGTCAATTTTTTTATTGGGTGAATTATAGGACTGAACAAAAAAATCAAAATAACCACAAACTGAACCGGTCCAAATCAATTCAGTAGCCTTCGTTTGGTTTTTCTAATTCCTAATTCGGTTTTGATTTGGAGAAAAACTGGTGTTAACAGTTCGATTCTGAATTTTGTTCTATGATTTCGAATTTAAACCAAACTAAACCATGTAATTTAAACCATATACCGTGCATACAATCTCAACTTTTTATATATGACATCCAAATCCTAATCTCATATATCATTATAGTGTTATCTTTCTATGTTATGTTTGTTTAGGTTAATGGTTGAACAATGTGCATATTTATATTTTAAAAATTATGGCAGATTAATAGTGAACAATATGTTTGCTTAATATTATGTTTGTTTAACTAGTGAACATATAAGAGTAGTTTGATTGATGGTATGTTATTATTATTTTTAAAATTTATGACCGGTTGAATGATTTTTAGAAAGTGCCATATGATTTTTTTGTGAACAGATTATGTGAAACTGTGATTCCAAATCAAACTGAAACATATTTTAAATGGTTTGGCTCGCATTAGTTTCATAATTTTAATAGTTTGATTTGGTTACAATTTTAATGGAACCGTAAATAATTGATTGGTTCCGGTTTCATCCCAAACCAAACTAAATTAGAGCATAGTTAGCCCTAATAAACTATACTCATCTCTCTCGAGATTTGAAAAAAAATATAATTAGCTCTGCATTTTTTACATTATTATACTAATCTCCTTTAAGATTTAATTTACATAATAATTAGGTTCTTTTTCATTAATAATTCGTTAATGACATGAATAAAATTGACATTGTCATCTCCTATCTATGAAAATATATTATATTTTTACTTATTTTAATATTTATCTATCATTTATATTAGTTTTAGTTGCTTTAATCTTATAAAAGATAATTTAGGATAACTTAAAAATAGGGAAATTTGTTTTAAGGTTTTTGATATTAAGATTTTATAAGTTAAAGGACATACAATATTTTTATAGTATTTAAGGTCCCTCAACATTTTTACAAAGAAAATTCGACTCAGATAAATTTCACTCGACTCAGAGAAATTTCAATTTCACAGAGAAATTTTAAAATTTTAAAAATTTCTCTGTGAACATATTAGAGAAATTTCGAAATTTCTCTGAGTTGGGGCTGAATTTTTTTTGAGTCAGGAAAAATTTATTTGAATCGAATTTTCTCTATGAAAATGTTAAGAGACCTTAGCTAATAAAAAAAATATCTTGAACCTCTTATATTACACAAAGTTAGAGATGAATGTTTTACTAATTTTTCTTTAAAAATATGGGGCTAATTATATTTTCCACAAACCTCGAGTGAGTATAATTAATCCAATTTTTATTTTAGTATGTTGAGGGTCACACGCGGCATAGTAGAGCGTGTAAATTGTAAATGTATATATAATGGGTTGCCACGTGGCGTTGTACAAAGATCATTGAACTTGCAATATTTTTTTTAAGAGATAGCTCGTGGAGTTTATTACGTGTCTCGTTTTGATGATCTGAACTATTCAATATGTAAAGTTTGTCGAATATTTTATACTTATAAACAATCATGTTGACAAAAATGTGTTTCGATCAGGAGCTACCGATATTCGATCAACGTGATTTTCAAAGCATAAAGTACTCAACGAGTTTTATATATTGAACGGATCAGATTATCGAAATGGGACCGATGGTGGGCTCCACGGGCCCAACAGTACGCTTCAGTCCACTATGTAGATCAGGGAGAAGTCCCTCCTTTGTTTTTATAAGGCAATTTTTAAGTATGCAAGTGCATATCATATGTATTTGCGTAAATTCTTACAAATATATGTAAATTATCTCACAAAATTATGCACGTTTTCACAAACATAAGTAAGTTAACTTATAAAAATTTGAGAATCACAACTTGCGTATATAGTGAGAACTTATGAATATATATTGTGTATGTCATCTTTTGTAACAATCAAAGATAAAATGAATAGAAGATATGAGATTGTTGATTTATAGTAACACTGTTATGTAATGGTTATGTTAATTATTTGGGGCGTGACATTTATCTAGTACATCCTAAACTTGACTTAAATCTACATAAATTTCCCACGTTTCTTTGCCATACTGAAAAAGGTAAAACAAAGCTCACAATTACAACTTATATGATGACAAAAAGAAATTAATATATCTTTTCCCCCTCAAAATGGCAATTGATGATACTATAATTAATTTCTAGAATATGTGACTATAAATAAATATAGTTTTAAACAAACAAAAAATTGTAATTCAGCCTCTTAGTACCAACTTTTACCTCTGAAATATAAATAGAACAATAGCCGAGTTCAGCAATGCAAGGCCAACAAGAAATCTTCCCCAGAGTATTTCATCCAAGGAATGAGCTTGTCCACTGTTACAAATTGAAAGTGATCAAGATAAAAAAGAAAAGTTATACAAACATGCTAACTAAAGACCAAAGAAGGTATGTACATGGAAATATCAGAGAGCGAATGCATACAGTATGTTTATTAAAACATATAATTATTATCCTTGTAAAATTTTACCTTTCTTAGTAAGTACCAAATTTAGTAATGTGTCAAACGAATTTAAATTACCTTATAAGGCACCCAAGAAAAAGTGGTATTGCAACTGAAACGGTGCGTCGACAACCCAGTTATCGACCAATGAACAGAGCTGATGCTTCCAATAAATGCTCCTGCTATGAATATACTCACTACTAGCCCTCAATAAATGAGTTCCCTTTTTTCAAAAACAGCTAGTGAAATAGTGTGGGGTTATATTTCTGAGCATCAACACGTGGCAAGATGACGTCGGCGTGTCATCAAGAAAGCTATGTGTCACAATATAGTTTTGCCACGGTATCCTAGTATTTGCCGAGGTTATTTCTGAAGGCATCTTAATCCGGATGAAAGCCTGCAACCTCGGCTACACCTGCAATGGCCGAGCTACCCGCAGAAAACTGGAGCCGAGGTAACTGTCGGACTGACCATATCAGCCAATATAAAATATTATCTTGGTAGGTGGATGTCCAACTATGTGGAGTAAGCCATCATTTCACTAACTAAGTGGCCTCGAGGCCATAAGAGTTGATCACGAGGCCATTAGAGGCCATGTGAAGGGATAAAGAGCTTTTACCTGGAAAGCTGCCGAAAGTGCATTGGTGGGCTGGCAAGACAGCTCAAAAGTTAGTGGCTTCTGCACTAACTTCACTAGTATATATATGGAGAGGTCAATGGACGAAGGGGAGGGGGAATTCATTCGGAGCAGAGCATAAATAAGCTTCAAGTTAATAGTAGCATTTGTAATTATTTACTTTGTGAGTGGGAAAGTTACAGAGAGTTAATTGTAATTTCTGTCATTCAATAAGAGAATTACCTCGGCCTCCCGTGGACGTAGGCACTATTGCCGAACCACGTAAAATCCTATGTGCCTTTGTATTATTATCTGTGCCATCTATTCTGCTTGTGTTTTTGCCGCTGAATCACTAAGATAGGCAGTGTGATCAGAAAATCACTCACACAATTTGGCGCCGTCTGTGGGAACGAAAGACGAATAGATGGCTAGTAATACACAAAACGAGAAGGTCGGGGGCAACGCTCCCGCTGGGAGTGACAGGTCTAATGACCTTGATGTTGACAGAGACAACCACAACAACAAAGTCCGTGGCCAGGGGCACGAAGGGAAAGACGCCATCCAGGAGGACAGATACTACAAGGAGGATGACCTCCAAGTATGGAGGGAACGGTGCATACGAAGGGATGAAGAAGTCAAGGACCTAGCATACAAGTTGGCCGACCTGCAGTCGGTCGTCAACTTCATGATGCAAAATAATGCCATGAAACCACCATACCCACTGCAGGATACGCCGATCCCAGCAGTTCAGAATCAGAATGGAGGACGAAAGATAAATCCAGAAGCATCACAACGTTCGAAGAGCAAGAGGCATTCACACCCGCCCTCCGAGGAGATCGGGCGAGAGGAATCCAGACAAGAAAAGTCCCAAAGAACATGTCATACAAAGGATCATGAAACCAGAGAACCTCGGCATATACAAAGACGGGCTCTCTGCTTCGACACTACCCAGGGAGAAAAATCTAAACAGGCACACCACGAGGCCGAGAGCAGCGTGCCAAAGGGACTCAAATCGAAAGATAGCCGAGCTCCAGGGAGAAGCAAAGAAGATTTGAGAAACTACCTCAAGAGAAGGGAACAGAATGCTGAGGCCGAGGTAACCTCATTCGTCAAGCCAAGGACGCCATTCTCAGTAGAACTAGACAAATTCGAAGCTCCGAAAAGGTTCAGCATGCCGAGGTTCAAATCTATGACGGAAAGTCAGATCCTAACTTCCATGTTGGGTTATTCTTAAACTCAATGGCATTATACAGTGGAAATGGGCCTTTGCTCTGCAAAGTATTCCCATCGTCCTTTGGGGAAATTGCATCGGATTGGTTCCACAAGTTACCAAAGGGAAGCGTGAAGACATGGGAAGGCCTGGCCGAGATGTTTGTGGCCAGGTTCGTGACAAACAAGCTACAGCCATTAAGGGTGGATGCACTAATGGCTTTGAAGATCAGCAAGGATGAAGGCCTTAGGGCCTATGCAAAAAGATATTACGAGGTGTTTAACCGAATACCCGAATGCAACCAGGAGGTAGCAGTAGTGTCTTTCAAGAACGGCCTAAAAGAAGATTGTTCACTTCGGAAATCTTTGGCGAAAACATTGCCGAAGAACATGGAGGAACTCATGGCAAGGATCGAGAAGTATGCCAGAGCCGAAGAAGATACATCGGCATCAAAGCAAGTCAAACCGGAGCAAGGGAACACCTCGCCAAAGCGAAGCCGAAGTAACAACGGATTCAGCAAGGCGGAGGTAGAGCTGAGGGCTAAACAAGCGGTAATAACCGTGTTCCGAATTCCGATTCAGAAGGTCCTAGGAAAAATTCGGGGCGAACCCTATTTCAGAACACCGGCGAGGCAACCTGGGGAGTTTATGGGACGAAACGCGGATAGACATTGCTCATACCACGATGAAAACGGACATACAACACAAGGATGCAGAGCCCTCAAAGCGCACTTGGAAGATCTGGTGAGGCAGGGCCACTTAAGAGACCTTGTTGACGAAGCCAGAACAAGAGAGGAACAGACCAGACTGCCTCAGGCTGAAGCGGCCCCACCACCACCGCAACCCCGGCGGAAAGACCTCGGGTGGTAAATGTGATTCATTCCAAAGTGAATGCAAATGACGTTCGGGGAGAAACCCAACGAGTAAAACATCTGCAGCATGTGAACCAGGTCGGACTGAAAAGACCTCGGCCCGAAGATTGCCAAGGTCCGATGATAACCTTCACCGAGGCCGACCTAGAGATGGTCCAGCATCCACATAATGATGCCTTGGTAGTATCCCTCCAGGTTGGGAAGTGCCAAGTAAAACGCATCCTGATAGATCAAGGCAGCTCATGCAACATCATGTACGTTAGATGTTACAAGGAGCTGGACCTACACCCTGATGACCTGGAGCATTCAGACGGCCCGATGGTCGGCTTCAACGGAACGCCAACGTGGCCCCTTGGTGCCACAACCTTGGACGTACAAGCAGGCACAAAAATGATCAAGACTGAGTTCATTGTGATTGATACTCCATCGCCATACAACATCATCATAGGCCGGCCGTGGTTGCATGTAATGGGGGCAGTCCCCTCAACATTGCACCAACTACTGCGCTTCCCCACAGAACATGGGATTGAAGAAATCCGAGGAGATCAACTGCAGGCAAAGAATTGCTCCATGGCAGCAATGAAGACTACCTGCAATATTCAAGAACCAGCCAAGACCGAGATTGAAGACAAGGACATAGAAGTCCTAGAGGATGTCGGCAAGGAGCCGGCCGAGAAGAGTGAAGAATCACTAAAGAAGATTTTCGTCCAGGAGGGCGATGAAGAACGTTTCTTTCTTCTCGGTTCAGGCTTAGCCGAGGAAGAGGAAAGGGAACTAGAGGCATTTTTAAGAGCAAACATAGAAGTGTTCGCCTGGACACCTTATGAAATGCCTGGCATTGACCCCGAGGTCACATGTCACAGACTGAATGTGGACAGGTCGGCTAAACCAGTGGTGCAGCGAGCCAGGAGGCCGACGTTGGTACACGTCGACGCAGTGGAAGAAGAGGTTGACAAACTTCTAGAGGCCAGGGCCATCAGAGAAGTTAATTACCCGACATGGTTATCAAACACCGTGGTGGTGAAGAAGAAAAATGGCAAATGGAGGGTTTGCGTAGACTTTACAAGCTTAAATAAAGCCTGCCCCAAAGACAGCTTCCCTTTACCAAAAATTGACCAGCTGGTGGATGCTACATCGGGACATGGAAGGATGAGCTTCCTAGACGCTTACAGGGGATACCACCAGATAGCCATGTACCCACCAGACGAGGAAAAAACAGCATTCATCACCCCAAAAGGCCTGTACTGTTACAGGGTGATGCCTTTTGGACTAAAAAATGCAGGAGCAACCTATCAAAGGCTGGTAACCAAGATGTTCAATCATCAGATAGGCCAAACAGTGGAGGTCTACATCGACGACATGGTTGTAAAGACCAAGGAGCCAAAGAATCATCTTGCGGACCTAGCCGAGGTATTTGACATACTCAAGACATATCAGCTCCGACTAAATGCATCAAAGTGCGCATTTGGGGTTGGGTCTGGGAAGTTCCTAGGGTACCTGGTAACCAGAAGGGGAATAGAAGCCAGCCCAGATCAGATCAAGGCCATCCTAAATCTACAGAGCCCCACCTCGGCAAAACAGGTTCAAATGCTCACTGGCAGGGCCGCAGCCCTAAACAGGTTCATAAGCCGAAGTTCAGACAAGTGTAAACCCTTCTTCAACCTGGTAAAGAAGACTGCAGACTTCCTGTGGACCAAGGAATGTGAGGAAGCTTTGGACAATCTAAAGAAGTATCTGACCACGGCTCCAATCCTCTCAACGCCGGAGCCCGAGGAGGAGTTGTTTTTGTACTTGGCCGTGTCCGAACATGCTGTGAGTGCAGTACTAATCCGAGAAGAGAAGGGAGACCAGAAGGCCGTCTATTATGTAAGTAAGACCTTAGCCAGTGCTGAAACAAGGTACTTGCCATTAGAGAAATTAATGCTGGCCCTAGTCATGGCCTCAAAGAAATTGAACCACTATTTCCAAGCACACAAGATTCTGGTGCTAACAGAACACCCATTGAAATCCCTGTTACAACAAGGAGATTTGACAGGAAGAATCGCAAGGTGGGCAGTAGCCCTGGGACAATATGACCTGGAATTCAGGCCCAGAACAGCAATCAAGGGCCAAGTTTTGGCCGACTTTGTGGCAGAATTTACGCCAGAATCAATCGAACGTCGGCCTCCGATTAGCCGAGATGAACAAAGCTCTAGCAGGCAAGAAGAATCCCGGCCGACAGCAAAAGAGCAAAGGAAGGAGAGGCACAGACCATGCAGCATTTACATCGGCGATTCGTTTAGACTCTTTGTCGATGGAAGTTCAAACCAACGAGGAGCGGGGGCCGGAGTGCTGCTGATATCCCCAGATGGAGAAATAATAGAACAATCCATCCGTTTGGGGTTCAAGGCCTCAAACAATGAAGCTGAATACGAAGCATTGATTGCCGGACTAAAACTGGCAGCAGCAGCTGAAGCCGATGAGGTAATAGTTTTTTGTGATTCACAACTAATTGTTAATCAGTCAACAGGGGAATTTGTAGCCAGGGACGAGCGTATGTCGGCATATGCGAAAGAGGTGATCAGATTAGCTGAGCTATTTCAGAATTGCCGACTTCTTCAAGTTAGCCGAGATGATAACAGCCACGCCGACGCTTTAGCCAATCTGGCGAGCTCAATACAGACTGGAAAGACGAGAACAATTATGATCGACTATATGTCGGGCCCGAGCATAGAACCACGGCACGCGAAGCAAGAAGCAATGTGTGTGGACATGGGGCCGAGCTGGATGGATGCAATTGTTGCATTCCTGAAAGAGGGAAAATTGCCAGAAGATCGCAAGGAGGCACACAAAGTCAGACTGAAGTCGGCAAGATTTTGCCTATCTGCGGAGGGACATCTCTACAGAAGGTCCTTTACCGGACCCCTATTAAGGTGCGTACACCCTTTTCAAGTTGAAGATTTTTTGTATGAAATTCATGAAGGGATTTGTGGAAGCCACACTGGGGGCAGATCGTTAGCCCATAGGGCCATTACCCAGGGGTATTGGTGGCCATATATGCAAAAAGATGCCGAAGCATATGTGAAAAAGTGCGAACCCTGTCAACGATTTGCACCCTTGATTCATCAGCCAGCGGCCGACCTGAACCCAGTATCCAGCCCCTGGCCGTTTGCCCAGTGGGGCATGGATCTGGTCGGACAACTTCCCCAAGCAACTGGGCAGAGGAAGTACTTATTGGTGGCAACGGATTACTTTACAAAGTGGATAGAGGCAGAACCTCTAGCTAAGATCCGCGATGTGGACGTCAAGAATTTCATATGGAAGAACATCATCACCAGATTTGGAATTCCCAGAGCCATTGTAGCCGACAACGGAACGCAGTTCGACAGCAAGCTGATCAAGAATTTCTGTGCGAAATTCAAAATTAAGAATTACTTTTCAACACCAAGCTTCCCTCAAAGCAACGGACAAGCGGAAGCATCCAACAAAGTAATTCTGGATGGAATAAAGAAGAGGTTGCAGGCAGCAAAAGGGAAATGGGTAGATGAATTACCCAATGTGCTTTGGGCATATCGGACTACGCCGAGAAGATCAACGGGGGAATCTCCCTTTGCCATGGCCTATGGCACAGAAGCAGTCATTCCACTGGAGGTCGGCATCCCAGGGATCCGAACCCAGGGAGTTGAAGATGGGACTAATGACATACTTTTAGCCCGAGATCTGGATCTTTTGGAAGAACGAAGAGAGAAGGCTGCAATCCAGCTTGCAGTATACCAGCAACAGCTTGCCAGGGCTTACAATAAGAAGGTCAACCCACGAGATTTTCAAGTCGGCGACCTGGTCTTGAGAAAAGTGGTCGGCAACAAGAAAGATCCCAGGGAGGGCAAGCTTGGCCCAAACTGGGAAGGGCCTTACAGAATTACCTCGGTGTTAGGTAACGGAGCATATCGGCTTGAAGACAATGAAGGCAAAGCACTGCCAAGACCCTGGAACACTTGCAACTTGAAATTTTTCTATCATTGAGAGATCCTTATTCTTGGCCGATGCCATATGATTGGTAGAGATGCTGGAAGACATGGTAAATGAGAACCCAAGTGGAACTCAGGTTCACATTGGGGGCAGAGAAGATACAAAGCCTACCACTTGTTGAAATTTGTAGCAATTTACAAGTTGGTTTGGCCGAATAACAAAGCCTACCACATAATAGATGGTCTGGCCGAATAACAAAGCCTACCACTTGTTGAAATTTGTAGCAATTTACAAGTTGGTCTGGCCGAATAACAAAGCCTACCACTTGTTGAAATTTGTAGCAATTTACAAGTTGGTCTGGCCGAATAACAAAGCCTACCACTTGTTGAAATTTGTAGCAATTTACAAGTTGGTCAGGCCGAATAACAAAGTCTATCACTTGTTGAAATTTGTAGCAATTTACAAGTTGGTATGACCGAATACAAAGCTTAGCTTCGCTTGTTGAAATTTGTAGCAATTTACAAGTTGAAGTTGAGCCGAGAAGATTCCTTAGCTTCGCTTGTTGAAATTTGTAGCAATTTACAAGTTGAAGTTGAGCCGAGAAGATTCCTTAGCTTCGCTTGTTGAAATTTGTAGCAATTTACAAGTTGAAGTTAAGCCGAGAAGATTCCTTAGCTTCGCTTGTTGAAATTTGTAGCAATTTACAAGTTGAAGTTGAGCCGAGAAGATTCCTTAGCTTCGCTTGTTGAAATTTGTAGCAATTTACAAGTTGAAGTTAAGCCGAGAAGATTCCTTAGCTTCGCTTGTTGAAATTTGTAGCAATTTACAAGTTGAAGTTGAGCCGAGAAGATTCCTTAGCTTCGCTTGTTGAAATTTGTAGCAATTTACAAGTTGAAGTTAAGCCGAGAAGATTCCTTAGCTTCGATTGTTGAAATTTGTAGCAATTTACAAGTTGAAATTGAGCCGAGATGGTTCCCTGGCTTCGCTTGTTGAAATTTGCAGCAATTTACAAGTTTGTTTCTCTTCACTTGTTGAAATTTGTAGCAATTTACAAGTCGAAGGAAAGCCGATGTTATGGCATACAGTCTTATAGCAATTTGCTGGTTGGACATACCAATGACGATGTTCAAACACTTGTTGAAATTTGCAGCAATTTACAGCAATTTACAAGTGGGGGAAACTGAGATTATTGTTTGAACGATCATTGAAACATGAGAAAGGTTTGCAAAAGTTAACATTGAATTGTACTTGTTGAAAATTATGAAAAGATTGCAGGTTAGTATCTTGCCGAAGTAAAACTTGCAGTTATCATATCCGAAGTATGTAACCCCGAGAAGACTATCCAAAGGAAGAACTGTGCAAAATATTCAAAGTACAGAATCAAATAGAAGAGTTGAAGAAGAATTAAAGCATAAGGATAAAACATTTAAAGAAGGCACTATGGCCTAGCAGCAGTCAAGTGATCACAAGCAACAAAGAAAGGCACATCGGCCATAAAGAAAGTTCAACAAAAACAAAAAAAAAAAAAAAAAAAAAAAAAAAAAGAAATACAAAGGAATCAAACTTCTTCGACTTGAGCAGATGGTTGGGTTGAAACCTCCGGAGGCTTTGGCAGAACCACCTCGGCATCTTTTTGCTTCACAACCTCTGCGTCTTCTTCTACCACGACCTCGGTTTCCTTATCCGCCGCGACCTCGGCGTCAATTTCGGCCAAAGTCTTCTCCACAGTTTTTTCAGCCAGAAGCAGGTCAGAAGATAGCACGCCAGTGTTAGCATCCTTGGGCACCTCCTCATCCTCCTCTTGGGTCAAGTCAAGAAATTGATCATCCTTTGGAGGAGATTTGGCCTTCCTCACCAGGGCTTCTTCTTCACCTTCACCTTCCTCTTCAGCTTCTGCTTCAGAATCTTCTTCTTCAGCTTGGCTTGGAGATGGAGAAAGAGGACAAGGAAGACGCATGGCCTTGGTCTTGCGCCATGGCGAGTCGACTGAAAGATTAAGATGTTTGGCCAAAGCATTCCAACCTAGGGAATATCCCTTGTTGCATGCTTGCTTGACCTGACGCTTATAGTCTACAGCGACATCGGCCATGCCTTCAGTATAAGCAGCATCAATTTCGGCTTTCTTGGTGGCCAAAGCCTCAATCAGTTCTTGCTCGGCTTGATTCCTTTTAACCTCGGCCTCTTTTTTCTCAGCTTCGGCGACCTTCTTGATGTCTTCAGCAGCCTCAGCTTTTTTTAGAGCCATCTGCTGGGCCTGTGTGGCCGCCTCGGCCTGATCTTCCAGCTTTTTCATCTTCAATAGATCCCTTTTATGGATCTTTTGAAGGGCAGAAAACTCCTTCTTCAAATCAGATAGTTCCTGCCTAGTTTCATACGCCTTCATAGAAAAAGAGTGGGCGTGCTGAATGGCCTGAAAGTTCACAAGGCAAAAGTTATTACAGAATGAAACAAAGTAATAGTAAGACAAAATATCAAAATTCTGAAGACTTACTTGGACAGAGTGTTGCAGCATAAGGGCATAGTTCTCATATTCGCTGATCTTGGCATTTTGCTCAAGATCACCTTCAAGAAGAACCGCCGTACTGAGCGCTACACCAACGTTAATGTCGGCGGCGCTTTCATTAGCATAAATTGGCCTGTCTTCAAGGGTTATTTTGGGTTCCCAGGGAACTTTAGGAACCCTGGATCCCGAGGTCGAAGGTTTCTGTTTCTTCGGTGGAGCGGACCCTGATGGTTGGGCTTCGGCAGATCTTTTTGTGGGTGCAGGAATGGACTTGACTGATGAAGTCAATTGGGCAATGGGCAGGGCATCCTCGGCCTCGGCATCAGCTTCAGTCACCTTGGCCCTTGGTTGGGTCTTCTTGATTCTTTTTGGTTTCTGAGGTGGCAGAGGTTGAGCCGATTCAGCGTCATTGTCATCTGGCAGATTGGCCAAAAGATCAAGCACTACTTTCTTCGGGCGCTCCATCTCGGCTTTTTAACAAGTCTACGTCGGCGTTTTGTTGCTGATATTAAATTTGGAGCCGAGGTTGATGGCTGATCCGTTGGCTCAGAAGTGGAGGCAGTCTGTTCTGTAGAAGCAGTTGATGAAAAAGTGCTCTTCTTCTTCTTCTTCTTTGGAACGTCGGCCAATTTGGACTTGTATGTTGGAATAAAGTTCAGCAGGAGCGGGGCCTTGCGCTTCTCAAGAGGAAGATCTAAGAGCTTCTTCAGGCCTTTCCCAGGATAATAGGATTGGCGGAAATCCTTATGAGGCTGGCGAATGTCTGCAACAAAAAACACAATATCAGAAACAGATAAAATTGGCCGAAAAATCTGAAGAAAACAACAGTTAAGAAGTTAACACAGGGATCTTACCCTTGCCCTCCTTCACCGTTCGAGAAAGAGGGAATAGATGAACTTCTTCATCTGGGCCAAATTCCCAGTTCCCAGATGCGATGAGGTAATCATCTCCAGCCCCTTTGTTGGAGTCTGGAAGGTCGGCTACGATCTTAAAGGCGGTGGACCTCGGCTTAAGGTAGTAAATATAACCTTTTTCTTTAAGGTTCAAGGGACACATGGTATAGCAATACTGGATGTCGGCAAGAGTGATTCTAACACTCTCCTGCTGAGCTAAGGCTATTATACCATTCAGCGTCCTATAAGCGTTTATGGAGAGTAGCATGGGGTTTAAAGAATAGTAATGAAGGACTTCACGGAAGAGGGGGTTAAGAGGGAGCCGAAGTCCACACTGGACAAAGGCTACAACAGGAAAAGGCATGGTATTATCCTCGGGCATAATGGAGTCTTTTTCCCCAGCTAGTCTGAGTTGGACATCGTCTGGGATTGAGAACTCTTGCCTAAAGTTTTGCAGTTTGGTTGGGGTATTGACTCTATCTCTCCACACACCCATGGTCTTGATATAAAAGAATTGGGTAACGGAAAAATGGAGATCTACAGGATTTTAAGGACCTCGGCTTAAACCTAGGTACAAATTGTTTTAATTTTTCCTAAGGACTGAAGGTTCTACAGCAAATCCCAAACCTAAATCTAGAAAGAATGAGTATGAAGGGCAGAAAATCTGGAAAAAACAGAGAAGCAAAAAGAAGTCTCAGAACACGAGGGAGTGGAAAGCCAAAAATAGAAATGAAACAGTGTAGGTGTTTGCAACATAAACGAAATCGTGAGATAAGATACATGATTCACAAATCAGATACAGAACAATCAAGTGACAAGAAATTTCAGAAAACCAAGCAAGAACTGGGAAGAGAAAGGAGCGACGGCTTACCAGAAGAGTTGAAGCCGAGATGACTGGCGCCGAACTGAAAGAGCTTCAGAACTTCACAGAAATGGCAGATGGAGGCAGTTGCAGAACTTGGAGCTTTCGGCAATGGCGGATTCAAAGAAGAGGGAGCTTTAGAGTGAGAGAAAGCAAAGAAATCGGAATGCAAAAGTGAAGAGGAGAGAGAGAGAAAGGCAATTGTTTTGTCAAAAATTGAAACGGCGGCAAAGGCAATTATTTTGCCTAGGGTATCGCACGCGTCAGACGGCGCGGACGAAGGAAAGACGACCAACAGGCGCGTCACCAGCACGGGCCAATAAGGATAAAACACGTCGATGGAACAGTTGTAAAACGGTGCATGACAGCTCATGCGCATATGGGAGTTGATTTGAATTTAAAGAAGAGATGTCGGCCTGAAATAAAAGATCTCGGCTAGAAGTTCTTAAGCCGAGGTACGAGAAAGAAGTTCAATATAAGTTCATCACCTCAGTATGCCGAGAGATAAACTTAGGGGGCAGTTGTGGGGTTATATTTCTGAGCATCAACACGTGGCAAGATGACGTCGGCGTGTCATCAAGAAAGCTATGTGTCACAATATAGTTTTGCCACGGTATCTAGTATTTGCCGAGGTTATTTCTGAAGGCATCTTAATCCGGATGAAAGCCTTCAACCTCGGCTACACCTGCAATGGCCGAGCTACCCGCAGAAAACTGGAGCCGAGGTAACTGTCGGACTGACCATATCAGCCAATATAAAATATTATCTTGGTAGGTGGATGTCCAACTATGTGGAGTAAGCCATCATTTCACTAACTAAGTGGCCTCGAGGCCATAAGAGTTGATCACGAGGCCATTAGAGGCCATGTGAAGGGATAAAGAGCTTTTACCTGGAAAGCTGCCGAAAGTGCATTGGTGGGCTGGCAAGACAGCTCAAAAGTTAGTGGCTTCTGCACTAACTTCACTAGTATATATATGGAGAGGTCAATGGACGAAGGGGAGGGGGAATTCATTCGGAGCAGAGCATAAATAAGCTTCAAGTTAATAGTAGCATTGGTAATTATTTACTTTGTGAGTGGGAAAGTTACAGAGAGTTAATTGTAATTTCTGTCATTCAATAAGAGAATTACCTCGGCCTCCCGTGGACGTAGGCACTATTGCCGAACCACGTAAAATCCTATGTGCCTTTGTATTATTATCTGTGCCATCTATTCTGCTTGTGTTTTTGCCGCTGAATCACTAAGATAGGCAGTGTGATCAGAAAATCACTCACACAAATAGATACAATAGGACCATTCATAACTCTGCATCATACACCCAATAAATAAAAGCAAAACGAAACTATCAAATTCAAAAGACTATAACCCATCAAAGTGCATAAATATTAAAAGCTATTAAATTCAAGTGCTTCATTCACAATTTTTTTTTCTAGGTTAATTAATTTGTTAAAACTAGACGTTACAATAGTAAAATTAGTAGTGCTACTCTAATTCAAAAGTTAGACCCACTTTTCAAGCTCAATGATTTGGTAATCTATTAGAATATCGAAGCCAACACTGTCTCTCCTCTCTTCTTTAATCATCAGCCAATAATCTCTTTTACACATCAGTGTGCCTTGAAAATGGATCTAGTAAGTGTAATTCTACATCATTTTTCAATTATAAATAGGGTAAGTTACAAATACACCTCTAAGGTTGATTTAAAATATGAATCGCTCCCGTAGTTCTATAAATTACATCCCGTCCCTTAAAAGTTTTTAATTTTATAACAAATAACCTATTTTGTTAATAAATTATCAAGTTAATTAACAGTTTTTAATTTGACTACCGAAATAACCTTAAATAGAACCGAGTGAAGAAGAATGATTCATGCCCCTCACCTCATGTTTCTCAATCACCGAACACAAAAAAAATTATAATACCCAACATTTTCTACCAATCATAATAGCACGAAGCAGGCCGTGCCCGTGCTAATACCCAATAATCAGCCATTAAGATAACATGAGAGAGAGAGAGAGAGAGAGAGAGAGAAATACCCAATGTGATAACCGAAGAGGAATTCGGACATGGAAGCAAGCAAAACGTGAGGGAATGCAGGCAACCATCCCACATCAATTCCTTTATCAGCACCCTCCTCTTGTAATGAAGTTGATTCACCCTCCTCTTCCAAACTTGGTTTGGAAGTCTGCAATTGAGGGAGATGGTGTTTCTTGGCCGCCGGAACTCTGAACTTTGTCTGCGGCGGAGGATGAAAACCCAAACCCAAACGGTAGGGTGGGTGTCTGTTATCGGGAGCTGTCAGGGTTATCGGGACCGGAACAAACGCTTGACGGAATCCGGGAGCTGCCCACATCGGTTCTAATCGTGGGTGGCTCTTCTTAATTCTACTACGGTGGTAGTAAGCCAAACAATCAGAATGGATAGAGATAGAGAGACACAGAAGAGGGACGAGGATCAATTTGGATTGAAGTGAAAATCTCAACCTCTTGTAATTTGGCGCATTTTTTTAATTTATTATTATTTTAATTTAATTAAAATAATTATTTTTTTAATTATTATTATTTTAATTTAATTAAAATAATTATATTATAAAAAAATAAAAATAATTATTAACATTTTATTTTAATTTAATTTATTTTTTAATCACACAAAAATGGCTTAACTCCGTTTGGGAAGTGGGTTGGTTTTTTGATTTTTTAGCTTTTTTGGCTATTTGAGCCTGGGCTCAAAAGCTTGGTTTGTGAAGGACTTTTTGACTTTTTTGACTTTTTTTGTGAGAGAAGAGTGTAATGATTATGGGTTGGATGTGATGTTTTGTCTGTTGTGGCTCAAATAGCCTATTCTGTCTTTTGTGGCTCAAAGAGCCAAAAAACCCTTCCCAAACGAACCCTTATACTTTCACCCACTTTGTTTGACTAAATTTTATTTTAGTTTAATTTAGGTTTATTTATTTTGACGTAAAATGTTTTTGTAAAAAATATTTTATTTATTTTTTATTGTTTGGTTAAACAAAAAATAAGTAAAATATTTTTACATTATTTTCATAAAAAATGATTTACTTTTAAATTTTTTGTAAATCAATCTTTACAAAATTGGCACTCAGCCACTATCTTTTCAACTGGTGGTGATACATGTACTAATTAATGTATACATTAGTGTACTAACTAGTATTATGTCATTATTACTGACTCCACCTATTATATAAATTACAAATATTCAAAATCTCTAAAATTATGTCACATCATCTGTTAGTATATTAGTTGGTACATTAATTGGTATAACAATGGCCAAGGACAGAACCAAAATTTTATTATCGGAAGGGTTAAAAGAAAAATATTTTTTTTTCACCATATACACAAACACACATACACACACACACACACATATATATATATATATATAATTTAAATACCATAGAAGCAATTTCTAATAGGATGAATAAGTTTTTTTTTTTAAAATGTAAAATAGAAAGAGAATTCAAGATGAAAGAAAAATAACATATATTTTTTATATTAGGAAGTCATTTTATATATAAAATGATATATATATTAAAATTTTCTGACAAACAATAATATTCATAGAAATAGAGAGACATGACCTCCTATAATTTTTTCCTAGTTCCGTCCTTGACAATGATATTATCAAATTTGACAACCTCGGCCACTTTGGTAGTCCTACAAATACTCTTAATTTAATCATAAGAAGGTTTGGGGTATCCTAAAATTTGATTTAATCTTTTTATGTATATGTATATTAAAATTATGATCAATTTTTTTATTGGGTGAATTATAGGACTAAACAAAAAAATCAAAATAACCACAAACTGAACCGGTCCAAATCAATTCAGTAGCCTTCGTTTGGTTTTTCTAATTCGTAGTTCGGTTTTGATTTGAAAATTGAAAAACTGGTGTTAGCAGTTCGATTCTGAATTTTGTTCTATGATTCCGAATTTAAACCAAGCTAAACCATGTAATTTAAACCATATACCGTGCATACAATCTCAACTTTTTATATATGACATCCAAACCCTAATCTCATATATCATTATAGTGTTGTCTTTCTATGTCATGTTTGTTTAGGTTAATGGTTGAACAATGTGCATATTTATGATTTGAAAAATTATGACAGATTAATAGTGAACAATATGTTTGCTTAATATTATGTTTGTTTAACTAGTGAACATATAAGAGTAGTTTGATTGATGGTATGTTATTATTATTTTTAAAATTTATGACCGGTTGAATGTTTTTAGAAAGTGTCATATGATTTTTTTGTGAACAGATTATGTAAAACTGTGATTCCAAATCGAACTGATACATATTTAAATGGTTTGGCTCGCATTAGTTTCATAATTTTAATAGTTTGATTTGGTTACAATTTTAATGGAACCGTAAATAATTGATTGGTTCTGGTTTCATCCCAAACCAAACTAAATTAGACCATAGTTAGCCCTAGTAAACTATACTCATCTCTCCCGGGGTTTGAAAAAAAATATAATTAGCTCTGCATTTTTTACATGATTATACTAATCTCCTTTAAGATTTAATTTACATAATAATTAGGTTCTTTTTCATTAATAATTCGTTAATGACATGAATGAAAAATTGACATTGTCATCTCCTATCTATGAAAATATATATTTATTTTTACTTATTTTAATATTTATCTATCATTTATATTAGTTTTAGTTGCTTTAATCTTATTAAAAGATAATTCAGGATAACTTAAAAATAGGGAAATTTGTTTTTAGGTTTTTGATATTAAGATTTTATAAGTTAAAGGACATACAATATTTTTATAGTATTTAAGGTCCCTCAACATTTTTACAAAGAAAATTCGACTCAGAAAAATTTCACTCGACTCAGAGAAATTTCAATTATTAGAGAAATTTCGAAATTTCGAAATTTCTCTGAGTTGGGGCTAAATTTTTTTTGAGTCAGGAAAAATTTATTTGAATCAAATTTTCTCTATGAAAATGTTGAGGGACCTTAGCTAATAAAAAAAATATCTTGAACCTCTTATATTACACAAAGTTAGAGATGAATATTTTACTAATTTTTCTTTAAAAATATGGGGCTAATTATATTTTTCACAAACCTCGAGTGAGTATAATTAATCCAATTTTTATTTTAGTATGTTGAGGGTCACACGCGGCATAGTAGAGCTTGTAAATTGTAAATGTATATATAATGAGTTGCTACGTGGCGTTGTACAAAGATCATTGAACCTGTAGTATTTTTTTTAGGAGATAGCTCGTGGAGTTTATTACGTGTCTCGTTTTGATGATCTGAACTATTCAATATGTAAAGTTTGTCGAATATTTTATACTTATAAACAATCATGTTGACAAAAATGTGTTTCGATCAAGGAGCTACCGATATTCGATCAACGTGATTTTTTATAAGCATAAAGTACTCAACGAGTTTTACATATTGAACGGATCAGATTATCGAAATGAGACCGATGGTGGGCTCCACGAGCCCAACAGTACGCTTCAGTCCACTGTGTAGATCAGGGAGAAGTCCCTCCTTTGTTTTTATAAGGCAATTTTTAAGTATGCAAGTGCATATCATATATATTTGCGTAAATTCTTACAAATATATGTAAATTATCTCACAAAATCATGCACGTTTTCACAAACATACGTAAATTAACTCATAAAAATTTGAGAAATCACAACTTGCGTATATTAGTGAGAACTTATACGATTTTGTGAAATAACTTATGTATATTTGTGAGAACTATATATGTAAACTTTTCAAACTATTTATCAAAACTTAGTTTAAAAAATAAATAAATAAATAAACTATTTATCAAAACTCACTTTTTAAAATCACAAGTTCAAAATATAATTTCATATTAACATGATCTACATCTATATACCGGTAAGTCATGTAAATATGAAATCTCATTTTTAAGATGTGATTTCACCATGAAATTACATTTTAAACATGCAATTTTATGATGAAGTCACGTTTTGACCTTGCACTTTTTAAAAAGTAAGTTAATTTGATAACTAATTTGAAAAGTGAATCACTTTTGATGAATAATTTATTTTTTAGAATATTTAAAATAATAATAAAAAAAAAAAACTCTAGAACCTGTTATTCAAACAAAAAGCCTTTGATAATTGGAGATATGAGACGAAGACAGTGACAATACTATTTCCTTTCACTTTCATGCGCTGGGCACCCCAACTTTCACCATCTCCATTTCTGGGTCTCTATTTCTTTGTAAGACCATTTTCTTATGAGTTGTATCTGGACTAGGCCCAGGATTGGTCTTATTTTTACAATCTCAAAATGGGCTGGGCCAGTATGGGATTTTAAGACAGCCCATACCCAAGGCATCTAGAATTGGGCTGCAACACGGTCCTTAGGCCTAATTTGTATGGCTTAATTCTATTAGGGGGCACTAACTGAACAGTCTTGTTAGGGAGATGGGTGCACTAATAAGTCCTCATGATTTTTTGTTGCACTAAAAAATCTTATTCATTTTTAATTGTTACCAATAAGTTCTTATGTTTCACTGTCACTGTCGCTACCACATCCACCACTATTGGACCATCCGTCAGACAGTCACTGGAAAGTTGTTGGAGAATCGCTAGAATATTCTAAATATCATCGAAAGTCACCGGAATGTCTAGAACATCGCTGGACGACGAGAATATCGTCAAACACTCACTGGAATGTCTAGAACATCGTCAAAAACAGAAGAAGAATAAAGAGAGAAATTAAAGCAAAAACATAGCCAAATTTAACCACATCTTCTTCAACACCACAAAACACAAAAAAAAAAGGAGCTCTTTATCATACAGAGCACATAATTTTCAATTCACAAAATTGTAAAAATTAAGAGTTTAAAAACCACAAAAATTATCAGTTTGCTTGTCTATAATTTATCAAAACACAATTTCATGTTGCGGCAATGATGGAGATCTCAGATTAGTAGTTTCTAACGGTTTATAGTTTTTTAGTTTGTTAATATTTGCTATTTTTTTTTGTTATTTTAATAAAGGAAAAAAATTGCTAGAGTTATAGAGAAAAAACATAAATGTACCTTCAAAACTGTAAAATTTCTCAGTTTTTACGACCTGTAATTAAAACTGAAAAAATATTTATTTAGAACTTGAAAATTTTCTCTATTAAAACATGAAAAAATAAGTGTGTAGTTGTCACGACCCAAACCCGGCCCTATGGGTTTAGCACCGTAACCGGCCAGTAATCCGTGATTACCGAAGGCCTGCTCAACAGTAATACAGTATAACAGAGTTCAGGGCCTGGCGGAAGCCAATACAGTAAATAACTAGTGTCCATTGAGCTGTGAAAATCTGTATGCCAAAAACATTTTCATGCATTCATACGGTTCAACAGTACGGTCTATATACAGTCAGATACAACATTCAGTACAGGGACTTAATCCCCCAATAACAGTACAGTAAAACAGTAAACAGTCTATACAGTACAATGACAGTTGGGTGAAGCTAAGACACCCCAAAAGCAGTCTAAGCTTGATTACACTCGGGACCTCGCAGTGAGGCACAATGGTTGGCTTGACAAAACTAAAGCTTGCCTGACGCTCCTAGCTGCGGTCTGGTGCTTGTACACCTACATATATATATGAGCAGTGAGCTAAAGCCCAGTGATTAACATAATGTATAAAGGGGGTTAAGAATAAATGTCCTTTCAGTATTAAAACCAGTCATTTCAGTCAGTTTTATCAGTCATTCAGTTTGTGGCTCATATGTCAGGCCATAACAGTCATTCAGTCAAAATAGTGATATGTGGTACATCCCTTGGCGTAACAGTACAGTAAACGGTAGGTCTTAAAAGACCGGGTCTTAACAGACCAAACAGTAAATGATGGCCATCAGTAGCAGTACAGTAACAGTAGCAGTAACAGTACCAATTCAGAGAACAGTACGGTACTTGTGGATTCAAGAGGTGGCTCCCACTGTAGCACTTAGTTCCGTAGATTCTAGAGGTGGCTCCCAGTGTAGCACTTTGCTCCTTACCAGTAATACCGGGATTCAAGAGGTGGCTCCCACTGTAGCACTTAGCTTTGTAGATTCTAGAGGTGGCTCCCAGTGTAGCACTTTGCTCCATATCGGTAATACCGAGTGGCCATCACAACAGTAAACAGTAGTGGTTCCAAACTTGGGAACCGACAGAGATCTCTCTGTCACAGTATGTGGATTCAAGAGGTGGCTCCCACTGTAGCACTTAGCTCCGTAGATTCTAGAGGTGGCTCCCAGTGTAGCACTTTGCTCCATATCGGTAAACAGTAGGTGCCAAGGATGCCATAGTACAGTTCCAAATATAACTCATACGTTCATTTAGTATACAGTATCAGTTCAGTGGACAGTTCAATTCAGTAAGCAGTGTCAATTCAGTAAACAGTTCAGTTCAGTGAACAGTATCAATTCAGTAACCAGTTCAATTCAGTTCAGTAAACAGTTCGATAAGATAGACAGCTCAATAAGGTAAGCAGTTCAATAAAGTAAACAGTTCAGAAGATAATCATTTTTGGACATATCTTTACACAGTTGTTACTCACAGAGTTCTGGGCTACAGTATGCTAGAGCGTCTCCTCGGTAAGCCAACCCTACACAGTATACAGGATGAACACACACTAAGCTATACAGTTGGGGGAAGATCAATAACTTACCCTAATTTACCTCGGTGTGTTCTACATCTATATCCTCATTAAGATGTCTTAAACTAGGCCTAAGAATGCCTAGAATGGGATGAGGATGCAAAGATGCACTTAGAAAGTACTTTACAAAATTTGCTGAAAATAGGCGCTTCGCTCGAGCGAGCCTTCCTTCGCTCGAGCGAGCTTCCAAAATCAAAGGCTTCGCTCGAGCGAACAATCCTTCGCTCGAGCGGTCTGATGAACAGTAAAAGTACTGGTTGCTCGATTTTTACGCGCGATACCACGCTCGATTCTCGCTCGAGCGAGCTTGCAAAACCAAAGGGCTCGCTCGAGCGAGGAATCCTTCGCTCGAGCGAGGAAGCCAAATCTGGAATTTCCAGATTTGTCTCCCAAGTTCGAACCAAGCATTCAACAACCCAAAACTCAACCTCTTGGGCCCAAATTCTGGAAAATACATCCACATTCAATATACAACAAGTTTCAAAAACCAATTTACACATGCAAGGGCCAAAGGTGAGTCAATTCAAGCCATTTTCAAACCCATTTTCAAGAATACTTTCAAAACATGCAATGCATGGGTTTTAATCCAAATTCAAGGCTCAAATCTTGTTCCAATGAGCTCAATAGTTGGAAAACAAACTGAAAACATGAACTTATACAAAAATGTGAGCATGCATGCACCATTTTGCCATGAAATCAATTCAAACTCATCAATTCTTACATGCATGCAACAATGGAGTTCTAATTCAACATATTTGTACTAAATCATGGCCTAGCTCTCTAATTGGGCATGAACCATGAAAAATGAGGCTCAAAGACAACAAGATGGAGATGATTTCCTACCTTAAGACTTCAATAGAGAGCCTAGGAGATCAACAATGCAATCAATCTTCTAAATCAACAAGCCTCCAAGCAAAAAGAGATGAAAATCAACTCTCTCCCTCTTCTCTCTCTCTAATTCGGTGGTAGCTCTCAAACAAGGCTGAGGAAATGTTTGTATAAGGCCAAAGTGATGCATTAGGCTCAAATATTTGATTAGACAAAGGTCCACTCACAATGGCAATTCCGTAATTAAGTCCAACTCTTTAATTAACTCATTTTAATCCAGTTTAATCATTCCTAATAAATTTTCAGATAGATATACCATTAAATCGGAAATATTCTACTGATTACAAAACACTAAACGGTTTCTAAATCGGCCGCCGATAAGGCCTTCAATTAGCAATTTAAACGTAAACACACGAACAGATAAATAAACAGTCGAACAGATAGAAATGCAATACAATAGGCACACTCAGTCAATTCAGTTCCAGTTTTCAATCAGTCTGTTCAGTATTTCAGTTGATTCAATTATCAGTCATAAGCAGTCTCAATTTCACAGTAACCGGTAATAATTCAGTGGTCAGTGATTAATCAGTAATCGGTAACGAGGGTTGTTACAGTAGTAGAGAAAAAGAAGAAAAAATGAGAGATCGAATGAGGGAGACAAACATAGAGAGATGATTGTACTCTGACGACCAATTTTTGTTGTTGTTTAAATCTAGTCTAAATCTGACAGAGAACGATGATAATAAAGCTCCAATCGGTAATGGCAATAGAGAAAGATGGAGGGAGTGTAAAAGGATACATAGAGGGGTTTGCTGACGGCAAATGAGGTGAGGACAAAGCTGATGAGGCGGAGGAGTGGTCGCAGCAAGCTATCAGTAGTCGGTAGTCGCTGGTCGTTTCCCTATCAAAAACAAGAAAAAAAAAGAGAGGAAGGAATTAGCAAAAGGACTTTATGGTTTACACAAACACTTTTGGGACTAAAATGGTGTACATGTCTTTATAACACGACCTATGAATAATTAACCCTTCTATTAATAAACCAAAATCCTTCACCTTTCTCGACAAATTAGAGGTTTTTGATGCCACACTCAAATAATAAAATTAGATATGGCAACAGGACAAGTTTTTTTTTTTGGCAATTGGATAGAGCGGGGCGAGGCGAGGGTCAGTTTGTAGTGGGGTTGGGGCAATTGGAAAGGTAGTGGGGATAGAACGGGGACAAGTTAATTTTATAATCTTAGGCATGTTGGTATTAATAAAAAAAAGAAAGATGATATGGTATATTAGAGATAATAATTTTTTTAAGTGACAAGACTTAAAAAATGAAATATGAGAAATAAAACAAAAAAATATTTAAGAATAATGTTTTAACATTTTAATCTTATTAAATTAAAAAAATTTAAATTATAATGAAGACCAGCGGACGATAGATGGGGAGAAAAACCCGTCCCCCATTTCACTTCAAGAAGTTGAAAAAACCAAAAGCGAGGTGGAGCAGGCCCAATACTAATAAAATGTTGGGGGGTTAGCTAACTTTGTGGTACCACCCCCTTTTGTTGGAACACATTCATTCATGAAGAAAAATAATTAAATCAAAAGGAAAATCTAAACTACTTAGCTATATATCCTCTTAATATTTTGCAATAAATGTATATGGTATATCTATTACCTACCATCAATAATAGATTTGGTATCAGAGATGGCAACGGATCAGATTTTTCAGTTTCATACATGAATTTTTAAACTCTATGCTTTGTCCTACACAATTAATGCTCTCTCAAACTATTTATGTTAAAATCGGATCAAATATAATCAGGTCAGAGAATTTTGCTATCCTTATTTGGTATAATAGTACCTAACGGGAGTAACTCCTCTTTATACCATTACCTCTATACTATTTTATACTTTAGGGGTACTTACCAATTAGTCCTATTCACTAGACTTATTTATCTACAGGTCCTAACTAATAAATTTAACACTATAAAAATAAAAGAGTGATAAATTTATCACTAAAAAATTATTCATAAAAAAAGAGACTGATAAATTTATCACTATAAAATTATTCATAAAAAAAAAAGACTGATAAAATTTATCTTTATCACTTAATAAATTATATCAAATAGGACTTAATGGGTAATAAGTCTCAAAGTATGACCTATTGGGTAATAAGTCTCCCAAATAGGACCTATTGGTAGTTTACCCTATACTTTATTTTGTGGGCTCACTCTAATCTCACAACGATAATCTGAACTATTTATCTTGTAAAACTTGTAGTAAAGGCCATCTGCACAAAAAAATTAGTTTCATCGGATATAATGAATAGATGAACAATTTACATTTTGTTTTATAAAATAAACTATTTAAGTTTAAATTCATAGTTGTCTTTCATTTTTAAAACCAAAATACAATTTGTTCATGTGTCTAATAATGTCTAATGAAATTAATTTTTTGCACAACTCATCTTTATTGTTGGCCCTACAAGATAAACGGTTCAAATTATCATTATGAATCTAAGATGAGACCCACAAAATAGAATATAAAAAAAAATATGAAAGATAGTAATATGAATGGGAGCTATTCCCTTACCTAACTAGCTTCATATGAACTTTCATTTTCCTTCTTGCCTTCTTGGTATTTGATGATCAACTAACCATTTGAAAAAGAAAAATTCTAAATATACATAAATTTATACAAAAAATTCGACAAAAATACCATTATTATAAATAAATCTATTTTCAATGGTGTTTTATTTTGAAATAAAAGACCCACAATAAGTCACATCATTATATATAAATTTTTTGTTTGTATAATATTACAAATCAAAACAACTTCACAAAAATAATTTTAGATGGTACAACAGCTACAACTTCCATCAATATTGGAAATGTTCTCTCTATTGCTTTCAATGGTCTTTAACAATCACATTATTATAATTTTTAAAACAATTTAGTCATTTTTTAATTTAAAATAAAATTTTAATATTGTGGACCTTTACCAACTATTGATTGAGAAATATAGATTTATATTCTAGCTATGAAATGAAAAGGATATCGTTATTATGCTATCCATGCATGCTGTATTTGAATTTTAAATTTATAAATAAAAGATTAAAAAACAAAATAAGATAAATTTAGGTAAATAATGTCTAAGGGACACCAAAGTTGGAAAGCTAGACCAAGTAAATGTAGATGGTATACCAAACATCATATTAGATTTAGTGTATATATATAAAGATATACTAGTTGGTATTAATTCCTTGGACTCGAATAGATTGAATGTACTAGTAAGTATTAATTTCATTGACATTGGTTGTTATAATGTAGACTTAGTCCAATTACTAATAATAATAAAACATGTAGATCTAGAGTTGCAGGTTTAGAAATTTTTTTAAGATACACTTCAAAATTAAAAAATAAATTTTTTAATAGAAATTTTATGCATAAGGTTATAACTAATACAAAATAAATAATATTCTCGAATTGATGGGTATCAAATCAGTATAAATGAATATTTTTTAATAAGTAAACATTTTTATTAATAAAAGATAAATGTTACAATCAAACTCTATACACACACTACAAGAAATAACACATTTACCGACCACTTTTGCCAACCAAAAATATTTTGATCGCAAAAAAATCACATTTGGCTACTAGGAAAAAAATTGGTAGGCAAAAGGTCATACTTTTATCGACTAAAGTAATTTAGTCACTGAAAAGTGTTTTTTCGCGACTAATTTGAAATATTGGTCGCCAAAAATTTAGGTGGGAAAGTGAAACACTGGGAGGGAGACTAAAGACTTTTAGCGACTATTGCAATTTAGTCGCAGATTTCAAAACGACGTTGTTTTGCTTGTTAAATGCAGAGAGTCCAAATAGCGGACCAACACTGTTGTAGAAGAAAACAAATTCAAACCCTTATAATATTTCAAAAAACGCGCCTAATCAATCCCACTCTCTTAGTCGCGCTACTCATCTTGCCTCTTCACCATCAACGCTGCCGTCCGTTGTCCCAACTTCTCCACCATCAGCGCCGCCGTCCGTTTTCACCTCGCCACCATTATCTAGGTATATTTTTTCAAGCGTCTGTCTCTCTCTGTCTATCTCTCTTTGCCTCACTTTTTCTCTTTGATTTCCCTTACTCCTCTTTCTCATACTCGTCTTGTTCTGAAGAGAGCATTTCAGTGGAAAAAAGAGCTCTGTAACTTTGTACAGCTCATCGGCATCGTCGTTACACCTGTCCAAATCAAGCCCCTCAGCTCTGGCAAAGTCGTCGCTTGGTCTCGCCTTGTTGTCAAGAAATCCTTTACTGACACTACTTGGTAAACATTTCTTCATTTTCTGTTGAAACCAACCCATTTGTAAAATCAATTAGTGTATGTAAGGTTTTCAGATTGTTTTGTTAGTCTTGTCTTGTTAATACCAAAATGGTATCATTAATGATTAGTGGGAATTTTGGCCCCAATTCCTGGGTTTGGGAATTTTGTTGCTAGTGTCTGATTAGTGGGTATTTTGGCCCCAATTCCAAGGTTTGGGAATTTTGTTGCTAGTGTGCCTCATGTTTTGAGCCTACTTTGTAGAAATTTTGAATACAATTTGAGGTATAAATCCTTCAACTAACTCTCCCTAAAAACAAATTGAGCTATAAATCCTCTCTCCCTCTTTTACTCATTCTCTGTCTGTCTCTCCCTCTCCCTTTCACTCTCAATGCTTGTGTTCATGTTTTGTTTTTTTTTTTTCGTTCTATTTTTTTTCCCCAAGGTAAGAAAGCCGACTCAAATTTCTACTGTTCCTTTGTTTTTTGGATGATGAAAGTGCGTAAAAAATTATTATTATCATCTAAGTTTTCTTGAATTATGTAGATGTATTTAGAATTTGTTTGTTTACTTAATTAAATATAAGAGCCATCTTCTGGAATAGAAAAATAATGTTAATGGTGAAAGCTTGACTTATCTACACTGGCATCTATTGCTTTCAGGGTAGTTTTTATTCACGAGAACATAACTTAGGCATTGCACGTAGTGCGGTGGTTCTTGATGTTTAATGTATACTTCCGAAATTTTAGTTTTGAGTGTTGGTGGCTTTGTGTTGAAAGGGGTAAGGGGGGAAAAGTGATTCGTCTTGCTAGCAGATTTTTGACTTAAGGTTTTTCCATCATATTCTTAGTGATTTGGGCTACTCTAAACATAAGATACTTGACAAAATTGTTTCACTTTTGCAAGGCCATTACGAATTATGTTTGAAAGGCTTGAAGAATGCAAATTGAGTCCCATTTGCATTCTATTCTATTCTTCTTCCCTTCTTATGTGACTTTGAAGGCTAAGAACCTTGCATCAATGGTCCCTCTTTACAAAAGGTTGATGTGTTGTGATCTCTTCGGCATACAATCTCAACCCATGTAGTCACTATTTAGTTTAGTTGCTTATTAGAATCTAACATTCCTACAGTCCAATAGAACTGATGTAATTATGAAATTTGACACTATTGGCTATTGCTAAGCCCAAATGCATTTTCTTGATCCGATCTTGCTGACTTTTGGGTTATTCAATTCTTTTGGTTTCATGTCTTGCATAAATATAATGTGTATATATATATGTGTGCGTGTGTGTGTTTATTGGGAAATTTCTTGTTTGAATGATCTAAGGACTGAGGTTATAGATCTTGGTGATATTTATTAATTTTTTTAACAGTTGTTGGCTTTGTGGCTAGTCTAGTTTTGGGATTTATCATGTTTTCCTTACATAGCAAATATAGTGATCATTGTTTTGTTGTGTTTTCTGGCCTGAAATTCTTATATATTTGTGTTTTATGCAAACCCAACTGAAAGATGTATCCTTTCTTGAGTGATCAATCTGTTATTTTCATTTTTTAAAAATTTTTGTGGGTACATAAATCTTTGATAGATTATGGTGTTTGGAGGCATACAATCCAGATCTTAATGTTCTGTTTGTTTTATTTTCATTTGTTTATAACTAATTTATTTGGGTTGTAATAAAATACAAAATACATATCCTGTTAAATTGTTTTGATCCTTTTTGGTAAATGGATATGTTGGAAAAATGGTTTTATATAGGCATATCTTTTAGCCCAATTTGGGTGGACCCCAAATGTCTTTTGGGGTGGGTTCGAAAAGGTAAAGTGTTCCTTGCCGCGTGGCAAGTCACACTGTGAAGACGGAACGTCAAAACCATTTATGAGTGAATGGAAAGTTAACGTCGTTTTAGGGTCTAACATTAATTTTTTAGATAAAATTCTTTTGAATTTTTTCAATGTAAAAAAATTAGTGTGAGAATTTAATTTAAATATAAATATAAATTTTAATTTTAATTTCCTGAGTGGTTTTCTAAAATTTATAATTTAAATTTAATTTTTGATTTCCTAAATATTTTGTACCTTTTTCTTTATTAGATTAAACTATTTAAATAGTTTAATAAACTATTCTAATAGTTTAATTATAAAAGTTCCAAACAATTTGATTGTTTGTGCCGTCAATCTTCAACGGCTACTTTCCAAAGTGTTTAGAAGAGAACTGTTCCAGTAACGGACAAAACTAAGTTTGAATAAAGTGGTGCCACCTGTTCATTTCTTAGTGCATCTGTTCACTTCTTGCTTGGAACCTGTTCGGGTTGTCTTAACAATCCCTTAGTTGCCTATATATATAAAACCCATTCCAGCAGTCAAAAGGGGATCCGGAAAAATTAGTCTGCTTCTTGTATACTGCTATCCATTATTTTTCCTTTTGCATTTTATTCCTCATTTTAGATTTAGGAATAAATATTCAGAGAGTATAGATCACAGGTTTGGTTCGCCGAACAAATTTATTTGAAGTGCTTCTATAAATTTGTGAAGATCATTGTATCCTGGGAGATAGACACCATTCAACCGTAAGCACCGTAACGGGGTGAATCTGTCTTAAGGACAGAGTGTCACACACTCGACTTGGTCTTGAATTATTTTTTCCGGTTCGATAAATAAATCTGGTATGTTATTTATTTATTTTGTTTGAATTATTTCAGTTTATTTCATTTACACAGAAGATTGTTCCAACAATCTTAAGACAGAATTGAATTATTCTGTTTACAGAATTTTTCGTTTGTTTCCCTTTTTCATTCTTCGTAAATAATTTCGAAAGAAAATTATTTTCTGTAAATTTACAAAATAATATTCTGGTTGGAAAAACAAATAGTGATTATATGCTATTTGACAGATAGTAGTAATATACTGTCTCTTTTCTTTGACAACAACTAGTAGTACGATACTGGTGTCATTAACAATTCAGAATATATTTTTGTGGAATTTTTTCAGAAATTAATTTTGGGTTTTAGAAATTATTTTCTGAGTTTTCATTAATTAAAATTCTATTTTCAGTATTTTAATTATTGGAGTGTAACAAGAGATTTAAATTTCTGTGTGAAATTAATTTGGTTAAATAAATTTTTATTTTTCCAAATTAATTGAAAAAATAAAAGTTATATTTTTATTTCTTTTATTTTATAGAATTTAATTTCTTGTGTGGAATTAATTTGGTTAAATAAAATTTTATTTTATTTCCAAATTAATTGAAAAATAAAAGTTATATTCTTATTTCTTTTATTTTACAGAATTTAACTTTCTGTGTGGAATTATTTTGGTTAAATAAAATTTTATTTTATTTCCAAATTAATTGAAAAATAAAAGTTATAGTTTTTATTTCTTTTATTTTCTGTGTGGAATTAATTTGTTTAAATAAAATTTTATTTTATTTTCAAATTAATTGGAAAATAAAATTTACATTCTTGTTTCTTTTATTTTTACAGAATTTAATTCTGTGCATTTGGTTTAATTTTCTGTGTAGTGTAAATTCTAATTATAATTTTGTTTTATTAATTAGAATTGATGGCTACTGAAACAAATGCCCAAACAAGTACTACTGTGGTGGCTACGATTGCACCAACCCCCTCTCCTGTGATGACAGTACCAATAAATCACGGTGAAAAGCCAGAGAAGTTCTCAGGAACTGACTTTAAAAGATGGCAACAGAAAATGTTTTATCTTACAACTCTGAACCTGACTCGTTTTCTCTGTGAAGATGCTCCTATCCTGAAAGAGGATGAAACCGACCGGCAAGTGGTTGCTGCGGTTGATGCTTGGAAACATGCCGATTTCCTTTGCCGAATTACGTCTTGAACGGACTTGACAACACATTATACAACGTCTACAGTCCAATCAAGACAGCAAAGGAACTTTGGGAATCGTTGGAGAAAAAGTACAAAACAGAAGATGCCGGCTCAAAGAAATTTGTGGTTGGCAGATTCCTGGATTTTGTAATGGTTGATTCAAAAACTGTGATCAGCCAAGCTCAAGATTTCCAACTCATTCTGCATGACATTCACGCAGAAGGTATGTCTCTCAGTGAATCCTTCCAAGTTGCAGCCTTAATTGAAAAATTACCAAAAGGCTGGAAGGAATTCAAGAACTACCTTAAACACAAGCGCAAAGAAATTTCTATGGACGAGTTAATTGTGCGTTTAAGGATTGAGGAGGACAACCGCAATTCTGAAAAGCGGGCTGGTAAGCTTCCTATGGAGTCTAAGGCAAATGTGGTGGAACATGCTTCAAAAACCAAGAAACGAAAGTCTTCTGGAGAAAGTTCATCACAAGGCTCTAAAGGGGGAATAATAAAAAGTACAAGTTTAATGGCAAATGTTACATCTGTGACAAAGAGGGACATCGGGCCAAAGATTGCCGTAGCAAAGGCAAAAGCAAGAAAAGAACAAGCAAGAAGCCTGCTCAAGCCCATATGACCGAAGTGGACAAGATTTCCAATGGTGTAGATGACATCAATCTTTCTGCAGTTGTTTCCGAGGCAAATCTTGTCGGAAATCCTAAAGAATGGTGGGTGGACACTGGTGCTACTCGCCATATTTGTGCCGACAAAAAGATGTTCACATCTTACTCTACAGTGGACAATGGTGAACAACTTTTTATGGGCAACTCCTCAACTTCCAAAGTTGAAGGACAAGGAAAGATTGTTCTCAAGATGACATCAGGAAAGGAACTCACTCTCAACAATGTGCTGCATGTACCGGACATTCGCAAGAATCTTGTTTCCGGATCTTTGTTGAGTAAGAATGGGTTTAGGCTAGTATTTGAGAGTGATAAATTTGTACTTACTAAGAATGGGATGTATGTAGGAAAAGGTTACATGTCTGATGGCCTTTTCAAGTTAAATGTAATGACGTTGTACCCTCAGTTATTAATAATACTACATCTTCTTCTTACTTGCTTGAGTCTTCAAATTTATGGCATGGTAGACTAGGACATGTTAATTATGGATCTTTGCGTAGATTAATTAATATGGAATGTTTACCTAAATTTGACATTGATTCAAATCATAAATGTGAAATTTGTGTTGAGGCAAAATTATCTAAAACTCCTTTTCATTCAATTGAAAGAAGTACGGAACCACTTGAATTAATTCATAGTGACATTTGTGATTTTAAATCAATTCAAACTAGAGGTGGAAAAAAGTATGTAATCACTTTTATAGATGACTATACTAGATATAGTTATATTTATTTAATTCGAACCAAGGATGAAGCTTTGGAAACTTTCATTCAATATAAGAATGAAGTTGAAAATCAACTTGGTAAGAAAATCAAGAAACTTAGAAGTGATAGAGGTGGTGAATATGAATCACCTTTTGGTGAATTTTGTAAAGAACATGGAATAATTCATCAAACCACCGCTCCTTACTCACCTCAGCAAAATGGAATTGCTGAAAGGAAAAATAGGACTTTAAAAGAAATGATGAATGCCATGTTAATCAGTTCTGGATTACCTCAGAACTTGTGGGGGGAAGCAATACTTTCTGCTAATTATATTTTAAATAAAATACCCCGAAAGAAAGTGAATCAAACACCTTATGAATTGTGGCATGGAAGAGTACCATCCTACAAATATTTAAAAGTGTGGGGGTGTTTGGCTAAAGTGGCTATTCCTAGTCCTAAAAAGACTAAGATAGGTCCTAAGACCATTGATTGCATTTTCATTGGTTATGCCAAGAATAGTAGTGCATATCGGTTTTTGATTCATAAATCAGAACATTCCGAAATGTATGTAAATACTATTATTGAATCTCGGAATGCATTTTTCTTTGAACATGTATTTCCAAAGAAGACTGGACAAGAGACTAGTACTAATAAAAGATCTTTTGATGCTATTACTAGTCAAGATCAAGAACATGATCAAGAACAAGAGTTAGATCAAAATGAGGAAGAGGAACTTAGGCGTAGTAAACGTGCTAGAACCTCAAAATCTTTTGGTCCAGATTTTCTAACATATTTGTTAGAAAATGAGCCTTTAACTTTTAAAGAGGCTATGTCCAGTCCTGAAGCTCCTTTATGGAAAGAAGCTGTCAACAGTGAAGTTGAATCCATCTTGCAAAATCACACTTGGGAATTAGTGGACTTGCCACCAGGTTGTAAACCTCTTGGGTACAAGTGGATTTTCAAAAGAAAATTGAAAGCAGATGGATCAATCGACAAATACAAGGCAAGACTTGTAGTCAAAGGTTTTAGACAAAAGAAGGTCTAGATTACTTTGACACATACTCACCGGTTACTAGAATAACATCCATTAGAATGCTAATTGCCATTGCATCTCTATACAATCTAGAAATTCATCAAATGGATGTTAAAACCGCTTTCTTAAATGGTGAGTTAAATGAAGAAATTTACATGGAACAACCAGAAGGGTTTTCTGTTCCAGGAAAAGAAAAGAAAGTGTGTAAATTGGTTAAATCATTATATGGTTTAAAACAAGCGCCAAAGCAATGGCATGAGAAATTTGACAAGGCAATGATGTCAAATGGATTTAAAATTAATGAGTGTGACAAATGTGTTTATATTAAAAACACAGACAAAGGTTATGTCATTGTATGTCTTTATGTAGATGATATGCTCATCATTGGTAGTAATAATGACATGATTAAAACTACCAAGAAAATGTTGAATAAACATTTTGACATGAAGGACATGGGCATTGCTGATGTAATTCTTGGTATGAAAATTACCAAAACATCAGAAGGTTATACTTTGTCACAATCTCATTACATTGAGAAAATACTTGACAAATTCAGCAAAGATGATGATCATCTTGCTAGAACTCCTGTAGATGTTAATTTGTATCTTTCTAAGAATGTACAGGAAAGTATTTCTCAATTAGAGTATGCCCAAATTATTGGAAGCTTAATGTACTTGATGAACTGCACTCGCCCAGATATAGCTTATGCAGTAAGTAAATTAAGTAGATATACGAGTAATCCGGGAGTAGAACACTGGAAAGCAATTATAAGGGTTCTAAGATATCTCCGATTTACTCGTAACATTGGGCTTAATTATACTAGATATCCAGCAGTACTTGAAGGATACTGTGATGCAAATTGGATATCGGATACTAGAGACTCAAAGTCCACCAGTGGGTATGTCTTTACTCTTGGTGGGGCGGCTGTATCTTGGAAATCTTCCAAACAGACTTGTATTGCTAGGTCTACTATGGAATCTGAATTCATAGCTTTAGACAAAGCTGGGGAAGAGGCAGAATGGCTTCGCCACTTCCTTGAAGATATTCCAATATGGCCAAAACCGGTGCCTGCTATATGCATACATTGTGATAGTCAATCAGCAATTGGTAGAGCACAGAGTCATATGTATAACGGTAAGTCACGACACATTCGTCGTCGACATAATACCGTAAGACAACTACTCTCTAATGGAATTATTTCCATAGAATATGTTAAGTCTAAAGACAACATAGCGGATCCACTAACCAAAGGGTTAGCAAGAGAGTTAGTTGAGAATTCATCGAGGGGAATGGGACTTAAGCCTATTAAATAAGAGTTACCACAACGGCAACCCAACCTAGTTGACTGGAGATCCCAAGATCTAGGTTCAAAGGGACAACCGAGTTGTGATTGACTCAGAAGGATCACTGGGGAGTCCAACTCCTACCCATTTCTATGATGAAATAGTGATGTCTGCAGCGTTTTAGGTTAAGTAATACTTTTAATGATTCTTATATCTAGGTAAACCTAGTGGAGTATGGCAGGATACTCTTCATAAGAATCACCTATGTGAGTGTGAACTGGGCCGGTTCTATGAGATTTGTGAAGGGCTACAATTCTCTAGAGCACTCATGAAGACCAGGTTGTTCAGGGCCAAAATGAACACAATAGTGAGAACTAAACTGTGTCTGGGAATATACTGTGTGAGTTCTATTGTCTTGGTTTACACAAACGGCTGAACAGTTCAAGACATCATGTTCACTGTTAGCTAGTAAATCCGATAGTGTCTCACAAGGGAAGGTTCAAAGCCAAAAGCTACCTATCCTTTGCAGAATATTTCCAATTTCTGTACTCTCTGATTAGATCATGTTGTTGCATTTTCTCTCCGTGAAATTCCATTCATGTGGGGGATTGTTGGAAAAATGGTTTTATATAGGCATATTTTTAGCCCAATTTGGGTGGACCCCAAACGTCTTTTGGGGTGGGTCCGAAAAGGTGAAGTGTTCCTTGCCGCGTGGCAAGTCACACGGTGAAGACGGAACGTCAAAACCATTTATGAGTGAATGGAAAGTTGACGTCGTTTTCGGGTCTAACATTAATTTTTTAGATAAAATTCTTTTGAATTTTTTCAATATAAAAATTATTGTGGAATTTAATTTAAATATAAATTTTAATTTTAATTTTAATTTCCTGAGTGGTTTTCTAAAATTTATAATTTAAATTTAATTTTTGATTTCCTAAATATTTTGTACCTTTTTCTTTATTAGATTAAACTATTTAAATAGTTTAATAAACTATTCTAATAGTTTAATTATAAAAGTTCAAACAATTTGATTGTTTGTGCCGTCAACCTTCAACGGCTACTTTCCAAAGTGTTTAGAAGAGAACTTTCCAGTAACGGACAAAACTAAGTTTGAATAAAGTGGTGCCACCTGTTCATTTCTTAGTGCATCTGTTCACTTCTTGCTTGGAACCTGTTCGGTTGTCTTAACAATCCCTTAGTTGCCTATATATATAAAACCCATTCCAGCAGTCAAAAGGGATCCGGAAAAATTAGTCTGCTTCTGTATACTGCTATCCATTATTTTTCCTTTTGCATTATTCCTCATTTTAGATTTAGGAATAAATATTCAGAGAGTATAGATCACAGGTTTGGTTCGCCGAACAAATTTATTTGAAGTGCTTCTATAAATTTGTGAAGATCATTGTATCCTGGGAGATAGACGCCATTCAACCGTAAGCACCGTAGCGGGGTGAATCTGTCTTAAGGACAGAGTGTCACACACTCGACTTGGTCTTGAATTATTTTTTCCGGTTCGATAAATAAATCTGGTATGTTATTTATTATTTGTTTGAATATTTCAGTTTATTTTATTTACACAGAAGATTGTTCCAACAGGATTATGCCATATCAAAATAGCTAGTTCGATTCTTCATACTTTTTTTAATTATTATTTTTCAGTTTTCTAGAGAACATCATTTTTGTCCTTTGCTATGGTTTGATTTTCCAATTGGTACGTACTAGATATCCATTCTATGTCATTGGTTATGTGATTAGTGGCACTTGGCAAGCATTTTGGAGGACTCGTCAGAAGGCTTTTGTTTGCTATGCCACATATTTTATTTGAACAGTCTCTCATAGTGTTTTTCTGACCTGCTTTTGTTTTGTTTTGATTTTCCAGTTTTAGATTGTATGAAGGTTTTTATTTTTCATTTCAACAAGGTTTGTTGATCTATAGATCAGTGTGGTATATAGTTTATCAAGCGTCCCTTTTCTTTGTCTTTCTCTAAACCTTTGAGAATCTTAAAACTGGTTCTCAGAAATTCCTAAGTTTTGCAACCTCAGTCTGATGCTATTGCTCTACACTTGTTTGTTTAAAAAATATATGGTTTAATATGATTTGACTTGTTTTTTGTTGTTAATTATTTTAATTATTTTTTTTGTAGAATTCACAAAGGTTGTCCATGCTGCGATTGAATTAGTGATGATGGGATTTGTAGGCTTCTTCATGAAACTGATCTTCATCCTTACTAACAACATCTTCATCTGATCTGGTTTAGGTAATATTTGTCTTCAATCCTATTGTCTCATTCATTTTCAAAGATTGAACTTCGTTTATAGATGAAATGATTGGAATGGCTGAAAATGTTGAGTTTAGTAATCTGTGAAGATTACTTGAGATTGAGAAATATGAAGAAAGAAAAGGCTGCATGTTCTTAGGGAAAAAGGGCCACTCTTTATCTTAATAGTTTTGGAACTAGTATGAAAATGTTGAAACTTCCTTTTGGTTGCCTAATCAGACAAGTTACTCAACTTCTTTTAGTGACTAAAAGAAGGTTGAGTAGCACAAATTAATGCATAAGAGTTTGAGCAACTGCATAGTACAGGAACTATAAAACTAATATATTGTTTGCCTAGACTTAAATGCTTTGCCATTATATTTTCTAAGAAGATGGATTTGAACAGGCAATCTTATGGTTTAATGCCAAGCATTGGTTGACAATAGTTGGACTTTTATCTTGCTTCAGGTATTAAGAGGGAAATCACCACCTTGCAATTGGAAGTATGTTAAAGAGTTTATAGGTAATGTTTATGTTATAAGTTTTTGGTGTTAATCTAATTATAAATTATTTGTTGAAACATAACAAACAATAGATCAAACATAGCATCAATATGCAATATATCTTCTCAAGTTAAATTTCAAGAGTAGATATAAGGATACACACAAATAGAAGTAATCAGCCTCAAGTTTTTACTGTCCAAACAAAAGAGCCTTTGCTCTACTACTACTGTTGTGATGGTCTAATAGTTTGGGGTAGGTGATCATTTGCTCTGTTGCTGTTGAGGGTTGTTCTCTATTTTGGTTTGATCATTTCTAGTTTGGTTTTTTTCTTTATTTTGAAGGATGACATTTGGGGGTGAAAATTGGAAACAGCCCCCAAACAGTCCCGAGATCATCATAGTCACCTCGAACTAGATTAAACAAACTTGTGAGAGCAAGAGGCGCATCGATAGGACACACGGTTAGAGATTTGGACACAAAAAAGTGAGAGAAAAAGGCGAAAACGGGCCGTTTGGGGGCGAAAATTGAAAACAGCTCCCAAACAACCTTGAGATCATCACAGTCACCTCGGCCTAGATTAAACAAACTTGTGAGAGCAAGCGGCGCGGCGATAGGACGCACGGTTAGATATTTAGACAAAAAAATGTGATAAAAAAGGTGAAAACAAGCCGTTTGGGGCCAGAAATTGGAAATAGTCTCGAAACACCCCCGAGATGATCATGGTCACCTCGGACTAGATTAAACAAACTTGTGAGAGCAAGCAGCGCGTTGATAGGACGCACAGTTAGATATTTAGACCAAAAAATGTGATAAAAAAGGCAAAAACAGGTCGTTTGGGGCGAAAAATTGGAAACAGCCTCGAAACAACCTCGAGATCATATCGGTCACCTTGGCCTAGATTAAATGAACTTGTGAGAGTAAGCGGCACGTTGATAGGACACGGTTAGATATTTATTCCAAAAAATGTGATAAAAAAGGCAAAAATGGGCCGTTTGGGACCAGAAATTGAAAACAGCCTCGAAACACCCCCGAGATCATAACGGTCACCTCGGCCTAGATAAAACAAGCTTGTGAGAGCAACCGGCGTGTCGGTAGGACACATATTAGATATTTAGACAAAAAATGTGATAAAAAAAGGCAAAAATAAATGGATGACGAAATGACTTAATACTTGTGCGTGTACATTGGATTACAAGAACTAAATCTTTTTGCGAGAATTTAGGTGTTTTGTCCAATCTGCTAGAGTCAGAGTAGCCTAGAGAAGCAAATCTTGTGATGAGTAGATATTTGTAAAATAAGGCTAGACAAACTAAAGGAAAAAGTAACATTGTCACTCTTCTTATTTTTTTAAACAAGTTAATAAACCTTTCTAGTAATATTAATTTTTACAAAATAAGTTCAATTACTTTTTGTTGGAAAAATTTAAAATTTAAATATTGTGTATCATATAAATTGCAATTGATTGAATTATTTTTTACAGATGTTGGAGGTCCATGGAGTGTTTAAATTCATACTGTCTGTGCAAACTCTGAAAAATTGTAGGTAAGCATGGGCTCTTGTGCTAATTAATTGACTCTGGGGGCACTTGAGTGAGAAAATTAGTGGTCCTTTCCTTGTAAGTGTTGTTGACTGGTTAATGCCAACATCCATGCTTTTGTCAGAAATAGAAGAAGTCTAAGCTTATTTAAATGGTGGGTCAAACTATCATATGTCTAGTTAATGTGATGCATATGGTGTAATAGAAAGATTTATGGCCTAAATAGTGGTGGGTGGACTTCTTGAAAAGTCAGAGGTCTCATTCTAAGATGTTTGTTTTCTTTATCACAAAATTAACTTGTATGAAATGGCAGGGGAATGCCTTTTTTTTATTTAGTAACGATAGAATTTTCTTCTTGCAAAAATAGTTGTATCTGATGTTTTTGAGATTCTTACACAATGTAAACATGATGGTTGGTTTGATGTCAAGTAATAGTGTGGTATGGCAAAGAACATGTTTGCATGTTCTGAATAATCATATACAATATTGGACAATCTACTAGAAGCATCCAAATAAAGATTTAGTTTTGTAGTGACTAATTCTCAAATCTCATCTATGTGGTCTTTTGGGGAGGAGCTCCATTCCTCCAGTTTGAAAGTAAAATTTTAAGTATTTTACCACATTTTAGACAAACAAGATTTAATGATTGCTCAATTCTTGACATTCTTTTTCTTTGGTATAGATGGATGAACTCGTGCACGAAACTAAATTGTACAGGACTAATTGTGTAACAACCCCGACCCATGATTAACGTTAATCCGTACTTAATTATACCTAACAGTAATTTAGGAGAGATTTGGAATTAATTTGCATGTGTATTGCGTTATTTTTGTGTCTCTATCTGTTCGGTGTAGAAAGATCTGTTCTAGTTTGAGCTTCGATTTGCGAATTGAAAGCCCTATCGGCATCCGAATCAGAAATTGACTTGATTTGTGTGCTAATTAGGATTTATAGAATTTTATGGTAGATTTAATTAAAATTCGGTTCAGAGCGATTAAATTTGATTAAAATAATGCCATTTGATTAGTTATGACAAATTACTACCTATAAGGCCACTTTGACACTCCACTCATCTCCTTTCCTTGATCTTAAAACACTTTGAGCCTACTCTAAGGGAAAAATGTGAGAGTGAGAAAGAGTAGAGGGAGGTTGAGCTCAAATGAAGAATTGACTAGGAGATTGAAGCCAATTTGAAGCTTTGGGTTAGGACTCCACTTGAAATCAACCTTAGGTAAGAACTATACTCTTAAGCCTTGTATTTGAGACACCAAGTAGATGAACTCAAGAGGGTTAGTTGGTCAATTAAGTTAAGATTGGAGAATTGAAGCTCAATGCATACATGCATGTGTAATTCATGGCATTGAGGTTGTTTTTCTAAGGAATTCTTGCATGCATGTTTTAATCCAAGCTTTGTTTTAGAAATTCTTCATGTTCTATGTCATATTGTTAGAGTTGATCATGTTTTTGAGTTGAACATTTCATTTGGTCATGTTTTGGGGAACTTTGGTTCAAAGAATTGCATTCAAGTCACGTTCATGAATTAATCTTGAGTTTCAAGTTAAATTTTTGTACAATTGGCAAGCCTTTGGGCCATGATTTCTTGTTATAGTTCTTTAAACATGTTGTATCATGAGTTTTCATGTATTTCCTCAAGTTTTGGCCCAGAAAAATGAGTTTTGGATGCTTCAAAAGTTGAGTTTGAGCTTGGTGATCGAATCTGGAATTTCCAGAAATTTGATCCACGCTCGAGCGGAGAACTTTACACTCGAGCGTGCACTCTGAGTACATGCACTTCCGCTCAAGCGACGATTGTTACGCTTGAGCGTGAAATGCATATATCCAAAAGTTCTTGTGTTTTGCAGTCTGCTCGAGCGAGGGAATCTACGCTCGAGCGAAGGTCTGAGTCTCACGCTCGAGTGTAGGTCGAGCGTTCGTCGAGCGAGGAAAGCCACGCTCGAGCGTGGACCTTATTTTCAGCAAATTTTAAGAAATGTTTTCCAATGCATTCTTGCATCCTCATTCTATCCTAGGCATTCCTAGGCTATGTTTAAGACTCCATAATGAGGATTAAAGGTTAGAAACACACTAGGAGCAAACGACATAAGTTATGTACAATTCGAACGTGTGTTTCAAGTGTGAATCTGTTATATATCATGTAGGTCACGTGCCGCGTACCGTTTGACCAATCTGCTCCGTCTGTCTGTCTCAAGGCCAACTGTGAGTAATAACATAGTAAAGCTATGTTCAACCTTATTTATTTTTTGTATGATGGAATAAGAATTGTTTTCTGAAATGCTATGTTCTGTACAATGAATGATTGTCCAATTTCTGATATGTGTTCGTGACATCTTTATTATCATGTGATATGTGTTGACTGTTACCCGATATCGGAGGTTCCATCATGGAACTTAGTCTGTCTGCACTTTGTTACCCGTACCAGAGGCTCCCTCATGGGGCTCAGCGTGTTTATTCTCTGTTACCCGGATCCGGAGGTTCCTTTATGGAACTGGTTATTCGTAACCCTCACGTGTCTGCATCTGTTCTGTATCTGCTCTGTTAGCGCTTATGGATGTATCACGTATACTTACGCATGACTTATGATTTCTGTATATGATCTGGACAAATTATGAATTTGATACGAAACTGAATTGTGAATTCTGAATCTGTACGAACTCATTCATTGAAACCCCTTTACTCTGTTATTGTTCACTGAGCTTTCGCTCACAGTTCATATTATGTATATAGGTGAGCCGGCGCGTGATCAGGGCCAGAGTTGACGGCCTTCATTTCTGTTTTTGTCAGCCAACCGTTGTGCCTCCCGAGGAGGTTCCGATTGAAGTCTAGTTACATGGATGTTTTTGTACTTATGTTAGTCTCTGTGTGTTTTGTACAGTTAGGTCCTGGATATTGCACTCTTGTAAATGTTTTGTAATTATGATATTCTTTGACCGACACGCTTATGTAAATACAAGTTTTGAAATATTCCGTCCCATATTTATCGACACAGCTCATTGGACTATTTATGTTTTGTACATTTGCTTTCGCAGCCCCTTATTATGTGCTTATCTGTTAAGAGGCTTTTGGTAATCCACGGATTACTGGCCGATTACGATGCTAAACCTACAGGGGCGGGTTTGGGTCGTGACAAATTGGCACTATAAGCATTTTTGGAAGGATTATATATTTTTAGATAGATGTGTATGGAAAATATTTCGATAGACTAGTACTTATATTTTTGGATGTGTGTATATGGAAAATATTTGGGTAGACTACTAGTTATATTTTTTAATAGATGAGCATGGATAAAAATTTAAAACATACTAACAAGTAATTGTTATGTTTTAAATTTTTATGCTAGTCAGGATGTGAATCAGAATTTTAATTGGTGGAATATGTACTTTGGGATTACTTGTGAATGAAAACTTATAATAGTTGCTGACTTTTATTAAACAGGTTTAGGATTAGATGATTTATGTATTTCGTTGAATGTTCATGATTCAGATACTTTGTTGGTATGAATGATTCTTTTTAATTACAGATTATATTGAATGGATTGAATGAAATATTTGTCTTTAATTATAGGTTTATTTTGTTAGATGTTAACAACCAAATTGTGGTTTTGTCGACCAAAATGTTGATAGACAAAAGGGCACATTTTGTGACTAAATAATTAGTCGGTAAAATTGTTAATCTTGGCAACCAAAGAACTTGGTCGCGAATAAGTCTATTGCCAATAAAGATCACATTTTAAGATTTGTCGGTGTTTCACCTATAAAAATATAATAGTTTGATAATGTTGTTTCAATTGTCATGCATTATCAAATTTTAGCCTTTGCGGAATTGTTATAAATTGATAAAAAATAAAAATAAAAGCCCATTAAAATTAAAATAGGTTAATTATACAGACCTCTCTTATAATTTCTAAAATTACACTATCTTCTCAAATTAGAGTTGTCAGCTTATGAGAGTTTCTAAATGTCCTTACATTTCTTTTTTAAACATCAACTTCTTTGACAAATTTCAAAATTTACAAAATTTTCTTTGAATACCCTACCTAATAACCAAACTAACCTCATTCCTAACTTTCAAACTCTAATCCCATACCCACGGCAACTACTACCTCCTTCGCTTTGACTACCTTCAATCACCCCCACTACCTCCAATTGCCATGACTTCCACCTCTCTTGCCCTTAAAAACCATAGCCGCCACCTCCCATGCCCTAAAAATCCTAGTTGCCACTTCTTAACCAGGTGACCTTTGCTCAACCATATAAGTTATTAAAAAAAAATGATCTATTTTTAAAAAATACTTAACTTTTTTCTTTTTTTTTAAACAAACATGATAAACTGAACATATTATAATTATTTTATTGATCTAATTTTTTCTGAGAATTACATGCAAGGACCCTACAAAATTAATAGTTCAGATAACTGAAATAGGACCTATGATAAGTTCCACAGGCCTCCAATCCAAATTTTGGATTAGAGACAATTTGTTCCCAAAAAACAAAATACTTTTTAAGCATACAAATCTCACAAATTAATGGTACTATCTGACATGCAATAATAAAGTTTTGATATTTAAAAATAAGACACTAAAATAACATGATAGAGTGATCTCAACTGCTATATCTCTTAATAACATGATAGAGGTATCTCAGCTGCTATATCTCTTAATATCAGTAGTTCATGAGATTTGAATGTTTTTATAACAGCAACTAAGTAAGAGCCATTGAGTGGGTTTGGAAGGCAGAATTCACACCTTGACACAAATCAGAGGCTGTCTTCGCTCGAAATTCATGCAGCCAAACACACCCTTAAAGTTAAGATCTTGTCACAATCAACACAAAAAGGCTATTTCAATTAACACAATAACACTGTCCAAAAATAAACTGTCACAAAGAAACTAACAGTACAATTTCAATGGTACACCAAAGAAAACGAAATAAAATCTATCATAATCTGAAATGCAATGAGAATAAAAGGCTTCAAAATAACCTTAAATGCCTGAAGACAGCCACATCAGAATAACCATCTTCTGCAACTAAGGCTCAAGCTCGATAAACTTTCCGTGTCGTCTCTACTTCTCTTGATCAAGGATCTAGATACTGGTCACTCATCCTTGGCCGCAAAATTGGGATTTAAAGACATCTCAATTTCTTCAAGGGAACGTCCTTTAGTTTCAACGATAAAATTGTAAGCAAATATTGCTGACAGCAAGGAAACCGCACCAAAGCTTGCATAAACTGGAGCAACTCCAAATTTCTCCACAAGTTCAAGGAAGAACAGACCAACCAAGAAATTACAAACCTGAGTCACATGACAAATGCAAACTAAACTACAGTTTGAATTACAAATATAGTCCACCAAAAGCATCATCAAATAGGTATGCTTGAAGTACTAGAAACATACATTTACATGGCTTCTTACCATTATTATGTTTATTATAAATTTTATTTTAAGAAACGAGCCTTGTTCAACTTCTCAAATTATATGAAGGCGTGATTAATAAACACTTTTTTTTGGAACCGTGTATAGTAACCACACTTTTTTGTTTCATACTTGTTCAAACTCTGATGAAAACATGATTGCTAACAACATTTTAATAAAAAGCGTCGTTAGCAATCATGGTTTCTCTACACTTTTGACTTTCAACAAAATTATACTCTAGATCAAACTTCAAAATGAGGAAATTTGAAGGCATTTGTTTACTAAGTATGCTTTCTGAAAACGTGTTTAGTTACCACATTTCATGTAATTTGATAAATTAGTTAAACAAGTCTCTACTCTTTAAAATAATTTTTTTTAAAAAAAAATCTCTAATTTATAAAATAATATATATATATATATATCATTCTAATCGGCCCATTTACATCTTATGAACAAGTCTACTAAATTATGACATCTACATGCAAAGCTAATCATGAAATAGAAATAGCCATTCTCTAGAACTTCACCCATTTCTTTCTTTTTAGTTTTTTACTTTTCACTTCTTTTTTTTAACCGACCCTTCACAATTAATATTTGTTTCTCATTAATTATCGGACAGGTCTGTGAAACATACCCAATGAACTGAGAAACTGAAACCCATGATCTTCCCACGCATCCTGCTGCTACTAAGCTCCGGTATAATAATACCAGTTACTGGGCCAGCTCCAATAGCAAAGGTAAAGATGTACCTAAAAGCATGTAAAAGATAGAATGCTATATTATCTATAGATTTTCTGCTATAAGTAAGCTGAGAACATTACAATTAAATTCAATTGATTTAATAATTTATATCTTAAAAATCACATTTAAATGCCACATGGTGAAGAAAACATACAGGACAGTTCCCAATATTGATAAGTTGTGACCAAGCTCTTCATCCATTGGAGAGCTAATAGCATAGACTACTAGAAACATCGATATTGCCTGCACAAAGCCAGAATTTGTGGGTTAGTCCATGGGCTATGTAATCAAGAATAAACATTTAGACAGCAAAATGTATCTAAAAGAGAACCAATTGTCCCACTCCCACCAACTGCCTCCCTTAAACAAATAGTTATTCCCGTCCATTTTCGTATTTTATGAGTGTACCCTTTCTGAGCTATGAAACATTGATACAGAATATGATACAAGAATATGGTGATACGACAAAATCTTAAAAAATAGGGTATGGATATGAATAGGATGCACTAAATTTTTTTTATATTTTTTAAAAATAATTTTTAGTATTATATTACACATGAACTCAAAATAATTATTTTACTATTTTTTTCCCCTTTTTCTTTTCTTTTCTTTTTTTTTTTTAGTGGGCAAATTAATTTGATAAAATCTAAAAAATTAGCATTACTACTTTAATTTCACTATTTTCTTCTTCGATAAGAAATAAGAAAATATTGAAAACCTACTTTGTATTTATTCTAACAATCATACTCTAATACTATGCAAAAATTATTACAATCTCGATTTCATAATAATTTGGATATGTGACCTAGAGTGTTTGAAAAGTATCCGATACTTCTCAAAATTAACATTAAATATCGGATATGTTTAGAAAGTATTGGACGTATCAGCGAGCATCCAAGGAGTATCAATATCCGGAATATGGGTACGACATAGATATGACTCCATTTAGAAGTATCCGTGCTCCAAAGCTTTTGAGTAATGTTGACATGTTGTATTATATAGTTTAATATCCCACTAATAGCTTAAGCTATGTGTAAGCTACTCAATTTATCTCCATCCAAAAAAAAATGTCATAAGATAAAGCATCTCACTTTCACTTCACTCACCATTCCCAAGTAACTACCAATTATAAGCCTTTTCCTCCCTTGCTTATCCATCAAGTATAAAGCACCAAGTGTACCTGGACATGAGTGCCAGCATCATATTTTTCAAGCGTGTATCATACTAATATGATATACAAATATATCCATAATTTATACTGAACCTGCAAAGTTGGTAAGTCCGACAAATAAGCTTGCTAAAGCACCACTTGTAATTCCAACATCTTGAAAAGTCAATGATGAAAAATAAAGAACTCCATTTATACCAGCAAACTGTTGAAGTATGAAAAGGGCACCTCCAATGAATGCAACTGCAGCCATAAAGAAATTTGTGACTGAAACTGAGGACAGATATGTCAAATAACTCGAAATAAGGACATACTGCGTGCTAAAATACAACAGGAGGATCCAGGTAATACCACGAAAACATAACACTGCACATATCTAAAATAGAACTGAGTGAAAATGGCATCTCCTTAGGGGTGTCTAAAGTGCCGTTCACAATATGTAAGCATGAGAAAAATGAGAACCAAGAAGACAATCACTTGTCGGATAATGAAAGCATTGATCATTACTGGGAAAAGAACTTGTATTCCTAGAACTTCTTCTAAACTCATCTAAACCAATCCTTATCGGAACTATTTATGCCTGTTTGTATTTCTCACAACTTCCGAGTTCCAACAATCAAAGAAAGCAGGTTGAATATAAGTGCACAAGTGTAGTGTCTTTGAAAAGATAATGTTCAAAGGAGTGGTGCCTAGCATGGTTTTTAGAATCATATGATCCATGATTCGATATAAATTTCAACCAAAACAATTGGAGTCATGTTGTTTCATCGGAAAATGAGTGAATCGTGCAATTCAATTTGCGATTCATAATGATTCACTGTGATTCAATGCAATTCAGTTGTTTTTGTTTTTATTTTCATAATGCCCAAAACAATGTCATTTTTTCCTCGCTATCAAGAATTTAAAAAAAAAAAAAAGTCAATTAGTTATATTGATATTTATTTCATTTTAAACATTGTGTATTTATAATATATATATAAACTATACCACATTATATTAGATTAAGTGATTCTAACAATGGTGCCTAGCAATGTTAACTACCATTAAAAGTTCAAAGCCTGTCCATATGGGACACTAAAAACAACCTTAATACAACCTCTAGTGTGTGGCTGCTCTAGGAGTTCCAGCCATCTGCTCTCCAAATCATCATTCCTATTGACTGACTGAAATTCTTCAATTGCTTTGTTGACTTCAGATGGCCCCCAAAGGTTACGGATAACTTCTTTAGCATCTTCTAGTCTTCCTACCTACACAAGCGATAGAATAACAGATTAATAAAAGCACGTGAAAAATAATTTAAAGATAATTTGTAGAAAATAAAACAGAGTCCTACTTTGCATAGCCACCTTGGGCTGTCTACAGCAAACTGCATACCAAGGGATAAAATAAATCCAGGGACACTCGCAATATAGAGAATTGTCCTCCACCTGAAAACAAGATACATTTAAACTCCGGCTGAACGTTATATACCACCTACCTTCTAGATGACTAGAATAGATGCAGAACATGAATGAAACAGGATCGATCCTGACAGTACTTCATATGCTTCATAATTTATTAATCACTCTTCTATTCTTCGTATAACAGATGTCAAAAATCACAAATATTGCATGCTGATTGGATCACAAATTGTGAAATTCCAAAATTATCAAAATAACAAAAGAATATAACATATGCTTCCCTTTTATTTATTCAAACAAGCATCGCGATTCACTCCCAAAAGTTCATTCTCAAATTTACAATTTATATTTCCCAATCCAATCTTATTTCCGCATGTCCTGTTATGTTTAACCTAAACTACCTGATTTCCTTCTATCTAGAGGAACAATAAATCAGCGCAACATAAATAATGCATTACTACTTAATTTAAATAGAGGATGAAAGCTGGATATAGCCATTTCAATATATCAGATCAAAATATCATTGAGCAAAATCATTGATTTTTGGAATCCACTCCTCGGAGCTCAAGCATTCACAAGGAAACAAAAGAAAAAGCCTCACCAGTGGGGATCATTTTCTGAAGGACTTCCTAAAATGAGTGATGCAATAATTCCAAGGCATGTGCCAATTTGACACAGGGTCCCAAGAGAACCCCTATACTTTGTTGGAGCAACCTACAAAATAATCATTAGGAAACAGATGAATAAAAACAAGTACACATTTTTTCTTTTTCTTTTTTTAAAGCCAACTTAGCTTCCACAATGATAAAGAGATAAAAACAAGTACATAAATTCAAATTAACAGCTTCAACACAAATTGTTATTGGAATGCACCCAATCTAGCTTGGATGTTAGTCAACCTCTTTGAAAATTGAATTACAACTTCATAATACTACGGAAAACCCTTCATGAGGGTGGAACGGAAAGTATAGCTTAGTAGTATGTTTGCCTTGATCAAGGGCAAACCATCAACATTTTGCAAAACATCATTGTAACGCCCCACTATTTGCTGGCCCAAGTAACTTGTGGGTCGACCAATAATACCCAAAAGCTTAAGTCTAAGTTATTTAGTAGCAAGGTAGTGGTGCTTTATATGCCCAAGATCACCCATGCAAACTTCTGATGTGGGACAAGGTGTTACAATCATACACTCTAATTTCAGCATCTGAGGAGACTTCTCAGTAATTTCTCTTTAATATTGTTGTTTCAAGGACATTGTTAACATGCATTAAATATGGTTCTTTCAAATACATTATTAACATTGATTACAGAAAATCTCAAGCAGTCACATATCTTTTTCCATTTCAGGGGACTTCCAAACATTTATCATCTAGTACATCCTATTAAATCTACATAAATTTCCATCGTTTCCTTTACCATACTGACACAAAAAGGTAAAACAAAGCTTACAATTACAACTAATATGAATGACAAAAAGAAACTAATATACCTTTTCCCCCCTCAAAATGGCAATTGATGATACTATCATATAATGTCTAGAACATGTGACTATAAATAAATATAGTTTTAAACAAACTAAATTTGAAAATTCAGCCTCTTTAATACCAACTTTTACCTCTGAAATATAAATAGGAACAAGAACCGTGTTCACCCCAATGCCAAGGCCAACAAGAAATCTTCCCCAGAGTATTTCATCCAAGGAGTGAGCTTGTCCACTGTAACAAATTGAAAGCGATCAAGATAAAAAAGTAAAGTTATACAACATGTCTAACTAAAGACCAAAGAAGGTATGATACATGGAAATAATCAGAGTGCCGCACATCAAAATGGATAACCCCATCCCATCTAGACATGCGAATGCATACAATATGAATGATCTTGTCTATGTGCTTATTAAACATATAATTTTATTATCCTTTGTAAAATTTTACCTTTTCTTAGTAAGTACCAAATTTTAATTTCTTCATTTGTGTCAATCACGAATTTAAATTACCTTATAATGGCACCAAGAATAAGTGGTATTGTGTCAACCTGAACGGTGCGTCGACAGCCCAGTTTATCGACCAATGAACCAGAGATGATGCTTCCAATAAATGCTCCGGCTATGAATATACTCACTACTAGTCCCTCAATAAATGAGTTTCCTTCAAAACCAAGCTCCCGTGCAATAGATACAATAGGACCATTCATTACTCTGCATCATACACCCAATAAATAAAAGCAAAACGAAACCATCAAATTCAACAGACTATAACCCATCAGAGTGCATAAATATTAAAAGCTATTAAATTCAAGTGCTTCATTTACGATTTTTTTTTTTTCTAGGTTAATTAATTTGTTAAAACTAGAAGCTACGATAGTAAAATTAGCAGTGCTACTCTAATTCAAAAGGTAGACCCACTTTTCAAGCTCAATGATTTGGTAGTCTATTAGAATATCCAAGACAACATTGTCTCTCTTGTCTTCTTTAATCATCAGCCAATTATTTCTTTTACAAATACACCCCTAAGATTTGTTTAAAATATAAATCGCTCCCTATGATTTTAGAAATTACATCCCGGCCCTTAAAGTTTTTAATTTTGTAACAAATAGCCCATTTTATTAATAAATTATCAAATTAATTGACAGTTTTTAATAACATTATAAATTTATTTCAATTAATAATATTATATAAAAAAAATAGTTAAGAATTTTATTTTTTCAGTTAATTTTGTCAAATAAAATATTTATAAATTTTAAAATCATATGGGCAATCTGTATTTTCAGGTAAGTAAATCCGTAACGTGTTCTTTACAAATCATCATTCACAACCCCATGTTCCTCAATCACCCAATACAAAAAAAAAAAAAAAATTATAATAGCCCACCTTCTCTACCAATCATAATAGCATGCAGCCCATGTACCCAATAATCAGCCATTAAGATAACATGAGAGAGAGAGAGAGAGAGAGAGAGAGAGAGAGAGAGAATTACCCAATGTGATAACCGAAGAGGAAATTGGACATGGAAGCAACCAAAACGTGAGGGAATGCAGGCAACCATCCCAAATCATTTCCTTTATCAGCAGCCTCCTCTTGTAATGAAGTTGATTCACCATCTGCAACTCACAATAAAACCAACAAAACAGTATATACGTATATCGGTGAGTGAATTTGAGTATATCAATACAATAGAGAGAGAGAGAGAGAAGAAAAGAAGAGAACTTGGTTTGGAAGTCTGCAATTGAGGGAGGTGGTGTTTCTTGGCCGCCGGAACTCTGAACTTTGTCTCCGGCGGAGGATGAAAACCCAAACCCAAACCCAAACGGTAGGGTGGGTGTTTGTTAGTATTTAGAAAGTCGAAGACAAGTTTTGGGTTTGAGTGAGCTGTCAGGGTTATCGGAACCGGAACAACCGCTTGACGGAATCCGGGAGCTGCCCACATCGGTTCTACTCATCGGTGGCTCTTCCTATTTCAACTACGGTGGTACTAAGCTGAACAATCACAATGAAGAGAAGAGAAGAGAAGAGAAGAGGATCAATTTGGAGTGAAGTGAAAAAATCAAGCTCTTGCAATTGGGTATTTTAATTGGTTATTTGATTTTTTATCTTTAGAAAATTGTTAATTTTTTAAAATTAGTTTGGTGATTGCAAGAACAAAATAAAATAATTATTAATTAATTGTGATATTTTATTTTATTAATTATTTTAATTTATTTTATCTTCAAATAATCTATTTTAATTCAATTCTCTTTTCAAATACTCCCATTTTCGGTTGTAAGATTTGAAAAATTAAAATCATACAAAAATGGCTTAATTATACTTTCACCCACTTTGTTTGACCAACTTTTATTTTAGTTTAATTTAGTATTTTTGTTGTTTCGTTTGTTTTGACGTAAATTATTTTTGTAAAAGATATTTTACTCATTTTTTTGTTGTTTAGTTAAACAAAAAGTAAGTAAAATATTTTTTAAGAAAAATATTTTTACATTATTTTTACAAAAAATGATTTACTTTTAAAAATTCTATAAATTAATTTTTATAAAGTTGACACTCAGCCAATATATTTTCAACACATTTTCAAATAAGTAGTTTAATCCACTAAAAAGTCATAAATGACACTTATTGAATTAAAATTTCATTTTTAGGCATTAAAATATTTTACCAAACACCGAAAAACAAAAACAAAAACAAAACATTAATATTTTTTATTATATAAAATCAATTTACAATAAAAATGTTTTTTTTGTATAAAGTATTTTACTTCGAAACAAACAAAACCTTAATTTTTGTTAATTTTGTCAACGGGCATATTTTAAAATTTTAATAAATATTTTAAAATTATTAATTTTAGCCTCTAAATTAAATAGAATGACTAAATTAAAATTAAATTTAAATTCTCAAGTGCATCTACCATACCCTTAGAAAGTGACAACGGATGACTTCTAACCTTAGAAAGTGACAACGGATGACTTCTATTACTAAATGGAAGAACTTTTTAAATAGTTGGTAGTTGTTCCCAGATTGCAATCTAAATTGTTTAAATTAAAATTATAAAGATTAAAGTCAAATTTAAGTCAAATTACAAAAATACAAATCATAATTACCCTTACAAAAATAATTGGATAAATTATGTCGACCCTTCCTTAGGTTTTGAAAACAATACAATAAGTTTTATTTTTTGTACATAACTATATTAGATTCATTTAAACTATGTTTGGATAACGAAAATTTATCCAATTTCATTCATATTTACCTCTGTTTTTTTTGTTTATTTTCCAAATTCGTATCAAAATTCATGATTCGAATACAATCTCAAAATTTAACTTACGTGACACTTAGCTCGTCGCTATGAACGACCATCGTCACCTTATAAAGCTCAAGAATATTCTTAAGTAGTTTTTTGTTTTGTTTTGTGTGGTGTGTATGTTTTTTTTTTAAATATTTTTTTTTTTTGAGGACAGAAATATTATTTTCTATTTGCTTGTGATAATTGTATGGAAGTTTCCTGTTAATTTTTGTGGTTGAACATTTTGTGTTATTAATGAAATGGTTGTTTTATGTTTGTTGGGTTTATATTTTTTGTTTGTTTTTGAGAAATCTTGGAGTAGGAATCAATTGGTTTTGATAATGTGGTAGTGTTGGGCAACGCCAAACTTTCTTTGTTTTTTTTTGGATGAAACAATGCCAAACTTTTACTATCAAATTTAATACAACAAATGGCATTATCAAATTTGACAATCGCTGCCACTTTGGTAGTCCTACAAATACTCTTAATTTAATCATAAGAAAGTTTGGGGTATCCTAAAATTTGATTTAATCTTCTTTACATGTATATATATATATATATTAAAATTATGGTCAATTTTTTTATTGGGTAAATTATAGGACTGAACAAGAAAATCGAAATAACCACAAATTGAACTGGTCCAAATCAATTTAGTAGGCTTGGTTTGATTTGGTTTTTCTAATTCGTAGTTCGGTTCTGATTTAAAAAATTGAAAAACTGGCATTGGCAGTTCGATTCTGAATTTTGTTCTATGATTCTGAATTTAAACTGAACCAAACTATGTAATTTAAACCATACACGATGCATACAATCTCAACTTTTTATATATTGTTGTACAAATTGTGTAATTAAATAAGATAAATAGATTCATGATTAATCAAATTACAAGCAAAGTTGTAGCCACATCATGTGAAGTTATTTGTTAATTTCATGAGAAACATATATCTTGTTTAATTACACAATTTGTACAACAATCTTAAAATAGATTAGCCGCCTCACCATGGGTGCTGGAGGTATGTTGACTTCTGTCTCCCAGAATCTGATGGTCAAAACCAGCTAATGCAGAAGCACCTTCTGAATAGTTTTGGCGAACTTGATAATGGTATACTCTCTCTAATAAGAACCAAAGAAGGAACTAACAAAAAAAAATCAGAAAAAATTTTCTTTGGTGCAAAACCATCTCTAACTCTTTATATCTCAAACAACATCTCAATTTTTCATCAAAAATCTCTCAAAACTCTTCTTATAAGTTGGAGGGGAAATGCTTCTATTTATACAAGTAGGGGAATCCCTAGCCATAAAGGCTATACCTCAATAAGGCCATCAAATGTCATTAACCAATGCCATCAATTCTAGTCATTATGGCTAGAGTTACTAAAGTTGAAAACCTATAGCTACTAATGTGGTCATCAACTCCATCATCAAAAGATGAGAGTTATAAATGTCTAAACCTCTCATGTGCTTAATATATATAAATAAATATGTATATAATGACATTTGAATAAACCAACTTACGTATGATATGTGCTTAATATCGCATAAGTTCTCAGGTACGTTTTCACAAACATATGTGGGTTAACTCATAAAAATTTAAGAAATCACAATTTACGTATATTTGTGAGAACTTATGCGATTTTGTGGAATAACTTGTGTATATATTTGTAAGAACTATATATGTAAACTTTTCAAACTATTTATCAAAACTTAGTTTAAAAGAAAAAAAAAAACTATTTATCAAAACTCACTTTTTAAAATCGCAAATTCAAAATATGATTTCATATTAACATGATCTATGTCTATAGACCGGTATTTCATGCCAATATGAAATCTCATTTTTAAGGTGAAGTTTTTGACCTTGCATTTTTTAAAATTAAGTTAATTTGATAAATAGTTTGAAAAGTGTATTACTTTTGATAAATAATTTATTTTTTAGAATATTTTTATAGGAGAAAAAAAAAAAACTCTAGAACCTGTTTGGATAAGAGCAGGCCCACTTTAATTCAAACAAAAAGCCTTTGATAATTGGAGATATGAGACGAAGACAGTGACAACTATTTCCTTTCACTTTCATCCGCTGAGCACTCCTACTTTCACCATCTCCATTTCTAGGTCTCCATTTCTTTGTAAATTGTAATGTTCTTATGAGTAGCATCTGGACCAGGCCCAGGATTGGTTTTATTTTTTCAATCTCAAAATGGGCTGGCCAGTATGGGATTTTAAGACAGCCCATACCCAAGGCATCTAGAATTGGGCTGGAACACGGTCCTCAGGCCTAGTTTGTATGGCCTAATTCTATTAAGGGCAGTGACCGAAAAGTCTTGATAGGGAAATGGGTGCACTAATAAGTCCTTATGATAATATTATTTATTTTTAATTATTACCAATAAGTCCTTATATTCCACTGTCACTGTCGCTGCCACATCCACTACCGCTGGACCATCCTTCAGATAGTCGCTAGAAAGTTGTTGGAGAATCGCCAAAATATTCTGAATGTCACCGGAAGTCACCGGAATATCCAAAACGTCGCTGGACGTCAAGAACATTTCTCTTAGTCAAGTTTTCTTTGTGAAAATGTTGAAGGACCTTAGCTAATAAAAAAAAAAACATCTTGAACCTCTCCTACTATACAAAGTTGGAGAGGAATATTTTACTAATTTTTCCTTAAAAATATGGGGTTAATTATATTTTCCACAAACCTCAAGTGAGTATAATTAATCCCATTTTTATTTTAGGATGTTGAGGGTATGCTTCACACGCAGCACAGTAGAGCATGTAAATGGTAAATGTATATATAATGGGTTGCCACGTGACATTGTACAAAGATCATTGAAGCTGCAGTATTTTTTTTTAGGAGATGGGCTCGTGGAGTTTATTGCGGTTCTCGTTTTGATAATCTAAACTATTCAATATGTAAAGTTTATCGAATATTTTATACTTGCAAAAAACCACGTTGACAAAAATGTGTTTTGTTCAAGGGGTTACCGATATCCGATCAATATGATTTTTTACAAATATAAAGTATCCGACGAGTTCTACACATTGAACGGTTCAGATTATTGAAACGGAACCTATGATGGGCTCCACAGACCCAATAGTATGCTCCAGTCCACTATGTGGACCGGAGAGAAGTCTCTCCTTTTTTTTATAAGGTAATTTTTAAGTATGCAAATGCATATCATATGTACTTGCGTAAGTTCTTGCAAATATACGTAAGTTATCTCACAAATTAGGTATGTTTTCACAAACATATGTGAGTTAACTTATAAAAATTTAAAAAATCACAACATACGTATATTTGTGAGAACTTATGCGATTTTGTGAAATAACTTGTGTATATATTTGTAAAAACTATATATGTAAACTTTTCAAACTATTTATCAAAACTTAGTTTAAAAAAAAAAACTATTTATCAAAACTCACTTTTTAAAATCACAAATTCAAAATATGATTTCATATTGACGTGATCTATATCCATAGACCAGTATGTCATGCCAATATGAAATCTCATTTTTAAGATGTGATTTCACTATGAAATCACATTATTAACATGCGATTTTATGATGAAGTCACGTTTTGACCTTGCATTTTTTAAAAAGTAAATTAATTTGATAAATAGTTTGAAAAGTTGATTACTTTTGATAAATAATTTATTTTTTAGAATATTTTTATAGAAACAAAAAAAAAAAAAAAAAACTCTAGAACCTGTTTGGATAAGAGCAGGCCCACTTCAATTCAAACAAAAAGCCTTCGATAATTGGAGATATGAGACGAAGACAGTGACGACTATTTCCTTTCACTTTCATCCGCTGAGCACCCCTACTTTCACCATCTCCATTTCTGGATCTCCATTTCTTTGTAAATTGTAATGTTCTTATGAGTAGTATCTGGACCAGGCCCAGGAGTGGTTTTATTTTTTAAACCTCAAAATGGGCTGGCCAGTATGGGATTTTAAGACAGCCCATACCCAAGGCATTTTGAATTGGGCTGGAACACGGTCCTCAACCCTAAGTTGTATGGCCTAATTCTATTAAGGGCTGTGACTGAAAAGTCTTGTTAGGGAGATAGGCGCACTAATAAGTCCTTATGATAATATTATTTATTTTTGATTATTACCAGTAAGTCCTTATGTTCTATTGTCACTGTCGCTGCCACATCCACCAGCGCTGGACCATCCATCAGATAGTTGCTAGAAAGTTGTCGAAGAATCGTCAGAATATTCTGAATGTCACCGGAAGTTGCCGGAATGTCCAAAACGTCGCTAGACGTCTCGAACATCGCCAAACACTTACTGGAATGTCTCGAACATCGTCAAAAACAAAAGAAGAATAAAGAGAGAGTTAAAGCAAAAACATAGCCAAATTTAAACACATCTTGTCCAACACCACAAAGCATGAAAAAAAAAAAAAAAGAAGCTCTCTATTATATAGAGCACATAATTTTCGATTCACAAAATTATAAAAATTTAGAGTTTCAAAACCACAAAAATTATTAGTTTGCTTGTTTGTAACTTATCAAAACACAATTTCATATCACGGCGATGGTGGAAATCTCGTATCAATAGTTTGTAAGGGTTTGTAGTTTTTTAGTTTGTTAATATTTGCTATTTTTTTTGTTATTTTAATAAAGGAAAAAAAATTGCTAGAGTTATAGAGAAAAATATAAACGTATATTCAAAACTATAAAATTTCTCAGTTTTCACGACCTGTAACTAAAACTGAAAAAATATTTATTTAGAACTTGAAATTTTTTCTCTATTAAAACAGGAAAAAATTAAGTGCATAGTAGAGAAAAAGAAGAAAAAATGAGAGATCGAAGGAGAGAGATAGACATAGAAAATGATTATACTCTGGCGACCATTTTTTTTTTTATATTTATTTTAGATTTGGTCTAAATCTGACAAAGAATGATGATGATAGAGCTCCAATCGGCAATGGCAGAAAAGAAAGATGGAGGGAGTTTAAAAGGACACAGAAAGGGTTTGCTGATGGTAAAAAAGGTGAGGGTGAAGCCGATGAAGCGGAGGAGTGGCTGCGGCAAGCTATCGGTGGTCGGTAGTCACCGGTCATTTCCCTATCAAAAACAAGAAAAAGAAAGAGAAGACAGATGAGTCTTTTAAGATGCAAAAAGACTTTATGGTTTATACGAACACTTGTGGGACTAAAATGGTGTACATGTCTTCATAACACGACCTATGAATAATTAATCCTTCTATTAATAAACCAAAATCATTCAACTTTCTCGGCAAATTAGAGGTTTTTGAGGCTACACTCAAATAATAAAATTAGATATGGCAACACGACAAGTTTTATTTTGGCAATTGGACAGAGTAGGACGGGACAGGGGTCAGTTTGTAGTGGGGTTGGGGCAATTGGGAAGGTAGTGGGGATAGGAGAGGATGAGTTAATTTTAGGGTAAACTACCAATAGGTTCTACTTTGGAGACTTATTACCCATTAAGTCCTATTGATAAATTTATTAAGTGATAAAGATAAATTTATCAGTATATTTTATTTTTATGAATAAATTTATAGTGATAAATTATCAGTCTCTTTTGTTTTTATGAATAAATTTTAGTGATAAATTTATCACTCTCTTATTTTTATAGTGTTAAATTTATTAGTTAGGACCTGTAGGTAATAAGTCTAGTTAATAAGACTAATTTGTAAGTACTCCTTAATTTTATAACCTTAGGCATGACGGTATTAATAAATAAATAAAAAAGATGATATGATATATTAGAGATAATAATTTTTTAAAGTGATAAGACTTAAAAAATGTAAGATGAGAAATAAAATAAAAAAATATTCAAGAATAATATTTTAACTTTTTAATCTTATTAAATTAAAAAAAATTAAATTATAATAAAGACCGGCAGAAGATAGATGGGGGAGAAAAACCCGTCCCCCATTTCACTTCAAGAAGTCATTTCACTTCAAGAAGTTGAAAAAACCAAAAGCGGGGTGGAGCAGGCCCAATACTAATAAAATGTTGGGGGTTAGCTACCTTTGTGGTACCACCCCTTTTTGTTGGAACACATTCATTTATGAAGAAAAATAATGAAATCAAAAGGAAAATCTAAACTACTTAGCTATATATCCTCTTAATATTTTGCAATAAATGTATATGATTTACCCATTACCTACCATCAACAATAGATTTGGTATCAGAGATGGCAACGGATCGGATTTTTCAAGTTTCATACGTGAATTTTTACTTTTAATCTCTATACTTTATCCTACATAATTAATGCTCTCTCAAACTATTTATATTAAAATCGGCTTCAAACAAATATAATCAGGTCAGAAAATTTTGCTATTCTTATTTGGTTGGCAAAACAATTTGTTTGGAGTATACTATATAAGTATATATTTTTTTATTTTTTTATCTTTTTTGGGTCACATCACTTCTCTACTTTTTGCACATCTTTTTATAAAAAGTCAAAAAGTACACTTATTTTACATCATCCCAAACAACCAATCAAAATACAATTTGTTCATGTGTCTAATAATGTTTGATGAAATTAATTTTTTACACAACTTATCTTTATTGTTGCGAGATAAATGGTTCAGATTATCATTATAAATCCAAGATAAGACCCACAAAATAGAATATAAAAAATATGAAAGATAGTAATATGAATGGGAGCTATTCCCTTACCTAACTAGCTTCATATGAACTTACATTTTCCTTTTTGCCTTCTTGGTTGTTTGACGATCAACTAACCATTTACCTAACTAGCTTTCCTTCAAGCTTCATGTGAACTTTCATTTTCCTTCTTGCCTTCTTGGTGTTTGATGTTCAACTGACCATTTACCTAACTAGCTTCATATGAACTTTCATTTTCCTTCTTGCCCTCTTGCTGTTTGAATATCAACTAACTATTTCAAAAAGAAAAATTCTAAATATACATAAATTTATACAAAAATTTTAACAAAAATGATGTGGCAATACCATTATTATAAATAAATCTATTTTCAATGGTGTTTTGTTTCGAAATAAAAGACCCACAATGACCCACATCATTATGAATGAAAATTATATATGAATTTTTTATTTGTATAACATTACAAATCAAAACAACTTCACAAAAATAATTTTAGATGGTACACACAGCTACAACTTCCATAAATATTTGAAATGTTCTCTCTATTGCTTTCAATGGTCTTTAACAATCACATTATTATAAGTTTTAAAAAAAATTAGTCATTTTTTAATTTAAAATAAAATTTTAATATTTTGGACCTTTACCAACTATTGATTGAGAAATAGAGATTTATATTCTACCAATGAAATGAAAAGGATATCGTTATTATGCTATACATGCATGCTGTATTTGAATTTTGAATTTTAAATTTATAAGTAAAAAATTAAAAAACAAAATAAGATAAATTTTGGTAAATGATGTATAAGGGACACCAAAGTTGGAAAGCTAAATGTAGATGGCATACCAAACATCATATTAGATTTAGTGTATATATATAAAGATATGCTAGTTGGTATTAATTCCTTGGACTGGAATAGATTGAATGTACTAGTAAGTATTAATTTCATTGACATTGGTTGTTATAATGTACACTTAGTCCAATTAATAATAATAATAATAAAACATGTAGATCCAGAGTCGTAGGTTTAGAAATTTTTTTAAGATACACTTAAAAATTAAAAAAATAAAATTTTTAATAGAAATTTTATGCATTAGGTTGTAACTAATGCGAAATAAATAATAAACTCAAATTGACGGGTACCAAATCAGTATAGACTTGCAAGCCAAAAACTTGGAAAATTGATGAGTTATATTTTCTCTATCGACCTAAGTCATAGATGGTGAATGGGTTTATTTGCATTTAACTGCTAGTATAATCAATCAACTAAACTCGAATTGAATTTTTATAATTCCATAAAAAAATTGGCATATATGAGAAAAAGGTGTAGAAAATGACATGAAAGGGGGTCTATTCGAATTACTGGCCTAGGGTAGAAATTGTGTGACAGGTGCAAGATGAATTTGTTATGCCTTCGTTTGAGAAGTGAATTTATTTTTTGGCTATTTTAGCTTGGGCTAAAATGTTTGATTTGGGATAGACTTTTTGGCTTTTTTAATTTTTGTGAAAGAAAAAATGAAATGATTACAATTTGAATGTGACATTTTATCTTATTGATTTTTTAATTTATTTTATCTTTTTGTGACTATTTTAACTTCAACCTCACATGCCAAACGAAGCCTTGGGTGGACATAATGAACCTTGGGATTTTAAAATTGAATTGGGGTAATCCATTTAATTGAGATTTAATAAAAGTAATTTTGTTTTCAGACCTTATAACCTACGTAGGGGCCTTATTTTTTGAGTCAAAATTGAGCGTGCTAAGTGGTTGCTTTGCCAGCCTTTGCTTAGGGCCAGTCCAAAAAGCTTCAACAACAAAGGAAGTATGTAAAGGTTAAGCTTCGCTTAGTTTTAGATTTTTGGCTAAGAAAGTATAAAAAATAAAATTAACTGCCTAAGTTAATAAGATAAAATATTACATTTAAACCATAATTATTACACATTTTCTCTCACAAAAGTAAAAAAAAGTCAAACTAAATGAGGCTAAAAAAGTCTCAACACAAAAAAACCAACTGAAAAAGCTAATGTCGAATGAAGACATATTGACATCACAAAATTTTGTTTTCAAAAATACTCCTAAGAGCAGTCACCTTCCTATGTAATTGCACAATTATAAATTTAAGGAAAACTTACAAATACATCCCCTAACGTTTGCTTAAAAACAATTTGTCCCTTGTAATTTTGAAAATTACATCTCGCCCCTCAAAGTTTCTAATTTTATAACAAATGAACTATTTTATTAACAAATTATCAAGTCAATTAACAGTTTTTAATGATGTCATAAATTTATTTGAATTAATAATTCAGGTAATTTTATCATTGTATAAGAGAGTAGTTATGCATTTTATTTTTTCAGTTATAATTTTATTAAATAAAAAATTATGACAATGGGGCATTTGTAATTTTTCAAATCATAAGGAACAATCTATATTGTAAACAAATCTCAAAAGATGTATTTACAATTTATTATAAATTTAAAAATTTTATAATTGCATAGCTATATGAGTGTACATACCTTGTAATATATATATATATACTCTCTCATGTGTGGATGAAGGAGTCTTTTGGTTAGCAAAAATGACACTTGTGTGTTGTAATACTTTTATACTCTCCTTTTTTCTTTTAGCTGGTTGAAGCTAAGAATATATGCTTTGAGAAATCAAAAGAAAAAGTGAATTTTGTATGTTAAAAGAAAGCTTATCATGCAAGGCTTCATAAAATATATGATAAATGTGCATTTTCTAGTTAACATATGATACTACAATTTATTAGACTTTTAATCCTATAATAATGTGACATACAAGAGAGTCATGCAAACTCAATCAATAAAGATTCAAGAGGATTACAAAGATGCATAATATGACTTTTGGAAACTTTGAACAACTATTTGTTTCAATCTCAATTTACGTTTGGAACATGGATTTAGAAAAAAAATTAATTTATAATTTATTCATATTTGCTTCACCCATTCTCTTTCTATTTTTAAATTCCTATACTTAAATCTATAATCCAAATATATTAGTATAAACAAAAAAATCATTACTTCAAGAAAGAAATTACATGAAAATTGATTTTTTCATAAATAATATATATATGAACAATCTTACAAAATAAATAATATAAATTATCAAAATGCAGGTATCCAAATGATTATTTCAAGTACAAAACTCTAACCAATGAAGTATCACTACCATAAAAATCACTTTTGGTGATTAAATTTTTGGTCGCCAGAAGGCATGTTTTAGTCGGTGAAGGTTTTTAGCGACTAAAAGTTTTAGTTGTAACGTTAGTCGGTGACCAATTGTCGGGGAAGGTTTTTGGTGACTAAAAAAGTTTTAGTCGTCAAAAGTAATAAATTGCCAACCATTTTTTTAGTCGCCAGAAGCATTGAAGTAAAATTATATACCACAGTTTCAGCGACTAAAAGTTTTTGTCGACAAAAGTTGAGAATTATCTTCTACAACTAAAATTTTAGTCGGCAAATATTTTTTTGTCATGTTATTATTTTTTAGCTACTAAATATTTTAGTCGCCTAAAGTTTGATTTTTTTTCCGCTACTAAACTTTTAGTCGCCGAAAATCTGATTTATTTTTGCCCACTAACCCTTTCGTCGCCAAAAATGACTTGTTGTTCAGGTTATTTTTGTTCAGCTACTAAATAATTTAGTCGCCTAATGTTTGATTTTTTTTCGACTACTAAACTTTTACCTACTAAACTTTTTTTCGCCAAAAGTCTGACTTGTTTTTACCTACTAAACCTTTAGTTGCCAAAACAGTTTTGTTGTTTGTTTGCAATTTTGTAGCTACTAAACATTTTAGTCGCCTAAGTGTGATTTGTTTTTTTGGCTACTAAACTTTTAGTCACTAAAATTTTTTTTTCAATTTTTTTTTAGCTACTAAGTATTTAGTCACTAAATTATATACTTCCTTTAAGCCTATGAATTGTTTAGTCGCCAAAAACAAAAATTTATGTCATCCCTCAAAATTCTAATTTGTTTACAGCTTGTATGTATTCCGTGCAACATTTAGTACATATATGAACAAAGCAATACATATATTATCAATTATTTCACAATAGATCTGCATCAATTTCACTTCGAACCATCTAAAAATGTATAACTATAAATGTAAAATTCCATACGAACCATAGTCCAACCTATACTATGTAGTCCAAACTAAAATAATAATTCCATATAAAACATAACTGCAAAAATTACAAAAATAAACCCTCTGTGTACAAAAAATATATGTACTATCATGCGAAATAGCCATTTGTCGTGATAAAAATTACCATCGTAGTCTGTACCACGACAAAAGGAATTCTATATATCATGCCAGTATTTATTAAGTCGATGCCAAAAAATATATGTACGAGTAATACTAATCCACACAGAAGCAGAGGACGACAAAATTAACAGGATTATACAAAAGTCAAAATTGTCATCCATACACAAAAAAGGATTGTCCACGTCAAAAGCCATCTACAAAAAAATTGCACACATTAGTATTCACAAATGCATGCATGCTTCAATGTATGTATGTATTCGTGTTTTTGAAAACTAATAGTAATGCATGACCGATAGCCTTTTGGTGATAATTGTGATTTGTACCGTGTACAGTTTTTGTGTATTTAATTTTTTTTTTTTTACTTTCAATCCAGTTCCATGAACTGTAGAAGACATATTAATGGAGTTGCTACTTTATTGTTCCTTGAGGTTTGGTGTTGACTTTGTTCTCTGTGTGTGTGAGACAGAACAGAGAGCAAACTGTATAAGTGCAGAGAGAAGACGCGGGCACAATATTAATTCGTTTCCCTCAACAAAAAAAAAAAAAATTCAACCTTTAGTGACTAAACTACTTTTTGTCAAAAAAGGTACTGTCAATACCGAAAAAACATTTTGTAGCCAAAGGATAGGTTATTGGCGACTAAAACTTTCGTAGCCAAAAGTACCATTCCGCTACTATTTTTTTTTTTTTTGTTGGCAAAGAGTTATTATACGATGACTAAATTTTTTAGTCACCAAAACCTCATATTTGGCGGCAAAGAGTAAAAAAAATTTGCTAACTATTTGGCGACTAAACTTTCTTTTGTCGGCAAATAATTATATTTGGCGACCAAATTAAATTTTTAGTAGCTTAAAATGCAGGCTATAGCCAACTAATAGTTTTTTAGTTGTCTATTAGTGAATATTTAGCGACTAAATATTTTTTTAGTCGCCAATAAATAAGATATCTTGACTAAAATAATATAGTAGCTGAAACTTGAATCAACGCCGACTAATTTACTTTTTAGTTGCCATAACTGTCACTTTTGGCGACTAATTTCATTTTAGTCGCCAAATTTTATCGCAAAATATGTAATTTCTTATAGTGTTATTTAACAAACACTTATTTCAAGTACAAAACTCTAATCATGATGTATCTTATTATTTAACATTTTTTTTTTCCTCATTGCTATGGGCATTGGTGGCGTCAAGCTCAGGTTGGCTTATTTTAGGAAAATAGTTAAAAGTTAATTTTTTGATTTTTTTTTTTAAAATGTGTAAAAAATATAAAAGATGATATAACTTAAAATTGGTTAAAAATTGACTTTTAACTTTTTTAACTCTTTCCAAAAACAGCCCAGCTACAATTCTATTAAGTACATAGAGTCTTTTTAAATAAATAAATAAATAAAATTGGTGAATGGTCATAAGCTTTAAATTGGATTTTGGACACACAAATATGAGCCTTGTATATGACTTGTGGTGTGATGGTAGCCACATTATTAACTTTGAGGGGGAGAACATGGGCTGAACTGAATATTTGGCATCACTTAACTAATTCTAGCTTCACGACAGGGTAGGACATATGGACTAATTAAATGTATGTTACTTACCTATATCTCATGTATATAATATCAAAAATGTTGAAGATTTGAAAAAAAAATTACAAATATTTTATAAAATGCTTATATTGCATAGAATGGTTGGTAATTTTTTGAAGTCCCTACCATTACTCCAAAGTCCACATGCACAACACCAGAGCCTAATATCGTTTGGAACTTCTACTCATTTAAAAATTTAAGTGCGTAAATGGAGAACCCATGTAATATATATTAAGACACATTCATTTTATTCCTAATTCGATGTGGGATACTACTTTCATACATGCTCCAACATTTATCTGAGGTGTTTATAGCTTCTTATTTTTAATTTTTTTTAATTATACAAGTTTGTGCTAAACTGTTTGATGTACGATTTTTGCCCAACTTATTAGAGTTCGTTTGAAAAGTGGGTTGACTTTTTGACTATTTTAGTCTGGGGCTAAAAAGACTCGTTTGGGATAGGCTTTTTGGTTTTTTTGACTTTTATGAGAGAAAAAATGAAATAATTATGAATTGGATGTGATATTTTGTCTTATTAGACTAAAAAATCTATTTTGTCTTTTTGTGGCTAAAATAGCCCCAAACTCAACACAATCCTTCTTTCCAAACGACCTATTAGACACAATTAGTTTAAATAAGCTTTATTGCGCTTGGTTTAGTTTTGGAATTGTGATTCTCTTTATGGAGTTGTGATTTGAGTGTGGAATTGTGAGTTGAGTTTTGAAAATAGAAAATTTGTTTGTTTATAAGTTTTGAAAAGTGCTTTGAAAAAGTTTTTGAATTTTGAATTTTGAAAAGAGTTTTGAGTTTTAAGTTTTTGAATTTTGAGTTGTATTTTGAAAATTTTGAATTTATTTTTTTAAAATATTAAAAAATGTTTAAGAAAATCTTTATTTTTTTATTTTAAATATATAATTTTTATTTAAATATTTTAAAATTTTTTATTTTAAACATTTTATTTTATTTTGTAAATATTTTAATTTTGAATTTTAATATTTTAAACTTAAAACATAACTTCACACTCAAATCGTGACCAAACACATAACTCAAAACTCAATTCAAAAATTATTTTCAAAACTCATAAACAAACACATAACTCGAAATTTCACACTACTTTCAAAACTCTATACTGAAATCATAACTAGCACATAACACAAAAATTAAAATATTTAAAAGTATATTTATAAAATAAAATAAAATATTTAAAATAAAATAATAATAAAAAATTTAATTTTTTTTAATATTAAAAAAATACAACATAAAAATGTATGAAATATAGTGCACATTAAAATAAATAAATAAATATTTAAAATATAAAATATTTTCCCTAAAAAACTAATTAAGAACATTTTTAAATTTAAAAAAAATCCAAAAAAATTCAAAATACAACTCAAAACTCTTAATCAAACAAATTTTCTCTTTTCAAAACTCATAACTCAAAATAAGACTCCACAGTCAAATCATGATTCTAAAAATAATTTTAAAAAACAAAATAAAAAAATTTTTTGAATTTTTTCTTTTAAAATAGAGTTTTGAAAAGAGTTTTGAATTGAGTTTTAAGTTATGTGTTTGGTTATGAGTTTTGAAATTAATTTTTTAATTGAGTTTTGAGTAATTTTCAGTTGTATATTTGGTTGTGAATTTTGAAAAGTGATGTGAAAATTTTGCCTTAAAATCATGATTTCAAAGACAAATCAAACACGGCCATTTTTTTTTTTTTTTATTTTAATTATTAATTTTTGTTTTATAATAAATCACCCCAAACATATTAAGGGTTTATTTGGGATGTAGGTTGATTTTTTTAGTTTTTTTGACTTTTTAACTATTTGGGATGAATTTTTTAACTTTTTTGACTTTTGTAAGAGAAAAATAAAACAAGGGCAAATTACACAAATAGTCCCTATAGTTTGGGGCTTGTATCACTTTGGTCCCTGACTTTTCAATTGTGACACGTTTGACCCTGAATTTTGAATCTTGTTTCAAATAAGGACAATTGAATATATAATTAGATTTTTCAAGGGTAAAATTGTCAATTTGATAAAATATAAACTAATTTAATAAAAATAAATGTCAAGCAAATATTTTTGAATTTTTAAAAATTATTTCTACCTACTAAAAATAAAATTATGTAAAATTGATAAATCTTTTGGACATTTATTTATTTTTTTTACCAAATTAATTTTTATTATGTGTTTGGATGATGATCATGTAAAATTAATTTTAAAAAATTAATCATGTAATTTTTATTAATTTTAAATAATTTTATCATTGGTGGATAAAAATAATTTTAAAAAAATTAAAAATATTTTTTTGACATTTATTTTTGTCAAATTAGTTTATATTTTATAAAATTGACGATTTTACCCTTGAAAAATCTAATAATATTTTCAATTGTCCTTATTTGGAACAAGATTCAAACTTCATGGTCAAATGTGTCACAATTGAAAAGTCAGGGACCAAAGTGACACAAGTCCCAAACTATAGGGACTATTAATGTAATTAACCCATAAAACAATTATAATTTAAATGTGACATTTTATCTTACTATTTTATCTTTTTATGATTAAAATAGCTCCAATCTTACCCCAACCCACATGTCAGACGAATCAAATACTACACACTCTTGCACATAACTCTATAATTATTATTAAAAAAAAAAAGAAAAAAAAGAAAAGGAAAAAAAAAGCTATGGACCGAACCATGAGTCTTTATCAAATTGCTGACCACGGGTCTTACTTACGTTGGTTTTATAGGTTTTTGTGCATAAATCATACATTAAATAAAAATAAAAAATTCAAATTGTTCCATAATTATAAATGGGCAATGGTAGGGAGCCCGAATTTGGTGGCTCAAATTGGCTCAAATTTCCTTATCAGGTAAGAAAAACAAAAAAAAAAAAAATAAAGTTACCAAAACAGGAAATTTGAGCCAATTTGAGCCACAGTTTTAGGGCCACCAAACATTACTCATTATAAATACATCGGACTATTTTGAAAAGATGGTTATAATCAATTTTTTAGTTAAAAACTATTTATAAGCAACTTTTTTGTGAGAGATGAACTGGGTTATAATCCGGAAAGTAGATTATAACCCACTTCCCAAAAGGGGCCATCGTTTCATTACATTTGAATGCTAAAAAAAAAAAAAAACAAAACAAAACAAAAACAAAAACAAATATAAGTTCTAAAACAAACCATTCATTTTTTTTTTTTTTGTAAATTTTTTTTTTTTGGTTGTAAATCAAACAAATGTGATAAATCATGTGCCAACAATTAGTGAAGAAATTTAAATTTTTTTTTATGCATGATCTATACATATAAACTTATAAATTGAATGATTTAGATCACAAAGATAAAGTCTATCACTATTGTGAATTAGAGAAAAACTATTATCTGTCTATCTATCTATTTTATATTATATAAAGTAAACACTGGACTTAGTGTAGGAGACTTCTTCAATCAAGTCAATTAGAAAGACATTGTCATGAGAAAATTAATTTATAAATTTAAAATTTTACAAACAATTTTTATTCATCTTCTTTGTTATTAAATTATATATAGTTACACACGCATCATATATACACCAACCTCTAGTGTATATAACACACTTTGTACTGTGGTTATAAGAATTTTTTTAAAAAAAAATTACAAATAAGTGGTACAATAAAAAAAATAAATTATTTTTTATAGTGGTATAAATTTTTTGTATGCATAATTGCAAGTCCTACTTATATGTCAAAATTATAAGATAAAATTTATTTTTTTACTGTCCCACTAATTTATAATTTATTTATTTTTTTTGGAAGGGGGTGCGTCAACCCATGCATGATTTAATCACCGCAGTGTGGGCCTGGGAACAAGGTAGGTGTCCACCACAAGTCGGTGCCTCCGATCTATCGGCAAATCACCCCTTCCGCCCTTTTTCAGGGCCACTCACCATCCAAAATAGAGGTGCGTATGCTCATAGGTCACTAGTGGCACTTTTTACAGAGTAACGCTAAAATTATCATATATATATATATATATTAGAAGAAATCACAATTTTTTTTTAAGGTTTGACATTTATAATAAAATAAATTTTAAATTTAAATTATTTACCTATTTCGTTAAGTAAAATCGACAAAAATAAAAAAATTAGTCATTAAACTCAATAAAAAATAATATTTTAAATATTTTATGTACACCTATGTTGAGGTTAATGATTTGGCTATGTTTGGCATAAACTTTTTTGGTTATTCACAAAAAGATAAAATAGGCTAAAAAACTAATAAGATAAAATGTTACATCCAAACTATAATCATATTATTTTTTCTCTCACAAAAGTTTAAAAAGTCAAAAAAGTCCATCCCAAATGAGACTTTTTAGCCCAGACTAAAATAGTCAAAAAGTTAAAAACCAAAAAGTCAACCTACATCCCAAACGAAGGCAAAAATATTCTTTTTTCATCAGTTTTACTTAACAAAAATAATCTAATGGCTTAGATTGAAACTAAATTTAAAGTTTAGGAGTTTAAATTGACAAAATAAAAAATTTAAGATTATTTTGTTGTAATGGTCAAACTATGAGATTTTTTATTTATTTATTTTTTGTAATTTCTCAAATATATTAAATCGAGTTTATTAACTCATTCATCATAATTGTATTAATTGAATAATTTTTATCACTGATATTTATTACTAATATAGTGATAACTTTCACAAACGAAGACCATGTCACGGCACAAATGCGTCGGATGAGTTGTGTAGGCTGGCACATATATGTTTGAAAGTTATGAATTTTAAAATATTTATAATACAAAAAAAAAAAAAAAAATATCATAAGCTTGTTAATCAAAATAAGGGCAAAATTATCATAAAAGAATATCTAACTTTCAAAAAAAAAAAAAAAAGTGATTTCTTATAATATAATTTGAAACATATAAGAGTTATCGAACTACAAGTATTTTCATAAAATTTATGGCTAAACAAGTTACTAAAAAGAGACTTTCTAGTAAAAAGCCAAGCCAACTGCAGTTTTGTTTTGCCGGCTTTTCATTTTACGCTTTGTTTATTTAGGTGGAAAATATTTTTTTATATTTGGTGGCATGGTAATGGGGTGGCGGCAGTCGTGATAGCAACGATGATAATGGTAGTGGCTGTGGTGATAGAGGTGAGAGTGGTGGTGGTAGTGTGGTGACATTGGTAAAATTTTAGTTTGAAAAATATTTTTTACCTTATAAAAGTGGAAAACATTTTCTATCCATATAGGTTTGTTTTCTGTTGATCATGAAAATATTTTCTATTGACTTTCATTTTTCATTATCAATAATGTTTTAGAGCTCTAAATTAAGAACACTAGAGTATCACTAATGATGTGGCACAGGGGGTCCCACCAAAGTGATGTGATGTTTTGGTTTGAGTTTGTTTTTTTTTTAGTTCATTAGTGCTATTAGTGGTTAAAAAATTAGTGGGATGAATCACCACCCTTTCATTATATCAAACAAAAATGTTTTGAAACTCTAATAAAGGAGCTCTAATAGCTCTAATGGGGTGTGGGTCTTACTGTGATAGTGATGTTTGTGTGTTTTTTTTTTTTTTATCATTGTTATATATCAAATACTAAAAAATACGAAAAGTATCACAAAACAAGTGGAGCCTTAGTGTAAAGAAGAGATTCAAATGAGGTTTTAAAAGATTTTATAGAAAGTATGTATAATTTTGCATTGGGAACAAATGAAGAGAAATAGTGAAGATTGTTTAATAAATGTCTTGTTCCCTAAATTTTATTAAAAATTTGTGTTATTGGTATTTTCTAATAGTCAAAGAATCATAATATAAAAATATTTCAATACAATTTGTAGGTTGGTATTGATTGATGTAAATTTTTTTAGAATTGAAACAAATCATATATTATGAAAAAAAATAATAATCAAAATCAAAATTTTGATCAATCTTGAGAGGTCAATTCAATCCTACTGATTTTTCTTACACCTCTAATCAAATACACGGAAGTCATCAACCATGCTCATCGACCCTCTCTCACTTACTCTCTTTTTTTTTTTGTTTTTTTTTTTTTTTTTTTTTCTTCTACCAAACATAGATAAACTAAAAAAAGGTGTTAGGAACAAATATTCTAGAAGCACAAGAAAAAATAAGATTTGAAGAATACAAAGTATTTTTTACTAAATTTTAAAATATTTTATTGATTTTGAAACTTTTTTTTAATCATTTTCAAAACATTTTATATATAAATTCTAGGATAAATTATATATATACCCCTTAAGATTTATTTAAAATATAAATCGTCCCCTATGATTCTCAAAATTACATCCCACCCATTCACGTTTCTTAATTAAGCCAATTAACTATTTTTAATGATATCAAAAATATAGTTTAATTAAAAATTCAGGTAATTTTATAGTTCTATAGGAAAGTAGTTAGAAATTTTATTTTTTCTATTAATTCTGTTAAATAAAAAATTCTGACAATGAGATGGCAATTCATATTTTAAGTAAGTCTCACAAGGTGTATTTGTAATTTATCCTAAATTTTAATATTACACAATGCCTCAAAACACTAGTTAGAGTTTACCTAACATAAATCAAGACACTAATGATGCACTACAATAAAAACACATTTTAGTGACAACATACTAGTGGCATGTTCTTAAAAAATGTCACAAAAAGAATATTTGGTGACATTTTTTAGAAAAATGTCATAGAGCCACAAACATATAAGGCTCTAGTGGCATTTCAATTAAAAAAAGTGTCACTTCACTGCAACAAAAATGTCACAACAACAAATTTACACTTTAGTGACACTACACTAGTGGCATATTTTTAGAAAATGCCACAAAAATAAAAATTGGCATTAAACGTTTTAGAAAAATGTCACAGAACCACAAACATATAAGGCTCTAGTGACATTTCAATAAAGAAATGTCACATCAATTTTATGACATTTTATAAAATAATGACATAAAAAATTATATTCGTGACATTTACCAACAGATGTCACTAAACTTTAGTAGCAATGGCATTTTTCAAAAAATGTTAGGACACTAGGTAGGTGCAAATTACTTTTTATGGCACTTAGGTGAAAAGTGTCCTAAACAAATATTTTATAACATTTTGAGAAATGCCACTAAGCCAAAAACTTTCCACGTTTATAATGGCATTTTTGAAAAAACAAAAAATGCCAATATATTTTCTAAATTTTTAAATTGCAGTAAATGATTAAAAATAAATAAATAAAACTCAATATACACTACAGGAAAAAGCACATTCGGCGACTAAATTTCCTGACCAAAAAAAATTTGGTCGCTGAAAGTATAGCTTTCAGCCACCAAAACAGCATTAGTAGCCAAAAGTCTACAATTGGCGACTAAAAATAAGTTTGATCGCTGATTATATGGGTTTTACCGACTAAAAAAATTTTAGTAGCCAAAAGTAAAACTTTTTGGTGACTAAAAAAATTTTAGTAGCTAAAAGTCTACAATTGGCGACTAAAAAATATGTTTAGTCGCCAAAAGTGGTCATTTTTAGCGTGGGAGAACTAAAATCCTAAGGCGGGAATTAAATTTTTTGGCGACCAAAATTTTGGTAGCTGAAAGTGCATCTTCGGCGACCAGATCCGATTTTGGTCAGCAAAAGTTAAGTTTTGTAGCAACTAAAAAATAATTAGTAGCCAAAAGTATAGAATTGGCGACTAAAAAATATTTTTAGTCGCCAAAAGTGTTCTTTTTTTATCTTTGCTAGTAAATAATTTATTTTACATAAATTATGTTCAATAAAATAATTATGTTTATACATATACTTTTATATTAATATGGATGTATGTACTATATAAATAATATATGTTACATATATAATCATGTGGTGCTATAGAGGTTGAGAGGATAATTTATATATGAATTGGGCTGAGTTAGGATAGTGGGCCGTTCTATGGGCCGTGATAAAGAGGCTTAGAAGATGGGCCGCGGACAAGTGGTAGTCCGGTCCAAAATGAGAAGCTTGCCGCCAGGTTGAGTAAAAGGGCTTAGTTCGGTCACTGCTATTGGGTTAGCTCGGTCCAGAGTATGATAAGGTCATCAGACGGGATAGAAGAAGTTAGCTCGGTCACACTGTTTGGAGCTGAGATATGGCGCCCTTGCACGGTAAAGTTAGCTCCGGTTAGCCCGGTCCAAGCTTGTTACGGATAGCTTGGTTCCATCTGATGAAGCCGGGGTACAAGTTTTGAAGAAAGAACCGAACTAACTGAAGTTTGGTCTTTTCTGCCTGCCTGGTATGGCAATGTTATCTCGGTTGTATGGTTATCCTGCCAGGTAAAACCATCTCACTTGGTTTAAGCAGTGAGGGGGTTGTTGAGGATAGGCATTATCTTTCAGGAGTGTGAATCCTAGGAGGACTCTGCATGGAGGAGTAAGAGTCCTACTTGGATTATGCCACACGGAACCTATAAAAGCTCACAAACATCACCTATGGAGAGGTAACACAACTTTGATTTCCGAATACACAGAGCTTTTGTCTATTTGTCTAGTTTGCTGACTTAGGCATCGGAGAGGTTTCCGGCACACACCCGCCGGCTAGCTCACGTTTGTGTTTTCAGGGAATAAAGCGACGACGTACGGAGGAGCGCAGACTTGATCAACAAGATTATACGAGAAGGTTTATTTCTTTCCCGTACAATTGGCGCCGTCTGTGGGAATTCAGACAAGAACAAAACCTCTTGATCAAGCTTTTCTTCTTTAGAATCAATGGCGCACAACGAGGATTTGCCACAATCCGCCATTGACGGACAAACACCAGAGGGGGGTGCAAGGCGTGAAAGTCTACCTCTTATCCCTCCTATGGGGGATTTAGAGCCACAGCAACAGAATCCCAGGAGGGATGCGAGGGGGAGAAGGCGGACTAACAGCCCCCATCACTCTCGTTTACAGAGTCCAGAGAGACAAAGGCGGAGGATCGATCCTCAAGCTTTGGAGGATCGCATCAAGGAGCAGGACGAATTGATACGACGGATGGCGGCGGACATGGAATCTTTAAAGCGCCAGATGAAGGGAAAAAGAGTAGCGACAAGAGAGGGACGCACAAACAAGACGCCCCCTCGCCACCCGGAAAATCGTAGTAGGAATACCACACCCTCACAAGCAGAGAGTAGAAGCCTCAGGACAGGCGATACCCAAACCAGGTCGTCCAGAACTCGTCACTCCAGGTCTGAGAAGACGAGATCTGAGAGGTCGTACACTGAAGGAAGCACCTATTGGCCCTCACATACGCACCAAACAAGATCCAGACAGACGGAGTTGCCAAGATCATCCGACTTACGAACCGTGCTCGATAAGAAGGCACGATGGAAGGAGGACGCCAGGGCACGCGATCCACACAGAGTTTCTGCCTTACAGCGGTTGGCTCCTTGGACGCATGGACGCGTCGAGGTTGGAATGCCAATACCGCGCCCTGCCTACGAACTGACAGACAAGGCATTAGCGAGGCTGCAGACCTCACCATTCGTTCCGGCGATTGAAAGCGCGCCCCTACCATCAGGCTTCCTTCAGCCCAAATTCACCGCATATGAGGGAAAGACGGACCCCTACTCACACTTGAGCCACTTTCGCCAGGTCATGGCTGTATACCGGCGAAACGAGGCTTTGATGTGCATCCTCTTCCCATCTAGCCTTGGCGACCTAGGCTTGACTTGGTTTGAAAAACTTCCCGAAGGCAGCATAGCCTCCTGGGCGCAATTGGCAGAGGCGTTCGTAACAAGGTTCAGAACGAACACCAAAACCCCGGTGGAGATCGATCAACTACTCTCCATCGACATGGGCGACAAGGAGACCTTAAGATCCTACAATAGTCGCTACTGGGAGACCTTCAACCAGATTGGGGATTGCCCCACCAATCTCGCCATTGCACAATACAAAAGAGGCCTTCCAGTCGGGAACAGACTAAGGGACTCAATCACCATGACACCGCCCCTCACCATGGAAGCCTTGATGGAAAGAGTGCATCAGCACATCAGGGTGGAGGAGGATGGCGCACGTGCCAAAAAAAATCTGGCACGACCGCATACCAGAGAAAAAGGCCTCAGCAAAGGTCAACGCGGTAGACCGTCCAAACAAAAACGGACGAGGCAGGCGAGACAACGGAGAGGACCAGGATAAAAGATGGTTGAGAGTCCGCACTGCCATAACCACGGTATTCAAGAAACCGATCTACCGGATTCTAAGCGAAATACGCGATGAGCCTTTCGTCAGATGGCCAGCTAAGCTAGGAGAAGCTCAGAAAGACTACGACGAAAGATCACGATGCACCTTCCACAAGGAAAAGGGGCACCGTACTGAAATTGCACGCCATTGAGACAGCACCTGGAGGAGTTGGTGGCAGCAGGTCACCTGGATAAGTACATTGAAGGAGGGACGCAACCAGCCCCCCAGGACCACAATAACCCCAACGGGATGCCAATCGACGCCCCACCTCAAGGCATAATCAATGTGATACATGGAGTCTTCGAACCTGAGCGTGTATGCGAGCTCAGAGGGTCAATCAAGAAGGCTGAGCACTTAAGAGAGGTACTAAGTGCGCAACCTACCTTAAAAAAGGGGAAGACAGAGGCCACGAACGTCATGTCTTTTTCAGATAAAGACTTGGCGAGGATATATTGCCCTCACAATGATGCCCTGGTTGTCACTCTCCGAGTCAAGGATTTTGACGTCAAGCGGATTTTGATTGACCAGGGTAGTTCATGTGAAATAATGTACTACGAAACATTTAAACAATTGAAGTTACAAGATAAAGACTTGGCACCTGCCGTATCTCCCCTGATTGGATTCAACTCAATGCCAGAGTGGCCAGTCGGCAAAATAATTCTTCCAGTTAGAGCAGGAAGCGTAACGAAACAAGTGGAGTTCTGGGTATTGAAAGTCCCTTCCACTTACAACATCATCTTGGGCAGAACATGGCTGCATGCCATGCGATCGGTGGCGTCATCCTACCACCAAGTAATGCGATTCCCCAACGATACCGGAGTAATTGAAGAGGTCTTTGGAGACCAAATCATGTCCAAGCAATGCTTTGTTACGGTTAATGGCAGCCGCGCTGCCAAGGGATATGTTCATTCGGTGGAAGAACCTGAGAGCAATGAACTGTTCGCAGACGTCGGCAAAGCAGCTAATCAAAAAGCGGTGGAAGACTTGGTAGAGGTAAGAATAGATGAAAAGAACCCGGATAAGTTCTTTTTGCTCGGTTCGTCGTTGTCCAGCACTGAGAGATTAGAGGTCTTGGAATTTTTGACCTCTAACATCGAAGTGTTCGCCTGGACACCATACGACATGCCAGGCATTGACCCCAACTTCATCTGTCACCAACTCAATGTCCACCCATCCGCCAGACCAATCATTCAGCGCACACGCAGATCGGCACTCCACCATGCCGAGATAGTAGCGGAAGAAGTGGAAAATCTGCTAGAAGCAGGAGCTATCAGAGAAGTGCACTACCCAAGATGGATCTCCAACACAGTCGTAGTGCCAAAAAAGAATGGCAAGTGGCGTGTCTGCGTCGACTACAAAACAGTCAACAAGGCATGCCCAAAAGACAGCTTTCCTCTACCACGGATAGATCAACTGGTAGACCTAACGGCAGGGCACAACCGACTTAGCTTTCTGGATGCATACAGAGGCTACCATCAAATCGCCATGCATGAACCAGACCAGGAAGTCACGTCCTTTACAACTCCAAGAGGACTGTATTGCTACAAGGTCATGCCCTTTGGCCTAAAGAACGCAGGGGCGACATTCCAACGGATGGTCACCAAGATGTTTGAACCATTGTTAGGCAGAACAATGGAGGCTTACATCGACGACATGGTGGTCAAGAGCAAGGATGAGAACGACCATCTCAAGGACCTAGGTGAAATGTTTGAGATCCTGAAGAAGCACAAGTTGCGCCTCAATGCATCCAAGTGTGCATTCGGAGTAGGATCTGGCAAATTCCTGGGCTTCCTGGTAACCAACCGGGGTATAGAGGCAGACCCCTCTCAGATCAAGGCAATTCAGGATCTGGAGAGGCCAAACTCAGTAAAGGAAGTACAGCATCTCACAGGCATGGCAGCTGCGCTCAATCGGTTCATAAGCCGGTCGTCAGACAGACTACGACCATTCTTCCATGCTCTAAAAGCCAAGTTTGAGTGGGATGAAGAATGCGACCGCGCTCTGGAAAACTTGAAAGAATACATGTCTTCTCCACCACTGCTTGTCACCCCAATACCTGGAGAAGAACTCTTCCTGTACCTAGCAGTCTCTCAGCACGCAATTAGCGCAGTGTTGGTCCGTGCAGAAGGAATCCAACATCTGCCCATCTTTTATGTCAGCAAGACATTGCTGGGCGCCGAAACAAGGTACTTGCCACTAGAAAAACTGGCCTTGGCCTTGATGATGGCCTCAAGGAAGTTGACGCACTACTTTCACGCCCACACCATAGTCGTCCTCACAGCTTTCCCATTAAAAGCTTTGTTTGAAAGGGCGAACTTCTCTGGGCGAATTTTGAAGTGGGCAGTAGAGTTGGGACAATATGACATCAAGTTCCAACCCAGAACCGCGATAAAGGCTCAAGCTTTGGCAGACTTTGTCGCAGAATTCACCCCAGGAAGTCATCATATCTGCCCAATCGACCTGACTAAAACAACCGAACTAGGGATGGAAGTTGACGTCGGAATAACGCAACCCCTGGTGCAAGTTACCCAGTCAGGACCCAAGGCAGACCAGAGCAAAGTAAGAGAGGAAGACGTAAACCATACTACACCAAGTCAAGACTCATCAACAAATAAAGACTTGGTACAATCAGATTGCGGGGGGCAGACAGCAAGGCATGGACCATGAAGAAGACACCAGCAACACGGAAGACCCCAAGGCATCATCTGATCCCTCCACTTGCTGGAAGTTGTTCGTCGGAGAGATGTGGAAGCTCTTCGTGGATGGAGCATCCAACCGGCATGGAGCAGGACTTGGCATAGTCCTCATCTCTCCAGACGGTCTAGTAGTGGAACAAGCAGTCAATCTAGGCTTCCCAGCATCAAACAACGAAGCGGAGTATGAAGCGCTTCTTGCAGGCCTCAAAACAGCATTCTACATGAAGGCCACCGAACTAATGGTTTACAGCGACTCACAGCTGGTGGTAAACCAAATATCTGGCGACTACGAAGCAAATGATGACAGGATGGCCAAATACCAAGAGTTAGTCAGAACAGAGATCAAGAAATTTGAAGTGGTGAGGATAGAGCAGATCGGCAGGGAGGAAAACAGCAGAGCAGATGAATTAGCAGGCTTTGCTTCAATGGCAGACACTTCCATCCCCCATCCATTGCTGATCGACTACCTACCTAGACCAAGCATTGAAGACCCCGAAGCAGAAGAGGTATGTTGCGCCGAGCTAGGCCCTTCTTGGATGGATCCCATCATACTGTTCCTGAAAGATGGCACCTTACCGGAAGAAAAGAAAGAGGCCAACAGAATAAGAGCGAAGTCGCAGCGATTTTGGCTCTCCCCATCACTGGCATTATACAAAAAATCATTCTCAGGACCTTATCTAAAGTGTGTTCACCCCAGCAAAGTAGAAGCATTCTTATTCGAGATACACGAGGGTGTATGCGGAAGCCATCAAGGAGGAAGATCATTAGCATACAGAGCAATCTCGCAAGGATATTGGTGGCCATACATGCAAGCAGATTCAGAAAAGTATGTCAAAAGGTGCGAAAAGTGTCAGAAATTCGCACACCAAATACACCAACCTGCCAGAGAACTTCTACCTCTAACTAGCCCATGGCCCTTCGCAATGTGGGGGTTGGATATAGTAGGACCACTTCCAATAGCACCAGGCAACAGGAAGTTCTTTCTTGCAGCAACCGACTATTTCACAAAGTGGGTGGAGGCAGAAGCATTGGCATCAATCAAGGAAAAAGATGTAAAGAAATTCGTCTGGCAGAATATCATCACTCGGTTTGGCATACCAAAAGCCCTAATATCAGACAACGGCACGCAGTTCGACGGCAGAATCTTTAGAGGCTTTTGTGAAGAGTACAAGATAGAGTTCTACAATTCTACACCGGCATATCCCCAAGCAAATGGTCAGGCAGAAGCATCAAACAAGGTAGTCTTGGATGGATTGAAGAAAAGATTAGAGAAAGCCAAAGGCAAGTGGGCAGAAGAGCTCCCTCATGTTTTATGGGCTTACCGCACCACACCTCGGCGGTCAACAGGAGAAACTCCATTTTCCTTAGCCTATGGTATGGAAGCAGTAATCCCACTAGAAGTTGGCCTCCCCACAATTCGAAGCGAGAATTTTGATCCAGACTTGAATGGCGAAGCCATAACATTGGAGCTCGACCTTGCAGAGGAAAGAAGAGACAGAGCACTGGTTCACATTGCCTCATACCAACAAGAATTGTCCAGAAAGTATAACAAGACAGTACATCCAAGACAATTCAAAATCGGAGATTGGGTACTGTGCAAAGTGATGGGAAACACCTTGGTACCGGGAGATGGCAAGTTAGGGCCTAACTGGGAAGGACCTTACAAAGTGGTTGGATTAGCGGGCAAAGGGGCATACCACTTAGAAGATGAGGACGGCAAGGCAATTCCCAGGCCATGGAATACTGCCAATCTCAAGTTATTTTATTTTTAGGCTTTTTTTCTTTTTAAAGTATGTGTAATTTTTTTCCTTTTTCAATAAAAACAAGTAGTTTCTTTTCAGTATAGACGTTTTCTTCTGTAAAAGTTTGTTTTAGTGAGTTAGGTGGGTCAGGGGCATTAAAAACACAGTTGGCCGGACTAACCAACTGCAACCCTACCTAAAGCCCAGGATAAGGATCCAGGCTGCAGGACGTTTGGTCGAAATAACCAAACACTTTATTCTAAGCTGGCTGGAAAAACCAACTTAGAGGTTGGCTGGATTAAACCAACACCCTTCCTAAGCCCAGGATAAGGATCTAGGCTGCAGGACGTTTGGTCGGAATAACCAAACACTTTATTCTAGGTTGTCTGGAAAAAACCAACTTAGAGATTGGCTGGATTAAACCACTCTTATTCTCTTCAGCCAGAGTAAGGGTATAGGCTGAAGAGTGGTTGACTGGATTAAACCAAATCTTATTACTCTTCATCCGGAGTAAGGGTATATGCTGAAGAGTGGTTGGCTGGATTAAACCAACTCTTATTACTCTTCAGTCGAAGCAAGGGTATAGGCTGAAATATGGTTGGCTGGATTAAACAACTCTTATTACTCTTCAGCCGAAGTAAAAGGGTATAGGCTAAAGAGTGGTTGGTTGCATTAAACCAAATTTTGGTACTCTTCAGCCGAAGTAAGCATATCGGCTAAAGAGTGGTTGGCTAGTAAGCTCAGTTAGATTGCTCAGCTAAGACCGGAATAAAGTATCTCGGCCGAAAAATATTGTGTTTCGTTCAAATTGCAGTTAGAAAGCAAGCATAAACAGGAGAGTAAACCGAGATAACAGTTGGAGCAAAAGAATTCATTCATTACAAGTGCAAGCATACAGATCAGACCGGAGTAAGTGTTGAATACAAAAGAAGATTTTCATTGATCAAATTTAAGGTAAATACAAAGGAGAGGCCTCAGCCCGGTTATAAGACCAAAAAAGAAAAAGAAAAGTACTGAAAACAAGCAACAACAAAAAGAAAGTACAGAATCAGTTGAACAGATCATCAAGATCAGCATCAATGTTAACACGAAGACCGGCTTCAGACAGTAGAGCGGTCTCGGTTGGGAGCTCGGTGTCTATAGGAAGCACGGTTTCAGTCGTCAAGTCTTCAACCGTTGGCTCCAACCGAGCTGACTGATCGTTGGCTTGTTCATTGACGACTGGGGTATTGTTGGGCTCGGTGTCCTCATCATCATCTGAACCTTGAAGAAACTGTTGTTGAACGGATGCAGCGTACTCCGCCAGTGAGCTCGGTATGAAGTACTGAGGAGGATTGTATACCTCGGTCTCAGGCTCACAACCGAGCTGCACCACGGCTGCCCTCCAACCGCATTTAAAGAATAGATCTTTGGCGGCCTCACATTGTGGAATATAGAGGGCCTCCCCCTCCTTGAAACCTTCAGCATTCGCATCGTCCGCCTTTTTCTTTAGCTCGGTGATCTCTGCGTTTTTCTTGCCTTCGAGCTTGGCTAGCTCGCGCAAGTATTTGTCTTTGATCACAGCTGCAACCTTTTGTTTCTCCGCTTCTGCCGAGCTAACGAGTCCGGTCAAACGACCGTTCTCGGATTTTAGCTCGGCTAGCTGCTTCCTAGCTTCTTCCAGCTCGGCAGTTTTCTCTGCTACTTCGGCTAGCGCCTGCCTTGTAGTCTTACAGAGTTCGAGCACTCACTTGTGAGCAATGTGGCTCTTCTGCATGGCCTGCAAAAGAATGGAAAGACTTATAAACAAACCGAGATAAAAGTTGTGCAAATTAGAAAGGTTAAACAGAAGGAACTACTTACAAGAACCATGGATTTGGTGGCCGAACGGATGGCCCTTAGTTCGGTCAGATGCTGGTGGTGCTCCATGTCTGCTGGAAGGCAGACACTCTTGGCAAGGTTGAATGCCATCATGTGATCCTTCTCAGCAACCACCGAGTCAGTATCTTGGATATCTCGATTCTGGAAAGTCATTTTCGAAGCCCACTTGGAGGAGCTAGGCCGGTCAGAACGCTCCGGCTGAAGGCTTAGTGGAGGACTTGGTGGAAGAATTGATTCATCTTCATCGACAAGGCGCTGCTCGGTTGGGGTAGTCCGGGCGCGCTTGCTCGGGCGTGATGAAGAGGGTTGTTGAGTTGGAAGGGCCACCACTGCTTCTTGGGTTTGGTTCGGTGGTGGTACGTCGGCTCGATTTGTTTCGGTTAAGAGGGCCCTTACTCTATTCCTCTTCGCCATTTCTTCTTCTTCAGTAGTACGGACGAGGTTAATTTGTGGCAAGGTTGGATCCGGTTCAGGGGCGTCCTCTAGCAAAAAATCTGTTACTCTGGCTTTTCGTCGGCTACTGTATCTGTACGTCAGTTCGAAGTTTAGTAGTTTAGCCCAACTTCTCTCGGGGTATCGTAGTGCGGCACGAAGTACGCCTAAGTTGGGGTAACTGTATAGTGATTGAAGATGGGCTGAATCTGCAAAGAGAAGACTACTGTTAGTCTGGTTCAAAAATTGGAAACCGAAATAAAACAGGAGCAGGCAGTAAAGCCGAAGTAATTATACCGGGTGTTCCTTTATTCCCGTTTATACTGCGGCCTGGGATTTGGGCTTGGTGGTCTTCAAAATTCCCAGATACCCAGAAAAAATCGTCATCATTCAAGTCTTTGTCCGGTGTGTCTTTTATTATTTTTTCTCGGCGGCGTCGTATTCTTAAATAATAAACCCACTCATCTTCTTTTGACCCTATAGAATACTGGTGGAATAGTTCGGCTAAGCCAAGGTTAATGCCGGCACGGCGGTTTAGCTCGGCTATACCGTTGATTATGCGGTATGAGTTTGTGGAAAGTTGGGTTGGGCATATCCTAGTTTGCCTGAGGAATTCACATAGTAAGGGCTATACAGGGAATCTTAGGCCGGTTTCTATTATGGACAGAAGTGTGAAGGGTACAAAACCAGGGTTTCCCCAAGGTACGATATCTTGTTCAGCTAAGGTGAGATGGACGTCGTCAGGAATGTTATATTCCCTTCGAAATTCGGCCAGGCCACCAGGTGTTTCTACTAAAAACCTATATTTACCCATTTTATCTTAAGTTATGAATAAATTATAGTTGTGATTAGCTCGGTCACAGAAGAGGGTTGAGTAGCTCGGTCGAGCGCTCAAAGGAGTGCCTGGGCAACCTAAGTCTGTAAAGTGAAAAACAGAAGTGTTAAGCACAGATCTTTCGACCGTGCTAAAGAGAAATAAAGGCAAGATATATCAAAAACTTAGCTCGGCTATGTGAAATGCTACGTGTCTTAGCCCAGTTTGAGCGAGGGTTTGGGTATCTCGGTTTCTACAAGATGTTCGTTATCTCGATGCGTGCAAGAGTTTTGTTAGACCGATTGAGCTTCTAGGGGCAGCTTGCTTAGTTCGGTCTAAAACTAAGAATGCTGGTTTAGCCCCGAGACATAGCTCGGTCGGAGTTGAGGTTTCTCTGTACACTATTTTACGGCCCTAGTCCGGTTCATTAGCTCGGTTAAGGAGAGTATTGTACTTTGGCTTATTGAGACTAATGGGGTAGCATGAAGTTCTAGTTCGGTTGGACAGTCTGGCTGCAGTGACATCAACTGCAAACAACTTTCCAGTTCGGTTGCATCATGATTTTGGATCAAATACAGCGTTCTACAGGATATTATATGTATTCAAGTGTTCTATTACTAAGTTTTTCCAGAAATATACAAGGCAAAACAAATGGAAAGAAAGTGGTTCATGAAAACACATACCTAAAGCTATGGATTAAACAAATGCGAAAACAAGGAAAGCAAGACAGATTTGAATAAGCTTACCAGGTAAAGAAGAAGAACTTGAAAATGGAAGCAACGGCAGCAGCAAAACGCGAGCTTCAAGAAATTACAAGGTTGAAGAGCAATGGAGATTCAGAGAGAGAGTGAAGGCAGTGAATAGTATGGTGAATGATTTGAATACAAAGGGTTTAGTTTTGTTGAAGAGCCCAAAATTTGGGCGGGACTGTTCAAAAAGCTCGAGGTACGAAGACGGCGTAACAGCTGCCTTCAACCAATGAGAACGTGTCACGTGTCAGGGGAAAGAGAAGCGATTCAGTTGCTGTGATTGAAGAGACGTTTTGACCGGACGGGTACAGCTCGACTTAAGTTTAGCTCGGCTGGAAAGGCTAAAAGGTTTTTTTAAAGCTCGGCTGGAAGGGCTTGAAAGTTTAGCTCGGCTGGTAGACAGGTAATCCCTATCATGCTGCGCAGATGGAATTAAGGGGCAATTGAGAGGGTAATTTATATATGAATTAGGCCGAGCTAGGATAGTGGGCCGTTCTATGGGCCGTGATAAAGAGGCTTAGAAGATGGGCCGCGGACAAGTGGTAGTCCGGTCCAAAATGAGAAGCTTGCCGCCAGGTTGAGTAAAAGGGCTTAGTTCGGTCACCGCTATTGGGTTAGCTTGGTCCAGAGTATGATAAGGTCATCAGACGGGATAGAAGAAGTTAGCTCGGTCACACTGTTCGGAGCCGAGATATGGCGCCCTTGCACGGTAAATTTAGCTCCGGTTAGCCCGATCCAAGCTTGTTACGGATAGCTTGGTCCCATCTGATGAAGCCGGGGTACAAGTTTTGAAGAAAGAACCGAACTAACTGAAGTTCGGTCTTTTCTGCCTGCCTGGTATGGCAATGTTATCTCAGTTGTATGGTTATCCTGCCGAGGTAAAACCATCTCACTTGGTTTAAGCAGTGAGGGGGGTGTTGAGGGATAGGCATTATCTTTCAGGAGTGTGAATCCTAGGAGGACTCTGCATGGAGGAGTAAGAGTCCTACTTGGATTATGCCACACGGAATCTATAAAAGCTCACAAACATCACCTATGGAGAGGTAACGTAACTTTGATTTCCGAATACCCAGAGCTTTTGTCTATTTGTCTAGTTTGCTGACTTAGGCATCGGAGAGGTTTCCGGCACACACCCGCCGGCTAGCTCACGTTTGTGTTTTTAGGGAATAAAGCAACGACGTACGGAGGAGCGCAGACTTGATCAACAGGATTATACGAGAAGGTTTATTTCTTTCCCGTACAGAGGTGTAGTGGGAAGAGTGTGGTGTATAAGGTTTATGGTGCGGGAGGTTGGCGGTTTGAGTCTCCGCAAGAGCGGATCAACTTGTTCTACAACGAATTATCGTCACGAATGACACATGATAGCGTCATGAATAGTGCCTACCATGACATTAAAGTGTCACTGAAAGGTTTTAGTCTTAATGGTGTAAGGACACTTATAAGTGTCACTACCTCTTTTTTTAATTGCGCTTGATAGTGCCACAAATAATATCTACCATGACATCAAAATGTCATTGAAAGTTTTTAGTCATGATGGTGTAGTGGCACTTGCAAGTATCTACCGTGGCACGGATACAAATGGCACTTGTTCAAAATGCCACAAGACTAAAAAATGTCATTAAATCAATAGTTTTGTGGCACTTTCAAATATCACTAAACTAAGAAAATGTTGTAGTGATGTATTTGGTTGGGAGATTTGGAGAGGAATTTGAAAATGAAAAAGAAAAAAATGTGTGAAACTAAGTAAATTGTAAGTATATTTTATTCTCATTTCACTTATCTTTTTTTTTTTTCTCTTTTTAAATCTCCCAACCAAACGCAACGTAATCGATTATTAGTGCTCCACTCCAAATTGTTGGCTCATAATACATATCTTTTAATTAAGCTAATAAATAATGTACTTTAGTTAAAAATCAGTAAAAAAATAAATTAAAAAATATAACTACTTTTGTAAGAGATGTCTAAAATAATAAAAATGAACAATAATAATAAAAAAAAAAAACTAAACAATTGCCAAAATGCATCAATGTAAGACTAATGGCTTGTGTTGTGTAAAAGCAAAACTGTTTCAACTTTTTTTTTTTTTTTGATTCATACGAAGATTAAAAGAGCAAAACACACAGAGTTTACTACAACAAACCTGGGATACATCAATCCCTACTAGAGCTAACAGTGCTCATATCAGATAGCAGATAAGAGGAAATGGAGCTTGGAGGATCTTCTAGAAAGACAGTATGCTCATTCTGATTTACACCTAGCTGGGCCAGAGCATCAGCACACATATTAGCTTCTCTAGGGATGGCTTGGAGAGTGCATTGGCAGCGCCTTAGGAGGAAGGAAGCATCCTCAATGAGAGCTCGGTAGGGGGAATTTGCTGCAGGGCCATCACGGATCAGCTCCATAGCTGACTGTGAGTCTGTCTCAACTTCAATATTGATCAACCCCTTCTCCATGATAATGGTTAACCCTCTGTAGATGCCCCATAATTCGGCTTCCAAACTAGTGCAGTTACCTAAATAGCCGAAGTACCCCCACACCCAGGATCCAACTTCATCTCTGAGCAGCCCTCCAAACCCGGACTGGCCTGGGTCTCCTTTAGAACTTCCATCCGTATTTAGTTTGAGTTTACCTGCAAAAGGACAAGACCACCTCATTAGAATGGGATCTCTGAAATGTGGATTCAAGATGGCTTGGAAAGCCTCCTGAGATTCCAGAGCTTGTGCAAAGATGAATTTAACAGTGAAATGGATAGGAGGGGATAGATTATCAAACACTTCCTTGTTCCGCCCTTTCCAAATGCACCAGAGTGCTGTCAAAAATAACGTAGGCCACTGAATGTTTTGCACCTGAACCTGACTTCTCATGTTGACCTTGATCCAAGCCTGCAATGGGATGTTAATACTCTGCTGCCACCAGTCAATATTTTGAAGGTTTATCCATATTTCCTTAGCTTTAGTGCAGCCCCGAAATAAGTGGTGCATGTCTTCACTACCAGTGTGGCACCTGGGGCAGATTTCAGAATCTGAAAGCTGTCTGATGAGTCGCATGTGATTGGTTAGGAGCCTCTCATGCATAACAAGCCATAGGAAGGTTTTAAGTTTATGGGGGGCCTGTATTTTCCAAATCCACTGCCAATTCACATCCTCACGGTCTTCACTCAAAATAGTTTTATAGGCTGTAGCTGTGGAAAATTGACCAGTGGAGGAACCTTTCCAATGAGGGGTATCACTAAAAGTCACATACCTAGGTCTATACATACTGAGAATTTCCTGTTGCACAGATTGGGGGAGAATTTCATGGATAGAGGTTAAATCCCATTGACCTTCTTCATCTATTATAGAACTAACTTTGGTCGAATTATCAATGTGGGCCCCTGGGAGGATGACACACAGAGGTTGATCCCCACACCACCAATCAGTCCATAAAGCAATACTCTCCCCAGTACCAACATTCCATTTAATATTTCTACCAAGAATCTCCTTATTTCTGATAATGCTTTTCCAAATGTGTGATGCTCTCCTCTGAGTGGGCCAGTTAGAGATTGAGTGGTCCTTAAGATATTTGGCTTTAAGAATCTTACACCAAAGCCCATCAGAGTTAGTAATCAGGTTCCAACCTAGCTTAGAGATTAGTGCTGAATTCTGGCCTCTAGCTTGTCTTATCCCAAGGCCCCATTTCTCTTAGATTTGCAAACCTGTTGCCAATTAATAAGATGAACTTTCTTCCTATCCTCAGTGTTACCCCAAAGAAAATTTCTGTTGAGTTTATCAATGTGGTCACAGACCTTCCTAGGAATATCCATGGTTTGCATGATATGATTAGGCATGGAAGAGGTGACAGCCTTAACAAGGGTAGCTCTTCCTGCAAGGGATAGAGTTTTGGCTTTCCAACCAGAGAGTTTTTTGGCCATTCTGTCAAGAATGTCTTGTAAGTGAGTTTTGCTAACTCTGGTATGAAGGAGAGGAGTACCTAGGTATTTCCCTAGGTCAGTAGTGAGCGAAATGCCACACATATTGCTGAGAGGGAGAGCTTCTCTTCTAGGGATATTGGGCGAAATATACATTTTGGATTTATGAAAATTAATTCTTTGACCAGACATGTTACAGAACTCAGATAGAACTTCCATAATGCAATTGCAGCTACTTCTATTAGCTTTAGCAAAGAGAATCAAATCATCAGCAAAAAATAGGTGGGAAATGGGGGGGCTGTTATTGGAAGCTTTGAGTCCCTTCCATCTACCACTTTCGTTTTTTATACGAATCATGTTGGAAAGATTTTCCATGCATAGGACAAACAAATAAGGGGAGAGAGGATCCCCTTGTCTGAGGCCTCTTCCCACACTGATGCTAGGTAATGTTTCACCATTCCAAACAATGGCGGAACTAACAGAAGTCACACAGTTCATGATGAGAGTGATCCATTCCGGAGTTAGTTTAAATTCTTTGAGAGTATGGTGTATGAAATCCCAGGAAATACGATCATAGGCTTTCTCAAGGTCAATTTTGAGGATCATACCGCCAAGCTTACCTTTTTTACAACGGAGTGTATGAAGGATTTCTTGAGTTATGATAATATTATCAGTGGTGGTTCTGCCAGGGATGAAACTGCACTGGTTGGGGCTAATAAGGTCAGGAAGGAGAGGTCTGAGCCTGTTGACAATGATTTTGGCGATGGATTTATAAATGACATTGCAAAGACTGATGGGTCTAAAATGTTTTAAAGATTCAGGATTATCCAGCTTGGGTATGAGGGTGATAAGAGTTTCATTGATTTCTTTGGGGATATTCTTGTGATGGAAACAGTCTTGGATAAAATGGCAAACAGAGGTGCTAATAGTGTTCCAGTGTTTGTGATAGAAGACAGCTTGGTGCACGATCGATTTACTTTGTTGAAAATTATGGTGTAATTATCAATGGGAAACTTTTTTTCAAAGCACGAGAAGGTAATTATGATGTCCTAAACTCAGAGAGATCATGATTATGATATGATATACTGTATATATAGTGGGACCATCAAATCTTGGAGTTGATTGGTGCAATGAAGAGTAATTCTGTGGCTGTTATTTGCTTATCAGGTGGATGTGGGTTACACACTATCATTAGATCAATTATTATGAAGTGGTATGCTTCTCAAAAAAATAAAAATAAAATAAAAGACCAAAATTAATAGTAATATTGTGAAAATAAATATAAATAAGATAAAATATATAATTTAGCGTAAAAAATATGAAAATATTTTTTTTTATATGACAAACGAATTAATGATGAAAATAGAGGGTGCAGTGTTATGTGAACTAAAATTTTAAAAAAGTCTAGCGTAATTATGTCAAACTTATAAAATTTATTGTATTTTCTCTGAACTTTGGAGGAAATTAGTGTAATTTACCCATAAAAAAGTCTTATTGGACACATATTTTAATAACCTTATTTATTTAATTTTTAAGTTTTTATGTATAAATCAATTAAAAAATTATTAATTTGATAATCACATGATTTATTAATATTTGTCTTCAAAAAATGAATATTCTATTTCAAAAATCATGGTTTTTTGTTTAGTTTTTTAAAACGGGTCTAAAATAATGTAATTACGATTATCAGAACAATTTAATTTGTTTATGGGTGATCTATATAAAGGAACCTATAAGATGAATACATCAAATAATCAAAGTGAAGGCTAGTGATAAATTCAGAAGTTCGTACTAAACTAGTACAGACCAAATTAGAGACAAACTCAATCTATATAAATACTTGTCTCTTCCATCTTTTTATCTTTTATTTTTTCGGGTAAAAAGGCAGTTATCTCTTCCCTTGCCTTGGTATAGGCCGGTCGACTAAGTAAAAATGGAGCCGAAGTGTGTTTTCACACTATTTGTATTAATCTGAGTTCATTAAATTATATTAGAAAGAGATATTAATATAAGGATTTTGTTAATAAGTGCCTTTAGGGCATTTGATAAAAAGTTGAAAATGTTTGCACATAATATATGTGGGTGTGTGCAATATGTAATGTACAATCATTTTAAATATTGTTAACCAATACCTTTAGGCCATGTTTGTTTGGGTGGACATGAGCTTAAGATTGGACTAATAGTCCAACAAAAGTATTAATCCGATGTTTGGTTAAATAATTGACGTATGGATTAACAATCTATCCGTATATGGTATCCCATATATGGTGACTATTCAATTTCACAGAGTGGGGTGAGATATAAATTGGAAGATTAAGCCAAAATCTGAACTATTAGTCCCTTCTTATAATCCTAATTTAATCCAAATATAGGATAGGATATACAATGCAAAGGGATTCATAGTTCTAGGACTATTAGTCATGGAAAGACTAATCCAACCTAATCCAGCCTGCCCAAACAAACATGGCTTTAGGGCACTCGTTAACCAAACCCTTGATATAATTATGTCAAAATTGTAAAATTTAGTGTGTTATTATAAATTTTAGAGAAATTTAGTATAATTTGTCTATAAATCAAATAATGGAGTGTTCATGAAAAAAAACGTGTAGCCAATGGAATTGGAAGCAAAGCATAGATCATGGTTTTCATGTTTTCTACAAGAAGTTAAATCACAGTTAGTTAAAGCACAACTGGACTGACATAGCATTGATTAGCCATTTAATTTGGCTTTTAATTGATAGGCTGTGGACCTATTATCATCTTAATTAAATACTATTTTGATACATGAATGAAAATTTAGAAAACAATAATCATGCTACTTCTTGTTCTGGAGCTTCTTGTCATTTCTTAAATGATTTGTTAAGAACTAAGATTGGTCCACTTCATTGGACATGTGAGTTTTTTTCTTAGATTTGGATTTGAAGATATTTGTTTAGATGGTACTTTTTTGAAGAGAACATATGGAAAAATAGAGAATTTGTGTGTACTTTGTCATGGGGTGGCACAGATGGTGGAGATTATTATTTTGCATCATCATGTACAGAGTTATAAGATATGTCTATCCAGAATTTTATATCATATTAATTTATTTTCAAATTAATCTAATAAAAGGAATTTCAATAAAAGAAAAGTAAATAAATATTCTAAACCAAGCAAATGGGATCAGTTACATGAATCATTTTTCTCTACTCGACTCTATTTAAGTCCATTTCGTTAGTCAAGTTAAGAAGATTCATATCTCTATTTATTACACTAGGTTTGTCCCTTCTCCTATTACTTCCATCTACCGTCACTATATCGCAAAAATAAATATTCTACATTTTCATAAATTATTCCAGTTTAAAGAATACTTAACCCAATGATAAGATTTGTCATTAATGTGTATCATGGTGCATGTTTAAGTCACGAAAATAATTTTTCAAAATATAAGAATAAAGTTGATTACATCTTACCCTCATCAAATTCTTATTTCAACGAGAGTTTCATACACGATGTGACCCTCATTAAGAGGGATAGTTACAAATTAGTCTTATAAACTGAACTTATTTATTAAAAAGTTTTACTTTAGCTTTAAGTGATAAATTTTTCATTATAAAAATATTTCTAATTAGGATAAACTATCAATAGGTCTTAATAATTAGACTTAATTTTCATCAAGTCCTACTGAAAATAACTTCTAGTAAAATCGTCGCTAAAAGTAATTTTTTGTAACGATTTTTTGCATGTAGCTAAAATTGACAATTAGTGACTTTTTTTGTCATGATTTTTATAAATTGTCGCTAAAACTTACAATTAATGACTTTTTTTATGGCGAATTTTTCAAATTGTTGCTGAAAATTGAAAATAATGATTTTTTTGTGACAATTTTTTTAAACAATCGCTAAAACTTATAATTAGTGACATTTTTTGTAACAAAATTTTTAAACTATTATTAAAAATTAACAATTAGTGACTTTTTTAATAGTGTTTGATGAAAAACGTCATTAATTATCATAAGCCCTATTGGATAATAAGTTTACTTATTAGGACCTATACATAAGTCCCTTAATTATACTTCTCACATAATATTTCCATACAATCTAGCACAAATAAACTAAAAATTAATCAAAATTCATAAACAAAAGTCAAAATGTTTCAACTATTTATTACTTTAATAAATTTCTTAGTATTATTACCAGTACCAAATGATTATTTTACAAATACAAAACACATCTAAAAAGTCTTAAAAAAAAAAAAATTCATGATCAAAATGAAAAGCAAATACATAAAAAAAAAATAATAAAATACTCTGTACTTATCAATATAAATCTGATTAATAAGACCTTATAGTAATTATACCTTAAAAAATTTCAGATGTTCCATAAGAAATATAAAATAATTATGCTGTCCCTACTCATATTATCCCCAGTTAAGGCTTATCAATCCTAAATCTTTAGTAATATATGGTAGGTTGGTTTATCTCAAGTTTAAAGTTGAATTTGAGAAAATTTAAGAGGTATGTGGAGCCCATTACAAGTAGTGTTTTGATTATCAAAATTGTTTATTTTGTAAAAATTTTCGTATATATCATTTATAATAAAATGAATTAATTCAATAATTATAATTTATTCATTTTATCATATTTATCTTTAAAAAAATTAATTAATCTATTCGCAACCCATGGGGGCTATACCAAGACATTCTACCAACTAAGCAAGCTGGCACCCTCTGTTTGCATAACAATTCTTCTCTTCTCAAGTGAAACGTTTTTTTATTCTACATTTGCACTCATAGAGATGTACCAATCCAATCTCTCCAATGGAAACATAGGACTTAGATATCATAAACAAACAAATAAAATAAAAACTATACTTTAATCTAAAAACTAATTAGTGCATCATGAACTGGATGATTTATTTTGGAAAACAACCGTGCTAAAGGCCTCGAAAAGAGAGACGTGAATTTCCCTCCAAAAGTTGTTTTTTTTTTTTTTGCTATGTTGGTTTGGTTTGGTTTTGGCTTCTTTTTTTTTTTTGATTTTTTTTTTTGGAAGGGTTTTTATGTGTATCCTAAAACTTAAACCTTAATAAAAAAAAAAAATCAAATCAACACAGCCCAACAAATAAAATAAAGGGGAATTTTTTTTAAGGTCCCTGGTATTAAGATTTTACAGCATAAATGATACTCAATATTTTCATAATGTCTAAAGTCCCTCAAGTTGATCAAGAGAAAATTGGTTCAGAGAAAATTAGTCCAGAGAAAATTCACGTCACAAAGAAATTTCCTATTGTAAATTTCTCTGCCCTCACCTTATCCAAATTTCTCTGCCTTCCATATACTTCCCACTTTCCTAGAGAAATTTCTCTGTCTTTCCACAAAATTACATCTCCAGAGAAATTTTAAATTTCTCTCCCTTCCTTGCCTCTCCTAGACTCAACACTCCAGAGAAATTTGAAAATTTCTCTGTCTTCACCGGCCTTTAATTGATCAAAATGAATCCAGAGAAATTTAAAAACCCAGAGAAAATTGGTCAAAATGAACCCAGAGAAAATTTTCTCTGGGTTTGATGTGTATATAAGAACCAGTTTGATGTGTATGTATATATAACAACCTGTTTGGTCAAACACTAGTTTGATGTGTATATAAGAACCTGTTTGGCCACTGAGATATGTGTATATTTTGGTCAAGAACACTGAAATATAAGAACCGTGTTTGAAAATATTTTGGTCTTCTGGAGAAGTCAACTATCTGTATGGTTTTGTTGGATCCGAAGATGAATGACAAATCACCCGAAAGCTGGTTACGTGAAAGATCAAGTCTTGTAAAGTCCAAATTACCCAAAGATTTTGGTACTGCTCCAGTGAGTTGGTTGTGAGAGAGATAGAGGTCTGGGACTGATCCGGTGAACTTTCCGAAGGATTCGAGGATGATTCCGGTGAGCTTGTTCCTGTCTAAGTGAATGGCAACGAGGTTGGTGAGCTTTGCGCCTCTACTAAGATCTAGATCTATAACTCCACCGCCATTGAAGCTATATATATATTTGTGTATGTATTCTAGAGAGAGAGAGAGAGAAGTGGGAAACTGAGGTTTGATTTCAGTTAAATTTCTCTGTGATATATGGGTGTGGGAGTTGAGGGACCTTAGACATCATAAAATAATATTGTGGATCTCTTCCATTACTAAAAATGGGAGAGGGATTTTAGACTAATTTTTCTTAAAATAAAATAAAAAAAAAAAACAAACCAACATAGCCCAACAAATAAAAATAAAAAAAATAAAAAAACAACAACAACAACAACAACAATTTAGCCTATGTGGATTGATAAGATAAGTGAGTTGGGTTAGACTGATTTGGTGATGAAATTGACTGATCAGTTAGACTGCTGATTAAAATTTATTAATTTTATATAGTTTTGTATGAGTCTTTACTATATTTTTATTTCAAATCAGAAAGATTCGGAAGAAATAAAAACTTAAACCTTAAATCCTAAACTCTAAACCCACCCCTACACATAACCATCCTTGAAAAAAAATAAAATAAAATAAAAAATTACAACAACCCAACAAATAAATAAATAAATAAATAAATAAAAACAACCAAATTAACACAACCCAACAAATAAATAAATAATAATAATAAAAATAACCAAACCGTCGCTAAAAGTAATTTTTTTGTAATGATTTTTTGCATGTAGCTAAAAATTGACAATTAGTGACTTTTTTTGTCATGATTTTTATAAATTATCACTAAAACTTACAATTAATGACGTTTTTCTATGGCGAATTTTTCAAACTGTCGATGAAAATTGAAAATTAATGATTTTTTTGTGACAATTTTTTTAAACAATCGCTAAAACTTATAATTAGTGACATTTTTTGTAACAAAATTTTTAAACTGTTGTTAAAAATTAACAATTAGTGACTTTTTTAATAGTGTTTGATAAAAAACGTCATTAATTATCATAAGACCTATTGGATAATAAGTCCACTTATTAGGACCTATACATAAGTCCCTTAATTATACTTCTCACATAATATTTCCATACAATCTAGCACAAATAAACTAAAAATTAATCAAAATTCATAAACAAAAGTCAAAATGTTTCAACTATTTATTACTTTAATAAATTTCTTAGTATTATTACCAGTACCAAATGATTATTTTACAAATACAAAACACATCTAAAAAGTCTTTAAAAAAAAATTCATGATCGAAATGAAAAGCAAATACATAAAAAAAAAAAAAATAAAATACTTTGGACTTATCAATATAAATCTGATTAATAAGACCTTATAGTAATTATACCTTAAAAAATTTCAGATGTTTCATAAGAAATATAAAATAATTATGCTGTCCCTATCCATATTATCCCCAGTTAAGGCTCATCAATCCTAAATCTTTAGTAATATATGGTAGGTTGGTTTATCTCAAGTTTAAAGTTGAATTTGAGAAAATTTAAGAGGTATGTGGAGCCCATTTATTTTGTAAATTTTTTTTGTATATATCATTTATAATAAAATAAATTAATTCAATAATTATAACTTATTCATTTTATCATATTTATCTTTAAAAAAATTAATTAATCTATTCTCAACCCATAGGGGCTATATACCAAGACATTCTACCAACTAAGCAAGCTGGCACCCTCTGTTTGCATAACAATTCTTCTCTTCTCAAGTGAAACGTTTTTTATTCTACATTTGCACTCATAGAGGTGTACCAATCCAATCTCTCCAATGGAAACATCGGACTTAGATATCATAAACAAACAAATAAAAGAATTGGTTACAGGTTGAATTCCCTCTCTTTGGGCCAATCTCTTGGACGAAGCACAGTTGGTTAAGAGGTTGGACCTTAAGTTGTCTAATCAACACTTGGTGTGGGTTCAATGCTATCTCTGCAAAGGACGCTACCTTGGACCTGCGGGAGGGTAGGGAGGATTTTTCTGTAACAAAAAAAAAAAAAAACAAACAAACAAACAAACAAATAAAATGAAAACTATACTTTAGTCTAAAAACTAATTAGTGCATCATGAACTGGATGATTTATTTTTTTAAACTACCGGCATATTAGCAACATAGAATCCTGCAATTAATGCATTGATCACCTAAATATTTTTATTATTAGAGTTATATATATACATATATGAAATATTTATTAAATAAATACAAATCAAAAGTGAAGTAAATATGATAACAAATAATATATTTTTTTTTTTACTTAAAAGACTTATTATTTTTGTATTATTATTTTAAAAGATAATACAGAATGTGTTGATTGATAATTTGTAGAACATTGCTCTAAAAATAATCTATTAACTTTTTTTCTCCTGGGACTCTATCCCAAGCTAATGTAGCAACTTTAAAGTTGTGTTTTCACTACATTTTATTCTTTAAGTGAATAAGTAAAACCTTTTAACCAGCTAGTGAAATGCATATAAGGTCTTCACTTATAAAAATCATGCAAATATCACCTTATAAAGAGGTAAAACTGATGTAATTTATAGTTAATAAAATCAAAATATACAAGTTTATAAATGAGAAGAGTAAAATAATAATATTCATTAATAATTGAAAAAATCTTTGTGTAATTAACTTATTTTACTTTCTAGATCACATAAAGTTCACTAATGAGTTCATTGCGTAAACTATAAGGCCAAGACTAATGGATTCAAAACTTGTGCAATGCCATTAATCAAAAAATATCACCACTAACTTAACTACTACCATAATATAAAATATCAAAAAAGATTTTTAGTGAACTATGAACTTATATATTGGCATAACTATATTATGAAGACTAAATCACCACCTACCCTGAATTATGAAGAAAATACAAGTGATCTTATATGCTGTTTGGCATAGAATAAAGATTAGGACCCCCTTTCCCCCACCCCCTTTTGACCCCCTTTCTTTTTTGATTGGTCACTTTTTCTTTTTCTTTTTCTTTTTCTTTTTCTTTTTTCTCCTCCTCCAATCACCACCCGCCACGTGTGTGTGGGGGTGGTGGGGATTGAAGTTTGAGGGGGTCTAAATCACTGCTGTTTGGCATAACTATATTCACTTTTCTTCTAGTAAGCCTAAATCAACCAATATTAATGTAAATAATGTGAAATTACAATAATAAAAATAGGAAAATAAATATTTTAGTGTAAAAGATATGATATTATTATTATTTTTCCATATCACTAACGAAATTTTTTATAAAAAAATGAGTTAAGTGTTATAGGAATTAAAAACTTACGAGAGTTCAATATAGGGGCATTTATTTATAAATGTATCTTTACCGACTTATGTTTCACTTAGTCCAAATTATTTTTTTATGTTTCAATAAGTCTTATGGGTAACATAGTTACCAAAATATCCCTAATAATAATAGGGTGAAAAATGCATTAATGTTTACATTGACAGTGTGAATGTTCCATGATGTGAACATTCACACCGTTAAATTTATTTAATGTGAATATTTACATCACCAAGTTGCTAAGTGTTCAAAAAATATTTGTAAGGATAAAATTATTTATAAAATAGCGTGAATTAGGATTTGGTAGGATTTATTAGAATACAAAAATATTTTACGAAGTAATTGGGATACAAGCACTTGAAAGAAAATTTGTCAAAATTATGAAACTTATTATATTTTGGGCCTAGCTTCCGACTGGAGAATGTTGTTGGGCCCGTGAGGGCCCACCACAAGTTCCTTTTTGATAATCTGAACTGTTCAATGTGTAGAACTTGTCGAGTACTATATGTCTATAAAAAATCACGTTGATTAGATATCGATAGTTATCTCATCAGATCAGTTTTTTGTCAACCGTTCATTTTTTCACTGTCCATTTTTTTTTAATACAAAACTGATTTGATCATGTAGCTATCGATATGCGATCAATGTGATTTTTTACAGGCATATAGTATTCAACGAGTTCTACACATTAAACAGTTCAGATTATCAAAACGAGACCCATGGTAGGCCCCCTTGGGCAGTGGCAGAGCTAGAAAATTAAATTAGAGTGGACACTTATTAATTACAATATCGAAAATTTTTACAAAAATATGTCAGCAAATTTTTACGATTGATTTCAAAAAAATCAAAAAAATAATGTTATTTGTAACTAGTGTATCATTGTCACGACCCAAACCCGCTCCTATGGGTTTAGCACCATAACCAGCCAGTAATCCGTAATTACCGAAGGCCTGCTTAACAGTAAAGACAGTAATACAGAGTACAGGGGCTGACGGAAGCCAAAACAGTAATAAAAGATGTCCAATGAGCTGTAACAGTCTGAATGCAAAAAGACTTTTCTGCACATATTCACATCATAACCAGAACAGTATATACATACAACATATATAGACATTCAGGTTATGGACCAAATCCCTACCATAACGGTACAGTGCCAGTCTCATACAGTCTATACAAAACAGAAACAGAAAGGGGGAATCTAAAACACCCCAAAACAGCCTTGACTAGGCAGCACTTGGAACCTCGAAGTGAGACGCGATGGTTGGCTTGACAAAAAGGGAGCTAACCCAACGCTCTTAACTTCGATCCAGTGCCTGGACACCTACATATAAATATAAACAGTGAGCTAAAACTCAGTGAATAACAGTTGTATAAAAAGGTTAAGAATGAATGTCCTTTCAGTCATTAAACAATCATATCAGTCATTTAGAAAACCATAGCAGGTATATGTGGTACATTTAATAGCAAAACAGTACAGTAGGTCTTAACAGACCGAACAGTCAGTTGATGGCCATCATAACAGTAAACAGTAGTGGTTCCAAACATGGGAACCGACAGAGATCTCTGTGACAGTAGCAGTAACAGTACAGTAACAGTAAATTGCTATGGATGCCACGAATACAGTTCACAAATAGGACAAACATTCATTCAGTAAGAAATATCATTTCAGAAAGCAGTACAGTTGATCATTCAGAAAATATTCATGATTGAACATATCTTTACAACACTGTTACTCACAGAGTACTGGGCTACAGAGAGGCTAGTGAGCGTCCTCAGATGCCAACCCTACACAGTTACAGAATGAACACACACTAAGTTACACACTTGGAAATCAATGACTTAGTCCCTAACTTGACTCGGTGTGGTTCTACATCAATATCCTCGTTAAGATGCCTTAAACAAGGTCTAGGAATGCCTAGGATGAAATGAGAATGCAAAGATGTACTTTAAAACACTTTTCAAAATTTTCAGAAAACAGGGGTCTCGCTCGAGCGTGGCTTTCTACGCTCGAGCGGACAAGCAGACAAAGGATCTCCGCTCAAGCGTGACTTCCTTCACTCGAGCGGACTATAAACTCAAGCAAAAGTACTGGATGCATGTAATTCACGCTCGATGGGCGCTCGACCTCCGCTCGAGCGTGAGACACAAGTCCTCGCTCGAGCGTGCATTCCCTCGCTTGAGCGGACTGTAAACACATGAAAAGTATTGGATACACGCATTTCACGCTCGAGCGTTACTTTCCCTGCTCGAGTGGGATGCATGTACTCAGAGTGTATGCTCGAGCGTGAAGTCCTACGCTCGAGCGTGGGTCCAAAATCTGGAATTTCCAAATTGAACCTCCAAGCTCAAATTCAACATTTAAAGTATCAAATCCGATCCTTTTGGGCTAATTTTCTGGAAAACACTTTAAAACTCATAATATAACATGTTTCAAAGATCAATTTGCAAAATCAAAGCCCAAAGGTAGTTCGATTAAACACAAATCCAAACAAAACTTCAAGAACATGATGAACATAAGATATGCATGTGTTCAATTGAAATCAAAGCTTCCAATACATGATCAAATGAGTCAATTCACTCAAAAACATGATGAATTCATGGACCATAGCTAGAATATAGACATGCATGTAAGAATTTCCATGAAATCAACCTCAAAACTCAACAATGTGTACATGCATGCATGGATTACTACTCAATTCAACATTTTGAACCAATTCTAGACTTAGATCACTAATGACTCATGGACCATGCAAGATACAACTAGAATTCAAGTTCAAGAAGATGATTCTCCTACCTTAGGTCTTCAATTCCAAGTATGGAGGCTCAATTATGCAATTCTTCTACAATTCTTCCAATTTCCAAACAAACTCTTGTTGAAACTAAGTTTTTCCCTATCTCCTACTCTCTCCCACGGTTTGGTCTCTCAAAGATGAGCAAATGAGGTAGAAATAAGCTCCAAGCAAGGTTTAACAAAGTGGCCCACTAAGTGACAAAAATGCAATTAATTCAAGTTGATGCATTTTAACTTTATTTAATCTAATTTAATCATACCAAATCAAATTTAAATTAAATCTATCATAAAATCACATAAATTCTAATTAACACAAAATACCAATCAATTTCAGATTCGGCCGCCAATAAGGCCTTCAATTTGCAGTTCAAAACTTAAAATATGAACAGATCAATCAATTGATGAACAGATAGAAATGCAATCAAACAACATACTCATGCAATCAGTTTAGGATTTCATCATAATCAGTTACTTATCATGTTCAGTCACAGTTTAGCAGTAATCAGAGGTGAGGGTTGTCACAATCATGGACAATATAAAAAAAATACGGATATAAGTCTTAAAATAAAATATATAATGACAAATTATTTTTTTATACAAAATTTGATTAAAAATTTAATATAATGGTACTACCACGTCATCATTGGTATGTGATATCACCCACTAATAGTAAATAAACACATAGAGAGTGAATCTTATATGTCAAATGTAACTAACAATCCAATAAATTCTATATCTTTATGATGGGATTACTTATATTTTCATGTCACTAATAATGACATTACCGTTATATTAAAAAAATTTAATAGATAATATGGTTTATAGTAGTCTCTTCATTTTCAGTTAAAACAACCATTATTGATCTCATAATTTTCAAAATGTCATTAACATTATACTCTAATAATATTTTTGTAATTTTTTTATTTAAAATATTTTCTTTATATTTGCCAAAAAAAAAAAAATTCCCAATATCCGAAGGGCACGTGACCCCTCGATTCCTTACTCCCTCCACCATTGCCCATAGGCCCAACAGCACCCTACAATTCAATCTGGAACTGGAGGGAAGCTAGTGCCTTATATTTTTATTAATCTTTAAAAAGTCAATATAAAGGCCTTGTTTGGAAAATTGACTATTTAATTATTTTAGTCTGACTAAAAAAATTATATTTAAAAAGTTGATTGATTTTTTTAATTAATTTGATGATTATAAAAATATATATATATATATATATTATAAATTAAATGTAACATTTTATTTTATTAATTATTTTAATATTTTTTATCTTTTAATAAATTATTTTAATCCAACTCCCTTTTCAAATAAGGCCAAAGTAATCGATCATACTAGGTGAATATTTACCCCCCACAAAAACAGCTACAAAAAGCATATCACATATCACATGTAAACCAGCGAAGAAGTAAAAACCGTTACAAAAATTACTTTTTGTAACGCTTCTCTTAGAGAGAGAGAACACATTTCTGTCACTGCTCATGAGAAGCTTTAAAAGGGCACGTGCTTGGCCACAGACAGACAAAGTTTGAAGAAACAGACACATTAGTAGTGAGAGCTCTGTTTTTTTCCCAAATCCTTCTTCACTCCTAAAAGCTCTTTAGGAGGGAAGAGGCAATGGAGATGAAGATGAATAAAATTTCACAATTTAGTGCCTCAAAACCTCTTAAACATGTTCACAAAACCATTCTCCTACTCACCATATGTGCCATTTTCAGTTCGGCTCGAGCTTTCGACTACGCGGAAGCTCTCTCAAAGAGCCTACTCTACTTCGAAGCACAGCGCTCCGGCCGCTTACCTTACAACCAGCGCGTCACTTGGCGCGACCACTCCGGCCTCACCGACGGCCTCGAACAAGGCGTGAGTCCTTCTGTATTATTATCATCATTCTCTCAACCACCATTTCGTCTTTTAATTACTGTGTCTGTCTGTCACTTTAACGCTGTGTTTGGCTGGGAGATTTGAAAAAAAATTTGAGAAGCAAAAAAAAAAAAAATGTGCAACTAAGTGAAATATATGTATATTTTATTTACATTTTATCTTTTTTTTTTTTTTTTTAATCTCTCCTCAAATTTCCCAACCAAATACAATATAATTATGTCGGAGCTTTGCATTTATTCAAAAATTAGTCAGAACAAAATTACAAAAAAAAATTAAATAGTGAACATGTTTTTTGTTTTTTGTTTTTGATTAGGTGGATTTGGTTGGAGGGTACTATGATGCCGGCGACCATGTCAAGTTCGGGTTACCAATGGCATTTACAGTTACCATGCTATCATGGAGTGTTATAGAATATGGCGATTTAATTGCGGCGGCCGGGGAGTTGGAACACGCCCTAGAGGCAATAAAATGGGGGACTGATTATTTCATTAAAGCACACACTAGCCCAAATGTGTTATGGGCAGAGGTACTACATAATCATATCGTACATCAACAAAAAGGCCAATTGGGACCAATTGTTTTGAGCAAAAATATTAATTTTTTCAATTTTTTTAGGTGGGTGATGGCGACACCGATCACTACTGCTGGCAACGGCCGGAAGACATGACTACGTCCCGGCAAGCGTACAAGATCGATGAGGAGAATCCTGGTTCGGATCTTGCCGGAGAGACGGCGGCAGCGATGGCAGCTGCATCGATTGTGTTCAAGAAAATTAATCCGCATTATTCTCACCTGCTATTGCACCATGCCCAACAGGTTTGAATCTTTAGTCACTCTCTTGAATTAATATAATTAGAGATGTAGTTGGTGTGGTGGTGGCTTAGTTCACTTAATTTTTGGCACAATTAGGTGTGACTTGGACAAAACTAACAATATGGATTAGAAGTTGCTAAAAAAATAAAGTGTATGTTTGGATTTATTTTGAATTTGACTTACATGTGAAGTTGCTAAAAAATAATGTACATTACATAAAGTTTGAATTTTCACTATACAATTTATTTTCACATTTTTCAAGTTACCTTTTTCAAACTCTATAATTGTTTTCCCAAAATCTACTAATGAGTGCTGTTTTAAAAATGATTTTCAAAACATAAAAATCTATTTTAAAAAATCCTAATAGAATGATATGAGGATAAGTCATTTTGGAGGTTAATTATCGGGTGATCCATCTCGGCATTGATTATTAAAAAAGTTACCTTAATAAATTTATATGATTATAGTTGAAGTAATAGTCATTGAATATATAATGCTAATCTTTCGTAATTGACAGAATTATAATCACGAATCATTGTTCACACGGTGTTCCATTCAATAGTATAACGAAAAATTTTATAAGTAAAACGATATTGACTCGTCTGTGTTACAGTTTTCATTGATTAAAAGCACTCACATAACCAAGTATAAAAAGATTATTTAATATTTTTTCATCATTTCAATAGTTGTTTTAAAATTAAATAATTACACATATCATTTTGTATCATTTTTTTTTATTTTAATACTAATATGCGTTTTTTTTATTTTTGTTGGGGGTCAGTTGTTTGAGTTTGGGGACAAGTACAGAGGGAAATATGACACAAGTGTGGAAGTGGTGAAGAGCTACTATGCGTCGGTGAGTGGGTACATGGATGAGTTGTTGTGGGGAGCTATGTGGCTCTACAAAGCCACCGACAACGCTGAAGCTAAGGAGTATTACTTCAAGTACCTAATTGACAAGTCTCATTGTTTTGGTGGCATTGGTTGGTCTATTACGGAGTTCAGCTGGGACGTCAAGTACGCTGGTCTCCAAATTATGGCTGCTAAGGTAACCTAAACCCTCTTCCTCTCTCTCTAAAATAATGTTATATTCTTTATCACATTTTTTTTTAATATTCTAACGAAGTGCGAACATTTAAACTGACATATCAAATGTTAAGATTGTATGATAGAATTAGATAATTATTATAATAAATGTTTAAGTTAAGGGTAAATTATACTATCGGTTTCTCTAATTTAAGTATGTGTCACTTTAGTATTTGTAATTTCAATTTGAACAATTAATTTTTACTTTTTTAATTTTGTTATAACGTGGTCTATTTATCACGTGTTGTTAACATTTTGGATAGAAAAAAATTATACGTAAAATTAGAGAGATTAAAGTGAAATTCAAAATAAATTATAAGGACCACTGATGCAATGAAGATGTTACATTAGTAGTCCTCAAAGTTTATTTTTAATTTCATTTTAATCTTTCTAGTTTTATTTTTCATTCCAAATTTTAATGACAAATGATGAAGAAACCATACTGTAACAAAATTAAAATATAAAAATCAAATTATTTAAATTAAAATTATAAAAAATTAAAATGATATTTCATTTAAACTGTAAAGTCTAATGATACAATTTGCCTTTTTTAGTTAATTTTTGCACCGAAACCCTCCCATGTGATCAGTTTTGATGGGTACATGCTTGGGACCTACGGAACCATGCACCAATGAGAATCAACCACGATAGTCTGTTTAGATGAAAATGTCGCATTAAACGACAGTGTGCACAACCATAGCTATGTTTGGCATGAATTTTTTGAGCTAAAATAGTCACAAAAATATAAAATAAATTAATAAATTAATAAGATAAAATGTCATATTTAAGTCATAATTATTTTATTTTTTTTCTCATAAAAGTCAAAAAAGTCAAAAAAAAATTTATTTTAAATGAGACTTTTTAGCCGCAGGTTAAAATAATCAAAAAGTCAACTTATATCCCACATGAAGGCTATATATATTAGTGATAAGTACAAACCTCATGTGTTTATAATTTTATATTTAAATTTTTAAATAATTTGATAAATAAAAAGGACTGAGTTGAATATGAAAATTATTTAGTAATTATTCACTGGATGTAGAGTTTTAAATTAATCTAATTGTATAGTTTTGAGGGGGAAAAAAAGAATAAAAAAATAAAATTTATTTTGTCCGAATGCACGTTATTATTTGAAAAACAATACTAATTAGTAAATTTATTTAATCTTAACTCTCAATTATGTTTAAAACAATATTTTTCATAACGTTAAATTTATTTAATCTTAACTCTTAACTATATAATATAAAATATTTTTTAAAATTAATCTTTTTACTATGTAGATATATATGTATCATAGTAGTAGTGTCCAAGAACTTCATTTTCAAACTTGCGTAGAATCAGGGGCGGGCTATGTATAGTTTAGTGGTATCAATAACTTTTAAATTTTGTTCAAATATATATAGAATTTTGTCTAATAGTTTTAGATTTTAACAAAATGATCTCAGTGTTTGGAGCTATTCATTGTTTAGTGATGTCAATTTTAACAAAATGATCCCAGTGAATCTAGATAAATATCACATATATTTGGAGCTATTCATTGTTTAGTGGTGTCAATTTTAGCTCAGTGTTCGTTCGTTCATTCGCTCCATCAACGTTTCATTCTCTAACAATCATTGTTGCATTGCCATTGATGTATTCTTTCATTTATTCTCTCTCTCTCTCTCCCTCTAAATAATTTCACTGAGTGAAATTTCTGACTACGCCACTGTGTGAAATACTCTAATCTTTTTACTATGCAGATAGAAATAATAGATATATATGTATCCTCCTTTCGGCGTTCAAAAAAAATAATAGTAGTGTCCAAGAACTTCATTTTCAAACTTCAAATTTGCTTCTATTGCTATTATTCTCTCTCTAAATCTGTCAAAAGCTCTTTTGAATTTTTGCTTTTTTCCATTATTCAAAGATGAAATAATATTCCCACTTTAGAATTGACACTTTCACTTTATAAAGTTCATAGATAGATGAAGTGAGGACTAATTAAGGTATATAGGGTAAAATAATAGGTCATTCTTAGGGCACAGGCCCATGTGCTACACCTTTAAATGGTGCTGTCTCAAATTTATTATATTTTTTGCTTAGCAATTTATTGAACATTTTTTGGATTCTGTTATTGTCATTAATTTAGCTCAGCCAAAATTTAAAAATGATTTTTAATTTTTTTTGTTTTTGTTTTTGTTTTATTTTTTTTAAAGCTATAGATTGGTTAAGTAGTGGGATGGGAATAGAGAAGAGAAAGTTGTGTACCACCATGATAACAATCAAACAAATGAGAAGTTATATGATAAGTCTAACCTAATTCAATTAATAACATAGAGATACGTGATTATTTTATTTAAAACATAAGAAGAAAAAGTAAAAAAAAGATATATAAGAGCATCTCCAACGGTTACTTAGATTTTTCATCAAATTTGAGTCAAAAAGTGACCATTTCCTTAATCTGATATTTCGCACTCTAACGGTTCAGTATCAAATCCTTTTCATCAAATTTGTGCCGGGCAACCGGTTGGTTGACCGGCCGGTCAACCGGTAACGGCAAAATTTTTTTTTTTTTTTGATTTTTTTTTGAACTTTTTGAACCTTTTGGTGGTCGCCCGGTTAGGCAAAAAAAATTTTTTTTTTTTTTTTTTTGGACCGATTTGAACCTTTTTTTGGGAACTGTTTGAACTTTTGGTGGGCGACCGGTTGGTCAACTGGCCGGTCGACCGGTTCGTCTCCTAGCAACGGTCAAGTACAGTGTTTTGGTGAAACGCGGAGTCTGTCATCAGTTTAGTGAAACTTTTGCTGAAATCTCATTTTGGTATGACTTTGGTGCAACCATTGGAGCATGAAAAAGTGGATTTTTCATCAAAATTTAAATCTGATGCTGGATTTGGTTCACCGTTGGAGATGGTCTAACCACTTAGAATAATTCCTCTAAACTCAATATCAACAACTAGAGATAGATGATTATTTTATCTAAAACATAAGAAGAAAAAGTAAAAGAAAGATATACAACCACTTAGAATAAGTCCTCTAAACTCAATATCAAGTCTAATAAGAATGTCTCATGCACTAGACCAAGTCATTGGTGTTGATTTTTACTTCCATTCCCCTTTCTTCATTGAGTTCACCCAGCCATTTATATTTTTGGTAATGATGTGTATGGGACGGGATAATATGTGCGTGTGATTAAAAAAAATAAAAAGATTGTGTTTTAATAATATTTTTAAATTTATGAAAATAATAATGACTGTTTTGATTAAAAATAAAGAATTGCAGAATGTCTTATATTATTACATTTGGATTTTATTTTATTTTTTAAAAAAAAGAAAAGGAAAAGAAGATGCAAGAAGATATTATGGGTGCAGAAGATTCTGAAAATTATAGGCAAGGCAGATCCATCATAAACTCTGAAATGAGGCCCTACTAGTTACAGTTTTTTTGTGTCCTATTATGTACATGATAAATAAAAACTTTGGACAAATTACATATACTTTCCTTGAGATTTGGCTAAATTACAGATATCCCCCTGAGGTTTCAGAAATTATATCCTGCCCCCTAAGGTTTGAATTTTCATAACAATTTGCCCCTTGAGATTTAAATTTCATAACAAATTACCTCCTAATTTGTTATGCAAATATAGCATTCAGGGAGAAATTTGTAACTTCTCAAATCTCAAGAGGTATTTGTAATTTAGCCAAACCTCGAGGGGTATATGTAATTTGCCCATAAACTTTTGTGGGATGGTGTTGGACCATTTATTAGATGAGACACAACAAGCTTTGTTTGTTGGACTTGACCCTCATGGCCACACCACATCTGTTTAGCCTTGAAACCATAAATTTCTCTTTTTAAAGGAAAATTGTTTTTTAGAGCATTATTTCATTCTATTTATCACGTGATTCGTCTTATATTATACATAATATTAGAATTTAGAAACTAAAAAATATGTATATATAAAAATTAAATGTGATTTAGATTCATTCAAAGTGTAATTTTTACTATATAAGTGTTTAATGTATACCACATATTATTATTTTTAATAACTTTCCATATCTTGACTCTTGGTCCTTAGATTTATTGTTATATTATTTCTCAAATACAAAAGTATGCAACTCCACTACATTAGCCTATAATAAATTAATTGGGACATTTTCTTAGATTACATAATAACTTTTCTTTTTCTCGAAGACCAAAGAAAAAAAGCACTAATTGTCTCTTCTCTTCCCATAAGTAAGTGACAATTGACGTGGAGATTATAAGGTGTTTTATTTCTTGGAGGTTGCTAAAACTACTATCTCTTTAATGAATTATAGCCCTCCTTCATATGAGTAGGCCTCACCATGTGTGAGGATACTATGGATCAATCATGGAGTAATGTGATGTTAATAACATGTCTATTCATATGCTAAGTGGCTTACATTTTATCTAGGAGATTTTAAATTTGAGTTTTGATATTTTACTTCACTTAATTGTAAGATTAATAGGCGATATTATATATTTTTTTTGTTTTTTTTTTCATCTTAGGACAAATTAATGAGTCCGGTCTAGCATCGGTTTTTCACTTATTCCAAACAGAAAAAAGAAAGAAAGATTAATTAACCAATTTATATGTATATAAATTAAAATTATCTATGACGGTAATTTAAGTGTAGCCACCAATTTGGAGAGGACACAAGTGTAGAGTGAGATTGACCTCGTAATTTAGAATTACAAACTATGAGTTAAATAAGAAAATTGGTTGAGATATTTAATTTATCACTTTTAAAAATCATCTTTTTTTTTTGATCGGCTTTTAAAAATCATCTCTAATGATAGTATTAAATTAACATCAATACCGCATCATTAGGAATGGTTTAGGAGTAATAAGTTAAAGGGATGTAACATTGAAAACTTTAGGTTCGTTTGGGATGTAGGTTGGCTTTTTGACTTTTTGATTATTTTAGCTTGGAGTTAAAAAGTTTCGTTTGTGATGATTTTTTTGACCTTTGTAAGAGAAAAAATTTAATAATTATAAGTTAGATGTAATATTTTATTTTTTTATAACTATTTTAATAAAAAAAACTTGGAGCTTTTTCTTCTCCAACGAACTCCTTGCATGAGCTCCTTTGAATTTGAATCTTAGATTTGTGGTGACACAAAAATCACTATTTAATATTAAAAGTGATAAAACAAAATTCCACAAATAATGGAACAAGATCAAATTGAGAGAGAGGGGGGTCGACCGACACTGTCATGTCTCCATTTGTGTGAATGATGAAATCTAAAAAGACGAGAATCAAGAACAGTTATATGAGGTCAACATCATAATAGCTTTTTTTCTTAATTACAATTTTTAAAAATAGTTTTAAATTAATGATATGTTTTTATCAACTTTAACAATTAAAGTTATAAATTTTATTTTGAATTTATAAAAATATTATTAATAAGCAAATTTTTTTTTTTTTTAACCTGACTAATTTGTGATTGAAATTTATATTTTCTTTATAGTTATTTATTTCTCTCATAAAAAGAAAAATGACATAAGAGAGTTGTGAAACGAACAATATGTTCCGTTATAATTTTTTAAATTTTTGATTATGACCACATATGATGTTGATTATGATATGATTGTTAAGATTACAAATATAATAACTTACATATGATACACTTCAAAAACAAATTTGTATTATAAAAATTTTCCGAAATATTTTAATTATATATCATCATTTGTCTTTGGGTAAAAGAGAAAAGAGTAAAACTTGTTAACCAGAATTTTTATTTAGAAACTTATACAAAGTGTAAAAGAGTGGTTGAAATTGAAATGATATAGATCACATATTAATTATTAATAAAAATTCTGAGTATTTAGTGAAAAGGCAAAGTGAATATATATATATATATATATATATTGCATTTACAGTATCAGTGGACAATTGTACACATTGTACACGTGCCAAGGGTCCCTCACTGATTTCAATCCCATCCCTATCACATTCACACACACATGGATATCAATTACACCAGCGCTGTTCGATTATTAGTAGATATCATTTTAGGATTTGGCATTCTTCCCGTTCGTGATCAGATTAAAAAGTATTACTGAATTTGTGGAGATTTATCACGAATTTTGTTTTGATAATTTGAACCATTTAATATGTAAAACTTGTTGAGTATTATATATTTATAAAAAATCACATTGATTGGATATCGATAGTTACGTGATCAAATCAGTTTTGCGTAATAAAAAATGGACAATGGAAAAATAAATGATTGACAGAAATTTGCTCCGATAAAATAGCTATCGATATCCAATCAACGTGATTTTTTATAAGTATATAGTACTCGACGAATTCTACACATTGAACAATTCAGATTATCAAAACTGGACCTGTGGTAGGCTCTCAAGGAAAACAATACCCTCAAATCCGATCAGTCTGCCAATCCCATCATTTTATTGCTTCATTTATAATGTTGTAAATATTGACTTTCTTTAATTATTAAAATTGTATAAAAAGAACTTCTTTTGAATATGGCCTATACATTTTTTATAGTTAACATGATTAAAATATACGAGTTATAAAGTGATATATATTAATAATTAATTTTTTTTATATATAATTAACCCATAATATACAATGAGAAGGGAAAAACCTTCTATATCATCTCAGCTAGTCATCTAATAGTTTTCCAAAATTAAATAATAAATGTCTAAAATAATAATATCAAAACTAAATTCCGACATACAATACAAAACTATTATAATGGGGGCAATTCTAATTCAATAATGTAAATATTATTTCCTATTTGTTGTCACACAGTGTGGTTTAAAAATAATATTTGTAGATTCTATAATGAGAGAAGTAGAGAGAACTTTGCCAAATTTTATCAAATATTATAATTAGGTAAGAGAAATGAAAGACCATTAGAGATGATTTTTGGAAATGTCTTGTTGTATATTTAGATTTTGCCAGTTACTTTAGTGCATTACTTAAAATGCTTTAAATGAGCCAAAGTTGAAGCCGACCATGTGTTGGCACTACATTGGTTGATCGGTGTGTGGTCCCAATGCAACGCTAACATGTCATCGGTTTCAGTGTGACATAGTCATTCTCAATTTTATTTTATTTTTGAATAAATAGTCATTTGTCATTTTTCTTCTCTCTTATTCTTTTCAATCCATGTGGTTCCCCTCATTTTCTTGCATCACCCCCCTTTGTTAATTTTCAGTTGCTAATGGAGGACAAGCAGAAGAAGCACAAATACATCCTAGACCAATACCGGTCAAAAGCCGAGCACTACATCTGCTCATGCCTCAACAAAAACAACGGTACCAACAACGTTGATCGCACTCCAGGAGGCCTTTTATTCATCCGGCAATGGAACAACATGCAATACGTATCCTCGGCTGCATTCCTTCTCACCGTATACTCAGACTTCCTCAAAAGTTCAAACCAGAAGCTCACCTGCCACGGAGGAGTGGTTAGGCCAGAAGAGCTCTTCGACCTAGCCAAAGCTCAAGTGGACTACATTTTGGGGTCCAACCCCATGAACATGAGCTACCTAGTGGGATATGGTACTAAATACCCCACAAGGATGCACCACAGGGGTGCATCGATCGTGTCCTACAGAGAGAACAAAGGGTTCATTGGGTGCACCCAAGGGTATGACAATTGGTACAGTAGAGAGGAATCAAACCCGAATGTTGTTGTTGGAGCATTAGTTGGAGGTCCTGATTGTCAAGACAATTTCAGTGATCAAAGAGGGAACTATATGCAAACTGAGGCTTGCACTTACAATACAGCACCATTGGTTGGGGTTTTTGCAAAGTTGAATCAATTGGGTGATAAACAAGAGATTCCAAATTTGAATTTGATTGCTTCATTTTAGATATATATCTAGGTCAGTTTGTTTTGCAAGAGAATAATTGTTTTGTTATAAGTATTCGTGTTTTTTTTTTTTTTCGGTGGGTGAATTTTTATCAGCTGTAGCCCATTTTGTATCTCTTCATTTTTGTGTTCATAATACAAAATTAGCATATATGGTAAGGAAGGTGATTTATCTTTTGTTATTAAGCTTGTGTTGTGCCTTTCAATCATCATTAGAAATGTTCAAAGGTAACTCAGACCCGAAGCAATCCTTGCTTCCCTGCTCATTTTATTGTCCTCGAGCCTCCAAGCTACATTGGTTTCAAGCTCATTTCTCGTTACATCTCTGTATACCCTCTCAGTAGAATCCTACAAGCCTTCTATTTTTATATGCAAACTCTACAAAATTGTGGTTCCCAATTGCATATTAGTTATATTTATAAACAAACCAGAGCCCAAATGGTTTAAACATCAATGTTCTATGGATTTAAAACCATGAAAACAATCAATGTTACATAGAATTTGGTATGTGTACTGGGCGGCGGTATATGTACCTAAGCATCCGATTCATCTAATCTCTTGTCCAAGAAGACATGGTAAAATATTTATATTTCTTGATATACTTATTCCATTTTATAGAACAAAATGATTTTCACACGTGCCGCAGAACATTGTAGGTTTTATACAAAAGTTTTATGATTAACTTGAATGACTAAAAATGCTTGGACACATCTCATACCCTTACTAGCGTCAACTGTCTGACGTGGGTACTTAATACATTTAGAAAAGTTCATGTAACATAAACAACATAAATATGTATGTGTTTATACTCTACAAAAGTGAATATCAAGACAATTGATCTAGCTCTTATGTAAACATTCCGAATATCTAATGCCGTATGGGTTGTGTACCATCATCTAATTTGTTACTGCTATGGTTGCCAAAACTACATGATATATAAATTTAGAAAAGAGTTTTTGCCTTCACATTATGCATAAACTCCAAAATTTTACACCAAAAATGGCATTCTAGCCATGGACTTGAACAACATTTTTCAAATAGAAGTGCTTAGTTGGGAAAATGATCTGAATCACCTCTTACACCACCTTCCTGCATCAGCTCCACATGCGACGCTGTTCATGATCAGACATAAAATTTTGAAAGAAGGAACATGAAAGAAAAAATTGGAAAAGTTGCCCAAAGACAGAACTTGTATCAAAACTACACACACATATGACGAAGCATGTACCAAGAATTCAAAAACACACAACTCAAAATTTGGCAGACAAATTTATTTAATGGTCCAGAATCTATTTAATGATTCACCATGGTGTTTTTAAATAAATAACCCAAAGGCCACTCAATATTTATAAACAAACCAATCAACTGCCACACACCATAGAATGATGAAGGGTACCAATAGATGTAATCGGTTGGAAAGACAACCTAGTTAGTTGTGATTCTTCAACCATCAGTTTTAAATTGGATGTCGTAATCAAAGGGCCTATTATAGTTGGTTTCTACTAGCCTTTAAATAGCTGGTTTTATTTGGCATAGAACTCTTATCGACATGAAGTCAACCAAAAGCAACAGTACAAATGCAATTATCCAAGGCATGATATTAAACATAACCATTTCTTTATTGAACAAAGAAATAATTTAAGCAGGAAAATCATCAGATCACTAGTCCCACTGTCTCATTTCATTTAAATAAAAAGATTGATGAATCTTCCAAGTTCTGGATCCCCTCACAAATCTTTTAATCATATAGTCACAATTGTACATAAAACATGAACTTTTTAATGGCAAATAACTGTCTGTAATACTCCCACAACCACCAACATTTGGGTCAATAAACACCATATACAAGACAAGCGAAAGTACTTGGAATTTGGAAACAGTTCGCTGTACTAGACATCCTTCTTAAAAGTTGAATACTGTGGTGACCATCTATTTTAACAGCCCATATTGAAGACATGGGAACTAACCTCCAAAGAATAGGTCACTGAGAAGAATCACTTGCAGCGGCAGGGAGGTGGCTCACAACAAATGGTGAACGTAGAGCTTGATGGTCTGCATCCTTCTGTTTTCGGGCTTTATACATCTCCTCAGTCTCAATCACAACCAATCTCTAAGTGAATGTTAAAAATAAAAAATAAAAAGCATTTAGCAACGAAAAACATAAAATATATTCATTTTATTTTTTAAAAAAAATATGCATTCATTGCAAGCTTTACTAATACCTGCTGAAGCATTCCACTGACAGTAGGAGTGTTCCATCTCATGACAGTTCGATTACATTTGCGAAGGCGCAACGCCTCTAATGTTCGCCTGTGAAGTCTCCTGGTTCCCGGAATGCCCCTCACCAAGGTTATGTACAAGTTGGGGCTCCATGCAATAGGGACACATGCTTTGTAGGCCTTGAATGCATTCATTTCTTCTCTTATGTTTCATGTAACATTCCAAAATTTGAAAACATCATAATAAGGTTTAAAACTTAAAATCAACTTTTCTTAATTAAGAACTTCTAATCATTGTTGTCACCAAGTTTGCCATCATCCATTAACTAACAAAACAAAATTTAAAATTCTTAAATTACAACTCCAAATCAAACTTAACGCTTCGTCTTAGTATATTCATGATAGAAAAACACAAATATTAAAATAAAATTAAAAAAAACTAGAGAAAACTAGATAACTCAAGAAAAAGATCCATGGGACTTGGGCACACTTCAAGCTAACTAAGGCTGAACGTCGCCTTCCAAGACCTCGGTATTTCCTTCGGTTTCTTCGGTACCTAGCATAAAACGCCAGGGCAACGGGAATGCCAATGAGCGATGAGTTTAATAAGATACTACAACCCGAAAATATCCATCCCGATAATAATACTTGCAAATAATGAATATTGTGTAGTAACAAAGTAACAAGCAGCGTTTAATAAAATAAGCATAACGGAATTCTAACAGTTGAAATGATAACAATAGATAATAAGAACAATGACAAGTGAAAGCAGTAATTCATCATAAGGAAAATGCAAAACTTTTCTTTTGAATTCTCATAGGTTTAGTTTATCAAGTAAGTCTAAGTAACTCTCCGCGGAGCACCATTTTTACTCAACTACTAAGCAATGGCCACGGGCAATTCTAACTCCCCCTTGGTCAAATATTCAATGTTACTCCTATAACTACCAATAATGCCTACGCACCAGGGTTACGTACTCGAGTCGTAACATCACGGTCTATCCCAAGAGAACGGTCTATGTTGTGACGCCCGCACCACCAACCTTATATCACCTATACCGATAAGAGTCAAAATACCTTCCTGTGCCCTGTTAGGGTTCGCAACTCACTTGCGCAAGACTCTAAACTGGGCTATCTCCATCACCTTTAACTTTTAATGCATCGGTTCAAGTTTGTGTTTCTTTACTTCGTCAAATTCACATTTTGATACATGCGCGAATTTTAGTTTAAAAGCCACAATGACATAAGGTTTATATAGCACGACACAACCATATATGGCAACCAAAATGAATATTACAAAAATGTATTAGGAGTCATCACAAAATTTCTTAGAATTTCTCATACTTCTTATTTTCAACACTGAATTATTGAACTAAAAATAATGAAATTCATACCAAATGAAGTTCAATTATTACAATATTTCAACTGGTACTAGTTTATTGAGTTAGGAAAATATTTCGAGAAGAATTCCGGGGCGAAAAACAATTTTAAGACGGAGAAATAAAATTTGGAAGAAAACTAGTTTCTGGGACAGTGAACTACATCAACTTCTAGCACAGGTAATCTGTGTTTGAAAAATAAAAAAGGGCCTCAAACAATGTCAAAAAGAGGTCAGGTGAGAATGTTTTGCTATATATTTGAGTTGAGAACACATTTACAAAAGAGCTTGAAGACTGAAAACCAATGAAAGATAGTCAAATAATTTTGCTAAGAAAATTGGACAGAATCTGTCGCATTTTAGTAAAACTGCAATTTCTCCTCTTGAACTTATCCATTTTCTGTGAAATCGGTGGCAAATGAAAAATAACTCGTATATCTATCCCTCCCATGTGGTTTTACATAAAAATAAATTCTGTAAAAAAAAATGACATATATTTGAAGTGGCTGTTTGTGCTGAGTTGCATGCAGCAGTTGAGAAGAACAATTTATTCCAAATATAAAATACTCTCTAATGACTTTGTAAAAATTTGACCATGGAAGGAACATGTTTGGAAAGTCTTAGTAGCTTCAGACTTTCAAAACAAGCTTTGTAGAATTTATTTGAGTATCTCTAATCGCACGAGAAATTTTAACAATGTTGGAAAACAATTTTCTGAACAAGGATATGTAGGGGTGTAAATTTCGCCCGGGTTGACCCATGTCGGGCCCCGCAGGCTCCCACCAAAATTCAGGCCAGAAAATTAGTCCCATGACCAAAGGGTATTCGGGTCTTAGGCGGGCCGGGCCGGTAGGCTTGGGCCTAGGCTAGGGCAGGGCTTGAACATTTTTTTTATTATATTTTTTTTCTATTTTTTTCACCAAAATTTTATTTTTTTCCACTAAAAATGACATTGGGCCTCGGACCAGGCTTTGAGGGGGCCTTAAGCGGGCCGATGGGCCGAACCCGTGAGTTGGGCTTCAAAATGATGGCACAGGGTCTCGGGCTAGGTTTGCGCCCGAACCTAATTGAGTCGGGCCCACCCTGGGCCACATGCCATTTTTACACTCCTAAGTATACGATAGCTTAAAACAATTCTAACATACTTCTACATTCTTGTAATCTAATAATGTAACAACCTCGACCTCTGATTAACGTTAATTCATGATTAAATAAGCCTAATCAGTAATTAAGGTGAAATTCTGAATTAATTGCATGTGTATGTCGCATTATTGTGCTTATATTTGTTTATTATAGAAATATCTGTTTGTATTTCTGTTTCGTTCTGTAAATTGAAGGCCTTATCGGCATCTGATTACGAAATTGACTTGATTTATGTGCTATTTAGGATTTTTAGAACATTATGGTAGGTTTAATTAAAATTCGATTCAAAACGAATAAATTAAAATAATTAATGTCCAATTGAGTAGCTTAATCAAAATTTACCTAAGCCTCAAACTAAGCCTATATAAGGCCCATATGAACTCATTAGCTCACTTTAGACTCTCCTATCACCCTACCTTGAAGAGAAAACGTGGGAGAGAGAGAGAGATAGAAGAAAATTTGAGTTCAAAGCTAGGAAAAGGGGGTTGAAGTTTCTACACCTGTGCAATTAAGACTCTAGGTAAGAATTGTCCTTAAATTTTGTAATCAAGACTTTAATACAAGAATTCTTGAGAATTAAGCTAAGTTATGCAAGAGATGAGCTAATGAATTAGAAAGGAGGAACATTCCATGCATGCATATATCATGGCATTTTGAGTTAGAATTTTACTCAAGTCATACTTGCATGTGTCCATCTTGGCCTTGTTTTGAGAATTCATCACATTTCTTACCACATGACCTTAATTGATCATGTTTTGGAAGCTTTGAAGTCAAGATAAAGCATGCATGATATGTTTTCAAAGAATGGAGTGTTGTTTTGCACAATTGGCAAGCTTTTGGGCCCTGATTTTGTGAAATGATTTTGAATTCACCATGTTTTATCCATTTACAAGTGTTTCCTCAAGTTTTTTTGGCCCAAAAGACCATGATTTGCAACTTTGAAATTGAATTTTGCACTTGGCAGAGCAATCTGGAAATTCCAGATTTTGCCTCTCCGCTCAATTGACAGATCCTGCGCTCGAGCGACCTATAATTGGCTCAAGCGTAAAATGCATGCTCTCAGAAGTTTACATGTTTTGCAGACTGCTCGAGCAATAATAGTTGCGCTCGCGCGACCGTGGAGCGGTTGTCGAGTGGAAATTTCAAACAATCAGTACTTTTGCAGAGTTTACAGACCGCTCGAGTGAGGGAAGTTGCGCTTGAGCAACCACTCACATGTTTGGATGTCTGCTCGAGCAAAGGAAGTTGCACTCGAGTGAGACCCCTGCTTTCAACAAATTTAACTAAGTGTTCTGAATCACATTTTGGCATCCTCATTACATCCTAGGCATTCCTAAGCCCTATTTAAGACAGAATAATGAGGAAAAGAGGTAGAACACACCGATATAAGAAAGAATTAAGTTACGATTCCGGGTGTGTGATTCTGTACGTATTCGGTCTGTATCTGTGTAGGTCACGCGCCGCATGTTATCTGATCTGCCTACTCTGTCTGTTTGCTTTGGAGCCATCTATGAGTAATAACTCTGTAAAGTTATATTTAACTTCAACTATTTTCTGATGATATGAAATTATTTGTTTTCTAAAACGCTATTTTGTGAATCATAAATGAATGTCCATTTTCCTGATATGTAATTGTGGCATCCTAGATTCACGTGGCCCTCGCCCGGGGGTAACAATATCGTGGTCCATATGCACGTGGCCCTCGCTCAAGGGTAACAATATTGTGGCTTATGTTCACGTGGCCCTTGCCCGGGGGTAACAATACCGAGGCCTATACTCACGTGGCCCTCGCCTGGGGGTAACAATACCATGGCTACTTGTGCACAAGGTGTGGACCCATGTGGTCGTCGGTACCGACTATGCAAATTTGATATGTTATGATAGTTAAATGGATGTACTACAAATATCTGCTTATGATTTCTGGATAAGTATGTGGGTCTGAATTTGTTTCTGATCTGAAATCTGATATAGGACATCATTCATTAAACTCTTTACTTTGTTATTATTCACTGGGCTTCCCTCATCATTTATGTATATATGTAGGTGACCTAGCGCATGACCAAGCTCAGTGAAGACCGCCTGGAGAGTTTTTGTCAACCAGCCTTTGTGCCTCCCGAGGAGGTTCCGTACGTCTTGTGGTCATGTTTTGTGAACGTATAAAGCTTTGTTTTCTCTCTGGATTATGAACAAGTTTCCTGTTAACTGTATATTGGACTAAGTCCCTTTTGGCTATATCTGTAATCAATGTGACGTAAGACTACTACATTATGATGTCACGTTTATGTGTATAAGGTTTAAAAAAATTTTGTCTCATATATGTCTCCACAGCTTAATGGACTATGTATGTTTCTTTATTTGCTTCCGCAGCTCCTAATTATAAGTTATTTTGTTAATCCAAAGATTACTAGCCGGTTACGACGCTAAACCTGTAAGGGCGGGTTTAGGTCGTGATAGATAATAATACATTCTAAGTGTTAAATGATATATCTAAAGATGAGTATAGTTGACGTATTCTTACCTCAAGAGTTTTCAAAAATTTTGCTAAGCGTTGAGATTTCACTTCCTCTCTTTTTCTCCTCATTTCCTTTCTTTTCTTTCTCTCCCTCTCTGTCTCTTCTCTTCAACCGTGTTTGTGTAGGAGAAGAGGGGCTGTGAAATATTGCTCTATTTTTAGGAGTTTAGAGGCAACATATTTTTATTTATTTATTTTGTTTTTGGAAGATTCTCCCCCCCCCCCCCCCCCCCAAGACTTGGGAAGCATTATCTATAAGGCATGCTTGATTCCTAGGCCTTGAGTGTGTAAGTGGATTTGTATGCATGCCTCTGCAGCCTCCTTGGGAAGGAGGGGTGGCCAAAATTCTCTGCCAAAAATCTGATTTCATTTTTTTTTATGTGTACAAAATAAAATCAATGTATATATAAACTATTCACTAGATGTTTTGCTCCCTACTATCCTCTGACTAGCTCAGTTATTATTTATTTAACTCATTTAGTTTCTACAACTGTATTTAGATATAGAAATTTAATCACAAAAAGATAAATAAATTTATTTAAAGAAGTTTAATATTATTATTAATCATGATGCAATTAACATTATAATTTAATAATCACTATTAATTGACTTAATATTATTATTAACAAATTAATTAGTTGTCTAAAAATTCAAGTTCTTACATTTCACCTACACTTCCCAATAAAACATTTAAGCATGAGAGTTACAAGAATAGTACTGAACCCCACACACCAAAAAAAAAATAACCTCGACCATTGATTATCTAGGCTACTTTTGACAATCTTTACTTCTATCTGCTAAAGAACCTCAAACTTTTGAACTTAAAATAAATCAACACTAGCAGGCTAGCAACAAATTCAACTAATATGAATTTTCTATAAGATGATGTTAAGCCTTCATTTAAAATTACCAGAAGTCATACTGTAGAAAAAGAACATGATGAGATATTTTTCAAAAGGATTATAACATATTGTTGGATTGGGCTCAACAGACATGGGCCTGACCGGAAAGGACTCCACACAGTAGATGGGCTTCTTTAGTGAAAATGAAAAAATATTTGAAAAACCCTCTGCACAATTGTTACACTTGTACTGGTTCCCAAAAACCCTAGCTGACATTCTCACTGGATACAAGCTCTGTTGCTGGTCAGGATTCGAGGTCAGCTTTCTTTGTCTCTTTATGAGTTCATTAATTTGCAAATGCTCCATTTCTTCTTCTTCTTCTTCTTTTTGTTTTTGATAAATACAAATGCCCCATTTCTTCCTCATTTCTCGGTTGCTTTGCTGAATTTAATTGATGAGATGTGACAAACATTTAAATGTATGATTGGCGTCTAGTTTCGAATTATACAAGTGGGTAAAATAGAAATCGCACGGCGGGTGGCGGATTGACATTTTCATTTTTCTTATCAGAAACCTGCGGTTTAGTTGCCAAATAATAGCGGTTTTGACTTGGTGGTTCAGGCGGATTGGCGGTTTATAAAAAACATAATTCAAATTACAAAACTTGAATCAAAGATTAGAAAAATCTAATTTATATTACAAGAGGGTTTCCACCATCAAAGCAATCATCACTTGTATTTCCCTCATCCATTATCTATTACAAAATACAAATTTATAATGATGATAAATAAAAATATTTCAAATATTTCCAACTGAGAAAGCATGTAACAGTGTTGTTGAATGAAATATTCTCATACAAGAAAATGTTGGGGAAAAATCCAAAAATTCATACATGAGGTGGAAAATTTAAGATATTTTTCAAAAAAGTTTTGAGATAGTTGTAGTTCATGTATGCTTCCTGCCATTCCTAAACCATTTGTAATTAAATTCCTTGCCAAACTATTTTTTTTTACTCAGTAAATTGAGCCTCTCTGTTTCACTGATCTTGACACGTAAATATTCAAAATATGAGTTTCAGGTAGGTATATATATAGAAAAATGTTTGATAACTCGAATTTGTGTAGCCCGAATGGCTCGTATGTATCAAAACGGCGTCGTTTTAACCCCAAAACGGCGTCCTTTTGAGACATTCGAGTCATTCGAGCCATGAAAATTCAGACTACCAAGAATTGTTGATATATATATATATTATATGCATATGTATAAGGTTATCACTGTTGACCCAATCGACAAAAAAGAGTGGGATGGGATTATTGATTAGTCAATCAGATTCAAACCGTGAAACCCTTTTCCTTTTTCTTAATTTTTTCTTCTGAAAATTTTAGATGGAAGAAGGGGGCTGATTTTTTAGATGGAAAAGAGTAGAGAAAGAGAGCAGAGAGAGAGACAACAGAGAGAGAGAGAGAGAGAGAGAGCAAGTACCAAATCGGTAAGAAGATGCGGCAGTGAGCGGAGAAGTAGTGCCGGAAAGGCTAACAGCAGCGCCAATCGGCAAGGTGAGGAGGAGGAGGAGGAGGAGAGACAAAGGGCCTATTTTGGCAAGTTGGCTAAAAGCCAACTTTTTGGTTTTTCGACTTTTTTATGTCACATCACTTCTGTATTTTTTTTACACGTATTTTCACCAAAAAAAAAAAATCAAAAAGAGCTAAAAAGTCAGCTTTTAACCAAATTCCCAAAACAACCCAAAGCAATCTGATGATGAATGTGATGAGATGTTTGGGGGTGTGAATTTGGATTAATTGAGAATTGATTGTGTGTATGGGCAGTGCATGTACATTTGGTTTGGAACCTGGATGCAACACATACATAAAAAATTAAAATTAAAATTAAGTGGCAGATCGGCTCAGTTGAAAGGCGGGTTGGCTTTCTCAAACCGCCACTTGCACCAACCCGCAAAGCTTGGACACCCAAACTGCCCAACTCGCCCTCCAGAACCCAAAAAATGTGCGGTTCAGTACGGTTTGGAGTGGTTTTGGCGGCTTTCGCGGTATTGTGCATAGCCCTATAAACAGTCATATAATATAAAAATATTTTATTACATATAACTAGGGGTGTGTGTGGTGAAGGTTGGTGCAGTTTAGGAGTAAAATAAAAACTGTATGCCGGGTGGCAGATTAATAAAAGTGTAATTAGAAATTGCCATTTTCTTATCAAAAATCGACGCTCGGTTGGCAAATAATGACGGTTTCGACTTGACAGTCCCGGTGGATTAGCGATTTATAAAAAAAACATAATTCAAATTACAAAACTTGAATCGAAGTGTAAAAAAAATAATTTATAAATTAACTAAAATAGTCAAAATTAAAATAGATGTCCATTCAAATAATCTGACATTAAACTTTGACAAACTAGTGAACTAAAAATCCAACAATCCAAACAAATTACACAATATCATCCAACATCCAAAATTATGCACTCGGAAAAAAACAAATCAAAACTCAAATATATGGAAATGTCTTAACCATATCTTTTACCCATATCCAAAATTCAATGATGAAGAACAAGAATCAACAGCAATACAATATCTTTTACCGGCAAAATTACCCATAACTACTTTTATAGTCCAGGTTATCTTTTATTGTTCAATTTAACTAACATCAACTCTAGGGTTGTATTTATAATTTTTGGTTTTCCTGGAATGATAATAAAATATGGTCTAACTATGAAACCCTTCTGTGGAGCATTAAGGAATGGAGAGAGATCAAAGAGAAAGAGTAATCTGTGAAGCATTAAGGAATGGAGACAGAGCAAAGCGAGAGAGAGCTACGTACCACCAGCGAAAAGCGGCACCGGCGACGGGCGAAGAGCGGCGGCGGTAGCGGCTTGGTGGCAGCAAGGCTGGTGGCGCCGATCGGGGAGACGAAGAGCAACAGACGAGGAAAGGAATGAAATGAAATGGATTGGGGGTGTGAATTAGGTTTAATGAGAATTAATTGTGTGTGTGTGTGTATACATTAGTTTGATAGATTCAATCCAATGGTTGAAATGTAAATTACACTGCCACTTTATGAGGTTTCTGTTATACAGATTTTTCTTACATTTGAAAAATTAAATTTTTTTTCTCTAAAATTTGTAATCTTATTATAAATTAGGAGGATGCACCAATAAATTTCAAATTAATAATTCATACACTGTTTAGTCTTAAAAGTTTTCTTATAGACTAAAAAGTCTCATTACAATGTTTCAAACATCAGATTAATGTTTCGAACATCAGATTAATGTTTCGAACATTAGATTTCGAACATCAGATCAATGATTCGAACATTAGATTGATGTGCAAATGGAACTAAATGGAGCATAAGAAAACTTTTATGACTAAATTGTTCAACTTTTCAGAAACTAGGACTTATGGGTAAATTTTCCTATAAATTACCTCTGGGTTGTTGGTATTATGCTCTAAAATTTTCTAGTGACCATCTTGTCATTTTTCTTACTATTTCTCCTTTCTATTATCATAATTGCATTCTATAATTTTCGATCATTAAATTTTACCTGGACATATTTTTATTAAGTGATATATACAAGTATAAATTTTACATAGAATTTTCAAACACAATGATATAGTTTAATAGTGACATTTCACTTTAAAACAAAATGCTCATAAACATAATTTATATTTATAACAATATAACTATAATAACATTTTTATGATATTTTTTATATAAATTTTTATATATGAATATAATTTTTCATTTTTATTTCCACCATTATATTTAGATTATATCAATTTAATCAAGATAAATTTTAAAAAATATAAAATTTGGATAAAAAACTTTTAAAAAATCCATAGAATATAACAAAATAAGATAAATTTGGAGAATTGACCAGTAAATTCCATTTTGTGGACTTGTAATCCATAAGGTCCTAAATGTTTTTCTTGGTGACTGAATGGTCCCTTAATTTGTTTGTTGACTATTTTGCCACTACTAGTATTATTGGTTGATTGGCGTGGGTTGTCTGGGGAAGGTGAATGAGTGTTTGTGTGTCACGTTGATCGGAAAAGTGCACTAATACCTTTTTTTAATTTAGTAGGTTTATAACACGCGTAGAAATGAAACGTGATAACGTCATAGTGTTGTTTCGTACGTGACGTAAACACGCAAAATAAGACACACTGAAATGGTTTCAAATTTCTATTCCAGATTTTTCACAACCCGAAATCAAAACCAAAATCATGAGTTTGCATTTCTACAATTCAAGTTCATACAATCTTTTTGTTCCTAAATCTGGGAATTGCAAGGCCCATTGTTCATGAGTTGCCCATTGTTCCTAAATCATGAGTTCGCATTGCTTGTGCCTAAGAACCCATTGTTCACGTTGATCTGCTCGATTCCTTCATCAGCGTCTTGTACTCTGTTTTCGGGTCGATATGACGATGCCGACGTGGTACACCGACCTGCCGGATTGACGATAATCTTGTGCCCATTGTTCACGTCAATCTGGGGTTTGCAATTGGAGAACATGGCCCTCGCTGGCGATATCGATGTCGATTTCCTTCTCCTCCTGCCCCACCTCCGCACTGTGACGCCCCAAAATTTGGGGACATCATAATAAGGATTGAAACTTAAAATCAATTTTCTTAATTAAGAATCCTCATCAATGTTGCCACCAAATTTACCATCATCCATTAATTACAACACCAAAACTAAAAGTTCTTCAATTACAACTCCAGTAGAGAAAAACTAGAAAACTCAGAAAGATGGTTCATGGAACTTTGGCACGCTTCAAGCTAATCAGGGCTGAATGTTGCCTTTCAACACCTCGGTGTTTCCTTCGGTTTCTTCGGTACCTGGCATGAAACGCCAGGGCAACGAGGATGCCAATGAGCGACGAGCTCAATTAGATACTACAACCCGAAATACCCACCCCGATAATAATACCCACAATGAATAATGTGTAGTAACAGAATGACAGGTAGCATTAAATAAGCATAATATGAATACCATCAGTTGAAATAATAACAATAAATAATAAATAAATAAAATGACAAACAGAGGCAGTATTTCATCATAAGAAAAATGCCCACTCATTAGGATCCGAACATAAAACCTGGCATGAAACGCCAGGGCAACAAAAATATATGCCATGAGTTTTGCAACACAATAAAAAAACATAACCAACCTACCATTCTTTTTAAGAGAAAAATAATGAGATTATAAACATGAGATAATAATATAATTGTAAACATAAATTACCACTATTAAAATAATTTCAATAATTTTAATAAATTAGGTGACACTCGAAATCTCACCAAAGAGATTTAACTTACCAACCACTAAGCATGGCAACGGTTAATTTGAAACCCTCCCTTGGTCAAATATTTAAGTGTTACCAACCGTAACCACCAGGGATGCCCACGTCCGGAGTTATATACTCAAGCAGTGACATCTGTGGTCTGCCCCAAGGAAACGGTCTGCCAGGGGTACATAACCTCCCTGTGTGCCACCTGCACATCCACCCTTATTCCAAAACCGAATACCGAAAAGGGTTCAAATAAGTCCCGTGCCATCTTAGAGTTTCGCAACACAATTTACGTGAGAATTCTCAAAACCAGGGCTCACCCTAAACAACCGGTATTGACCATCAACCCTTAATTTCGTACACTCTTTAAGACCAATACTCACCCTGAACAACTGGTATTAACCGTCATTTGTTAACTTTGTGTATGCCGTTAATCATTTCAGTTAATTTTGATATTAATCACCAATAATTTCAATTTTTAATCACAAATAATGGTTTACCAACTCATTAAAATTCCCAACATAAAATATTACACATGTCACACGATAGTAAACAATGTACAAAATTTAAATAAACAATTTATTTAAACCATGGTATGAAATAATAATTTAGATACCCAAAGAATAGAAATAATTTATAATTACACACATGCATGGACTTTTAATCTACAAGATTAGACTAGCACAATATTAAATAAACTACAATACACCCATATATGGATTACTAATTTACAAGATTTGATGAATTAGACCAACACAATAACTGATTTTTATCCAAATAAATAATTGAAGTGATGATCTTAAATCTGTCCAGAAATTTTCAGATTATACCTTAGGTAATAAAAATTATAAATAAATTATTTATACATTTCTAAAATTCGTGAAAATGTACAGAATATTCAATAAATATGTTTAGGTCATTTTTTAGAAAGAATTTCCCAAAAATAAGTTATAAATAAACAATTGAGATATAATTTTTGATTCCTCCTTAATCTGTCAAAATTTTCAGAATGTATGTCTTGCAAATACAATTATAAATAAATTACTTATACAACTCTAAAATTCATATAAATCTACAGAATACCCAATAAACATGTTATTGTCATTTTTCAGAAAGCATTTTCCAAAAATAAGTTATAAATAATTCTTAAAAATTCCAAGAGTGTTTATGACACAGATTTATCACATTTTCTTAAATTAATTCCATACTTAAATTTATAAATCAATTCCATGATCTAAAAATTTATTATGAAGCTAGACTTCTCAAATTTCATTTTTTGCTTAGAAATTATCAGATTTGGTTTAATATAAAATTTTTAATGATTTTTCAAACACATAATAAAATCTGTCTATAGCTCCAGATTTGGTCTAAAATCTGTATAAATTCGTAAAAAACTCAATAATTGTTGAAAAATTTTGTGGATGAACTAGACATCATTATCAACAACTTTGTAGAAGAAATCATCTTCAAATTGTGAGTATAAAATTATCTAAAAATTCATACAACTTTCTGGCAGATTTAAAAGGGCCAAATAACATTTTCAAAAATCTTTTTAATGGCATAAACTACACATGCAAGTCCAAATTCCACAACATTATCATGATTTGAGATGTAAGGAAGGATTTACTACAAGATTAGAGTTAGAAATCTTACCTAGAATTATTGAATGATTGAAACTCTTCACAAGTTCTTGAATTTCCTTTCTTTTCTTTATTTCTCCTTTGCTTTCTTAGTTATACACACACAAACACTCCTATCATGTTGACACATAATGCACACTTGCACCTCTCTCTTCACCAACACAGCACACGTGCACCCTCTTTCTTTTCTTTTGATTCCAGCACATCACTCACACATGCACACACCCACATAAGTTTCTTTGCACACCCACACCCACATACATTCTTAATCCTAGATTCAATTTATGTTTAGGATTTATTTAATTAAGCAACACTTAGTCTTAATAAATTTCAATTAGCACCTCATTAAATTAATTATGACTAGTCACAAATCACACATAATTTAATCAGTCTAATTTGACTTCCATTAGAGCCCAATTAATTATAATTCAATTTATCAATCTCAATCAGATTTTTAATCGAACTCCTAAAAGGTTCCAAATATTAAATTAGACTTATTTTCATTCTCAATTTTGATTTCCCAAATCATTTAGGCCTTCAATTTTTGATCAGACTCAAAATCTCTATTTATAAATTACATATTAAATTGAGCACCTCATAAATAAATTTAGTTCATAATAATCTAAATTCTCAATCCTCACAACTCAATTAACTCCAATTCGGACCCAATTGATCAAACCTTAGTTTTATTAAACTAAATCGAACATTTAATTACACTTTCATAGGGTCCAATACTTGAAATTAAACTAATTTAACTTATCAATTTCACCTCCTTAGGCTATTTGGACGTTCAATTTCTAATTCTAAAATAAATCCTTAGTAAAATAATTTATAAATAACAAATATTAAACACCCACAAAATTATTATTTATTTATTTATTTATTTATTTCCTTGTTAGTGATTGAATTTGGTTAATTTAAAACTAACTTTTACACTAATACATTTTTGAGATAGACTCTAGATAAAATTAATTAATTTATTTATTTATTTTCTTTTAAGAATAATAAAATGTGGGTTTTCACACGCACTATCAGCTTCATGAACAACAATTTCGAAGGTAGATTACTAGATACCAAGAACCCATTGTTCACGTCGATCTGCCCGATTCCTTCATCAGCGTCTTGTACTCTGTTTTCGGGTCGATATGACGATGCCGACATGGTACACCGACCTGCCAGATTGACGATCATCTTGTGCCCATTGTTCACGTCGATCTGGGGTTTGCAATTGGAGAACATGACCACCGCTGATTGTATAATATTTCAGTACTTGTACGAATGAAATTTTCTTATTCAATCTTAGAAACTATTAAATTAAAAAAGGTAGGGTTCATTACTCACATCATCAAATAAGAAACTAATTGTTGTTACCAATGGAATACACTATCCCACCTACACCCGCTCCACCAAACGTGGGATTACATAAAAAAATGAAAACATAACAGCCCATAATTGATGTGAGGGCATATTTGTCCCCCACATAACAATGTAATTCAAAAAAGGAGTTATCAGCAAGATATCTCTACTATCATGGACTGCCCAATCAAACAAAATATTAGTGAGACCAAATGGAATACAATTTCTCCATATGGGACTTTCTGATAAATTCCCCATAATTTATTGAATATATATATATATATTTGTATTTGGTGAATTTAAAAAAATCACAAAATATTATATTTCTTAAGTATATTTAGATTAGGTGTATCTAAAAAATAAAAAAGAATCAATAAAAAAAATTTATATGAACAAAAATTTTAAAAAATTAATTTTTTTTGTGAGTTAAACCAAAGAAAATGGTTGTTATTTCTCTTGAAATGACATGAATAAAATATCTGTATTATTTTATTATTTTATATGTATAAAAACTAAGGGATAAATATGTCATTTTAGGACTAGTTTGGCATCACCTACAAAAGTCAAAAAACCAAAAAATAACTAAAAAAGCAAAAAAATTTATACTATTTGGCGGGAAGTCTGTGGATTCAAAAAAAAAAAAAAAAAAAGCAGTGCAGCTCAGTGCTGTAGTACAACTCCTCCACATGCAATACGTGGCTCAATGTAAGCCACACATTCCCATTGAAAATATAAATTGAAATGCACAAACAGCCTGCTGCATAAGTTAGTGGGGGCAATTCGATAATTTTGCTAGTTGATAAAATATTTTATTACGCATTTTTTCGTAAAAAATCAAAAAGTTATCCCGAACATACATATTTTTTTCCTTTATTTTTTTAGCCAAAAAGTGCACTTATATAGTTCATTCCAAGCAACCCCTTAATCTAACATGGGATAAATGTAATTTTTTAAATGTGAGGGAGAGATCTGTATTAAACAAAAACCTCAAGGCGTGTCAATGTAATTTACCCATATATTAAATACAAGGGAAAATTGAGCTTGATGGCGGGTTGGGTCGGTTTGGTTTACACGGCGGGTTGACTTTTATAAATCGCCACCCGCGCTGACCTGCCCTTCTTGGACTTCCCACTCGCCCAACCCGCCTGCCAAAAACGAAAAAATGAGCGATTCAATGCGGTTTTTGTGGTATTATGCACAACCCTACATATAACACACTTCTAACTAAGAAAGGCATTCGCCCGTTAGTCTTCCAGCCATATTTTTTAAGGGTTTTGGGAGATTATTTTAGTTCATAAGGTTGGGTTGGCCTAGCATTTTTAGCATGATACATTAATAGGTTGTGCTTGGAATTTATATTTTCAACCCAGCTCGGTCTGCCCACTATTAAATAAATAAATAAATTCATTATAATATATTAAAATAAATTTTTTTATATCTAGATTTTATTGAAATTCACATTTGTAATGATATGTAATTGGATTTATTAAAAAAATTGTTCAATTTATACACAAAATTTTTCAAATTATAATCATGCCAGTATATTTATTTAAGAAATATAATGTATGATTGAATTTAGTTATGAAATTTTTATTTATTTATTTATTTTTAACATATAACCTGATGGTTGAGTTTGAGATTTATAATTATTTTTTAAGTTGGGCTTGGGCAGACATAAAATAGCTTATTATGTAGTGTCGGGCCAACTCGATGAATGTCCACCATTACTTCTAACACAAACTCAAATCTTAATATAATAATATATATTTTTATATTATGTGGTAGCTAACATTACATTTTCTATATAATTTTGAACAAAAGTTAACTTTATTAAATTGAAAAAAACTTAAAATATAAAGGGCTAAAGTGGGGGAAAAAAATTCAAGGGTGAAAAAATAGTCAAACATAAAAGATATAAAGTGTAATTAATCCTTTCTTCAAATCGTGCAAAATAGGGATAAAAAATAATTATGAAAAAAAAGAGAGAGCATATAACGGTTAGGTTGGTTACACGTAGGGGTGAGTACGGTGCGGTTTGGACGATTTGAGAGTAAAATTATAAATCGAATGGTGAATTAGCGAATTGGCAGACTTGCAAATTGCGGTTTGAATGGATTGATGGATTGAAAAATATTTTAACTAATTATAAAGCATTTGCATAATATATAACATTAATTTGCATAATACTTTTTATATATATAACACAAACTAATTTTATATAATATTTTTTATATATATAACTACTAATTTGTAATAATTTCACATATTAATCTCTCTTACACTTATTTTTACTTTGATATTTCATTATAGATTAAAAAATATATATGGATTAACTATAATAGAGTATAACGATTTTGAAGGCGGATTATAAATTTTAAAATTTAAACTGCGGTTAGCAGATAGAACTATACAGATTGATGCAGATCGATGTGATTTTCACAGATTAAACGATATTTTACACCGCCCTAGTTACATGCAACACAAGTAGCGCATGGTGCATTATCATCCGACCCGAATCCGCCAAATTGGAAAAATCCACCCTTGTCTGCTCGTTCATGTTGTTGGATCTGCCCTAAAGTATTCAAGTTCGTCAAGTCACGATGAAATGTCCTGCCTTATTTTTTAGGGATAATTTATTGACATGTCTTATTGATTGGTCTTATTTATTTATAAATTGAAAGTTTTTTTATACATATTTGTCCATAGTTTTGATAATAATTTGTTTTTTTAGATTTTTTAAGTGTGTTTTGTATTTATGAAATGATCATTTGATACTGATAAGTTCATCAAAGTAATAAATGATTGAAACATTTTAACTTTTGTTATGAATTTTAATTTATTGTGTCTAGTTGAATGGTATTTTTTAATTTTTTTTTTCAAAGATAAATTTATCACTAAAAATTGAAATATGATTTTTGATAGATAAATCTGTTCCATAGAACTGGCTCGTTTGTAACTGTTAATTTATATGTATAAAAAAAGAGAGTAAATTACAGTTTACAACTTAGAAGGGCTAGATCAAAATCAATAAATAATACAAAATTACAAACTTTATCCAAAAATATTAATAAATATTTTAAATTCATCCTACACATGAATCTCATAATATAAAATTTTAATCTCCACCATAAGCTAATATTCTTGACGCAAATCTGAGTTCCAAACATGACATGCCAAATACCCTCAAAATTTGAAAAGAAAAAAATTCAATCAACTAGAGGGGGTGGGGCACTCCGGGATGGTTCACCCAATAACGATTAAAAATCTAAATTTTAATTTTTATAATTTTAAATATTAAGACCCAATTTTAATTTTTATAATTTTAAATATTAAGACCCAATCTCAATGATTCGTCACTTTTCGTTGTTAGGAAACATTGAAATTTTTGTTGTAATTTCTTCGACATATTTTTTTTGAGAGCTCCCATTAATGATGTGGTAGTGAGTCTTACCCACTGTCACAGTATGTGTTGTGTCTGTTTTTTTTTTTTTTTTTACTTTTCCACCTCCTTAGTGGTGGGTTTAGAGTCACCAAATTAGTGGTATCTAGCATGATTGTAAATACTAAGCCCTTTAAGAGAAAATCACTTGAGTTTAGGCCTCTTAAAGTTGAAGCTTAGGATTATAATAAAAAATTCATTTTAAATTATCCCATCACTCTTTTTATTTTTCTACATAACTTTTTGTAAGAAACAAAAAAATAAAATAAATAAATAACTAAAATTTATTCTAAACGAGTCCTTAAGTCTTAATTTTAAATTTTTAAATATTATCAAACTCATTTTCTACTCTTTTACATGAAATCATTTCATGTCGACAATCAAACCATATTCTTAAATAATATTTAATCCCGCTAGACTTTTTGTAATTCATCTTATTTTGTTTTCTGAAGTTTCTCTCAAATTCACACAAAATACCCTTTACAAGGCCTAGAAAATGTCTCTGAAAAATACAAATAAAGATGATCACTCTAGAATGAGAAATGAATTGTCTCTATCTTTTGTTCTCTATACCACAATATTTGTCTCCAAATTGCATATAAACAGATATTATCTTCCTAAACAATGAAGAAGAAGTACTATTTTTGTGTTTAAATGACGTGGCAACACATGAGCCGTTGAATTAAATGGTGCAAAATGTGGTGCCACAAGAAGGTTGGTTTAAGAATTAGTTGTTTTAATTGATTTTTGTTATGTGTAAAAAATAAAAATAATTAGTTTGTTTGGTTTTACTTTCCAGAAAACACTTTTTAAATTTTTTTTTTAAATTTTCATATTTTTTTTTATTTTCAATGAATTTTTTAATATTTTAAACAAATTTTTAAATTTTGAGACACACCTAACATAAATACACTTAAAAATTATGATATTTGTGATTTTTTTTTATAAAAAATCACTAAATACCAAAAATACAAATATATATATATATATATAAATTCAGTACATTTTTCATAATTTTGTGTATTTATTAATTTTATTTTTTTACAAATATTTTACTATTTAAATACATCTAAGTAAGGTGCAACTAAAAAAGTAAAAAAATTACTTAAAATTTTAAAAATATTCACTAAAAATAAAAAAACACGAAAAACAAAAACTCAATTTCTAAAAAAACTGTATTCTGAAAATTAAAACCAAACACACTAAATAATAATTTAATAACTTAGAGTAATTTTTTGAAAATATCCCTCCACATAACACTTTCTACTAAAAACTTTTTATTAAAAAAAAAATCAAAACAAACGAAAACGACATCGTTTGTATTGCAAGACACGAGCACATCAATCTCAACCGTTTCAATTGTCCCGCCAACTGAAAATATTGATTCCTCCCAATTCGCACGGAGAACCAACTACCTTCTTTGAACACATCTCAAACTTTAAACACTCCCCCCACATCTCTCTCTCTCAAAAACTCTCTTCTTCTTCTTCTTCTTCTCTCTCTCTCTCTCTCAATCACAGAGTGTTCACCAATAATGGCAACACCAGGCCGTCTCGCCTCCGTCTACAGCGAACTCCAGGCAAGCCGTCTCGACGTCGCCCTCCCTCTCCCTTCCGTCCTCAAGTCATCCATTGACGTCCTCGAAGGCCCCCCCAGCTCCGCCTCCGGCAATCCAGGTCTCAATCTCTCCATTTCCAACTCTAAATATATATATATATATATATATATTATGTTCATACTTGTAATCCATTGTTTATTGTTGTAAAATTGTAGATGAGATTGCAAAACTGTTCCCAAATGTATTCGGACAGCCATCAGCAACCATTGTGCCAAGCAGTTCAGCAAAGTCTGGATGGGATTCAAGTTTGAAGATCGGTGTTGTGCTATCCGGAGGACAGGCTCCCGGCGGGCACAATGTCATTTCTGGAATTTTCGGTGAGAATTGGTCTTATCTGAATTTTGTTAGACAGTTATCAAATTGAATTGGGTAATTCTATTCGCACACTACAGAAAATGCGTCCTTCAATAGTTTATATCTAAACAACTGTTTTTCGTTCATAAATTTATGTTCAAACCTTTGACTTTTGTGTACTGAGACGTGTAAGTATACTGAGATTTTCTGTGGGGTGTGAATAGAATTTCCCAATTCAATTTTGGGAATTTCAAATTTTGGAGAATGATGATCTGTTGTGGGTTTGATGCAGATTATTTACAGGCTAGGGCAAAAGGTAGCACAATGTATGGGTTTAAGGGCGGTCCGGCAGGGATCATGAATTGCAAATATGTTGAGTTGTCAACAGACTTTATTTATCCTTACAGAAATCAGGTTGAGCCTTTTGAGTTTTATTAGTTGCTTTGAATCGATCGCATCATTTAGTATATAGATGAATTCCCGGGTATAAAAGCCAGTGTAGTGTAGTAGATTAAGATTGTAAAATTTGTGCATTAGATCAACCTGGAAGCCATCATAGGGATGTCATCCCTTTTTAATGATTTATATCATTACGTCTAATAGTTTTAATGATTTAAACAATTTTATATTTTATGTTACAAATCATTTATCCTTCAACAGAATTAGGCTAGTGCTATACTTCATTTGTCGATCAGTTCATAATTTTTGCATATACATTGTTTTTGGTACCAAGGAGGCATATAGCAAAGCATCTAGGAATTTTGAACAATTTGGTAGTTCTCATGGTTTGAAACAATTTGATGTCTTATGTTACAAACATGGCTCCTGAAACAATATTAGGCTAGGTGCTGTATTCCATTATTGCTCTGAATAAGTACTTACATCTATTTGATGTCTTATGTTTCGCAAGTGCACGTAATTTTCATGTGCCAATTTTATTTGGTTTTTAGGAGTATCAGTTATGCGCATTTCAAATATGTATGCATGCATGAACAACAAAAGACAGCATAATTGGATTATTGAGTTGGTTGTTTATAGTATACGTTTTGCAGACTTCATTGAGTATGCGTATCAGTTATGCGCATTTCAAATATGCACATGAATGCGGGCATCAATAACAAAAAACAGCATAATTGGATTATTGAGTTGGTTGTTTATAGTATCCGTTTTGCAGACTTCATTTTGCAGTGTGTGTTGGGTATACCTCCTTATTGGAGTGTGAGACCCAATTGATTTTGGAAAAAGAGTTTTAATTTGGCTTGGTTTAGGTATAATATATTTTTTATATATTATATTTGTGGAGGCCCAATTCAATTTGGATACAATTAGGGTTTGATTACAAAATCCTAGATTAACAATATATATATATATATATATATTGTTTAATATTTGAGAGATAGATATTGGGTTTTTCACCAAAAAGTGGGCGGCTGCTATATAGCTTCGGTAACAGTGTCGATTGGTGAAGATTTGTTAAGGTGCTTGATTTGTTCATGCTCATGTTGCCTCTATTCTGAAGTTGATTTGGGTTGTTATTTTGGATCTTCTACAACTCTGATTCTGAAGATTTTGGTTCATCTATTTGGTGAGGTCTTTCCTCTTGTTTATTTGTGATTATTTGGAATTCACCTAAGGGTGGTTTTGTGAGACCATTAGTGTCTCGTTTGTAATTGTTTGGAACTTATTTGGTTGATAGTGGAATCGGATTTCGATCCCGTGGACGTACCTCACATTGAGGGAACCACGTAAAAATTCTTGTGTTGCTTCTAATTTAATTTTTCCGCATTAGTTTTTATTCCCATTGATTGATTTACTTGTGGGGAATCACATCGATTTTCCCTAACAACTGGTATCAGAGCTTACGGTTTATTTGGGTCTATTTATTTGTGTAAATCAATGGAGGGGAATGTGGGTCGCATGTCTAGCTTCAATGGAAGTAATTGGGTAACTTGGAAAACTAAAATGGAGGACCTATTATTTTGTAAAGACTTGTATGGACCCATTGAGGGTGATAGTGGCAAACTGCTGATATGAAAGATGATGAGTGGAAGAGGCTTAATCGAAAAGCCGTTGGTGTTATCCGTCAATGGATTGATGACAGTGTGTTTCATCATGTTGCTACTGAAACTTCGGCACATGATTTATGGAAAAAATTAGAGAGTCTTTATGATAGAAAATCAGCCACAAATAAAGCCTTTCTGTTTCGTAAGTTGGTTAATTTAAAATATAAAGAGGGCAGCCCTATTCCGGAACATCTGAATGAAATAAAGAGTATTGTTAACCAACTTGCTTCTATGAAAATTATTTTTGATGATGAGTTGCAGGCTTTGATGCTACTTAGTTCTTTGCCCGAAAGTTGGGAGACTTTGGTTGTGACAGTTAGTAATTCGGCACCCGATGAAGTTGTCACAATGGGCCAAGTCACTAGTAGCTTATTGAATGAAGAAACTAGAAGAAAATCAGCCGGTTCCTCTCATTCGGAAGCATTTGTTGTGAGAGGTCGAAGCAAAACAAGGGGGAGGAGTAAGACTCCTCATGGTCGTGATCAAAGCCGTGACAAATCAAAATATGGTTCTTTTTCAAAGAAAGACATTGAGTGCTATTATTACCATGAGAAAGGGCACATGAAGCGGGAATGCCGAAAGCTCAAGAATAAGGAGAAAAAGCGTGACAAAAGTATGGATAAGAAGCAAGAAGACACAACGGCAGTTACTACCGATGATCTCATGGTCGTTTGTGAAGATGATTGTATCAATTTTGTGGGCCAAGAGAGTAGTTGGGTGATTGATTCTGGTGCTTCTTTTCATGTGACTTCTCGAGTTGATTTCTTCACTACCTATACTGCAGGAGATTATGGTTCTGTTCGAATGGGTAATGAAGGTTTGTCCAAGATTATTGGTATGGGTGATGTTTGCTTGGAAACAAATTTGGACTGCAAGTTGTTGCTTAAAGATGTGAGGCATGTTCCCGACATTTGCCTTAATTTGATCTCTACTGGGAAGCTAGATGATGAAGGCTTCAACAACAAATTTGGTGATGGAATATGGAAGCTCACAAAGGGTTCTTTGGTGGTGGCTAAGTGCAAGAAGACTCATACACTTTATTCGATGCAAGGAAAAATTTGTAAAGGTGTTGTCAATGCACTTGAAGATGATACTTCTACCGAATTGTGGCACAAGCGGCTTGGCCATATGAGTGAAAAGGGGCTACAAGTTTTGTTCAAGAAAGAGCTTCTACCCGGTTTGAAAGGTACACATCTTAAAACTTGTGTTCATTGTTTGGCGGGTAAACAACATAGAGTTTCTTTTCATAAAAATGTTGCTTCTAGAAAAGAAAAAGTTTTGGAGTTGATTCATTCGGATGTTTGTGGTCCTTTAAAAGTTAGAACACATAGTGGTGCACTTTATTTTGTTACTTTCATTGATGATTATTCAAGGAAAGTTTGGGCTTTTCTACTAAAAACTAAAGATCAAGTTCTAGAAGTATTTAAGCATTTTCAGGCCATGGTTGAAAGAGAAACAGGGCAGAAATTGAAGTGCATCCGATCAGACAATGGTGGTGAATACATTGGGCCATTTGATGAGTATTGTCGCAGCCAAGGTATTCGGCACCAAAAGACAGTTAAGAAGACTCCTCAACAAAATGGCGTTGCCGAGAGGATGAACCGCACCATTGTGGAAAGAACAAGGTGTTTGCTTTCACAAGCTAAATTGCCAAGATCCTTTTGGGGTGAGGCAATGAGTACAGCGGTTGACGTGATCAATTTGTCTCCTTGCTATCCTTTGAATGGTGATGTTCCTGAAAGAGTTTGGACTGACAAAGATGTGTCTTATGAGCACTTGAGAGTGTTTGGTTGCCGAGCTTTTGTTCACATTCCAAAGGATGAGAGGTCCAAGCTTGATAGTAAGTCAAGACAATATATTTTTCTTGGCTATCGGCGTGATGAATTCGGGTATAGATTGTGGGATCCGGTCGACAAGAAAGTCATTCGAAGCCGAGATGTTGTGTTTCTTGAAGACCAAACAATTGAAGACTTTGGCAAAGGTGATCAACCGGAGCCAAAAACTAGTGATCTCATTGATATGGATCCATCTCCTTCATCTTCAGTTGATGATGAAAATGGGGGAGATGTGCAGCCACCTATTGAAGAAGTGGAGGATGATGCTAATCCTAATGAAGTTGAGCCAGAAATTGAGGAAGAGCATCCAACTCAAGAACCGCCACCACAACTTGAGTTGAGGAAATCTACAAGGGACCGACAACCTTCAAGAAAGTATCCTCCCAATGAATTTGTGTTGATTTCTGATCAAGGGAGCCGGAGAGCTACCAAGAAGCAATTGAGCATGCAAAGAAAGGTGATTTGGAAAAAGGTCATGGAAGAGGAGATGAACTCCTTACTTGAAAATCACACCTATGACTTAGTGAAGTTGCCTAAGGGGAGGAAAATTCTAAAAAATAAGTGGGTTTTCAAATTGAAGAATGATAGGAAGAATTTGAGGTACAAAGCACGTCTTGTTGTGAAAGGCTTTGGGCAAAAGAAAGGTATTGACTTTGACGAGATTTTCTCACCGGTTGTAAAGATGTCTTCTATTCGGGTTGTACTTGGCATGGCTGCAAGTATGAACCTTGAAGTTGAGCAACTTGATGTGAAGACCGCATTTCTTCATGGTGATCTTGAAGAAGAAATTTACATGGAGCAACCGGAAGGTTTTGTGGAAAAAGGGAAAGAGAAATTTGTTTGCAAATTGAAGAAAAGTTTGTATGGCCTCAAGCAAGCTCCACGGCAATGGTACAAAAAATTTGACTCTTTCATGATGAATAATGGTTTTTCTAAAACCACTTCGGACCATTGTGTGTTTGTGAAAAATTTCCCGGATGGCAAATTTATTATTCTTTTGCTTTATGTTGATGACATGTTAATTGTGGGTCAAGATTCTACCATGATTAACAGGTTGAAATTGGAGTTGAGTAAATCTTTTGCTATGAAAGACTTGGGACCAACAAAGCAAATACTTGGTATGAAAATTGTTCGTGATCACACAAAGGGGCTGATTTGGTTGTCTCAAGAGAGCTACATTGAGAAAGTTCTTGTGAGATTCAACATGGATAAAGCAAAGCCAGTTGGTTGTCCACTTGCGGGTCACTTCAAACTTAGTTCGAATCAATGTCCTACAAGTGAGAAAGACAAAGAAGAGATGTTGAAAGTTCCTTATACTTCAGCAGTTGGTTCTTTGATGTACGCTATGGTTTGTACAAGGCCGGATATTGCTCACGTCGTTGGTGTGGTGAGTCGGTTTTTCTCTAATCCGGGTAAAAAACATTGGGCAGCGGTAAAATGGATTCTAAGATATCTTCGAGGGACTTCGAAGGTGTGTTTGTGTTTTGGGGATGGTAAGCCGATGCTTGATGGGTTCACAGATTCTGACATGGCTGGTGATGTTGATTCTAGGAAATCTACTTCGGGGTATTTGATGACTTTTGCAGAGGGAGCTGTGGCATGGCAATCTAAATTACAAAAATGTTGTGCTATTGCAAAGAAGAGTTATGGTTGAAGAAATTTTTGCAAGAGTTGGGTTTGAAGCAAGAAAAGTATGTGCTTTATTGTGATAGTCAAAGTGCTATTCACTTGAGTAAAAATTCTACTTTTCATTCGAGATCGAAACACATTGATGTGAGATACCATTGGATTCGTGATGTGTTAGATTCGAAATTGTTGCAACTCGAAAAGGTTTACACAAATGATAATATTTCGGATATGTTGACTAAGACTTTGTCGAGGGATAAACATTTGAAGTGTCGAACTTTGGCGGGTATGGTTGATGTCTCCACCTAAGTCGGTAAGGGGAGAATTGTTGGGTATACCTCCTTATTGGAGTGTGGGACCCAAATTGGTTTTGGAAAAAGAGTTTTAATTTGGCTTGGTTTAGGTATAAGATATTTTTTATATATTATATTTGTGGAGGCCCAATTCAATTTGGATACAATTAGGGTTTGATTACAAAACCCTAGATTAACAATATATATATATATATTGTTTAATATTTGAGAGATAGATATTGGGTTTTTCACCAAAAAGTGGGCTGCTGCTATATAGCTTCGGTAACAGTGCCGATTGGTGAAGATTTGTTAAGGTGCTTGATTTGTTCATGCTCATGTTGCCTCTGTTCTGAAGTTGATTTGAGTTGTTATTTTGGATCTTCTACAACTCTGGTTCTGAAGATTTTGGTTCATCTATTTGGTGAGATCTTTCCTTTTGTTTATTTGTGATTATTTGGAATTCACCTAAGAGTCGTTTTGTGAGACCATTAGTGTCTCGTTTGTAATCGTTTGGAACTTATTTGGTTGATAGTGGAATCGGATTTCGATCCCGTAGACGTACCTCACATTGAAGAAACCACGTAAAAATTCTTGTATTGCTTCTGATTTAATTTTTCTGTATTAATTTTTATTCCCATTGATTAATTTACTTATAAGGAATCACATCGATTTTCCCTAACAGTGTGCATGTGTACTTCTACATTGGGATTCAATATTTATATTTCGATGTTGTTACCAGGGTGGCTTTGATATGATATGTAGTGGTAGGGACAAGATTGAAACCCCTGAACAGGTAATTTGCTCTTTTTCAAATGAGATTTTGTCATTTCATGATTTTGATTCTTTATTCAATTGATATTTGCATAATTCAAATTCATCTAGATTACATCTTCAGAGACGTGTAATAATTGAATTTGGATGTGGCCACGACTTTCAGTTTAAGCAAGCTCAAGAGACGGCAAAGAAGCTTGATTTAGATGGGATTGTTGTCATTGGTGGAGATGACTCAAACACAAATGCTTGCCTTCTTGCTGAGAACTTTAGGTACAGTATGCTTCTGTGTGGAGCAATGTGCAACATTTGGTTTTAAATATAATAATCTAAAGATTTTTTTATTGATAGTTCTCCTTATATATATATATATACCTGGATGTAATGTTGTTTTTATCAATTATTTTAGGGGTAATAATTTGAAAACTCGTGTTATTGGATGTCCAAAAACCATCGATGGCGACTTGAAATGCAAGGAGGTTCCCACAAGTTTTGGGTTTGATACAGCATGTAAGGTAATTATTTTTGCTTCTGTTTTTGCATTTTTGCTTATATGTACATATAAACCTTATTATTTTCTTGTTTGTTAGCAGATTTTATGGATTGGGTAGTGTTAGTAATATAATATATAATAATATGTTAGCGTGTTAGGTTAGTAATATGATATGTTAGTGTGGTGGTAGGTGAGTATGGTAGGTGTATATTCCTCTTCCTCTCTTATGTATAGGAGAGTTATTGTACACAATATATCAATCAATGAATACACAATTTATTACTCTCTTTTGTTGTATATTAATTTTATCCTGGTACCAGAGTCATACATTAATTTTATCCTGGTATCATAGTCATAAGATGTAGATCTATTAATTTTATCCTGATATCATAGTCATAAGATGTAGATCTATAATTCTTTCTCACCAGCAGACAGTTGGACGGCAACCTTACCTTCACTGCCTGCTGAAATTTTATACACATACCTTCACTCCGCTGCATCTTCCACAATCAGATCATCACAAGATTTAATGTCACAACCCAAGAGTTCTTGAAGATTGAGTGTGAGATTTCGATTCTGAGAAGTCAAGTTGCAGAGCTTAGTCACAGATTGCAGTCTCTGAATGAGATTATCTGTTGCTGGAATTTTGGGAATGATTGTTTTGGTTCTGAAGATGGTTTCACCAAGCACATCTTCGAGGGCCGCTACTGTGCATCGGCGATTTGCTGAGTGATGTCGGAGAAGACGATTCTGGGGACCACCACAACCACATCAAGGTCGACTTCCCGCTCTCTCCTTCATCCTCATCATCATCATCATCAACACCCTCTTTCTCCTCTCTGCTTTCCACCTCAAATCTCAATCTTCAACCTTCTCATCTCTCCAATCTATTCCAAGAAAACCCAATCTCACAGAGGGAAGAATAATATGGATACAATCAATCTCATCAAAGGCCATGGAAAAGTCTCAAACCCCTCAGAAGATCATCACCACCACCACCACCACTCAAACCCACCAAAAAGCCTCTCATCGCCGTCGTCATCTCTCTCATCATCCTTTTAACGGTGATCATCGGGGCAATGATCGGACTTCTGATCATCCACGAGTCCACCACCAAGTCACCCGAGTCATCATCATCTCTCTCCAACAACAACGCCGTCGAATCAATCAGAGCCGTCTGTTCCTGTTAGATAAATTGATAGAGAGAAAAGAAAGAGACTGAATGAATGTATTGGATTTAATTGTCTGATTATGTTACAAGGGTGCTAGCTTATTTATAGCTGAAGCAAGCACCGAAAGAGGAAGACTGATAGCTGTACAAATGCTGTGCTTAGTGTGTGAGTAATAATGAAAGTATGTGAGTGGTGTGAGTGGAGTCTGCCTTTACAACCGAAAGGAAGGGAATCCTATGCTGGCTATGCTCTGTATACATTATACATTATATTATTATATTAACAGCCCCCCTCAAACTCAAGGAGGATAGGTACTAATCATCTTGAGTTTGGAGAGAGTAACAAAGCAGAAAAATAAACTGACAAAATAAAATAGGAAAATAAACTGAAAATAAAATAGGATAGGAGACACTGTGTGGTCGTGTCAGACCGTTGTAGCAGAGGCTGACCGGAATCAATGTCGGGACAGTTTATGGGGTCATGTCGGACCGATGTAACAGCTGACCGGAATCAATGTCGGGACAGTTTACGGGGTCATGTCGGACCGTTGTAGCAGACACTGTGTGGTAGTGTCAGACCGTTGGTAGAAACTGACCGGAATCAATGTCGGGACAGTTTACGGGGTCATGTCGGACCGTTGTAGCAGACACTGTGTGGTAGTGTCAGACCGTTGGTAGAAGCTGACCGGAATCAATGTCGGGACAGTTTACGGGGTCATGTCGGACCGTTGTAGCAGACACTGTGTGGTCGTGTCAGACCGTTGTTGTAGCAGACACTGTGTGGTCGTGTCAGACCGTTGTTGTAAAAACTTTGGTGGTGCACCAAGGGGGCGACTTAGGGAGTGCGCCATGAGGTGGTTCGCATGGTATGTAACATTGCTCACCATAATATATGTATAACGCCCCCTCAAACTCAAATAGGTGTGAAGATAGAAACCTATTTGAGGTTGAAACAAAGGAATTGAGAAAGTGGAGCAAAACAGCTCAACACAGAGTGAATTGTTTGTTTGTTTGTTGGTTTGTTTTTTTTTTTTTTTTTTTTTTTTTTTTTTTTGAATGAGCAAAGATGTGTCGGAAATCTGTGGTGTGGGGATTATATATAATAAAAGAAAGTAAAAATCAGAAGTGGGTTCTAAATAAAAATAAATAAGAAAAAGTGGGTAACATGGGTTGCAGATGGGGATGATGCAAAAGATAATTGAAAATTGCTGTAGCTCAATTCAAGGGAATAAAAAAAGTAGGGATGGGCTGGAGTATGGGTTGTAAAGTGTAGAGAGAGTAGAAAATAAATAAAAAGAAAAAAAAAAAAAGAAATATAAAATAAAATAAAGTTGAAGACATGATGGCTATGTGTATGGATGTGAGTGAATAAATAAAAGAAGAATGGGTATGGTGGAGATGGTGTATGAGTATTATATGAGAACATGAGGATAAAAGCGGTGGTGGAGGATATGAAAAAAATATATATATATAACACTCTCTCTCTCTCTCTGAGGCAAAAGAAAAACAAACATGGGTGAGCGGCATGGTCTCTCTCTCTTCACATGAGGCTGGCTCTCTTTGTAAGGATGTGTGATAAAAAAAAAAAAAAAAATAGAATAAAATAAAAGAAAGTGGGGTGGCGGAAAATGATTATTTTTTTTTTTTTTTTTTTTTTTTTTTTTTTTTTAAGAGAGAGAGAGAAGGCATGGGTTGTTGACCATGCTCTGGAAATCCAAACAGAAGACTTGAGAATGAGAGGATTGTGGAATTGACATTGGTGGTTTTTGGGTATTAACATGTCCCAAAGACTGCTGGTGATGAGGATGAGGAAGAGTGGAGCAGCGTTCGATAGCTTGCTCAGATCTGGCACATTGGCGGCCGTAAACGCCTCATCCGACGGCGCAAACACCGTCACCTTGCTTCCTTTCAAGTTGGTGATGTTGACGGAGCGAAGGCAGGTATAGAAAGAGGAGTGAAGTAGGTAGGAGTTCGCGGTGATGACGCTTGTGAACCGGTGGAGGAAGGTGGGTCTTGTGGTGTTTGGGTGATTCAGTTGGTGTGTAGGTTGGAGCATGGTGGTGTGGTGGCTGTGCCCAGCTCACCAAATCAACCTCATCACCATACACAGTGCTCAGTAGAAGCACTGATGAGAGCTGTAGAGGACAAGAGGTTTGATTGGCATAAAACCCATATTTCGAGAGAGAGAAAGGGTGGATAGGAGGTTTCCACTCCCTGTATCTGAGTAATACGTCCCCTCAGATCTGGACGGAATGCTCCTACAGAGGGTGGATAGGAGGTTTCAAGAACAGCCAGGGAGTGTGTGATAGTCACACTGACCTGCTTCTCCAGATTGAGGTAGGTGTTGATATCTCAGTTTTGTGGTAGAGAGAGCTCAGCAAGTTGATGGAGCCATTGTAAGACAGAGAAGAGTTCAGCTATGGAATTTGTGGCAGCGGAATAAGGTATGTGTAGAGGTCCGGCGGGCGGCCAATGCGAGGCTGCCGCCCGCCGGTGAAGCGGAATTACTAAGTTGTTAACTTAGCTCTGATACCATGTTAGATAAATTGATAGAGAGAAAAGAAAGAGACTGAATGAATGTATTGGATTTAATTGTCTGATTATGTTACAAGGGTGCTAGCTTATTTATAGCTGAAGCAAGCACCGAAAGAGGAAGACTGATAGCTGTACAAATGCTGTGCTTAGTGTGTGAGTAATAATGAAAGTATGTGAGTGGTGTGAGTGGAGTCTGCCTTTACAACCGAAAGGAAGGGAATCCTATGCTGGCTATGCTCTGTATACATTATACATTATATTATTATATTAACAGTTCCGTTGGTACAGGTGTTCCGTTTTTCGGAATGAAACTCGTCACCATGATCTACCATCACGGTCACTGCCTCCAATAGCAGTCCGTCCACTCTGCTGCAGCACCGTCATTTCCAGCGGCACCCATTTTTCAAATTTGGGTCCACATTTGTAGCTCCTTCAAATTCAGTTCCAACTGCTTCAACCACATCTAATGTAGGAACTACAGATTTGAAGGCCAAAACTGAGAAGGAACCAACAACAACCAAATCGAACTACTCTCACAAGCTTCTACTCCAAAAATGGCGTCTTCTTCTTCCTCCCATCGGGACATGCGTACGAAATTCCATGGGCGAGTAGCCCAAATCATAGAGCTGCTTTAAAGCAGCACAAGCAACCAAATCGGGCTTCAACCGATTCACACCCAAATCAGATAATCTATCCAAGACCCTCAAAGATTCACCCGAATTTGAGAACGCCGATCTCCTTCCCCGAAGGGCCATCGAGAGAGGCACAGACGTCTTCCTCGTTCTTGCTCATCTTGGCTAGGGCTCGGCTCGCATCCTTGCCGGCTAGAATCAATGAAGACTATTATAATATATTATGCCCAAACATACCAGCCCATAGATTCAGAAACTACCACTGGTTTTTTAAAAATTCTTCATTTTTTTTCTTCAAACCAAAGTGTATAGGCAGCTGTCTGATCCCACAGCCCATCAAAGACTTACACAAACCATCATCACATCCTTTATTGCATTATGCTGTCTCCACTACTTTTGGTATTGCTGAGACCCATCCTCTACTCCACTATTTTTGAATTTTCAGTGATAATCATCTACTCCACTCACCTTTGAATTTTCATTCTCACGACATGCACGTGGGCCTGTCCCGCATGTACCCCCTACCTTTATTTTGCAACATCCATCTTCCCCACATCATTTCCTTTGTCTTTCCACATCATTTCCTTTTGCTGGGCATTACCCCAACTTTATTTTGACACACAGTTTTTCCATTAAAAAAAAAAAACATTCACCATTCACCATTCAAAACCAACTTGTTTTATTCATATTGGGGATCAATCCCGATCACAGTTCTACACTAAAAACAAAAAAACAAAACACCCAAACAAACACACAACCACTTGCACACAAGAGGGATTTTTTTCTTTTCCCTTCCTCTACTCAGCCGCTGATCTCTTCCTCTTGCCTCCGTCTTGGGTGTCCCTAATGGCCCTGCCTCCATGCTTCCCAGTCTACCGAGTACATTGCCTCCCCGCTGCTCCTCAAACGCAGCATATGGCGGACCTTCGAATCGGAACATGACAGTGGCCTTCCATTTTAGCTCCTTGTTTTCTGCCTTCAGTGCACATATCTCTGCTCGCGCATCCTTATACATGCGCTGGAGCAGAGCCAGTTGGGCATTTAACTGCTGTACCTCACTTGTCCTATTTTGAAACCGGTGAGACAAGTTCGTGACCGCAGTCATGGTCTCCATACATGACTTCAATGTATAATGGTTGGCCTCAATATCCGATTGCGCTGCCATTATTTGCTCAACTGACAGCATCGGAAAGTTCAACGGCGCAAAAACAGGGACGCTTGGTCTAGGGGCGTTTGGTTGCGATTCAAGGGCGACACACCCGGTTATCTCTATTGTGGACTCGTTTAGGTCTGGAAAAAGGGTGAGCAACTTTTGAGGACGCAATAGAGATAATCGGGTCTGTCGCCCTTGAATCGCAACCAAACGCCCCTAGACCAAGCGTCCCTGTTTTTGCGCCGTTGAACTTTCCGATGCTGTCAGTTGAGCAAATAATGGCAGCGCAATCGGATATTGAGGCCAACCATTATACATTGAAGTCATGTGTGGAGACCATGACTGCGGTCACGAACTTGTCTCACCGACTTCAAAATAGGACAAGTGAGGTACAGCAGTTAAATGCCCAACTAGCTCTGCTCCAGCGCATGTATAAGGATGCGCGAGCAGAGATATGTGCACTGAAGGCGGAAAACAAGGAGCTAAAACGGAAGGCCACTGTCATGTTCCGATTCGGAGGTCCGCCATATGCTGCGTTTGAGGAGCAGCGGGGAGGCAACGTGCTTTCTACACCAGTCTGCCACAACCATACAGTCTCGTCTACAACAGTCTGATACGACCCTACAGTGTCTCCTATCCTAATTTTTATTTATTTTCACGTTTTGTTACTCTCTCCAAACTCAAGTTGGTTTGTACCTATCCTCCTTGAGTTTGAGGGGGAATGTTGGTAATATAATATATAATAATATGTTAGTGTGTTAGGTTAATAATATAAATGTTAGTCTGGTAGTAGGTGTGTATTCCTCTTCCTCTCCTATATATAGGAGAGTCATTGTACACAATATATCAATCAATGAATATACAATTTATTTCTCTCTTTTTCTATACATTAATTTTATCAGGGAGTAACATTTTTGGTCAAATATATGCTGTGTATATTTACGTCTGCATGTCTCGTATGGACAGTTTTGCCTTGAGATTCTCCTAAACTTGGATTGGGAAGGCACAATTGAATGTGGAGAGCTTAGCAAATATGTGTATATGTATACATAAATATAAGATATACACATAAATTATTTATTAGATGGACATATATGTGTAAGTAAGAATCGAAGCAGTGTTACATGCACAAATATATATGCATACTAGATGGTAAAGAAATAGAGGAAGGCAAGGAGAACATGGGTTAACATGATAAGAAAGGAGATGATTACCTTAAAATTAACTGAAGATATGACTTCAACAAAATTTATAGGAGGAAACGGAACCATGTAACAGACCGCAAATAATTGGGACAAAGGCTCGTTGAGTTGACAATGTAATGCAGTTGACACCTGTGGGTATTTGAATACCTTTGACTGGTCATACAATGATATGACCACTAAGGAGGGGACCCCACGACCTCAAGGCATAAGACTTGCCTCGGCGGGTGGTCACCCAAGTACTTCACATTGGCTCGTGAGCCTTCCCAGGCCTAAGTGCTATGGACGACCCCTGCTCCACAACCAACTGCTTCTTGCAAGCACATCCCTCGCTCCATGAGTGGATACTCCCACTCCGAGAGCACATCCCTGTCCGTGAGCAGATACTCCAGTCATCGAGCACATCCCTCGCTCTGTGATTATCTGCTTGCCTCACTACCACCATGGTCACTTCGCATTGTGAAGGCTCCAACTCCGAAAGGTCCATTACCGATCATCTCACGTACTTTTTACCCACATCACTTTAGAGATTATTATCAATTATCTATCAAGGTATTACTATTATCCATAACCTGGCTGGGTTATGGTACATGTGTGTTTTTTATTATTTCTGATTAGGCATTTGTTTACTGAAGCTATTCTACCCCTAATTTTGTTTTTTTATTATCGTATTTTGAAGTTATAATTCTGACTATGGATATTCCATCATAAAATACTGCTTAATATACATGCAACTTTTTTTTTTCCTTTAGCACAGTGATGTTATTGTTGATAACTGGCAGATCATTTATTATGAGGCTTGAATAATTATATACAAGTGAATCACTAATTATTTGATCAAGTATATGATAAGGTTCTGCTTGTGATCTGGTATGCAGATATTTGCAGAAATGATTGGAAATGTCATGATAGATGCTCGTTCAACAGGAAAATATTATCACTGTAAGTGTTCTACTCTAACACACATTGGATAAGGTTATGCTCTGCATTTTAACTCTTCTTCTTATTTTTTTTTAATGTAATTTGGTCTTCCAAATTTTTGTTCTCTCTCTCCTCTTGGCGGGAAAGGAGGGGTGTTCTAGTGTCTTAATCTTTCTGAACACTTTCATTACCTTTTGTTTTAGAATTAGTAAGCCTTCATTTTCTTCAATTTTGAAGAATAAATTGTAGAATGTTAGCCAGTCATATATACTTTCTATTAAGTTGCGTCTTTGTTGATATGTGACCAACTCATCACATTGTGACTCTTTGACAGTGACTATTATCTACAAGAACCTGAAACTTACTAACTTCAAGACATGCGTGTTCTCTTAAATGTTTCAAATGATAAGGTTAACTTGACTACTTCCCTCTAGTGAATAGTTTTTTCTCCCAACTATTTGAGGTTGGCTACATAAAATCAAGTTTGCCCTTCCACTTCTGTCTAGGAGCAAATGTCCTTCCACTTTGACAGATAGAAACTTAGGCTGTGTTTTGTGAATGAAATATAAGCTAATTTTTTTTGTCCATTTCCCTCGCTTTTTCCTTTCTCTTTCTAAATCCCTATTCAAATCTATGACCCTAACACAGAATTAAGAAGATTGTGTTTTCTTCTCTTCTTACTCTTCTTTAGTACGCTATGGAAAAAACAACCTTCCTGGCTTCACATCTCAGAACATGGGTAATTAGCAATTGCATTTAGCAACAATACCATATTTATTCACAAGTGTATTTTGTTGTTCTCCTAACTTTAGTCTCTGCATTTTTTTACATTTCCAACATATGCTTTATGTTTTGTTTTTATCTTTCAAGACCGTTCTCCTAATTTTCTGTTTCTGCAGTTGTAAGACTTATGGGCCGTGCAGCTTCTCACATAACATTGGAGTGTGCTTTGCAGACTCATCCAAACATCACAATCATTGGTGAAGAGGTATCTTTAATGACTCTTTTGTAATTCTTATCTGAGATGTTTGTTGGCACTTCACAAGTTCACAAGCATTGTGTTGGGTGTACCAAAGGGTAAAACACTGCAACGTTTGACTTCTTTCTACCAACCCTTTAAGTTCTAGTAAAAAATGAAAAAATAAAAAAGGTTATTGTAGGTCGAAGATTATTTGACCTACCCATTACTGTGTAAATGCTTTAAAAGAGTGTCACATCATTCCGCCAGTAAACTGCTAATCTGCTTTCATATATTTCATATAATTAGTTAGAGGCAAACCCTTTACAATTCTGATTCATATTTTAAGGACAAAAGTCTTGTAAAAAGCTTTAAAAATAGCTTCAAAAAGCTTTACTTCATTTCCTAATACCTTTTTCTTTGTTGTTTTTTTCCCTGAAGAAGCTATATGAATTCCAATTTGAGATTTGTCATCAATGAATTACTTTATTCAATTCACATTCCTCTGTTTTGTAAGTCCTTAAATGTGATCTAGCTGTAGTAGTTTGAAGTTAGTTTTGTGGAACTACATTGGTGGTAACGTATTTAGTTTTGGGAGATCTTCTTGCAGATATGCTTAAATGCATTTATTTAGTATCGGTTATCTATTCAAATACCAGTGCAAGAAGTACAGATTCATTCTGCTGGAGTTTGTGTCAATGCCTCAATTTTCTAGGCCTTCTTATGATTTTTGGGCAAATTACAAATAGGTCCTAATAATAGTTGGATTTAATTCTCATCAAATCCTATTGAAAATAAGTCTCAGTAAAATCGTCGCTAAAAATATTTTTTTGTGATAATTTTTTACATATGTTGTTAAAAATTGACAATTACCATTTTTTTTTTTTAGTCACAATTTTTATAAATTATCGCTAAAACTTAGAATTGGTGACGTTTTTTTGTGACGAATTTTTTAAATTGTCATTGAAAGTTAAAAATTAAGGACTTTTTTTAATGATTTTTTAAAATTGTCGCTAAAACTTATAATTAATAACATTTTTTGACAAATTTTTTAAACTATTGTTGAAGTAATAATTAGTGACGTTTTTTTAATAGTTTTTGATGAAAAATGTCATTAATTTTCACAGGACCTATCGAACAATAAGTCTACCTATTAAGACTTACACGTAAGTCCCCCTATATTTTTAGTAGGTTATTTACACTGAGACCTCCTAAACTATTGAGAAGTATCACTTAAAAGCGTACAAATGGATCCCTAAACTACTGAGAAATATCACTTTGCCCTCTAAACAATTGGATCATTAACGAAATGGGTCTATTTGTATGTTTTTATAGTTTAGGAAGTGATACTTCTCAATAGTTTAAGGGGTCCATTTGTACATTTTTAAAGTTCAGAGGGTCAAAGTGATACTTCTCAATAGTTTAGGCAGTCTTTGTGTAAATAATCCTATTTTTAGTTCAGTAATGCCAGTAATGAGATTCTTTTGAAGGATGCCAAAGGGGTTTGTGGTCTATGTTACATGCACTCAAGTATGGTTATCGGGTGTGGGTGTATACCTAAGGGTCAGACACATTAAACTCTAAATTTTAGGATACGTGGACTCCACAAAAAGCTTCCAAAAATTAGATAATGGATCATGGTTGTTAAAATTGCGATCCGGATCGTAGGATCGTACGATCCTACGATCCTACTTTGCCAAAACGATCCAGATCGTTGTAAGATCGATGTTACAACAGGATTGCAAGTAGGATCGCATGGGATCGTGTAGGATCGTATAGGATCGTATAGGATCGTAGGTAGGATCGCAAGTTGATTTGTAGATTTTATGATTTTTCACCTTATTTTTAATATGTATCATTTTAATTTTAATTTTTATCTTTTTTTTTAATAGAAAGTAGGATCTTAAGATCCTCAATCCGATCTTACGATCCGATCCACCAGACCCTCTCACCGATCCTACTTAGGATCCCGATTTTAACAGGGACACATAGTCTAATTGGAAAAAAATAATTTTATTTATGTAAAATAAAATCTATTTATAATATACCATATTATATACAATGATTTTACTATAATTTTAGAACATTGGCAATGTAAAATATTGAATACAATGATTTTACTATGATTTTAATATATTGGTAATGATTTTACTTGGGAGAAAAAATTCTCAAAAAATTCTCAAAAAAAGAAAAGAAAAACTAAGAAGTATCCGTTTCAAAAGAGAAGGATTGGATCCATACCCCGTACCCATACCTGTGTTAGGTCATGTCAACACAGGTACTTTAGCAAACTTGAAGAGTCCATGTAACATAGTTTGTGTTCTTGTTACCACATTGCCATGGAAATCTGAACAATTTGTAGTGAATTATAGAGAGTGTCTATCTTCGATTGGAGAACTCCTGAAATATTCTATTATAAATGATCCAGTATCAATCTCCTCAGTGCCTCCTTTGCTATTATAGGTAAGGTTTTGTTTTGCTGTAGGTTGCTGCCCAGAAGCAGACACTGAAGAATGTTACAGATTACATCACTGATATAATCTGCAAACGTGCAGAACTTGGATATAATTATGGTGTCATACTTATACCAGAGGGTCTTATTGATTTTATTCCTGAGGTATATACAAAAATACCATATTAATTGTCTAATACCTTTATGTTTTTATCCTACCTTTATCTTTAATCTTTGCTTAGGATGGAAAACTAGTTAATTTTAAATTGCTTTGGTTGTGCTTTAAATATACTGAATCACTTTTTCATCATGGTTTATGATCTGCAGGTGCAACAACTTATTGCAGAGCTTAATGAAATCCTCGCCCATGATACTGTGGATGAGGCTGGTACTTGGAAGAAAAAACTTAGAAGCCAATCTCAGCAGCTTTTTGATTTTTTACCCCAAGCAATTCAGGAACAACTACTCCTCGAAAGAGATCCACATGGGAATGTACAGGTATTTAATCTGCTTATCAATGTATTTTCTGCCTCTAGCTATTCAAAACGGATAGTTTCCGTCTTTTATTATTGGTATTTTGTGCTGTATATTTAAGTTTACATCTTTTATTATTGCAATTATATGTTTAGGTTGCCAGGATAGAAACAGAAAAAATGCTTATTCAAATGGTGGAAACTGAATTGGAGAGCAGAAAGATAGCTGGTGCATATAAGCATCGCTTCCAAGGGCAGTCCCACTTTTTTGGGTAAAAACTTCCTTCTTTTGTTTGACTCTCTTGGATTTGATTCTCACAAATGAGAGACAGTGGACTGTATGTTTAGTTCTTTTGTAACACAATTTTCATTTTTCAGTTATGAGGGTAGATGTGGTTTGCCTTCAAATTTTGACTCCAATTACTGCTATTCATTGGGTTATGCTGCCGGGGCTCTCCTCCATTCTGGAAAGACCGGACTGATTTCCTCAGTTTGTGTTTCTATCTTTTATTTTCTTTTATCATGTTTTTTTCTTGAAAATTCTTTCTTTTGTTCTTTTTGTTGCAATATCATCCCATTTGCATTCAAACTTTTTTCTAACTTGTCCACCTGCAATGAGGATCATATCTTTGAAATGCTTTGATACTTCATCTGAATACCTTGATTTTGGTTGTAGGTGGGAAATTTGAATGCTCCAGTCGAAGAATGGACAGTGGGTGGCACAGCGTTAACTTCCTTGATGGATGTGGAGAGAAGACACGGTATATATATACCCCATTCTCCTTTGTCACCATTACAAAGGATGAGTAAAAATATGTTCCTATTTTTCAAATTTTCAGTCATTCTCTTTATTGTAGAGTAAGTGAAATGGGTATTTCAATTAAGCACATTACAAATTTAAAAAAAACTAAATTAATTTTAATCACTTAGTCTTTCATTAAAAAGACAAAGTTATAAATTACAACTTTTTTTGTTGTGGTTTCACAACAATAAACACCAAGACTTGTAGGATTTCTGTATACTACTAAAATCTTAGTTGACCCAATCGTCTGTTAATCATTAACTTTCTTTATTACAGATCCAATTATTTCTATATTCTCATTATGGACGGTAAAATTTGGCAGGAAAATTTAAACCAGTGATTAAGAAAGCAATGGTGGAACTTGAAGGTAAGAATTGTTTTATGCCACTTCAATTTTTTTACTTGTTACCTGATCAATTGCATTGCCAAATTGGGTAGCATTCTGCAGTGCCACTGTAGATGTATCTGGGCACTGCAATACTACTAACAGTGCGGTGCTAAGCATCTTCCACATCAATTTGTATGGGCTTCTTAAGCGAAAGTGGATTTTCTGTTGTGTTTGTGTTATATTAGGTGCACCTTTCAAGAAATTTGCATCAGTGCGAGATGAGTGGGCTATCAAGAATCGATATGTCAGTCCAGGTACATTTTTTTAACATTATTTCCAGGCTTCCAGCACTTAAATCCTTTTATAACCCTGCCCGTCAGCACTCATGATCAAGCCAAAAATTGAGGGTAGAAAGCCACTCTTCACTGATGGAAAAAAAAAAAAAAAAAAAATGAATAGTGATATGGAAAACTTGTTTGGTAAGCTGTTTTCTTGGATAGTGCCCCATGAGCATTGTTTAATTGTTAGGAAGTATGTAAAAAGTGTTTGGAAGTGGTGAAAAGGATTAAAAAAAATTATAAAACAACTGGACAGTTGTATGAAATTAATAAAAAGTGTATTGAATTCCAAACTGTTTTTTGTCTTTTTCTTCTGCCCCCGAGACACTTGTTAGCGGCACCTTTTTCTAAAATTATCCTTTTTTACTTAACACATCTAAATTGTTCTATAAATCTTTCAAAAACAGTTGCACAAGAATGAAAATGATAAATGTTTCCGAACTTTTCATTGTTTTTGTTTCAGAAAACACGAAAAACAAAAAAAAAATGATTTTAATGAGGGTCATACTGAGTATTTAGAATGACTTTGAGTTGGAGGGATTATTATCTCAAATTACAATGTTCTAATTTACAATTGCAAACATGGAAAGTTTAAATTGGAAAATTGTCATATAGGGAATGTGAAATGAAACTCCTTTGGGAACCTTCATACATTTCTATTGATAACAATAGCAATTTATATCAGAAACTATCTCATGATTACAGAGAAAATGCATTCTCTTACTGGCTATAATTTTTTTTTGAATTCTATCTAAGATTCTGGATTGGGATGAAAAGACTTTATCTGCCTTTTTTTCTAATATATATTTTCTTTTTCTTTGTTAATTTCTTGAGCAGGCCCACTTCAGTTTTCTGGCCCAACAGCCAATGATATCAATCACACATTGATGCTGGAGCTTGAAGCGCAAGCTTAGGAACATTGATATGTCCTTCATTTATTTCTCAATAAGACACTTGAGACGTACATTTTTCATCGTACGTGCAGCCTAAGAGATAGATTTTCCACTTGCTAGACTTTTTTTTTAATTTTTTTTTTGGGGACAAGTGGATAATAAAAGATTCATGTGAAAGATACTTTCCACGCGATTAATAGTATAGTATTTTTTTTTGACTAAATATTAACTCTTCTTCCATTTGCATATTACTTCCATGTTTTATATGTGTAATGCTTGAAGTTTGCCAAATTAAAACTGAAATGCACTCAACCTGTTGAATTTGACTGGTGTTTTATCAGCAAAAGTGTGTGTTAATCTTGTTAAAATTCAATTTTTTTAACAGGACCAATGTGACTTCAATCAAAGCTTTTGATTAAATCAGAGGGAAAATCAAATTAAAAAGAACATATAAGATATGGGAATGAGTGAACAACGTAATTCATGAATCATATACTGCATATGCTACATCATATTTTGTTCTAAACCAACTTTATCTAGGACAACCGTGCTACAATATATCATGGGATCTTCATATCTTTAACAAAGTGTAAATCTATAATCAACACTGATTGGCACCCCCAGTGGGGGTCGACCCCCAGTGACGTGGGGCGCTCCCACTGGCCAGAAAATTGTTTTTTTTTTTTTTTTTTTCTTCCAATCCCACAATGCCATGTGGCACTGGGGGGGTGGTGGGGGTGATGAATCACTGGGGGTAGGAAGCATTTTTGATCTATAATATAGTTGACAATATAATCATATCTCTGACACAGACCTAGTAGGTTTAGCTAAAATTTGAAGTGTTTACTAGACTCTAGAGGCAAGTTATAATTGATGAAAATTCCTTTGATTTTCATCCAATCAAGGCCGGTCCTGGGCTAAAGGCTGGTGAGGCCTATGCCTAGGGTTCCAAAAATTAGATCCAAAAAAAGGCCTCCAAATTTAGGGGTTGTTTGAGGTGTTCTAAATAAGTGCATTTTTTGTCTTTTTGGACTAAAAAATTGAGAAAAAAAATATGGATGTTTTGGTTAACTTTTTGACTTTTTATGAAAAATATATGTATTAAAAAATTGTATAAATTAGTGTGTAGGGGAAAATTATGATTGGGAGTTGTGTAACCGTAATTTTTAACTTTTGGTGAATAGTAATAACTTTTTAACTTTTTGAGTAACTTTTTGATTTTTTAACTTTTTTTCAACTTACCAAACTTGGCCTTAGTCTTGCATTATATTAAAAACTTAAAATGTCTCAATTTTGTTTAATTAATTTAAAGGGGCCTCAAAAAATCTATTTAACCCAATTGATAAAAGGCCCAATTAAAAAATATTTATAAGTTTTAGTTGTTAGTCTAATTAAAAAAATAAAAAATAAATATATGTATATGTATTAGTCGTTAGCTTAATTTTGTGTGGGCTATTTTTTTTTCTCTCTTTATGGCTCAATTATGTGTTTTTTAGTATTTTTTTTAAAAATATTTTACACAATTTTTATTTATTCATTTTGTAGATACATCTAATTTAGATACACTTAAAAACTATAATATATTTTTTTTTAAATGTTACCAAATACAAAAAATATATAAAAAAAAAAATACGAATTGCAAACTTAGACAATTATTTTGAAAAATTCTAAACCAAACAGAGTGATTTTTGTTTTTATTTTTTATAAAGATCTAAAAGGGTCCTGAAAAATTATGTCCCCTGAGACCTCTCGGAAACTCAGGGCTGGCCCTGCATCCAATTACAGATGATACATGTTGCACCTATAGAAACATGTATACATTCACCAATTGTCGACAGATTAAAGGTAAATGAGGCTCGGATTTCAGATGTCAATACCAATTACTATCCCAAATAAGATTGTGTCAAATCAAATCCATGCAACTTATAAGTAATTTAAACAATGCGCTCACAAAGTTGGGCTCCGGATCCCTTGTCCCCCTCTGTTCCATTTTACATGTTACATACTTCTTTTCATTGCCATCTTGCCAAAATCAAGATATTACTACGTCGCCAAAATTAATATTCAAGATGGAGAGCGGAAATGGATTGACATTTACTATGGCAAATAAAAAGGGGTTAATTGGTATTCTTATGGGGCATATGTCATTTAGGTTCCATTTGTTTCGATGTAAAATAATTTTAGTATTTTTTTTTTTAACTTTTTATGTTTGGTAATGAGCCTAATAAAAAATTCAACAAATGTGGAAAAAAATAATTACGAGGCTCACTGTGCAAATAATGATAAATTGATCCTTTATTACAAGCCTACAACTCAGCTTGTTTGAACTACAGCACATTGTTGAAAACATCAAGGATAAATTAACCTACGGAAATCAAATCTGGAAGTCAGTTTTTTTTAATTTGTTGGAAAATATTTTGCTTACATTTTGGCCAACCAAACAATGAAGAATAAAAAAATTTAGGTGAAACAAATGGAGCCTTCAGTAAAGGAAATGAATTGACACTGTGGCAACTAATAAGATTGGTTTTCCTATGGGTCAAATGTCATTTAGTTAAAGATTTAATCTTTTTTTGGTGGTATGGACATGCATTGAAAAGTCACCGGAAAAGTCTTCGGCGCTGGTGACCATGAGGTGGACAAATAGGTCAATAGATAGATGATACATATAAAAATATGAAACATTTGAATATATAGTTTCACAGATAAATGACATGGGTATAGATAGTGAGATATTTGAACTGACTAGCGAGATGTATGTGCCTTGCACGTGATTTTCATGCATTCTAATGTAATATAATGTAATTAGTTTTTGAAAGTCCTTGTTACTTGTAATTGCCCTTGTAATATAGAAAACAAACTTTATAATAGAATCATTTTGTAAGTATATCGCATAGACAGTTTAGCAAAATCTTGAAAAAAATATGACATATATAAACTTTAAAAATACCATAAATAAGTTCTTAAATACATAATGTTACCAAAAAGAAGGAAAAAGAAAAAAAAAATGAATAAAGAGTTTGTGGGACTAGTTTTGTGTGTAGTGAGCATCCTACATAATAAGAAAGATAACATCATTTATAAGAATCATTCATGGTTAATGTATAAAATGTGTGAAATTTATTTTGTAAGAAAGTGAATTTTACCTTAATGTTTCGATCAAATGTAGTAGAATTATCAAAAAAATAATCATATTATGATATTCGAAGGTATTTCATATTTGGAAGTGTTTGAATTCCAAAAAGTGTTTGGTTGTTCGGTTGATGTAGATTGTTGTGTGATGTTTAATAAGTTTGGAAGGGTATTTTTAAGATACAAAAAAAAGTAAAAAACATCTATTCTTCACACTTTTAAAATAGTAGTAAGTAGATAGATAAGTAACATTTAAACAAGTAAACAGATAAGCAAATTTTGAACACATAAATATCCTTTTAGCCTAAGAAAATTTAAGTTTAGACATATTGATTCAAGAGTTTCCATAAATGAACCACTTGCTTGAGTGCCCAACAATAAGGGTCTACATAATTTCTTTGGATTTTCTACTACTCTAAAAATATATATATATAATTTTATTCTATCATAAAATTTTTATTTTGTCCTCGTCTCTAACTTCCCTAACCCTAAACTCACCATTTGCCACTACCAACATCTTACCTCACTCATGCCTAGCTGCGCCGCCTCTTCCCTTTCACTTCTTCCCTTTCACTTCTTCCCTCTCCCTGTGCATGCTATTGGGGGGAGGGGCGGTGAAAATCACTGTCTACATCTTAGCACTTTTATGTTGTTTGGAAAATGGGTTTGGAGGTTTTTTTTTTAGCTAAAATAATCACAAAAAATAAAATGGATTTTTAGCTTAATAAGATAAAATATCACATCTAATTCATAATCATTACATTCTTTTTTCACAAAAAGTCAAAAAAGTCAAAAACTTTTTCCAAACTAAGTTTTTTAGTCCAGGCTAAAATAATCAAAAAAAATTAAAAAATTAAAAAGCCAATTCACTTCCCAAACTAATTCTAAATGACTAGGGTTGCAAATTCTTTTTTTTTTTTAAATTATCGTTAAAAATAAATAAGTATTGAAATTTTATTATTTGAATATACGAGTTAAATAGTAAAATTCTGCCACCGCCACTACTTTTACCATCATCAATGTCAGCATTAATGGTGAAAATATTAAAAAAAAATTATCAAAATCCACTCTATTCCCTATTTTGGCCCTGTTTGGTAGAGCTGTGGGAAACTGCTTATAACTTATGCTTAAACAGCTTATAGCTTATAACTTTCAACTTAAGCTGATTTCCAGCTTATTCTTAAAGTATCTCATGCCCCACTCAAAGATTAAGCTGATTTCTGACTTCCAAAAAGTTATAAGCTATAAGCTATAAGCTAAACCAAACACATCAAAATAGCTTAAATTAAGCTGAAAGCTGGAATAAGCTGATTATAAACTGTGCCAAATAGACACTTTAAAGGGGGGTGAAATTTTATGACACCACAATTTTAATTGACAAGAAAGTCCCAATTTTAGCTAAAAACATAAAAGTCTTTACAATAAAAGTTAATTATTTTTTCTATTTTTTTTACACATATTTTCAAAAAAAGTAAAAAAAATACTAAAAAAATCAATTCTCAAAACAACTCTAAGATTTTGTTTTAGAAGTGATCTTTTTAATGATCTTTGAGTTAAAATATGAATTGAAATTGAAAAAAAAAAACAAATTAAACCATTTGAAAATGACATTTTAATTTTTTATAAAAAGAAAAATACAAAAATAAAAAGAATGAGACGGATTATTTAATTTTCTTATGTAACTACTTAAGTTTTTCAATAACTTTTTATTTATTTTTTGAGGTTTGCTTATTTGGTGGTTTTTTTTAAACTTATTTTCGTGTGAACTTTTTTTTTTAAATTTTAAAAAAGTTTTAGGGTTTTAGATTCAGCTTAACGAGATGAGTTGAAAAATTAAATTTGTTAAAAAAATTCCAAAAAAGATAAAAATAAGCGAAATATAGTGGATTTTTTTTTTACTTTTTAATTTTTTTTTTTTTTTACTTTTAGATTTGTTTACACAAAACGAACTGAAAAAATATAATCTTTTAGGGTAAATTACAGTTTACCTCCTTCAACTATTGTCCCGTATCACTTTATCCCTCTCAACTAAAAATTGAAACAATTAACCCCCTCATCTACTATTTTTTTCTCTCTTTCAATTTGGACCTTTATGACTAAAATATCCTTTTATAAATTGGATAAATTATATTTTATCACATTGAGCTATCACTTTATCCCCTTAAATTGTCGTCTAATATCACTTTCAATTTGGACTTTGTTATTTATTTTTTCATTTTATTACTAAATTAATTTTTAGTTTGTTAGAATAAAAATTGAAAACCAAACAACGAAAATGTTTTTGAAAAAATCTTAAAAAATGTTTACTAAAGACAAGAAATAAAAATATATACCATTTTTTATTTTTTTATTTTTCGTACTTAATGATTTTTTTATAAAAATTCTTCACAAATATTTAAATTTTGGGTGCATCGAAAAATTTAATTTTTTAACTAAAATATGAAAAATAAAAAATGCAAAAATTATTTAAAAAAAAATTAAAAATAGTATTTTAAATTAAAAAATAAAACAATTTTTTTAATTGGAAGGTAAATTGATATTGAGAAATAGTTCAAGGGGTAAAGTGTAATTTACTCTCATAGTTAAAAATGTATTTTTGTCATTAAATTCTAAATTGAAAAGAATTAATAGATGAGGGGGGTTTAGTGTTATAATTTTTAGTTTAAGGAGGTAAAGTGATATGAGATAATAGTTTATGGGATAAAATGTAATTTTTCAATTTTTTAATATTTTTTAAAAAAAAAATTAAAACAAAGGTCGCTTTTTTTATGACATCCCAAACAGGCCAATGACCCATAATACATTGGCAACCAGCAACGGTGAGAAGTTATTCGTTGGTACCGGGACATAGCCACGCGAGGCCTCAGATATATTTTGATTGGTAGCAGAGGTGAAATTCATTATGTTGATTGGTAAAAATTTGTAATTGTTCTGAGATGTGTCCACATAATATCTCAAAATCAACCAATAAATTTTCGACAACAGTAGTCAATGCGGTACGTCCGGTGGTGGGTCTCGTAGCAGATGACAAAACAATTGCATTTGTGTCAATTAAACGAAGCCGTAATTGTAGTTATTCAGGTGCCCCTCATGCCATTTTCGTACTCACAATTAAGACCGTACAAAAGTCGTCAAGCTCATTAAAATTATGAATTATATCAATTTATATAGCCCCTATTCGTTAATTACGGATTATATTAAAATTTATAATCTATTTTTAAAATCACTTTACTTTACTACAATTAATACATATATATTTTTAAATTTTTAATAAAATATCAAAATAAAAATAAATATAAAAAAAATTAAAATATAAAATTTATTACAAATTAATAATTATATATATAAAAACATATTATATAAAATTAAGAGTGCTTCTATTAGCATCCTATCAATTATTTAAGCCTTCTATTTTTTTGGATTTCCACTTATAAATTGTAAAACTTTTAAAATTTCTTTCTCCCTTCAAATAATACCAAAATTATTATTGTAAAAACATTTCATCTATTCAAATGCATACCCCCAAACCCCACACCCCCACATCCTAAAAAGCCTCTCTTTCAAAACCCTAACAAAACCCACAACGATGGAACTTTCCAAAACCAATGAAAAAATTTTGTGGTAATTAAGAAAACTTTTCTCTACTTCATTACGAGATTTGTTAATCCATTTGATTTTTTTTTCTATTACTTCTTTTCACACACAACACAATCCACTTTCATACTTCTTTGGTTTGTTTTTTATCATTCATTTATGGCCTCACTGTATTTGTATGCTTTATGTATGAACAAAATTGGGCAGGATTTCACCCACCGGTCGACCACTCAAGGGTGATTTGACCTCATTTATTTGGCGGGTTTTGCGGTTGCTTTGGTTATCTGCTCCCGAATAAAAAAGAAATGTTCGATTACTTATTCCCGAACAAATAAATAGTGTTTGAACCTGTGTTCTCGAATTTCAATCATATATTTGGGAGTTTAGTCCTGAAAAAATGACAAACAATTTTATTTTTATTTTTTTTCATTGTTGTCATTTTTGTCAATAAACTTACCTTACAAGGCCAATTTTTTCTGAGCTAAAAATACTATTAAAATTATGAATCTCCTCTAAGTTTTTATTGTTGTACTCCTCTCATCTTATAGAGTTGTAATTGCCAAAAAAAATTCCACTCATTGTTATTGCCGAAGAAGTGTATGTAAACAAATGCTTACTACCGTTGCCGCTGGAATATTGCCGTCAAAGAGTTTTTAAAGTTTTGAGGGTAGATAGATTTTGAAAGTAGAATTTGGAGTAGATGAATGAGCAGTGATGAAAGTAAATTCTCTCATAAACCTTAACTCATGATGTATTGGGGGTGTTTGTTTGAGTTTTTTTTGAGCCAACTTATAACTTCTAACTTTTGAAAAGTTATCTTGGCCTGTTTGATTAAACTTATTTCAAACAACTTCTGATTCTAACAATTTATTTTAACTCAAAAAAATTGATTCTGAGAATCTGCTCACCCCTTACTTCTGATTATCAGTTTTTGCTGTGGACATGTTAATTTACGGTTATACTCTTAGATTTTTTTATTTTTTATTTTTAAAAAAAATAGAAAAAGACCCAAATGGACTATAGATTATTATTATTATTTTTTATGAGAAATGTAGACAAATAGTGAATAATAAAAAATAAAAGTTAATCCAAAAAGCTAATCCACAGCTTATTTAACAAACACTACTCAGCAACTTAAATCTATAATCTAATAGTTAAATCTATAATCTAATGGTTACACCAAACAGATTAACAGTTTCTGATTAGAGTTATAATCTATAATCTGTTAAGTTATAATTTATAATCTATTTTAACAGCTACACCAAACGGGGCCATGAGTTGTGAGATAGAGTGTCCCACAATTATTAACGTATTTTTTAATAATTTCACTTGAGATTATTATTGTATTAAAAAAAATAAAAATAATTGATAGAGTGCTATTAGCAATTATAAAAATTAATTTGTATTATATATATAAAAAAAAACATTATAAAAATTAATATTATATATTACGAAATAGTCGATAATTTTCATCAGTCCTAACCAATTCACCCAAATAATCAATTTCCTCCCTCCCCCATTGCCTAGCTCGCTCGCTCCGAAAGCAAGCAATGGAAGAAAGCCAAGCAGGAGGGGAAGAAGAAGAAAAGAATCTCAACAACAACAACAACAACAACCCCCACACCGATCTCATCAACACATTCTGTGAAATCACTTCTTCTTCCCGAGACGAAGCCCTTTTCTTCCTCGAAAGCCACAACTTCTCTCTCGACTCCGCACTCTCCACCTTCCTCGAACCCTCCGCCACCACCGCCGCCACCACCACCGCCGCCGCCGCCGACCTTCCCATCCTCCCTCCGTCCCCCTCTCTGTCTCGCTCCCGATCGCCGTCTCCGCCGCCTTCGCTCCGCTCGCAGCAGCCCAACCGCTACAGTCTCCGATCGCGGCAGCCCAACAAGAAGCCCTCGGGGAGTCGTTCTGGAGGAATTCGGACGTTCTCCGATCTGAATCGCCAGTCTTCGGATGGCTCTGGTAGTGACTCTGATTACGAGCCTCAGGAGTACTACACTGGCGGCGAAAAGAGGTACTTTTTTTTCTTCTTCTCCCCTGCGCTTTCTGTTTGGTTCAGTAGAAAATGAGGAGTTTGAGATATTGATTCTTTTAGACATTTCTTTATTTGGAAACTGAGGACTCTGATTAGCCCTAGTAGTACTACACTGGTGGTGAGAAGAGCTACTCTCTCTGTCTCTCTCTCTCTGCTTTCTGTTTGGTTCAGTAGAAAATTGAAGAAAATGAGGAGTCTGAGATCTTGATTCTTTGACATTTCTTTGTTGGGAAACTGAGGACTCTGATTTGCCCCACCCAGGAGTACTACTCTGGTGGTGAGAAGAGGTACTCCCCCCCCCCCCCCCCCCTACGGTTTCTGTTTGGCTCAGTGGAAAATGCAGAAATTGAGGAGTTTGAAATCTTGATTTTTGGACATTTCGGTATTTGGAAACTTGTAATTACAATGGACTGGCTGGATTTTATTTGATAGTTCTGAAGTTGCTGATATTATGAAATTTTGTTTGAAATTCAAAGTTTTGATTTAAGTCTGTTTCATATGTATGTATTCATTTTCTTTGATTTGTAGAATGTGTGTGTTGTCGAGGTTGGTCTAATGATCATGGCTTCATTTTATGTCAATTGAGTTTGATTTATCAGTCAATGGGATAGTTTAACATTTTATGTAAGATGCAAAAGCTTGGTGGAATATGATAGAAGAAGAGAGGTGCACATGGTTGCTAAACTATGTTTATGCATTGCAGTTTGGGATGATCTTCACTTTTACTGTACATTCAGTTTTCTTAAATAAATAGTTCCTAATCACGTTTAATGACTGCTTTGAAAATCTGATTTACTCACTGGGTTTAGAAATACTGCTGAAAATTTGTATTCTAACTAGAAGTGGTGGCACACGTGATGCATGCGCATATGATCATTTTATTTCAGAAAAATAAAATTGTAAATTGTATGATTGAATTCAAAATCTAAAATCTGAAATCTGAAATTGAGAGATTTGGGAAAAAAAAAAAAAACTAAATTTAGGGCATAACTATCCACCTAATTGCTATAGGGGTACTTTGGGAGAACAAAAGAAAAAAGAGACAAAAACACCAAATTGGCCCTTGTCTTTATAATAGTATAGATAGATAGATAGATAGATAGATATATAAAAAATAAAAAATTGGAAAAAACAACACTCATCAAAACGTTAGAGATTTGTGTTAGATAAATTCTATTGAAACCTTTTTTGTTCTAATGAGATCTCCTACTTTATTAGTCAAGCTCCAATCTGCGTTTTGGGTACTGAATTATTACTTTAGAGCTCTTAATGATATGCCTTAATGGACGCTGGAGAAGTTGGTGATTGATTTTGTAAGTTTTTGTTTCAAAGTCTTTGAATTTGACTGTCGTTTTTGGATCAAGTTGGTGGATTTTGAAGACTCCCTTGCCGATAAACTTTGAACTCAAATGTAATCTTTTAAGCAAAAAGGGCCCAAGCTTTAGGCCTCGCTTGGCAACAAGCCGGTTTAGCCAAAAAGTCAAAAAGTTACTCAAAAAGCCAAAAAGTCAAAAAGCCAACAACCCATACGAAAAAGTCAAAGATTCTCTTTTCTCTCTACTTTTTGCACATTTTTTCGTAAAAAGTCAAAAAGTCATCCCAAACATACTAGTTTTTTTTAACTCATATTTTAGCCAAATAACCAAAAAATTACTAAATTAGACTGTTCCCAAACGAGACCTTAAAGTCTATGGTTGTGGATTTCCCACATGATTTTGATTGTGGTGATGATGAAGTTGTAAACGCACATTTAGTTTTATAATAGGTGAATGAGGCAAGATTCCTTGCGTTTAAATTCTCTTCTGTATGATGGCCTGGGTCCTTTAGTCTGTTGCTTGTATATGCATGTATTAGTTTTTTAGCTCTATTTGTTTTAGATTTAATCCAATACAGGCACAGTACGCAGATATACCTGTACCCACACATGTTAGAATACACATTATCTGAAGTGATTATAAGTGGCTATCACTAGATGACTGACGTGTGATTGTATGCATGAGCAGATTTTGGTTGAAATGATATGACAATTTTGATCAATCAGTTCAAATCAAATACAATATCCACATATGTTGTTCAAATCAAATACAATGTTCATAAACGTAAGTATATGTTGAGTAGCATCATGATGGTGACTTTACTCCTTATTTTCCCACTGGACCTTTTTTTTTTTTTTTCTCTTTTTTTCCCCAAATTAACTCTTTCTAACCAACTCTACAAATCATTATCACACTTTAATGATTTGGGCCAGTTACATGAATCCATTTCATTTTCTTGGCATGATTCGTGAACATATCTTTAATAATGTCTTGTGTATGTGTGTGTTTTAGGAGGTGCACCCTTTTTATATATTTCAGAAAAGCATAGTTTTACCGTGTTTTGGGTCATGCTTGATGTTGATATCACCACATATCCAGCTTTAGATTAGCATGCATATTCTCGAGTTTCCCCCAAACATAGTGTCACTAGTGTAGGAAAGACCCTTATATCATTTTTGAGAACCTCACCTCAAATTTATGAATTTTTCGAGTTTTTTTTACACATATTATTATAAATTTCTATAAATTTGATGAACTTCTACTAATTGATTTGACTTTTATAAGTTGTACAGTGAGGCTGAAACTATAAATCTTGACTGATCAAATTTTGGAAACCCAAACCCTGTTACCCTACCCTCACTCTGCCAAAGAAAGCCCAATGCTTACTCTACTGATATCGTGCTTAGTGTCACTTGATTGAGGCTATGCTTGTTAGCCTTATCACAAGAACTTGGTTGGAACTTATTAATTTATTCGTGACCACATCTTTGAACTACATCTTTTGGCTGAATTGAGCTGAAAAGACTTGCATCATAATATTGGAAATGGTCTCGCAGAATATTGGATTTGTGTATTTTAGCTGAACAATTTCTCGTTAATACTAAACAAAGCTCTTTTCAATACTAAAATCATTTTTTTTTTTTTTCCCTTCAAGATTTATATGTTCCTAGCATCTAAGATTCGGCTAATGACCATATTTCCAGCGGAATGCTTGTCCAAGATCCATCCAAAGGCAACGATGTGGATGCAATTTTCACTCGTGCTAGACAAGCAGGAGCTGTAGAAAGATCTCTTGATGACCGTCGCCCATCATCAAGCTCAAGAAGCTTTACTGGAACAGGCAGGCTACTTTCAGGGGAGACTCTGTCATCTGCTCCTCAGCAGCCTGGAGCCATCACACACAATATCATTTTCTGGAGTAATGGTTTCACAGTAGATGATGGTCCATTGCGGAGGTTGGATGATCCTGAAAATGCATCATTCTTGGAGGTAGTATTTGATTAGTTCTCATCCCAAATGGTATTGACGTGTCTCAATTTTTGCGAGATGCAAATATTTTGCACCTAGTATTCTGCACTAATTGGTCATGTGCTACATGTATTTCTGTGTTGAGACGAGTCCGTGAAACGACACATCTATCATGAAATTGATTATTCAGTTCTCTTTGTACAGGGTGAAATGTTCCTAAAATTGGGGCTGAGGTACAGAAACATTATGCATGACATCCAGTAATTGAAAATTATCCAGCATGCTGTATTTTGTGTATTGATGAATGAACTCTTAGCCGTTGTTGGATAAATGAATTGAAATAGCTTTTCAATTCTCATTTGAATCTTTTTTCTTACTTTTCCTTCATCATTTCTTGTTTGGAAGAACTGCCAAGTGGTTTCTGCTCCTTGAGAGATGCCAACTTTATTTGTGGTAAAATTTGTAGGATTCAGTAATTAGCTTTGAAGTTGCACTTTTTGCCTTTTAGGGGGAATCTCCTACTTCAGTGATGACTCTAGGTTTGCAAGCGAACCGAGTTGAGTTGTACAAGGCTCGAGCTTGGCTCGTTTGTTTATCGATCTCAAAAATCAAGCTCAAGCTTGGCTCAAAAATTAGTTCAACTCGAGCTCGGCTCAGCTCTTTTATACTAATCATGCTCTTGCTCAATAATAAAGAAAAAGTTTGGCTCAATAATCAAGCTTGGTTGGCTTGTTAAATATTATTCTATGTTAAATATACATATATAACACATTTTATATTGTTTAAAACATAAAATAATATATTATTTCTATTATTTAAATAAATAATAAATGAGCCGAGTCTGTTCTAGCTCAAGCTCGGCTCGTTTGTTGAACAAGCCTAAACCTTTGGCTTGAGATCGTTTATTTACTTAACGAACTGAGTTGAGTCGAATCCTTACTGAACCAAGCTGACTTGAATTCCCAAACAACTCGATTCATTTACAACCCTAGATAACTTTTGGATTTTATGTTATCATGGGACATTTATGATCATGTAGAAATCTAGCCAGTTTTTTTGTTGTTCTGGTGTAATTTACATGTACTTGGATTGTACCTTTTGTTTTGCTTGTTTAGTGTCCTCATGGTCGTTTATCCCATCGTTACACTCTTTTTTTTTTGAAAAGAAAATTTTGTTCTGCTTGTAAATTCCCGTTGACAATACAGCTGACTATTTGCATTTTGGAGTCGAACTAAGTTTGGCTGTAACCTGAGTCCTTTTCATTAAAGGGTATGATCTTTTTTGGAATCATCATTGAAGCTGAGTCCTTGTCTAATTGCATGTCTATGCAGAGCATCAGAAAGTCCGAGTGTCCAAAAGAACTTGAGCCAACCAACAGGAAGACTGCAGTTCATGTCAGTCTGATGAGGAAAGAAGAAAATTACCCCGTGCGTCCATATTTCTTCCTGTAACTCTATTTGATTGAGTTTTCAGAATCTATTTTTGAAAAGTTGGTGAATTTAAAAAAAAAAATAAAAATACTCATTATTTTCATTTGGTTTTCTCTTTTTTTGTGGCTGATTTAATTTTTTTAATTTAAAAAATATTTTTTTTGTGTTTATTTCTGTCAAGCTAGTTTCTAATATTTCAAAAAAATTCAAATAACAGGTTTTGAAAACTGAACCAAATCATCACTGTCAGCCACTTACAACTTATTAGTGTTTCCTTATGCAGATACCAGAGAAGCGTCATATCTCATTTCAGGGCATGGGAAGAACTTTAGGCAGCACCAGCAGCGCTGCATCCACAGAGCCGGCCGTGGCCCCCACCTCCCCCTCCCTTAATACTGCTCCACCCCCATCAAACGGTTTGGTTGTGGACGACACTTTACCGTCTACCTCAGTTCAGCTCAGGTTAGCAGATGGTACGCGCATGGTTTCACGCTTCAACTACCACCATACCATCAGAGATATCCGTGCCTACATTGATGCGTCGAGGCCTGACAGGGTAAGTACCTATCAGCTGCAGACAGTGGGATTCCCTCCCAAACAACTCACCGATCTAGATCAGTCGATTGAGCAGGCTGGCCTGGCCAATTCAGTTGTGATCCAGAAAATGTAGTAAGCTGCAAAATTGGTTTGTCAATAAGAGTCAAATGGGCTACATAAGTCTTGGCTGAAGTAAACTATTGCTTTTATTTGATAGAACACATATTACATGTGTGGAAATAGCTCTTTTACTTCATAAATATATTTAAATCATTTCTTTTTTGTTTTGTTTTTCCTCCTAGAATCTAGAGATCTAGTTCCAATAGGATTTTTCGAATCAATATTTTATGTTTTCAGAGTGTGAGAACTATTTGCATACCATAGCATGATGACGATGATGATGATGAATTTGATAATTTTTATTTACAGTAGTTGTTGGGTTTAGGGTTTAGGGAAGACCCACAGGACAGTGTTGAATCTTGTGTGCGCTAGGTTGATAGTATTAGCGAGACTCACCTCAGTGTTGAATCCTTTGTGTTAGGAACTTGTTCTCTTCTTGAAATGTGTGTTCAACCTGAGTCGTCTTGAGATGGTCCTGAAAGTAACTGCAATTATGAATGATGTTATTGAAATAGTTTTGCTCGGTCTTTTGTACCAATAAGGGTTTCACTATAGATGAGGCATCGATTTCTAATGTTAGTGGAGTTAAATTTAGATTGATTGTCAATTGAAGTCCATCTCTTAAGGCCTAAAGCTCAGTTCCAATACGTAGAGAAGAGCCTAAATAGCTATCTTCTAGATAAACCTTGGAGATATACATAATCGTTCTCAGATGAGAAATTCACACTTCCTAGCTCAATTCAAGCTAGAAAAGGAATCATAAACGAGTAGGACACAAGTAATCCTCTAAAATAATCGTACAAATAGAAATACCTAGATTATTACAATTGAGCACCTACTGAACCCTTCATTGTTGGTTGAGGAAGGAAATCAGCTAAATATTACAATTCAGTTTTTATGAGTTTTCAATTTAATGTACAAAAGGAATTTACATACGATTTTAAAGATTTTATTTTAAAAAAATTAAAAATCCACATTGGGAATAAACGGAAAGAGAGTAGAGGGTACTGTATAGATGCATCCATTTTGCCCAAAGAATCAAGATACAAAAAAGTAATTAAACATAATTCGGCTTTATGTTGCCATTTTTTGTTGTATGTTTGGAAGTTTAGTACCGAAAAAAAGTTGAGCCGTGTTAACCATTTTTGTTCATGTTTTAAAGAAATTATTAGACTTATTTATTTTGATGATTTATTTAATTATGTTTTAATTTATTTGAAAGAAAAAAATAGAATCTAAAATTTATTTTGATGATTTATTTAAATCTAAAATTTATTTTGATGATTTATTTAATTATATTTTAATCAAAATTTATTTTGATGATTTATTTGAAAAAGAAAAATATAATCAAAATTTATTTTGATGATTTATTTGAAAGAGAAAAATAGAATCAAAATTTATTTTGTTCCATTATTTCTCACCTAAACCTTTATCCTAAATGTAGTTAGAATGTATTTCATATTTGATTAAATCAGGAGTTCAAACAGTCAAAAACAAAGGTTCAAACAGCCTAGTACAGCAGCAGGCCAAAAAGTTCAAAAGGTTCAAGTGGAAGATATTCAAATTAGTAATGATGGAAGTACAACGGCTATAAACGGCTACAAAGGTTCAAAAGGCCAAAAGATTCAAAAGGTTCAAGTGGAAGATATTTAAATTTGTAATGATGGAATGGAAGGTATTTAAATTGGTAATGATGGAAGTGCAACGGCTATAAATTCAAATGACGACAATGGCTATAAACGACTATAAATTTAAATAACTACAACGGCTATAAACGGCTATAATTTTCATTATATATACCAAAGCCTCTAATATAAACAAGTTACAAAAAAACTTGAAAATATTCTTTGATTTATAATCACTCACATCCTCTCTCAAAAATTATACACTGAGCCTTATAGCATTAAGCTCATCTTTCTTGTGTGAGATTTACAGAAAAATCAAAGTTTCATTTTATATATCTATCTTTGAGAGATATTTATTGTAAACTTTCTTTGAAAGCAAAAATACCATTTCATCTTGTAAAAGTGTTGCAAACACTGTGTTCTTGAAATCTTGAGAGCGATTGTGAATCACCTAAGATTTGCAAGGGTTTGGGCTTGTGAAGTCTGTGTAAAATCCGTGGATGATTGCTCTATTTGTAAAGAGGTTGCTAACACCCTTGTGAAGCTAGAAGATAGTGGAAAATCTCAAGTGAAGCTTAAGGAGTGGATGTAAGCTTGGTCGAAGCCGAACCACTATAAATTTGTTTGTCTCATCTTCCCTAATCTCTTTATTTTCCTACTACTGCTATAGCTATCTAATATTCATGTGTTAATCATTTGATTTACCCTGTATATTAGTTATACTTCATTGTTATTTTGCTTGATCATTTACTGCTAAGTTCATCATTGTGCTTGTTAATAATTTGTTGTACTAGTAGTTAATTTTATTGGGGCATTATTAATTTTAATTTGTAGAAACCTAATTCACTCCCCTCTTAGATTGCTTTTTGGGTAACAGAAACTTATCATTATAAGGCTAACCTCATCTGAGTTACGAATACCATCCAAGTTATGAATCTTCTCTGAACTTACATTGTGATACTCCATTTGTCTTATGGAATAGTGGTTGCTAAAAAAAATTCCACTCATTGCCATTACCGAAAAAGTGTGTATAATCGAGTGGTTGTTACCATTGTTGCTGGAGTATCACTACCGGAGTATTGAAAAAAAGTTGAACCGTTTTAACTATTTTTGTTCGTGTATTTGAAGAAACTTATCATTACAAGGCCAACCTCCTCCGATCTATGAATATCATCTCAAATTATGAATCTCCTCTAAGCTTATATTATTATACTTCATTTATCACATGGAATTGTAGTTGCCGAAAAAATTTTCACTCATTACCATTGCTAGAAAAATGTGTATGATCGAATAATTGCCACCAGTGCCATTAGAATGTCACCGCTGGAGGGTTCTCAAGGTTTTGAGCGTAGGTAGGTTTTGAATGTTTTAAAGTGTGTGGGTAGTGATGGCGGTGGGTATTCTCCTAAACCCTATCTTATGATTAAATAGGTGTGTGGATTTAATTGTGAGATGAAATACCCAAAAATAATTGATATTCTTTTTAGTAATTTCATTTGAGGTTATTATTGTAATAAAAAATGTAGCGAATCTGAATTTTTACCTTGTTGTCACCAAGAAGATGACCGACTTTACGTTGTGTACCTACAAACAAGAAACATGTTTCGGCGAAGTTTTATGCCGGGTGAACCCTCTAGTATCTCGTTTTAGTATATATCTTTTCTCGTCTTATTCTTGTGTTGTTCCTATTTTTTTTTTTTAGTGATGCTCTAGGCCCTTAGTGGGGGTGACCCCCACACGTGGAGGATAGCAAGAGAACACAAAAAATAAATAAATAAATAAATAAATAAATATGAACCAATCAAAAATCACTGGCGCGGTAGGTCATCCCCCAATCGGGTCTCACTCATTCTTCTTCTATTTTTCTTCATACCTTTGTTTCAGGTCAAGGTCTTCTATTATAGGAGTTTTTTTTCTTCTTGTATCATTGTCATTAGTCTGAACACGTCCCATATCATTAATTTCTCTTTCAATGATGTGACACGTTATTTTCTCCCTTTTGATGATTCGTACTCGACATTCATACACCCTGGTGATGTCACATGCGACTTCTTGGCAGGTTTGAGCCTAGCCAATGCGTGTCTGCGACCCTTCCTCCTTGACATCCATCATGTGCTTTATTAAAATAATGCCAATCACTATAAGCTTCAATTCTGATTACCATAAAAAAAAAAATGAATAGTCTAAAATAACAAATAAATTGCTAATAGCATCACACTATTCTTTTTGGTTACGCGTATAAAACTAACCTTGAGGTTAGGCACAACATGAAAATTTTTATAGGTGCACACATTCCTTCACACATAAATTGGTCATAATGCCAATTTACCCATTAGTAATATATAAATTGATTTATTTCACTTCAAAATTCCAAATAGGTGAATTACTTATAGGGAAATTCTAGTATATACCTTTTTAAAAAGGATATATCATATACACTTTTAATTATGTTATTTTTTTTAGTTATGATCAATTTTTTTCTTTAATTATAACATTATTTTAGTCATGTCTCATGTTATGTTCGATTATGATATATATTTTTTTAATTATGACTCCAAAAAATTAAAATTATATTATTTTTATTTTTAATTATAAGGCACATATGATACACCTTTTAAATGATGTGCATCATAATATTTCCCTTAATTATATAGAGTTAAGGGCATTTTTTCAAATTGCCCTCTATTTTTAAATTCATAACCTTTGCGATAGTTCCACCAAGTAAACAAGGGAATAATGAATCATTTGTCAAATTGGATTTTAAGCTGAAAAAGTTAAAAAAATTAAAAAAAAAAAATTAAAAAAGTCAAAAGTCAGAAAATTATCAAAAAAATAAGTCAAACACACTTGTTATTCATGTTTTTTCATATAATTAAAAAAATTATTTTGATTAAAAAATACATTTACTTTTATCATTTAATAAAAGAGTTAAAAAATCAATAAAAAAAATTAAATCCCAAATGATCCCTCAAATATAAACACAATAGATATAGATTAAAGCCAGAGGCCTTATTTATCAATAGGTTAAAAGAGTTAAAAAGTCATAAAAATCATTATAAGTGACATCGGTGGGCCCATAGAGGCTTTTGGCCTACCACTTAAAGCCCAATTCACGGCTCAAGTACTAAAACCCAACACCCGTGAGAACCTAGAGCTGAATTAGAAACCAATGGCATTCAAACAAGTGTCAAGCAAGGAACCAGCCACGTAAGCAAACAAAGATCCTATAGAGTTATTGCACCACACATCAGCCATTAATGAGGCTCCTGCAACATTAAATGTGATAACTCCTTCACGTCGGAACGAGCAGCCTCACCATGAATAAGGCAAGCTAGAGCATAGACTTTTGGCCAACATAACAGGTCGGAGTGAACAAGGAAATGATGAACAAAGGATATAAGGAGGCTTCCAAGACACACAAAAGGTTAAGTTCCCTATTATTATTCTCTCTCTACTCGCCATTACTCTCTTCTAACTTGATCGTCGGAGGGTCCGCTGGAGGACTCCCGTTCCCCGCTGGGCATTTGTGCAGGTATTTCGGTGGGCTTCGTGATCAGAGAACGGTGTTGGAAGCGTGGGTCAGCTCGACCCAACCCCCAGGGATTAGTAGTATCATCAGCTGGCGTCGTCTGTAGGAACGCCACTTCGCGTGACAGTTGTGCTTATTGTTACCGGAGATCTGTTCCCGATAATTCCTCATCGCTGGCCATCAAGGTGGATGGTCATAACGAGATCCATGGTTTCTCAACACAATGTCGTCGACCCCTAAGCTGACCCTCCCAATCCAAACAACCCACCTCAGTACTTCACAGAACTCACCAAACAGCATCAACCGCTTGGTTGAGCAAAACCAGACCTTGATCAACGCTTTGCTCCAGCGAAACCTCCCTATACCTCCTCCACCACCACAAGATATCCCTCCCAATCGGGAACAAACCCCGAGCCATCCTTTCCAACAAGCCCACCTTCCAACTTAGAGGGTCGGCAAGCCCCACCCCAAGACATGAACTCATCACCTTGAGATTTACATCCGTCCGTTTAAACACCTGCCCTTGAAGGAGATGCTAGTAGTGTTTAGCCTCCACTGCACTCAGGAGGTGACAATGTTCCTATTTGGGATGTGGAACTCCGAGCCATGAAACTCCAGCTTCAAGGAGTCATGCAGAACATACAGAATAAACCCTCCACAACAGCCAACTCTCTGTTTATCGCCTCCATCAGGGATAAACCCCTACCTCCCAAGTTCAAAATGCCCTCGATCGATTCTTTCAACGGCACAACAGACCCGGTTGACCATTTGGAGACTTACAGGATCCTTATGATCCTCTATGCTTTTCCTGATGAAATCATGTGTCGGGCTTTTCCCGTGACGGTTAAGGGGTCAGCTCGACTATGGTTTAGTCAACTGCCGCCAGACTCTGTCTTTACTTTCCAACACCTAAGTGATTCCTTTTTGAGCCATTTTATTGGCGCACAGCACCAGCGGCGCCCGACAACTCAGTTTCTTAATATTCGTCAGACGGAAGGGGAGTCGCTACGTAGCTTTGTCACTCGTTTCAATACCAAAGCCCTACAGGTGGCGAAAAATGACGACAAGGTCATCCTCATGGCTTTCATGGCCGGTTTACAATCATCCGATTTCCTTTTCTCCCTCTCCAAAAACCCTCCAACCTCCATAGCCACCATATTTTCCAAAACCCAAAAATATATGAACGCCGAAAACTCTTTGGCAACCCGCCAAGATACTACAACTAAAAATCCAACCCCTAGAGAGAAGAGAAAGGAATCTGAAACCAGACCCTCCCAATATACACAGCAAACCCCTTAATTTACTGATCGACTCGTTTGAGCCGATCGACCGGCACCTACTCGATTGCCCGGTCGGTTCAAGCGATACACCCCCCTCAATTCCCCCATGGAACAAGTCTTGAACCAAATCCAACGAGATTACAATCTGAAATAGCCCCAACCGTCACGATCTCCCTCTAACTGGCGAGATTAATCTAAGTACTGTCGTTTCCATCAGGACCACGGCCACAACACTGAGGAATGTGTTAACTTTAAAGACCAGGTAGAGGATTAGATACGATAGGGTTGCCTTAGCCAGTTCACGGCAGCCCGTCCCCAGCAGCGACCAAGGACTGACCCCCCTGGGGGCACTACCAATATATCCCTCCTTGACAACCCGCACAACCCAAGCGGGACAATGATCGGCCCCCACCGCAACCCGGAGCACAAGGCAACCCTGCCCCTCCGATCAGAGAGATCAAAGTCATAGCTGGCGGGCTTACATGTGGAGGTCCATTCCGTTTAGCCTAACGAGCTGAACTCAGAAAAATCAGACAGGGCTCCAATAAGGAAGTCGCGACATTGGATTGCCTCTTCAAACACCCCAAACAGTGGACTGAACCCATCACCTTTACGAAGGCCGATTGCACAGGCATCCGTTACCCCCACGACGACCCCCTCGTCATTTCTGCTCTCCTATCCAATTACAAGGTTAGACGGGTGCTTGTTGACAATAGTAGTTCTTCAGACATCATTTTCCTGAATGCCTATCACCAGCTCAAGGTCGGAGAAAAAAAATTGTCCCTTCTCCAGACCCCGCTAGTCGGCTTCACGGGGGATCGGGTGACCTCCATAGGCTCTACCAATCTTCCTATCACCATCGGAGAGTATCTACGGCAGACCACCAAGCTACTCACTTTCCTTGTCGTTGACTATCCTTCTGCTTATAACATAATCCTCGGACGCACAACTCTTAACGCTTTCAAAGCTGTCACCTATAGTCTTCCTCTAATCGGCGAGATCAATTCGAGTACTGACGTTTCCATCAGGACCATGGCCATAACACTGAGGAATGTGTTAACCTTAAAGACCAGGTAGAGGATTTGATACGACAAGGTCGCCTCAATTGGTTCACGACAGCTCGTCCCCAGCAGCGACCAAGGACTGACCCCTCCGGGGGGCACCACCGACATACTATCTAGCCATGAAATTTCCTACCGACCTTGGGGTAGGCACCATGAGGGGCGAGCAGACGATGGCCAGAGAATGCTATGTCGCCTCACTAAAAGAGGTCAAGCTGAATGAGGTTATGATCATCGAAGGACTCGACGTTAGAGACGAAGAAGAGTTAGTCAGAGGGGAACCAGTGAAAGAACTTGTTGAAGTCCCCATCGATCCTACCAATTCAGCCAAAACAGCCAGGATTGGCAGCCAACTATCCTTCTAGGCCAAGGCCGACCTTACAACTCTCCTAACTGAGCACAATGATGTATTTGCCTGGACCTATTCCGATATGCCGGGGCATCGATCCCTCTTTCATCACTCATCATCTTAGTATCGAGTCCCACTTCCGACCTTTCCGCTAGAGGCAGCGTATCTTTCACCCGGAATGCAATGTCCTCATCGCCTCTGAGGTAGACAAACTACTAAAGGCGCAGTTCATAAAAAACGTGGACTACCCTAGGTGGCTGTCCAATGTAGTCTTAGTCCTCAAAAACAATAGTAAATGGCGACTCTGCGTCGACTATTTCGACCTTAATCGAGTTTGCCCCAAAGATAGTTATCCCCTTCCCTAGGATAGATCTGCTGGTCGATGCCACTGCCGGACATCAGATTCTTAGTTTCATAAATGCCTTCTCCGGCTATAATCAAATTCTGATGCACCCAGTTGACCAGGAACACACCTCCTTTATCACAGACAGAGAAACTTATCACTATCGTGTTATACCGTTCGGCTTGAAAAATGCCTGAGCAACTTACCAACATTTGGTCAATGTCGTCTTTTACCACCAGATAGGCCGAAACATGGAAGTCTACTTTGATGACCTGCTAGTTAAGAGTAAACTCTCCTCTGATCATTTGGCAGACCTATGAGAAACCTTCGAAACCTTACGCAAATATCAGATGAAGCTGAATCCGGAGAAGTGCACCTTCGGTGTAGAATCTGGGAAGTTCTTGGGCTTTATGGTCAGCTAATGGGGCATCAAGGCCAATCCCGAAAAGATCAAGGCCCTGATAGAAATGCGGTCTCCCAAAACAGTCAAGGAAATGATGAACAAAGGATATAAGGAGGCTTATAAGACACACAAAAGGTTAAGTTCCCTATCATTATTCTCTCTCTACTTGCCATTACTCTCTTCTAACTTGATCGTCGGAGGGTCCGCTGGGGGACTCCCGTTCCCCGCTGGGCATTTGTGCAGGTATTTCGATGGGCTTCGTGATCAGAGAACGGTGTTGGAAGCGTGGGTCAGCTCGACCCAACCCCCAGGGATTAGTAGTATCATCAGCTGGCGCCGTCTGTAAGAACGCCACTCCACGTGACAGTTGTGCTCATTGTTACCGGAGACCTGTTCCCGATAATTCCTTATCGCTGGCCATCAAGGTGGATGGTCATAACGAGATCCATGGCTTCTCAACACAACGTCGTCGACCCCTAAGCTGACCCTCCCAATCCAAACAACCCACCTCAGTACTTCACAGAACTCACCAAACAGCATCAACCGCTTGGTTGAGCAAAACCAGACCTTGATCAACGCTTTGCTTCAGCGAAACCTCCCTATACCTCCTCCACCACCACAAGATATCCCTCACAATCGGGAACAAACCCCGAGCCATCCTTTCCAAGAAGCCCACCTTTCCAACTTAGAGGGTCGGCAAGCCCCACCCCAAGACATGAACTCATCACCTTGAGATTTACATCCGTCCGTTCAAACACCTGCCCTTAAAGGAGAGGCTAGTAGTGTTCAGCCTCCACTGCACTCAAGAGGTGACAATGTTCCTATTTGGGATGTGGAACTCCGAGCCATGAAACTCCAGCTTTAAGGAGTCATGCAGAACATACAGAATAAACCCTCCACAACAGCCAACTCTCCGTTTATCGCCTCCATCAGGGATAAACCCCTACCTCCCAAGTTCAAAATGCCCTCGATCGACTCTTTCGACGGCACAACAGACCCGGTTGACCATTTGGAGACTTACAGGACCCTTATGATCCTCTATGTTTTTCCTGATGAGATCATGTGTCGGGCTTTCCCCGTGACGGTTAAGGGGTCAGCTCGACTATGGTTTAGTCAGCTGCCGCCAGACTCTATCTTTACTTTTCAACACCTAAGTGATTCCTTTTTGAGCCATTTTATTGGCGCACAGCACCAGCGGCGCCCGACAACTCAGTTTCTTAATATTCGTCAAACGGAAAGGGAGTCACTACGTAACTTTGTCACTCGCTTCAACACCGAAGCCCTACAGGTGGCGAAAAATGACGACAAGGTCATCCTCATGGCTTTCATGGCCGGTTTACGATCATCCGATTTCCTTTTCTCCTTCTCCAAAAACCCTCCAACCTCCATAGCCACCATCTTTTCCAAAACCCAAAAATATATGAACGCCGAAAACTCTTTGGCAACCCGCCAAGATACTACAACTAAAAATTCAACCCCCAGAGAGAAGAGAAAGGAATCTGAAACCAGACCCTCCCAATATACACAGCAAACCCCTCAATTTACTGATCGACTCGTTCGAGCCGATCGACCGGCACCTACTCAATCGCCCGGCACCTACTCAATCGCCCGGTCGGTTCAAGCGATACACCCCCCTCAATTCCCCCATGGAACAAGTCTTGAACCAAATCCAACGAGATTACAATCTGAAACAGCCCCAACCGTAGCGATCTCCCTCTAACTGGCGAGATCAATCTAAGTACTGCCGTTTCCATCAGGACCACGGCTACAACACTGAGGAATGTGTTAACCTTAAAAACCAGGTAGAGGATTTGATACGACAGGGTCGCCTTAGCCGGTTCACGGCAGCCCGTCCCCAGCAGCAACCAAGGACCGACCCCCCCGGGGGCACTACCAACATATCCTTCCTCGACAACCGGCACAACCCAAGCGGGACAATGATCGGCCTCCACCGCAACCCCGAGCACAAGGCAACCCTGCCCCTCCGATCGGAGAGATCAAAGTCATAGCTGGTGGGCTTGCATGTGGAGGTCCATCCCGTTCAGCCTAACGAGCTGAACTCAGAAAAATCAGACAGGGCTCCGATAAGGAAGTCGCGACATTGGATTGCCTCTTCAAACACCCTAAACAGTGGACTGAACCCATCACCTTTACGGAGGCCGATTGCACAGGCATCCGTTACCCCCACGACGACCCCCTCGTCATTTCTGCTCTCCTATCCAATTACAAGGTTAGACGGGTGCTTGTTGACAATAGCAGTTCTTCAGACATCATTTTCCTGAACATCTATCGCCAGCTCAAGGTCAGAGAAGAAAAATTGTCCCTTCTCCAGACCCCGCTAGTCGGCTTCACGGGGGATCGGGTGATCTCCATAGGCTCTATCAATCTTCCTATCACCATCGGAGAGTATCTACGGCAGACCACCAAGCTACTCACTTTCCTTGTCGTCGACTGTCCTTCTGCTTATAACATAATCCTTGGACGCACAACTCTTAACGCTTTCAAAGCTGTCATTTACGGTCTTCCTCTAATCGGCGAGATCAATTCAAGTACTGACGTTTCCATCAGGACCATGGCCACAACATTGAGGAATATGTTAACCTTAAAGACCAGGTAGAGGATTTGATACGACAGGGTCGCCTCAATCGGTTCACGGCAGCCCGTTGTAGCAGTCCCCGAACGCCCCGGGAGGGTTAAGTCTCGTTCCGTTCATATCGGGTTAACTACAGTTCGGACTCAAATTGTCACGGTTCTTAATCTGAACCAAAGAGTCCAACTCTGGCAAATCGTTTTGAGAAAAAACAGATTTGGAAAAGAAGTGCCAAACATGGACTGCTTTGCCAGATACAGAGTCGCCACCTAAATATTTTTTTTAATGGGGAAATTTAGGAAACCCTGACTCGGTGCCAAAGGCCACGTGTCCGTCATTACCAAAGTTGCCTTGGCTCGGGAGCTTGGATACGATCGGGGAAGGTCAGCTATGAGCACCCCCTTTCGCCCGGTCCGAAGACCGGCCTCTACTAACCGTGATATCCGATTTTGAAAACATTATGTGTTCCTGTTCCGGTTATTAGCCTAGATTTACTGTGTTATGCGCACAGCAAACAAGTATAGACCAAATCGCCTAAGTTGGAACAAAACATTTCATGTTTGTTTTGAAAATGGTTTGCTACTCGCAAGCAGGCTAAAATGCAGGTTTTGCCACCCTCAAGTGGTCTTTAGAAAAGACGGTTTTGCCACTATTTAGTGGGCTTAAAAAAAAGAACTCACAGTTTTCATGCAGTGTTCCAACTTAAGTGATTTGACCTCCATCCACAGGCATTCAAGCAGTTATATCACATAAGCAGCTAGCCTCATGGTAATCATGCTATTATGGCAACATTCACACGCATGCGATATGCTAAAGCATAAAAGCTTACCTAGTACTCCAAGCCAAAACAGAAACTAGTTAGTAATCAAATGCATGATCCTAGTTCATGTTAAGTGGCTAATGCAACACAAGCAAGGATGCAATCTTAGACAGGCTCGGCTATCCTAAGCATGGCATGTGAAATGCTACACGTAACGAGTATTCAATTTGGAAATTGAAATTCAATGCGGTTAGCGTGATGTACCGAGCCCGGTGCATGTCAACAAATGCATGGATGCACGCATGCATTGCATAAGGTATGCTAAAATAAACGTGCCCTAATCTACCATTATAAGCAGGTAAATAAAAAGGAAGAAAGAAGTGGGGGTTAGAAGACATACACACCACTCACGCACACTTATTGCAAATTTGCCCTCACACGGAGGGACCAAAAGAATATACAGGCCGAATAAATAATACTGAATTAATTATTACAAAACCTCTAATCTAATTGACAAATTAAATGCAAAAAGAAAAGTGGCCACAGCCGCCCGCCTCGGGATGCGTGAATGATGCATGCTCGAATCCGACTTGCCCGGAAACCCGCGCCATGACACTGCTGCCTCTGCTTTTACTGCCCTGTCTCTCCAAAAATTGCCAAAGTCCCAGAATGCCTTCCTTGCATGCTGCTGTATACCACCGGCTGGAGGAAGTGCCCACCGGCCACTCACAATTTCCATCGGCTGCTTAGGAGATTATCGGCCATGAATATAGTGCCGGTCGGCACTATATACTGCCGGTCGGCACTATATACTGCCGGTCGGCAGAGAATTCCTGCAGAGGACAGTTTTGACAGCAGCAGCAGACAGACAGTGCATGGTGGAATTTTGAGCATATGTAAGCATGGCCAATGCTCCCTATCATGTATGGGACTCAAGGAAGCATGGACCTTGGTCCTTGGGCCATCAATTATGCATCTTGATGCATGATGGCCTAAGGGGCCAAGATGGCAATTCAATGTAAATATGCATGCAACACACAAAATGAGAACCAAGACGCTATCATGTCAAGGTCAAGGGCCTTAGTGACATGAGAATTGAGGTGTGTTTTTCCACTTGAAGTACAAACACCCCTCATTTCTCACACTTGGTTTGACACCCCAAACCAAGTAATGCAATGCATGTTATGCAAACATGGCTCAAAGGGTGCAATATGAGATGAAATGCAAGACATATCGAATGTAATGCAACATATTATGGCAAGTGTGCAATACTAGGTATGCAAGATGCAAAGTGTGATGCAAACATGGACATTTAAGGCAATAGGATTGACATGTGTCAAGACCATATTGACCAAGCATGCAACAAACATCAAATAAATGTGTAATGGTGGACTTAACCACAATGGGACAGACCTCAAACCTCCCCAAACCACCCCAAAACAATGGCAAAACATGCCCAAAAAATGGGCAAAATGCTATGCAAGCATGCAAGTTAATGAGCCTAAACCTAAGGCACCAAAGAGAGCATCTTACTACCATTAATCATGACCACTCATGGCATGTATTAGGCCACCAAAACAGATTTCTAGCATGCAAAAATACACCCAAATCCCTTGATATGGCAGCCCCAAAATACCCTAAACATATAAGTGTGCATAAGGCATATTCCTAGGCCTAAAGGAGCACATCCTTAAAGCATGAAATAGGTCACGTATGCAAATATATAGGCATGATTTATGGACTGAAATATGGTCCTAAATGATGCCAAATCATGAGGATGGTCCAAGCTAAGCATATTAAAGGCTAATATGCTTAAGGTTTACAAACCAAAACACTAAGCAACCACATCAAGCACACCAAACATGGCAAAATCAGTGGCTCACAGCCCTTAAACATGTCAAATCATGGCCAAAGACTTCAATAAGCTAAGCCTAAATATGAAGATATGCAAGGCTAAACATATGACACATTTCTAGGGAAAATGGAGGATTACAAAGCAAGTATAAAAAGCATGCTAAGGACCACAAAATCACTTTTGGGTAGAGATGAAATATGATCTAAAACACCCAAAAAAGCTCTGAAATGGTACCAAAAACAAGCAAGCATACATGTTCCCTTTTAAGCCAAAGACAAAGGCAAAAGAGGGACAAAGGGGAGAGGGGTGTCCCTCCCCTATACAAGACTTCAAACCACCTTATTCACCACTAAAAACCCACTGGTTTTCAGTGGTGAAAGGACCCAAAACAACAAGGCAAATAAGGCTCAAAATAAAGACACCAAATAGGCCAAAATAAGGCCTAAAATGGTGAGTTTGCACTCAAACCACAAAATGACCTTAATGAAATTTCAAAAGCAAGAAAATCTAAGACTTTTTTCAGTTATACACAAAGCTCAAAACACAAAGCAAGATAGGTAAAAACTTGTTGCAAAAATGGGGAATCTAAAGTAAAGTGCTCACCCTTGAAGAACACTTGAAGAACAGGTGGTGCAGCCCTCCTCTATTGATCAAAACCAGTCCAAAAACTCAAAAAACAACCCTCCAAGCCTCCCAATCTCGAGCTAAGGTGTAATGGTGTGTGTATTGGTGCAAATGTAAGGTAAAACCACACTTTTAGGCCCTAAAACACACACACAAGAGGAGAGAGAGGTAAAATCTAGAGAGAGAGAGAGAGATATGGCAGATATATAGATACACAAGCTCTGGTTTTTTATAAAAAATGGTTAACCTCTCTCAAAGGGAGAGAGGTGGTGTTTATATAGGCCAAGACCAAGCCAAATGACTTAATGGCTAAGCAAAGGAAAAGGGGCAAGAGGTGCAAAGGAGTCTTGGCTTCTTGGAGAAGCTAAGACAGCTGGCCAAGCTTCTCCAAGAAGCTTGGCCCAAAAGGATCAACCTTCTAGAAGGTTTTAGGGGTGCAAAGGTGCAAAGGGGTCACCCCTGTGTACGGGGATGAGTGATAGTGCATTCCAGCTGGCACAATTGGCATGCACCATGCCTCAGAGGTGCAAAGGGTGCACGCCGGCCAGCCAAATAAATCATCGGCACAAAAAAGTGCCGGTGGGCAACATATAGTGCCGACCGGCCAAATATTTTAGCAAAACAGTGCCGGCGGTACACACATGTGGCCGGTGATGGTAGGAAAGGGCCTGTGGTGTGTGGGGATGGCCAACAAGCCATTCCCTGCCCTTCAAGACAAAAACACAAGTGTTTGGTGCAAAACCAGACACAAAACGGTCGAGTTCGGAGATCCTGAGGCAGGGCGCGTAGCCGAGACCTCCGGGAACTCCAAACGAACACAAACATGGATAATCACCGAATGTTCAAACGGTGACGTCCAAGTCTTGAGGACGGTCAAAAATGGAGTGTCTACACCCGTCCCCAGCAGCGACCAAGGACTGACCCCTCCGGGGGGCACCACCGACATATTATCTAGCCATGAAATTTCCTACGGACCTTGGGGTAGGCAACATGAGGGGCGAGCAGAGGATGGCCAGAGAATGCTACGTCGCCTCACTAAAAGAGGTCAAGCTGAATGAGGCTATGATCATCAAAGGACTCGACGTCAGAGACGAAGAAGAGTTAGTCAGAGGGGAACCAGTGAAAGAACTTGTTGAAGTCCCCATCGATCCTACCAACTCAGCCAAAACAGCCAGGATCGGCAACCAACTATCCTCCTAGGCCAAGGCCAACCTTACAACTCTCGTAATTGAGCACAATGATGTATTTGCCTGGACCTATTCCGACATGCCGGGGCATCGATCCCTCTTTCATCATTCATCGTCTCAGTATCGAGTCCCACTTCCGACCTTTCCGCTAGAGGCAGCGTATCTTTCACCCAGAACGCAATGCCCTCATCGCCTCTGAGGTAGACAAACTACTAAAGGCGCAGTTCATAAAAAACGTAGACTACCCTAGGTGGCTGTCCAATGTAGTCTTGGTCCTCAAAAATAATGGTAAATGGCGACTCTGCGTCGACTATTCCGACCTTAATCGAGCTTGCCCCAAAGATAGTTATCCCCTTCCCTATGATAGATCTGCTGGTCGATGCCACTGCCGGACATTAGATTCTTAGTTTCATAGATGCCTTCTCCGGCTATAATCAAATTCTGATGCACCCAGTTGACCAGGAACACACCTCCTTTATCACAAACAGAGAAACTTATCACTATCGTGTTATACCGTTCGGCTTGAAAAATGTCGAGCAACTTACCAACGTTTGGTCAATGTCGTCTTTCACCACTAGATAGGCCGAAACATGGAAGTCTACTTTGATGACATGCTAGTCAAGAGTAAACTCTCCTCTAATCATTTGGCAGACCTATGAGAAACCTTCGAAACCTTACGCAAATATCAGATGAAGCTGAATCCGGAGAAGTGCACCTTCGGTGTAGGATCTGGGAAGTTTTTGGGCTTCATGGTCAGCTAACGGGGCATCAAGGCCAATCCCGAAAAGATCAAGGCCCTGATAGAAAATGCGGTCTCCCAAAACAGTCAAGGAGGTTCAACGGCTCATTGGCAGAGTCGCCGCTCTCAATCGTTTTATTTCCGGGGCAACAGACAAATGTCTTCCATTTTTTAAAGTCCTCCGACAGGCTTTTGAGTGGAACACCGAATCTGAGGAGGCCTTTCAACAACTGAAGCAGTGCATGGCCAACCCCCCTCATCTCTCAAGCGCTCTCAAGCAAAACCCTCTTCCTCTACTTAGCTGTATCAAACATTGTAGTCAGTGTTGCCCTCATCAGGGAAGACAGCTCACTACAGCGTCCAGTCTACTACATTAGCCGCGCTCTCAAGGGGGTAGAACAGAACTATCCTCTGCTGGAAAAAATGGCCCTCGCCTTAGTTTTAGCCTCAAGGCGACTTCGACCTTATTTCCAAGCTCACTCCATAGTGGTTCTCACTGACTAGCCTTTGAAGAAGGTCATGCAATAACCAGAGTTGTCGGGCAAACTTATGCAATGGTCCGTCGAGCTCAATCAATTTAAAATCTCTTACCGACCTCGAACAGCAATCAAAAGACAGGCCATCGCCGATTTTATCTTGGAATTCACCAATCTCACTCCAAACATGCCCCCTTCGCCAACGCAATTTAACACTGAGGCAGAAGACCCCCATTCCTGGACCCTTAGTGTTGATGGATCACCCTGCAAAGAAGACAGTGGGGCCGGTCTCATGCTCACCGCTCCCGAGGGTGGGTATTTCAAGTGTGCCCTCCGTTTCCTATTTGACGCTAGCAATAATGAAGCTGAATATGAGGCCTTGATAGCAGGTCTTCGACTGGCCAGAGACATTGGTATAAGCCATATCCAAGTGTTCAGTAATTCCCAATTGATCGTTGGGCAGATTACTGGGGAATTTGACGCAAAGGAAGACACGATGCGAGCCTACAGGGACATTGCATTCTTTCTTGTTCGCCTTTTTAATACTTTCCAGATCAGACACATCCCTAGGTTAGAAAACTCCAAGGCGGACGAAATGGCCCAATTAGCCTCGACCGACTAGTCAGACCTCAGCCATGGCATCCGCATTGAATACCTGGCCCATCCGGCTACTTCGCCAAATCAGCAAGAGGTTCACTTTTTCCAAAACGAACCTATCTCATGGGCTGCAGACATCCTTCTGTTTTTGACATGAGGGGAGTTGCCAGACGATAAACAGCAGGCCGCTAAAGTCAGAGCCCGGTCGTCCAATTACATCTTCATCAGCGCCCTACTGTACAAACGAGAATTCTCACGCCCATACCTCAGGTGTCTCAGTCCTGCTCAAGCGACCTATGTGATGAGAGAAGTCCATGAGGGCATCTGTGGTAATCATTCGGGCGCAAGGTCTATGGCCCATAAAATCCTCCGCACCAGTTACTTCTTGCTTACTTTCAACCAAGATGCCACCGAATTTGTGCTTAAATGTGATAAATGCCAGCTCTTTGCCAACATCCTCCATTCTCCATCAACAGAACTGATTACGCTGAGTAGCTCCTACCCCTTCGCCAAGTGGGGCTTCGACTTAGTCGGTCCCTTGCCCACTGGTAGAGGCCAGACCAAATTCGCTGTGGTTGCCATTGACTACTTCACCAAATGGGTGGAAGCAGAACCCCTCGTTACAATCACTAAGCGAAACACCACCAAGTTCATCTGGCAGTCAATCGTGTGCCAATTTGGAATCCCCCAAGCCATCGTTTCGGACAACGGTAAACAATTTGACAATGCAAGTTCAGGAAATTCTGTGCAAAGCTCCACATTAGGCCATGTTTCTCCTCCCCAGGTCATCTCGAAGCTAATGGGCAAGTCGAAGTCACCAATCGCTCCCTCTTGAAGATCATCAAGACTAAGTTAGAAGCCACTAAAGGACTCTAGGCTGAGGAATTACTGAACGTGCTTTGGACTTATCGAACGATCGCCTGAACCCCTCATGGGGAGACCTCTTTTCACCTAACATACGGTGCTGAGGCAGTCATCCCAGTGGAAATCGGCTTGCCGACCCCTCGGGTTTTACACCCGAATCCAGAACTAAACGAAGAGTTACGTCAGGCTGACTTGGACCTAATTAAAAAGCTCCAAGAGACAACTGTTGTCAGATGGGCGTCATATCAGCAGAAAATGAGAACACATTCTAACCGCAAAGTCTGACCTCGAGAGTTCGCAATGGGTGACCTAGTCTTGCGCAAAGCAACCCTTGCCACTAAAAATCCGACCGAGGGCAAGTTAGCAGCTAAATGGGAAAGACCTTATATTGTCAAAGCCAGACCCCGCCCGGGCACTTATCGTCTCCAAGATATGGAAGGCAGAGACCTCCCCTATCCATGGAATGCCGAGCACTTGAAGCGTTATTTCCAGTGAAATGGCGTCTCCTGTTTTTGTATTGTTCAAATGTTGTATGTTCTTTTTGCCGATATGCACACTTGTTCATTTTCGCCCTTTCCATACATGGTGTAAACTTGTGATCAATAGGCTGTGCCTTAAATGACAACAATTTAACATCTCCATTATCTGTGTTTCGTTTCAATAACAACTTTTTGACCAAGCCTCAACCAGACTGAGTTAATTGAAGCCTCAGCTAGACTGAGCATGAAGAGCTCAGATAGACTGAGTTAACTAAAGCTTCATCTAGACTGAGCATAAAGAGCTTAGCCAGACTGAATTAACTAAAGCCTCAGCCGGACTGAGCACGAAGAGCTCAGCCAGACTGAGTTAACCAAACCCTTAGCCAAACTGAGCATGAAGAACTCAGCCAGACTGAGTTAACTAAAGCCTCAGCCCGATTGAGCTCTTCAAGTCTCAGCCAGACTGAGCACAAAGAACTCAGTCAGTCTTAGTCAAAACTAGTCTCATCTACACAAAGCATGCAATTACAATCAGTCGCTACCAGACTTAGTTAAAATCCCAGTTCATAATCATCCATTTTTACTATTCATACAAGTCAGTCTGCTTGCCCATTTTTACTATTTTTACAAGATATGTTACTTATCAAATTTCATATTCCTAAATTTTTCTTACCCATTTTTATCCAATTCTACTCAGCCAGTTTTACCATTCAAACTTTACAAATCAAAGCAACAACAACAACAACAACAATAACAGAACTCGTCGTTTTATTAACAAACTTGCACTTTTATACAATTCATTACAGAAATTACATGTACCAAAAAAAAAAAAAAAAAAACAAAACAATTTTATATGCTTAATCTCCCTCGCTTGACGCGAGATCTTCCTCTTCAACCTCCTCATCCAAGGGGGTCTGGGCAAGGTCGTCTTCTCCTACCTTTACGAGACTGAAGTCCACGTCTGGGAACAGCTCTTGTGCCTTATACTTGAAGGACATCCAGCCGCTGTCCTAGCACTGGCTCATCCCGTGCTTGTAGAAGTCGAATCGCTAAAAGCTTTGGATCACTTCTTCTTTGCTCCTGCCTTCAGCGGCCGCTCCCGACGGCCCAGCACCCCCTTTTCCCTCATTTGCCAAGCTTTGAGCGACTGCAGCGTCGATGGTCATCTAGAATTCAGCGGACCCTTTAAATTGCTCCACAACCGCCACACATAAATCGGGGTACGCTGCTATCTCAGATGCCAATTTGGTCCTCTTTTATGCCAATGACTTCTCAAACTCGGCAATTCAACCATCTGCTTCTTCTTTGTCCTTAATTGCCTAGTTACGCAGATCTTCATTGTTGGCAAGGGCCTCTTCAAACCTTTCATTGGCAGTGGTGCAAGCCTATTGGACCACGCCTAGCTTCTTCTGCTCGCCCATCAACTCGAACTCCAGCGATACCGTCTTATGGCACACCGCTTCCAGCTCTGATTTGTTCATGACGAGCTCGACGGCTACACGCTCTGCCAAGTAGCTCTGCACCACCGCCAGTACTTCCATCTTCTTTGCCCTTTATGCATACTCTAGCCTCTTTACACACGCACTCCGAGCGGCTTTCCTCCAGCCCGCTGTCTCAACCCATACGTTCTGCAGCTGCGCTTTCACCTTTTCTGCCTCCACCTTCGCGCGTGCTGCCTTATTCATCAAGGTAGCCACCAAGGTCGTCGCCTCCATCTGTGCTGAGCAAAACCCTCTCAGGAAGTCAACTTCTGTTAATCGCGCCATTGACCGCAAGGCCGCATCCTCTACTTACCCAACAAGACGGTCGACAGCAACCCTGGCTTCGCCTCCTTCTTCTACAGACTGACCTGCCACCGTGCGCACGTGGTACATGACGGTCTTCAACGTGGTGCTCGTCTCTGATTTGCTAACCCCAACTTTCCCTTTACCAGGACTGGGGGACACTTCTGGCATAGGCCCCAACTTGAGCGGCTGCGGCCCCAACCTCTCACTTACTGCCACTTACTTTGACTATGCCATGCTCGTCAGCACTTGGGCATTTGGGCCCATGGCTTCTTTCACCACTTGGATTCTCTCATTTTGGGGCTTCCTCCGCCCTCTCATCCTTCGTCTTCTTTAAAACAGGGGCACCCTTACTCCCCTCTGCCGCCGCCCTCTTTTTTTTCGTCTCCTTTAACACCGCCTCCACCTCCTGTTTACTTCTCTCTTCAGCGGATCCACTAGGGGCGGCAGTGGCACAAAATCAGTCAGATTTTTGTCTCCCAACGGCTTAGGCCATGGTTAGACCCGCTCCCTCATCACCAGCTTAGGCGCAGGCCCCAACTGTAATTCCTTATTCTTGTACGCCTTGGCAAACGTTTTCCGCTCTTCCGCCTCCTGCACCTTTCTCCTTACCTCTAACTCCTCCCGTGCAGGATCCTCCTCAATCGGCTGCGGCCCCAGACTCAGGGCGAACAGGGTTGATGGTCGAATAAGGTCATTCCACTTCACACCCTCCTTCTCCCTCCACTTCTTAACCCGTTTCACCCTATTCTCGGCATTCGCTTCTAGCCTTGGCTCCACCGACTTCGTGGGGACTTTCTACGTTGTGCGTACCCCCCTCCCACCATTTGATGATACATAGAACCACCTCGATCTCCACCCCTTCACCAATGATGGTAAGCCCGCCACTAGTCCTCTACCCGCCACCGCTTGTAAGGTCACCCACGTTTCTTGCTGACTAGAGGCCTTGTAGCAAGAAAAGAATTCCTCCACTGTCATCGTTGCCCCCCCGGTCGCCTGTGGCCATGCAATCGCACAGGCCATTAGTATTTTCCATGCGTTGGGCATCAGCTGCTCTAACGCCACCTCCAGTCGGTTTAGTACGTCCACCACTATTTGGGGGAGCGGCAGCCTCAACTCTCTCGGCAACGCTTCCTCGTACAACGTAAATTTCTTTGGTCATGCATTCGACGGCCTCTCCTTAGACGTGGGCAACTTCAGCTCTATCTCTGTCGGAATCTGGTACTTCCTTCATACCTCCTCTAACTCCTCCGCCGTGAACTTTGACTTATCGGCCTTGGTATGCCAGTGGTCCGGTTCCACTTGGCTAATTGGTCTTGCGGCTACGATCATCGTAGATGGGCGAGCTCGCGCTGCTTTCTCCGCCCATTTTTCCTCCCGCCTCTGTGCTCTGTATTGCTTCACTAACTCCACTGCATCGTTTTCTCCCAATGCCTCTAGCCTCATGGTTGGCACTTCATCTCGAGCCATCTCTTCTACGTTTTTGCGTATTGCTTCGGATGATGGCATGATGAAGTTCGCAAAGTATTGGAGAGGCGTATCACACGAAACAAATGAGTTCAACTCTGGGATATGTTGGTTTTTCGCAAAGTGGTATGCAAAACAAATAATTTCAAATGCCCACGATTTGTCTATATTTCAAGGATTAAGATTAAATTTCGCCAGTTTGAAAATTTCGAAAGTTTCCACCCCCGCATTTTCCAAGTCCTATATTAGTCCTAACCCTTCACTTCCTACTAACGCATCACCTCCCTTATCACTGGATCATGCCACGTGTATAACTACGATTCACTACATTTTCCCCTTCCCTGTTTATTCCACTTCACATCACCACGTGCCCCGCCACTCCTCAAGCCCTACGCGCTGTCACCACTTCACGATCAGTTCCCCCTTTCGCGGTCGGCCCTCATCTCGGTCGGTCTTCTCGCTCGGTCCCCTTTTCGCGGTCGGCCCTCCTTTCGGTCGACCTTCTCGCCCGATCCCCTCATTTTTCCTATGCGGTCGGCCTTTCTCTCACTCGGCCCGTACAATCCCTGTCTTTCTTCTTATTCCCTTCGTTAGACTGAAGCTACACTTGGGAATGGGGGATTACTGACATCAGTGGGCCCATAGAGGCTTTTGGCCCACTGCTTAGAGCTCAATTCACAGCTCAAGCACTAAAGCCCAACACTTTCAAGAACCCAGAGCTGAATTAGGAACCAATGGCATCCAAACATGTGTCAAGCAAGGAACCAGCCACGTAAGCAGACAAAGATCCTACAGAGTTATTGCACCACACATCAGCCATTAATGAGGCCCCTGCAACATTAAATGCGATAACCTCTTCATGTCGGAACGGGCAGCCTCACCATGAACAAGGTAAGCTAGAGCATAAACTTTCGGCCAACATGACAGGTTGGAGTGGACAAGGAAATGATGAACAAATGATATAAGGAGGCTTCCAAGACACACAAAAGGTTAAGTTACCTATCATTATTCTCTCTCTACTTGCCATTACTCTTTCCTAACTTGATCGTTGGAGGGTCCGCTGGGGGACTCCCGTTTCCCGTTGGGCATTTGTGGAGGTACCTCGGTGGGCTTAGTGATCAAAGAACGGTGTTGGAAGCGTGGGTCAGCCCGACCCAACCCCCAGGGATTAGTGGTATCATTAATAAGTTATCACATCATTTTCTTTATTTTTTATTTTTTTTATTTTTATAAAAATCTAACAAACCAATGAAAATAACTAATTTCCAAATGAGCCCAGAATAATTGTAATCTAATCCATAAAACTCTTCCAATGGACAAAAGCCCTATTTGGTAGGGCTTATTTTCAGCTTATTTCAGCTTTTTGCTTAGTTTAAGCTATTTTGGTGTGTTTGGTTCAGCTTAATAATACAGATTATAACTTTTTGTAAACTAAAAATCAGATTTTTCTTTGAGTGGAAGAGGAGAAGCTTTTCCAATCAACTTAAGCTCGTAGTTACAATTTGAGAGGCAAAATGACTTAAATGCCCTCACAATTTCAAGTTATTACAAGTGTACCATGTATATAAATCAAAACACACTCATTTTTGTCTCTTGCACGAAGGTATTTATGAACCATTCTCTCTTCTCCTCTCTCTCTCTCTCGCACGAACCAATGAACCAGAGATCTCTCTCTCGCATGAACCAATGAACTAGAGCTTTCTCTCTCGCACGAACCAATGAACCAGAGCTCTCTCTCTCGCTTTCTCTGTTACATCCATGGCGCCGTACCTAGGATTTTTCATCATCGATTTCGGGTTTGGCGGGTGGAATGTCGCCTCAAATCCATTTGATCTGAAATATCAGATTTGTTATATATGTATATATGTCTGTGGGCGTGTGTATTTGTAGCGTTCGAGGACTCCGTATGAAGTCGGATGGTTGCTAGAGGGGTTCGCCGCCGGCGAGGACAAGATGAGAATGAGAAATATGTGATTGTTCTTACCGATTAGGGAAATCCATCTTAGTCTGTCTCATTTTCTCTCTCTATGTATGTAGTTTCCGGATCTTTTTTTTTTTTCTCTTTGTTATTGTTGTCCAATAGATCATCCTTCTTCAAATTTGTTTTTTTTTTTTTTTTTTATTTGTTGTTGCTGTTGTCCAACAAATAATTTGTTTTTTATTTTTTTATTTTTGGGGTGATCATGAAACAAATCTGAAATGGCTCAGATCTGTACATATATATAATTTGCTTTGCCTCTATATTTCAATATATAGGATTTGATTTGGGTCTATATTTTTGTTGGAAAAATGGTTTAAATATAGGCATATTTTTTAGCCCAAATTTGAGTGGGCCCCAAACGTCTTTTGGGGTGGGTCCGAAGAGGTGACGTATTCCTTACCGCGTGGCAAGTCACACGGTGAAGACGGAATGTCAAAACCAAAGAGGTGAGTGAATGGGAAGTTGATGTCCGAAGAAGTGAGTGAATGGGAAGCTGATGTCGTTTTCGGGTTTAACATTAATTTTTTAGATAAAAAATTCTTTTGAATTTTTTCAATAAAAATTATTGTGGGAATTTAATTTAATTCTAAATTCAAATTTTGGGTTCCTAAGTGGTTTCCTAAAATTTGTACCTCTTACTTTATTTATTAAACTATTCAATTTGTTTAATATATATATATATATATATATACAGAATTGGAAAGCACTTAAACCAAATTCATTTGAATTAAAACCTAAATACATAAATTAAGTACATACAGAAAATAACTTACAATTACAATTGTAGCAACTGCAAGGATCTTAATTGGGTTACAAACGGGAAGAGGTAATTTTCACTCAGAGCTCTCTGTTTTTTCTGGAAAACTGAAAAAATAAAAACTTGAAGACTACTGAATGAATTCATTACAACATATAGAAAAGGAAAAGTAAAATAGTATGTGACTTTGGTGACTGATGAAGGCAGCTGGCAGCGCACAAAGTAAAGCAGATGCTGTCGGTTGCTTTCGGTGGAGTGATTGCACGAATGAGCAGCTTTAGTAATAGTTGATTGAGGTGAATAGTGACAGTGAATAGTAAAAGTGAACAGTAAATTTTACTATTCATCACTTTCGGTGGAACATGTGAATATAGGAATCATTATAGATATAAATTAGCAGCTTTTCTCATAAGAGTATTGATTGAAGCTAATTTGTATTTATAGGGAATCCTATGTTGATCAGGCATATGGGTCCTGAGCATCTTGGAACTCAGATCTTCCATATGAGATGGGTTGAGTAGTTGATCCTTCAGAAGATTGTGATTGGTCTGAACTGTCTTCTGAATTTTCTGAACTGTTTTACTGGGCTTCACCTTGATCCATAATTTTGCAGACTAATTGGAGCACTTCATCTTTGGATAATTTGGACTTTCCTTTAGATTTGATCTTGGGCTGAGCAGGAGGTGAACTGGGCTTTGACTGAGTCTTGGATTTGGATTTTGATTTGGACTTTGATTGAGTCTTGGGCTGAGTCGGTACTGCAGGAGCTTTGGACTTAGCCTTGGACTTTGATTTATCAGTTATGGGCTGAATCTTGGACTTGGATGAATTGGGCTTGGATCCACTAGATGAGGGGCTTCCAAGGTTGATTGGAGGAAGGCTGGGCTGACTTCCTTGGCTGATTGCAGCAGTTGGGTTCTGCTGGGCTTTGATCATAGATGGAGTTGGAGCGCATTGATCAATGCGGAATTCTTCTTGAACAATTTCAAAAATTCGGGGCACATTAAACTTAGCCCACCATTTAACAGAATGTTGACGGGTGATTATATTACCATCAATTCCATAATGCCATTTAAATATCCATGGGAGTTTATATTTGGATATAAAAATTAACAAAGATGGAAATTGTTTCTGATGAGTGGTGAATGGATAAACAGAGGAGAAATAGTTGATTAATTCAATGAGATCACCAGGAAGAATATCTGAAATGGCGCCATAATGAGTCCACCATCTCAGAAACCAAGTAGGTAACTCAGATTTGAATTTCTGATCAAAGAAGATGAACCAAGAGTGACTGAAGGATTCATTTTGGTACAAGAAAATCTTGAACCAAGCATCAATGTAATCATGGTAATTATATTGAATAGAGTGGCTAGGTAAATCTCGAAGCTGATAAGGAGGACCCCATTCAGCTAGGAAAACAATGTTGTGAATGTAAATGGAGTGATACAAAACCTTGCTGGCATAGGTTCGATCATAAATAGGTTTGATTAAAACTGATTGGTGATGGATCAAAATATCTTTGTAATAAGTGAGTGTTTTCTCTGGATGTGAGAGGATGAAATGGCATCCAGAGCCAAAATAGGATTTAGCAATTTCATGAATTACTTGGCTTTTGGGGTGACTGGGTTCCTTGTAGAACAAATTAGTAGTGTGTGATTTGGGGTAATCAGATCGAGATGACCTGACTGGGTTAACAGGGTATAGAGTGACTGAAACAGATTGACTAGAAGCAAACGGATCTGTAGCCAAAGCAGATGAGTAATTAGGTCGATAAATGTTACCAAGGACTTGATAACGGTTAACCATTTCAAGTGAATAGGATGGAATGGGTGACTCTAAAGGAGGCGGAACAATGAGTTGATTAGGTTTACTGGAAGATAGGACCAAAGCCTTAGAAAGAGGCCTTGGGCGAGACATCTGTGAATTAAACAACAATAATTAGCAACCAGAAAGAAGATCTAAATAATTCTGGTAGTAATTCAAATGACTAATGTATTCAGTAAGTAAATTGCGGCGAGCTTGAATTTGATGGTAATTGATATATTAGGCTCGTTTAGTAGTTTTTCTGGCTAATTGGAGTCGTTGAATACGGAAGGTTACTTGGTGAATCAAGGTCTGGTAATGGATGATTTGGGTTTTAATATATGAAATATGTGGAGTTGCACTCATCCCTTACCCCCCTGTAAAAATTCCCGGGTAAGAAAATCAGGAAGGGAATTTTGACAACCAGGAATATAGGTAATATCAAAATAAAAAATACTTAAAATAGATTGCCAACGGGCAAAAATTTGCTTGCTAGCAAGATTTTGAACATCTTTTTCCAAAACATATTTAGCAGATTTGCAATCAACACGAAGTAAAAATTTTTGATTTAAAATATCATCTTGAAATTTTTGAATACATAAAACAGTAGATAAAATCTCTTTTTTAATAGTACTATAATTTAATTGTGCTTTATTCCAAACACCAGAATGATAACGGACAATTTGTTCAGATGATTGAGGAGTGACTTTCTGGAGGAGAATGCCACCATAACCAATATCAGAAGCATCGGTTTGAATAATTTTGAATGAATTCTCAGTAGGAATACCAAGACAAGGAAGAGATTTAACATATTGTTTAACTTGTTGAACAATGGCAGTGTGAGCAGGAGACCAAGGAGGAGGATTATCCTTTAACCTATCAAACAGAGGTTGACAGACTTTCCTAAGGTCTTTATAGAATTCAGCAATGTAATTAAGGGAACCTAAGAACCTTTGTAATTGGGTTTTGTCAAGAATTTCATCAGGAAATTTGGAAGCAAATTCAATAGATCGACTAATAGGGAGAATAGTATTTTGGTGAATATCATATCCTAAAAACCTAACTTTAGTTTGAAATAATTTAATCTTAGGGGCAGATATGACTAAACCATGACTTTTAATTGTATAAAAGAATGCAGTTAAATGTTTCCAATGGTCATGAATTGATTTGGAAAAAATCAGGATGTCATCAATATACACAATAGAAAAATGAGTAAATGGGTTGAATATATCATTCATGATGTTTTGGAATTCACTAGGAGCATTTTTTAATCCAAAGGGCATGACATTCCATTCATATTGACAAAAAGGTGTATTAAAAGCAGTTTTGTATCTATCTTGAGGATGAATTTGAATTTGCCAAAAACCCCTTTTTAAATCAAATTTACTAAAAATAACAGCTTGATTAAGTCTCTTAATTAAGTCTTTTTTATTAGGAATAGGATATCGAATCCATTCTAAAACAGCATTTAATGGTTTGTAATTAATAACTAAGCGAGGGACACCTCTTTCTAATTCAGCATTTTTATTAACATAAAAAGCAGGACAAGACCAGGGTGATTTACTAGGATTAATAATTCTATTTTTTAATAATTCATTAATTTCTTTTTTACACATTTCTAACAATTCATGATTCATTTGAATGGGTCTAGATTTAGTAGGAATTTGTCTTTCATTAAAATTTTTAATATACGGTAAAGTAACTATATGTTTTTTCCTATGCCAAAATGCAATAGGTAAAGATGAACAAACAGTTGATTCAAGTTTTAATTTAAAATTATTGATTTGAGAAATGAGAACATGATCAGTTAATTGTTGATTAATTCTTTTATAATTAATTTCTTCTTTAAGAAAATTGATTTGTCGAGTTAATCGATTAATAATATGGGAAATAGAACAATCTTTTAATTGATTTAATTCAAGCATTTCTGGTGGAAATAAGAATATAAATGTAACAGGTTGGCCTAAAACATGAGTAGTTATGCCTTCACTAGAAGTAGTAAATGGATATAACAAGGATATGAATGGTGTGCCTAAAATGATGCGATCAGTCATATTTTTTACTAAAACAAATGTGGTTTTAAAACAAACATTATGTTGGCAAACATGGACTTTAGGTAATTTATACTTAATATGCATTTTACTACCATTAGCAGAGGTTAATTTCTCTTGACATTTTTCATAATATTTAGTAGGAAGTAATCATTCTTGAATACAATTTAAATCAGCACCAATATCAATTAAAGCAACTAACTCTAATTCAAAATCTTCGACAATAATTTTAATTTTTGAATACCATTTTTGCATATAGATTTTATTGAGTAAGTTTAATCATTTGTTTTCAAGGTTAGTAGGTTGAGGTCGATTATCAAATATAAGTTTAGCTGGATTAGTATGATCAGAATCAGGATCAGAATTATGTTCAGATTCATGAGGTGATGTATGTGGATTAGGTTGGAAATTAGTTAAACTTTGATTAAGTTTTAGAGTGATAATTTCATCTTCTAATTTTTTATCCTTATTCTGAAGATCACGGATAGTTTGTTTAATTTGGTTGATTTCAGATTGTAAATCTTGAAGTGTAATCTCTTTAGTTTTATTTTTAAATTTTTCCAGAGTCTTGGATAAACTAATAATAGGTTTATTAAATTTAGGTTTATTATCCGATTGAAGTAATAAAGCTTTTAATTTATCAATATATTGTTGTTTTAAATTAAGATCATCTAATTTACTAATTAAGTCAATTAAACCAGATTCTTCTTGAGTGTGTTTGGTAAGAATAGAAATCTATTTAACTGGTTTACAATAAACATCATTACATCCTAAAGTAATTTGATTATCTGAATCAGAATTATCACTATTCGAAGGGGAATTAGATGTAGATGGAGGAACAGAAGAGGAATCATTATCAGATTGATTTAATTGAAAGATTTCAAATAACTGAATTTTGGATTCTTCATTGATTTGGAGTTGGTTAACTTTATCTTTATCTTTCAGTTTTTGTTTTTCTTTACATTTATTAGCATAATGACCTTTTTGACCACAATTATAGCAGATAATATCTTTATTAGATTTTGATTTCGAATGTGATTTAGATTTATAATGTTTCTTTTTGGGTTTGGTATAAAATTTATCATTGGATTTGGAAGGTGAATAAGGCTTTTTGTATTTATTATAATATTTGGATTTATTTTTATGCTTAGAATATTTATGTGATTTCCTACGAGAGGGTGCAACAGGAGGTAATCCATATTGTTCACAGAAATTTCCTAATTCATATTTAGCTTTATGTTTATCTTTAGTAGCTTTTTGACTAAGTTTAAGATCAATACACATTTTTAATCCCTCTTTTTGAATAGTACTAATTATGTCACCATATGTTAAATTATCATATTCTATAACACCAGTAGGTTGACTAAGGACATCGCGAATTTTGTGAGCAAATAGACTAGGCAATCCATTAATAAATTTTTCTTTCCAAAATGATTTAGTACAGTCTTCTCTTAACATTACGCGAGAGGTAAATACATCTTTATACCAGCGGAAATCACTTAAGGTTGGGCAAGTAAGATTACTAAGTTGATCATGTATACGAGAATAAATATTAGTAGGAGTACCAATAAAATGTCGAACAATAGTATAGATTAATGCATTAATACCATCAGGGTGGCAACAACCAATATTTTCATCAAAGATAGGTAAACAATTATCATCGTTTTGATTAGCATAAATTATAGATTCTCGTTGATCTTCAGTTAAATATTTTTCCCACCAAGATTTGAGCATACCAGTGAACCCAGAAGTAATTAGAGTAACAATTTCAGATTGAGAGTATTGGGGATAATTGGAGAGATAACTATTAGAAACCATAGATAAATGATTTAGTTTTTGGAGAATTTGATCTTCACTAAGACCATCAATATTCCATTCGTATAATTTTTTGGCAGATACAGAAAATTGATTATTAAGATTAGTTTCTTCAAATTGGAGATCAGGATGAGTAGGTCGAGAATACCAATTTTTGATAGTTTGAGGGTTAACTTTAGGATAATAAATTTTATTAAGATGAGAGGATTGAAATTGTTGGGCTAATTGATTTATGTCATTATCAGTGTCAGATTGGGTGGAATCAGTTTCAGTATTAAATTGTTGATTTAGAACAGTAAGACCTTTATCTTTAGAGGGTGAAGCATTATCAGTTGTAGATAGTTTAGTAAATAATTTTTCAATAGCTTGGACAGTAGAATGGTCATTGGTAACTAAACTAGTTCTTTTAGAACGATTAGTGGGTAGATTAAGTAAAGGTGAATCTAAAGGTTGTTTAGTGGATGAGGTTTGAACTGATTCTAAATTGATTTCTATCTTGTCTAATTGTTTACCAATTGTACTTAAACATTGATTAGTATAATTATTTTGTTCAATGACTTTTTTAATTTCATTATCATTACCAGGTAATCTGAAAGGTGACGCAGGGATTTCAGAACCTTGTTGGTGAAGAAGTATTTTTTCTAAAGGAGGATGACTAGAACTAACAGAAGTAGTGTAAGAAGTTTTCCATTTATATTTGGTGAGTGTATTAAGCTTTTTGTAATATTTGTCAACATATTCTAATAAAGGTAATTCAAAACCATATTCAATCATAAAATCATACCATTGTATAGAAATTTGGAACATTTGAGCAGAAGTATATTGAGCATAGTAAGCATGGCGTTGAGTTCTATTGGCTTTAGATTTAAATTCAATAAGTAATTTATCAAGATTATGAGTAAATTCTTTTTTGATTGCATTAATTGAGGATTGATGGATGGTGTAAATTCATCAAAATCAGTTTGAGTTGGAGAATTATTTGAAGCAATTTCTTCTTCAGGTAGATGTGTATGAGTTGAATAAACAGGTTTACTAATTTGTGAAGTTGTAGAATTATCAATTCCTTTTAATTTGTTTTGAGTGGTAGGACCAAGATGTAGTTGACTGTTTTTCCTAAATAGAGGAGTATTAAATATCGCATCTTCAGTTTCAATTTCAGCAGGGACACTAGATGTACTATGCCTAGAAGATTGACTACGATTAAATTTAATACGAACAGAACCATCATTATATTGTTGAATATCTTGGATATCTTGTTCTGAGGATTGTTGTTGATTATGTTTGTAATTTTCATTAACAGTAACCCATTGATTAGGTAAATCAATATTTTTCCATTCAATCATTTGCGGTATATTAATATGTGATTCATTGTGACTACTACTTTGGATTAAAAGAGTTTTATCTTTGGGACTCTTGTGCAAAGCATGAACATTTAAATTAGTTTGCATGCATTTGTAATGAACACGATATATTAATGTAATATTATGAACTTTTTCTTTCATATTAGTGAATAAACCATGTAATTGAATGTTTAATGTCAAGGCATCTAAAATATGCAGATCTCGTAAACTAAGTGTAAAATCAGGAAAACAGTTAAAATGTACTGGACCTTTATGAAGACCAGTTTCCATCATACCTATTAAACTATCATTGTAATTAAGAAAACGAGCATCTCTTAAACATAATAAAACAGAGGTATTTTTGCCTACAATTGTTAATGGATTAACACCGACTTAAATGAGACCAACATGCATAAAATTGTAACCATTATTTAAATGTTTTTTGATTAACTTAGTATCAAATAATTGGCAGGTTTCTCTAGGTTTTTCTAAAGCATATACTTGTTCAATTGTTTTAACATGTAGAGCAACTTTAAAAACATTTTGTAAAAAAGTAGTTTTATAAATTTCTTTAATTTGCAATTTTAGTATATTCCATCCTGTATTAATTTGATCATTTTGTATTTCAACATCTTCTTCATTTATTACTAATCCTTGATTAGGTATTGAGGGCAACGTTGTTGACCTAGAACTGACTGATGAGTTACTTCTAAATAATCGATTCATTGTTCTTGTTGATTAATCAGTTTTACAGATATCTTAATACAGACCCTATTCTAGTCAGGTTATCACAGACCAAAGAGGTTCGAGTACAGACCCTATTCGAAATGTCCAACACTGCCTAACCCTAAGGACTTACTCTGGACAAGAGATGAAAGTGGGTGACTGAAACCTGGTGGATAGACCCAGACTGATCTCGTGGGTGATTAAGACGAACTGAAAACTAGATTAATCAAGTGAACAATAAAAAGGATTAATTAGAAGAAACAAAGCAATTAGAAACAGGATACAACATAACATGGCTCTGATACATATTCATTAATTTAATATATATATATATATATATATATATTCCAAATAGTTTATATTAATAAAGTTGCAACAGTTTGAAATAGTTGCTCTAATGGACAACTTTTCAAATTTCCACTAACGGACAACTTTTTAAATTGTTTGAATATTTGTATTAATTGTGCAACAGTCCGTAACTGTTTGGTTACTTAAAAGGTTGCACCTGTTCGGACAGGTTTTTAGTCTCATTTTTTGCCTATATATAGATCCTATTCCAGCAGTCTTGATACTTGGGGAAATTCCGAAATTTCAGTCTAATATTCCATCTTTTGATGTCCTTAATTCTGTATTTTTGCATTATTCTTCATATTAGTTTTAGTATAAATTTCAAAGAGTTAGAACACAGGTTTTGTTCGCCGAACAAATTGTTTGGAGTGCTACTACAATTTGTGAAGATCATTGTATCCTGGGAGATAGACACCACTCAACCGTAAGCACCGTAGCGGGGCGAATCTGTCTTAAGGACAGAGTGTTACACACTCGACTTGGTCTGAATTTTAATTCGGTTCAATAAATAAATTTGGTATGTTATTTATTTATTTTGTTTGAATTTATTTCAAGTTATTTTATATACATAGAAGATTGTCCAACAATCTTAAGACAGATTCGAATTATTCTGTTTACAGAATTTTTCGTTTGTTTCCTTTTCTCTTTCTTCTTTTAAGAAAATTATTTTCTGTGGATTTACAAAATAATATTCTGGTTGGAAAAACAAATAGTGATTATATGCTATTTGACAGATAGTAGTAATATACTGTCTCTTTTCTTTGACAACTAGTAGTACGATACTGGTGTCATTAACAATTCAGAATATATTTTTGTGGAATTTTGTCAGAAAATTAATTTTGGTTTTTAGAATTTATTTTCTGAGTTTTCATTAATTAAAATTCTGTTTCAGTATTTTAATTATTGGAGTGTAACAAGAGATTTAAATTTCTGTGTGAAATTAATTTGGTTAAATAAAATTTTATTTTATTTCCAAATTAATTGAAAAATAAAAGTTATATTCTTATTTCTTTTATTTTACAGAATTTAATTTCTTGTGTGGAATTAATTTGGTTAAATAAAATTTTATTTTATTTCCAAATTAATTGAAAAATAAAAGTTATATTCTTATTTCTTTTATTTTACAGAATTTAATTTTCTGTGTGGAATTATTTTGGTTAAATAAAATTTTATTTTATTTCCAAATTAATTGAAAAATAAAAGTTATAGTTTTTATTTCTTTTATTTTCTGTGTGGAATTAATTTGTTTAAATAAAATTTTATTTTATTTTCAAATTAATTGAAAAATAAAAGTTACATTCTTGTTTCTTTTATTTTTACAGAATTTAATTCTGTGAATTTGGTTTAATTTTCTGTGTAGTGTAAATTCTAATTATAATTTTGTTTTATATATTAGAATTGATGGCTACTGAAACTAATGCCCAAACAAGTACTACTGTGGTGGCTGCGATTGCACCAACCCCCTCTCCTGTGATGACAGTACCAATAAATCATGGAGAGAAGCCAGAGAAGTTCTCAGGAACTGACTTTAAAAGATGGCAACAGAAAATGTTGTTTTATCTTACAACTCTGAACCTGGCTCGTTTCCTCCGTGAAGATGCTCCTATCCTGAAAGAGGATGAAACCGACCGGCAAGTGGTTGCTGCGGTTGATGCTTGGAAACATGCCGATTTCCTTTGCCGAATTACGTCTTGAACGGACTTGACAACACATTATACAACGTCTACAGTCCAATCAAAACAGCAAAGGAACTTTGGGAATCGTTGGAAAAAAAGTACAAAACAGAAGATGCCGGCTCAAAGAAATTTGTGGTTGGCAGATTCCTGGATTTTGTAATGGTTGATTCAAAAACTGTGATCAGCCAAACTCAAGATTTCCAACTCATTCTGCATGATATTCACGCAGAAGGCATGTCTCTCAGTGAATCCTTCCAAGTTGCAGCCTTAATTGAAAAATTACCAAAAGGCTGGAAGGAATTCAAGAACTACCTCAAACACAAGCGCAAAGAAATTTCTATGGAAGAATTAATTGTGCGTTTGAGGATTGAGGAGGACAACCGCAATTCTGAAAAGCGGGCTGGTAAGCATTCTATGGAGTCTAAGGCAAATGTGGTGGAACATGCTTCAAAAACCAAGAAACGAAAGTCTTCTGGAGAAAGTTCGTCACAAGGCTCTAAAGGGGAGGATAATAAAAAGTACAAGTTTAATGGCAAATATTACATCTGTGACAAAGAGGGACATCGGGCCAAAGATTACCGTAGCAAAGGCAAAAGCAAAAGAAGAACAAGCAAGAAGCCTGCACAAGCCCATATGACCGAAGTGGACAATATTTCCAATGGTGTAGATGACATCAATCTTTCTGCAGTTGTTTCCGAGGCAAATCTTGTCGGAAATCCTAAAGAATTGTGGGTGGACACTGGTGCTACTCGCCATATTTGTGCCGACAAAAAGATGTTCACATCTTATTCTACAGTGGACAATGGTGAACAACTTTTTATGGGCAACTCCTCAACTTCCAAAGTTGAAGGACAAGGAAAGATTGTACTCAAGATGACATCTGGAAAGGAACTCACTCTCAACAATGTGCTGCATGTACCAGACATTCGCAAGAATCTTGTTTCCGGATCTTTGTTGAGTAAGAATGGGTTTAGGCTAGTATTTGAGAGTGATAAATTTGTACTTACTAAGAATGGGATGTATGTAGGAAAAGGTTACATGTCTGATGGCCTTTTCAAGTTAAATGTAATGACCGTTGTACCCTCAGTTATTAATAATACTACATCTTCTTCTTACTTGCTTGAGTCTTCAAATTTATGGCATGGTAGACTAGGACATGTTAATTATGGATCTTTGCGTAGATTAATTAATATGGAATGTTTACCTAAATTTGACATTGATCAAATCATAAATGTGAAATTTGTGTTGAGGCAAAATTATCTAAAACTCCTTTTCATTCAATTGAAAGAAGTACGGAACCACTTGAATTAATTCATAGTGACATTTGTGATTTTAAATCAATTCAAACCAGAGGTGGAAAAAAGTATGTATCACTTTTATAGATGACTATACTAGATATAGTTATGTTTATTTAATTCGAACCAAGGATGAAGCTTTGGAAACTTTCATTCAATATAAGAATGAAGTTGAAAATCAACTTGGTAAGAAAATCAAGAAACTTAGAAGTGATAGAGGTGGTGAATATGAATCACCTTTTGGTGAGTTTTGTAAAGAACATGGAATAATTCATCAAACCACCGCTCCTTACTCACCTCAGCAAAATGGAATTGCTGAAAGGAAAAATAGGACTTTAAAAGAAATGATGAATGCCATGTTAATAAGTTCTGGATTACCTCAGAACTTGTGGGGGGAAGCAATACTTTCTGCTAATTATATACTTAATAAAGTACCCCGAAAGAAAGTGAATCAAACACCTTATGAATTGTGGCATGGAAGAGTACCATCCTACAAATACTTAAAAGTGTGGGGGTGTTTGGCTAAAGTGGCTATTCCTAGTCCTAAAAAGACTAAGATAAGTCCTAAGACCATTGATTGCATTTTCATTGGTTATACCAAGAATAGTAGTGTATATCGGTTTTTGATTCATAAATCAGAACATTCTGAAATGCATGTGAATACTATTATTGAATCTCAGAATGCATCTTTTTTGAACATGTATTTCCAAATAAGAATGGACAAGAGACTAGTAACAATAAAAGATCTTTTGAGGCTATTACTAGTAATGATCAAGAACATGATCAAGAACAAGAGTTAGATCAAAATGAGGAAGAGGAACCTAGGCGTAGTAAACGTGCTAGAACCTCAAAATCTTTTGGTCCAGATTTTCTAACATATTTGTTAGAAAATGAGCCTTTAACTTTTAAAGATGCTATGTCCAGTCCTGAAGCTCCTTTATGGAAAGAAGCTGTCAATAGTGAAGTTGAATCCATCTTGCAAAATCACACTTGGGAATTAGTGGACTTGCCACCAGGTTGTAAACCTCTTGGGTACAAGTGGATTTTCAAAAGGAAAATGAAAGCGGATGGATCAATTGACAAATACAAGGCAAGACTTGTGGTCAAAGGATTTAGACAAAAAGAAGGTCTAGATTACTTTGACACATACTCACCGTTACTAGAATAACATCCATTAGAATGCTAATTGCCATTGCATCTCTATACAATCTAGAAATTCATCAAATGGATGTGAAAACCGCTTTCTTAAATGGTGAGTTAAATGAAGAAATTTACATGGAACAACCAGAAGGTTTTTCTGTTCCAGGGAAAGAAAAGAAAGTGTGTAAATTGGTTAAATCATTATATGGTTTAAAACAAGCGCCAAAGCAATGGCATGAGAAATTTGACAAGGCAATGATGTCAAATGGATTTAAAATTAATGAGTGTGACAAATGTGTTTATATTAAAAACACAGACAAAGGTTATGTCATTGTATGTCTTTATGTAGATGATATGCTCATCATAGGTAGTAATAATGACATGATTAAAACTACCAAGAAAATGTTGAATAAACATTTTGACATGAAGGACATGGGCATTGCTGATGTAATTCTTGGTATGAAAATTACCAAAACATCAGAAGGTTATGCTTTGTCACAATCTCATTACATTGAGAAAATACTTGACAAATTCAGCAAAGATGATGATCATCTTGCTAGAACACCTGTAGATGTTAATTTGTATCTTTCTAAGAATGTACAGGAAAGTATTTCTCAATTAGAGTATGCCCAAATTATTGGAAGCTTAATGTACTTGATGAACTGCACTCGCCCAGATATAGCTTATGCAGTAAGTAAATTAAGTAGATATACGAGTAATCCGGGAGTAAAACACTGGAAAGCAATTATAAGGGTTCTAAGATATCTCCGATTTACTCGTAACATTGGGTTAAATTATACTAGATATCCAGCAGTACTTGAAGGATACTGTGATGCAAATTGGATATCGGATACTAGAGACTCGAAGTCCACCAGTGGGTATGTCTTTACTCTTGGTGGGGCGGCTGTATCTTGGAAATCTTCCAAACAGACTTGCATTGCTAGGTCTACTATGGAATCAGAATTCATAGCTTTAGACAAAGCAGGGAAGAGGCAGAATGGCTTCGCCACTTCCTTGAAGATATTCCAATTTGGCCAAAACCGGTGCCTGCTATATGCATACATTGCGATAGTCAATCAGCAATAGGTAGAGCACAGAGTCATATGTATAACGGTAAGTCTCGACACATTCGTCGTCGACATAACACCGTGAGACAACTACTCTCTAATGGAATTATTTCCATAGAATATGTTAAGTCTAAAGACAACATAGCGGATCCACTAACCAAAGGGTTAGCAAGAGAGTTAGTTGAGAATTCATCGAGGGGAATGGGACTTAAGCCTATTAAATAAGAGTTACCACAACGGCAACCCAACCTAGTTGACTGGAGATCCCAAGATCTAGGTTCAAAGGGACAACCGAGTTGTGAATGACTCAGAAGGATCACTGGGGAGTCTAACTCCTACCCATTTCTTTGATGAAATAGTGATGTCTGCAGCGTTTAGGTTAAGTAAAATTTTAATGATTCTTATATCTAGGTAAACCTAGTGGAGTATGGCAGGATACTCTTCATAAGAATCACCTATGTGAGTGTGAACTGGGCCGGTTCTATGAGATTTGTGAATGGCTACAATTCTTTAGAGCACTCATGAAAGACCAGGTTGTTCAGGGCCAAAATAAACACAATAGTGAGAACTAAACTGTGTCTGGCGATATACTGTATGAGTTCTATTGTCTTGGTTTACACAAATGGCTGAACAGTTAAAGACATCATGTTCACTGGTTAGCTAGTAAATCCGATAGTGTATCACAAGGGAAGGTTCAAAGCCAAAAGCTACCTATCCTTTGCAGAATATTTCAATTTCTGTACTCTCTGTAATTAGATCATGTTGTTGCATTTTCTCTCCGTCAAATTCCATTCATGTGGGGGATTGTTGGAAAAATGGTTTAAATATAGGCATATTTTTTAGCCCAATTTGAGTGGGCCCCAAACGTCTTTGGGGTGGGTCCGAAGAGGTGACGTGTTCCTTGCCGCGTGGCACACGGTGAAGACGGAACGTCAAAACCATTTATGAGTGAATGGGAAGTTGACGTCGTTTTCGGTTAACATTAATTTTTTAGATAAAAAATTCTTTTGAATTTTTTAAATAAAAATTATTGTGGAATTTAATTTAATTCTAAATTCAAATTTTGGGTTCCTAAGTGGTTTTCTAAAGTTTGTAATTGTGGGAATTAATTTAATTCTAAATTCAAATTTTGGGTTCTAAGTAGTTTCCTAAAATTTGTACCTCTTACTTTATTTATTAAACTATTCAATTTGTTTAATATATATATATATTCATTAATTTAATAATATATATTAATATATATATATATATTCCAAATAGTTTAATTAATAAAGTTGCAAACAGTTTGAAAACAGTGTTAAGGGACAACTTTCAAATTTCCCCTTACGGTCAACTTTTTTAAATTGTTTGAATATTTGTATTTCATTTGTGGAACAGTCCGTAAACTTGTTGTTACTTAAAAGGTTGCACCTGTTCGAACAGGTTTTTGTTCTCATTTTTGCCTATATATAGATCCTATTTCAGCAGTCTTGTACTTGGGAAATTCCGAAATTCAGTCTGATATTCCATCGTTTGCTGTCCTTAATTCTGTATTTGTGCATTATTCTTCATATTAGTTAGAATAAATTTCAGAGAGTTAGAACACAGGTTTGGTTCGCCGAACAAATTGTTTGGAGTGCTACTACAATTTGTGAAGATCATTGTATCCTGGGAGATAGACGCCACTCAACCGTAAGCACCGTAGCGGGGCGAATCTGTCTTAAGGACAGAGTGTCACACACTCGACTTGGTCTTAATTTTAATTCGGTTCGATAAATAAATCTGTATGTTATTTATTTATTTTGTTTGAATTTATTTCAAGTTATTTATATACACAGAAGATTGTTCCAACAATTTTAACATATCTGAATTTTAAACATATGGCATATCACATAGATAAATTTTGAACAAATATAATCAAAATTTACAGACAGAATTTAGAAGAAAAAAATGAACAGATAATAAAAATGTTGCTAGTAGATAATAAAATTGTTAATTGATACTAATTAATAAATTTAAAAAAAATCAACAATTTTTATTATTTGGTATCAATATAATTGATTATTTATTAATAATTAATTATTAATTATTACTAAATTAATAACAATTGTCAATTATTAATATTAATTGATACTAATTACATTAACTTTTATTAATGAAATATTTTTTTTTGAATTAAAACTGAAAAAAAATGACAAAATAATCATTTTTATATCATATAAGGGCAAAAAAGACAATTATACAATAAAAAGTTATTTTATACCTTATCATTCAAACAGTACTCTGTTGCTTAAATCTATAATCTCACAGCTACACCAAATAGATTAACAATTTATATTTATAATTATAAATTATAATCTGTTAGGATATAACCTATAATTACATTTTTTATAATTCTACCAAACGGGCCCAAACAAGCGAGAGCCCACTGCGAAAGAACTGTGCATTTTCTTCATAATTCATTAAGAAAAATGATTGTTGCCACTAATAAAATTATAACTTAAATAAAAAACATCAATACAACAAACCAAACGTGGCATAAGGAGGCCATTTGGTTTGGTTCTGGTTCGTCGGACACCCAACCTACCCTCGTTCGGTCTCCACATGCGTCAACATTCGATGCTCATGCATCCATGCAATAATACATCAAACATATATGATAATCATGTCTTAAAATTTGAAGATTTTTTTTTTTTACAATTTTAATATAAATGACATTAATATTTTTTAAGTAAATTTTAAAATATCAAATTTAATAAAGATAGTGTGAAAAATAATGATAAATAAAAAAAAGAGTTTTGCTAATTACAACTCTAAATGTTGTCAATAAAAAATATTAAATGTCAAAAGATTTAAAATTTTAATACAATCTTCATATATTTTAAAATATTTTCACACATTTTAATACAATTTATATATTTTCTCAGGACTAACAATAGTTCATAACAGTCCTATGGACTGTTTTTAGCATTCTATACATTTTAATTTTAATTTTTTTATAAATATAATTAACGAATTATTAATAAAAATGAATTATAATTTCAAAAAAACACAAAATAATTATGTTAAAATTGTAAAGTTGGTTATCTGTTCTTTAAAGAAAATGATTACGGAAAGAGTTGTAAAAAAATATAGAGAAGAATTAATTTTTTTTAAAAATGATTCACTAATAATTAGAAAAAATGAGAGGAAAAAATTATTTTAAAATATTCTAATAGATGATTATATGATTAGATTTAAAAAATAAATTTAATTTAGTTTTGAATCTAAGAAAAATTATTTAGTAGCAGCGGACAAGGTTACATGATGTCCAAATTTGATATTATCGATTAAAATTGTCAGATTCAATACTTCTTATTACAATTATAAGAGGTAAATTTAACAGATATAGCGTGGCATGTTACATCTAGACAAATAACGTCTCCGTCAAAATTCCTGTCCGCAGACAAACAAAACCCCCCCTCGTCCGACCTCTGTCTCCCCCCTCCTCTTTCTCTCTCTAGATAAACCCTCTCTCTCCTCTCTCTCACTCTCCAGTCTCCCCATACCAGCAGCAGCTAGGGTTCTTTATTTCTACTGTAATCCTTCAATCTCTCCCGAACCCCCACTCTTCCAATCTCATCACCATGCTTTTCCCTCCAAACTAACCTCCGATTCAACCCCTTCTCTCTCCAAATTCCAAAACTCTCTCTCCACATACATATACATGGCGAAGACCAAACCTGGCAAAAAAGACTTGGATTCTTACTCCATCAAAGGCACCAACAAAATCGTCAGACGTACCCTTCTCTCCCTCTCAATCCTTTTTTTTTTTTTTTGATTTTTTTTTTTTTTTTTGTAATATTGTGCATATGGATGTTTTTGGCAGCTGGAGATTGTGTGTTGATGCGGCCATCGGACTCCGATAAGCCTCCCTATGTGGCACGCGTGGAGAAGATTGAGGCCGATCACCGGAACAACGTCAAGGTTCGGGTCCGGTGGTACTACCGGCCGGAAGAGTCCTTAGGAGGACGGAGACAGTTTCACGGAGCGAAGGAATTGTTCCTGTCGGACCATTATGATGTGCAGAGTGCTCATACTATAGAAGGGAAGTGCATTGTTCATACTTTTAAGAATTACACTAAGCTTGAAAATGTTGGGGCTGAGGATTACTTTTGTCGGTTCGAATACAAGGCTGCCACCGGAGGGTTTACTCCGGACCGTGTGGCTGTGTGAGTTCCAATTTTGTTGTTGGATTTTGGATTTTTTTGTTGTAGTTTGTGTGATTGTCTTGACTAACCCATTACTGTTTTATTTAAATTCTTTTGAAGGTATTGCAAGTGTGAGATGCCATATAACCCAGATGACCTCATGGTGCAATGTGAGGGTTGCAAGGACTGGTATGTTTCTTTAACTTCTTTTTTTTTTTGTGTGTGTGTATAGTTTTAACTGTCTTTTTGTTTAATTGGGTGATGGTTTGAAAAATTACTTCAGTATTGTGTTGGGGAGAAATAATTAGAATGGATTTCAATCTTTGATCAAGTACAGAACTTTGATTTTTTTTCCATTATAGACACAGTTGCTATTACTTGTACTTGGTTTAGTTTAGCTTTCTTTTGATAACCTGATTTAGGGCCTCGTTTGGCAAGTGCCTATTTTAGCCAAAAAGTCAAAAAGTTACCAAAAAAACCAAAAAGCTAACAACTCATACCAAAAAGTCAAAGATTCCCTTTTCTTTCTACTTTTTGTACAGCTTTTCGTAAAAAACTAAAAAGTCATCCCAAACATACTAATTTTTTTACATCACATTTTAGCCAAAAAGCGAAAAAGTTACTAAAAAAACCTATTCCCAAACGAGGCCATGAACATTGATTAATGCAAATCCAGGGAAAGGAAAAGGAAAATAAATGGAAAGTAAAATGAGAAAGTCTTAATTTTTTTAGTTGTGTTTGGTTGGGTTAGGAGATTGGAAAGGAAATGAGTATGCATTTCTTGAGAAATTTATAATTTTTGATTGCCCGTAGAAAAGTGAATTTGCCCAAGTAATTTTATTTACCTATTATTTTCCCTTGATTAATTCAAAATTCAATATAGCCTAAATGGACTAGATTTCGGGTGGTATCATATTGATGCCATGAAGTCGATATGGCACTTGCAAGAAGATAATGTAGTTGATTTAACCTTGCTATATTTTTATTTATTTTGTTAGGACTTTTGAAGGCTAAAGTGATAGAATTTTAGAAATATGAGGTTTCTATGTTAGGTATTCTTTGTTTTAGAAGATATCTATGAGCTTTTAATACTTTATATGAAGCCTATATGTGCTTTTTGGTGTGAAAACCAAATTATCTTTAGAAGATTAATAGAATTTGAATAAATATTTGAAAGAGATTTCTCTCCCCCCTCTTCCCTTTTTGTCATCTCTTATTTTTATATCCTCTTTCTTTCTCTTGTCCATTCTATTTTCTTTATCTTCCTTGATATATTCACTCTATATTTTCTTTCTAATCCCCCCTAGGCTCAGTTTGGTTAGGATGAAAATGGTAAAAAGTAAAAGAAATGAAAAAACATATATATATATATATATATATAGATTTGAGTTTGTTTAGTATGAAAATAGTGGAAGTTACAAGAAAGTTAATTTTCTTGTACAACTCATAATAGCGTGGTAACTAAGCTTATAGTTTCTTTCAAAAAACACAAGAAAATACAAGAAAGTAAAAATATGTTTCAAGAAAATATATTTCATTTTCCATTTCTTTTCTTTTACCTCACTCTCTATCATTTTCACTTTCCATCATTTATTTATTTCTAATCAAATGGAGCCTTATCGATTCCATCACTTCATCTCTGTTTCATGATATTTTTAAACAAATATATATTATTTTCCCCACCATGTGCTCAAAAAAGTTTCATGAAGTTTCAAGCTACATCACATATGAAGCCACTTTGAGAATGATGGGTGTTGAAGTTTTAATTAGTCCTCTGCTATTGATTTGGTAATTCACATTTTAGTGCTTGCTCATTTAATTGAATAGTGGGCAGTGGAGCATATTCTAAGTGTTGTATAAAGTGTGATTCTGTCAAGATCTACTGTAATTGGTTTGTCATTTGTAGTGCACTTCTTTCCTAAAATTCAACTGTGCATCTTTCTTGCTTGTACATGTGTTACTTACTTGTACATATGTTGTATTTCAAACATGTTCTCTAAGAAGGTAGAAATCTAGAAATATCTTAGTTGCCTTGTAGAAAGTGTAAAATGTAGATGGGGGTGAATGACTTGGTCTCCTCAAGTGATATTGGATTTTGGAGCTTCAGATTTATGTTGTGTACTCTTGTCTATTGGACTTCTTTTTCTTTCCATCTCCTGCATAATATTTATTGGAATGACAGGGTAGAATCTCATAGATGACCATGAGTAGTTCAAGGATTATGTAGAATGAAGATTACATGAATGTGCTATCTCCCATGAATATGAAGAGTTTCTTATATTATATTGGTTAAATTGAGTTCATTTAGTGTGAGACATTACATTGCATGACTATGTTTTGTTTTTCTAGCTTGCAGAGAGGCTCTTATTTATTAGTTGTTATTTAGGTACTCGGCTTCAAATATATTTATCTGCATTCTGTTTCTTAACTTATGTGCATGTGTGCATGATAATATCCATAATTGGGGACATTTTTTTCTTTATACATATACCAATATTTTGCAGGTTTCATCCTTCTTGTATGGGTATGACTATTGAAGAAGCAAAGAAATTGGAGCACTTTATGTGTGCTGAATGTTCTTCTGATGATGATGCAAAACGATCCTTAAACTCATTCCCAGTATCGCCCTCTGTTCAGACTAAGGTGAGAATAATTGGATCTCTGTATATGCTGTTATTACTTAATATAGTTAATGTAGCTATATCTTATCTTATGCGCACAATGAAGCATGGTCTTCTCAATTGATTCTATGAATATATATTGCTAATTTGTTATGTCATTCAAATTATGAGAATGTAACTGTAATGAGATCAGCATACTGTATTATGGACACCTATGTTAGATGAACACTTAAACTACATGAGTATGGGAATTTTTGTTAAAAAATTTGTGTATGGGTATGGGTTATGTGCTGAGATGTGTTAGAAGATAGTTCCCCAACAAGAGTATCCAACAGAGAAATAAAAAGAGCACTTACCTGGTTCATTTGAATTTTCATATAATACTTTCTAGATATATTTCCAGAATCTGTGTTACATGTATATTTCTCATTAAATTTTTTAAAAATTTTTTTTACGAAAAATATGTCAGAAGGAAATTATAAAAAGTACCAATGTTCAACGAGAAAGTTTTTGATTAGAGGCTAAGGAAATGTCCTGGTGATATTTCAATGTAAATCCATGTTCTTAGATTTGGTATTCATCTAATCTAACTCTAAGATGCATACCCATGTTGGACACCTGTTGCGCATACCCAACTTGAAGAATATATATACGCCAGTTAATATCAGAATCATCTCAGGGGACATCATGGGCCTTTTTGCTTACCATTACACCCTCATCAAGTCAAAAACATTAATTGCCGGCTTTCTAGCTTTCCTTACTGAACCTTGTTTGATACTAAGAACCGGTAATGCTTTTTCTTCAACATCTGATAACAGCCTGCCATTATGAGAAAGAGACTCCTTTTTGTTCTCTTTTCTCTTTACTCACAGAGGCTGATTCCTTATCTGCCATTTTTTCCATACCATGTATATTTAACCTTACCAAAAAGACAATAGTAGATCAGCACTCATGCTGTCATTATCTCCCTATCCTGGGCTCTTACTTGAATGTCTACATTGCTTTTGACTTTAGGATAGGCTATCCATTATAGTTCTGCCCTGGCCTTGTCAAGAGAGGGTAATGCAGACATTATAATGAGTGCCTTTGCCTTATGTTACCCATTGTTATCACTGTAATTGTTGAATATAGCAATCAAAATATTATGTTTGAATATGGAAATTAGAATAGGAATTATTTTGATTATAGGATTCTTTCCTAAATTGTATCATGAATATTATATATATATATGGCTTCTACCTCGTTGATTGGTAAGTCAAATAATTCTTTTCATTCTTTTTTGGTATCAGAGCCTCCCTAGCCGTCTCTCTCCAGGGCCGGCCCTGGGCATAGGTCCACTAGGCCATGTCCTAGGGCCCCTCAAAATAGATCCAAAAAAGGGGCCCCTCCTATTATAATTTAGTGTAATATATTAGGTATGTTTTAAGTTCAAAAAAAATTGAAGAAGGCCTAAACTAACTTAAAATAAATTGACTCATTCAAAAATTGAAAGGCCCATTCAAAAAAATTAGCATGGTTATCCATTGACAATAGTCCCAAAAAAGGCCCCTTCGTATTATAGTTTAGTGTAATATATTAGGTATGTTTTAAGTTTAAAAAAAATTAAGGAAGGTCCAAACTAATTTAAAATAAATTGACTCATTAAAAAAATTGAAGGCCCATTTAAAATAAGGAAAATGATTTGGAGCCCTAAAAAGAGGCCCCCTAATCCCCCTAATTTCCTGTTTGGGCAACTGTTTCCTTTTTTTTTCTTACTTGATATGGAAATTAGGGGGATTAGGGGGCTCTTTTTAGGGGGATGTAGCAAGGTTGTTAAAATAATTAGCATTGTTATCCATTGAAAATGATTTTGCAAAAAAACTAGATTATGCAAGTATGATTGATTTATTTGCTTTTAAAAATGTAAGAAGAGTAAGAATCAAGCGATACTTATTAGTTGTTGTAATGTGATGCTAAGTATTTTTTTGTGATTTTGACACAAATCTTTTATCCTTTACCTTCATTTTTTTTTTTTCATTGAAAAAAAAAATGTGAAGGGCCCCAGAAATTTATCAGTTGATTATCGGCTTTGGGCCCCGGAAATCTCAAGGCTGGGCCTGTCTCTATCTCAACCACCCATCACCACCGACTGTCTTTTTTCTTCTCTCTAACCTCCGACAGCCCTTTCCAACTCCTTTTCTCCCTCCGACAGCCTCAACCAAGTCTTCGCAACCCCTCTCCTTCCTTGTCTTCACCTCGGTAGGCCTTCTTTATCCTTGCTGAGGCTCTGGTTGCTGCCAACCAAACTTGGTTCTGGTCTTACGTACTTCGGCTGCCTCTTTAGGTGGTTCGTGGCTGTTTTTTTCCCCCTTCTTAGGGTGATTGGACTGATGTATTAAGCCCTTTGTCTGTCTTTTTATTCTTTTGGGCTACCGGGTTTATTCGGTAGCATCTATTTAGATAAGCCGTTGAGTTTTTTCCGGCTTCTTATTTTTCCTTGGACTGTGTTGCTATCTTTGTGTGTTTTTCAGCCCCTCTTTTGCCACCATGACTGATACATCCTTTGCTAATATACCCACCAAGCCTGTTCCAATTAGTTTTGATTTTTCTCTTTCTCATCATCACACTCCTGTTCATCGTATTACAAGTATGGTGTTGAATGGGAAAAATTTTGCCATCTGGAGCCGCTCCCTTAAACTCTATTTAGGGGGCAAGGGGAAACTTCATTGGCTTTTATTTTCCACTACCCAGCTTGCTGCAACAGATCCTACTCGTGCACAGTGGGATATTGATAACTGTACTATTTTGGGATGGATGTTCAACTTCATGGAAGATCGTATTTATCACATGTTTCTCTATTGCGACACAATTCTTGGTCTATGGCATGCCTTGTCATAGATGTATGCTCATGCACATAATGATGCTCGCATCTTTGAGCTTTATAAGGATATTGCTTGTGCTTCCCAATCTGCCTTGGGTCTTTCTGTGTCAAAATTCTTTGGATACCTTCAAGCTTGTTAGGAAGAATTGGCTCAATATGAGCCCTTGACTGAGTCACTAACATATGCTGCCTCTCTTGTGTCCAAATGCCTTGCTCGCCAGCATACTTACCAGTTTTTGATGGGTTTAAACTCTGAGTTTGAATTCTTCGAACTTAGATTTTAAACACATTACCTATACTCTCTCTCTCTATGAGGCCTTTGCCACCATTGATAGTGATGAGCGTCGTAGGCGTCTGGTTCAGCCGAATCCTTCTCTTCTATCTCCAGTTTTATTTGATCAGATGGCTCTTGCTACAAAGTCTGGGTCTCGGGGTTTTACTAGTCCAGTTACTTGTCATCATTGTGGCATTTCTGGTCATGTTAAGGCTCGTTGCTTCAAACTTCATCTTGAGTTGAGGCGATGTTCCTCTCGCCCTCGTGGTGCTGGCACCCCTCGCATTGCGACTCTAGTGGATTTTGCTACTCCTGCTCATAGGTCTCCTCATCTCCCTAATTTACAAGAGTTACAGACTTAGATTGGTCAGCTTCAAGCTCAACTTGGATCTCTTACTGTCAGTTCTCTTGGCCTATCATCTACCACTATTGCCACCCTTGCAACAGGTACTTCTACTGTTTTCCATGTTCGGTTTGCTAGTCCCTCATAGGTTCTGGATTCTAGGGCTAATGATCAAATGACGGGTGAGTTTTCCTTTCTTTCTTCGCCAGTCCTTACTACTATTGCCCAATCTGTGTGTCTTGCTGATGGTTCGTTATCCTCTGTTTGTCATGAGAGTGTAGTGTCTTTATCCCCTACCATTATTTTGTCATCTGTTTTACATGTTTCAAATTTTGCATATAATCTCTTATCTGTTAGTCGTCTTGCCGAACAATTTAATTGTGCTGTCATCTTCTTACCCCCCTCTTGCCTTTTACAGGACCTGAGTTCGAAAAGGATTTTTGGCAAGGGCTATAAGCGTGATGGGCTACACTACTTTGGGGATCCACCGGATGAGCCTTCCTCTTCTTCCTTAGCTAGTTTTTAGGCCTCTGTTTTGCCTGCTTTCATGTCTTGTGTTTTTAATATCCAAACTTTAGAATTATGGCACGCTTGTATTGGTCATGTTAATTTTCAATATTTATGTCAACTTTTTCCTTCATTTAATAAAGCTTGCAAAGATTCTAAGTTTCATTGTGTGGTTTGTGAGTTATCTAAGCATACCCGTACTAGCAATATCCCTTATATGACTCGTGCTCCTAGTGCTTTTGATCTTATACATTCTGATGTCTGGAGTCATTCCCCTGTCACTGTTTTTTCTAGTCATAGATATTATGTGACTTGTAGGAAATTAAAGTATTGATCTTATTGATTGATATCAATATACATTTTTGTGTGTATTGCATTTACAAGGAATAAGCTCTCTTTATAGAGAGGAGAAGGAGACAATAGGGGCAATAAACAAGTTGCCATAATGGAGCACTAAATGGAGCACTTACACTAATGGAGCATTACACTAACTATAGTGGAGCATTACACTAATGGAGCATTACACTAACTATAGTGGAGCATTACACTAATGGAGCATTACACTAACAATGGAGCACTTAGTTCACTAATAGCCCCCCTCAAACTCAAGGAGAGTAGGTACTAACCAACTTGAGTTTGGAGAGAGTAACAAAACAGGAAAAAATAATCTGACAAATAAAATTAGATAGGAGACACTGTAAGGTCGTGTCAGACCGTTGTAGAAGACAGTTTATGGGGTCATGTCGGACCGTTGTAGAAAACAGTTTACTGGGTCATGTTGGACCGTTGTAGAAAACAGTTTACTGGGTCATGTCGGACCGTTGTAGAAAACAGTTTACTGGGTCATGTCGGACCGATGTAGAAAACAGTTTACTGGGTCATGTCGGACCCATATAGGAGCTAACCGGAATCAAAGTCGGGACAGTTTACCGAGTCTTGTCGGACCCATATAGGAGCTAACCGGAATCAATGTCGGGACAGTTAGTGAACTAAGTGCTCCATTGTTAGTGTAATGCTCCATTAGTGTAATGCTCCACTATAGTTAGTGTAATGCTCCATTAGTGTAATGCTCCACTATAGTTAGTGTAATGCTCCATTAGTGTAAGTGCTCCATTTAGTGCTCCATTATGGCAACTTGTTTATTGCCCCTATTGTCTCCTTCTCCTCTCTATAAAGAGAGCTTATTCCTTGTAAATGCAATACACACAAAAATGTATATTGATATCAATCAATAAGATCAATACTTTAATTTCCTACATGGTATCAGAGCGGGTTTAAAACCTAGTATTTTCGCTTCACTGGCGGGCGGCAACCTCACCTTAGCCGCCCGCCGGACCTCAATTCAATATCCATCACTTTAATCTGTTTCCCCTACCTCAACCATAGCGATTTTTTTCCCCTTCTTCACACCGCAACAGTGCTGCAATCTGTTATGGGGTTGGCAAAAATGGTGGTTGTATTGACATCGGTGGGCTGCCGTTTTACATGGCAGTTTATGATCCACCTCGAGTTCCTTGCAGAGGGGACTGCAATCCAAGATCCTCTCCATCCTGACAGGGTCCTTATTGGAGGCAGGGATACCCCAGAAGGCCAGAAAGCAATCCAAGCATTGAAGGCTGTCTATTCCCATTGGGTCCCCGAAGAACGTATCTTATGCACCAATCTGTGGTCTGCGGAGCTCTCTAAGCTCGCTGCCAACGCTTTCTTGGCCCAGAGAATCTCATCTGTTAATGCCATGTCTGCTCTGTGTGAGGCTACCGGAGCAGATGTGACACAGGTGTCATATGCTGTGGGAACAGACTCTAGGATTGGTCCCAAGTTCCTGAATGCTGATCCTGATGTTCCTGATAATGATGGAAGAAGCCCTTTGCACTGGGCTGCATATAAGGGTTTTGCTGATTGTATACGGCTTCTGCTATTTCTGGATGCATATAGGGGACGCCAGGACAAAGAGGGTTGTACCCCTCTCCATTGGGCTGCTATTAGGGGCAACTTAGAAGCATGCACAGTGTTGGTGCAGGCTGGGAAGAAGGAGGACTTGATGGTGACTGATAACACTGGTCTTACACCGGCACAGCTTGCGTCTGATAAAAATCACAGACAAGTTGCTTTTTTCCTTGGAACTGCTAGGAGGTTGCTTGACAAACGCTGTGATGGGAATAGCCGCCTTGGACGTCTTTCAAAATTAGGACTGGCACCATTTCTTTGGTGTATAATCTTCCTGCTTCTTGTTACCTATATTCATGCGGTCATCACGGCTTCAAATTTGCCAAAGTTAACTGCTGGCTTTGCCCTTCTTGCATGGTTGGGTGTGTTACTAGCGACTGCTGGACTGGTTTTGTTTTACAGGTGTAGCAGCAAAGATCCAGGTTTCATCAGAATGAATATTCATGATTCGCAGAGTGTGAAAGATGATGAACCTTTGTTGAAGATTGAGATAAATAATCCTGCTTTGCTGGCTGGCAATTGGTCTCAGCTCTGTGCAACATGCAAGATTGTCAGGCCTCTTCGTGCAAAGCACTGTTCCACCTGTGATCGTTGTGTTGAACAGTTTGACCATCATTGCCCTTGGGTGTCCAACTGCATCGGAAAGAAAAAACAAATGGGATTTCTTTCTGGAGAAATATGTGAGCCACTGCCGTCCTTCTCCGTTGCTCAACTACCAGCCCAGATTTAAGATCTTCCTCTCTCCCTCTCTTATTAAAGTCCCATCTTTTTATTTCTTTATTTTCTTTATCCATTATTTTCTTTTATTTTATTTTTATTCTTAAACAAAACACCACCAACAACATTTTCCAAACTTAGTTCAAACACTCTGTTGCCCTGAAAATGGCTTCTTCTTCCCGTTCCGCTACCCAGAACATAGCCTCTTCTTCCCGGGGTCTTACTCTCTTTCCCGACCTCAATGAGTGCACAAGAGAGATAACCGGGGCAGTTGCCCTGGAACCGCAACCAAGTGCCCTTGGACCAAGCCCCCCTGGTTTTGCACCGCTGAACTATCCGATGGTGGCAGTTGAGCAGATAATGGCTGCTCAATCTGATATTGAGGCCAATTATTATACTTTGAGGTTGTGGTTGATTTTTTTTTTTTTTTTTTTTTTTTTTTTTTTTTTGGGTGTAAAAATGTGATCGGGGTTGATCCCCGAAATGAATAAATGACAATGGAGCACTTAGTTCACTAATATGACTTTTATTGATGATCACACTAGGTACACTTGGATTTATCTAATTCATCGTAAGTCTGACGTCTTTCCCATTTTTGTCCAATTTTTACCGATGGTTAAAACTCAGTTTCATGCAGTTGTTAAGACTATCCGTTCTGATAATGGTGGGAAATATATTTCTAATGCATTTCATTCACATCTTAATCAAACCAGTATTCTTCAACAACTTGTCCTCGGACCCCTGAACAAAATGGTATTGCTGAACGCAAAAATCGTCATATTATGTCTGTTATTCGGTGTCTTTTTTGAGGTATGGGTGTTTCCAAGTCTTATTGGCATATGACTGTCCTTACTGCTATTTACCTCATTAATAGGATCCTTAGTCTTGTGTTGCATGGACTCACTCCGTTTCATACCCTTATGCCCACCACTACTCTGTTTCTACTATTACCTCATGTCTTTGGGTGTACCTATTTTGTTCAAAATTGGAGTCTCACTCTCACAAAGTTATGACAAATCTATTCGTTGTATCTTCTTAGGGTACTCTTCCATGTCCAAAGGGTATAGGTGTTATGACCCTATATCTCGTCATTTTCACACACTTTGGATGTTACGTTTTGTGAGGATCTTGCTTTCTTTGGTACTAACCCTTCTTTGTAGGCTTCTCCTCTTGTTACTTCCATTGTTCGTCCGGTGACCATTTTGGACAAGGTTGAGAATGAGGCTGCCCCCCTTCCTCTTTCTTAGCCTTCATCTCCTCCTCCATTGCAAGGATACTGTTACCCAAAAAAACAACCTAAGAGGGGGGTGAATTAGGTTTTTACAATTTAAATTAATAATACCCTAATAAAAATTATGACTAGCACAATAGATAAATATAATTAATTAAATAAAAATAATTAAAACAAGTGTCTTAACAATTATGTCAGTTAATGATTTTAGCACAGTAAAAATGTGAAATATAGCTATGGCAATTTAAAATAAAATAAAGAGATAAGGGAGAGAGAGACAAACAAATTTATAGTGGTTCGGCTTCAACTCGGCCTACATCCACTCCTCAAGTTTCACTTCAGATTTTCCACTATCTTCTAGCTTCACAGGGGTGCTAGCAACCTCTTTACAAATGGAGCAATCCTCTACGGATTTTATACAGACTTCACAAGTCCAAACTCTTGCAAATCTTAAGTGATTCACAATCACTCTTAAGATTTCAAGAACACAGTGTTTGCAACACTTTTACAAGATGAAATGGTATTTTTGCTTTCAAAGAAAGCTTACAATAAATATCTCTCAAAGATAGATATATAAAATGAAGTTTTGATTTTTCTGTAAATCTCACACAGGAAAGATAGGCTTAAAGCTATAAGGCTCAGTGTATAATTTCTGAGAATAGATGTAAGTGATTATAGATCAAAGAATATTTTTAGGTTGTTTGTAACTTGTTTACATTAGAGGCTTTGGTATATATAAAGAAAATTATAGTCTTTTATAGCCGTTGTAGTTATTTGAATTTATAGCCGTTGTACTTCCATCATTACCAATTTGAATATCTTCCACTCCATTATTACAAATTTGAATATCTTCCACTTGAACCTTTTGAACCTTTATAGCCGTTGTACTTCCATCATTACTAATTTGAATATCTTCCACTTGAACCTGTTGAACTTTTTGGCCTGCTGCTGTGCTAGGCTGTTTGAACCTTTGTTTTGGGCTGTTTGAACTCCTGATTTAATCAAATATTAAATACATTCTAACAACATTTAGGATAAAGGTTTAGGTGAGAAATAATGGGACAAAATAAATTTTAATTCTATTTTTCTCTTTCAAATAAATCATTAAAATAAATTTTGATTAAAATATAATTAAATAAATCATCAAAATAAATTTTGGATTCTATTTTTCTCTTTCAAATAAATTAAAACATAATTAAATAAATCATCAAAATAAATAAGTCTAACAATCTCCCCCTTTTTTATGATGGCACACAATGATGTTTTAATTTGATTTGAAAGTAACAAGGGCTTCTCCTCAAGTCATGCTCCCTGAATTCATTTTTAAATACATAGGTTAGTACATGTGTAATAAATAAGCTTTAATCAATAACATAATATAAGATAAGATATCAAACTATAAATACATAACATCAGATTAGTTTGAAAATAATACCATAATACATCATATAATTTCTCCCCCTGTGACATTATCAAAAGGAAATCATGGGTCAGAATCTGGAGGAGGAGAATGATAGTGATAAATGGCAGAAAAAAATAGATAATCAAAACAGATATATACATATATATATGATTCGCCCACGTCTCTTTTTTGTTCGTCGAAAATCGCGTCGGACACGCGTCCTCCCTTTTGCGTCAGCCGACTGACAAAAGCAAGACGGGTCAATCAGTCAATCATCTACCTCAGCTCTCTCTCCCTCTTGTCGTCTTCGCCTTTGTCTTCTTCTTAATCACTCTCTTCGCCTTCTTCTTCCTCATTTGCTTCGTGAGAGAAATAGAACAGAGAGACTGAGCAGAGCAGAAAGGTTGTCAAAAACTACTTTCCTTTCGATTACATCTCTCTCTCCTACTACATGGCCTCGTCCCGCCCCCTTACTCTCATTCCGGACCTGAATGATCCCGTAAGCGCTGCTGGGTCGAGTGCCCGGCTCCCACTCTTCCCAACCTTCCTATGATGTCGATTGAGCAAATAATGGCAGCTCAATCAGACATTGAAGCCAATCATTTTACATTGACGTCCTGTATGGAGACGGTGACTGCAGTCACAAAATTGGCTCACCGACTGCAGAACAGGACGAGTGAGCTTCATCAGGTCAACGCCCAACTCGCTCTGCTCCAGCGCATGTACAAGGATGCGCGAGCAGAGATAGGCGCACTGAAGGCCGAAAATAAAGAGCTTAAACAGAAGACCACCTCTATGGCCCAATTTGGAGCAACGTCGTTCTTGGCTTTTGATAGTCAACGAGGAGTCGTCGCGCTCGACGAAAGCACGGGGGCAGGGGCGTCAAGGGTCGCCTAAGGTGATAAAAAGAAGAAAAGAGCGGTGGAAGAGGTGAGTAAGTAAGATCGGCGTATGGCCGTAAAAAAAATGAACGGTTTTTTTTTAATTTTTATGGAAATATGTGTATTTTGATCGGCGTATAGTCGTAAAAAAATTAAGGGTGTTTTTTGTTTTGTTTTGTTTTGTTTTGTTTTTTTGTTTTGTTTTGTTTTGTTTTTTTTTAAGTACTGAAAAATAAAATTAAAAGGCAGAGAAAAAAAAGAAAAAGAAAATTAAGCCCAAACAAAAAATAATAATGAAAAAAAATAAAATTAAAAGAAATTAAGCCTAATAGCAAAATAATAAAATAAATGAAAATAAAATAATACCAGCGAAAATTAAACTTAATGAGACGGTGTTGCTGGAATGCAAAAAAAATACCATGAGGGTTTTAAAAAAATTAATGTATGCAAAGTTAATTTTATCTCAAGACGCAGAATCCAAAAAAAATTGCACAGTTGAGAATAGCAAACTGTTAAGGAGAATAAATGTATGAAGGACTTGAGAGCATTTAATTGATATAAATGTTTCCATATTAATGTAGCAATACACATATATCATTTTAACAAAAATTCAAGTTTCACAGTCATAACAAAACTTTTTAAGTAGAAATCGACATTCCAAGCTCGCCACGAATAAAATTGAAGTGATCCTCGCTTAGGGGTTTTGTGAAAATATCCGCCAATTGCTTGTCGGTGTTTATAAATTCACGTACAATATCCCCTTTTTGAACACAATCTCTTAAAAAATGAGGTCGAATTTCAATATGTTTTGTTCGTGAGTGTTGAACCGGATTTTTGCTTAAATTGATGGTACTAGTATTATCACATTTAATAGGGATATGATCATAATGCAAATTAAAGTCCTTCAATTGTTGTTTCATTCAAAGTATTTGGGCACAACAACTTCCGGAAGCTATATATTCAGCTTCGGCCGTTGATAAAGCAACAGAATTTTGCTTTTTGCTAAACCAAGATACTAATGAGTTACCAAGAAAGTGACAAGTGCCACTGGTACTTTTTCTATCAAGTTTGCATCCGGCAAAGTCGGCATCCGAGTAACTAATTAAATCAAATGCAACACCTCTAGGATAAAACAGTCCCAAATTTTGAGTGCCAACAAGATATCTAAAAATTCTTTTAATAGTACTGAGATGTGATTTCTTAGGATTTGATTGATATCTAGCACACATACAAACACTAAACATAATATCGGGTCTATTTGCAGTTAAATAAAGAAGTGAGCCGATCATACCTCGATATTTTGTTTGATCAATGGACTTACTTTTTTCATCATTATCTAGCTTAATGGATGTGCTCATAGGTGTTTCAACTATTTTTGAGTCATACATACCGAACTTTTTGAGTAGTTCTTTTGTGTACTTAGCTTGGTTGATAAAAAATTCCTTCCTTACATTATTTGATTTGAAACCCAAGGAAATAATTTAGCTCTTCTATCATGCTCATCTCAAACTCACCTTGCATACACTTAGCAAATTACTTACACAAGGTTTCATTAGTAGCACCAAATATAATGTCATCTACATATATTTGCACAATAAGTAAATCATCATTTTTAGTTTTAACAAAAAGTGTTGTGTCAATCATTCCTCAAGAAAAATTATTTTCAATCAAAAATTTACTTAATCGTTCATACCATGCACGAGGTGCTTGTTTCAAACCATATAAAGCTTTTGATAGTTTAAAAACATGATTTGGAAAAGCATGATCTTCAAAACTTGGGGATTGTTTAACATAAACTTCCTCATTTATAAAACCATTAAGAAAGGCACTTTTTACATCCATTTGATAAAATTTGAAATATCTAAAACATGCAAATGCAAGTAACATGCGAATGGCTTCTAATCTAGCAACCGGAGCAAAGGTTTTATCGAAATCAATATCTTCTTCTTGATTGTATCCTTGTGCAACAAGTCTAGCCTTGTTTCTTATAATTGTGCCGGATTCATCAAGCTTGTTTCGAAAGATCCATTTGGTACAGATAATGGTTTGATCTTTAGGTTTTGGCACAAGTTCCCACACTTTATTTCTCTTAAATTGGTTAAGCTCTTCATGCACAGCTATCATTCAATGTTCATCGAATTCGTCTTCTTGAAAGTTTTTAGGCTCAATCTGTGAGAGAAAAGCCAAGTTACTACAAATATTTCTAAGTGAAAAGTGAGTTTCAATACCTTTTGTAGGGTCACCTAGGATTAAATCCTTAGGGTGATTATGAACAAACTTCTATTCTCTTGGCAAATCATCATTGTTTCCTCCTTCTTCTTGAGGTGGGAGAATAGGTTGTTCAATCTCTTTGTTCAATTTACATGGTTGGTTCTCTTCTTTGTAGATACTTGAATCTTCCATATTTGGTTCCAAATCTATATTATCACTAACAATTTGCTTTTGAGCAGAGATGTTAGTTTCATCAAATGCCACATGTATAAATTTTTCCACAACAAGAGTTTTTTTATTAAAAACACGATAAGCTTTGCTAGTTAAGGAATAGCCAAGAAAAATTGCTTCATCAGATTTTGAATCAAATTTACTTAAGTTATCCTTACCATTATTATGCACAAAACATTTACAACAAAAAACATGCAAGTGACTAATGTTGGGCTTTCTATCAGGCCAAAGTTCAGAAGGAGTCTTTTTGAGAATAGGTCTAATTAATGCACGATTTAAAATATAGCATGCGGTGTGAACGGCTTCGGCCCAAAAATATTTAGGAAGATTATTTTCGCAAAGCATTGTTCTACTCATCTCTTCTAAAGTTCTATTCTTCCTTTCTACTACACTATTTTGTTGAGGGGTTCTAGGTACTGAAAAATTATGTCCAATACCATACTCATCACAAAACAATTCAAATTTCTCATTTTCAAGTTCTCTACCATGGTCGGTTCGAATATTAGTAATAAGAAAGTCTTTTATTTTGAATTCTACGACAGAGTTTTGTGAAAAAAGAAAAGGTTTCATCTTTGTGTGCTAAAAACATAACCCATGTAAATCTTGAATAATCATCAACAATAACAAGACAATAACATTTACCACCTAGACTAGATGTTCTTGAGGGACCAAATAAATCCTTAGTTGCAGGAATCGTGTAACCAGGTGGCGATTCTGAGTAAGAATTGCGATTCCGCGCTTCCTAGAAAGAAACGCGTAAGAATCGTGTTTCTGTGGAGAGAGAAACGCGATCCAGTCCAAGATGGGATCGTAAGGGGAAGAGAGAGAGAGAGAGAGAGAAACCTAAACTCGCTGTCGCCTTCTCCTTCGACATCGATGTTGACCTTCGACATTGCCTGGACCTTCGATCTGCTCTCGCGATCTACTCGCGATCGCTCTCGCCTTCGATCTTCTCGACATCGCCTTCGCCATCGCCCTTCTTCTTCTTCGATCTGCTTCTTCTTCTTCTTCTTCTTCTTCTTCTTCTTCTTCTCTCTCTCTCTCTCTCTCTCTCTCTCTCGTCGATTTATGTTCTGTTCTGTCTCCCCCCTCCCATTTTTAACATATAATAAATAATATAATTTGTTATATAAGAATAAATCTAATTAAATCAAATATAATAAAAAATATCAAATCAAATCTATAAAATAAATATCCAATTTTTAACTTTTATTTACTTTAACATATTTTATTATTCTTTATTTGTTATATTTTTTAATTATAATATACATCAATTAAAAATAAAAATAATTATATAAATAAATTAAAAATATTATCAATAAAAATAATACTAAGATAAAAATAATAAATATATTTAAAAATAACTATTTAACTCACATTTATATAATAAACATATTTTAAAAATAACTATTAAAGTATATATATATATATATTACCGCTTCCCAAGGCGCTCCCAACCAAAGAAACTTCTATCGGCTCACGCTTCCCCGCTCCCGCTCCCGCTTCGTGCAACTAAGAATAAATCCTTATGCAATAGTTGTAAAGGTCTAGTTGTGGAAATATGAGATTTTGATTTAAATAATGTTTTAGTTTGTTTTCCTAGTTGATAAGTACTACAAAGATGATTTTTTTCAAATTTAATTTTTGGAAGTCCAATGGCCAAATCATTTCTTAAAAGTTTAGCAATTAAATTCATATGAGCATGACCAAGTCTTCTATGCCATAACAAACTATTTTCATTATTAACATATAAACATTTAACATTACTAGCATAGAGATCATTAAGATGAAAAACATAAACATTATCATGGCGATTACCAACGAATAAAGCTTTATGATCATTTGTGCTTTCAATTGTGCAATATGATTTATCAAAAATAACTCGATTACATTTATCATATAATTGACTAATACTAAGTGGGTTATGCTTAAGTCCATCAACAAGTAAAACATTTTCAATAGAAGAGTTAGGAGAAATACCGATGTTACCAATACCGATGATTTTTTTTTTCTTGTTGTCTTCAAAAGTAACAAATCCTCCATCTTTCGATGATAGTTTAGTAAAGAATGATTTATCTCCGGTCATGTGTCTGGAACATCCACTATCAAGGTACCACTTCCCTTCTTTAGCTTTGGACTTAAGGCAAACCTACAAGATGATAATCAAGTATTGGTTTTTGGTACCCGTAGTTTCTTGGGTCCTTCTTGATTAGTTTTGTTAGATCCTTTAATAATCCAAATCTTTTTAATTCCCATGTTCATATTCTTTTTGAATGGACAATAAGATATATAATGGCCTTTCTTTCTACAATAATGACAAGTAATATGAGGGTGTGTCATGAGATTTTTTTGTTTCTTAATAGGGTCATATCCAATACCCGTTTTATCGAAAACACATCTTTGATTTCCAAGAAGCATGTTGAGTTTATTTTTACTTTCTACAAAATTTTCAAGTGTTTTTGTTAAATCAACATTGTTTTTTAAAGCAGTTTTCTCATTAGAGATGGTGTCAAAATCATTTTTCAAAACAATTATTTCTTTCTTTAATTCTTCTACATTACTAGATGAAGATGCAACAGATTTTTTTAACACATTATTTTTGGCATAAACTTTTCTAAATTCATCTTTTAGTTCATGGAATGCACTTTCAAGTTCTTCATAAAGAGTAGTTACCTCATCTTGAGTAGTCTTCATCTTCAAGAGCCATGAGACACAAGTTGGCTACTTCATTTTCAATTTCATCACTTGAGCTTTCATCTTCACTTTCTCCCCAAGCTGCTACCATGGCCTTCTTGTTTCTTTTGTAGTTTTTTCCATGATTTTTCAATTTTGGACAATCCATCTTCATATGTCCAGGATTTTTGCACTCATAGCAAATAATAGGTTCTTTCTTGTTATCTTTGTTGTACTCCTTTTTGAAAGGTCTTCTTTCTCAATAATTGTTTTTCTTGAAGTGTTTTTTGAGATTTCTACTAAACATGGCATAACTTTCATCCTCACTGGAGTTTTCATCTCCTTCATTTGATGATGCTTTGAATGCAATTCCACTTTTCTTTTTGTCTTCAAAATCCTCATGTCCTTTCATGGTGATCTCATGAGTCATAAGGGAACCCATAAGCTCATCCAATCCAAGTGTGGAGAGATCTTTGGCTTCTATAATGGTGATGACTTTTGCTTCCCAATTCTTTGGTAGACACCTAAGAATTTTTCTTACAAACTCACTGTTAGTATAAATTTTGCCAAGAGATTTCAAAGAGTTTACAATTTCAGTAAATCTAGTAAACATACTTGAAATAGATTCATCAGAGTTCATTTTAAACAATTCATAACTATGAACAAGCATATCAATACGAGATTCCTTCACTTCGTTTGTACCTTCATATGTTACCTCAAGTTTGTCCCAAATTTCTTTTGCTGAATCACAACTTGAAATTTTATTATACTCCTTAGAGTCTAATCCACAAACAAGGATGAGTTTGGCTTTAGCATTGGCTTGCAATAATTTATGATCTCTCTCATCACATTGATTTTCAGTTTTAGGTACACTAATATTGTTTACTAATTTGGTAGGAATTTTTGAACCTTTGGTGACAATAATCCACATGGCATAATTAGTGGCTTGTAGGTATAGGGTCATCTTATCCTTCCAATGACTATAGTTGTTTCCGTCAAACAATGATGGCCTATTTGTGGCTTGTTCTTCAGCTAAGGTTGCCATGGATCGAAACTTCTAGATGGTTAAATCTAAAACAAGAGTCTAGACTCTGATACCAATTGTTACCCAAAAGACAACCTCAGAGGAGGGTGAATTAGGTTTTTACAATTAAAATTAATAATATCCTAATAAAAATTATGACTAGCATAATAGATAAATATAATTAATTAAATAAAAATAATTAAAACAAGTGTCTTAACAACTATGTCAATTAATGATTTTAGCACAGTAAAAATATGAAATATAGCTATGGCAATTTAAAATAAAATAAAGAGATAAGGGAGAGAGAGACAAACAAATTTATAGTGGTTCGGCTTCAACTCGACCTACGTCCACTCCTCAAGTTTCATTTGAGATTTTTCACTATCTTCTAGTTTCACAGGGGTGCTAGCAACCTCTTTACAAATGGAGCAATCCTCCACGGATTTTATACAGACTTCACAAGTCCAAACCCTTGCAAATCTTAGGTGATTCACAATCACTCTTAAGATTTCAAGAACACAGTGTTTGCAACATTTTTACAAGATGAAATGGTATTTTTGCTTTCAAAGAAAGCTTACAATAAATATCTCTCAAAGATAGATATATAAAATGAATTTTTGATTTTTTTGTAAATCTCACACAGGAAAGATAAGCTTAAAGCTATAAGGCTCAGTGTATAATTTCTGAGAATAGATGTGAGTGATTATAGATCAAAGAATATTTTTAGGTTTTTTATAACTTGTTTACATTAGAGGTTTTGGTATATATAAAGAAAATTATAGCCGTTTATAGCCGTAGTATTCATTTGAATTTATAGCCGTTTATAGCCGTTGTAGTCATTTGAATTTATAGCCGTTGTACTTCCATCATTACCAATTTGAATATCTTCCATTTCATCATTACAAATTTGAATATCTTCCACTTGAACCTTTTGAACCTTTATAGCCGTTGTACTTCCATCATTACTAATTTGAATATCTTCCACTTGAACCTTTTGAACCTTTTGGCCTGCTGCTGTACTAGGCTGTTTGAACATTTATTTTAGGCTGTTTGAACTCCTGATTTAATCAAATATTAAATATATTCTAACAACATTTAGGATAAAGGTTTAGGTGAAAAATAATGGGACAAAATAAATTTTGATTCTATTTTTCTCTTTCAAATAAATTATCAAAATAAATTTTGATTAAAATATTATTAAATAAATCATCAAAATAAATTTTGGATTCTATTTTTCTCTTTCAAATAAATTAAAACATACTTAAATAAATCATCAAAATAAATAAGTCTAGCAGATACTCCCGTCACCCACGTACTCAGCCCCCCTGCCACCTCTCCGATCTCTGGGCCAGGTAACTTTTCTCTTTTAGCTTCTCCTTCACCTCCTCGTCGTAACCCACATTGGGATCGACATCCTCCAAATTGTTTGAGTTGTTTGAGTAGTACTTGTCATCCTATTTCCTAGTATCTTTCCTATGATTGGGTTTCCCCTTCTTATCGTTCTTTTCTTGGCAAGCTTGAGTCGGAATCCATTCCTCGTTTTGTATTTGAGGCCTTTTAGAATCCCAAATGGGGAGCGGCTATGTAAACTGAGATGGTGGCTTTAGAATAGAATTACACTTAGGATCTTATACCTTTACCTCCTGGGGAAAGCATAGTTGGTTGCAAATGGGTGTTCACTATAAAGTACCTCGCTGATGACTCAATTGACCGTTACAAAGCCTGCTTGGTGGCCAAAGGTTTCACACAGATTCCTAGCAAGGATTTTGGTGCCACTTTTGCCCCTGTCTCCAAGTTTACTTCTGTACGTCTCCTTATCTCCCTTGTAGCATCTCATTCTTAGTCTCTTCATTGGCTTGATGTCAAGAATGCATTTCTTCATGGAGATCTTCTTGAGACGATTTATATGGCTCCTCCACCAGATTTTCGGACTGAGGGGGAGTATTCGGGGAAAGTGTGTTGGTTACGCAAATCTTTGTATGGTCTGAAACAGTCTCCACGAGTATGGTTTGGTTGCTTTAGTTCTGTTATTATATTTATGGGCTTTGTCCAGTGCCACTCCGATCACACTTGTTTCATTCGCCGGAATTTTGCAGGTCAGTGTATAGTCTTGTTAGTTTATGTGGATGATATTATTCTCACAGGTGATAACTTTGTCGGCATTGGTCAAGTAAAGAAGGACTTGGGCTAAACTTTTGATATTAAGGATCTGGGATGTCTCAAATATTTTCTAGGAATTGAGGTGGTTCACTCAAGGAAGGGGATCTCCTTATTTCAAAGAAAGTACACCCTTGACTTGCTTCAGGATACTGGTATGTTAGGGTGTAAACTTACTTCTATTCCTATGGATCCTAATGTCAAACTCACATCATATTCTGGTGAGTTGCTGGATGACCTAGGAATGTATCAGCGTCTTCTTGGATGCCTCATTTATTTGACCAACACTAGATTTGATTTGACATTTGTAGTTAGTGCTATGAGTCAGTTCATGCATGCACCTTGACGCGGTTCATCATATTTTGAGGTATTTAAAAACTACTCCTGGCTTGGGATTGTTCTTTACCGCTGGTCTTCAATCTGGGCTCTCCTATTTCACCGATGCAGACTATGCAGGATTTAGGACTGATCGGCGTTCCACTTCTAGCTTTTGTACTTTCTATGGTGATCATCTTATCTCATGGAAAAGTAAGAAGCAAGCAGTGGTTTCTAGGTCTTCTGCAGAGGCTGAGTATCGGGGTATGGCACATGAGACATGTGAGATTCTTTGGATTTGCTCTATTCTGACAAAGTTGGGTTTTGAGGAGACTGTTCCTTCCTCTTTATTTTGTGATAACAAATCTGCCATTATGTTATTCTCTGATTCTGTACTTCATGAGTGTACCAAACATATCGAGGTTGACATACATTTCATTCGAGAAAAGATTTAGACTGGCATTGTGCGTCCATCTTTTGTCTCTTCTTCTCAGCAATTGGTAGGTATGTTCACAAAATCTATGGGACCGACTTTGCTCCAGACTTCCATTGACAAGCTGCCTTTATTGAATATCTTCACGCCAACTTGAGGGGGAGTATTGAATATAGAAATCAAAATATTATGTTGAAAATTAGGATAGAAATTATTTTGATTATAGAAATCTTATCTTGTGTATATGATTTTCTAAATTGTATCATGAATATATTATATATACATGGCCTCTACCTCATTGATTGGTAAGCCGAATAATTCTTTTCATTCTTTTGTAATAACATAGATGGAACGTATATCTCATTATTTTTCTTAGTAACTGAGGCCCAACTTGGAGTTCTTGAGTTTATTGGAAGGTGCTAAAAAAATCAGTGGCAAATGAGTTTGACAAGGTTGCTTCAAAGTGTTTGAAATATGGACATCCAAGGAATTTATCATAGTGCAAGTTGGAAGATAATATGATTCAGTTAAGAAATTGTAACTTTGCCAAAAAAAATTTCCATCTTAATTTGTTACTTACAAGTAATCAGAATAAAGCAAACCACACGAAGACTATATGTATATTTACAGGCAGCAAAAGTTAAAGAAGTGGCAACATTTAAAATTGGTTAGTTTCAAGCCGAACTCACTTGGGGCAAACTAGAACCATGTATGGACAAGTTTTAAGCCTTAGCTGTGTCTTATTTCAGGATTATTTTATTATATGTTTTCCCTAATGTTGCTTAGATTAGTGGTATTTTGCTAATTTCATAATCTTCTGGACATGGGTTACAGCAATAGGGGTTGCTTATGGTTTGTAATATTGGTCAAGTTATTAAGTTTTTCTATACGTTTTTTATTTGGTTCAGGGCAGTTGTAGGATTCCTTTGAGTCGTCATGTAATACTTGTAATTATACAGAGTTGAGTTTTAGAGAGTTTGTGAGCTTAAGATATATGAAGATTGTGTGATGCAATTCAATCATAGGTGTGATGCCTTCACTTTTATTCTTCTTTTATTAATTTTCTGCACTTCTCTAAATCCACAAAACCAGAACTGTGTTGCTCCTTAATCTTATTCAACCCTCAAGCATCATAGTTTTCAATCCTTCAACCCTAGATTGCAAAATTTGACAAAACAGCCTAATTTACTGTTCACGAGTACTGTTTGCAGTGCCAGAACAGCTCACAAACTGCCTCTAAAACCTTATCTTCTCACTCCCTAAATCATTGCTTTTTATTGGTACATATAAACCCTAAAAGCCTTTATCTTTTTATCACCTTTTTTTCCTCCACAAAAACAATTAAACAATTAAAGCTTTTTCTTCAACATCTGATAACAGTCCGCCATTATTATAAGAGAAAGAGACTCCTTTTTCTTCTCTTTTCTCTTTTGTCACTGAGGCTGATTCCTTATGCCATTTTTTTCCATACCATGTATATTTAACCTTACCAAAAAGACTATTGTAGATCAGCACTCATGCTGTCATTATCTATCTGTCCTGGGCTCTTACTTGAATGTCTACATTGCGTTTGACTTTAAGATAGGTTGTCCATTATAATTCTGTCCTGGCCTTGTCAAGTGAGGGTAATGCAGACATTATAATGAGTGCTTTTTCCTTACGTTACCCATTGTTCCATTGTTATCATTGTAGTAACATTGATGGAATGTATATCTCATTATTTTTCTTAGGCCTCGTTTGGGATCCTCCTTTTTAGCCAAAAAGTCAAAAAGTTACTAATTAGCCAAAAAGCCAACAACCCATACCAAAAAGTCAAAGATTCTCTTTTTTCTCTACTTTTTGCACATCTTTTCGTAAAAAGCCAAAAAGTCATCCCAAACATACTAGTTTTTTTTAGCTCATATTTTAGCCAAATAGCCAAAAAGTTACTAAATTAGCCTGTTCCCAAACGAGGCCTTAGTAACTAAGGCCCAATTTGGAGTTCTAGAGCTTATTGGAAAGTGCTAAAAAAAGCAGCAGCAAATGAGTTTAACAAGGTTGCTTGAAAGTGTTTGAAATATGATCATCCAAGGAATTGCCACTTTTATCATAGTGCAAGTCGAAAGATAATATAATTCAGTTAAGCAATTTTAACTTTGCCAAACTCATTTTTTATTCTTAATTTATTAAAGTAATCAGAATAAAACAAACCAAATGAAGATATGTATATATATAAAGTTAAAGAAGTGGCAATATTCAAAATTGGTTAGTATGAAGCCTAACTCACTTGGAACTAACTGGAACCATGTATAGACAAGTTTTAAGACTTAGCTAATTCTTATTTCAGGATCATTTTATTATATGTTTCCTAATGTTGCATAGATTAGTTGTATTTTGCTAATTTCATAATCTTCTAGACATGGGTTATAGGGCTCATGGTTTGTGATATGGGTCAAGTTATGGTTATTAAGTTTTTCTATATGTTTTTATTTGATTTAGGAGAGTTGTAGGATACTGAGAGGGGGATTTAGGCCGAACATATGGGCTGAGCTAATTTGGGCTTGGGCTAGATTTGGGGACTGCGTGTCCGAGATAGAACGGTTCGGAGTGGGTTAGGCCAAGGTTATTGGGGTTATGTACTTGACCGAGCTTTCCGTTTGGATGGGACTTGTCCTTGTTGAATTGGGCTCCGCCTAGCATGGGAGCAATCGAGCTGAAGAGTTCGGTCCAACATTGTTGTGGGTACTTGACAGGACCGAGCAAATAGCGCGGCTCCAAAGGTGGATCGTCGCATCGCGCTAAGGGTATCTCGGCAGAGGTTGCCATGTGCCCAATCAGGAGTTGAGGAGAAGACCCCACCATCCATACACGTCAATACCGTTAAGCTGTTTTGTCGATGCTGTTTGGCTCTATTGTCGCATACACATGTGTAAGACGAAGAGAGGATATTACATCCACGTGTCTAGGAAAGGATGAGCAGAGTGGTGCGCGCGGAAACTATATAAACTGCGCGGCGCTTCCATGCAACATGTCTAAATTCTGGTTATCAGAGCTATCTCTCTTTTGTCTCTTTTGGCTCTATCTTCTCTCTCTAAGGGTGCTAGCTTGACTGTTAGAGGGGTTTTCCAGCAACACACCCGCCGGGTAGCTCACCGTCGTTGTGCTTGCAGGCTGAATGATGTTGTTCGGAGCGACACAGAGCTTGGACGCAAGGAGTACAGAAGGCGACGAATATTTCCTCCCCATACAGATACCTTTGAGTCTATATAAAACCATGTAATATTTCTAATTATACAGAGTTGTGTTTTAGAGAATTTGTGAAATTTTTATAAGATATCAAGATTATATATATTTTTTTAAAAAACTGTATGATTGTGTGATACAATTCAATCTTAGATGTGACACCTACACTTTTATTCTTCTTTTATTAATTTTCTGCACTTTGAGCCTCTAAATCCACAAAACTGAAACTGTGTTACCCCTTATTCAACCCTCAAGCTTCATAATTTTCAATCCTTCAACCCTAGATTGCAAAATAAGACAAAACAGACTAATTTACTGTTCATGAGTACTGTTTGCAGTGCCCAGAACAGCTCACAAACAGCCTCTAAAACCTTGTCTTCTCACTCCCTAATTCATTGCTTTTTATTGTTACATATAAACCCTAAAAGCCTTTATCATTTTGCCACCTTTTTTTTTTTTTTTTTTCCACAAAAACAATTAGTAAGTCCAAAATCATCATACTAGTTTTGGGCTCAGTACTAGTAGGAGGTCCTCCCTTCACTTGTCTTGCATCACAGAAGCACCTTGCAGTAAGCGACACCAAATGGGGCAAGGCTAATCACGACTGCAATCTGATAATGTTTTTACTCATGACATGCGAGTGTGTGTGTAAAAGGGTTAGTGGGCTTATCTGGTAGAGTTGTTTTTTAATGTGGAGTTGTTTACTTAGATATTTCTACAAAGATTAATAATTTAAATTAAAAAAAAAAAAAATGAAAGACAAATAACATAATTTCAGCAAAGAATTAAGTTTTGACAAAAAATGAATCTAATAACTTTATTGCACTGCTAAATTCAAATTATCTTTCCATGTATTTCCTGTCACAGGTGGATTTGATTGCAATTCTTTTTGGGGTGTGAATAAAAGATTGTCTACCCTGCCTGTTGTTGGGATGCTTACTGTTTACTACCTGTTTATCTTTAAATGTTTGCCTTTGGCTGGTTGATGCAGCAAAATGGAGGGAGTGAAGTGATGACATGATGATGGTTTGGTCTTATGAATTTAACACAAAGCAATTTTTTTTTTATAAGTATTATTCAAACACAAAGCACATTTTTTTGACGAGTATTAATCTAACACAAAGCACATGAAGCCAACAACCATAATAAGATCAATGTGATATACATTAATGCCATATTCTGGCCTGTCATGCCAATTTTATGGTTACTAAAAGGGCAATGAATTAAGTTGTATTCCATCTTAGGTTTTGACCATAGGTTTCAATGTAATAATGGATTGTTTCTGTGTGTTTCATATTGGATTAGCTCTGTCTACTTTTTTAGTTTGACAATATTCATGAAAGTTGCCAATGATTCTTTTAATGTTCTCTATCTTGAAGCTCATAAAAAAGCACACGAGAAAGAATTTTCAAACCAAGTCTGTAACAAAACTCTTGTGACTGACATGTTATTGAAAAAGCCTCATTTTCTATTTGACAACATTTCTCAATCTTTTGAATAACTACTGTCATTGATGTAATAGAAACATATGTTCATGAGATTAAGGTGCCAATGGGTAGGATTTGGAAAAAAAGGGAGTGAGTGTTAATAAGGATGATTTAGAACGAAGGGAGTTTTGATAAGTTATACTGAGATGATTAAGGGCATCTATCATCAAGCAGTAATTAGTGTGAGAATGGGCAACACAACATGTAACTCATGACAATAGCCTTCATTAAGAAATTTGGTTGGGTCATCGTGTTTCTGCTTTGGTTATATTTCAGCTTACTAGGCATATTTAAGAGATTGGAACTATAAAGTCACCCATAAAATAATTGTAGGAAATTAATGTATTGATATTATTGATTCATTGATATAGATATATTACAAAGGTTCAATTGAGCTCCTTTATGTAGGAGAGGATTTACAAATTGTAATGATGAAAACCTAAAGCACTAACATTGCACTATACATAAAGTCTAAACCACTAACATAAAGCTAACACACTAATATATAGGAGAGGGTGTGGAGAGTAGGTGGAGTAGGTGGTAGGTGTAGGTGGAGTAGGTGGTAGGTGTAGAGTTTTTACATTCAACAGCCCCCCTCAAACTCAAGGGGGTTCGGAACTAACCAACTTGAGTTTGGAGAGAGTAACAAAACAGGAAAATAATCTGACAAATAAAATAAAAATGGATAGGAGACACTGTATGGTCGTGTCTGACCGTTGTAGAAGACTGTATGGTTATGGCAGACCGATGTAGAAGACAGTTTACGGGGTCATGTCGGACCGTTGTAGAAGACAGTTTATGGGGTCATGTTGGACCGATGTAGAAAACAGTTTACGGGGTCATGTCGGACCGTTGTAGAAGACACTATATGGCTGTGTCGAACCGTTGTAGCAGAGAACCGAAATCAATGTCGGAACAGTTTACCGAGTCTTGTCGGACCCATGTAGGAGCTAACCGGAATCAATGTCAGGACAGTTTACAGAGTCTTGTCGGACCCATGAAAGAGCTAACCGGAATCAATGTCGGGACAGTTTACCAAGTCTTGTCGGACCCATATAGGAGCTAACCGGAATCAAAGTCGAATCTTATCAAAAAGCGTGCCATCAAAAGGCGTGCCATCAAAAGACGTGCCCGACAGCCATCAAAGTCGAGCCATCAAAAGGCGTGCCCGACAGCCATCAAAAGGCGAGCTATCAAAAGGCGCGCCGATTTGTCGTCAGGCGTTGAGAGGCGCGTGAGGCGTGTCTGCCTTGCCTATTTAAACCAAGGCGAGGCTGCTGCTGATGCATAACAAACCAGCTGAAAACCTCTGAAAAAAACTCGTCGTTCTCTGAGAGCTTTTATCTCTGAAACACTCTACAACCAACCCTAAATATGGCCTCTTCTTCCCGTTCAGCTACCCAGAACATAGCCTCTTCGTCCCGTGGTCTCACTCTCTTTCCCGACCTCAACGAGGCCACTAGAGAGATAGTCGGGGGCAGTTGCCCTTGAACCTCAACCAAGTGCCCCTGGACCAAGTGCCCCTGGTTTTACGCCGTTGAACTTTCCAATGTTGTCAGTTGAGCAGATAATGGCTGTTCAATCTGATATTGAGGCCAATTATTATACTCTGAAGTCATGTGTTGAGACAATGACGGCGGTCAACAACCTGTCGCACCGGCTTCAGAGTAGAACAAATGAGGTGCAGCAGGTAAAAGCCCAACTGGCTCTGCTCCAGAGCATGTATACGGATGCCCGAGCAGAGATATGTGTGCTGAAGGCAGAAAATAAGGAACTGAAGCGGAAGGCCACCGTGATGCTCAGATTTGGAGGTCCTCCATATGTGACAGTTGAGGAGCAACGGGAAGTGAATGTGCTCGGCGGCATGGGAAACACGGAGGCAGCACCAGCAAGGGACGCCCAAGACAAAGGCAAAAAGAAGAGAACAGCTGAAGAGGCGAAGAAGTGAGGCCGGTTGTTTGTGGTGGTTATGGGTTGTGGTTGTTTTGTTGTTGTTGGTTTTTTTTTTTTTTTTTTTTTTTTGGTGTAAAATGGTGATCGGGTTTGATCTCCGGCATGAATAAAATAAGGTTGGTGACATTAATTTCCATGTAGGAAATTAATGTATTGATATTATTGATTCATTGATATAGATATATTACAAAGGTTCAATTGAGCTCCTTTATATAGGAGAGGATTTACAAATTGTAATGATGAAAACCTAAAGCACTAACATTGCACTATACATAAAGTCTAAACCACTAACATAAAGCTAACACACTAATATATAGGAGAGGGTGTGGAGAGTAGGTGGAGTAGGTGGTAGGTGTAGGTGGAGTAGGTGGTAGGTGTAGAGTTTTTACATTCAACAATAATTAAAAAAAAAAAAACTATAAAGCCACACTAGACCTTGGAGGTTTTAGGTTATGTAGGATTGACAGAGAACATGTTACTGTTAACTTAGTAAGTAAATCTAGGAAGTTTATTACAAATCAAAGGCCAAGAGATACCTAGGAGTGGTCATTTCCAGCATTATGGACTGATTTTCCATAAGAAAAGGGAGATTGAAGGGGAAAATGTGCATGGACTTGGACTGATGAAATGGAGAAATGGTTTTGATAGCCTTGTGTGATTGCAGGATACCTGCCAAGTCAAGGGAAAGTCAACTAAGCATTGTATAAAACCTTGGCATTGATTGTTACATATTCAGCAGCGGTAATGTCAATAGTGAACAAAACATTATTACAGTGTATTTCCTTCTATTGAAAGAAGAAATTAAAAAAATTTGATCCTTTGAAGTTCTCAATGAGAGGTTTAAAAAAAGAAAAATAGGGAAATCTGATCACTTACTGTTTATGTTAAGAACAAATCCGATCACTTACTGTTAAGAACAAATCTGATCATTATTATGCAAAACTCATCAATCCCAACCTTACTGTTAATGTTCACTTAAGTTGAAGTTTGGTTTTCGTCTTTTCTGTAGATAATTAAATAATATTTTTTTCAGAATTCATGTTTTATGAATTTCCGGATATCTGATCAAATGTTGCTCAGCCTGTGGTTTCTGTTATATTAATGATCAATTTTTTAGTTTTTGATGGGGCATTGTCTCTGATCTGAATTCTAGGTGGAGCCAAAACGCAGGAAGAGGTGACTGATCACGATGCTTGCTGTGGAGGTACTCATTTTATTGTGTATTAGCTCTGCAGTATTGTTGTGTTTGTGGAAATTGTACAGTGCAGAGAAGATACTGTGCTTGCACAAACCAGAGGTTTTCTTAATTTTCCATGTTGAACCAAATTATATATAAATGTTTGTTATTCGTGCGCTAAAAAGGGGGGGAAAAAATGGCAGCGACTTGTTGAACTGCAGAGTCGTTAAAACACATTAAAACTAAATTATTAAGAATCAAACTTGAATCTATTGTGATATGCTTATTGCTGGTTATATTCTCTATATGCAAATAGCACAGTAATTGTTTTACTCACTCCCCACCCAAATTTTGTTTTTATTTTCCTCTTTTTGGAGGGAAAAGAAAGAAAGGGAGAGAAAAGAGAAGGGGGTGGATTTCAAAACTTTGATGTGAATTATTGACTGCTACGTTAGCATGGGGATATGATAAGGCTGTGCAGTCTGCACTAGCAGATCAAGCTTTCGATGCATATTACAATTTAAAGAAGAAAATGTGGTTCTGATTTCTAATGATGCAATTTTATTCTACTTATAGGATTAGGCTTTTTGTCCGCACAATTAGCAAGTTTGTTCTAGTTTTTTTGGTGGTTTCAAAATATTATGAGCAAGATTTTGTAGTTGAACTAAATGTTGATTTGACGAATTGAACTGCTCATTTTCGTTTGGTTTTTAGTCTCTGGTGATTTTATTCAGACTGACCACCACTCTATGCCACTGTGTCGATATTGGCGCATCGCTACAACGGTATTACATTTGTTATATAGGGTGTAACACATAGCTAGGGCAAGTTCTCTAGATTGTAAAGTGTAGCCTCTGTTTTTGTTGTTCATTATCTACATATGATGCTTTACAAAATTGTATTCAAATTATTATTATTTTTAGACCGTCAACTGTTTATATATATTTCGAGTTCTGGAAACTGTGCCGGAGGCAGAATTGCAGGCTGCATATAAGTTGGGACCAGTTTGCTAGAGGTTCAGTGGGTAGTGTGTATTGCCGTGGTTAGAGAGACTGTGTACTATTAGATAAACATATTAAGACAGTACAAAAAATGATATGGCTTTCATCATCTGTTAAAATTTTATTTTGCTTTTAGAAAAAATAAATCAATTGGCATTGTGTTTGGCCCAGTAAATTTTGTAAAATTTATGATGGTAAAACGGACTAGCTATGTAAGTCTTGTTAAAAGTAGAGTTTGCTATTCATTATGTAAACAAGTCAAATTTAAATATTTTTTAAAGCTTATTAATCTTTTTGAGCTAGACCTGGCAAGTTTTTTATTTTTATTTTTATTTTTATTTTTTGGTGGGTGAGAATCCTGGTAAGTTTTTGAGATAAAGTTCAAGAAGGCAAACAAATTAAGTTGGATTTGAAGGAAAAAAAACACACTATAAGTTAACTTGAATTGCCTGTGAGCTAACATTTATGTTTTGTTTTTGAAGTAAGAAAAAAAAATGTCATCTTCAAAAAAAGAAAAAAGAAAAAACTGTGACAGGGATATCCCACTTGGTTGATCAGAGTAAGATGGGAAATGGATTTCCAATACAATTATCCTCCATACACTTATTCTTCACTCTATTTTGTGGAGCTCATGAGGACGAGGAGGATATGAACCGTTCATCTTTTATGCTCGCTAATAAAGATAAATTATATAAAAAATAAGTTTCATCAGACATTATTTGATACAAACAAATTGTTTTTTTTATCATTTAAAATGAATTTTAACAATGAATTTATACTTAAACCGTTTATTTAAAAGAAAATGTGATTTTTTTATTTATTCATATTTGATGAAATTGTTTTTTTTTTTGGTATATTCATTGGGAAATTTATGATATAAAAGGTTCAGATTTGTGAGTCTGGAGTAGGGATTTAAAATGTAGTGGACAAGATAATAATAGAGTGGCCAAGTTGACTGCTGAAAATTGACTTGAGTGATTTACCAGCTACAAAGTCACGGGTCTATTGGACAATTGGACTCACTATTATGACATTTCAGAGCCTTTTAACAAGTCAAACTCACTATTTTATAAAAAAAAATTAAAAAAAAAAAGAACAGGGAGAAATAAAAAGATATTATTAAAGTAGTTTTTTTTTTCTTTTTTTGAGGAATCGACTTATCTCTAGTCTTCTAAGAGGAGTGGACTATGTTACAAGTCCAATTGGATGATGTGATTTATTGATAATTTAAGCTCTTCATATAGATTATCCACAAAAGGAAAAAATCAACAATTATAAATAAATTATTACATTTGTTTTTGAAAAGATGGATGATGTGTGATTTTAAAAATAATTCATTCATTTTTTTGGAAAATAAATATGATAAAATATGTGACTACAATTATTAAATTATTTTTTTTTTCTTATAAATGATTTACTTATAAAAATATAATAAGAATAATGCTTGGGACCCCCTTTTGGGGTCACCCCCTCACCCCCTTTGTCACGTAGCAGGTGGTGATTGGAGGAGCAGGAAAAAAAAGAAAAAGAAAAAGAAAATGTAACCAATGAGAGAGAGAGGGGGTCAAAAGGGATGGGGAGAAAAGGGGAGATGAATCATTGTTGATATAACAAATCAATAACCATCACAACCTCAAAGAAGAGTAGAGAGAATAGTCTAGTTTTTAATAATAACAAGGCGATAATTGTTATATACTTGTGAATTCAATTCCTAATGGTAAGTAAAAGGGTATTTGGGTTACCTTAAGCAGAAGAAATCACCCAAGCAAATAACTTTTGCTTTTTGTTTTCTGATAGTGAAAAAGAGAACTTTTTCTTTTTAGACATGGGAGTTTGGTGTTTATTTTCATTTTTTTAAAAAAAAATTGGATAAATTATAATGATCTCTCTTGTGGTTTAAAAATAAAATAGAATAAATAACAAGTCAAATAATTTTGACATAATTATATTATACTCCTTAAAGTTTTGATTCACATAATGCTAAACTTCATTTTTATCAATAATTCTTTGGTCATATAAATAGAAAATGATGCCATCATTTTTTATACTAAATTGTATATTTTCTTATTTATCTTTGTGCCTTCGTAATATTTGTATTAGTTTCTATCGCTTTGACATTAAAAGACATATCAATATAATTATATCAAAATTATTAAATTGCTTACATTTTTTTTCAAATCTCTATGAGATCAATATAATTTACCTCTTTATTTTTGTACATGTAAAGTGGATGGCTCTAAATGCACCCTAAAAGTTAGATAAATTCTATTTTCACACACCTAATTATCTCAGTACACACACTTAATGAAATATCATTTTAATGGCAATTATATCATAAATTAAAATGACCATAATAGACATCCACTAGCACCCATAATATTACATAAAATATTCTCTGTACACATCTTTTAAAAACAAAAAAAAAATTCAATGTACACCTTTTGAGTAAAAAACAAAAACTAAACCCTAATTTTTTCATTGTTGTCTTTTTGCTTATTACACACTCTATACTCCTCTATTACTTGCAAAACAATACTCTCATAACAACTCTCGTATTGCTTTAATCTCTAGGTTTATACTCTATTAGTGATGAAAATGTTAATTTTTTTGTGCTGAACCTTTTTTTTTTTTTTTCCTTTTGCGGTTTTCAGTCAAACATCAACTGCCGAATTATTTCATTATATTCGGACATCAACTGCCGAAAGTTTTTATTTATTTTTTCGGAACAAATTTGTCGAACTAATCACTTTTATTCGGAAGTTAAGTTTCGAATTAAATGTATAATTTCGGAAAACCAGTGCCGAAATCCCAAAACAGAAAAACATTAAAAAAAAATTAAAAATTAAAAAAAAAAACAAGGATTTTATGGCAATAGACTACACAGAGATCTGGAAATGATAAATGCAATAATAAAATGGAAAGATGTCTCATCTTCAATAATATTTTTGGAGGGTTTTCAATTGTGTTTGTAATGGAGGTTCAATAGAGTCTTCAATAGAGGTCTTCAATGGAAAACTTTGTCTTCACTTCACACTATGGTCTTAAATCATGTTCACGTGGGTCTACAAATTTGGAAGCGGGGGTCACTAAACAAATGTGTGAAAATGAGAGTTAAGTGGTGTGTGTACAATGATTATGAGTAAATGGTATAATTGTAACTTTCAATGTGTGGATTGAGAAAATTAATTATGTTAGACTTATTTATTTTGATGATTTATTTAATTATGTTTTTAATTTATTTGGAAGAGAAAAATAGAATCAAAATTTATTTTGATGATTTATTTGAAACAGAAAAATAGAATCAAAATTTATTTTGTCCCATTATTTCTCATCTAAACCTCTATTCTAAATGTTGTTAGAATGTATTTAATATTTGATTAAATTAGGAGTTCAAACAACTCAAAATAAAGGTTCAAACAGCCTAGCATAGTAGCAAGCCAAAAGGTTCAAGTGGAAGATATTTAAATTAGTAATGATGGTAGTACCACGGCTATAAACGGTTATAAAGGTTCAAAATGCCAAAAAGTTCAAAAAGTTCAAAAAGTTCAAGTGGAAGATATTCAAATTTGTAATGATGGAGTGGAAGATATTCAAATTGGTAATGATGGAAGTACAACGACTATAAACGGTTATAAATTCAAATGACTACAACGACTATAAACGGCTATAAATTCAAATAAATACAATGGCTATAAACTGCTATAATTTTTATTATATATACCAAAGCCTCTAATGTAAACAAGTTACAAAAAAAATCTGAAAATATTCTTTGATCTATAATCACTCACAACTATTCTAAAAAATTATACACTGAGCCTTATAGCTTTAAGTCCATCTTTCTTGTATGAGATTTACAGAAAAATCAAAACTTCATTTTATATATCTATCTTTAAGAGATATTTATTGTAAGCTTTCTTTGAAAGCAAAAATACCATTTCATATTGTAAAAGTGTTGCAAACACTCTGTTCTTGAAATCTTGACAGAGATTGTGAATCACTTAAGATTTACAAGGGTCTGGGCTTGTGAAGTCTGCGTAAAATCCGTGGAGGATTGCTCCATTTGTAAAGAGGTTGCTAGCACCCCTGTAAAGCTAGAAGATAGTGAAAAATCTCAAGTGAAGCTTGAGGAGTGGATGTAAGGTTGGTTGAAGCCGAACCACTATAAATCTGTTTGTCTCCTCTTCCCTAATCTCTTTACTTTCCTACTACTGCTATAGCTATCTAATATTCATGTGTTAATCATTTGATTTACCCTATATGTTAGTTATACTTCATTGTTATTTTGCTTGATCATTTACTGCTAAGTTCATCATTGTGCTTGTTAATAATTTGTTGTACTAGTAGTTAATTTTATTGGGGTATTATTAATTTTAATTTGTAGAAACCTAATTCACCCCCTCTTAGGTTGCTTTTTGGGTAACAAATTAATAATTAAATTAATAAGTGTGTGTACTAAGAGAAGATGTGAATTGAGATAATTAAGTGTGTGGAAATAAAATTTCCCTAAAAATTAGGTTAGACACCCTAATTATTAATTTTTGTTAAAAATATCATTCTATCCCTTAATGAAATTACCAAAATAACCAAACTCTAAGCTAATTCCGGCCATCCCCTTCCAACTTCGACAACTCTCTCTGTCTGTCATTTCTCAACTTCGACCAGTGGTTCGTACCCCTCCTTTCCTATCGCCACTTTCTTACATTTCCTATTTCCATCTTCATTCTTCTTCTTGTTCATGTTTTTCTTATCACTGTCCATTGTCGCCGCCTTCTTTTTTTTCTCCTCCTCATCATTCTCATTTTTACCTAAACCCTGGAACAATCTAGGGTTTAATAGCGGGGAATGGGGTTCGTGATGAGGGTTAGCAACAGAGATAAGGTTTAGGCAAGAAATGAGGTTTGGGTTAGGGTTTGCGGCGAGGAAGGGATTCCAACACGTAGAAGAAGAGAAGAAGAATGGACGAAGGCTGATGAGGTTGCAGAGGGTGGAGGGCGACGGAGTTGCAAAGGTAGTGGGGGAGACGTGGATGACAAGAAGGCAACGAGAAAGGGAGGGGCGAAAGGGAAATGATAAGAATGAGATGAGATTCTAGGTGACAAATAGGGGGAGAGAGAGATGGCTGCAGCAATAGAGGTGCTACAAAAAGTCACGGGTGTATTGGTCCATTGGTCTATTGGACTATTGGACTCACTATTATGACATTTCAGAGCCTTTTAACAAGTCAAACTCACTATTTTATAAATTAAATAATAATAATAATAATAATAATAAAAGAACAGGGAGAAATAAAAAGAGAATGAAGTTATCGAAAAAAGAAAAAGGAAAAAAGCAGCATAAATCTGAGTCAGTTAATTAACAAATCTTATGGAAAAAGAAAAAAAGGAAAAAACTCCACAACAAAGTCATAAAAATCAGAATTGTCCAAGAAGATTTTTCAATAGCTTATTAAAGGTTTAGAATCGTCTCATAAATGCATATAGATATTATTAAAGTAGTTTTTTTTTTTTGAGGAATCGACTTATCTCAAGTCTTCTAAGAGGAGCGGACTGCGTTACAAATCCAATTGAATGATTTGATTTATTGATAATTTAAGCTCTTCATATAGATTATCCACGAAAGGAAAAAATCAATAATTATAAATAAATTATTACATTTGTTTTTGAAAAGATGGATGATGTGTGATTTTAAAAATAATTCATTCATTTTTTTGGAAAATAAATATGATAAAATATGTGACTACAATTATTAAATTAATTTATTTTTCTTATAAATGATTTACTTATAAAAATATAACAAATCAATAACCATCACAACCTCAAAGAAGAGTAGAGAGAATAGTCCAGTTTTTAATAATAACAAGGCGATAATTGTTATATACTTGTGAATTCAATTCCTAATGGTAAGTAAAAGGGTATTTGGGTTACCTTAAGCAGAAGAAATCACCCAAGCAAATAACTTTTGCTTTTTGTTTTCTGATAGTGAAAAAGAAAACTTTTTCTTTTTAGACATGGGAGTTTGGTGTCAAATGAAATGTTTTATTTTCATTTTTTTTTAAAAAATTGGATAAATTATAATGATCTCTCTTGTGGTTTAAAAATAAAATAGAATAAATAACAAGTCAAATAATTTTGACATAATTATATTACACTCCTTAAAAGTTTTGATTCACATAATGCTAAACTTCATTTTTATCAATAATTCTTTGGTCATATAAATAGAAAATGATGCCATCATTTTTTATACTAAATTGTATATTTTCTTATTTATCTTTGTGCCTTCGTAATATTTGTATTAGTTTCTATTGCTTTGACATTAAAAGACATATCAATATAATTATATCAAAATTATTAAATTGCTTACATTTTTTTTTTCAAATCTCAAGGAGATCAATATAATTTACCTCTTTATTTTTGTACATGTAAAGTGGATGTCTCTAAATGCACCCTAAAAATTAGAGAAATTCTATTTTCACACACCTAATTATCTCAGTGCACACACTTAATGAAATATCATTTTAATGGCAATTATATTATAAATTAAAATGACCATAATAGACATCTACTAGCACCCATAATATTACATAAAAATATTCTCTGTACATATCTTTTAAAAATAAAAAAAATCTCAATGTACACCTTTTGAGTAAAAAGCAAAAACTAAATCCTAATTTTTTCATTGTTGTCGTTTTGCTTATTACACACTCTATATTCCTCTATTGCTGCAAAGCAATACTCTCATAACAATTCTCGTATTGCTTTATTCTCTAGATTTATACTCTATTAGTGATGAAAAGGTTAATTTTTTTGTGCAGAACTTTTTTTTTTTTTTTCTTTTGCGGTTTTCAATCAAACATCAACTGCTGAATTATTTCATTATATTCGGATATCAACTACCGAAAGTTTTTATTTATTTTTTTCGGAACAAATTTGTCGAACTAATCACTTTTATTCGGAAGTTAAGTTTCGAATTAAATGTATAATTTCGGAAAACCAGTGCCGAAATCCCAAAACCGAATAACATAAAAAAAAATTAAAAAAAAAATTTTTTTTTTAAAAAAAACGAGGGTTTTATGGCAATAGAGTGCACAGAGATCTAGAAATGGTAAATGCAATAACAAAATGGAAAAATGTCTCATCTTCAATAATATTTTTGGAGGGTTTTCAATTGTTTTTGTAATGGAGGTTCAATAGGTCTTCAATGGAGAACTTTGTCTTCACTTCACACTGTGGTCTTAAATCGTGTTCATGTGGGTCTACAAATTTGGAAGCGGGGGTCACTTAACAAGTGTGTGAAAAAGGGAGTTGAGTGGTGTGTGTACAATGATTATGAGTAAATGGTATAATTGTAACTTTCAGTGTGCGGATTGAGAAAATTAATTAATAATTAAATTAATAAGTGTGTGTACTGAAAGAAAATGTGAACTGAGATAATTAAGTGTGTGGAAATAGAATTTTTCTAAAAATTAGGTTAGACACCCCAATTATCAATTTTTTTAAAAATATCAATCTATCCCTTAATGAAATTACCAAAATAACCAAACTCTAAGTTAATTTCGGCCATCCCCTTCCAACTTCGACAACTCTCTCTGTCTATCCTTTCTCAACTTCGACCAGTGGTCCGTACCCCTCATTCCCTATCGCCACTTTCTTACATTTTCTATTTCCATCTTCATTCTTCTTCTTGTTGATGTTTTTCTTATCGTTGTCTATTGTCGCCGCCGCCTTCTTTTTCTCCTCCTCATCATTCTCATTTTTACCTAAACCCTGGATCAATCTAGGGTTTAACAGCGGGAATGGGGTTCGTGATGAGGGTTAGCAACAGAGATGAGGTTTAGGCAAGAAATGAGGTTTGAGTTAGGGTTTACGGCGAGGGAGGGATTCCAACACGTAGAAGAAGAGAAGAAGAATGGACGGAGGATGATGAGGTTGCAGGGGGTGGAGGATGACGGAATTGCAAAGGGTAGTGGGAGGAGATGTGGATGACAAGAAGGCAACGAGAAAGGGAGGGGCGAAAGGGAAATGATAAGAATGAGATGAGATTCTAGGTGACAAATAGGGGGAGAGAGAGATGGCTGCAGCAATAGAGGTGATCCGGCGGTAGATGATTGAAAAAGGATGAAGGTAAGATTAATTAAAGTATTCAAAAAGATAAAAATTCAAATTTATGATTAGAGTGCACGAAGAAGTGGGTTTAGAGTGCATTTAGAGCCTTCCGTGTGAAGCATATCATTGTTGACCAAGTGAACGACTTGACACGGTCAAGCCCTTTTAAGGCTCGATGGAGAATGATTCCAAAAAGGTTGACAGATATGTTAGAAGAAAATTGATTTCATGAACAATTTTTTTTTATATAGATGGAATAAAAAAAGAAATGTTATGGTGATTAAACTCATTTATCATTTGACATGTTATCATTTCATTTGTACAATGAATCTTAATTTTTATCTATTCTATTAATGCATAGATGATATGTTAGATGTCATGTCTAATAATATAAATTTAGTATAAAAATTTAGTCATTGTGTTGAAGTTTGACTTTGTCGAGTCATTATTATCAACCCAATTGTGTTATTTAACAATTGTTATTGAATTGAATCATTCGGTCCACTATCTTTTTAAAATCTACAAGTTAATGAAAAATAATTATAAAAATATAATTAAAAATTTTGCTCTGATACAAGCAAGCTTATATTTTGTGTAAAAATCAAGACCTTTGCACCTCTATATTTTTACCATTATTTTTAATTTTTCCCATTTGCAATTCTCCATTTTTCCCTATCAATGAACCAACATTGTAGTGAAGAACATACTTTTTCTTTCTTTCTTTCTTTCTTGTTATTTGACTTTGAAAAACTTATACATATTTCCTTTTATTTCATCTTCTTTCCTATATATAGTTGTTAGCATTTGAGTGAAAACTCCTCATTTGCCCTTGTCTCTATAATAAAAAATAAATACTTTACAAGCATATATTTGTTATATATAACAATCTACAAGCAAAGTGTCTCTCCAAAACCATTTCTTTTATTTTTGATGAAATTATTCTCACTCCCTTTTTAATTAAACATGCTTATTTTTTTGGGAAAACAACATACCAGAGGCAATAAGAAAAAATAATTACCAATAAGTAATAAATATTAATAATTATAATTATAAATTTTTCCACTAATGTGTAATAATTGTTAAAAGTTACCACTAAGTGGTAATTTCTCCTTTTTTTTTGCTTTTATTAGGTAAAATTATAATAAAATATTTTAGAAATTGTTTAACAACTACTTAAATTATCCCTTTCAGAAGTGGTTTGGCAACATCACAAATAAACAATTTATTTGCTATAGGTTGTCACATTACCTCTCTATTTTTTTACATATCTTTTAATAAAAAGCAAAAAAAAAAAAAAAACCTCTAAATAAGCCATACCCAAACCATCGCATTGCACCTCTTTTCTAAGAGCCAAAATTTTTATAGAAAATTCTATTTGCACATCACCAAAACTCTCAATACACATCATTTCCATAATTTTTTTTTATTATACTTATATCCATTTATCAAATTACCATTTTGGACATAATTCTAAACCCTAGACTCTCAATACACATCTTTCTTCATAGGGTACCACCACCAACTACCAACCCCCTGCCAGCTTTCCACTTTTGGCCACTGTCATCGGTACCCAACCACCATCTCAACCCCCATAGCTTTTATATCTCGTTGTCCACCACCTCTTGTGGGGGCTACCACTACCCTTACAACCACTTCTTCGATGCCGACTTCCTCTCACCAACGATTTCTCTAATTGCCCTCGCTAGCCACTACTACAACCCTCCATAGCCATTATCACAGCCACCGGCGACTTTCCACCACCGCAAGCAACCTCGCCTTCGCCATCGTGAAAAAACCTTGCCTCTCAGCCGTATCATCATGTATAATCCAACCCCTCTATCTCGACCATCGCGAGCCATCTTCCTACTATCTCCATCGCAACGCTGCTCCTACTTTTCTCTATCGCAAAAAGAGAGAGAGAGAGAGAGAGAAAGAAAACCCTAGGGTTTTCAGATCTAGAAGATGAAGAAGATAAATGATGAAGGGGGTAGGGTGGGAGGATGGCGGTGGAGGGACAACATGGTTGAGAAGAATTGTACAAGTGCTGGTTGCGGTGGGAGAGGAGGGAGGCTATGATGAGAGGTGATTGATGCTATGAGGGAGTAAGTAACGACTAGCAATCGATGGTGCAGTGGTTGGGGTTAGGGTTTGCTAGAGAAAAGAGAGGCTGACCGGAGTAGGCGGCGATGATGAGGGTAAGGGCTAGGGTGGAGGTAGGAATGGGGGTAGCGGCTGGCGGTGATAGTTAGGGTTAGGGTTAGGGTTTGGGATGAGAGTTGAAGTGTTGAAGAAGATGAGAATAATTTACGATTTTTTGAAAATTGATGGTGTGAAATGCGAAGAAATTAAAGAATTGAAAATATGTGTGGTGTGTATTAAAAAAATGATGTATACTAAGAGATTTAGTGGTGTGTAAATAAAATTTTTTAAATTTTTATTTGTCTGATATTTACCCAATAACCCAAAATACAAATTGCAATGAAGGTCACTTTTTATTTTTTAAAATTTATGGTCTAGTCTTTGTCTACAAATTTGAATATAGTTGTGATGATAGAAGTTGAGCGGTTAATTAACTCTACCGTGTTACTTACATAATTAGGTAAAATGTGAATAAAATATATTTATATTTTATCTGGTTTTATATTTTTGTTTTTTTGTTTTTTTAAAATCTCTCTCTAAATTCTCTAACCAAACATAACATTATAATTAGATTTCAATCCACTAAAAAGAAATTATGACCATAATTATATAAGTAAATCGTTGTGAATTAAATTTTCAAGTAAATTAATTTATCCGATCAAAAAAATAATAAAAATTTATCATTAGACTTTTTACTTCACATTAAACTTTATCAAATATTAATCTCCTACTATTATGAAGCGATACAAAATAAATAAGAAATAAAAATAACGACCCCGCTACGTAACTCGAAAAATCCATTGCTCGAATGGTCCGAATTTTTTTTTTTATATTCTTTTTCCTTCTCCTTCCTTTTTCCTCTTCTGCCTTCCCTTTCTCTTTCCTTCTTTGTCTTCCTTCTCTGTCTTTGACAATTCTATATCTATATATGTTTGTGAATGTGTATTGAGAGGGTAATTTATACAGATAAATTGGGCCGAGCTAAGTAGTGGGCCATTCTTTGGGCCGTAGTGAAGAGGCTTGGAAGATGGGCTGCGAGCAGACATTGGATCGGTCCATTATGAGATGTTTTGTCACCAGACTGAGTAAATGAGTTTAGGTCGGTCACCGCAATTGGGATAAATCGGTCCGAAGTATGGTTAGGTCACGAGACGGAGTAAAAGTGGTAGCTCGGTCATACCATTCGGAGCCGAAGTGTGGCGACTTCGTACGGTAAGCCTAGCTCTGGTTAGACCGGTCCGAGCTGTTACGTTTAGTTCGGTCTCAGTAAGTGAGACCGGGGTACAAGCTGTAAGGAGAGAACCGATCTAAGAGAGTTCGATCATTTCTGCCTGTCTAGTATGGCAATGTTATTTCGGTCGGATGGATAGTCCGGCCGTGATAAAACCATCTCACTTGGTTTAAGCAGTGAGGGGGGTGTTGAAGGATAAGCATTATCCTTTAGGAGTGTGAATCCTAGGAGGACTCTACATGGAAGAGTAAGAGTCCTACTAGGATTGTGCCACACGAAACCTATAAAAGCTCACCAACATCACCTATGGAGAGGTAACACAACTTTATTTTCTGAATACACAGAGCTTTTGTCTATTTGTCAAGCTTACTGACTTAGGCATCGGAGAGGTTTCCGGCACACACCCGCCGGTCAGCTCACGTTTGTATTTTCAGGTGATAAAGCGACGTCGTACAAAGGAACGCAGACTTGATCAACAGGATTATACGAGAAGGTTTATTTCTTTCCCGTACATGTATGTATATATAAATGTGTGTATCTATCTCTGCAGGTTCAAGTTGATGACTTGACTTGAAATCTAGTGTTTAGGTTTGTTGAAAAAGTTCCAAATGACTTACTCCTGTTCTTTTAGATTTTTGAAATCCAGGGCCTCTTTTTTTTCTTTTTCTTTTTTTTCTTCTTCCATAACTCAGAATAAAAAAAAGAGATAGAGGAGAGGAAAGAGATAGAGCAGAGAGGAGAGGAAAAAAAATAAAAATAAAACAGGGTCTGTGCTGGTTAGATCTGTGTATACACAGATCTACTCCACCACCCCTCTGTTTCTTCTTCTTCTTTTTCTCATTCTTCCTCTGTATTTTCTGCTCCACCACCACAACACCCAAAATCAAAAATCAATCCCAAAATCAAAACCAAACCCATAAAATCAAAACAAAATCAAACCCACCGCATTTGAAGTTGCTTACATTGCGAACATGGTACGGGTTGGGTTGTGGAGTGGTTCGTCCATGGCCCCTCGCTTTGTTTTCTTCTCCTCTCTTCCTCTCTCTCTCACCTCTCTGTTTCTCTCTCTTTTCTAAAATCAGTTTCAGGAAGGAAGAAGGCAAAACAATTATAAAAAAAAAAAAAAAAGTGTCAAAATGATAGGGCATTCGGGCCTTTCCTATTTCGAGTTACAAAGCTTTACTTTAAAGATAATCATAATGTGGATTAAAAAAATATTTGAGACATTTAATTGATTATCTCTAAAAATCACAAAGTGTTACATTTTAATTTACCAAACATTTCATTATATGAAGTCTAATTTTAATAGAGTAATGTTAGAGGTCCTAAAAATTCTACCAAATATTTCACATGAGTGTGGGACACATAATGTGAGTTCCACACCCATGTGAGACATTTGATAAATTTTTATAGAATTTTTAAAATATCTAACATTTTTGATTTTAATATCATACCATTAGAGATCATCTAATGGTAATAAATTAGAAAATGTAATATTATCCTATAAATTAATTGAGATTAAGCCTATACTAAGTAATTTTATTTTAAAAAGTGGATATCATACTAGGCAAATATCTCGTTTATCTGATTATCACCCATTTATAATTATTTTAGTTTTGTTTTCCTCTTCTCTTTCTCTCTCAACGTCTCGAAAATAACTCTGTCCGTGGAAAGATTGATTCAGAGAGACAGAGAGAGAGAGAGAGAGAGAGAGTAATTAGGGTTTCAATTTTGTTTTTCAGTCCAATCCCTGAGCTCCATTTTTAGGTTTCTTCGTATTTCTCTCACAGATCTCCAATCGTACCATCAATGCTCTCTTCAATCTCTTCATCTCTCGCTCGGTGCTTTCAATTCAAATTCGTATTCATTTGATTCCGAAGCCACTGTGAATCGCATAGTCGGGACTTCGTATTAGAAGCCATTCAACGCACACAATTTCATTCTGGTGTTGTGATTCATTGGTCCAAGGTTTGAACTGCCGATTAAAGTTTTTTTTTTTTTTTTTTTTTTTTTTTTTTTTTCTGTTGTATAAATTTGTATTTACACCTTCAATCCCTTGTGTTTGTTCAATCTTTAAAAATGTATGTGTTTTAAGGCATTTTCAAATTGGAAATTTTGGTTCCTGTTGTTCAAAAGGGATTGTTTTTAGCATTAGGGTTAGGGTTTTGTGGATATGATTAAGCAGATACTGGGTAAGCTTCCTCGGAAGCCATCGTCGAAATCATCGCACAATGATTCAAACAATGATGGTGGGGTTTCAACCCTGAATTCATCGAATTTGAATTCCGTTGGAGTCGGTTTCAACGGCAACTCGAAAGGCACTTCTGCTTCTGGCAAATCTTCAAATTTGGGTTCTGGTGCTTCGCGCTCTAGCAATGGGACATATGCTCCGGCGTCATTGATTAAATCGAATCAAGGGAAGAAATCTGGTCTCTTGGCTACCCAAATGGGTCCTGTGTCGAATCCCGCCACATATGAAGCATTGCCGAGTTTTCGTGATGTTCCGAGCTCGGAAAAGCATAATCTTTTCATTAGGAAGTTGAAAATGTGTTGTGTTGTATTTGATTTTAGTGACCCGTCGAAGAATATCAAAGAGAAGGATATAAAGCGACAGACATTGCTTGAGCTCGTCGATTATATCTCCTCTGTAAATTCCAAGTTCAATGAGGTCACTATGCAGGAAATTACAAAAATGGTAGCCACCAATTTATTCAGAACGTTTTCATCTACTAATCATGACAACAAGTTAGCTGATGTGTATGATGCAGAAGAGGAGGAACTGGCTATGGAACCGTCATGGCCTCATATTCAAATAGTATATGAATTTCTGCTTAGATTTGTGGCTTCGGCAGAGACCGATGCCAAGCTTGCAAAAAGATATGTAGATCACTCATTTGTGTTGCGATTGTTGGACCTGTTTGACTCTGAGGATCAAAGAGAGAGGGAGTACTTGAAGACCATTCTTCACCGCATTTATGGCAAGTTTATGGTGCATAGGCCATTCATTAGGAAAGCTATCAACAATATCTTTTACCTTTTTATCTTTGAGACAGAGAAGCACAATGGGATTGCGGAAATGCTTGAGATATTGGGCAGTATAATAAATGGGTTTGCATTGCCTTTAAAGGAAGAGCACAAGCTTTTCCTTGTCCGCGCATTGATTCCACTTCACAAGCCCAAGTGTGTAGCCATGTACCATCAGCAACTTTCATATTGCATTACTCAGTTTGTGGAGAAAGATGTCAAGCTAGCCGACACAGTAATTCGGGGTCTTTTGAAATATTGGCCCATAACTAACAGTTCGAAGGAGGTGATGTTCCTCAGCGAATTAGAGGAAGTTCTAGAAGCCACCCAGGCTGCAGAATTTCAGCGATGCATGGTTCCTCTTTTCCGTCAGATTGGACGCTGCCTCAACAGCTCTCATTTTCAGGTACTGCATTTGTTTTAGTCATCCCAAAATCCAATTGCTGAGTTTTGTGTTGTTTAAGTTGTTTATTTTTTATTTTTCTTTTTAGTTGAAGGTGCTAGATTTGTGGTAATTACTAATCTGTTTTAGGTGCATACATCATCTTTGGTATAGTGACACGTCATCTGGATGTTCTTTCCTTTTTTTGGTTTGCTTTGAATTCAATTTGTTCTTACCCAACTGCTTCTCAATCTATTTTCTGTTCTTTATTGGCTTTGCTGTTTTTCCAATGAATCCTTGTTGTTATTTATACTTGGAGCACTGCTTTTTTATGACCATTATTTTTTCAGACTTACATTAGGTTTGTTTGTAATTCACATTTATAAAAGCTCAAAATTTTGATTGGTGGGTTTCTTTCTAAGAATTTTTGGGATACATGGTGTGTTGAACTCTTTATGACACTATGGACAATTTTGTTGGACTAGGAATTCCTTAAATAAACAATTTTGTTGTTCATTCTTTTACTTGAATAGTCCAGGCCTATTGTTTTTTGTGTTGTATTGTATCCTCTGGCAGGGCTATCAAAGTTGTGAATACTGAGCCGGTCAGTTATTGTTTTTGTTATTGGTGTTGTATGTACCGATACCGGTGCATTTCGGAGTACCGTTTCGGATTTATTGTTATAAATATTTATATTTGTTTATATATTATGCTTAATATATTTACTTATATTTTCTAAGAAACACAAATACGGTCAACACTTTAATATACGAGAAAAAAATTTAAAAATAAAAGCTATAAATACGGGTAACATTTTGGTTTATATCGGGTTGGACAACTATTCTTTTTCTTCTCTCTTTTTTATTTTTGAGGACTGCTATTAGCATCTATCTTAATTTTCAATAAGATTTCTTTTATCACCCCATTTAGTACCAAATTTACTCCTATTCATACTATCATCACACCCAAGTGCACACCCACCTAATTTTGCACACCCACTCCATCATGGTTGAAGACGGTCCCTCTTCTTCCCTCTCCTGTTGAAGAACAACAACGACGATCCCTCTCCTGTTGAAGAACGACGACGACAGTCCCTCTCTTTGATTTATTCGAAATCAGTGAACCAAAGTGTATTTTATCAAAACCACTGCATCATTGTTGTAAAACTGAGCCAAAATCACACCACCGGTTCACCACCCGGTCATTCGGCCGGTCGACCTTCCAAGGGTTGGTTTAGCATTGTGTTGCTAAACGCAAACAATTTTGTCAGTATTGTGTTGTAGAGCATAAATAATTTTTTTAGCACTGTGTTACCAAACAACATTTTTTTAACATTGTGTTGCCGAACATAAATAATTTTTTCAGCACTGTGTTACTGAACATCATTTGTTAACTTAACCCTCAATTCACTCTTTTCTATTCCAATTCAATATAACAAACAAAATAACAAACATCCATTCCAATTCAGTCATTGATTTCTGGTTTAGGGATTAGGATGGTGATGAAAAGGAATATGTTGGGTTTAGGATGGTGATGAAGAGGAATGTTGGGTTTAAGAATGGTGATGAAGAGGAATGGCGATGAAGAGGCGTATGGGTTTAGGTGGGTGAGGAATATGCTTAGGTGGGAGAGGTGGGTGTACAATATTGTAGAGTTTTTATTTGGTGGATGGGTGTTCCATTAAAGATTGTCTTTGAATATAATTTTTCTTCAAGGTATAAATGTAATAAAAAAAAAGTAGGAATTGGGGGGTCCAAAAAAATTAGGTAAGTGATAATAGCAGTTATCTTATTTTTATATATTGACAGTGTTGTCAAGTCACCAAAGCGGGTGCATCTCTGTGGCCCATAGCCCCTAGCCCCCGACCTATGCTATGCATTGGTGATTGGATAGAAAGGACTTTTTTACTGTCCGGAATGAGCTGAAAGTTGGTTGGTATTGTCCGAAATTTCCCACTAAGGCTGAAATTATTCAGAACTGACTGGAAAATAAATTAACAAAACTATACTCTCATCTTACCGTATTTTGATTGGTATGGTGTGACTGGATGGTGTGGAATGGTAATACCAACTATAATGGCTATGGTGATTGTGCTATTTATAACAATAAGACCTGTAGGTTCTGTCTTTCTTGTAGAGGATGCCTTATCCTCTTTTTTCTTGGCCTTGTGCCTTAATATATCTTTGTTTGTTGCTGATCAAAAAAAAAAAAACAATAAGACCTGTAGGATGCAAATCTGTTACTGAAATTGAACTAGTAATTCCAATGATGTTCTTCCTTTACTATTATTTTTTAGACATGCTGTATTATATTCGTTGAATGGGTATTTAATATCGGTAAAATACGCTGGACAAAGACATATCGGTGATGTAGACTTGCATTTCTTGGATACACTTGGATTCTTGCACAACCCTTTTTTGGTCTAGCATATTATGTGCCATGCTTGGACTTCTTTGAGTAATCTGCCATTATTGAGCTCATAATACTATAATTATACAGTAAACTCGAGTACTTAGACATACAAGTTGGGTCTATGTCCAACTAGACATGCTGGACACATAATCGCATCCAATTTACTCTATGTCGAGTGTCTAACACAGGTACTTCACAAATTTAGAAGAGTTCATGTGGCATGGCTTCTAAGTAAAGGTGTCTGAGGCACTTTTTGATTGTATATGAAAGGTGTATCTTTTTGTTGGCCTTGATCCCAAACTACTTTTGGTCATCTACATGATCCATCGTCGTCTCTTTTGCTCTTTGTAAGGCCACGTCTTCACTTAAATCCGACAATCATGTCCTGTCTCACCGTTGTATTCCCCATTCTTGTTGACCTCCATCAACTACTTTGGATCTTGTAATTTATATATATATATATATTTATTTATTATCAAAAAAAAATTGAATTTATTGTTTTTCAATTCAACATTTATCATAAAACTTTAGTCTAGCTGCAGAGAACATCATAATTTTCAAGCAGATGTAGATTTTGCACTGAACAGAAGATAGTAATATTTATTGTCTTGATTTCTTCTTTCCTTCATGACCATTTGAATATTTGTAGTTTTACATATATAATTAAGATTTCCTTCGAATATTTTTGTGCATATACGCAAGCAGTGTTTTTTGTTTTGAAATGTGCATATATATGAGTAATTCATGTTAGTAGTAGTTAAATATGATCAGTTATCAATTCTTTTGGCTTCCTTTTACTGATGACTCTTTATGCAATATTTGTGGCATGGACTCTATTGATTATCCACTTATGATATATTTTATGTTCCATATATATAGTTTGTATATGCTGTACATTCATATTGGCATAAAACATGCACTGAATTGTGTGGCCCATAGTAAGCAGTAGTGATATAAGCATTTAACTAGAGTGAGACTACTAGTACCTTTTTAGGGGATTCACATGGTTCAAGTGCTAAGCTGGCCTCCGGTTTGGGAGAAGGGATCCCTTGTTTGATGTCCCTGGTAACTTGGAAATTATTTCATGGGCAGGGTGTTCTGTATCATTTGTTCCGTATCGTATTGTATGTTACGTAACTGGATTTTGGACTTCCAATATTGTAATTCACTGATTTATCAGTCAATACTGCCAACATTGACCTATATATGACTGTATCACCGAGACGGATACATTTCCTGATACCGTTATTTAAAATCATGGCATGGGTCTCTCACTGGTAATGAATGAATATGAAAGATGTTACACCTTATTTTATTTTATTTTTTAAAATAAAGATGATGTTGCAGTCTCACAGTTAGCTTTCAAGAATGTCAGTTTGATTGGTATTTTTTTTTTCTTCCTTAGAGTGCATTGGATTCAATAATGTTCTCAGGGTGCTTTTCTTGAAAGCTACTTCAATCTCATTGTTAGTGATGTCCCTCGCAGCAATTTAATTTTTATTGTTGACAAACACGTATCCTGTACAGATATGGTTTTTTTAGTTGGACTCACTTTGTTACTATGATGATCCCAAAATAAGTTTGATGTGTTACCAATTGCTTAACTTAATTGAATATTGGGGCCAACAATCCTGCCTATCAACTTAATGAAATTCATATATAAAAAGCAATTCCCAAAAATATGTACTCTGTGAGATACTCATGGCAAACTTGGTGAGGCTTAAGGACATCTATCAAGCAGAGTTGGTTCCTTCCAGCTAAGAATCTCATCAATGCTCAAGGAGAAGACTACAAGCCAACTAATAAAAGAAAGAATAATATCAATATTTAAAATATTTAGGATTCCAAAACTATGAGTTACTCTCTTAAGTTTCAAGATTTGTCCCTGTGGTCTAAAATAACAAGTAATTCAACTTCTAACCAAAGGAAGACTAAAATAAGCATTGCATAAGTTTTTTTTTTTTTTTATATTTTTTTTAATAAGTAAATAAAATTGAAAATGCAGAAGGGGGCACCACCATCGTGCAAAAGAAGAAGAAAGACGGCAAAAGAGAAAAAGAAAAGTTTCCCACGGACAACCTCTAAGAATTCCCCCTCCCCCAGGCCTCTGTTTTTCTTCAATAGCTTTTATCGGCTTCTAAGAATCATCCTCCAATTCTTCACTAGGGAACCTGATAAGTGGCTAAGACCTCTCACCTGACTTCTTCCTCCACCCCCTTTATAAGCACAGTCGTAGGTTTTTCACCCACTATAGCCATCAAATCCTAAAGATCATGCCCAATTGCAACATGCTTCCCAACTGAACCACATTTTCCTCACATCCTTACCATATATCATCTTTCATCCCTTCCAGTTTCTCCTTTCAATGTCTGACAATCTCTGAGTTCCTTGGCTCTTGGGCTTGCACTGAGCAGCCCTTCTTCTTAGACCCAGAAAGCACCAGGCTGGGCTTCTTTTTGTCCGCCCTAGGACCCTCCTCCTTCATTCTTTACTACCCCCAGATTGCCATTGCTGTTATCTTCTCAGTCGTCTACTCTGTCTTTATTAGTTTTCCCAGAGGTGCAAAATGATTTCCAGATGTGGAGGGCTGGGCTTCTTTTTGACCACCCTAGGAACTTTATGGCTTTGGGCCCAACTAGATGATAAAGCCTGCTTGGCCTTCTTGACATTAGTAGGATCCTAACCATTTGGCCTCTGATATGGCCCAAACCGGATATCTCTCTTCCCCCGTAAACCAATTGGCCTTTTACTCTTCTCGGCCCATTTCCCTTTATATGGCTCACACTCCTAATGCATCAACTCTTTTATTTGTTTTTAGCGCTTGGACTTGGGCTAACACTTTTGCCATACCCTTATTCACCTGACCCCCTCTGACCATGAACACTTCTCAGCCCAATTACACTTACTACAGCCCACTCCGTAACTTAATCTATTCTTTTCAAAATCCAGCCATAACCCCTCCTAACACTTACCACACGCCCGAGACCCCCACCCATTTGAATTAGTTCCAATGCCTTTTTCCCACGTGTCTCCCTCTAGTAAGACCCCCCCTTCAGAACCAGCTGTAAAACCGTTTTGACCCAAACTGACCATCCATTTGACACGGCCTCCATTCCCTCATCTTGAGAATGTCTCTAATGGATCATCCATTTGGCTTGTGACTCTTGTGATCACCACATGCCACCATCATCTTCTGCAATCCCCTGCAGCAAGTCTGACAACACCCCTGGTCTGCTTCCAAAAGTCAACCCACAACCAACAGCAGCAGCAACAGAAGTGCAACTCAACCCCACCTTTTCTATGGATATAAATTTTATTAATAATAATGTGCCAGTGTGCCACAAAAAGGATGCAACCTTGTACACGTGGTGCATACAGAAAACAAACTTATCTCTCCTATATATCTATTTCAGTCACCACCACCACCTTCGACTACCACCCCACTGTAGCAACTAGCAAGCCCCTAACCCTTTCCATTCCAGTAATTCGACCCATAGAGACTATCTTTTGCCTCTGTTCCATCTCTATCTTCTGCCTATGACTTGCCCTTCATTTAGTCCAGAAAGCCCTATGGTTCTGTAGCCTTAACCAAAAATTTCTGCATCCTAAACCAAGATTCAGATCAAAGATTCTCTTTGCTAAAAACTAAGAAAATGAAGCAAAATAGAACAATTCTATATCAAAAACGATCTAGTGCTATACCAGCAAAACGAAGGGAATGTAGGGGAAGGAAGCCCGGAAAAAAAAAACCTTAAATCTGAGTTGACTAGATCAAAGCGGAAGGGCAAAAATGAAAGGGACTGAAGGATATCAATACCCTAGATCAAGGGTAACGAAACTCTAGGCCGAAGGAGCCATTAGTCACCAGACATCCGAAATAAGATCGAAGGAGTTTGAGAAAGGAAACCCTCTATCAAAACACAAAAATAAAGAGGAATGGGTAGAAAAAGAAGATTGGAGTAAACTGAGGAAATCAAAGGGAAATGAAGAAGATCTACGCGTATCAGTAGAAAGCAGAAGAAAGAATATATATTATATCCGGAATACATTATCAGAGAGAGTGAACCTCCTTGCTAGAGGTTCACTCTAGGATACTAATATGTATCATTAAATACTCTTTCATAGAAGGAGTTCGGGAACGACCCCCTAGCTAGCTTCTCAGAGCCCAAAAGCGGGGGGAAGCTAGCCTATGGGGGAGTGAGTGACCAACCTAATGTATGTTGCTCTTTCTCCCTTAGGGGGAGAAGCGTGGCTTAGAGAATCTAGTATGCACGATAGAGAAGGTCCCCAACCATGTGGCCTCATGGAGAAGTTATCGGAGTAGCAGTGGCATGCAACTATGGTAAGGTTACCTGTAATTGTGAAGATAGATGAAAAAATAGCCCCTGTGCATTGACATGCACCAGACATTAATTAAAAACAACAAAAGAAACTTAAAAATAAAAATAAAAATCTTTCCTATTGATAAAGAGTAAATTATTAGGAGAGCAATGAGGAAAATTCACAGCTACAAATAGGGATAAATTCTAACGCGAGGGATTGTATTCCAGAAAGTATAAAGTATATGTGGAAATATATATGCAAGGATAGCAACTAAACCTAAGGAAATCGGAATTGATTGAGTCAAATAGATGCGAAGGATGTGTAACTCGCCAAAATTCAATTTTACTTTCTTCCCATGCTGGGAAGAAAAGGTCCTAACAGAAATTTGTTCATGAGAGAACCATAAGATGATGTCAATAAAACTTCAAAGATATGAATCAATAAAGTTGAATGTGTGAAGGTGTATATAATTCCTAAAATCTTGTCATCATCACACAAAATATACTGAAATATTGATCGTAAAGGATTTCTATATTGGCAAATAAACTAAAAAAGTATTTTGTCTTGTTACTGATAGCTTGTATCCACGTAATGGTGCAATGATTTTCACATGCATGTACCTTCTCTTTCAATTTCTTGTTTCCCTTTGTTTTGAAGTAACTTCTTGTTTGTTTCCCAACCAAGTTACCTTTAAATACATTTCCTAGCCCAAGATTAGTCATTTAAACCTGCACCTCTACTGAAGCATAATCTAGTTGTTAATTTTCAAAAGACCTATAAGAAAGATGTGGGTATGATTATTGCATTCAGTTTCAGAAAGATGGCAGCTGTGGCATCAATCCAAGTAGGTCAAGTCGAAACAGTTACTATGAAGGTTAGAAAAGGAGAATGCGTCTTTACATTCTCACTTTCCTCGGCTTCTAATGGCCAGGGAAAGTTTACTTTTTTTCTAATCTCACACGTGGAATAGCCCAACTAACTATATTTCATCTAGGTCCAAGACCAAGATGGGAGAAGATGATTTCTCTTGTAAAAGAATTCTATACATGGGGTGAAGAGATCAATAAAACATGACTTGAATGTAATGATTTAAAGTTCAAGCAAAGACTATCTAGTAGGCAAATGGCCAAGGGATTAGACAAGTATAGTCTTCCTAGGACAACATTCAAGATGAGCATATCAACTGCAGAGTACCTTTTTTGGATTTTTAGACCTGCCTAGATGCACTACACAATATATTTCCCAGACAAATAAACAACATCAGTGCTTGTTATTCAAGCCTTGATTTAACTTCTGTAACTCAACTTAAACTTGGCTAGCCTTAATCCCAACTAGTCAGGGCCTACTACATGGATCCTGAAACACGGGATTTGGATGATAAATTTTTTGTAGTCGGCCTGAAACATATATTCGGCTCTTTTCGTGAAATCATATCATGATAAAATAATGCATCATACAAATCCAAATCAAAGGCTTTTGATATTTGTATTCTACTACATTTACCCGCTGAATATGATTTACGTATCTCTTGCTATCCTTGAAATAATCGTTTTTGTCTGGCAGGTGGCTGAGCGTGCCTTGTTCCTCTGGAACAACGATCACATTAGGAATCTGATTACTCAAAACCGTAAGGTGATACTGCCCATAATTTTCCCAGCTTTGGAGAGAAACACAGGAAGTCACTGGAACCAAGCTGTTCAGAGCCTGACGCTTAATGTGATAAAGATATTTTCAGATGCTGACCAAGCACTTGTCGATGAGTGCCTAGTCAGGTTTCAAGAAGACGAAATTAAGGAGAAGGAAGTTCAGGAGAAGCGGGAATCAAATTGGAAACGCCTGGAAGATGTGGCAGCGTCCAAGCATGTTGTTAGCAATGAGGCTGTGCTCGTCTCGAAGTTTGTCTCTTCTGTTGCCATTGCTAGCAGCACTAGTCCGCGGACAACTAAGGGTAGTTAAGAGCAATAGGCCATGCAAATTGGAGAAATGGCCCCATCACCAATCAGTGAACCCCCCCAAAGGGTGATGTTTAGAGATAAACAAATCCCAAGGATGAGTTTAGAGATTGCAAGCCACGAGTGTTTGAGTTTGCAAGGTGATTGTGAAGGGGTTCTGTGCATATTGAGATGGTTCGTTCCTTTTTGCCCTTTTCCTATTGGGGTTGGCTTATTCCTTTTTCTTTTCTTTTTTTTGTGTTAGCCATGGAAGTGCCAGCGTGTGTGTATCATAAGAAATCTGTGTTTTTATAGAGGTAGCATTTCTTTGGATTTTTCTACCTGATAATATATGTTTTTTGTGTAATGAAGCAAAGAGACTGTTTCCTTTGTCTTTGTTTCTTGTTTTCTGGTTTTTGTTTTCAAGAACTAGAATATTTTGGTAACTGTTTTTGTTTCCAGAGGAATGATAACAATTTTCAAAATTTGTGAAAAAATGTTTTAAAAAGAATTTTGGGTTAATTATACTATTGGCTTCTCAACTATTTTTTAATATTATTTTATCCTCTTTAATTTTGAAATGTATATTTAACTCTCTTAATAACTATGAAATTGCTTACATTTGTATTTGTACAGGGTGGTTTTTTTGTTTTTTACACATCGTTTGGAAATTTGATTATTTTATTTAGTTTTTTGATTATTTTATGAGATTTAACTGTTTTTATTTCCAGAGGGATGATAACAATTTTCAAAATTTGTGAAAAAAGGTTTTAAAAAGAATTTTGGGTTAATTATACTATTGGCTTCTCAACTATTTTTTAATATTATTTTATCCTCTTTAATTTTGAAATGTATATTTAACTCTCTTAATAACTATGAAATTGCTTACATTTGTATTTGTACAGGTGTTTTTTTTTTTTTTTTTTTTTTTTTTTTTGGATAAGTAAGTCATTTTATAACCAAAAAAGAAAGATATACAATGAAGTTCAATACACAGCTTTTGATGGGAGCACAAAAATAAACAAAATAAACTACTCCATCAAAAGACAAATTGAGCTTATAGAAAACAAGCACAACATTCCCAACAAAACAAGGATTCAAAATTTCCTTCTAGCATTCTTCAAGTCATGAAGTTTCGCTTTAAGTTTTCTTCTGTTATCCTCTTTTGAAGTCTCCCCATAACTAGGATCACTTGGAGATGGACTCCCTCTATTTCTCAACTCTTGACTTGAATCTCCATTTCCTAACTCGTCCATATCACACGATTCAAGGACAGCAAAGGCATTAGATGTTGAGGGGACAGAAGACTGCATCTCTCTCTCTTTGTTGATCAATGGCGTTGAACCTTGCCCACCATCTCTCCCCTTTTTCTTCACCACTTCCCATTTAGTAGGAATTTGTGTTTTAGTGTCTTTGACTCTCCACTCATGTTTGAAGGAGGGAGGGTTCAAAGACTTTGGCTTTTGAGGACACAAATTAGTGGTATGGCCGAAAGTCTTACAACCATCACACCTTTGGGGCTTCCATGGTACTTCAACTTGAATCTCATATGGGTCACCATAACCAAGATTTATTTTGAAAGACTTAGGGATCTCTTTATTTGCTGGCACTTCAATACAAATTCTCGCAAACGTAAGTCTGCTTCTCTTGAAAGTTGGCTCATCCAAATAAAGAGGAGTTCCCAAGATGCTAGCTATGTAACCCAAACCCTCTTCACTCCAAAGTTCCAAAGGAACATTGTACAACTTCACCCACAATGGCACACTTGAAAATTCACACTTTGTTAGTTTTAGTCCAGGTTGCCATTTTTTAATAACAATCAATCTAGCCCCAACATAATAGGGGCCATCTTCCAAGATTGTGTCCATAGCCTCTTCACTTTTTACTTTAAAAATAAAAAAACCATTGTCAATGGAGACAACGTCCTCAAGCAAATTTCCCCAAAGTTTCTCCGCCCAAGTTTTCACATAATGGAAAGAGAATCTTTTATCAATGAAGTATCCAACCAAAGCATTTTCCCAATGAGAAAAGCCTTTTTTTGAGATCTCAATAGGGACATTGTAAATGCCATCTACTTGGTTCTCAATCTTATGGGCACCTATTTTATACTTCAATTTTGACACCTTGTTAATCTCTTCTTTAATTAAAGAGCTCCCAACTTGTAGAGGTTTACCTGATATAGCAAGTGTATCCAGACCTTCATTACCATCTTTCATATGTAGATCAACCGAATCCTCATTTCGACAAGCTTGCACGGGCTTATCACTCTCTCGTTGCTTGGAACCCATTACTTCTTTCCTTTGATCAGCACTATTTTTTTTTTTTTTGGGTCACACCCTATGCATTGTTTGGAAATTTGGCTATTTTAGTTAGTTTTTTTTTATTTTTTGACTATTTTATGAGATGCAAAAAAGTTAGATTTGGGATGATTTGTGATTTTTTTTTTTTTTTTTGTAATTAAATAGATGATTATGAGAAAAAAATAATTGATTGATGTGTAAGATGTGATATTTTATTTTATTGATTATTTTAGTCTTTTTGTCTTTATTGACTATTTTAGTCAAAAAAAACAAACAAAAAAACTCTTGCCAAAAAAATATAGCACTTGCTGTAAAATAGTTTAGATTTAAACAATTATTTAAGTCTGAGGAGTATTTTGGAAAAATTAAAAAATTATAACATTTACACTAATTCAAGAGTTGACTTTATATAATAATATAGATTATTATTTATAAATGTGTTGTAGTAATGTAAGGAAATGTCTCATAGGGTCTACAAAATTGCGGACTCCATGTGTGGATTATTTTCCTTTTATTTGGAAAGAAAAACATAGCCCTCTTATGGTTTGTGAATTGAAGTTTGGGGTGGAATTTGTGACACGGCATGATAACATAGCTCGAATCGTACACAAAATTAGCAGGTTGGGGTGATCATTTTTTGACACGACCACATATATGACTAGGGTTGAGTAAGGAATCCGTAAAATTCGTAATTTGATTCGGTCCAGTTCAATCCGGTAGGTTTGGATTGATTTTTTGAATTCGTGGTTTGGTTTCGGATTGAAAAATTAAAAATTCATAGTCCACGGATCGGTTTCGGATTGAACCCCACGGTTTCGGATTGGAACCGATCAAGACCGTATATAAATAGCCTATATTTATTTTATACACCCTCCCGGCATAGTATCTTATTTTATTCCATATAAAGTTTAAACCCAAATTTAAGCTCGTATAATATCTTCTTTTATTGTTTTTGTTTGTTAGTTTTTAGTTTTAATCTGTAATAGTTTAAATATGTATGATGAAATCAGTTTTTTTATGGTTGTTTAAATTCTAGAATAGTATGTCGCTATTATAGAAAGACATGTTACTATTGTGGAACTAATGATGCTATGTTTATGTTTTTAAGAAATTAAAATGTTCTATATTTTTTTTTGTTATTTAATTATGTGAATCCGTGGTCCTAAACCGATCCAATCCGTGTTTAAATGGATTGGTTCGGATTGGTTCCACGATTTAAACGAATTGGATTGGTTCTAATTTTTCAGAAACCATAAATAACGGATTGGTTCTGGTTTTACCCCAATCTAAACCATACTCACCCGTATATATGACACAACCTGATAACACGGATATTAAACATGTCAGGTCAGTGTCAAATCTGTATAACATGAAACTAATACAAATAACATGTATAATGAATAATTAGTTACATATTTTAATATTAAAATGACATTTGTTAATCTCTTAAGTAGTTATATCCAATTTATTAAAAAGTATACAAAATACAATTTTAAGTTTAATATAGATTTTGTTTTTACTTTTAATTCAACTTGATGTATTTTTTTTAATCTATTATTTGAATATAATAATAAAATATAATCATGATATATGAGATGATGCATAAAAATAATAAATAAATAGGCAAATGCTAACAAATGCCTCTATGACCCTTGTGAATATTGGAAAGGTAAGAAAAAGTGTATTGAAAAAGTGTAAAAAGATTATAAAGTGTTTTGAAATTTATAGAAAAATATATATTGAATTCAGTAATAAATGTATTGGGATTGACATATACTTTCTCCATGACACTTGTTAATATTGGGAAAGTAAGAAAAAGTGTATTGAAGTGTAAAGAGAAGGTAAGAAAAGGTGTATTGAAAGTGTTTTGAAATTCATAAAAAAAAATTATTTAATTTAGTAATAAATGTATTGGGACTGACATATATTTTGTCTTTTTCTTGTGTTTAGGACACTTGTTAGTAAGAGTCAAATAAATACCATCATTCTAATATTATTAAAAAGAATGTACATCATGTTTAATCACATCATCAATGCCAATGTCCACTCACTCATGCATTCTTGTTTTGTTTTTAGAATAGGCAAATGCTAACAAGTGTCTTGTGAGAATTGTTTAATGTTGGAAAGTGTATAAAAAGTCTCTTGAAAATATATAAAAATATTTTAAAATGTATTAATTTCAATAAAAGTGTATTGAATTTAATAAAAAGTATCTTGTGTTTTTAGTTTTTATTTTATTTTTAACTTGTGCCTTGGAGGCATTTGTTAGCAAGATCCTTTAATCAATTTCAGAATCAGACTGGATTTTACTAATAAATTTTTTAAAATCTTGTCCATTCATGTTTGTTATGTGTATGCTTGTATGATTGATTTTTGTATTTGTCACTTCACCTAGGTTCACCTTGACGATTAGCTTATCTCTGTTAGGTATCCTCTACAAGTGAAAGCAAATAAATGTAAAAGTGCAAAACTCAAAACAAAACTCAGCACCAAAATACTATATATGTATCACACACCGACAATCAATCTTTAATTAACAAAGACAGTGGAATCCCCTTAAAGATAGGAGTCACTGAAGCCCAAAATGAAGATAAGTGACAAACTTTCTCGCACAAAAATTCACATCCCGAGATTTATCTTTGAAAACCTGTGCATTCATTCTCAACCGTAACGCCCAAAAAGTTACAAAAACGGCACAATACCAAAGCACTTAGCCTTACTCGATCCTCCCAAAGCGCGAAAGTCAATTAGAAGCAAATGCCCACTACCTTTTGGGACCACCCACATAACATTCCTCAAAAAAAAATAATCTATGCCATAAGCTCAAAGCAACTAGACAATGTAAAAATAAATGATCCACTGAATCACCATTCTTACAACACATAGTGCACTATTGAGGATTTAGAACTCGATTGTGTCGCTTTCTTTGCAATGTATCATTTGTCAAAATGTCTCCATGAACCAAAAATCACATGAACACCTTTACCTTAAGTGGAATGTAGGTGTCTTATCTCACCATTATAATTTCTTTTATGAAGAACAAATTTGAATGAAGAAATAGGAAATAAGTTTATATGGGTCCTAAATTGTGTATGTAGAACTGCAAATAAATTGAATTGTTTATAAATAGCTCGAGTTTGGGTCATTTGAGACTCGCTCAAACTCGGTTCATTTAAAAAACAAACGAGCTCAAGCTATGTTCATGACTCGTTAAACAATCGAGCTAAGCTTGAACTAACCATGGCTTGACTCGAATATGTTCACTAGCCAAAGCTATACCTGTCAGGTGTAGCCTTTTTGTGCTTGGTCATATCATCTCCCGTGTAAAGACGTTACATTGCCTTGCAATACCGGAACATTTATAATTCTGAGATGCCTTATGCATCCTTAGTTGGCGATGAGGGACTGGACCAGAACTAAAGAACTGGACATAAGCATACAAAGTTTTCCACCCAATTGGTCATCTTGATTGTTTGGTGAAGTTTATAATACAATCATGTAGAAATTAATTACCAAAAATAAATAAATAAATAAATCACGTAGAAAAGAAAATGAAAATAATCAAATTGTTGTTACATTCGAACAAAGTAAACCAATAACTCAACATTATGATCATAACAATATATTAATAATAGGTTAATTACACTAGGACTCCTTAACTATTCACAAATATCAAGTTACCCCTTCATTTGACATCTTCAATTACGAAAATACACCCCCTCTAAATCACCTTACCGCCTTCAAAATATGTGTATTTGTACAATATGTACGGATTCATAAATGAAGAGAGTAAAGTAATACTTGCTAATAGTTGAGAGGGTCTTGGCGTAATTAATCCTTAATAATAAGGAATAATAATAGAAAAAGTTATGAAGATTTGTGATCTTAGTTATGAATCATGTTGGTGCTTAGTTATGAGATTTTGGGTTATTTTAAATTTGTGGTTGGCATGGTTTTTAGGTTTTGTTGTGGTTGGTTATCTGACTTTTTGTATTGATTTTTGTTATGACCCAAATTGAATTTGGTTACGAGACTTAGTGGTGTTTTGTTATGAACCGAAGTGGTCTTGGTTATGAAACTTTGTGATGTTTTGTTATGAATTGAAATGACTTTGGGTATGAGATTATACAGTGTTTTGTTATGAACCATTTTGGTTTTTTTGTAACTCAAATTGGTAGAAATTATGAACCAAGTTAAAATTTTAGGTACATTTATATGTTAATGGACCCTTATCTTTTTTGGTGTGTCTACACACACATATATATACATCTTCATTAATATTACCATCATCAGATGATGACCAGCACCTTTGATATATTTATATATATAACTTTATGCCAACTGAAATTGGTTAAGAATCAGTAAGGAATAAACTAATGCACCTATGCACAGGTAAATAGGAACAAAGTAATGCCACTAGCAAAAAAATAAAAATAAAGTGCAAAGTAATTCAACTATGCAACAAGTATTACTCATCCCACATGGACTGTTGTACACATTCAATGGACACAAGGGTCTATTCAAGTTTATAGGCTAAGGGAATGAGAGGCTACCATTGTACAGTAGCGCTCAGCAGCATAAAAACTAACATAGTCGAACCAACTCGAGCCGAGCTTGAGCGTTGTTTGAATCCAAAGAGGCAAGCTAGAGCTGGGTATTTTCTGGCTCGATACGAGTTCGAGCACTCTTATAATGAACCGAACCAAACTTCAACATTGTAAAACTCGACTCGTTTGCAGCTCCTGTGTATGAAAAAGTGTACCACTGCTCTGCTATGTGCATTCCAAAATGTAAAATGCTAAGGTATTATCATATTATGTGACTAAAACAGACCATTGACTGAACCATGGACATCAACGTAAATGAGTTTTGAGACAGAAGTTGACAAAATATAAATAAGAGCAATGATTGAATGATTGAGACTCCCACAAAAACTCCGATCCCACAATCTCCACATCATCTTATGTGAGAGAGAGAGGAAATAAAAACAAAAACAAGAATAAAAACAAAAACACACATGGACCAATTACACATACAGGCCCGGCCCTGAGATTTCCGGGGTCCAAAGTCAATAATCAACTAATAAATTTTTGGGACCCTTAACATTTTTTTTTTCATTGAATGAAAAAAAATGAAAAAAAAAATGAAGATAAAAGACAAAAAATTTGTATCAAAATCACAAAAAATATTAGTATTACATTACAACCATTAATAAATGTTGCTTGATCCTCGCTCTTCTTACATTTTTAGAAGCAAATAAATCAATCATACTTGTATAATCTAGTTTTTTTACAAAATCATTTTCAATGGATAACAATGCTAATTATTTTAAATGGGCCTTTCAATTTTTTAATGGGTCAATTTAAGTTAGTTGGGTCTTCCTTAATTTTTTTTTGGATTTACAATATACCTAATATATTACAATAAACTATAATAGGAGGACTCTTTTTTGGGTCTATTTTCAATGGATAACAATGTTAATTTTTTTGAATGAGTCTTTCAATTTTTTAATGGGTTAATTTATTTCAAGTTAGTTTGGGCCTTCTTTAATTTTTTTTTTTTTAAAACTTAAAACATACCTAATATATTACACTAAACCATAATAGAAGGGAGCCTCTTTTTTGGATCTATTTTGAGGGGCCCTAGGCCATAGCGTTGTTGGCCCATGCCCAGGGTCAACACTATACACATATTTGGGGGTCATGGGGTCTCTAAATTGGGGTTCCCAAGCTTACTTCTATGGGAAGTTCTGGGTGCACAAATTTGGTAGGAGATGACAATTAGGTTAAAAGTCAGTTTTTTAGTTTTTTTTTAGTCACATTATCTCTCTACTTTTTTATAATTTTTTTTTATTAAAAGTTAAAAAAAGTCAAAAAAACTAACTTTTAACATACTTCCCAAAATAGGCCGAAGAAATGATTTAGGACAATGGGCACTTTGTAAGGAATTTTCTCTAGGTGAGCCTACATACCTCAAAATAATTATACATTGTATATGGTTAATAAAATAATAATATATCACCCGTGCTATGCGCGAGATTAAGTAATGATTAATAAAATTATTTTTAAATTAATTAAAAATAATTTAAAGAAACAAAAATTAAATAATATTAAGTAAGTTTTAACTTTTTTTTTAACAAAAAGAGTGTTTGAAATTAGCTTTTTAAGTGACTTTTTGAATTTTTTATGAGATTAAAAAAAAAAGTTAATATATTGAGGAATGAGTTTTTTAATTGTATGGGAAAATGCAAATATTTTTGTTTGTTACATAAATTTTTCATTTTACCCTTCCAAAGGTGTAAACACTTATGCATTTACTCACAAAAATTGTTTGGTCTTTTTCAAATTGGTGCAAAGATTTTTGAATTTTTTTTTTTTTTTTGGTGCATGCCAAACACATTTTAGTACTCTTTAGTTTCTTGACTTTTTAGTAAAAAATATAACATTCCAAACATGGCATGAGTTACACAATTTTTATTTTATTTTATTTTTTGTTGCTATTGGTCTGTTGTCTTAAGTATTATATAACAAATAAATATATAATAATTCAATTGGTAAAGTTAAAACAAATGAATTTTCTAAAATTATAAAAATTATACTTTTGGTCAAGTATAATTACGTTAGCAACGAAATTCGTAATTATAATTTATCATACCATTGTTTGTCAAGTGATATAACAATCTTATATTTTTGTATCTCTCTTCTTCTCTCCTACTCATCTTTAATCTCTCTTAAAAGTGGCAAAAAAATTAAAATGAAATATTTAAATTTTTATATTTATTTCGGCAAATACATTAAGAAAAATATTCTCGAATTAGTAAAATTTGATTTGCCAATTGATAGAGTATAATAAATTTAAGTTGACAGCAAAATGTTTTTTTGAAATTTTATGATATGATCGAGGTACCTAAGCTACGTTAGATTTATGTCAATCAAAACAAATTGAAGAGTCACTTGACCATTTTGTTTATGTAAATATTTTTTAAATTGGCAAACATACATCATTAATAATTTTTTTAAAAAATAAAATGTACATATTTATGCATATGTAATAGCTTTGCAAAAATAGATTATATGTAATGTTTTTATGGGGAGGTCATGGGTTCAACTGTCTTAAGAGAGTTGAATTAAGGAGGCAAGCACGTGGTGCTTTGCAAAGTGTGGGGAGGCTAACTCTCATAAGTATTAATCTAATAACTAACAACTAACTTTCACCAATAAAAAAAATGTAATTTTTTTATAGTGTTGTAATTATGGCTGTAATTTCACTTTAATCTAGACAATTGTAAATATTTTTATAATATTTTTAAAAAAATTAAACAAAAATCAATTCAAACAAAATTAAACAAATATTTGTTTATGTAAATATTTTTTGAATTGATATTTAAAATAAAAAAAAAATCAACTGCACATAAAAATATAAGAATGAAGTTATAAAAATATTAAATAAAAAATTATTAGGTACTTTTGAAGTAATGCTCTATACCAATTGTCAATTAACACAATATGTAACAAAATATTAAAAGTAAAAAAAAAAAAAGTAGTGATATACAAACATATAATATCAGTACACAAAATTATTAATAATGATTTGGTTGGATTTTGATCTATCACTTTATAATAAAGAGTCCAATGACATGTTTTTTATTATACAAATGACACTATCGCATCATTTTAGGGTAAAATTTTGCATAAAAATTGAAGTGAAATAATATTTTCTAACAAAAAAAAAAATAGCTATAAGCAAAAAAACAAATAATGGACAGTAGAGAGTAGAGGGACAAATGATATATAAAATATGAAATGAAAAAACAACAAATGTTTAGAAGTAAAAAATTTAAAAAAAAAAAAAAAAAAAAGTGTACTTAAAGGATGAAAGAGTTATGAATGTAATATTTATAAGATGCGAAGGACATTAATGACTTGGCGAGATGGTGTAATGTATGATGGCTAAGGTTTTGAGGTAGGAGAAAGAATTGGTTAAAGAAAGAGTGTACAAGAATAATCTTCTTCATCTTTCATTTACTAAATCATAAATCATGAATTTTTTATTTTAAAATTATTTTTTAAACTTCAAAATTCACAAATTTAGTATGGGAAACATCCAAATCAATTTATATAATTTATTTATAGGGAAATGATTTAATTATATTAATTATAAGAAAACAAAATCAATCAAATAAAACAATTTAAACAGATTTGAATTGATTTTTGTTTGATTTATTTTAAGGAGTGAAAGATTTTAGGTAGAGATTTTGGAAAATGGACAAATAAATTGGAAAGAGAACAAACCATGTTTCTATATTTGATTTTATGAAATGATCATCTTTTAAGCCATGATCTAGGAGGTGGGTTTGAAGATTTATTTATTTATTTATTTTTTAATTCAAAAATTATGTGAGACATATGAATAGTTTATTATTTTTTTAAATTGGAAAAATAAGAAATTGAGGTTGGGCATGTGGATGCCTTGGAGGCTTTCTCACTAAAAATCCCTTTTTTGTTTATATAATATATAGAAGATAGACGAGTGGTGTTAGTAGACCTATTAAATTGTGATCCCTTCAGAAAACATGATCGAGTTATGTACACATCTCTAATAGCACATAATTTGGGCATGCTATATGTACTAAAGGAGTATGGGTTAAACCATATGTGTAGAGACTAGTTTACGTTTACTTGTAATTCCATTATTTATGATGGGCTAATATGAAATTGGGGCTTTATAAATATGTGGTAAAGGTACTCACTCCAACTCTAGCCTCCATCTCATATTTTCTCATCGGTGTGTGAAAGCAAGCAAGAGTAGGATTCTGGAGCGGAAGACGATAACTATTAAGAAATCTACCGCTTAGATTATCTCCATTAATTGCGTTAGGTACGCAACTATTATCGTTTTCTTTTATTGATTTGATTTGAGATCTTGAGGTTTAAATTTCTATTGAAATCCCACATAAAGAAATGTTATTGTAGGGGAGACAAGTCATTTGTAACTTATTGAGCTATTGAGGTTTCCTTTGACTACATCACTTTTTAGCTTAAAAGTCAAAAAGTCACAAAAAAATCAAAAAGTTAACAACCTATACCAAAAAGTCAAATATTCCATTTTCTCTCTACTTTTTGCACATCTTTTTGTAAAAACTAAAAAGTCATCCCAAACATACTAATTTTTTTTATCTCATATTTTAGTCAAAAAGTTAAAAAATTACTAAAATAGCATGTTTCCAAACGAGACCTTATAGCTTTTTTATTTTGAGATTGTGTTTAGTACAATTTTTGCTTATAATTTATATGGCAGAAATAACTTAAATAAATTGATTATCTGGAAGCTAAGAGAGAAATATTTTTAGATTATTTTTTTTTATTATCAACTTTTGAGACAAGTTGCAATAAGGAGTTATTTGATCAACATATAAAACTGCTTATAGTTATTTATTTATTTTTAAAATATGTGTCAACGTATTTGGTGCACTTCTGCCTACAACTTTTGAGACAAAAATAGGTTAAATAAATTAAAAATTTTGATTATCGGGAAGTAAGGGATAAGTGTTTTTAGTTTATACTTTTTTATTATCAATTTTCAACTTGTTTGAAGTTGCACTAAATACAGGCCCGGCCCTGGCCATAGGCCTCAAGGCCATGGCTTAGGGCCCTTCAAAATAGGCCCAAAATAAGGGGCCCCCTATTATAAGTTAGTATTATATATTGGGTATGTTTTAAGTCCAAAAAAAACTTAAAAAAGGCCCAAACTAACTTAATTTTTTTGACCTATTAAAAGGCCAATAGTTAAGGCCCAGCCCAACCATTTGAAAGGCCCATTTTTTCTAATTCCTAACCCTATCTTCTATTAATCCAACATTCCCTACATTTGTTTGATATAGCACACACCAACAGCATAGGGACGGAGCAGCAGCAAACAGGTAAATTATTTATTTATTTTCTATTCAATTAATTAAATATTTGTCTTGTCTTTTGCACAATTAATTGCTATTATAATATTGGTATTTACATCATTAAGAAGAATTTATTTAAGTTTAATAGTTCACATCACATAATTTAAAAGTTTTGTGTTTTGTTAAGTGGTGGTGCTCTTGTTTTGAATTTTGATTTAAAAAAATATTTTGATCTTAGCACAACAAGCACACGTAAAAAAAAAAAAAAAATTCTATTCAATTAATTAAAAAAAAATTTCTAAGTATTTTTTGTGATTTTAATACAAATATTTTGTCATTTACCTTAATTTTTTTTTTCATTCAATAAAAAAAAAATGTGAAGGGCCCTAGAAATTTAGTAGTTGATTATTAGCTTTGGGCCCCGAAAATTTTAGGACCGGGCCTGACTAAATAGACCCTAAACATGCCGTTTTATATGCGTTGGGATCCTCTAAAATTAAGCTAGCAATGGACTTTCAGATTAAGGGATTTGCTGAGTGGTTATACTTTTGCAGTTGTTTATCGGTACGCTGTTTTCAATTGATAATTAACACAGAATTCTAATGCAGGTTGCAACTAGGAAGAAGAGCATAGCAGATGAAGTTGGAGTCATCTTACAAGCTAAATTGAAGCAATTGGCTCCAACACCATAGAATTTATGTTCTTGTTTGTAAAATCATTACTTGAGATTGAATCTGGAAATTAACCTTGTGTTAAACTAGTTTTTGAAACCACCAAATACATAATCTTAGTTTTGCCCTCCCCTAGAAGAAATGTGCTCAAGCTAGAACAATTGAATTTTGAATTGCCTTTTTTGTTTTGTTATGTTATTAATGTTTGCAGTGCTTGGAGAGATATTCTTCTCCTTGCACAAAATGAATCACAAAATCGGACGTAACTTTCTTATATGGGTATATGACCCATTTCATTTTAGAGTTTGTGTCTGGTTTTAAGATCGATTCTTGTGTTCTTAGACTTTTTTCAAAATAGTTGTGTCTATGTTGCTGTGACTCGACTGTCTTTCTGTGGCAGCACCAATGGTGGATAGGGATTTCACCATTAACAGTTTTCAATTAGGCGATCTGTTGTTCAAAGTTTAGAAATCTATGAGCATTTCCAACTTGGAATGTCAATTTGAACATGAGATGTGAAATGGCTAAGAATTTGTTAAAGTGATAAATTATTTTCAAGATGGTAGTTGTAGGGATGATGGTCGGAGGTGATGGATGTAGGCGATGGTTGGAGGTGTGGAATTAGAGTTTGAAAAAAAATAAAAATGAAGATATTTTGAAATTATAGATGTATAATGAGGTAAAATAATAATTATAAGTTTTAAATAAACATGTAATTAAAAAATAGGGACATGCACCAATAAATCCCAAATCCTTATCTTCTGACCCATTTGGTCCTATTTTTTATCTTATAATCCAATTAGTCCCAATCTAATGTTAATGACAACATTACCCGTGTTTGACTCGGTTGACCACCTTGTAAGTAAGGGTAATTGAGGAATACTCCAATGTGGATTTGACTGAAATGCCCAAGGTCCTTAATTTGTTGATGTTTCTTCTCCCTTCAAGCATATCGGAAACGAAAAGACGTGGATGGAAATTTGCACAGTACACCAATGTTAATGGCATAATGTTAGGTGTTGTAGCTAAAGATTCCTTATTGGCAATGTGAAATCCTTGTGGATTGGGATAGTAGAATACGAAATTGCATTTTACTCGAAACCCTAACGAATACGCAACCCCCTCCCCTGTTCATACGTCGGTAACAGCGAACTGGGTGGCTGTGACACTGATGTGCTTTGGAGCAGCGTTCGGAAAACCTTCGTAATCCGGTGGAAGTGACTGTGGTCGGAAATAACGTCTCCAGGTATGTTAATCGTTGCTTTCGTTAGTGTTTGTGCGGTTGGGTTTTGCGGAAATTGTGATGTGTGTATTAGCTAGCGGACTACAGAGTATTGTGCGTTTCATATAGAGTTGTTAGTATGGAGGATTTTGTGAAATGCATGCTTGTTGTGTAGAGTAGTTTGTCAATGTTGTTGGCACATTATGGGTTCTCAGTTTGTTGCGTTCTGCCGGTTGTGTGGTAATGTTAGTTTGTTCAATGTAAATTTGATGTTAATGGAATTTTGTGATCGGGTTTGTCCAGGATTTTTGCTATTTTTGTTGTGGGTGCATATGGTCCTGCATTTGTGGGGGTATTTTGATACATTGATCGATATAGTCGCATATTTGAGATTGGGGTCATGTGTTGTGGGGGTTTTCCGTTGGTATGTGATTAGTCGTCATGGGTTGATGAAGTGTGTTAGACAACATTCAATTCGAAGTAAAGTAATGACACATGTCCTAGTTTTTTTAATGAATGAACATCATCCAGTTGTAGTCAAAATTATTGTGCGCTGCAATTGTGGTTGGGTTTTGCACGAGTGCGTAATTAAGGGTCGTTGGGTTTGTATGTAATGTAGTTCAAAATAGTGAACTTTCTTCGTTGGCACGTGATACTACATTGGTTTTTATGGTGTTGCATGTAATACGTCACAGATGTGTGGTATGCAATGGGTTGTTTAAATAAAACGTTAGTGTGCCATGTTAATGGTATTTTCATGTTCTACATTCCTGATGTGCCACGGTGCGTGAATGTATGAGTTCTTTTGCAGATCTGTTTGATGGTGGTGTTTGTTGGCGTGGTTTAATTTGGCGGTGCATGCTCACACACCATGTTAGTTTGTTCAATGTAAATTTGATGTTAATGGAATTTTGTGATCGGGTTTGTCCTGGATTTTTGCTATTTTTGTTGTTGGTGCATATGGTCCTGCATTTGTGGGGGTATTTTGAATGGACTTGTGGGTCTTTTACATTGATCGATATAGTCGCATATTTTGAGATTGGGGTCATATGTTATGGGGGTTTTCCGTTGGTGTGTGATCAGTCGGCATGGGTTGATGAAGTGTGTTAGACAACATTCAATTCAAAGTAAAGTAATGACACATGTCTTAGTTTTTTTAATGAATGAACATTATCCGGTTGTAGTCAAAATTATTGTGTGCTGCAAATGTGGTCGGGTTTTGCACGAGTGCGTATTTATAGGTCGTTGGGTTTGTATGTAATGTAGTTCAAAATAATGAACTTTCTTCGTTGGCACGTGATAATACATTGGTTTTTATGGTGTTGCATGTAATACGTCACAGATGTGTGGTATGCAATGGGTTGTTTAAATAAAACGTTAGTGTGCCATGTTAATGGTATTTTCATGTTCCACGTTTCTGATGTGCCACGGTGCGTGAATGTATGAGTTCTTTTGCAGATCTGTTTGATGGTGGTGTTTGTTGACGTGGTTTAATTTGGCGGCGCATGCTCTACTAATGTTCTACTACTATTGTACCAATGTTGTTCAGGATTTGATTTGGTGTGTAAATTACTAATGCTCTACTACTGCTGTACTAATCTTATTCATGATTTGGTTTGGTGTGCTAATTTACACCTAACATATGTTGCAGGTGGCAGCAGAAATAGGAATGGTAAACGGGACATTGTGACGAGGACATCGCAAACGTCGACACGGTTGGCCGCAAAAAAACAATCAAGGCTGCCATTCAAAAAACAAAAAGTGCCGACTGACAATGTTCGGAAAGCTGATGTTGATCCGTCGAAATTGATGTACCGGTCGAACATTTCAGGACTGATTAGCACAGTGCTTGAGTTAGAATTACGTGATGGACACGTTAGACAGCTGCAGAAAACCTCGTTTTGGGTTATGATTGATGCTATTCGTGTTCACCAGCTTGATCCAAAAGCATTCAAGAAGTGTGATGCAACGGTCTGTCGAATTATTCAATCTTACAACCCCAAAGATGAGAAGTTCCACGTTGGTGGAGCTAAGTTACCATTGAGGAATAACGATATCAGACTGATATTTGGGGTTCAGTGTGGGCAGGAGAAGTTGGATTTGGGACAAGGTGGCAAAGGGCCCTCCGATTTCATGCAACGACGTTGTCCGAATGTTAGCCGGATATCTTCAAAAGTTATAAAGGATTTGCTGGCAGAAGCAATCTGTGGTCGTACAGAGCGTGACGAAGAAGACATGGCAAAGTTGTGTCTCTATGTTTGTGCGAAGTTATTTTTCGCAACCACCGGCGAGCATATAGGTTGGGCGTTTGTTCGTGTGATTGACAAGCTGGACACATTAAGACAGTATGACTGGACTGCAATGATAAGGAACACGTTGATTGGCTCGCTAAATGAGATGTACCACAGGCCAGAGAAAGTGACTAGTTGTGTCGTAGCGTTGTTGGTATGTACAATACGAACGTGCCAAATCGCATACATGATCTAATAAAAATAGGATCAAAGTTTGTCATAGTCACGTGTATATTTGATGGTGGTTTCATGTTTTGATTTCAGTTTCTAATTTGCGAACATTCGAACATAATCACCCCGAAAAGGCCTAACGTGACTCCACGGTTTTGTCGATGGAACATTGGAGCATCTGTGGCGAAACTGAAAGTACTAAATTTGACGGAAGAAGGTTGCATTGAGGTATGGAATAAAATAGTTTCCATGTTTTTAATTTGTTTTCCCAAATCATACACTGAATTTTTTTTAAAATTTTTTTTCTGTATCCCCAAGTGCAGTGTGGGAAACTAGTTGGGACAATTAGTAAGTGTCATATTCTGAAACTAGCTGCTGCTACGAATGAGCCAAAAGAATGTGGTAGAAGTAAGATGGATGTGGATCGTGAGGGGAATGTAGCTGCTGTTGAGACGGATGATGTGGGCAGCGTGGAGCCTAGTTTCAATTGTTGGCAGGTGGATACACCAAATGCTGGAAACATCAAAATGAAAGGTGCAGATGATTATGAGAATAAGAATACTAGTACACCAACCAGCAAGGTAAAAGTGAGTGGGAAGATAGTGGCAGGTGGGGAAGTGTGGCCGGTCTTGTTCCTGGATCTTCTAGAACTGTCTAGCACTCCAGATGGTGAAGCCGTGGGTGAAGAACAAGGGGGGGTGAACGATGAGTTGAGATCTTGTAATGTCAGAATTGCTGAGTTGGAGAGCGAAATCAAGAGTAAAGACGCACGGGTGCATGAATTGGAGCAGCGTGTCGAAATGATGGAGCAACTGCTCGGGAGGTATGCTGGTAATTTGTTTGTAGACTTAAATAGTGTGATTGTGGAAAAGGATTCTGAAATTGATCGACTCAGTAAGGTAGTTGATCGATTGGAGTCAAAGATAAGCAATTTGCAGGATAGTCTTGATGATTTTGAGGTGCACAAGGTGACGCAATGTGTTGTCAACGATGGATCAAATCAGCGAACACCGAGCAACAGTTTTTCAGGTAAAATGAGTGGTTCTGGCCACATCCCGAGTGTCGAAAGTGCACAGCACTCTGCGTGTCCTGTAGGCCAACCCAAAGACGGTGACACCAACGAATTAGAGATTGTTGAGCACGAAGCTGGGATTGAAGATTTAACAATTGACTTTGACCATGGGAATATACATTCGACTGTGGTAGTAGTGGAGGGTAGCTGCAGTCCTCGAAATGAGCAGCCAGCGTCAGAGGGCAATGTGAATGTTGGCGCAGCTGTCGTTGGCGTGGGTACTGGTTGTGAACACACAAATGCTGCAACAAGTTCTGGGCCGAAAATGACATCGCTGGTCAAACGGGTGAAGACCAAACCAAGACGGGAATTTAGGTTGTCTGACTACGAATATCCTGCCATATTTGGGCGACAACAAGTAAATGCGAATGTGAGACTAGGTAAATCGTTTGAGCCCGGGGTGATTTACAGTGTTGAGGACGTCGTAGTGGAGCGTAAAACCTAGCATGGTTTTGGTATGAACAAAAGGCACACTGTGTGGAACATGTTGAAGGATGAAGATAGGCAACTACTAAAGAGAATGTATAGTCTAGAGGGGGACGGGTAGGTTGTTTGTATGGAATGTTGTACTTTTTGACATGTAAAAATTAAAAATGCTGTTATATGGTTGTTCTTAATTTGGGTTTATGATGTGTAGGTTAATAGTCTGGGACGGTGGACACAATGGAATACAAGTGCATTTCACAGACATCAAAGATCTGGTGTAGCAGAACTCTATTCATGGGAATGTAAGCTGGTGTCGTATAATTTGTCCTTTATTTAAATATTTATTTCCATAGGTAAAAACCCCACATGGACAAGTAAACATTGTGTCATTCATATAGTGGTTGATGTGGCTGTCATGAAATGATAGATGAATTTAATAACTGTCACGACCCAAACCCGCCCCTATGGGTTTAGCACCGTAACCGGCTAGTAATCCGAGATTACCGAAGGCCTACTTAATAGTAAAACAGTAATACAGAGTACAGGGGTTGACGGAAGCCAAAACAGTAAATAGAAGACGTCCAATGAGCTGTGACATTCTGTATGCAAAAAGACTTTTCATACATATACACATAAACAGTACATATACATCCATATACAATCATCCAGGACAAGGACCTAATCCTCATTAGAACAGCACAGTACAATTATCATTCAGTCTATACGGTATTACAAAACGGAGACAAAAGGGGAACTAAAACACCCCAAACAGCCTTGGCTCGGTCAGGCTTAGAACCTCGCAGTGAGGCACAACGGTTGGCTTGACAAAACGAGAGCTAACCCGACGCTCCTAGCATCGATTCGGTGCCTGTACACCTACATATATATATATGAGCAGTGAGTTAAAGCCCAGTGAATAACATATGCATAAAGAGGTTAAGAATGAATGTCCTTTCAGTATTGGAAACAGTCAATTATCAGTATATCAGTCATTCGGTTTGTGGCTCATATTTCATGCCATAACAGTCATTCAGAAACTATAATAGTTATATGTGGTACATCCAATAGCAAATAGTACAGTAGGTCTTAACAGACCGAACAGTCAGTTGATGGCCATCATATCAGTAACAGTAGTGGTTCCAACATAGGAACCGATAGAGATCTCTGTAACAGTAGCAGTACAGTACAGTAATAGTAAATTGCTATGGATGCCACGAATACAATTCACAAATAGGACAAACAGTCATTCAGTAAGAAATATCATTTCAGAAAGCAGTACAGTTGTTCATTCAAAAAATATTCATGGTTGAACATATCTTTATAACATTGTTACTCACAGAGCACTAGGCTATAAGCAGCTAGAGCGTCCTCGGATGCCAACCCTACAGGTACAGAATGAACACACACTAAGCTACACAGTTGGGAAATAATAACTTAAACCCTAATTTGCCTCGGTGTGGTTCTACATCAATATCCTCCTTAAATGCCTTAAACATGCCCTAGGAATGCCTAGGAAGGAAAGAGAATGCAAAGATGCACTTTTAAACACTTTACAAAATTTTTAGAAAACAGGGGTCACGCTCGAGCGTGGCTTTATACGCTCGAGCGGACATGCAGACAAGAGTTCCCCGCTCGAGCGTCACTTTATTCGCTCGAGCGGACTGTAAAACATGGCAAAAGTACTGGATGTATAAAATTCATGCTCGACGGGCGCTCGACCCCTGCTCGAGCGTGTGACTCAGGTCCCCGCTCGAGCGTGCATTTCCCTGCTCGAGCGGACTGTAAAACAATGCAAAGTGCTGGTTACCTGTAATCCACGCTCCAGCGCCAATTTCCCCGCTCGAGCGTGAGTCCAAATTCTGGAAATTCTAGATTGAACCTTCAAGCTCAAAATCAACTTTTTATGCATCAAACTCGATCCTTTTGGGCTAATTTTCAGGAAAACACTTGTAAACTCATAGTATAACATGATTCAAAGCTCAATTTGTAAAATCAAGGCCCAAAGGTGAGTCAATTAAACACAATTTCAAACAAAACTTCAAGAACATAAATTAAATGTAACATGCATGTATTTAATCAACTTCAAGGCTTCAAATACTTGCTCCAAAGAGCCAATTCCTTCAAAATTAAGATGAATTCATGGACTGTAACAATAATATGGGCATGCATGCAAGAATTCTCATGAAAACAACTTTAAAATTCAAGATGTGCACATGCATGCATGATTTAGCTCTAAATTCAACAATCTAAACCAAAACTTGACTTCAATCTCTAAACTTCCATGAACCATGCAACATAAGACTAGAATTCATAAACAAGGGCGTAATTATCCTACCTTAGGTCTAGAATTCAAGATGTGGAAGCTCAATTTGTGCAAAACTCCTTCAATTCTCTAGTCACCAAGCCAATTCTCAATGGAAGGTAAGTTTCCTCTTCTCTCACTCTTTCCTACGGTTTTGGGTCTAGAATGGCTGAGGAAATGTGATTGGATTAAAGCTCAATATGTTATATAGGATGGCCCACTAAGTGGCAAAATAGTGATTAAGGCCAACTATTGCAATTTATCATTAATTAATCTAATTTAATCATACCAAACCAAATTTCAATTAAACTTATCATAAAATCACATAAATTCCAATTAGCATGAAACATTAATTAATTTCAGATTCGGCCGCCGATAAGGCCTTCAATTTGCAGTTTTAAACACAAAGCATGAACAGATAATTTAGCAGTCAAACAGATAGACACAAAATTAAACTAATACACTCAATCAAACCGTTCAGAATTTCAGTCAATCAGTCAATTAACATGCTTAATCATAGATTAGCACTAATCGGTGGTATTATCAGTAAACAGTGGTGAGGGTTGTCACAATAACACACCATTACGTATATGTAAATGCATGCAGTCTCAGTTGATGGTGCAAAAATTGTAGTAGCACATACTGGACATTCGTTTACAAAATGTTATTAATAGTGCGCTTGTAATTGTAATGGGTAACATATGGTGTAGGTAATCGATGCATACACTGCTATGTTGACTGAAATGCATAAGACAGTGTCAGGAAGCGCAGAATTTGTGGGCACGACATACGTTTACACTAGTGTGTGTTCGGTATGTAGCACAACTAGCGTTCGGTTGCACGAAATCTGAAAATAATATTTTCTGAAATGCAATTTGACATGACTTTGGTGGCTTTGGAAAATTGTGCAGGATATGATGCGGAACAGCAGCGCAATGTCACGAACGAAGTACTTAAACGTATACATGAAGGCTGCGCGAGGGTGCAGATACACACTATTCCCGATCTACAATGCTAACCATTGGACGGTCATGGCACACGATTTAGAAAGTGGGAATTGGAAACATTACAACTCCATGAGGCCAAGACGTGAAGTACGTGATGAGCATTACAATGAGGCTCTAAAAGTTGTAAGTACATCAACACAAGTAGTAGTTCGTATATGATTTACTGTCGACTTGTACTGGTGGTGCAATGGTAGATTATCAGATTGAGTTCTGAATGTGCATGGTTGATGAATTGTAATGTTTGTTGGTTTCAATGTTACACAGTACGTATCTAAACTAACATGTGAGAAATGAACAGAAACAATGGGTGGCCGACCACCACAACAAGTTTGTGAAACCAAGAGTTACAGGTGACGGCATTGGGGCAGACCTTTTTTATGGGACTTTTGTATATGTTGTTGATTGTCCGCAACAAGTTCCAGAGTCGTAAGTAATTGTTATATTAGACTGAGTTCACTGTTTTGATGATGTGTTGTGTAAGTGACACTGGTATTGGTTTTTGTGAGTGCAGGTCGGATTACGGAATTTTCACATGCTTCATTATCAGGCAGTACATTCGTGGGGCAGAAGTCGATACTACGATGGACAGTCTGATGCCAACTGGGCTACGAGCTGCGATGGTGGACATGTTCTTGAGTGACTCGGGCAGAGGACTCCGTAGTAGGATATTGTAAGAGGTGTTCACGTTGCTTATTCCAGAAGGTGCAAGAACGTGGTTACGATGTTGCTTTCTTGGGTTTTAGGGACGTACATATATGTTTTGTTTTTCTGAGAGAACAGAACGTTAGCAGGGAAATTTTAAATTCAGTAGTTGTCCTAAGTTACTTTATTATCATGGCAAATGGTGCACCAACGATTTAAGCGTTGCTTAGAATTGGTTTTTTTCGGGGACGTAAATGTTGATATTATTTGGTAAGCAATTAAAATAGTTTCTTGGGTTCCATATTAGCAGCTTTGAACCTTAGTTCGAGCAAATTATTTCGTACACAGCTACTAGTATGCCATTGTCCTTTTATTATCGTATGGTGCAGATATGATGGTAATGTCGTTACCAATGTGAATTGTATGTTTAGGTTTTCATGTGCATAGGCATGACATTGTTTGTTAATGCCAGATGGTCCTTGGTATGTATATATGGTATGATCTACACAGGAGGTTACATTTTGACAGTGAGCTTGGGAAACCTATTCTGCCATTATGGGACTAAGCGTGGTTTAATATGGCATGAGAGTACAATAATTGGCCATTGCCATTTTAAGTATCATTGTAAGGACAACATTTCATTGTAAACGTAATATTACATTGCATAACTATTTTTTTAAACACTGGGTTTGTGGTGCATATTGTGTATGACGTACACTGAATTGGAAACATATACCCAAACATTAAAACGTTAGCCTTCCGATTATTTGAAACAGTGTGTTTTGGGTGACTGTTTGGTATGATGTTCACAGATATGAAAACAAACGACCCACGTTACTGTTACGGTGTAGCAACATGAAAGTGATGTCGTAATGTAATGACCACGGTGGTTGGGTGTTAAGGGTGCAGTATGTGATTGTTCAACAGTGGCCACCGAAATTAAACCCATAACAGAAAGAGAAGTGTATATTCTACCAATGTGAATAAACCATAACAAAAGTAAATGAGTGATTATAAAACAATGTCAAAAACATATTGGAAAACATAAATACGGTAGTCCAACGGAACCCCAGTTTGTGGGGGGGAAAAAAATTAAACCACATAGCAGACCGTCTGTAACGGTTCTTTGCATGTCTTCCTATTGTGATTGCCCAATTTTCCACAACGCCCACAACGTATACGTTGCACTACCTAGCCCTTGGACGGAATTCTCTTCCGTTTGGGCCTACCGGGAGGACGCTTGACTGTCGGCGGTGCTATGAAATATTCATTTGGGTCAAACGTCGACCTCTCCACTGTTGGAATGGGGTATATAGTTTCGCTATAAGTAGCTCGAAATGTCTCGATGTAGAATCCAGAGTCTATTGAATCGTAAATATTTCTCCCACTATTACGGAATGCAACTACAACATGGGAACATGGGAACCCATTAATCTGCCACTGAAAATAGGAACATGTCTGCTTGACGACGTCAACCAAAACCGACGAGTGGGAGTGAACCTCATACACATCATCATTAGCCTGGCTCACACACCATGCCCTGCTGTCGTTATACGCTGCCACCAATTTTTTCTCCATCTTCAGGCATATTACACCGGCCCATTTAGTGCATTTAACTCTGCGCTCCGACATCTGCTCCATGATTTGACCCCTTACCATATCAACCAATCTAGTAATAGGAAGATGATGGGCCTGGCCAACCCAGTTGTTGAAAGATTCGGCGGTGTTTGAGCACATCTCCCCGTACCGTCGGCCACTAAAAAAATGACCAAAGTAAACGTTTACAGAGAGCATAAATTATAACAAAAACATATTATTTAAAAAAAATGCGGGGATTAACAAATACGTCGTAACCCATTAAGCAAAATGTGAAGTACCTAAAATACGCATTAGACCAATGTTTTGGATGCAAGTCTTTCAGAAAATCTTCAATCGCAGTTGGATTGGACTTCTTCAATACCTCCAACTTCTCATTAAAGCAAGTAACAGTGGGCGCGTAGGCACATTCCCGCAACTTGCACATCAACCCAATTTTATGCGATGCATTAACATATTTCATTCGATCCCGCAAGTTCATTTGGAGATGCAACAAACAAAATGCATGATGCGCCGAAGGAAAAATTATTGGTATGAAGTGTATTAATCCGACGTGACGGTCAGATACAAAAGTTAATGTCCGCCCGCCCCCAACAACTTCTTTCAAATTACGAAGAAACCATTCCCAATTGGATGAATTCTCGGAATCAACAATAACAAAGGCTACCGGAAACAATCCTACAACCAAAACATACAACATAAATAGTTTGCCATGAGTAAAATTGTACAACTTCCACACAAAATAAGTACGACGCAATTTTAAAAATGAAAGAAAATTACCATTAACTTTGCAAATGAAAGCTAAATGAAGCCATTACCTTGATTGGCGTCTTTAGCAGTAGCCGCAAGCAAATTACTTTTGAACCTACCTTTCAAAAAAGTTCCATCCAAAAATAGCAAAGGTCGACAATGATTGAACCCATCTATACAAGCGCGGAATGATATAAAATACCTAACAAACCTCCCGGTTTTTTGGTCAAACTCAAGGTTAATGTAACTGTTTAGGTTTTTTTGCATAACAGCATCGCTATACCACCTGAGTTGATCGAAGGACGTAGCGTGATCCCCGTACACTTCGCCTCTCGCTTTCTCAACACACAACCATGCCACCTGGTAACTAATGTCCAAATCATACTCATTTTTCAAGTCAAACACGACATCAGTAGGGCGCGTCAATGGCTGATCGCGCACTCGATCTGCAACTACAGCAGACACCAAATCAGACCCCGTACGTATAATAACCCCGACCCGCAATTAGCCATTAGTCAGTAATCAAGGATGTTAATTAAGCGGATAAAATAAATTATGGGATTATTATGGAATTTTACATGATTTGGGCCTCCTATTTGTTACGTGTAGAAATATCTATTTGGATTCCACTTTAAGATGTAAATTGAAAGCCTTATCGGCATCCGAAATCGAAATTGATTACATCAACATGTTATTTGGAATTTTTAGAACCATATGGTGAATTTTATTAAAAATTGGTTCAGAGTGATTCATTAAGTCATGTTTGGTTAGCCTAATATTCTAATTAATGTATTTTTAGCACCCTAGACATATATATGAGCCTTTAGCTCATTTGAGCTCATTCTTGCCCATTGTAAGTGCAAAATTCTGAGATTTCACCTTAGAGAGAGAGAGAGAGAGTTCATCTTTAGTGAGAGAAAGTGTAGAAATTGAAGAGAATCAAAGATTGTGCAAGTTCTTAGCAAGACCAAGACTCTAGGTAAGAACCTAAGCTTTAATTCATGTAGATAATGTGTTTAATTGTTGAATTCATGAAGATTTTGTTGAGCTAAGAAAGATTTGAGCTAAATAAGAAGGTAGAAGGATCATACCATGCATGCATGTGCATTTTTTTACCAATTAAGCATGATTTCCATAAATTCTTTCTTGCATGTTTGAAATTTATCTTCATTAAGGAAAATCATCAAGCTTCAAGTTGTTTTGTGCTGTTTGATCATGTTTTGGGAAGCTCAAAACCAAGAAAACCCATGCATATTGTGTTCTTGAGCATTTATCATGTTTTAAGTTAAAAATGTGAGTTTTTAACAAACTCTTGGGCCATGATTTTATGAAATGATCCTCAATACATCATGTTTTACAAGTTTACTATATTATCTCAAGTTTTGGGGCCCAAGAGAGGTGTTTTGGAGGACTAGAATCGAGTTTTGAAGTTGGAGGTGCAATCTGGAAATTCCAGATTTTGCATCCTCGCTCGAGCGAAGGAGTTCTCGCTCGAGCGACCACTCTGAGTGCGTGCACTCCGCTCGAGCGAAGGAATGTGCGCTCGAGCAACCCTTCTTATATTTGCATGTCCGCTCGAGCGAGGAAAGCCACGCTCGAGCGTGGACCTTATTTTCAGAATTTTGTCTAAGTGTTCCAAGGCATGTTTTGGCATCCTCATTGCATCTTAGGCATTCTTAAGCCTTAATTAAGCCATAGTAATGAGATTATGTGTTAGAAACACACTAAGAAAAGAATGTACTAAATTCCGAGACTGCAAGTGTGTATGTGTTTTAGGCAATGTGATAAGATAGAATAAGGACCAATGCAATGAAAGCTAAGCCTTAATGGCCACTTGAATGTGTAATGATAAGACATGCTTGTGTTATGTATTTTGTGATTGTAGGTCAAGACTCGAGGATTGTAGGTCAAGACTCGAGGATTGATTGGCCGCTTACTGGAACCACTGTGAGTAACGTTATCATAAAAATACGTTCATATGAATTATGTTCCAAATGAAATGTGATAAGCTATGATTTCTGATATGATATATGTTTTACGTGAACGAACATCCCAAGTTTGAAATCTATTATGGCATCCATAGATAGTCCCAAATCATGGGGGACGGCATGAAAATGCGGGTCCATGACATACAAGTTTACGAGATCTCGTTAGCCACTTCATTGTGGTGATATGTGTTTAATCGATATCCGGAACCGATTACTCTAGTCGGAAGACGTTCTGTTATGTGTTATATGGGATGTACCATTATTATGTTCTGATATGGGGATGATTATACTATGATCTGTTTTTCCGCTTATGATATGTTCGGATGTCGTTCACTAACCTCTTTACCTTAATGTTATTCACTGGGCTTTAACTCATTGTTTGTATAAATATGTATCTAGGTGAGCATTCTAGAGTTCGAGCCCGAAGGCTTTGTCTAGCCCAGTGTTCTGTTGTCAGCCAACCATTGTGCCTCACGTGGAGGTTCCCGAAGTGTCTTGTATTCGAGTTCTGTTGGTCCTGTACATATTTAAGACTTGTTTTGTATTTTTGATGGCTGTATTTAAGATACTGTAATGTATGTGGGTATAATATAATGTATGGTTGACTTATGGTTATGTATATAAAGTTTTAAATATTCTGTTTCATATAAGTCAACACAGCTCATTGGACAACTATGTTTATGTAATTTCTTTCGCTAGCCCCTTAATTTTGTTAATCTGTTCAGAGGCCTTCGATAATCCAAGGATTACTGGCCGGTTACGATGCTAAACTCATAGGGGCGGGTTTGGGTCGTGACAGTACGAGGGTTCCTACAAGTACGTACAGCAGCCCCGCAAGTATGCACACTATCAAAGCTCTTAATACATAACACCACAGTTGACGGTAACATCCTCGCATGAACTGACCACAAACAATCTGTTGACGCCGCAAACTTGTACACTACTGTAATTCGAACGGAATCATTTTTAATGTACTTTAATTGAAATCCACGTTCAAGGGCATACTTACACAGAACTTCACGGAATTCAATTGCTCCACCATGAAAACATTGTCCCACATGGGTAATCCCATACGCCCATTGCGTCGACAAAAACGTCTTCGATCTGTTCGGACAGTATGTTGGTAATAAGTCCATTTGGTCATCCACGCAACCATTCTGACTAGCATCTCGGGAAATTACCCCATCCTCCGTGCAATCCACCACACCACAATTAACCCCCACAGCAACACTACTTTCCTGAATAAGGACCTCAATGTGTTTTATTCCAAACGACTTAGCAAGGCACAACATGTTTTGAATATCGTCATCACTATCCACCTCAAACTTCTTGTACCCGGGAACATCGAACACCAAACACATCGCAGCTGGTATCAAGCCATCGAACTTCGTACAAATATCATCAACAATCTGTACGAATGACGAATCCTGATGCAATCGAACAAGAACATTGACTAAACCATACGAACACACCAACAATATCCCTCCGTCCATACCTGCGACACATTTGTTCAACCCATTACTATGGCAACATACCCAGGAAAAAACATAACAAAAACACTATTTCTTTCCATAAAATTGCTGTAATTAATCGATGCTACCCCACTGATAGATCACAGACATTGCGCCGGAGGGGGTGAAATACCATAAACCAACACACACTTGTTTTGAAAATCTTACCCACAGCAGTTTAAACACAGCAATCCAACACCCCCTGCACTGTACAGTTACGGTGCGACAAAAACGGCGGGCACCCGGAAAACTAACGCCCACCACCGGGAAAAATAGTGGCCACCATTTTCTGTCTCCAAAAACCAATGTCAATGAAGGAGAACCATGGTAATCAATTATAAATGATGAAAACAATGTTAATCAATAACCACGCAATGTTAAACAACAAAAAAACCAGTATGAAAAATGGCCATCAATGAACATGGTAGAAACCATTTATGGACAGATTATAGAAACGGCGAAAGAACAATGTTAATAACTAAAAAAACCCCACAATCCATTAACATTACGTAACCCAATACAAAACATAAACAAATGTTTAACGAAGTAAACATGCAAAGGGTATTGACTGCCGAAAATGGCACTCACCGTATTTTGAGCGAAAATGGCACTGACGGTATCCTCACTCTCAATAACAATGAAAACAATGGTAATCAATCCCCAAAATTCGGCAACATTACGGAACCAGTACAATGTTTACAGAAACAAACATGGAAAGGGTATAGATGTCAAAACAAAAAGAATCAAATCACACCCCAAAAAATCTGCCCATAAAATAGGACTAAATGGTATAGAAAAAAACTTACAGGACTAAATGGTTTAACTTTTCTGTAGATAGGATTTATGGGTAATTTTTCCTAAAAAATAAATATAACAAGATAAAAGTGTTGTGTTTCTTTCTTTCTTCTTTTCTTATTAGGAAAAAATATAGTATTAAAAAAAAAATCATAGCTTGATCATTGTAACAAAATAAGTTTTAAATTTTAAATTTATCAATTTAAATTTAAAATTTTTGATTTATTTTCATTATAAATTATTAGCATATTTTTGTTAAGTAAAACTCACGGAGAATAATGTAAATGTATATAAAATGTTTAAAATATTTTTTTATTGAATTTAATAACTAAAATATTTTTTTCGGTCGCTTTTACTTAATAAAAATAAATAAATTGTCTAGACTAAAAAAAATTAAAAAATTAATATTTAAATTGATAAAATTAAAACTTTAAGATTTATTTCATAAATGAAGGTGTTGAGTTTTTTTTTTTTTTTTTATAATTTTTTATTTTATTTTATTATTTCCTTTATCATGGAGGACGTATTTATTGCTTTAAAAAAATGGTCAAAAATATATTTAATGATGAGTGGTGTTACACCCCTTAATTTTACTTTTTAATTTCACTCTCAATGATGTGGTTCATCTCATGTGACGCAGTTAGATAGAGCTGAGCAAAGAAATTGAAAAATTCGCAAATCGAATTGGTCCAATCCAATCCAGTAGGTTTGATTTGGTTTTCTGAATTTGTGGTTTAGTTTTGGTTTGAAAAATTAGAAAATTGGTCTCCACGAATTGGTATCGGATTTAAGTTAACAATTTCGGATTAGAATTGAACCGGACTGTATATAACTTCAATCATATACATATCATACACCTAGATGCATACAATCTTATCCTCTTATATATAAAATCAAACCCTAATTCATAGTGATAATAAAAATCATAGATTAATGTTGAACAATATTTACTTAATGCTCTATTTTTATTGGTGATCATCTTGTTATTATTTTTAAAATCTATGATAGGTTTTTTTTATTATAAATGTTATATAATTTTTCTAGTGAATAAATTATATAAAATTATGATTTCAAATCAGGTCGAACCGTGTTTAAATGATTTGGGTTAGGTTTGATGTGATGTGTTAGAGAGGTGATGTGATTTAAATAAGATGATATGACTTAAATAGGATAGTGACTTTTTAACTTTTTGTATTATTTAGTAGATGCCAAACTTGGCCTTAGTTCAAATTAATTTCCTAAGTTAAATGGATTGATTTAATTTTAACTTTTATAAAATCATAGACAATTGATTGATCTTGATTCTATCCAAAACCAAACAAACCTGGATCAAACTTCCCCTAAAATTAAAAGATTGACCTTGAATGACCAATCTTTTAATAAAAAAGTGAAATTTAATCATTTATTTAGAATGATATGAGAAAGATTCATAAAATAAATGAAAAAAATGTCAAAGCGATGATAATCTGTGTTTGGAAAGCGAATTTTTTTATAATTTTTTTTAGTTATAGGATATTATTGAAGATTTTTTTTTTTTTTATGTTTGGAAAGATAATTAAATTTTTTTGTGATTGAATGTAATGTTTGTGAAAGAAAAAATAAAATAATTATAACATTCGATGTGATATTTTATTTGAATTTTTTTTTTTTTGATGTTATAATCGATTTGTCTTTTAGTAAAAAAAAATAAACAAAAAATAAACTTCCCAAACACCGCCAGTACAAAAGAAGAGGACTCTTGAAGGATTCCAATTTGCATTTCGCTATTACAATCCTCCTAAATTAACCACTGATCTTCACTTCATTCACTCACTTCCTCCAACCCTAACCCCAACCATTCTAATGGATTCCCATCCTCCATCCGACGAACATCCCTCCTCTCCAGAATCCCCACCAAATCCTCCCACCACCACCACCTGCTGCATCAACTGCGGCAGCCCCACCAGCTACTCCCCACCCCCCTCCTGGTCCGACTCCTCCCCTCCTCCCTCCTACCTCCCCATCCGCGCCCCGGCCCTCAACGTCCCTCCGAACCACACTCCCCAACAATCCATCATCCTGGCCCCCGTCCCTCAACCCCTCCAAGTCCCCACTCTCTCTCCTCCTCCCTACCATTTCCAAATCCCCACCAAGCGCATCCTCACCCCTTCCGACCTCCGCCACTTCCACGACTCCCACTCCGGCAAACACTTCCTCGGCTTCATCGCCGCCCTCAGCCACTCCATCCGCCGCCGCAAGATCTCCGACCCCTGCCACCTCTCCCCCACCATCTCCTCCATCGTCTCTATCCTCCAAACCCTAATCCTCTTCGTCGATGATATCCCCCCCCTCGCTCAATCATCTCGCTACGGAAACTACTCCTATCGAACTTGGCACTCTCGTATGACCGAAAACGCTGAATCCTTCATGCTCGGTTTTCTTCCCCAGGATCTTCAATCTGCTACTATCGAGATCGTCCCTTACTTCACCGATAGTTTTGGGAATTCGAGCCGGATCGATTATGGTACTGGCCATGAAACCAATTTCGCTGCCTGGTTGTATTGCCTCGCTTTGTTGGGGTTGATCAAGGAAGAGGATTATCAAGCTGTTGTTGCTAGGGTTTTTGTGAAATACCTTGAATTGATGAGGAAATTGCAGTTGGTTTATTGCCTTGAGCCTGCGGGGTCTCATGGTGTTTGGGGTTTGGATGATTATCACTTCTTGCCGTTTATTTTCGGGTCGGCGCAGTTGATTGATCATAAGTATATGAAACCTAAGTCGATTCATAATGATGACATACTCGACAATTTCTCGAATGAGTACCTTTATCTTTCGTGCATTGCGTTTGTGAAGAAGGTGAAGAAGGGTGTGTTTGCGGAGCATTCGCCGATGTTGGATGATATCAGCGGCGTACCCAATTGGAACAAGGTGAATGGTGGTATGCTTAAGATGTACAAAGCGGAAGTGTTGGAGAAGGTTCCTATCATGCAGCATTTCCTGTTTGGCTGGCTCATCAAATGGTATGTGTTTTTGTTCTTTTTCTTTCTCTATTATATCATATGGGTATTTACCATATTGATTAGTAGTGCATTTTGATGTGGTTTGGGTAATTTAAGAAAGTTTTGGCTGTTCAAGTAATGCAGAGTCAAAATTTTGAGGAACAGAAGTTGTCAGGCATTGTAATGGAATCAATTAGACAGCTTTAGTACTTAATACTAATCTCACATGGGTTGTAGAATCATTTCCCTGAAGTGAAACCAATTAGGCTACAGAAGGCTGACATAGGACAAATTGTGATATGGAATTTTAATAAGGTTGTTATGGAATGATCACCTCACATAACAAAGAGACAAATGGTTACAGAGATTTTATATAGAGCTCGGCACATCTTTGGGCTGCAATGTAGTGCTTTTAGTTTTATGAGTTCCTCATTTTTTTGGGAGATAAACTGTCGGCTGAACTGAGTCGTTTGTCAATTCGCTGTACTCAGCACAACTGTAGCCATTCTTGCCCATGGTCACCTGGGTGAACCAAATAGGAAGTTAACAGTGCTATCTAAGCTGTTTTGGTTTAAGTTAAATCGACAAAATGACCTCCTATTTTCACTACAAAGTTGAAAAATATAGAGGTGTTCTAATCAACATTGCTTTTTCCCTGTTTTCCACTTTGTTGTTGTGCTTACCACTGTAGCCGGTTGCAGTTAACCATTATTGAATGCAGGGAAGAGAAGAATCAAGTGTGATAGTGTATGGATAATTTATGCGAGGATTGTTTCCTGCATGCCTTTGGCCACCTTCTGTATTAGACAGTTTTCTGGTGACAAGAATGACAGTTAAAATACAAGCTATTTATGGCAATGCCTTCTATTTCAAGCCATCCAGATTCTTTGATATCACTTAAGTATGAGTTTTGTAGCTGCAATATTGTCTGTGGATGGCAAATTGGTCAAATATAATCAGGGACCCTGAACCGACCCTGCCCTAATAGGTGAGACCCTGGCCAAGAAGTCTAACTCATGCTTAAGTAGGAGTTTCCGACGAAGTCCCTTTTGTTGACTTTCCAACAGATCCTATTATATTACGAAATTCATTGATGCCTTACTGATATGAAGAATCTGCTAAGAAGAAAGAAAAGTAAAATAGATATAAAAGCATTTAGACTCCTTAAAATCTAAGTATTAATTTAGCAAGAAACTTGACATCAGTTTTGTTCTGTCAAAATATTTCTCTCATAATAGCCCATTATACAAAATTTATTTCATTAACTCAAATGTTACTTTCAATTATATGTTGATTTCAGAGTTCTAGTCTCCTCTGAAATCGCTCCACAACCCTATCCTAACCTGCCTTGGCCTTAAACGACGATCTCAAAGGTAAATGAAGATGATATGTTACTGGAAAATCACTTATCTTACAACCAAGAATGGAAGCAAGCCAAAATTCTCAATATGCGATATGTATCCCATTGGAATCAACTCAGACTTTGACAAGTTCACATTCAAGCCTGAAACTATCTCAAAAGTCAAAACACAAAAGGACACACCGTATGGTATTTGCCCCACAAAAAATGCTATATCATTGGCATTTAACAAATCAAAAACCACCATTAGAGCTTTTTCCATCATTGGATTGATGCTTTAAAACATTTATTCAGATTCTTCTCGAACGTGGCATGCTTGTAAAATTAGTTCACCATACCCATCACCTCCTCCTCCCTCATCACCATACCCATCACCATACCAACAATTTTTGAAAAACAAAACCCATAATCATATCATCAAGCCATGGGACTTTATCCTCATTGAGATCCTTTAGGGCTTCGTCTTCCACAAAATGCCTCTCTAGCTGCTCCACTTCCCCCGTGGAGATGCTTTTAAAATCCATACCATCTATTCACTGCTTTAACAAAATCTTTGGAAGCGTTAGTATTTGTCTAAAAGCTAGAGGGTTACTCTGAGTAAGAGTGTTTTGTCCAGTATTCCAACATATTTTATGTCGGTGCATGTGGTTATTGCAAGGCGGATAGAGAAACTATAGCGGGATTTTTTATGGGATGGAAGGGGAGAGGGTTTTCACTATCATTTGGTGGCTTGGGGTCGAATTTGTCTGCCAAAAGAGGAGAGGGGGTTTGGGGATTCAATATGGCTCTTTTGGGGAAATGGTTGTGGTGGTTTGTGGGGGAGAGGGATCGGTTGTGGAGGAAGGTGGTGGTGGTCAAGTATGGTTTGGCGTGGGGGGAGTGGTGTATGGAGACAGTGGGGTAGGCTCATGGGTGGAGCTTGTGGAAGGTTATTTGGCTAGGGCAGTCGGAGTTCTGGAGTCTAGTTAGTTTCAAGGTTGGTAGGGGGAGTAGGGTTCGATTTTAGAGGGATAGGTGGTGTGGTGAGGTTCCACTAGAGGAGAGGCTCCCCTTGATTTTTGATATTGTGGTGGATCAGGAAGCCACAATGGCGTCTTATGGGAGTGGGCTAGGGAGTATGGTGGTTTGGAATGTTCATTTACGCCGTGATGTTCAAGATTGGGAGTTGGATCAATTGGTGGATCTATTAGGGTTTTTGTATGGGCTTTAGTTTTTTTTTTTTGGGGGGGGATGCTTTCATCTAGGATTGTCCAAAGACGAAAGGGATTTTTAATGTGTCATCGTTTTATCGGGCTCTTGTGGGCCTGGGAGTCCTTTCGAAGTTGCTTTCTTTGTGTGGATGGCGGCTTTGGGTCGAATTTTGACTATTGATAACTTGATTCGACGTCAGCACATTTTAGTTAATAGGTGTTGCATATGTTGGAGGGATGCGGAGATGATGAATCATTTTCTCATCCATTGTTTGGTTGCGTCGAGGCTTTGGATAGTCATTGTGGCGACTTTTGGCCTGGCTTGGGTTCAGCTGGTGGGGCTGTTGCAGAGCTGGAGTGGGGGGAGGTTTGGGAAACGGTGACGGAAGGTGTGGGTGCTTGCTATTCATTGTTTATTGTGGCTTATTTGGTTGGAGCGAAATAGGCGGACTTTTCAGGGGGTTGCTTGTTCGGTATCGTGGCTGGAAAGTCGGTTATTTTTTGTGCTTCATAGTGGGATTTCAAGATTGAATTTGCGAGTTTTGTCATAATAGATTTGAAATAACAATGTAGAAAGGGTTATTTGAAATCCTTCACACTAAGGGTTGTAGTTCTACAACAATCCAAATAAAAAAAAAAAAATCTTTCTATCTTTAATTTATCTTCCTCTTAGTTTTCAACCCGCTTAAAGTAAATGTAAATTTACTGTCTAACCAGTCTAACTTTTTATGTTGAGTACTTGTCCACCATAAGTCAATTAGGTACTTTTATGTCCAATACATAAGAATGACTAGAGACGTAGATTCAAGTGACGAAACAAGTGAATTAAATCAAAGGGACATACATTACTTTGTTTTTACACAAAATGTGGGCTTTCATGTTGAAAAGAATGTTCTTATAGCACTAATCCTATTCACTTAATATATCGGGGTGTTGGTCAAGCAAAGGAACCACACTCATTTGGTAAATCATAGTGATGAAAGGGTTAATGGTGTCCCAATGGTGGATTATACTTTTATGACTTGGAGATTGGTGTGGAAAATGGTGGTTTTGGAGAGACATAAGACAAAGGAGAGAGAGATTGTGCGAAGATAGTGGTAACTGATGCCGAACTCAGTTCCTTCGCAAAGGGGAAAGAGAAAGATTAGAAGGCTGTGAGGATGGTAACCAGAGTAAGAGAGATCGGACTTAATTGGTTTTCAGGAAGGGAAAATGGATAGAGAAAGGCAGGTTTTGTGAGAGATATAGTTACTTTTGACCTTAATATCTTTTAATAGGGGTAATGTATTTTATATAATTTATACAGTGGCTTCAGCAAAAACCACTACTTCATAAACGGCTCTTTAACGGCATGGGTGAATTTGTAATGTGAATAAAATTTTTAAGGGAGGTTGGTGTAATTTCTTCAAATTAGTGGAGGTTGTTGTAACTTTTAATGGTTGCAAATCTCAAGGGAGGTCATGTCAATGTATTTTGCCCTAAAAATATTCATGATCACTTATAAGAGAGTTTAGAGAATTGTTGAATTTTATCCTTTGACGTTTCAAAGAGGACTTAATGTTATGGTTGGTGGGATCTGGACCCATATCTCCTGTTATGAAGGTTACATATTCCCAATTAGATGGTGTAATAATTTTATTATACAAGAACTATTGTATAACATGTGCTAAAATCAATTATATTATTTTATTTGGATATACGATTTGTTTAACATCATTTTTTACAGTTTGTGCCGAATCTTTCTATTCGATTTGATTCACGATTCACAAAATTAGGATTTTGATTTACAATATAGTTCTCGATTTGCAACTATGATTGAGACCACTTTAAGGACCTTTTGAGATTGGTGGTAAAGATTAGTGTAGGTTCATTCTTCTCAGGGCACTGCTGAGTGAATTATTGTGAATCTGGCTGTGCTTTCTAAAAGCTTCACTGGATGAGGAACTCCTTGTCCTTGGTGGTTGCAGAACTTTTGTTCAACTTAGACATTGATGTCATAGTGTGGGGCTCTTTGTTCAAAAAGTGAGAGCTATATGCCATGTGTTGTAGTTAGTTTTTTTATAGTTGTTTTAATAAATTTTATGATCTCTTAAATAGATTATTTGTGCCTTTTTTTCTCCATCAATATGCAGGATGCATTGTTGAGTGTTGGTCCTATCAATACTCTGTCCTCTTCTCTCTCTCACACATACAAACACATGCGCTTGTGTAGAGATGTGACTTGAATGTAGTTGGAGTGTCTTGTGTTCCTCTAATGGCATCTTAAACAAAACAAAGTACGCAAAATTTTGATAGTTTCATGACTGGATAGAAAAAACACTGCCAATTGGTGCAAGTATATTAGTTGATTTATGATGGGTGATCACGGGGTTGTGTTATTTTGGCAATTGTTAAGGCACAATACTAAGGAGAAGAAAAAATTGATGGATTTACTTATTTTTTACTGCTGATTTGAAGAAAATTTATTGATTTTTTATCCCATTTTTTCCCTCTTCCCTTTTCAGGTAGCTTGGTCATTGGTGTATCAGCTTTGTTTGCACATGGTGTGGAAACAAATTGAAGGCATTTTGCTTCCCGGAATTGTAATGATATATACTTGAGTGGAAAAGTATTGCGGAGAAAATGTATACTGTTGGTCGTATGTGTTCTCATCAAGTTTTCTATCTTTTCTAGTCTACGGCTAATTCTTCTTTGGCTTTGGCTTTGGAGGGACCTTTTCGATAACTATTTTCTTTTTCTGTCTTTCTTTTTTTTCTTTTTTTTTTTAAAGCATGGAAGACTAATGTACTTTTCAACCATTTCATCATTAGTTGAAGTAATGCATTTCTTCCATTTATTATATAACAATAAAGTTAATTTCTATTTGGTTTTTACATTTTAAACCTTGTTTTTGGTTGTTGGGACTGGTTAATGAGTGCTCGAAGCCCATCTCTCTCTCTCTCTCTCTCTCTCTCTCTGTATGTATGTATAGCTGTTGTGTTTGGTTGAGTGATTAAGCTGAGTATTTTCATCGTTCACTGGAGGATCTGGAGCTACAAGGAGAGTCAAGCTTTGCAGATCCAATGCTTTGGCAGGTAAACCTGCATTCGACATTATTACCTTATATATACATATATTATTTCTTGTGGGTTGTTTACCTTTCTGATTTTTGCAGAGTGAATTATTTTTTGGTGCATTTTGTGTACAATTTGTAGAGAATAACATTTGTGATTCCTCCCCCCCCCCCCAAGAGGCTGTGTTTGGTTCATCGAATAGATTTGATTTGAGTAGTAATTTGAAAAGGGAAAGGGGAAAAGTGTGTGAAATGTAGCTATATACCCACATTTTTCCTTTTGCTTTCCAAATCCACGAATCAAACACAGCTAGAGAGTTCATATTTGTCTTTAAAAGAAAGAAAATTATTCCGATACTGTGAGTCGACTTTATTATTGTTGATCTGGTTCAATTGGGCTTAAGAGGGTTTTTACTTTCTCTTCATGACTCCCTGGACTTTTTCGTTGTCATTCTTTCTTAATAGATTCTGTAAAATCTTGGCCCTCATATGACGTGGTCTTATATGTGTCATAAAATAAATATTACTCAAGAACGATAAAGTGCAAATGTATATATACATACACATATATACTTGTGTACACCAAAAAGAGGAGAAAAAAGAAAATAAGAGCATTTTAAACCCAAAAAAAAGAAGAAAAAATTTATCATGTTTTTGGAATTTTGTAATTTATGGGATCAATAAGCATGCTTGTGTGGTCTGTAGGGATGAATTTTATAACCTTTGTGAGGCAAATGCGTTGATTGTGTAGTTGTTCTTGATTTGCGTTTGAGGTTTAGTGGTTATTTCTTGAACTTTGATCTCAGGTCATGGAGAATGTCATCCAATGGGAATCGTTTTCGGAGAATACTCCGTCAATCCTTTGCATCTAATCTGAACTTGTTAGACCCGTTGGTGAGTTTGTCATATCAGTATTATTTCATACATTTAAGTCATTCGTTTTTTGTTTTGTTTTAACCATGATTGGGTTTTATGTTCGTCACTTGTTGTGGATCGAGATTAGGAATGCTTTTATCATCTGAGTTTGTTATTGATTGCATGGTTGTGAATGATTATTTTCCCAAGTCTTGGTAATAGATAAGAACTTTATAAACTTTTGCTATAGGCAAGTTTGATAGTTTCCCTTAGAAGAATTTTATTGTTTATTAATCTCAGTGACAATTATAGACTGCTCATTTCTATGTACTACCACTGGTTTTGCTTTACATTCAATGTTTCTTTGGGTATGAGGCAACAAATAGAGTACATGATCGCCCAAGCTCATTGTTCTCCTTCAAATTTTAATATAGATGTTTGAAGGACAATGCTATAGTAAGGATGGATATTATGTAGATCACATCTCTTTCTTAATTTAACCTACGCTACAAGTACCAAATCCAGGACCCTAGTTATAAGTTATATCATGTACAAATATTTTATTGTGCCTTGACTAAATAATATCTTGGTCAAAGCCATGATCATGGTTTAGATTCCAGTTTAAGTATTTATAAGTACCATTCATTTTTTATGAGAAATTTTTTCTTTGGAGAGTAATTGCAGAATGAGTATTCAACTTAGTTAGAGATCAAAAGAAAATGGATTGGATCATCAATCAAATATCTTTTTCACCCTTTCGTCTTAGATGGGCAATATAGTGGTGAGGAATGGATTGTCTCGTGAAAATGTTCTTCCAATTCCTCTTCAACCCTGAAATCTGGAGTACTAAGAAATGGAATGCATAATGACTACAGGAGTTACTCTACCTCTGATAAGACCATTGGGAATAGTAAGCTTCAAGTAGGATGCTTAGGCTAGTAGCATATGTATTGGCGATAAATGGAAAGCAATGCAGCACCAATAACTTGGTTAAGTAAGATAATTCTACTTTTTAGGCCTAAAACTATTTTTCTAGCTCTAGACCAATCTAGAATTTTTTTTAGTTGATAGGCTAAGAAGCACCGATGCTCCAAGATGGGTGCTGTGTTGACACGGCAGGATATGCGTCTCCACATTTCCAACACACCACTTGGTGTGTCAATTTTTTAATTATTATTATTATTATTTGGATCCAGAGCCCTTCTCCGGAAATTAGTGAAATTTTAGAAGTTTGGTAAGAAACGAAATTTAATTTGGAAGTGATGCAACAACCATGATGTGCTACTTTCTTCTTACCAGATAGAAGAAAAGGGTTTCATTGTGCGGCTAAGGCAAGGAAACTTGTATGTTAAAGAGGATAAGTGCTTTCACTTGGCCAATCATTGCGATTTCTTTTTTTGGATTGAGGATGTATCATTTGCTAGGTATAGGATGGATTGCCTCTCTCCTCATTCCCTATACTGTACCTCATGATGTCTTTTCTCCAAAATTAGTTATTTATTAGTTGATTTATTCATTCACAATAATTTATTTCGTAATAAAATTTTCTTAATATTTTTCTAAAAATTTACTGCTATATTTTTTCTTGCAGCTTGATGAAAATTTGGAGCAGTGGCCACATCTGAACGAACTTGTTCAATGCTACAGAACTGACTGGGTAAAGGATGAAAACAAATATGGATGCTATGATAGCATTGTGCCCATTTCATTTCAGAATCAGATATTTGAGGGGCTCATACTGATATTGAAACAGGTAGGGAAGGCATTTAAGGAAAATAATCTACCATATATGCAAGGGAATATCTTAAATGTGGTATCCACCAAATCAAGTTGCAATTGGCTTGGTTTGTTTGGGAGTGCTATGTTGTTGTTATCTAGTAATAAGTCACTGGATGTCCTCGATATCATTCATATTCCTTAGTTTTCTGACCTGTCTGCAGAAATGCATCTTGCCAATGCCAGGCAGACTAAGATTGATGATGCTACTGATGATGACATCGCCAGTACCTCGGGGAGGCAATTTACAGATGCTACCTTCTCTGATTCATCGCATTCAAAAGTTTCAAAGGTTAGCAATTCGAGATGATGTTTCTAGGATCTGTATGAAGCATAATTTGTTCTTTTTTCTTTTCATTTATTATAATTTCTCTTGTTTCATCAATTTGATTAAATTCAAAAGCATGTGGTACCACTTTACTCTCTTTTGTTTTTTCTTTTTTTCTTTTTTGTTGTCTGTATGACTATACTTCATCTGGTTTTGATGTGGCTCTCTTAAAGTAAAAGAAAATCTAAAATGTTTTATTTGTAGCATCTGGGTGAATCTCCTCTCCCTGCTTATGAACCTGTATTTGATTGGGAAAATGAGAGGTTGATGATATTTGGGCAACGGAATCCAGAAACTCATACAGCACAGTATGGCAGGTTTGGCAAGTTATTGTATATTATAATGTTTGTATCAGTCTCTCTCTCTCTCTCTCAAAGAGATATATACATATACATATTTTTGTGGTCACAGTGGATTGAAGATCGCTGTGAAAGTCTTATCCTTATCTTTTCAAGCAGGACTGGTTGGTAAGTTTTTACCTTTGGGTGATGGTGCTATACTATTGACTAGTTGCTTCTTCCCTAAATTTTATTCCTTTGTTTTTTTTGGCTACTTGTTTTAACATCTGATGTTAGGTCAATTTTTGTTGTAGAGCCATTTTATGGTACAATTTGTTTATACAATAGGGAGAGAAGAGATAAATTATCAGAGGATTTCATCTTCCGTGTGTTACCAGCTGAGATGCGGGATGTAAGCTATAACAATGTTAGAGTTTCTGTTGTTGAGGAAAGTTGGTTGCTTTTGCGGCCTGCTTACCCGCATCCTCCTCCTCTACTCTACTCTCTCTCTAAATGTAATCTGTCATGTGATTGTTTCTTTATCTTATGGTGATAACAGAGAATAGTATCAATTCACTATTTGTTTGTCACTATTGCTATTGCTAGCCTAGTAGTTCTTGTGAATCTCGTGGTGTTTTCTATTTGGATGCTCCATCAGCATCAGTTTGTCTGCTGATCCAGTTAGAGAAGCCTGCCACTGAAAAGGCTGGAGTTACTCCCTCTGTTTATTCACTTAAAGAAAAGTAAGTCCCAGTAAATATGTAATCATGGCCTCTCATTGTTTTGCTGGAAGGTTTGGTTATCTGTGAGATTAGATGCACATGTGCTTATAATTTCATTCTAGTTATTTTATACTATATTGTTTTCTGCATTACTTAAAGATTTTTTAACCGTTCTAGTTGGACTCTTAAAGAAATGATTTGCTTATATAAAATGTCGGGATGGCTTTATTTACACTTTACAGGTCTTTGTTGTAGATATAAGGTGTCCAAAGATAGCTGCGTTGGTAAAAAAATTTGCACTGTTAGCTCAAAGAGATGATTATTACCAATTAGAGCATAGCTTTCGCAAGTTCTTTGTGTACACAAGATGAGAACCAATGGTAAATTCGTGTACATTCATAAATACCTGCACCTCCACCATAAAAAGTGAACCCAAGTTCTATACAAATCAACCACCCACATAATTTGAAGAAAACAATGTTCTCTTTAGCAATTCAATATATGAAATGAAATTCTTCATTCTTCTTTTTGTGAACTGTTGGTGCACTGCCACAGCTTTAATCATAGCCTGGCAATAAGCACTATTAACTCAGATAAAGAGGAAGAAGCTTGCTGTAATTCTAATTTCCAAAGTTAACTAATATTGTTCAGAACTAGATATGTGTATTTGTCAACAGATTTAAATTTATTGTTTTTTTATGCCAAAAACAGACAGTTGATATCCTTTGTTTGGTGATTTCATTCATTTTTACTCAACAGGTTCACCTTACCAGGAGAGAAAAGCAGAAACTACGAGTGTGGTCTCAAATCATGCCTTATAAAGAGTCATTTGCCTGGGCCATTGTTCCACTATTCGATAACAACATTGCTGCTGCTTCTGGTGGGTCAGCTTCTTCCAGTAGTCCTCTAGCTCCTAGCATCTCTGGGTCAAGTTCCCATTATGGTGTTTCCGAATCAAGTGCAAAGATTGCCGTAGATGGGAAGCCTGGTTACTCGAGTGGAAGCTCTGTTGTTGTTGAAATATCAAACTTGAACAAAGTTAAAGAAGGCTATACAGAGGACTCACTCCAGGTGTGGCAAACATCAAGTCTTCTTATGTGTTGGACCTCGTTCTGTTGCTTTATCTAATTACCCCTCATTTCTAGTGGTTCATAGATAATGTACATTAGACGTGACATTTTTGTTCCTTTATTTGCTCTTTTGGCCAAGTCTTCTTCATTGCTTTAGTACAGGCATATTGGTTGATGCATAATATACACATTGGTTCTTAAGAGCTGCACAATCTCATGTGTGTTGTCTTAAAAAAAAATCAGAGAAATAAAAGTTTTGCAATCTGGTACGCCCTAAAGGAAGAAACATTAAATGCCAAGAGTAATGTCAGTTCCGACTACTAGTGATGAAAGCTCTTTCATGTCATCAATGGCTAATGCGTAATATACTTCAGTTTGCTTGTTTTTGGTTTTCTAAAGACACTTTTTAAAAAATTCTACTTTTTAGTTTTTCATATTTTTTTGTTTTTACTGAATTTTTTAAATATTTTAAGCAATTTTTTTTTAAAATTTTTAGATACACCTAACATAAATAGACATAAAAAGTATAATTTTTGTGAATTTTTTTATAAAAATTTACTAAATATCAAAAATATAAAAAAAAATATGAAAATTCAGTATATTTTTTTATTTTTATGTATTTATTAATTTTTTAAAATATTTTTTTACAAATTTTTTACTTTTTAGATACATCCAAGCAGGTGCATTTAAAAAAGTAAAAAAATTGTTTAAAATATTTAAAAAATTCAGTAAAAATAAAAAAATACGAAAAATTAGAAAGTAGAAGTTTGTAAAAAGTGTTTTTAGAAAATCAAAAACAAGCAAAGTGAAGTATATTACACGTTAGCCATTGATGACAAGAAAGAGGTTTCATCACTAGTAGTCGGAACTCACATTACTCTTGGTCTTTAATGTTTCTTCCCTCAGAGCGTACCAGATTGCAAAACTTTTATTTCTATTTTTTTTTTAAGACAACACAATGTTTCTTCCCTCAGAGCGTACCAGATTGCAAAACTTTTATTTCTATTTTTTTTTTAAGACAACACACATGAGATTGTGGAGCTCTTAAGAACCAATATGTGTATATTATGCATTAACCAATGTGCCTGTACTAAAGCAATGAAGATGACTTGGCCAAAAGAGCAAAAAAAGGAACAAAAATGTCACATGTCTAATGTACATTCACAATCGCATGTGTTGTTGTCTACTTTTTTAAGTGCTAATTTTGTGAAATTAGAATACTTAAAAAAAATCTTTGTGAAATTTGAACAATGTTTAAATAGAAGTTAACTTATCCTAACATATGGCTGATGCGCCATCCCCCTCAAAAAAGAGAAGTGAAAAATTCATTGTGTATTTCATCATTATAATTATTACTTTTATATATCTGTTCCTTTGTTATTAATTTTTATTGTTTTTGCCTTTTTATTCTTACACTAAGATTACTAGTTTTCAGTCCAGACCATACTCTGTTAAATGGTTGTTAATGTAATTCTTTTGGGCATTGGTATTTTGTACAATTATGCAGCGAAAAAGCTATTTGACAGCTTGTTCACCAAACAAGTTCTTAGTTTTTTCACAGCTTGTTTAAAGTTGTACTAAACAGATTTACCACTAATTTATCTTAAAAGCTAGCTTTTATGAGAAGCATTTTGCATCTATTCATAGCAGTTAATAAACTATTCTTTGTGAAATGTCATTACTAAAATTTTCACAGATTTGGATGTTTTATTTTTCTAATAACTGATATTAAAATTTTATAAGATAAATGATATTTAATATTTTCATAGTAATTGGTGTCTCTCAACATTTTTTCAGAAAAATTTTAGCACGGGGAAATTTTAGCACCAAAATTTATCTTTACAAAGAAATTTGTTTTCACAAAGAAATTTTGACTCTTCAAAGAGAAATTTCACAGAGAAATTTCAAGTTGTTAGAGAGAAATTTGTGAGATTTTTCTATGACGAATTAAAATTTACCTAATAATATTATTGAAGGAACTTAGCTAATATGAAAAAAACATGTTATACCTCTTTTACTATTAAAAGTTGAAGAGATGTTTTATTAATTTTTTCAAATATTATTTTACTTAGATTAAAAATATTTGTGAAATTGTTATTCATATTAAATAGGATTTGGGGTGGTTGTTGTGCAGCCCGCACAACAGCCACTGTTGTGCAGTGCATATTTCGATAATCCGAACCGTTTACACTTTCGAATACATCAAGTAAAACATCTCTGTAAAAAATCAAGTTAATCGGATATTGTTTACCCATTCATTCAATTATATTTGTATTTACAAAAATAAATAATAATTGTGATTTAAAGTATTAAAATTAATATAAATGTAAGTGGATGAATCGATAAACGATATTCGATTAACTTGATTTTTTGCAAGTATGTTCTATTTGATGTATTCTAAAATGTGAATGGTTTGGATTATCAAAATGTGCCCCAAAATGGGCTCATTTTATTGCACAGCAGCCACTCCAAATAAGGGAAAATAAGGAAGGTATCCCTCTCCATATTTATGTAAGAGTTTAAGAACAACCACAATTTGTTTACAAGGTAAAATCCCTAAGATTTGACATTCTATGAAGATAAAGGAAAAACTTCAATGTAAATGTCAAGAATACCCTTTTTAACATTTGGTACCACAAAATTTCAGCACATTCTCTCTTTACTGTAGACTAGTTGTATTTTTGGAATGTATTTCATAACTTTAAAATTTCATAACTTTTTATTTGAAACTTCGTATTTTGTAAAAATTTATATTTTTGGAATCATCTCATTGAGATTTATCAAATAAGATTCATAATGAATATGAAATTTTGAAAAGAAAAAAAAAATTCATTGATTTTTCTAGCTAAAAGTCAAAGAAATTTTGCTGACTTCTCAATTGTTTAATTTCTAAAATTTCTTTGAGAGACAATAAGCAATTCATAAAAATTTTCTAAGTAATTTTGTCAGTGAAACTTAAAGTCAATTACAGTGGCATTTAACTGATTTTAGTGAAATTTTGCCAACTTGGGTCAGTGAAATTTTATTTTTTTATGATTCATTGGTTATTTTTCAAAAATAATAAAAAAAAAAAAAAACATCATTTGTATATCATTTTTCTTTTAATTTTTGAGAATTTTTAAAATATATTTTTGTATTTATTTTTATCAAACTAGTTCTTATATTTACAAATAAAAATTTGAAAATGCTCCAACCATAGTGAGTTTTTTATTGTGTAAATTTTCTTAAATATATTTAATGTTGATATTTTTTAATGATATTAATTTTATAAAAATTAAATTTATATATTAAAAATTGTATATATCATTAAAATAAAATAAATATATGAGGCTTTGCATGTGCAAGTGTGTGACAAATGAGAAGTTATTCGTTGGTTATGGAGTATTGCGCTACACAATTCATTGAAAGACAAGTATTTAGTTGTCTCCTAAAAAGAGACAAAAAGATGATAGGTTTCACTGTTTCAAAACCAAGTTGGAGTACCACATCAACACGTTGGAGAAGCAATAAATGTGTAATGAGTTGACTAGTTGATAGGAAAGAGAGAGTGTGGGGGAAGAAGTTATTTGTCACGACCCGAACCCGCCCCCATGGGTTAAGGACGTAACCGGCCAGTAATCATGAGATTACTTACGGCCTCAAACCAAACCAAACGTATTTTAACAGAGTTAATGGGGGCCAAACGGAAGCAATTTAAAACTTTGTCCATAGAGCTGTGCTTACATGCACGTCATAACATTCCAGACACAAATATGTTAACAACTCACATCAGAAAATACAGTAGCAAAAGGTTCTGTACAGACAGGATCATTAGTCTAAGTCACCCCGTCAAAACTGTACACAACAGATACAGAGTCCTCGCCAACATGACAAAATATAAATACCAAACAAAAGGGCGAAGACGAGTCTCGTGCGTGAGACGTAGGGGCTGACTCTCAAAAACTTGGTTGTTCTACAATGGCTTCACTGGGGCTGGGTCTGGACCTCTCTTAGCTCACCTACGAACACATGAATGAGCGTGAGCGAAAGCCCAGTGAATAATATCAAATAAGAATATACAACAATATGTAGAACAACATATTTCGAATGGCCTTGGGCCTAATTCATATTTCTATTTAACATATATATACAATTTAAGTCAAGTGACTGTGGTTCCAAACATACTGGTCTTTGGCCCATTTATCTTTCCATAACAAACTGGCCCTTGGCCCATTCAGACTTTCGTTCATGTCAAAACGGCCTCTGGCCCATTCATTCTATTATTCAGATCGAACTGTTATTCGTGTCAAACTATTACTTATATCAAACTATCATTCGTGTCAAACTATTATTTATGTCAAACTATCATTCGTGTCAAACTGGCCTTTGGCCCACTCAAGTGACAGACTGGCCTTTGGCCCATCTAAATGACAAACTGGCCTTTGGCCCATTCAGACTTTTATTCATGACAGAACGGCCTCTGCCCCGTTCATTCATGTCAAAACGACCTTCGGTCCATTTATTCATGTCAAAACGACCTTCGGTCCATTCGTTTATGTCAAGATGACCTTCGGTCCATTCATTTATGCCAAAACGACCTTCGGTCCATTCATTTATGCCAAATGACCTTCGGTCCATTCATTTATGTCAAAACGACCTTCGGTCCATTCATTTATGCCAAAACGACCTTCGGTCCATTCATTTATGCCAAACGACCTTCGGTCCATTCATTTATGTCAAAACGACCTTCGGTCCATTCATTTATGCCAAAACGACCTTCGGTCCATATTTATATCAAACTGGCTCATAGGCCTTTCATATCAAATTGTGTCCAGCATTCAAATTAATGAACTTTACAAAACTTACATAGAAGTAGCCATTGGACAATAACATATGTCAGATATTACTCACAGTGATCGGTTGGTTGAATTGCCCTGGAGCTTGACCCTATGTAACATGTCCAGGGGGTACCCGCGCGCGTTAAACAGTTCGGACCCCCGAGATCTCTTTGATCTCAAGTTTCACGAGTGCAATGTGAAACGTAGACGAGAGTCCAGATTTGGCAACTTTTATTGAAAATCCATTTTATTGCAATTTTGTTAAAAATGGATTGCGTCATCAGATCTCAAAGTCGCCACCTAATATTTTGGGAAATTAGGAAACCCATGACTCGGTGCCAAGGCCACTGTTCGTCGTAACCAAGGATGCTTGGCTCGGAACCTTAGGTATGAGAGGGGAAGGTCAATAATGAGCACCCCCGCTCACCTGATCAAAAGATCGGTCTCTACTAAACCATGATATGAATTTTATTTTCTTTATATGTTCATGTTCTGATTATTTAATAAATTCTAAAATTTACTATGTGAAACATACAAGTATAGACTATGTCACCCATTTTGGAACAGCTTGATTTCATATAGTTTTGAAAGAGTTTTGAAAATGTACAACCCAAATAAATTGAGTTTACAAACATGAAAATCAACATCATTCCAAATTAAGCGACACAACCTCCATCCACTGGCATTCATACAGTTATATCACATAAGTAAATAACCACATGGTAGGATGCTTGAACATAGTAAGAAAAACACGCACAAACGGGATGCTAAAGCATAAAAACTTACATATTTACCGACGTCCCGCGAACAGCTACAAAACAAAGTTAGTAAAACATGCATAATCTTATATACAAAATCCTAATGCAATTCACTCATGAGATGCAACTAAAAATTCGGCTTCTAAGATATGACATGTGAATCATCTCAAGAACATGAGGTAGCGCACATAATCACATAGGAATTGATTAAATCCACAAATGCAAACTTAGCCGAATCAAGATGCATGAAACATGGATGCAAAGCATGAATATGATGAAAAATAAATATGATGTTTATGTACAAATAAAGAAGGCAAGTAAAAGAACGGGATAGAAAGAAGCGGGGCGGGGAATTATTACAACATTTTAAAGAATAATTACAAACCAAATTAGAGAGAGATGAGGAGAATATTACATCAAAATAAAAACCTCGCAAAACACTCAAAATAAAAATAAATAAAATAAAAGCTTCATGTTCTTTGGAACCGCCGGCGGAAATTGGTCAACGTTTGGAGATTACGCCATCTTGTACGGAAGAAGCTAACCGACCGGCCAAATAGGTCGGCCGGCCAACTAGGCCAAGCAAAACCTTCCAAAGAAAGATTGAACTTCTTGATTACCAAACTTCCTCTTGATCACCCTCAAGTGTAGGAAGTGTGTTCTCAAATCCTCAATTCGAAATTATGGAGTTTATGGAGTTTATGGTATGAAAAGTGGCTAACTCTCTAGTTTTTCTCACTTTCAATCACTAAACACTCTTCCTTATGATCAAGGCAATTGATCTTTGGCTATATCAGAATTTTTAGAGTGGTTTTGGTGTATGGAAATGAGGAATTTCAGTAGCTATGGAAGGTATGGGGTGTATATGGAAGATAGGAATATTTTTGGCTCAAAAACTCAATTTTTCTCTCTTTTTTCACTCTTTTCTCACTCCTTTCTCTTCAATTTCATGGTCCTTTTTCTCTCTTACAATATGATCATTCTATATAGGCAATGAGGGAGAGTAAAGGTCAAAAAGAAGGTGGGAGACAAGAATGTGATAAGAGGGCAAATTTTCAAGGTGGTTGCATGGGATACTCCTTTATGAATGCAAACAAAATCTCTTTTTGACAATGGGGGATGATTAGGTATAATGGAGGATGAGTGGATGCACTTGAATAGCTCAGAAAATGGTAAATGGTTGTCCCAACCCAACCAAAACCAAGAAAAAATGGGCTATTGTTATTTTGGGCCGAGTCAACAAAATCTGCTTTTAAGCCCAACTTCAAATGGGCATATCTCCCCCATATGGACTTGGTTTTAGGCGGTTCTTGGATCCAAATTGAAGCACCAGAAGTCTAATTTCCAATGGTGGTGGCCTCAAATTTAAATTCCAAGTGTACAAAGAGATATGCCTAATTTAGTAAAGGCTGTCTCGGGCTGGGTCAACAAAATCTGCTTTGAAGCCCAACTTCAAATAGGCATATCTCCCTTATTTGGACTTGGTCTAAGGTGGTTCTTTGGTCTAAATTGAAGCCCTAGAAGTCTACTTTCCAATGGTGGTGGTCTCACATTTAAATTCCAAGTGTACAAAGAGATATGCCTAATTTAGTAAAGGCTGTCTCGGGTTGGATCAACAAAATCTGCTCTTAAGCCCAACTTCAAATGGGCATATCTCCCTTATTTGGACGTCGTCTGAGGTGGTTCTTGGGTCTAAATTGAAGCCCCAGAAGTCTACTTTCCAATGGTGGTGGCCTCACATTTAAATTCCAAGTGTACAAAGAAAAATACCTAATTTAGTGAAGGCTGCTCATTTCCTTCTTAATGATTTGATACTCATTCTTTTCCTAAACCAGTTTTCTTTCATCCCCTCCTATTTCCTTCAACTCCAAACCTATAAAGAAGATGTTTTTTTAATATTTTTCAAAAAAGTTCACAAATGGGCATATCTCCCCCATATGGACTTGGTTTTAGGCGGTTCTTGGATCCAAATTGAAGCACCAGAAGTCTACTTTCCAATGGTGGTGGCCTCAAATTTAAATTCCAAGTGTACAAAGAGATATGTCTAATTTAGTAAAGGCTGTCTCGGGCTGGGTCAACAAAATCTACTTTGAAGCCCAACTTCAAATAGGCATATCTCCCTTATTTGGACTTGGTCTAAGGTGGTTCTTTGGTCTAAATTGAAGCTCCAGAAGTCTACTTTCCAATGGTGGTGGCCTCACATTTAAATTCCAAGTGTACAAAGAGATATGCCTAATTTAGTAAAGGCTGTCTCGGGCTGGGTCAACAAAATCTGCTCTTAAGCCCAACTTCAAATGGGGTCAACAAAATCTGCTCTTAAGCCCAACTTCAAATGGCATATCTCCCTTATTTGGACTTCGTCTGAGGTGGTTCTTGGGTCTAAATTGAAGCCCCAGAAGTCTACTTTCCAATGGTGGTGGCCTCACATTTAAATTCCAAATGTACAAAGAAAAATACCTAATTTAGTGAAGGCTGCTCATTTCCTCTTAATGAATTTGATACTTATTCTTTTCTTAAACCAGTTAGTTTTCTTCATCCCCTCCTATTTCCTTCAACTCCAAACCTATAAAGAAGATGTTTTTAAATATTTTTCAAAAAAAGTTCACCTCCCTTCCATTTATTTCCACTTTGTCCTTACTCGGTTTACTGAAAAGTGCAACATTTTAATCGAAATGGAAGCCTCGGAACATTGTAGAAACATTTAAAAAAAAAACATATTTTGAAAAGAGGGTTTTAAGGTCTAAAATAGTTTGGCCAAAAAATGGGTGAAGGTTGGGATTAAAACTTAAATTCCATCTTTCTTACTGAGAATTTTGTGAGAAACACATTCTAATTGTCATCATCGGGTAATCAAAAGGAAGCGCCCAAGTCTTAGGGCCGGTCAAAATGGGGTGTCTACACCCTACATATCACATAACACAGATGGGTCACAAATAATTCAATCCGTTCTTTAATTCACATATTCCTCTTTAGGCTTCATTCTTATTTCCTTAACTCAATTACCATGCTCAACGTATGCCTAAGAGTGCTTAGAAGTGAAAGGGGACGGAAAAACAGAACACAGAATGCATTTTTAAAATTTCAGAAAACAGGGTCCCCGCTCGAGCGTGAAATACCCCGCTCGAGCGGACCCTTAAGGCCTGTTCCAAACTCTAGTCAATTCTTGGACTTAATCTTCAAGATTTCACAAGCCTTGAGCCAAGCTACACAATTCTCTCTCTCTCTCTCTCTCTCTCTCTCTTTAAGGCCGACCCTCTCCTTTCTTTCTTGAGTTAGCATCAGCCAAAATGATATATGGAAGAGGAATTGATTATAATAAGGCCCCTATTTAGCCCCACTCAACACATTGTTTTATTATAAACAATTGGGCACTTAATTCATTAATTTAATCAGTCTAATTTGATCTGAATCAATTTCCAATTAAATTTCACCATAGGTTCTAAAAATTATGCCAACCACAATAGCGTAATCAATTTCAGGTTCTGTGACCGATAGGGCCTTCAATTTAATTTCCGAAGTGGGAGAATCAAACAGATATTCCTACGGTGAACAGATAGAAATTCAAAACCACATATTTTCACATAATGGCACATGAAATCATATCAATCACATAATTATACTCATATTAAGGACCAATTGACATATTACGGAACATGGGTATCACATTATTGGTTGATCTTGGGATACCGTCAGGTGGTGCCCCAACAGTGTTGTAATTGATGGAGAAAGTCGAGTTTACGAATTTATATTAAGTGATTAAGTAACGTGAGTGGATATAGTGAATTATGATTAGTAAAAAAGATGACCATATAACGCTCAAAACTAACCAACAATTTTTTATGTGAGTGAGAGTGACTTGAGGAAGAGAAAAAGAAGGGAACAAAAAAAAGAAGAAGGTAATTTGGCACATTCAACTCACAAATCTATATGTCTTGGTAATAATTTTTGTACTTGTCATTTCTGATGTAATTTGAAAAGATTCTCTATTCATTTGTAATCTTTTTTGCCAATTTAAATTTAAATGGGTTTATTACACTTTTTATTTTGAATTATTGTCTACTTAATCTCTAAATTATCAATTGAATTTATTAAATTCTTAAAATATATAAATCAAAATCTATTTGGTGCTTTTTTTATGGCAACCTAAAAAAAAAAAATCACATATTTTTTCGATTTTTTTTTTGTGTTTAGTGATTTTTTTTTCAAAGTTATGTCAAAACTTGTTACTTTTTCAGTCCATCTTGTCGACACGAATCTAAAAATGTGTTGCGTTAGTGAGGATCGCTGGTGGTGGGTTGGTACTTTTTAGAGGGAGAAAAATTTACAGGTGATGAGTTTGCTAGTTTTTAGAGAGAGAGAAAGAAGAAGAAGAAGAAGAAGAAGAGGTGGTGGATTTTGTAGTTTATGAATTTTGCTGATAGATCATATCACTAAGAAGCATTTGGATAATTTGAATCGTTTACATTTTAGAATACATCAAGTAGAACATGTCTGCAAAAAAATCAAGTTAATCGAATATCATTTACCCATTCATCCACTCACATTTGTATCTACAAAAATAAATAATAATTGTGATTTAAAATATTAAAGTTTTAATAAAATATAAATGGTTCGGATTATCAAAATGGGCTCCGAAATTGACCCATTTAGCTGCACAATAGCCACCCAAATAAGGAAAAATTAGGAAGGTATCCCTCTACATATTTATGTAAGAGTTTAAGAACAACCACAATTTGTTTACTAGGTAAAATCCTAAGATTTGAAATTCTATGAAGATAAGGACAAACTTCAATGTAAATGTCAAGAATGCCCTTTTAACATTTGATACCACGAAATTTTAGCGTATTCTCTCTTTTTTGTAGACCAGTTGTATTTTTGGAATGTATTTCATAACTTTAAAATTTCATAACTTTTTATTTGAAACTCCGTATTTTGTAAAAATTTTATATTTTTGGAATCATCTCGTTGAGATCTATCAAACAAGATTCATGATGAATATGAAATTTTGAAAAGAAAAAAAAAATTATTGATTTTTCTAACTAAAAGTCAAAGAAATTTTGCTGACTTCTCAATTGTTTAATTTCTAAAATTTCTTTGAGAGAAAATAAGCAATTCATAAAATTTCTCTAAGAGAAAATAAGCAATTTTAAAATTTCTCTAAGTAATTTTGTCAATGAAACTTAAAGTCAATTACAGTGACATTTAACTGATTTTAGTGAAATTTTTCCAACTTGGGTCAGTGAAATTTTATTTATTTATTTATTTATTTATTTATTTTTGAATTTCATATGTTTGATAGATCATGATGAGAGATTCTAAAAACATAAATTTTATAAAAAACTGCTATGTAAATAAAAAAGTTATTGAATGTTAAAATTTTAAAATCATTCCAAAGATAGCATAACAAACTATTACGGTGTGTTTGGTAACGTTTACGTTTTCAGTTTATATTTACAAAAATTTTATAAACTGGTTTTTGTTTATTTTTAGAAAAACATAAACTACAAACGCGTTTGGTAATTGACAAAATGTTTAAAAAAAATTTAAAATATAAAAAAGAGTGAGAAATGACAAGTGGCGGTGGAAGACGGTGGTGGAAAGTGGTGAAGGTGGGTGGTGGTAGCTGGTGGTGGTGGTGGGTGGTGGGTGGGTGGATGACGGTAGCGGGTGATGGGTGGTAGCGAGTGGTGGTGGCGTGTGGTGGTGGTGGCGGGTGGTGGTGGGTAGGTGGCGGGTGGTGGGTGTGGGGTGGGGGGGGTGACCGTGGCGAGTGGTGGGTGGTGGTGGTGTGGTGGTGGTGGTGGTGGTGGTGGCGGTGGTGGATGGTGATGGCGGTTGGGTGGCGGATGGCGGATGGCGGGTGTGGCGGGTCGTGTGGTGCGGTGGTAGTGGGTGGTGGGTGGTGAATGGGTAGGTAGGTGACGGTGGCGGGTGGTAGGTTGAGTAGGTGGTGGTGGTGGTGATGCGTGGTGGATGGTGGTGGTGGGTGGGTGGGTGGTGGTGGTGGTGGTAGGTGGTGGCAGATGGCGGATGACGTGGTGGTAGATAGGTGACGGGTGATGGTAGTGGTGGATGGGTGGGTGACGGTGGCGGGTGTGGTGGTGGTGGCAGGTGGGTGGTGGTGGTGGCGGTGGGTGGTGTGGCGGGGGGTGGCAAGTGCCTGGTGTGGTGGGTGGCAGGTGGTGGCAGTGGGTGGTGAGTGGTGGTGGCAAGTAGGTGGCGGGTGGTGGGTGGCGCGGGTGGATGGCAGATGGGTGGTGGGTGGGGGTGGTGGTGGTGGTGTGTGGTGGCGGCGCGGCGGCGAGGGTGGGTGTGTGGTGTGGCGAGTGGGTGGTGGTGACGGGTGGTGGGTGATGGTGACAGGTGGTGGTGAGTAGTGGTGGCAGGTGGTGGTGGGGTTGGGTGATGGGTGGTGGTGGCGGAAGATGGTGGTGGTGACAGGTGGTGGCTAGTGTTGGGTGGTAAAAAAGAAAAAACTCAAAACTCAAAACGGAAACACATTTTTTGTGTTTTCATTTTTTTAGCCAAATTTATAAACTGAGACTACTAATTTATAAATCAAAAATTTTACCAAACAAGTTTTTATTTAAATTTTTAAATTTTTATAAATATAAACTAAAAATTAAAAATGTAAGTGCTACCAAACGACATCTTAGTGTTGGGTCTTTGATCTGAAAATGACGATAGCATAACAAACTATTAGTGTTGGGGTCTTTGATCTGAAAATGACGTTGGAAGTCTAAAAGGACTTGAGCTAAATGTTTTTTCCTTATGGCCTTAAACTACTAAACGTTTATCATGGGGGAACTGAAGCTAAATCTTTCTTGCAATAACACATGAACTTTCTAGAAATATGTTATGAAAAATAGATTGTAGTTCTCCTTATTGAAACTTGGAAAAAGACTAAGACCCCTCCCGGATGGGGGTGACCCCACCGCTTTCACTATTTTTTGATTGGTCCAAAAATTTTATTTATTTATTTATTTTTTTGCCTTAGTCTCACAGCCCCCACGTGGAGGTAGGGGTGCTGGGGGTCCCCAGCACTGCCGATTGAAACTTGATAGCAATCTTAAGAGGAAAATATGATTTATTGGTTATTTTAAAAATAAATAAATAAATAAATCATCATTTGTATATCATTTTTCTTTTAATTTTTGAGAATTTTTTAAATATATTTTTGTATTTATTTTTATCAAACTAGTTTTTATATTTACAAATAAAATTTTGAAAATGCTCCAACCATAGTGAGTTTTTTATTGTGTAAATTTTATTAAATATATTTAATGTTGATATTTTTTAATTATATTAATTTTATAAAAATTAAATTTATATATTAAAAATTGTATATATTATTAAAATAAAATAAATATACGAGGCTTTGCTTGTGCAAGTGTGTGACAAAAGAGAAGTTATTGGTTGGTTATAGAGTATTGCTCCACACAATTCAGGGGTGTTTTGGGAAGGAAAAATAAAAGGCTAGCTTTTAGCTTTTTATCCATTTTAAGTCACATCGCCTCTCACATTTTTTACCCATAAAAAGATGAAATAGGCTAAAAAAACTAAAAAGTCAGCTTTTTTACCAACTTCCCACAACACCACTCATTAAATGACAAATATTTACTTGTCTTCTAAAAATAGACAAAAAGATGATAAGTTTCACTGTTTCAAAACTAAGTTAGAGCACCACATCAACACGCTCGAGGAGCAATAAATGTGTAATAATTGACTAGTTGATAGGAGAGAGAGTTTTTTGGAAAAAAATTATTGGTTGATCTTGGAATACTGTCACGTAGTGTCCCAACAATGTTGTAATTGATGAAAGAAGTCGAGTTTACGAATTTATGTTAGATGATTAAGTAACATTATGAGATATGATAAACAACAATGCTAGGGATACTTACACATTTACTAAGGGCTGGTTTGACATCATCAAAAAAATTTAAAAAGTCACTAAAAAAGTTCATACTATTACCTCTTTTTTGACGGGAAATCTGTCAATTGAAAAAAAGAAAAGAAAATAAAACGGCGCTGCACAAAACTGTGCAGCCACACATCCCAAGTGGTTTGAAAACGTGACACACTTGTAGCCATACATGCCATAAAAAAAATAATTAAAAAAATAAATAAATAAAATTGAAAAGAGACAGAAAGTGCACTGCGCAGTACTGCTGCTTGTGTCAGCAATGGGTAATTTTGTAATTTTATAATTTTATACAATATTTTAATACACATTTTTTTCGTAAAAAGTCAAAAAATTAACCCAAGCATCCATATTTTTTTCCTCTACTTTTTCATCTAAAAAGACAAAAAATGCACTTATTTAGGACACCCTAAACAACCTCTAACAATCTTACTAACACACTCACAAGTTTTGATAAGATTAATCATTACTTGATATGAGATCCACATCAATTTGTGAGTATATTAGTAAGATTGTTAATAAGGAATATGGCTACGTGACGCATAGAATTAACCAATAATTTTTTTTATGTGTGCGAGAGTGACACGAGGGAGGGAGAAAAAAAAAAAAAAAAGAAGAGTTAAGAATTTTTTTTTTAAAAAGGGTCACTTGGTACATTCAACTCACAAATCTATATGTCTTGGTAATAATTTTTGTACTTGTCATTTCTGATGTAATTTGAAAAGATTCTCTATTCATTTGTAATTTTTTTCTCCTGTCCCACGTAATTGTGCCAATTTAAAACCAAATGAGTTTATTACACTTTTTATTTTAAACTATTATCGAATTATCTACTTAATTTTTAAATTATTGATTGAATCTATTAAATTCTTAAAATATATAAATCAAAATCTATTTTGTGACATCTTGAACGTTTAATTAAATACCACATAAATATTTATAGTTAAATATAATTATGGTTATAGGTGGTGATATATTATTAAATAAATAAATAATAAGAAATAAATATATAAGTCTAATTAGACATTGGGTTATCAAATATGAGATTAATTATGGACTATTATTTGGGACCAAATTAACACAAATATAGAATTATAATACTAGTTGGGCTAAATTAGGGTTAAAGATAGTAAATAAATAAATGTGAAAGTTAGAGTAAAAATAAATAATAATAATAAACCTGCTGATGAGATAAGGCCAATCAATTACTCGCCATTAATTAGTAGATTATAATATCTCAAGAGAGATGGTTGGATGCCATCTGTGCCACCTAACTTTAGGGAGAATGAGTCGCCCTATGGAAGAATCATGAGTTTGCATGTATATAAGAAGTTGGGAGGGGGAGGGGAAACCACGACTGAAGTAAAGGAATGAGGGAAATAAGAGAGTGAAATAAAGAGAGACCGAAAGGACGAATAACAATTTCGAAAAGATAGGAAAAATAGAAAGGAAATAGTAAGACTCAATCTTAAGGTGAGTTATATTATACATTGAGTTACCATAATATATTTTACTTATGTTTTGACTTACCATAATTTATTTTATACAAGTTGTATTTTATTAGTTATATTAATACAAGTTATGTTTTATAAATATTTCAGTTACGTGGATTCATTTATGAATTTTATTTGTTTAAAATGGAACCCATGGATATGTTTGTTTAAATTTTAAAGAATATTTGACTATAACTTTATAAACAATTATGTTTTGTAAGTACCACCACGGGAGTCCCACGCTTTGGGGGACTTAAATAACCATTGGCCTCTGTTTGGCCACTTTGTGGTCCTTTGTTTGTCATGGATCCATTGACCTCTGTTCTAATTGTCACTTCTGTGACCTCTGTTCTGTTCTGTTCTATACCGTGGTTATGGTTATTTATTTACATAATTTCTGTATTTCAGTTTCTGTCACTTAAATGATTTATTTATCAAATTGAATTATGTAAATGTTTTGGCTTAACTAACTATCCATGGTTATTTTGTATTCCCTATACTCTTGGCATAATATTTTTCACTTTGCTATGTGCTTATAGCTGTTATCCTTTCAGGTGACGAAATGTAGGGGAAACCCATAATCTCACGAAATGGAACCTGCACGTGGATTGATGTTGAACCATTATTTTGTCTTTTCTTTTCTTTTCTTTTCTTTTCTTTTTTTATATTATATTTTTGCTCCCTTTCGTTATACTCAGGGCCGGTCATTGAATAATAAAATAATAAAAACTCTATAAATGTATTTTCTCTTATTAAAATAGTAATGGAGTAATTTCCTGTTTAATTATTTTTATTTTCGCTTGCGCAGTTTAATTTGCTACAAATAAAATAAGTTAGTAAGTTACGATTCTAACCTTAAATCCCTGAGGTTGGGTCGTGACATATTTAGTGATTTTTTGATGGCAACCTAAAAAAAAAACCCATCTTTTTTTCGATTTTTTTTTGTCTGTAGTATTTTTTTTTTTCAAAATCATGTCAAAACTTTTTACTTTTTCGGTCCATCTTGGCAATATGAATCTAAAAAGTATTTTTTCTTTGGAAAAATCCAAAAAAAAAAAAAAAATGAAAATGCCAAAATAAGCACCCAAAAAAAAAAATGCTTATTTTTTTAGTTATTTTGTCTTTTTTGAATTGTTTTTGAAATTTTTTTAAAAAATTATGATATTTCAATTTGTCTTGTCGAACTGAATTTAGAAATTTCAATTTTTTTAAAATAAATTTGAAATTTTCTACTAAATAAGCACTAAAAAAAATCTAAAAAATAAGCAAAACCTATTAAGTCCTTAAAAGTATTTAATTCAAACCTATCTAGTCCTTGAAAAAATTACAAAAATAAATATAAATTCATAAATATTATAAATTAGTAAAATACCCTACCTAATTAAAATTTGGAAAAATTAATGAAAGATCTCTTTTCAACCTTTAGTACTAGAAGAAGGCCACTATAAATTTTTTTCTTTTGTTAGTTCAGGTTCCTCATGTCAAAACCCACTCAATTCACCCATACCCACACCCAGACCTACATCCACTTCTCTCTCTCTCTCTTACACATTTTTCTTTTTCTGTGCAGAGAGACAAAGAAGTGACGGCAATAGTGAAGGGTGTTGTGTTAGTGAGGGTCGCCGATGGTGGATTGGTAGTTTTTAGAGTGAGAAAAGTTTAGAGGTGATGAGTTTGCTAGTTTTCAGATAGAGAGAAAGAAGAAGAAGAAGAAGAAGAAGAAGAAGAGGTAGTGGATTTGGTGGTTTATGAATTTTGCTGATAGATCAAATCACTAAGAAACAGATTGTTTATTCTTAATTCTTTGAAATTTATCTATGACAATTCATCCCGTTTTCTGTCATTTTTAATTTTCTTTGAACATGTTGTTTTTGAATTAGAGTAGTGATGTAATTTTCTCTGGATATATTTATGATTTGTAAATTTCTCCAGGTTAGATTTATGGATTGGAAAAATTAATTGCAATTTATGAAATAGTTAGCAAATAAGATTTTCTCTCCATATTTTTTGATTTGAATATGTTTTTGCTTTTATTTTTGTGATTTTCAAAGTTAATTTAAGTTTATAAGATTAGTTTGTAATATATGTACGATTTGTAAATTTCTCTGAATTATATAATGTGAATTGAACAAGTTGTTCAGTTGTAGTTATTTTAACATAGAGAAATCTTTCTGTTAGATGTTTTATTTGTGAAGTTTGTAAATTTCTCTGTTGTGTAATTTCCTCTTGACATGTTGTTTTGTGAGCTAGATAATTTTGATTTGGAAGTTCTCTGTTTTTTTTATGTGATTTCTAAATTTCTTTGAATTCTACTTACACACAAGAGAGTATTAAATAAGTGTGTGATGGCTAGAGAAATTCCATATCTCAAAAGCAAGTGGCCAATGAAATTTCACATACATATGAACAAACACAAACTCAAAAAATTCCATATCTCCAGGGAGTTGTAATGTGACAAGTGAAATTCAAATGCACAAGAGAATACTAAGTAAGTATGTGATGGCCAAATAAAATGAACATAATAGAGAAATTTAGCACAGGTTTTTAGTTAGATAAAATTAGCTGAATACAAATTCTTCAATTTATCACACGAAGATATATTTAGTCTAGGTTTTTAGGCAAAGAAAATTAACTAAATAATGGGTAATATTGTTACAAATTTCACTACAATGACAGAGAAATTTAGCTTAGGTTTTTTGTTAGAGAAAATCAACTGAACAAAGGGTGATGGTTCCACAAATTTCTTTAAAATGGCAGGGAAATTTCAATTTTACTAATTTCTGTAGATATCACACAGAGAAATTCAGTCCAAGTTTATCTTTGTTAATCATGGAGAGAGAATGACGCGAGGTATTTTGGACGCACCTTTTTTTTGAGGGACCTAAGCTACTATAAACTTTGTGGGTGTCCTTTATCCTCTAAAATCATAATATTAAGGATCTTAAAAAAAATTTCCCTTAAATTTTTATTTAAAGAAATCTTAAAATTTTATTCTATCTTCTACCATGGCTACTGGATTTCCTTTATCTAGTATTATATGTTGAATTTTGTTTATAATTTATAATTGATTGTCTTTAAGTTTTTCATTAAATTTTTTTATAACTTAATTAATGTATTAGTTTGTTCTATTATTATTTGTAGCGAAGTATTATTACTTAAATTATTTTATTCTACTTTTTTGGTATATCTAATACTCGTATAAATCTATTGCCAAGACAAAAAAAAATCAAGCTTTGATACTAATTGAACACATTGCAAAACAAAACACTTTTAGGAGAAATTTAAGATTTTTTTCAAATAAAATCTTAATTAAGTTGGGTCTTCGATTTATATTTCATTTTTAATTTTTTTAGGAACTAAATATGTTTGAATTAAATATTTTAAGAATTTAATATATTTAATTTATAATTTAGAAACTAAATAAATTTTGATTTATATACTTTAGACACTAAGGCCATGTTTGTTTGGGCGGACTGGATTAGGTTGGATTAACATTCCCATGACTAATAGTCCTAGGACTACGAATCCTTTGAATTATGTATCCTATCTTATGTTTGGATTGAGTTAGGATTATAAGGAGGACTAATAGTCCAGACTTTGGTTTAGTCTTTCAATTTATATCCCACCCCATTCTGTGGGATTGAATAGTCCATTATATGTCGGATACCATATCCAGATGAATTGTTAGTCCGTACTTCAATTGTTTAACCAAACATAAGATTAATAATTTTATTGGACTATTAGTCCAATCCCAAACTCATGTCCACTCAAACAAACATGGCCTTAATATATTTAAGAACTAATGATTTGGTGATATTTCAAAGGTAAAAAATTGTAATGAAACCAAATCAAATTAGATGAAAAATTTGAAAAATAATGGGAGATGGTCTTATTGCAATGGACAAATTTCACTAATAATCCTTATTACTTTTCTCAAATTTTTTTAGTTCCTGTAATTTCAACTTAACACATTTTGACCTTGCAGTTTTCCTTTAATTAACCGGTGTTAGAATTCTTAACAGAAAATCGAACACATCTGTAGTCAGATTCGTCTCAGTAGCAATAGAATCCACATTCTCATAATCACAGTGCCTATATTTTCAGAAAACCAAATCAAAACCCTAATTTGATGAATCCAACTCCCTAAAATCTTCTTCTTCCAAGCCCTAAAAATCCTCCAATGGCAGCAGTCTCTGTCGCCGCCGAATGGCAGCTCCTCTACAACCGGTACTACCGTAAGCCCGAAATCTACCCAATGCAATGGAAACACGTCGATCTCAGCCGCAACAAGGTCGCCTGTGCCCCCTTCGGCGGCCCAATCGCCGTCATTCGCGATGATTCCAAGATAGTCCAGCTCTACGCCGAATCGGCTCTCCGAAAGCTCCGAATCTTCAACTCTGCCGGAGTCCAAATCTCCGAAACCGTTTGGAAAAACCCAGGTGGCCGATTGATCGGTATGTCCTGGACCGATGATCAAATTCTTGTTTTTGTTACTCAGGATGGTACGGTTTATCAATACAATATTCACTCCGAGCTAATTGAACCCAATCTTTCTATGGGTAAGGAGTGTTTTGATCACAGTGTTGTGGAATGTGTGTTTTGGGGAAATGGGTTGGTTTGTATCAATGAGGCCAATCAGTTGTTTTGCATTCCGGATTTTAAGAACCCGAAACCCTGCAAGCTCGCTGACCCGAATTTGGAGGAGTTTCCGCTCTGTGCTGCGGTGATCGAGCCGCAGTATACAATGTCTGGGAATGTGGAGGTGCTTCTTGGGGTGGATGATCATGTGTTGTTGGTTGAGGAAGATGGGGTTCAGCAAGTGGGTATTGGGGTGGGTCCGTTGCAAAAAATGGTGGTGTCGCGAAACGGGAAGTTGTTGGCTTCGTTTACTCATGATGGGAGGCTTTTGGTGATGTCTACAGACTTCTCCAAGATTATTTTTGAGTATAGTTGTGAGGTTGGTTTGCAGTTTTATTCATTAAGAATGTGTTTTGGGCATTAATATAGTTTGCTATTGTCATCTGATATGATATGTTCACTGGTTTCATTTCACATAGCATGCAAATTTGTAGTTTGACATTTGAGTTTCAATACATTAGGATGAGAGGAAGACATAATTCATTAACGGTAATAGTAAATATTAATAGTAATAGGAATAGTAATGTTGCTTCATTTGCTTTTGGTGATGCTACAGACTTCTCCATGATTATTTTCGAGTATAGTTGTGAGGTTGGTTTTGAAATTTTCTTCATTAATAATGTGTTTTGGTCATTATTATAGTTCACTATTGCAATCTGATATGATATATTTACTGGTTTCATTTCATATAGCATGCAAATTCATAGTTTGACATTTGAGTTTCAATACATTAGGATGGTAGGAAGACACAATTCACAAACAGTAATAGTAATAGTAAATGTTGTTTCATTTGCTCGAGCTTGATGTGATCCCTGGCTGAGGGCCTGTTGTTTGTGTTTTGTTTTATGTTTGTGTTTTATTTTGTAAGATTTTGAAAAGCAAAATGAAAACATGTTTTGTGCATGTTTTTGTTATGAGTTTTGAAAATTGTTTTCAAAACAAGGCTCCAAACTGTAAAACCATTTTTTAAAAAATATTTTACTGAAACAAGTGAAAAAATGTCGATGAACAGTAAACAGAAGCCCATTTGCACTTCAAACTCTTTTGAGGGCCTGTTGTTTGTGTTTTATTTCATGTTTTTTTTTTATTTTAAAGATTTTGAAAACAAAATGAAAACATGTTTTCTGGTTTTGAGCTTTTGAAAAATGTTTTCAAAACAAGGCTCCAAATTGTAAAAACATTTTTTAAAAATATTTTTATTGAAACAAGTTGATGAACAGTAAACAGAAGCCCATTTGCACTTCAAACTCTTTTGGGAGAAAAATAAAAATATGTTTCCTGTTTTCTAGAGACAAAGAAAATGAAAATGGTAAATGACCCCTGAATATTCCTGATCGATAATACGGAGTTATTGGTTCGTTGGAGTAGATAGAATGGTGTTTTTATTCTTGACCCCACTTGACCATCTCTGCACTTAGATTGAATCACAACCTTGCCCAGAACCCAAACCAGATTTATTGGAGCTAAAACAAAGTTGGTGGAAAACGGACATACCAAACTAGAATAGCCTGAACCACTAAACTAGTTAGTTAGAACCCCTACCTACAAGAATCTTTCACAAGGATGCTAGGAATGAAAAGGATGAAGTCCACGTTTTCCAACTTCTTCAAAGTGAGGTTTCCAAGCTTGAATCCACTAAAAATGAAGTAAGGAGACTTGTACCAAGAGTGTTAGAAGTCCACCTTCGTCTACTTGGTGATAGAGGAACCAAAAGAAAGTAATATGGCTTTGAGAGAAACTTAGAGAAGAAAAGAGGAAGAGAGAAATTTGTGAGTGAGATAGAGTGGAAAGTGAGAGATATGTTCTACAAAGTGTAACAATAAAATGAGGGGAAGAATGGCCTTAATGTGGCTGACCAAGGGTGTGTTTGGGTGAAAAAATGTGTTAGTCCAATTGTCCTTTGATGTTTAAAGTGATCTCCCCTAGAGGAATGGGTCTTATGTATTGGGTAATTCAAGTAACCTTCCAAAAATGAACTTTGAGTGTGCAAATAATGCATGACAATCATAAGAACTTGTGTTTTAAGAAATATGTCAGTATCCAATGCCTAAACAAGCATGGTGTAAGAAAAAGGAAAAGAAAGTGAGGTCAAAACTTACTCATTCAACTGGAGCTGAAGTATCTACGTAAAGTAAGAGATAATAACTGCAGGGAAACCATTTACAAAAGACCCCTAAAAAACATCGGGTTGCATGTAAATGAGGTGCTCTACCTAACTGAGCTACAATTCTTAGCGCTTGTGATCCATACTTTATCATGTAGATAATTTCTTGTTAAGATGACTAAGTGTTTGTATTTCAAATCTTGATGAGATGAGCATGACTAGTTTGGGGAATGGGATAAAAAATATATATATGAATACATACATATACATCATATATACCGCGTAATACATGTTAGGTATATAACTTCCCAAATACTTACACTTTTGGCCAAGCAGTCTAGGGTTTGTCATTTATAGGAACGCTAACATTTTTATCAACCAAACAAAAGCAACTCAAGCTTTACCAAATATGGAAACACTAACAATTTAGTCAAGCAAGTAAAAGTATCCCAAACATTTACCTTGTTGAGAATATCAATCTGGTCTAATTTCAACTAACTAGTCCATGTAACCATATTCCACTTTGGGCTAGGATACTTTTGAAGTCACATTCCAATTAGGGTTGAACTAGGAGAAATTTGCTAACCTTATTCACATTTTAATTTATAGATGAAATTAAGGTGAATAGTTCAATACCATAACCAAACTAATTTATCAATTGTCACCCAAAATGATGCATTAATTAAATCATATAATAATTAGGGTAAACTACCAATAGGTCCTACTTTGGAGACTTATTCCCCAATAGGTCCTACTTTGGAGACTTATTACCCATTAAGTCCTATTTGATAAATTTATTAAGTGATAAAGATAAATTTATCAGTCTCTTTGTTTTTATGAATAAATTTTTAGTGATAAATTTATCACTCTCTTATTTTTATAGTGTTAAATTTATTAGTTAGGACCTGTAGGTAAATAAGTCTAGTTAATAGGACTAATTGGTAAGTACCCCTAATAATTAACTGGTGCATTAGTCAATTAAATTAAGGTTTGAATTTTCAAGACAGTACAATACATATATATATATGTATATCCATTTTTACTCATCATTTTCTCTCTATATATCCATTTCAGATGCCAACCTTTTTTATTGATTGGAAACAGCTTATATGACATATCTGTGCTTTCTTTTTTCCTTCCATTTTCACTTGCATAGTCAGCCCTACCTCCAGAACAGCTAGCTTGGTGTGGAATGGATAGTGTGTTACTTTATTGGGATGATATGCTTTTGATGGTCGGTCCTTATGGAGATCCTGTGCGCTATGTTTATGATGAACCAATTATGCTCATCCCAGAGTGTGATGGAGTGAGGATACTTTCGAACACAAGTATGGAATTTCTACAACGAGTCCCTGATTCAACTGTATCTATCTTTAAGATTGGGAGCACATTACCTGCAGCTTTGCTTTATGATGCCTTGGATCATTTTGATCGGCGGAGTGCCAAGGTAGGTGACCTCTTATGCGTAAACATAGCGTACTTCTGTGATTATTTGCATACATCCTTTTCCTCATTTATCCTTTCATGTGGGCGGCTTAGATGTATTTTTCTCTTTTCCTTTTTGAAGTGTATATATTGAATCACATGCAATGGAATATCTTCTTCTATGTCTTTGTTCATAGGACACAAATGAACTACATTTAGTTTGTGTGACGATATTGGAGGGGGATTAGTTAATTTAACACCTCGCACGAAGTGATTGTATAAGGAAAGGTACACATTCATTGGGGAAAGTAGCAAAATTCAACAACTCAAATAGCCCTTCATCCTTTTAACAATGAAAAAAGAAGCCTTAATCCCTAGGAAGCACGGATACAGATATGGATATGGTGATACGACGATATGTCAAAATCTGAAAAGTAAGATACGGGTACGGCATGGATACATTCGTACATGAAAGTAAAATCTGATTTTTTTTTTTATTTTTTATAATTTTAATAATGTAATATGCATGAAAATAAAACCTAAAACAAAAAAACATTCATAAAACATATAATATTAAACTTCTTAATTAAATTTAAAAATTGATAATCCTAAGGTTCCATTTAAAAAAATTCGAAACTCGCAATATATATATATAATTAATATAAAAGGGGAAAAAAAAAACAGAGCAGATAGACAAAAATGTGAGTGAGAGAGGAGTGAGAGAGACGAGAGATAGAGAGCAAGACGAGAGTAAGAGAGACGGAGAAAGAGAAAACGTAGAGTGAGAGAGAGAGAACCTGTTGTTGTATGCTTCGATTTGTTGAGAGAGAGAACTGTTGCTGTGATTTTTGCTTCAATTTTGCTAATTTTTGCTTCGAAGTTGAAAACCAGATTTTTGCTTCGATTTGAGCTTGGGGTTGTCTTTGATTTGATTTGATTTGAGGAGCTGATGTGATTTGTATATTTGCAATTCAACTTCTTTTATTTATGGTTTGACCCATAAAAAAGTTTTCAAAATTATGTTTTTTGCCCTGCCGTATCCCAAATGTATCCATAACATATCTTCGTGTATCCAAGCCATATCCAAAATTCAAAAAAAGAAAAAAAAAAAAAATAGGGACACTTTCTAGCCGTGTCCAATATGTATCTAGATGTATCTGACGTGTATCTATATCCGATACGTATCTAATACTTGTATGCGACCTATTTTGCAGTATCTGTGCTTCATTGCTTAATCCTAACCTAATACTTTCTATATTATGATCATTTTCTTATAAAAATAAAAAGAATAATAAACAAAATGCTAGAAACAACCAAATATATGTCCCAAGGATAAATGTAGATGCAAATCTCTCTCTTCCCCTTTTCTGTGATATAGTGGTAATTGTTTGTTAAAGATGAATGCACTGGCTAAGTATATGGGTATTAGGTACTAAATAGGTACGTGAAAAGTGTTCAAAATTAAGTAAAAGTGTTCGTAAAATTCTTACATGATTTTTTTTCCACCAGGCAGATGAAAATTTGAGATTGATACACTCATCGTTGCCTGAGGCTGTTGAAGCATGTATTGATGCTGCGGGTCATGAATTTGATGTCTCACGACAAAGGACATTGCTAAGAGCTGCGAGCTATGGCCAAGCTTTTTCCAGGTTGGTTTGGAAGCATTTTTGTGGTAGTTGTTTTTCATTATTTAAAGCTAGTGATGAAAAATGACAAATCAAATGTTTTTGTATATAATATGATTCATTTTTCTCTTTACAAACATGTTTAATACAAAATCAAGTATTGCAGTTTGGCTTAACAATCTATTCATCTGATAGAGATCGATCAATTTATTTTGAGCGACTTTGTGTCAAAGGTAAATACCGTATTGGATTATTATCTTGGGCATGGATGGCGCCAAGGTTGTAAAAGTCAACACCTATGGTGGATCATTGCAGAGGTCTATAAAAATAGATCAAGAATCCTAAGGAGAAAAAATTGAGTTGTATCATACATAGAAATATAGAATTCTGACAAGTGAGTGGAGAACAACTCTAAAATTCAAAATTTATGGCACACATATAGGACATAAGTATTTACAAGCAAATGGACTAACAGGTGCATGATCATACAGATTTGGATTCTTATTTATTATTTAACCAAAGAATACTCAGATTTAATATTACAAACAGGGAACAATTCTCCAAAAAAAGCCTACGAAGAATACAGCCTATAAAGTTTGTATGTGTAAGAGCATCTCCAACGTTGAATCAAAAATTTCATCAAATTTGAGTAAAAAGTTGATGAAAAGTTTGATTTGATACTATGCACTCCAATGCTAAAGCTAGAATTTTTATCAGATTTTTTCACATACCGGGTTGTTCGTGAGGATGTCCGGGCGGATGTCCCGGAGGTCATCCGGACATGAACAAAAAAGCCGTCAAAGTTACTCTTGGGTGGACATCTGGGTGGATTTTCAGTAGGATGTCTGGCCCAACGGTAACAATTTAAATTTGATGAAAGATGAAAGGCTCCCTTCATTTGATGAAAGTTTTGGGTCATCTCTCATTTGATATGAGTTTGATGAAAGGGTTGGAGGTGATATAGTTGCCGTTTTTCATCAAATATAAATTTGATGAAATATTAGATGCAGCGTTGGAGATGGTCTAAGCAATGCGTTATTTTGTGAGTTAAGGAAATAAAGCTTCTTTTTTCCTTTTCTCTTTTGGAGGATCTCTTTTCCTGGTTTTTCTTTTTTGTATATTCTCCTTTCTGTTTATTAATTCCTTTTTTTGTTGATAAACAAAGCTTCTTTTATTTTATTTTATTTTTTAAAAATTTCTTTTGCTTCTCCTTTGAAAGTTTATAAAGAAGAATGAGATTTGAACTAGAGGTTTGCTGAAATAATTATGTATTACAGCTCCAGATTTCTTGAAACTGAAATGATTTGAAGAGCTTTGTAGAATGAGATTTGACAAATAAGCTACGAAACACAGACCCTTCTTAAGGTGGCATGTTCATGTTCGACACGTGTTGGACATTGACACTTTCAGACACATGTCCAAACATGTACTGTTATCTTTTAAATGATTATTTATACTTGGGACACACTTCAGGCACTTGGGGGATACACATGTCTGTTAGTTAACCACACATGAAATGCTTTACAAGGTTGATTAAAATAATTTATGATCTAATGATATAAGAAAAACAATGAGATTTGTGCCTATTAATCCATGAATCTGGATCCTCTATAGTGCATTGTTTGTATTGCCCCAAAACGACATCACTTTGGGGAGGGGGAAAAGGAAAGGGGTTGGTTCTGTTTTTTTTTTTTTTTTTTTTTGAAGTTTTGCCCCAACACGACGTCGTTTTGGAGCACTATAGGGTGCACTACAAGCAATGCATTATAGAGGATCTCGATTCATATATGACACATAATAAATATGTAAAATCTTTTATTTTGTACTTGTTTCCCACATGTAGTGCCTTGTATTTTTTTGAAAATTGGGGTAGGTGTTCATGTCGGTGTTGGTGTCGTGTCGTGTCGTGTGTCTGTGCTTCTTAGCCAAGACAAGTCAAAACATACTATGGCATCTTTGGATATGGCTTTATTTATTTTCCCCACTGTTTGGATTCGAATTTTAACATGTATGACATATTTAGCTTCTTAAACTACAAAGAACACCAAATCCTCATTAACATGAAATTATGTTGTAATACTTGTTTTAGACTTAATTATTCTAAATTTTGTTGTGTGTGAAGAACTTCTATTGTCTTTGTTTTGTGAGTACATCACGACAGAAGAATAGAATGTTTTTTTTGCTTAGCTTATATGTAGGACTTCTCCATCCACAATTGGTTTATGAGAGACCTGTCAATGTGACACCTGTGTTGACCACTTGTTGGACATATCAAAAGAGTTCACAATTTACGTAAGGATTTTCCCGGTATAAGGATGCCAATCTATTAAAGAATTTATCCTATGGTTACTGTATTTTTGTTGATCAACTATGCAATTGTTTCTCTGCATGCATAAAAACATGCCTATACAGTAATTACCTTGTACTTATACAGGTAGATATGACCTATCCAATAGAGTAAATATTACAACACAAAAACACGTATCTCTCTGTTCAGATTTTGGGTAATGTCTACATCCAAGTCCTATTCCTTCCATCATTGGCTTTGACTGATGTAGGACAAGTAGGGATTACTTTCTTACAAGTAGTGAACCCGAGTTAAGTATACTGGCAGCAACAACAATAGACTTATAGGGTTAGATTTGGTGGGAGTTTGTGACTGCAAAAGTATTTAAAAAATTGGAGTTTAAGGGTTTGTAAAAGGGTAGGGTTTTGGGAATGAAAACAAAAGTATTTAGGGATTGTTGGGTGGCTGTTCTAAGCACTGTGAACAATGACGTGAACAGTAACCTTGCTGGATAGAAAAAGAGAATCACACAAACACAATCTCAAATCTTGATAATATTGACTCTACTCCTTAGTTGCACGAAGCGGGAGCGGGGAATCGTAGTCATTCCAAGAATTGTTGATAGGGAGCGTATGTATATATATTAAATAATATAATATATATATAAATATATTGTAAGATTATATATTTTTTTCTCTAATAATAATGAAATATATGTTATAAATTTTAAAATATATATATATATATATATATGAAAAATCATATGTTAAAATATTATAATTATATACTTTTATTAGATTTTTTTCATTTATTATACTCCCTCCGTCCCAAAATAATGGTCCATTTTGGGGAATCCAACTTTTTTTGATAGTACAATTATTGCATTTGAAAAAAGTTGATTTTCCAAAATTATCCTTTTGATAATACATTTTTTGGGAATATCAATGTTAGAATTGTACTTTTTATATTGTTTATTAGTTTAAAAGAAGGGCAAAATAGAAAATTTATATTATTTTTGTACTTGATTTTTGAAGAGAGACTAATATTTTGGGACAATGAAAAATGGAATAAGGGACTAATATTTTGGGACGGAGGGAGTAAAATATTTATATTATTTTTTTTAATTTTATATAATATCTAATTAATTAAACACAACATAAAAATTTAAAAATAAATAACAAATAAACATTATTTTAGACATAAATAACTATTCATTTTAAACATTCATTTTTTGAGTTGGCCAACACAAGATAATAAATTAGTTAGGTGGAATTTATATATATTTGTGCAATCACAACCAGCAAGGCAGATTTCATTAATTGTAAAAAGAGAAGAGTTAAATCAAAAGTCATTTCGTATAAATATGACATTAAGACACAACTAGAATTAAATGAAAAGATGTTAATTTATAATATAAAATCTATACTTATATAAATGAAAAATAAGAAATTTAAGTATTAAAAGACTTTTCAGTCTTGAACGGAGAGGGAGGGAGATAGAGAGAGAGAGAGACAAAGAAGAAGAAGAAGACGATGCCTAATGAGAAAAAGAAGAAGATGCCTGCGAAGCACAAAGCTTGAGAGGAGATGAATAAGAAGATGAAGATCACAGCTTGAGAAGAAAATACATGGAATAAGACAACGCGATCTCCACTTTTGTAGCCCTAATCGCAAGTCCATATCAGGTTTTTCTTTTCCTTGCGATTCTCTCTCTCTCTCTCCCCTTCTTCTTTGTTGTTGCCATGAAACACAAATCCTTAGCTTGAGCGTTCCCATCCTGTTAGATCCACGATTCTATTTTAATGGGGACGCGATTCTAACACGATTCTTGCTATGAATCGTTGAATCGCGATTCTAGACGAGAATCGTCTCCCCTTCCCACGGTTCCTGGTACTAAGCTCTGCTTCTCAATCATTGAGATTACACATATTTATAGGCTAAAGACTCTCCTAATTCTATAAGGACTATAACTCAAATTTAGAAACTAAAAATATTTAGCAACTACTAATATTCCAGACCAACTATGACTTCTAATTCTACTTCAATCATAATAGGAAATTTTAATGAATTCTAATTCTACTTCAATATCAAAATTGAAAATTTAGACTTTTGACTACTAAGATTATTTTACACATAATAAAACCCATATATAATGACCTATTTACTAACTTGATCCAAAATAATAAAACTCATGGGCGACCCTTACAACTCATGTCCAACAATTATTAGAATTACCATTATACCCGTAATTACTAAAACCTACTATAATGACATGTAGACTCAAAATAATTCCAAATCTTTAATTCTTGATGCTCTAACTGTGCTTCATTTGAAATTCCAAATTTGCTTTTTTTCTTCTTTCCATGATCTTCATCATTCTCCCTTGCATTCGAAAAAACTCGACCTCGAGTTTTGTAATGTTGAAGTATAAAGATTATGGACTTTTGCACTTGCAACCATTCAAATTGATTGTTTTGAATGAACGATGAGAAAATCAAAAAGTTCAATGTTGTCATCACACCATTGACCACATAGAATTATTAGGAATAATAAACTTAGTGTGAACTACATTTTTCTTGTGAAGATTAGAAAGTTCAGTTACATTCGCATGATTTTCTTTGGCTTCCTTCACTTTAGAACCTTGATCATGATGATTTTTCATGCTTTCTTTAGTAAGCAAATTAATTTTCGCCTTTGTTTCTTCAACATCCTCAATATTAGCAACATGCTCATCTTGCTCTTTCATAGTTTCTTCAAAATCTTTAACACTATCATCCTGTTGCTCCTGGATAGTAGTCTTCTCTAAAATAGCAGCCAACAATCCTTCCATGGAAGCTTCAATCCATTCAAAGTTATTTTGATAGTATGCACATCACTCTTTATTGTTTTGCAACATCATCCTTAATTATCGCAAAATCCTCCTCTAACATCGCAACATCTTTCTTAGTAGCTCTATAATTTGTTGACAAGGCTTCAAACTTCCAATTTATTTCAATTCTTGTTAACATTGTAATAAAGAAAGTAATTTCATCAAAAGATTGGTAAGGAACAAGGTAGGATCTTCAAACTCTGATACCAAACTGATGTAGGACAACTAGGGATTACTTTCCTACAAAGTAGTGAGCAAAGGTTAAGTATACTGGCAGCAGCAACAATAGATTTATAGGGCTAGATTTTGTCGGAGTTTGTGGTTGCAAAAGTATTTAAAAAATAGGAGTTTAAGGGTTTGTAAAAGGGTAGGGTTTTGGGAATGAAAATGCAAGTGTTTAGCGGTTGTTGGGTGGCTGTTCTAAGCACTGTGAACAGTGACATGAACAGTAACCTTGCTAGAGAGAGAGAGAGAGAGGTGCTTTACCCTCACAAGGGATAGGCCAATCACACAAACACAATCTCAAATTTTCATAATATTAACTCTGCTCCTTAATCATTGAGATTACACATTTATAGTGATGCAGAATATAAGAAACTCAAGGAAGGCTAAATTCAGAGAAGTGATGATACTTGGACATTTGCATGATTTCATAGAGAAACTGATAAAAATATTCTATAATTATATTTTTAGTATTATTAGAGTCTTATTTTTTATTATTTTTTTTAATATTTTCTAGGATTTTAAAGGTTAGCAGTATTTTGATAATTTTATATTTGTTGACATGGGTCGTATGGGTCGGCCTTGTGGGTCAAGTTATTTAATTAGTCTTTGTTTTTGTTTCTTATTTGGTCTTAAATTAGTTTTAGAAATCAAATATATTTTAATGGTTTCCTTTTTTTGGTTGTAGTTGGTTTAGGAAGTCTTTTAATTTTATATAAAGCTATGTAATGCTTATAATTGATAGAGTTGATATTTTTATAAAAAAATTGAGAGCTTTTAAGTTTCTTTATGGATTGTGTAATGCAATCAAACCCTAGGTGTGATGCCTATAGAATCTAGGTGCGATGCCTAGACCTATCTTCTCTTCTTTCTTCTTCTTTTTCTTTATTGTTCATGAGTTACTGTTCACAGCCTCATGACTGCCCCTAAACAGTGCTAAAATCCCAACTTTTCATGCTTAAACTCTTACCTATTTATTACCCTAAACAAACCCTACTTGTACCCTATACTCTTATTGCAATTTCAGCAATAAAATCCAATTAAAATCAGCTCCAAAGCCCAGATTTGTTGCTGTCCGTAATTGTCCTACATCATATAGGTTAAAGACTCTTCTAATTCTATAAGGACTATAATTCTCCCCTGCTGTTTATCCTAGTTATGGAGGCTTTTAGTAGATTGCTGTCCAAGGCTGTACATAAAGGTTTGCTGCAAGGTTTTAGTGTGGGTTCGTCAACTGGGACAGCAATGGGGGTGTCTCACCTACTGTATGCAGATGATGCTTTGGTTTTTTGCAATGTGGATGTGGTGCAGTTGGGCTTCCTTCGATGTGTTCTAATTTGTTTTGAGGCAGTTTCGGGCTTACGGATTAATTTAAGTCCGAGTTGATCCCGGTAGGAGAGGTTGAGAGGTTGCCCGTGTTAACGGCGTTTTTAGGTTGTAAGGTGGCCAATTCACCAGTGACTTACTTGGGCTTGTCGCTGGGTGCTAGTTTCAAGGCGAAAGGGGTGTGGGATGGGGTAGTGGAGTGGGTACAATGTCGTTTAGGTTGGAAGCATCAATATTTATCGAACGGAGGAAGGTTGACGTTGATTAATAGTGTGTTGAGCAGTCTTCCGACTTACTTTATGTCATTGCATGTTATTCCCGTCTCTGTGGCTGATCGCCTAGAGACACTTTAGAGGGATTTTTTGTGGGGGGTGGAGGAGAGGATTCTAGATATCACTTGGTTGATTGGGGGCGGATTTGTTGCTCCAAGGAGGTGGGCGGTTTGGAGGTGCGGAGTTTGGTGCAGTTTAATAGGGCTTTGTTAGCAAAATGGTTGTGGCGGTTTGCTGGCGAGCGGGATCGCTTTTGGCGTAGGGTGGTGGCCTCTAAGTTTGGGTTTGTTGAGGGGAATTGGCGGTTGGGGGATGTGATGGGGTCTCATGGGACGGGCTTTTGGAAAGAAATTTGTTTGGGGAGGGGGGAGTTTTGGGAAAGGGTGAATTTTTGAGTGGGGACTGGGGAGAAGGTTAGATTCTGGAAGGACAGATGGTGTGGGGAGATGGTGTTGGAGGTGCATTCCCTTTGATTTTTAGCATTGCAAGGGATCGGGAGGCTACGGTTGCTTCTTGTTTAGGGGGTGGAGAGGTGGTGTTTTGGGATATTCAGCTTCGGTGTGAAGTTCAAGATAGGGAAGAGGGCCAGTTGGGGGAGTTGTTCGGCTTTCTATATGGTTGGGCTTCTTGGGTAGGGGAGACGATGTGTTGGTTTGGAATGTGGCAGGTGCCAAAGGTCAGTTTTCTATTCGATCCTTTTATTGGAGTTTGGTGGGGGTGGTGGGCGGTGTGCTTCCTTAGAGGAGTATTTGGGTGCCTCGTGTTCCTTCTAAGGTGGTTTTCTTTTTATGGACGGCTGCCTTCGGCCGAAATCTCACAATTGATAATCTAGTTCGCTGGGGGCATGTGTTAGTCAACTGTTATTGTATGTGTTGTGTTGATGCAGAGTCAGTTGATCATTTATTTCTTCATTGTTCTGTTGCTTCGCGACTTTGGGGGTTGGCTTGTTCTCTTTTTGGGATTATGTGGGTGCAACCAAAGGGGGTTGTGGACATGTTGTGGAGTTGGAGGGGGCTCCGTTTTAGTGGTGTCGGCGACGGGTATGGTTGTTGGTGCTTTTTTGTTTGATGTGGTTGGTGTAGCTGGAAAGGAACAGGAGAACTTTCCAAGAAATTGAGCATTCGGTGTTAGGGCTGCAGAATTGGTTCTTAGTTACCTTGTATAGTTGGTTGGAGTGTAAAGTCGATCCGGATTTGTTTTCTTTCTTAGATTTTTTGGATCATGTAGTTAGTTAGGTGGGTTTTGATTTGCTCTTTTGGTGCTCTTGTATTTTTTGCATCATTTTGATATTTTTTCAATAAATCTTATTACTTATCAAAAAAAAAAAAAAAAAAAAAATAGTAACTACTAATATTCTAGACCTACTATAACTTTCAATTCTACTTCAATCGTAATAGGAAACTTTAATGAATTCTAATTCTACTTCAATATCAAAATAGGAAATTTGGACTTTTGACCACTAACATTATTTTAGACATAATAAAATTCATATATAATGACCCATTTAATAAGTTGGCCCAAAATAATAAAACCCATGGGCGACCCCTACAACCCAGGTCTAACAATATTGGAATTACCATTATACTCTTAATTACTAAAGCCTACTATAATGACCTGAAGACTCAAAATAATTCCAAATCTTTAATTCTTGATACCCTAAATGTGCTTCATGTGAAATTCTGGATTTACTCTTTTTCTTCTTTCCATGGTCTTCATCACTCAAGCTACGTTAATGTTTTATATATTGAAGATATGCACAAACAATCAATAAAATCACATTTTATATTGTCCGTTTGTTTATTTTTTCCCGCTTGTTTTCCCTTCTTCTTTTTCTCCCCCCCCCCCCCCAAAAAAAAAAAATATTTAATTCTTTTTCTCTTTTTATTAATTGTTGGGCTGACTGTGGGAGATCTAGAAGGGAACTTAGATGTTGCAAAACTAAAATGTATGGTTGACTATTGCTATGATCCCACATTGGTTACCATAGGCCTTGGCCATGTGCATATAAGCCTTTGGGCACTCTCCCCTTGCAAGCTGGTTTTCAAGGGTGAGTTCTATCCAAGGGGTTCGTATCAAATACATCAATGTATAACCAAGAATATATTGTGTTTGGTTTAATAAATACTGGAAATTATCAGTATATTACCAAATTTTATAGACAAATTATTTCTATAATAACTACATTCTATTAGTAAACCAAATCAAACCAAGCCTTGCCTTAAGTCCCATCAAATGGGGTCGGCTACATGAATCCTTCTTCTCCACGCAGCCCTATCAAAGGCTATTTCATTAGTCAAATTAAGTAGATCCATATTTCTATTTACAATGCTAACCAACGTTAATCTAGGTCTACCCCGTCCCCTAACACTTACATTTACTGTTACAATATCGCATCTCTTCACTACTGCCTCTGTTGGTCTCTGTTGAATATGACCAAACCATCTCAATCGATTCTCTCTCAACTTATCTTCTATCATTGCTACTCCTACCAATTCCTGAACATACTCATTCCTAATTCTGTCCTTTCTAGTCTTGCCACACATCCACCTTAGCGTTTTCATCTCAGCCACACTCATCTTATCTACATGTTGTTTCTTGGTTGCCCAACACTCCGTCCCATACAACATCGCTGGTCTAATAACCGTTCTATAGAACTTACCTTTAAGTCTAGTGGGTATTCGTTTATCACACAGTACCCCAGATGCAATTTTTCACTTACACCATCCCGTTTTAATCCTATGGGCCACATCCGCATCAATCTCCTCTGCTGTTGTGATAATCGACCCTAAATAACGAAAATGTTCACTCTTAGGCAGTTCTTGGTTCTCAATCTTCACTTCTCCTCTGCTTTCATTGTTACTGTTACTAAATCTACACTCCATGTACTCTGTCTTAGTTCTGCTTATCCGGAATCCTTTAGATTCAAGAGTTTTTCTCCAAATCTCCAACTTTATATTAACTCCTTCTTTAGTCTCATCCACTAACTATATCGTCTGCAAAAAGCATACACCATGGCACTTCATCCTGGATATTTCTCGTCAACTCATCCATAACTAAAGCAAAAAGATAAGGACTTAAGGTAGATTCTTGGTGTAACCCTACAGTGATAGGAAATTCATTTGTCTCTTCAGCAGGCGATTTAATAGTGGTTACCACCTCTTCATACATGTCTCTAATCACATCAATGTAATCTTTTGTCACCCCTTTCTTCGCTAACACCTACCATATTATATCTCGCGGCACTCTATCATATGCTTTCTCAAGGTCGATAAACACCATATGAATGTCTCTTTTCTTTTCTCTATACTTTTCTATTACTTTCCTCAAAAGATAGATCGCTTCCATTGTTGACCTGCCAGGCATAAATCCAAATTGATTCTCTGACACCTCTGTTATATCTTGCAATCGGCGTTTTAGGAAAATCATTTTTACCTACTAGATAAATATTTTCTTGCTTAAGTTTTCTCTCAGTGAAAGAGCGCAAGAGTTTGTATTTGCTGCAGAGTTGCTTTCTTTTCTCAATATCACATGGTTTAAACTTTTGTTATATGCATGTTGTGACTGTATAGCTTAATGTAGCATCAAAACTCACAAAAGAGCAGCCATTTTTTCTGATTTCTGCTATTGATAATGATATCTAGTGGTCTTTGGCAGCCACTTTCAACGTGATCGCTTCCAAGAGAGTTTGTATTTGCTGCAGAGTTGCTTTCTTTTCGCAATATCACATGGTTTAAACTTTTGTTATATGCATGTTGTGACTGTATAGCTTAATGTAGCTTCAAAACTCACAAAAGAGCAGCCATTTTTTCTGATTTCTGCTATTGATAATGATATCTAGTGGTCTTTGGCAGCCACTTTCAACGTGATCACTTCCAAGAGATGTGTAAAACTTTACGGGTCTTAAATGCTGTACGCAACTATGATATTGGCATCCCTCTTAGTATTCAACAATACAAGGTCTTCAAAGCTTACTAAATTCAGGTTTCTGAACTTTTGTTTTGCTTTTTTTGAAATCTTAGCTAATATCATAATATCCTTGCTCTTTCAGTTGCTTACTCCATCAGTTCTTGTTGGTCGTTTAATTAATGCCCACCAACACGTTGTTGCACTTCGGATATCAGAGTACCTTGGTATGAACCAAGTAAGTTCAATTGTCAAATCTCATCAATTCTTAATTCATGGTTTGTATGCATGCTGCTTTATTTTTCCTTTTGTTAGCCAGAAAATGCATCTTTTATGCGTGATAGTGATTTTTAGGGACATGGGAAGCATTATTTTCAATACATTTCCTCTTTCCTTGGTGTTGCCTGAAATTGAGAACTCCAAGGCTTGAAGAAACATAGGAAAAAATATTCTAGAGATTTGTGACATTGCAGAAATGAAAAATCAAAATATGAAGAAATAAATGAAGTAAAATATGCGCTATGGATGGCGTTATATTGCACACTTGTAAAAAAGAAAGGTTTGACCAAGGTTTTAAAAAGTGGCCGCAACCGTTACGTAACGCCGTTATGTAACTGTTTTGGCGGTTACTGCCATCTGTTACGGCCGCTTTTGCAGTGTGATTAAGATTCACAGGTGTGTCGGCCGTAGCGGCTGCCGTAGCGGTCGTAACGGTGCCGTAACAGTCGTAACAGTGCCGTAACAGTCGTAACGGCATGTTACGTACCGTTACGTAACAGTTCCAAACTGTTTCTTTTGAAAAAACACACAAAAAAAAGCTGAAAATGGGAGAAGAGGGATAGAAAGAAGAGGGAAGATAAAGAAAGAAAATGGAGGAGCAAGAGATAGAGAGAGGGAAAATGAAGAACATGTTATCGATTTGTTGAAGCTGTAAGACCTATGCTATTCTATTCAGCTGCTATCACTCAACCATTTTGTTTGTGTGTGTCTATCTATATATTGTTTGAAAATAATAATAACAATAAGTGTGGTCATTATATATTTGGCTTGGTTAAAATATGTATATATATATATATATATATTTAGGCTCTTATTTATTCTCTTACTTTTGTCATTGTTTATCTTATATATAATAGTTAGTGATTGATTTTTTGTATAATATAAAGTCATTAATTATTAAAATAAAATGTAAAAAACTCAGTTTATAGTGATTTAAAAATATGAAATATATTGGATCATACTTAAAAATTTACAAAAATTGATCAATATTTGTTTTTAACCCAATAAATATGATCATGGAAAAAAAATATGCGTATCGGTAAGTTTTTTTCAAATTGTGCGAAAAATAAAAAAAATCATGGTTCCGGTTACTGCAACCGTTACACTACGGCCTTTACACCCCGCAACCGCGCCACCGCCACCGTTACGGCGACTGCAACCACTTTTCAGAACCTTGGGTTTGACTAAAGTTGATTATGAACAATGACCGACATTTAGGGAGGGGAGGGGGGGGGGGGGGTGTTTGTGACTTGTGGATGTACTCCTGATATTAGAAAGATTCCTGATATTAGAAAGATGGTAGATGCTGAGGTTGTGATGATAAACATGCAAGATCGCTAAAGTAGAAGCTAAAAGCACTTCTCCTCCTGTTTTTCAATAATCAACTTTTTTCAGCTTATTTAAATTATTTCTGCCTCATAAGTTGTAAGTAGAAGTTACACCAAGCATACCGATAGGGGCGGAGAGATGGAGGGGGGGCCTGTTGAGTTCCAAATAATCCCCATATGTGTGTATAAATTTCTATTGAGTTATAAATTCTATGGAGTTTTTGTGATTTATTTGTGGTGTTTGGTACAGATCATTGGAGTTATGAAAGGATGCACCACAAGAAAAATCATAGTTACAAACTATTGTAGTTATGTAACAAACCATTATAGTTATGTTATGAACATAAAAATATAATTAACTATTGTGGTAAGAACAGTTATTAACTATTTTAATTTTATTACAAATAATTGTGGTGTAGTTTCGGAAGGGCATATATCATATGCACTTTTTAAGGATTTGTACCATAATTTTTCTCTTCGCTTAACTATTTTTCTCTTTTCTTCATTAGTATGAGACAACTTCAAAAATTTATGCACTCAGTGCGATTTGTAATTCATTACCATTCATGTATTAGATTAATTATGTGATATAACTTTTGATTTGCATTTTTCTAGTAGTGAATCATTGAAGTTCAAGTTTTTGTAATACATTTAGAGTGTTTTCATTTTTCATTAGCCTATTTTTAATAGTTGTTTGTTGATTTTAGTTTTTTGAACTTGACTTGACCCAATGACCGCTTGGACTTGCCCAGTGCCTTGCTTTTGGCCCCTCCAATAATGCAATCCTGGCTCTGCCTCTGCACTAACAAATTTCTAAGATAAAAAATGCCAAACAACCCCTATATATAAACTAAAGAAAATACCCAAAATTGCAACAACTGAAGAGGCTTTAAGTTGATGAGTCATACAATGAAATTGTGGAAGAGTGTGATTGAGCATTGCTTAAGAAGTTACAACAATAATATCAAAGAATCAGTTTGGATTTCTGTCTGGTAGATCAACTATGGAAGCGACGTATTTATTAAGAAGATTAATAGAATAGTACAGAGGAAAGGATGTTTGTATGGTTTTTGTATATCTAGAAAAAGCTTACAATATAGTGTGTAAAGATGTAATATATGGTGGATATAACAGAAAAAAGGTGTGACAAATGGTATATTGATGTGATAAAGGACATGTATGATGGAGTTGTAACTACTATTAGATCACCTACTAGAGACTAGTTAATTTCCAATCACTGTGTAGCTCAAATACACTGACTTTTCCATCTAAGTTCATTCAAGTTCTATTAAAATATTTTTTTACATCTTGGGTTCACTGCTAGTGGTTTAGTATTTGACTCTATGCCAATGGTCTGTTCTCTTTTTAATGTTGAAAAAGAGGCTCTTTGCAATGCTGGTGGGAGAATTTTGCAGTGATATGGTTTCTCATATAATTGAAATCCTTTTTAGTAACTATTTGAAGGGGAAATTGAGATACATTTATAGCCTATGTGTTTCGTACTCTTATTGAAAACTAGTTGACTTTGTTTTGACTTAACTGCTGCCTTCTATTTGGAACTGGAAACTATGACATCATTTATATGCTCATTTTCTTTGCTTGGGTTTGTATAGGAAGTGGTGATAATGCACTGGGCATGTGCAAAGATAACAGCTTCTTTAGCAATTCCTGATGTCACTCTCCTTGAAATTTTACTTGATAAGGTTTGTGTTATCTTTTGTAGTTGTTTAGTTTGGCCTGAAAGTGTGATGATTTTGTTCATTCTATGCCATCTAATTGGAAAGTATGACAGCGTTTTTTTTGTTGTTGTTTTTGTTGTTGTTTTTGTCCAGCTGAAAATATGCAAAAGTATATCTTATGCAGCAGTTGCTGCTCATGCAGATAAGAGTGGCAGACGTAAATTGGCTGCTATGCTTGTTGAACATGAACCACGTTCTTCCAAGCAGGTTCTTTCTTCTTTCTTTTCCACTATTTCATTCTTTTTCTTTCTTTTGATCCTTTGTTGGAGAAATGTCTCTCTAAAATGTGTTTTCTTGTTTAGATGAACTGAATGACAGCTTTAGTCATTTTGTAAGAGATTTTGATCCTTGTCTCAGGTTCCTCTACTACTCAGCATTGGGGAGGAGGATACAGCTCTGACAAAGGCAACTGAAAGTGGTGATACTGACCTTGTTTATCTTGTCCTATTTAATATCTGGCAGAAGGTATCACTTGTGATATATACTTATTTTAAGTAATTTGTATGCCTTAACATACTTTTATAGATGAATCCATTAACATTTACGGAGTGCAAACAAATTTCAGTTTCTTGGGTTGTGATTTTTTTTGTCTTTTCTACATACATTTGTTAAACACAGAGGCCACCATTGGAGTTATTTGGAATGATACAGGCCAGAACACTGGCACGTGATTTATTTATAAGTTATGCACGGTGGGTACACTCTATTTGACTCTTTTGAGGGTTGTTTCTTTAATCTGGGGACCTTGTTATGTAAACCTGTTATTATTTCTTTATTTGTGCAGATGCTGTAAGCATGATTTTCTGACGGACTTCTTTCTTTCGACTGGGCAGCTTCAAGTAGGTTGACTCGACTTATGTGGGTTAAAATCTTGTTCCTGCATTTTTATTTTTCTTTTAATGGACATCATATATTGGCTGCAATATGCTATGTCATTTATGCATGGATATGGCAGTTAGTTATAGTTGGTTATTCCAGTAATATATTAGTCATTCCTCAACATAGGTTATTTTTACGGTTTAACAAATGGATACAAGGACATATGGGTTTGTCATTATTTAATGTTTACATGCTCAAAATATAATCAGATCTCCTCTCTGCTTCACTGTTTGAGGAATTGTATTCTCACTACACAAGTTACGGCTTGCTGTAGGAGATGTCTTGAATATTTGATAGGTTTTATGATAATCTTGTGCAGTGAAATGCTATGTGCACGTAAATAAATTTGCAAGTGATAAAGAGGCAAGCTGCAGGGTCTCTGTGTGTGTCCCTCTTTCTCTGCAAACTAAAGTTAGGAAACATTCTTTAACGTTATCCTGCAGTATATTATGAATTTAATTCAATTTTATTTTTTAAGCTGTTGTAAAATTATATGGGATCTAACAAATTCATTAATAAAAAATGAAAAGATGCAGGATGTATCTGATTTAATTCTGATTAACAATATGATGAATTATATGCTAATTGCTATGTTCTACTTCTGCTCTTGTAAAACTTTATTTGATTTTTTGTAGGAGGTCTCTTTTCTTTTGTGGAAAGAGTCATGGGAACTAGCAAAAAATCCAATGGCAAGCAAAGGATCTCCCCTTCATGGTCCACGCATAAAACTTATCGAAAAAGCTCAAAGTCTCTTTGTGGAAACAAAGGAACATACATTTGAGTCAAAGGCTGCTGAAGAGCATGCAAAATTGTTAAGGTGAATCTGTTGCTCACATGTTTGGTTCATAACTATTCCATTGGTACATTGACAAATCTAATCACATCTAGGCTGTGCAGTTTGGTGTCAATTGTTGTGACTTAAGACCTTTATGTCACGATAACTAACCATAGTGCAGGATTTGGAGTTTCTATAGATGTACATGATAGAAAATAATTATAAATGAAAATTAGTTTTTTACTATGTATGAATTAATTGGTGCAAGCATTTTTCTTTATTTGAAAAGAGGAATCAGCCTAGTCATTAAGTGACTTTGAAGAATGTCTTCTTCCACAACTTCATTTTCAGCGAAAGTCTTCTTTCGCAATGTCATTTTCAAAATTAGTGAATCTCATTGATGCACATTTGCCACCCTGTCTTGGATGGAGTACTTCATCCAGTATTTTATATCAGTCGACATACAAGTTTTAAAGTGGTCCATGCGGTCACTTGTCAACTTGGCTTTTCATAGGATTTGGTGAAATTGGAGTGAAACAAAAACATTTCGACTGTAATTGAGGGAGAGAAATAGTAGTCTTATTCTTATTCTTCTTCTTCTTCTTCTATTTTTTTATTTTTTATTTTTTTTTGTGAATGGAAATTTTCATGAGGATACTTTTATTCACAAGATTGTCCACTACTATGCTGAAATCTCTAATGTTGTTGTGAAAAAAGTTTATAATTGTATGCTTGAAACTGTAAAGCATGTTAGGCCTGCCTCTGTGGGTTGATACCATTTTAAGATAACATGCCATGGTTTGCCAACACTCCCTGTAGGTGTCAAATGATATCACTGCTAGTAGCTTTGGATACATGGATGTTCAACATACAAGTGGGTGATAAAACCAAATATTATTGAAATTTTTTTAACTTGCATCCTGGGGAGTTTGACTTAAATCTCTCATATATATTTTTTGGTGATTGCATCATCTCTCATTACTAACTCTCCTATTGCTGCAGAATACAACATGATTTAGAAGTGGCAACAAAGCAGGCCATTTTTGTGGATTCAAGTATTAGCGACACCATTCGCACATGTATTGTACTGGGAAATCATCGGGCTGCGATGAAAGTTAGAACAGAATTCAAGGTTTGTGAAGTTCCTTCTGTGCTTCTGTCATCCATGAGTAGATTTGATACCTACTATTGATATCTGTTGTGCTTCTCTTTGTTTTAGTCCCCAGCTTATTTATTTTTTTCCTTTTTGCATTTTAAACATTGTATGTTGTTAACTTTCCTCAGGTTTCAGAAAAGAGATGGTATTGGCTTAAAGTTTTTGCTTTGGCTACAATTAGGGATTGGGATGCCTTAGAAAAGTTTTCAAAGGAGAAAAGACCACCAATTGGTAAGCTATCCAAAACATGATTAATTTCATAGAGCAAACCATGAAGACTCATTATGAAGAAAAAAATAACTCTGTTTGGATGTAATCTGTACTTGTCTTTATCTTGAATGTCAGCATGGGTTGTTTTGAGTGGGTGGATGGGTAGCGCATAATGACCTGAATTCCATAGGATAAGATAATTTGATGTCCCGATTGTTGTAGTCAAGAATCAAACTTGTCATTTTTTTTATTGATATGATGATGTGATGAACTTGTATGAAAAAAAACAATTGCTGAATTGGATGCCTTTTTTTTTTGGTGTCAAATAGGTTATCGGCCATTTGTGGAGTCATGCATTGATGCAGATGAGAAAGGTGAAGCATTGAAATATATCCCAAAACTTGCAGATCCACGGGAGAGAGCTGAGGTAAATGGAATTTTTCGATACATATGCTTGAAAATATTATGAGTTTTGGAATTTGCTAGTTGCACTTATTTCTTACCACAAGAACATATTTAGTATATACTTGAGTGCTGAGAAGTCTTGCAAAGGACAATAACTGAGGAAATATTAACACAAATGGGCATTGGAGTAGTTTTTTGAACTACAACCACTCTCCTCTTACTTGGTTCTCAACCAGTCTAGTGTGATATTGGGCCTGTCTGGTGCAACTTCTAGTAAGTTGAAAGCTGATAATTAGAAAGCAAAAGTTAATACTCAATTTTTATTCTTTTATTTGGCTATTTCTGCCTCATAAATTGCAAATAGAAGCTGCATTAAACATTCTGAAACAGGTTTTCAAAAAAGAAAAAAAGAAGGTTACAAGCAGCTTCATAAGCTGCACCAAACTGCCCCATTTCATTCTGTTATTTATGTAATTGGCAAAGCCGTAGTAATTAATAGTTACCAGATCAATAACTTGGTGTCCCTTGTGTAAATTATGAACAGGCTTACGCTCGAATTGGCATGGCCAAGGAAGCTGCGGATGCCGCATCTCAGGCCAAAGATGGTGAGCTACTTGGTCGATTGAAGTTGAGTTTTGCACAAAATGCTGCAGCTTCATCTATATTTGATACGCTTCGAGACCGGTTGTCATTTCAAGGAGTTTCGTAGCCTTGCCTCTCCATTATCTTCCTCGTCTTTGTTATTTTCTCGTGAGTTTCTTTTCCCATTTGTTGCATTTGTATTTATTTCTTATTGCGACAAGTTTTTGAATCAGTTGTGTAGAGTGTTTTTTCTTTGAACTTAATTGATAGTGTTTGTAATAATTAAATATGTTACACTAAAGAAAACACATCTTGAAGGAATCAACCACTTATGTAATAATTAATAGGGATATTATTACCCGCGTTCGTTTTCCTATTGGGAGGTTTGTATCAACTAAGTCTTTTAAGTCCCACCAAATGATCTTGTAGACTAGTACTTACCATAAAAAATTAACCTACCTACCCATTTTTAAAAACGTTTTGAGTTGGCGTTGCACTCTTAAATTTATATTTTTTGCATTACATTTTTACTCCTATTTTAAAATGATAGTTTAGCATGCATTTGTTATAAGGGTGCTGATAATATCACCAAAGGGAGTGGCTAAATGTCCCCCACATAATTTCTTTAGACCTCCACCATTTATGAATAAATAAGGTGGTAAAATTTTCATTTTGCCCACATCCTCTTTAACTTCTAAAACGCTGACCCTAAACCCACTTCCACCACCAACTTCGGCAACCATCACCAGCTCCGATTGTTGTACCCATGTGCATCCCCCAGCTCCAGCCGCTACCCCAAGCCCTTCCCTATCCATCCTCGCACAACCCCTCCCTCCACTGCCATTATCACCACCCTCCATAGCCCGCCATTGTGATCCCCACTCCCCCAATTGCGCAAGAACACCCCTTCTCTAGAAGCGACTTCCTTTGCTGTGACCACCACCTTCACAACCTTGCATCTTCACGACCCCTACTCTTTCACAGCAACACCTTTACAATCCCTACTCCTGTGGCCTTTATTCCCTTCATGGCTAGGGTTTCATAATGAAGGAGAGAGAGACAGAGAGGGGCTTGGGTGTCACTTAGGGAAAGGAGAAGAGTGAGTTGGGAGGTGGCCGGAGTGGTTGCGGCTGGAGGAGGGAAGAGAAGGATGTGGTGATGATTGGGGTTAGAGGGTTGTTGAAAAGGAGGGGGGCTGGGGATGCGAATCACTGGTGGAGAAGGCAGCTAGGGAGGGAGGTTGCTGCTAGTGAGGGGGTTGCCGAGGCTGGGAAAGGTCAAGTAAGTGCGGTCAATGGTGGGGGCTGCTAGAGTTGCAGGGGTAGTGGTTCAAAGAAAGGGCAAAGTTGGGATTGTGGTGGTTGCTCAAAGAGAAATATGTGGAGAACTATTTTGGTAGGTGAGAGTCTAAATAAGTGAGGGGTTTGTGGGGTGGGAAGTAATGGTTTGTTCCTTGATCATTTATTTAAAAGGACCTTTTTGTTGAAATAATCATGACAGTTGACACATCTTACTCTCTTTTTCTATTTCTTTTTTCTCTCCTCCCCCTCTTGGTTCTTTTGTCTGCTCTCTTTCTCATTGTCTCTAATCCTCTCTTATCTTCTCCCTCTTTTTTTCCTCTTATTTCCCTTGACTTTCTACTGTAATTTCAATCTTTTGGGATCATCCTTTCTCACTAAACTCAAGACACCTTTTGATTAAACTTTGCTACTTTGTTTCATGTTCGAAATTGAATCTTAATAATGCGAATCCATTGCCTTTGACCTTTGAGAATCATTCTTAAAATATGCTCAAGCTCCAATCCAAGTAATTGGCTATTACCATCCCAATTCAATGTGAGAACCCATATCGGTGGTTGGCAAGTCAATCTCAGAGAACTCAATATTTTCCAAGTAATTTGAGCTTTCTATTCCCAAGTTAGCCATGGATGAACCAAATAACAATAATGATCATGACAATTAAAATCCAAAACCACTAACTACAGTAGGGGGCGTAACACTATAATTGTCACATTGGGTCTACCTACCTTTGACTATCCCTCCCCATATGATCCCCTATTGATGGAATGGAGATGGAGAGCTTGATCGGTAGTAGAAAAAAGTGTTTTATCAGATTGATGTGGAGTCCTGATAGATTGTGAAAAGAAGAGCGGTAAGCACAAAATTGGACTGAGGTGGATCTTGGAGAATATCAAAATGATCAGACTAAGCTAGATCATCGTGGATTGATCGAAATGAGCTTTGACAATGATGTTGACGGGTGATGAGGTGTATTGACGGTGAGAGAGCTTGAGCTTGATCGATGGTGAAGAAATTAATCTTGATCAAATTGGTTGGGTTATGGTTATGAGAAGACAAATTTGATCTTGCTAATCAAATCTAAAGCCCCATTGCAATAGAAAAAGAAGGGGGGGGGGGGGGGGGGGGGGGGGAAGCAATTATCTTTGAGGGTAAAAATGTCCTTTTAAATAAATGTGCACGGAATGTGTGGGGAGTTTTTATTTAGGGTGCTGCTATTAGCACTCCATAAATTATTTTAGACCCCTCAATTTTTAGTTCTTTTTTTTATTTTATTTTTATTTTTATTACAATAATAATCTCAAATAAAATTACTAAAAAGAACATTATTAATTTTGGGACACCTTATCTTACAATTAAACTCACACACCCACTACATCATGAATTAGGGTTTATAAGTGCACCCACCTCTATTACCATCCATTCATCTTTTCCAAATCCTACCTTCAAAACTTGCTCACCCTCAAAACTTTGAAAACCCTTTGGTGGCAATATTCTGGCGGTAATGATAGCAATCATTTGATTACCTACACTTTTTTGGCAATGACAATGAGTAAAAGTTTTTTCGACAACCATAACTCCATGAGACGAGAAGAGTACAACAATAAAAGTTCAAAGGAGGTTCATAGTTTTGATGGTGTTCTTAGCTCAGAGGAGATTGGCCTTATAAGGGTAAATTTCTTAAAAAAAAGGGCAAAAATAATAAAATATGTTCGTCATTTTTTCGGGACTGAACTCCCGAACATATGACCGAAATTCGGGAACACAAGGCCGAACATTGTTTATTTGTTTGGGAATCGGTAATTGAACATTTATTATTTGTTTGGAAACAGATTACCGAACATTAATCACCGAAGAAAAAGATGAGGCGACACAGAGAGAGAGAGAGAGAGAGGAAACATACCAACTGTGCCAATGGTTAAATCGAAGAAAAGAATGAAGCGGCATAGACAGTAATCATACTTGGTTCTTCTTCTTCTTTTTCGTGGGTTTTGTTAAGGGTTTTGGAAGAGAGGATTTTTTTGGGGTGTGGAGGGTATGCATTCAATTGAATGGATGGAATGTTTTTACAAGGATAATTTTGGTATTATTTTGGGGGAGAAAATAAATTTTAAGGATTTCAAAATTTATAAGTGAGGGTCCAAAGAAATGGGGAGTCCAAAATAATAGATGGAGTGTTAATAACACCACTCTTTATTTACACTTCAAAAATTAGGTTGGACACCCCAATTTAATTATAATTTTTTATTACTATTAAGTCCCAATTTAAAATGACTAAAAAAGACTTGACACTGGAAAAAGTGTAAATAAAAGTGTTTTAGACACTTTATTAATCATCAGCCTCAATATTTCTTTTTTCTCTTCTCTTCCTACTTTCATCACTTTGCATCTTCATACCCAACCCTATTTGTTTTAATTCATCATTCTTGCATTCTATTTTATATTGAAATCAACAATGGATAATAAAGAAAATGTTTCCAAACAATTTTTTTTATAGAGAAAGTAGTTTTAATTGTTGTTCATTGTTTTTTGTAGTTTGGTTTTCCAAATTCATTCGGAAGTGAGTATCCCAACAAACTCCATATGTTTGGAATTAAGTATCTGAACAAATATATTTTGTTTGGCACCAAGTATCAATATGAAACAATTGGAATCAATTTTCTTGTGTTTGACACTGAGTATTTAAACAAATATCGTATGTTTGGAATTAATTATCCAGATAAATATATTTTGTTCAACACTGAGTATCCATATGAAATAACTGAAACTGATTTTTTTGTGTTCGACACTGAGTATCCGGAAACCTGTAGCCGCCGATGGATGTAGAGTGGGAGGAGATCATCGTCTGATGTAGAGTGGGAGGAGACTGGCGATGGATATAGAATGGGAGGAGACTTTCGTCACATGGAATCCCTTTTCGTCTTGGATGAACTCTTTTCGTCGTGTGAAATTCTTTTATGATTTTGTTCTCTTGTTTATGGGTAATGAGGTGTACAAAGTATATTTATATAGGGTTTTAGAGGTTTTAGGGTTAGGATATGTATTATTTGGGGGTGTCCAAATAAATAAATAAATTTCAAATTTATTATTGGGGTGCTTAAAATAATGGGGTGTCTAACCTAATTCTTGGGATGCATTTAGAGCCTCCTTGCATTCTCACTGAGTTTAGATCCTCTCCTTGGTCTTTCTCTTTGTCTCTCTACTTGTAACGGTAGAGATGCATCCCAAGATGATCTAACGGTCTAGATCTGGCTATCTAAAAAAAAAGTAGAAATTAAAACAAATTGAAATAGCCAGATCTAGATCGTTGGATTATTTTGGGGTGCATCTCCACCGTTACAAGTAAAAATGTAAGGAAAGAGACTAAGGAAAGAATCTCAACTCATTTTCACCACCCTTATTATAATTGTTACCATTGAGGTTGGATATAATGTGCGAACGTCACGATGCATAAATCACTGTTTTTTTTAATCAACAAAACATAAAAAAAATATATGTTGTGCATTTATGTTTTCTATTAGTTGAATTTGTCTATTAATTTCCTTCTTTATCTCTCATCAGCTACAGTGCATTTGTGTTTTCGATTGCCGTTTTCTTTTGAAATCAACAATTTATGTTGGTTTTTGGGGTCTTCGATTTCTGTAGTACGTAGGGGAATATGGCACCATTGGAGTTGTTTATGAGATGCAGAAGAAGTCATGTACTCTATTCGCATACAAAAATTTCTCTATGTTATACTATAAATCAATGACGTAGTCTAAATTTTTTATAGGTAGAAAATTTTATTAGGTAATACTTGAGAGACAAAAGATAACATGTACGGTGATTTCTCGTTTAACAAGACTACTACATAAACAATAACAACTGACACTAATAACTAATAACTTTCTGGTCATTATATGGTTATTTCTTGTGTTATCATGGTTTGTGTTTCTATGTTTTGTTCTTGTCAAATAACAACACTACTCCTAATTCTTGTCCATGGAGCATTGGACACATGATAAGAGATTCTCAACAAATCTATACAATACACAAATAGAACTAGTTAGCCATTTTATTGTCTCACCATTTCCAAAACTTAAAATGATTCAGATAAATTCAATTCCAGACTTAAAAAACCAAAAACCAACAAAGTAAAATAAAATAAAGATTATAAAATAGATCCTGATAAGTAGTATTTTTTTTCTTCATAGTTAACACATAAGAGCATGTGGTCAGATCCATGGTTTGTCAAACTGTGAATTAACAATACCCTTGAATAATGAGATTTCACAATTTCATATATTATCAAATGATGGAAATTTTGCAATTTCGTATAAATTTCATAATTTTGCCAGTAAATGAAATTGTTAAAATTAAGGAATCCATAACCATTATGTAATGAATTTCATAGTTTTTCTAGTGTAGTTTAGTGTGGCCTCCAAAAAAAAAACAAAAACCCAAACTCTTTTTATTTTTTTATTTTTTTTTATTTTTAAGGGGGGTTTACTAGTGTGGTTTGATAATTAGGACGTTGAAACGTTCAAAGATGAGATTCATGTCAATTAATCTCTGACCATCGATTCATTATCACAATAAATTCGTGTCAAGGGAGAGCCTAGAAATCCCACTTTCTGGTATTTAGTGAATATGTGTTGTATATAGAAGTAAGACGGTCCAGTATTTCTAGCATTACTTCCCCGAAAACAAAATAAGAAAAAAAAAGAAAAAAAAAAGGTAATCCCAAATGAGTGTTATTGTGCTTATTTCTAACATTTTGAATTGAATTTCCACTTCTGTTGAAAACAAGAAAATAAGGGGCTTGTGCTTGTTTGGTTTGTATCTTAAGATATAATTTTTGAGAAAAATTTTCAAAATTTTGTTTGGTTCAAAGTTTTTGAATTTTTTTTTTCTCAAAATCACTCACTTTCTACACATCAATCAATCACTTTTTCTCTCTTCTCTCTCATTCTCAATCATTTTTTCTCTTACACACATTTATTCAACTACAACTTTTTGGTTGATCAAAAAAAAAAAAATAAAAAAAAATTGTACTCAACTACAACAAAATATCAAATCATCCTAAATTCGTAAACTCCAAAATTATTTTCAAAATATACAATTGTAAACACAAATTTCGTATCTTGCAATTAAGACACGGAATAAATGCACAAATAATTAATTTTATTTGATTATAATAAAGGGGGTACAATTCTCGGTGGTTTGCTCCATTACAAAAGAACAAATCCTTTGATTCGATCTCTGAAATGGGTTGCAATCCAACGGTTGTAGAAGCTTGTTGTTGAATCGAACAAGTTGATAAATTTCTTCAAGTCTTCTAAAGGAGAAACTTGGAGAAAAGAGGTTTGATCTCGGGCTTGAATGACTTGATCTCGAACGAGTCTTGAAATGATCCCTTTGAAAATAGAGAACAAATTCGTATTTGTAACTTGAAAGGATTGGCACAAGTTTGGAGTACTTGATAATCATTTCTTTTAAGTTTGAAGAACTTTAGAGAGAATTTTAAGAACAGAATTTGCAAGAGTCTCTAGATTTCTTAAGAGCTTGCAAGATCATTAGCCAAAAAATCTGTCTTTTCCCCCTAATGAGAGCCTCTATTTATAGGCTTAGGAGGGGAGGGTTAATTTTGGAAACTCCAAAATTGACTCTAATTTCCAAGAAACAAGCAATTTATTTCTTATTTTATGGACATGATTTGCATTTATTCCACTAAATTTTGATAAAATATTTTCATGGCCCCCACACATTTGGGTTGACCCATTTGTCAAAATAGGTTCACTTTTCTTTTAGTGTGACCCATAATTTAAAATGGATTGAGATCCATAATTTTAGTAGGACTTACATCCATTTGAAACAATTTGATCATCTTAATTTTGACTAATTAAGAAAATTTCATTTGTCTTGATTAAGCAAACAGTGATCAAGATACGTAAAAATTTAAGTGTCAACAAATTGCCCCCACTTCAAAACTCTAGTTTGATGCTTGCTTGCTTGCTAATATCAAAGGTGAGATTTGAAGTGGATTGGTCATGTTCACGAGGTGACACTACAAAAAATTTGACTTTTTGCGACGGCAAAATGCCGTCGCAAATACTCGAAATGCTGTCTCAAAAGCTTTTTTGCGACGGCAGATGACTTTTAGCGGCGGCAAGTGGGGGGTTGCAACGAAGGGCATTGCTAAAAGGTTTTAGCGACGGCATTATGCCGTCGCCTTTGTTTTGCGATGGCAAAGTTGCCTTTTTGCGATGGAATTCTGCCGTCGCCATTAATATGTAAAAATCTGGGATTTTTTGAGACGGCACTGTGTTGCCGTCGCTAAGAGTGTTATTTGTGACAGGGTAACCTGTCGTCGCTAAAAGTTTATTTGAGACAGCACGACAACGCTGTCTCTAAAAGGTTATTTGCGACGACAAATAATACCGTCGCGAAAGGTTTTTTCCAACTTTTGCCAATATCTTTTGCGACGGTGTGGTGCAATCTCAAACAAAATAATAATATAAAAATTCCAATATAAAAATAACAATTTATCCATAATAAAAATATTCTTCCATTCATAACAATACATCAGCAAAATTATCCCACTATATAATGTTGCATAATACATATACAATGTTTAAATACATAATGTTGTTCACAATTCAAAATAACGTAAATCAAAAACAAAAGTTTTTGTCATGATTCTTCCGTGGGTAACAAAAATAAAATTTAATCGCAATCTTCACACGCATGCATTCCACAAGAAGCAAACTGCTATTGGAGAAATATCTGAAAACAAAAAATAAAAATAATTAATGACAATATAATTATGTGTTAATATTTTAATTACAAAAAAACATAAAAAATTAACTACTATATAATTACAAAGATAATTAAGTAAATAATTTTGGCTAGACAGAAATTCGGCTCTAACTCCCAAATCGGGAACCCGATTGGAGTCTCGTCTTCTCCTACAAGTCTTTCGTGCCTAGGCGGTCGTGTGTGCCAAGTTTCGTGCCAAACCGACGCCGTTTGGTGATTTTGGGGCGTCAACACATCGAATTCAAGTTTCTTAAGGAACTAGTTTGCCTAGAGTGAAATCCGGCTCTAACTCCCAAATCAGGAACCTGATTGGAGTCCCGTCTTCTCTCACAAGTCTCTTGTGCCTAGACGGTTGTGTGTGTCAAGTTTCGTGCCAAACCGACGCCGTTTGGTGATTTTGGGGCGTTAACACCTCGAATTCAAGTTTCTTAAGGAACTAGTTTGCTTAGAGTAAAATCTGGCTCTAACTCCCAAACCGGGAACCCAATTGGAGTCCGATCTTCTCCCATAAGTCTCTCGTGCCTAGGCAGTCATGTGTGCCAAGTTTCGTGCCAAACCGACGCCGTTTGGTGATTTTGGGGCGTCAACACCTCGAATTCAAGTTTCTTAAGGAACTAGTTTGCCTAGATTGAAATTCGTCTCTAACTCCCAAACCGGGAACCCGATTCGAGTTCCGTTTTCTCCCACAAGTCTCTCGTGCCTAGGCGGTCGTGTGTGCCAAGTTTCGTGCCAAACCGACGCCGTTTGGTGATTTTGGTGCGTCAACACCTCGAATTCAAATTTCTTAAGGATCTAGTTTGCCTAGACCGAAATCCGGCTCTAACTCCCAAACCGGGAACCTGATTCGAGCCCTGTCTCTCCCACAAGTCTTTCGTGCCTAGGTGGTCGTGTGTGCCAAGTTTCGTGCCAAACTGATGCCGTTTGGTGATTTTGGGGCGTCAACACCTCGAATTCAAATTTCTTAAGGAACTAGTTTGTCTAGACCGAAATCCGACTCTAACTCCCAAATCGGGAACCCGATTTGAGCCATGTTTTCTCCGAAAAGTCTCTCGTTCCTAGGCGGTCGTGTGTGCCAAGTTTCGTGCCAAACCAACGCCATTTGGTGATTTTGGGGCGTTAACACCTTGAATTCAAGTTTCTTAAGGAACTAGTTTGCCTATAGTGAAATCTGGTTCTAACTCCCAAACCGGGAACCCGATTGGAGTCCTGTCTTCTCCCACAAGTCTCTCGTACCTAGGCAGTCGTGTGTGCCAAGTTTCATGCCAAACTGATGCCGTTTGGCGATTTTGGGGCGTTAACACATCGAATTCAAATTTCTTAAGGAACTAGTTTGCCTAGACCGAAATTCCGCTCTAACTCCTAAATCGGGAACCTGATTTGAGTCCTGTCTTCTCCCACAAGTCTTTCGTGCCTAGGCGGTCATGTGTGCCAAGTTTCGTGCCAAACCAACGCCGTTTGGTGATTTTGGGGCGTCAACACCTCGAATTCAAATTTCTTAAGAAACTTGTTTGACTAGACCGAAATTCAGCTCTAACTCCCAAATCAGGAACCCGATTCGAGCCCCATCTTCTCCCACAAGTCTGTCGTTCCTAGGCGGTCGTGTGTGCCAAGTTTCGTGCCAATCCGACCCCGTTTGGTGATTTTGGGGCGTCAACACCTCGAATTCAAGTTTCTTAAGGAACTAGTTTGCCTATAGTGAAATCCGGCTCTAACTCCCAAACCGGGAACCTGATTGGAGTCCCGTTTTCTCCCACAAGTCTCTCGTGCCTAGGCGGTCGTGTGTGCCAAGTTTCGTGCCAAACCGATGCTGTTTGGCGATTTTGGGGCGTCAACACATCGAATTGAAATTTCTTAAGAAACTAGTTTGCCTAGACCGAAATTCCACTCTAGCTCCCAAACCGGGAACCTGATTCGAGCCCCGTTTTCTCCTACAAGTCTCTCGTGCCTAGGCGGTCATGTGTGCTAGGTTTCGTGCCAATCTGACCCTGTTTGGTGATGTACATAACGCTTCGGTCCATTAATGCAAATATAATTGCCTGAGCAACCTCTTCATTACAGGAACCAACATATACCAAGCCCAATGAAATAGTAGTGAACGCAATCACATCAAGAGGTACTTTGTTATCTCCAAGGATAGGAGTCAATTTACTACGGATCTGACAAACGATTTAGATTAGTCCGCTTCAACGGGAAATAAACATATCAAACAAAGAAAGTAGAGGAACAAGTCAAATGATGTTTTTGCATTCCATGGATACGAGACAATTAACTATGGAATTGAGAAAAATTATAAATTAATCAACATCAACTTTAATTGAACATGTACAAAGAGAAGGGAAGGTATCTTCCAGTACTCATCAAATTTTATCTCTCCCTCTCTATTTGTGTGTATTCTGTAACTTCTGTAATGAAATTAACAATCTATGGTAAAATAGACAGAATGATTCCACTGATGTGCCTCTTGAATCAGACATAGTATTGTTTCCATGGCCTACCAAGAAACCACCAGTTAAAAATGCAAGGAACCTCACCTGCCCATTTTGGGCACCAGCATAAGCAAGGCCCAGACCCATTATTGCACCAATTCTGACAGAAGAATCCTCTTTATCTATATAATCAGCAAGAAGTGCCAATGCTTGAAAAAAGAAAATTTAGGATTTCCAAATACATAACAGTCACAAGACTTGTGTACAGAAAATGCCAAAGTGTAACTCACACGATCACAGTCATTCTTGATACCGCAGTTCACAATACCAACTCCTAACAATACACCGACTATGACATGGTTGTCATTATTGTGGAAATACTTGTCAAGTTGGGCAAGTCCAGAATCAACATCCCAAAGTAGAATCATACCCTACAAGGAAAAATGGTGATAATCCAGTAATAAAGAAACTTGGACCAGCAAATAGACTGAAAGGGGAGGGGAACATACCAGACTTGCTGCAGCACTGGCTTTTCCGTGTTCTTTATTCTTAAAGAGCCAGTTTCCTGAAGAACCACCACTTGAAGCCTCTGATGGGATTGTCATTAGCTTATCCTGCCACAATATAAGCAGCAAATGTTACATGAAGCCATCCCTAAAATGTTTGCCTCCAAAATTTCTTACTCAAATGAACCACCCTTTTACCTGACCAAAGCCAGCATTCACAAATGCATTAACAAATGTAGCTGCCAAGTTCTGTGTGGCTGAATCAACACTTGCACCAGTACTAGCCCGACCATCGAGCAAATGTGCCTAATTAAATCCAAGCAAGAATAGCAGGTTTGATGAAGAAACAATTAGGAATAGCACACATACAAACCCCTTTCAAACATGCAACAGTAATTATAACTATCAAGATGACAGGACAAATCAAGAGCTAGTATGGATATCTAAGAAGTCCCAACCTTATAAATATCCTCAGGCGATTTGGGCTCCATGACCTCTATATCACGAGCAAGCGTAAGATAACCTTCACTTAACTTAGTATTGTTGATAATTTCTTGCAATGCCTCCCTTTCATCGTCATCTGTAGCCATCTCTTCATCAAGCTCAAAAGTAATACCCTGTATGAAAGAAATCAATAACCAAACACTATCTGCAATCAATTAAAATGAAACATTAACTTGATGACTTGCAACAAGAGTAAAACAATGAAAGGACAAAGCTTCTAAAAAGAGATCTGGTATGTTTCCATTTAGACGACAAATTAGTTCATAATACAACACTTTAACTTCACAGATTTACGTCTTGTACCAAACCTATCTATAAAATAACATCACGGTCGGCATCCAAACCAAGAAAGTAACAAGAAGAGAACAGCAGTATGACTAATTATTTCCAAGCAAGGGACAAGATTCCATATCGTACCAGGATATCAGGTCCAACAGGGAGGTCATAAAGCTCATTAAAAGATACGTTACTATAACACATCATACTACAGCAATCAGGCTGAAATTTAATAACTGGAGAAAGATACCATTTACATTACCAAACTATAGTAGCTCATGGTATTTGGGAGAGGCAAATGTTGAGGAATGACCACAGATACAGCCAATGAGAGAAAATCAAAATAAATACATGATTCATCAAGGAAAACTATGATTTCTACACATCTTGAACCCACTGCTACTTATAATATTGAAAAATGAAACAAGAAAAATGAGTATTATCAATAAGAAGTTAGAATAACAAGACTTACGTGTTGAGCAACTTCTTCTCTGCACCTACTCTTTTCCCAACAAGAAACAACCCATATGCCACAAGGGCGGAAACATATCCCCCCAAACAAATTGTTGCCTATGAGAAGGTATCTAGTGTTACGGAAACATCACGAACCCACATGATATTCTTTCAAGAATATGATTTAATCAATCCCAAATTGTATAGATTCCTTCTCATGGACCATCCAAACAAAGACATGTTTTTGTAACTATGTAAAAAGTGAAAACCGACATGAATCATCATGTACCACGAACATAATCAGTGTGTTAACATATGTCACCAGTTATTAGCATACAAGGGAAGAAAAATTTATATCGTCGGTGAACACTCGTTGTCGTCGCCGTCGTCGCTGTGATCGTTGGTGAACTCGAACACCGCTAGCCGTCGCCATCGTCGCTCGTCGAGAGAGAGAGAGAGAGAGAGAGAGAGAGATCGTTGTCGCTTTGGGAACTTGAACTCGTCTCTGTGATTGTGATACACGAACTCGATTTAGGGATTTTGGGGATTTTGGGATTTTGGGGGTTTTGAGGGAGAATGGTGTTAGGGATTTTGGGGGTTTTAAGGGAGAAACGTGTTAGGGATTTTTGGGATTTTGATCGAACGCCATTTCGGCTGAAGGAGGGAGATGAAATTTTTCAGTACTATTTGCGACGGTATAGAAAAATCGTCACAAATGATCAAATCCATTCATTAAAACGACGTCGTTTTAATAAGGGTTTTTTTTGCGACAGAGAATTTCCGTCACAAATGTCCACTATTTGCGACGGTAAATTTCACCCGTCTCAAAAAAAATATTTTTTTGCGACGGTACACAGTGCGTCGCGAATACTTCCGTATTTAAGAGACTTTTTGTTGTGTGTTTATTAGCGACGGGGAAACTACTGTCGCAGAAAACATTTATTTGAGACGGCTTCATATGCCGCCACAAAAGATCACTTTTTGCGACGGTGTACACGTTGTCACAAAAAGTTCCGTGTTTTATACCCACTTTTCTTGTAGTGTGAGGATTTTAATTTGGTCATTTTTTTATTTTTATTTTTATTTTTATTTTTTTTGCGTGAGTACTAAGCAACTCTTTTCTTCTTATATGAAAATAATAATAACAATCATACTAGGGTTTGCGCAGCCTATATGCATCGTTGCTCCCTATTTAATTGATTAATGATGAATTGCTTTAGACCTTGCTACCTTTGTGTTGCTGTTCTACTCATTAGCCTTTAATTCAAGCCACGTTGATAAGCTGCAGCAGTTGCCTTGTGCCTGACAACAAGAGGTAAGGCTTATATATATGTATGTCATGGTGCCTTGTCGTTTACTGGTGCCTTTGCTGTTTTTTTTTTTTTTTTGTTTTGTTGTTGTTGTTGTATTGTCATCATGTCATGGTGCCTTTTTTGTGCCTTGTGCAAACTTTTCTATATATATATATATATATATTTAAGTGTGCATGATGTTATCTTGGTTTCATATCACCATAAATTTCATGAATACTTTTCTTTACTTGTTTGATTGCATCATCAATCTGTCCATTGAACGGTTTTTTTTTTTTTTTGTTGAAAAAATTGTATTTTATTATTGCCCATAAGAATAATGGTTTTATAAGAATAATTGAGTAATATATCCCACTACCTATTCACCATAATTGGTTATTTTGACTTATGTGGGGGAAACACATATCGAGCTAGTTGCTTGGCTATTGGGCTAGTGAAGTAGACACCTCCACCACCACCACCCATTCGATCATAGGTGATTAGTTTGACTTATGTGGCTGAATGCGTCTATCGAACTAGTCGCTTGGTTATTAGGCCAATGAACTAGACACTTCCACCACCACCAATTCGACTACAGGTGATTAGTTTGACTTATGTGGGGGAGCGCCTATCAAGCTAGCTGCCAGGATATTGGGCTAGTAAAGTAGACACTTCCACTACCACTCATTCGATCATAGGTGATTAGTTTGACTTATTTGAGGGAATGCGCCTATCAAGCTAGCTGCCTAGATATTGGGCTAGTGAAGTAGACATTTCCACCACCACCCATGCGACCATAGGTGATTAATTTGACTTATGTGGGGGAATACGCCTATCAAACTAGCTGCCTGGATATTGGGCTAGTGAAGTAGACACTTCCACCACCATCCAAACTGACATGCCTAAACCACTGTTCAAAATTTGAGAACCCCAGATCCCATTTATTGTACATAGTAGGAAAAAGAACAAACACCCCTATGGGGGATAGGGTTACCTTGTCCTAGCTTTGAAATGATCTAAGGTTTCACTATTCAAACAAGCGGTATCATACAACTTAGAAATGAGAGAGTATCCTATCCTATTTTTGGAAGGTACTATAGCTTATTATATGTACAAGGTTGGCTTTGGTGACATTACCAAAGAGTCCTTTGGGTAATAACCAATGAAGATCCCAGGAAATCAGAAGAGTCAATATAGCCTCTTTTTGAAGTATGAGAACCTTAGATAGCAGAGCTACATTTTTGACAGCTATCAAAAGGTTATAACACAAGGCCTCCACAGTAAGGCCTCCAAAGTAACGTAGAGATAGGTGTAGGGCCACAAAAAGTATGCTTGTACTCCCAGAAGTATTTGGGCAACACAGGGACTTTAAGTACACCAATGCATGCAATGTGATAAACATATAATTGAAAATAAAAGTTATATCATGGAGTTTGAGTCAAAGTTTCATAAAATCCCCAGTGGAGTGTAGCTTGCTTTTTGTGCTCCTCCCTACAGTTCAGACTCTTGTGGTTCTGAATCTGGTTTCACAAGTGCAATGTGAAATAGAAAAACACAAATGAGTCCAAATCCGACAAATCTTTTGAAAAATCGATTTTGAATAAAAAATGTCAAAAATGGATTGCTTTGCCAGATTTCAGAGTCGCCACTTAAATATTTTTGGAAATTTAGGAAACCTGTGACTCGTGCCAAAGGCCACTTGTCCGTCATCACCAAAGTGTCTCGGCTCAGGAACTTAGGCATGAGAGGGGAAGGTCATGAATTGAGCACCCCACTTGCCCGATCAAAGATCGGTTTCTACTAATCAAGATGTGATTTTCATGTGCATGTGCATTATATGTTCTTATTCTGATTATTATGCTATCTTTAGGGGTTGTTTGGGGTGTCCTAAATAAGTGCACTTTTTGTCTTTTTGGACTAAAAAATTGAGGAAAAAAATATGGATGTTTGGGTTAACTTTTTGACTTTTTATGAAAAAATGTGTATTAAAAAATTGTATAAATTAGTGTATAGGGGAAAATTAGGATTGGGAGTTGTGCAGCCGTAATTAGGCATATCTCTTTGAACACTTAGAATGTAGATGTAAGGCCACCACCATTGGAAAGTAGACTTCTGGGGCTTCAATTTAGACTCGAGAATCACCTAAAATTGAGTCCGGATAAGGGAGATATTCCCGTTTGAAGTCAGGCTTAAGAGCAGATTTTGTTGATCCGGCCTGAGACAGTATTTTTTTTTTTTTGTTTTGGTTCGGTTAGGACACCCTATTTACCCATTTTTGATATATTTATCACCAAATGCATATACACTCAGCCTCAATTATCTAGTCCTTGATCCATTGGAGATAAAGCTCAACTTTTGTCTCTTATTAGCTCCATTAGTGCTCCATTATCTTCCTTTATGCTCTGTCTTGTCTTTCACGTTGTCTTCCACTATTTCTCCACTTGCTTAGCCTATATGTATACATCAGATTGTTGAGAAGAGGGAGTGGATAGATTAAGGAGAGAACATTTTAGCTAGAGAAAAGAGAAAAAAAGATAGAAAATTTGAGTTTTTGAGCTAAAAACACTCCTATCTTCCATATACACCCCATACATTCCATACAAACTGAAATTCCATCTTTTCTACATACAAAACTCCTCCAAAAATTTTGAAATACTTGAATTTCATTAGCTTTGATCAAGAGGAAGAGTGGGTATCGGTAAAAGTGAACAAAAAAAGAAAAAGAAAAAAGAAGAAAGATAGATAATCACTTTTCACCACGTACACCTCCAAACCATCATTCTAGCAAGAATTTCAAGCTTTCAAATTGAGGATTGAGAACATAATTCATACACTTGAGGCTGATCAAAAGGAAGTTTGGAAATCATGAAGTTCATTCTTTCTTGAAATGGTGAATTTTCAATTTATTTTATTTTCTTGCATTTCTTACTTATTTTGCTCTTTTGCTTTGATTTCTTATTATATTATATATTGTTGTAGTTTAATTGAATGTGGTGAGTTGAGACTCCCATATATATTGTATTTAGTTATGTTATTGTTGTAGAAATCTAAGAAAACAGAGTTTGGCCGAGCTTACTGGGCTACCTGGCCCGTTAGTTGTCGGGTAGCCACCTAAAAGTACACAATCGCGCCCGGGACCTTCATGACCGTGCCGGCGACCTCTAAGCAAAATCGGGTAGCCTTCCGAAGTTGAGATGATCAACCTCTAATGGTCTTTGAGGCCCTTGAAGCTACTATTTTGTTATGCTTATTTTATTTTGAGTGTTTGTGAGGATTCTGTGATCTAGTCTCACAAATGCAATGTGAAACATAGATGAAAGTCCAGTTTTGGAAACTTTTATAACGAAATCCATTTTATTGCAAAACCTTTGCAAGAAATGGACTACATCACCAAATCTTAGAGTTGCCATCTAATGTTTTGGGAAAATTAGAAAACCTGTGACTGGTGCCAAGGCCATTGTTCGCTGTCACCAAAGATACTTAGCTCGAAATCTTAGGAATGAGAGGGCATGGTCAATAATGAGCACCCCCGCTCACCTTATCAAAGATCAGCTTCTACTAAACTATGATATGAGTTTCATTCGCTTTATTTGTTCATATTCTAATTTATTTAATAAATCCTAAAAATTTACTATGTGAAGCATACAAGTATAGATTATGTCGTTCATCTTGGAACAATTTGAGTTCACGTATTTTTTTGAAAGAGTTTTGAAGATGAACAACTCAAAGAAATTGAGTTTACAAACATGAAATTCAATATCATTTCAAATTAAACAACACAACCTCTATCCACCGGCATTCATAAAGATATATCACATAAGTAAATAGCCACATGATAGGATGCTAAACATAATAAGAAAATTATGTACAAGCAGAATGCTAAAGCATAACAACTTACATATTTACTGATGTCCCGCGAGCAGCTACAAAACAAAGTTGGTAAAATATGCATGACCCTATATACAAAATCCAAAGGCAACACATACAAAAGCATGCCTCTAAAGATCCGACTTAAAAAACATAACATGTGAAACATTGTAAAAAATGCAATAGTGCACAAAATCATGTAATAATCAATTAAAGCACAAAGATGCAAATTTAGCTGGACCTGGGCATGAATCATGTATGTAAAAGCATGGATATGCGTGACATACAAGATATATACATATGTACAGTTAGGGAAAGCGATTAGAGAATGGGATAGATAAGAAGTGGGGATGAGGAATTATTACAACACTTTAAATATTACAAATCGGAGGGAGATAAATAAATACTACAACATAACAGAGAAATCCTCACAAACACTCAAAATAAAATAAACATAAGAAAATAGTAGCTTCAAGTGCCTCGAAGACCAATGGAGGTTGATCTTCTCAACGTCGAAAGGTTGCCTGGTTTTGCCTAGAGATTGCAGGCATGGTCATGAAGGTTACAGGCGCGACGATGTACTCTTAGGTGCCTACCCGACGACGTCCCACGAACATCTATAAAACAAAATTAGTAAAATATGCATGATCCTATATACAACATCCTAATGCAATGCATACACAAGAATGCTTCTAAAGATCCGGCTTCTAAAACATGACATGTGAAACATTGCAATACATGCGATAGTGCACAAAATCATGTAATAATTAATTAAAGCACAAAGATGCAAATTTAGCTAGATCTAGACATGAATCATGTATGTAAAAGCATGGATATGCATGGCACGCAAGATATATACATATGTACGGTTAGGGAAAGTGATTAAAGAATGGGATAGATAAGAAGTGGGGATGAGGAATTATTACAACACTTTAAACATTACAAATCCGAGGGAGATAAATAAATACTACAACATAATAGAGAAATCCTCACAAACACTCAAAATAAAATAAACATAAGAAAAAAGCAGCTTCAAGCGCCTCAAAGACCAATGGAGGTAGATCTTCTCAACGTCGGAAGGCTGCCTAGTTTTGCCTAGAGGTCACGTGCATGGTCATGAAGGTTGCAGGTGCGATGGTGTACTTTTAGGTGGCTACCTGACGACGTCCCACAAACATCTACAAAAAAAATTAGTAAAATATGCATGATCCTATATACAACATTCTAATGCAATACATACACAAGAATGCTTCTAAAGATCCGGCTTCTAAAATATGTAATGTGAAACATTGCAAAACATGCGATAGTGTATAAAATCATGTAATAATCAATTAAAGCACAAAGATGAAAATTTAGTCGGATCTAGGCATGAATCATGTATGTAAAAGCATGGATATGAATGGCATGCAAGATATATACATATGTACAGTTAGGGAAAACGATTAAAGAATGGGATAGATAAGAAGTGGGGATGGAGAATTATTACAACACTTTAAATATTACAAATACGAGGGAGATGAATAAATATTACAACATAATATAGAAATCCTCACAAACACTCAAAATAAAATAAACATAAGAAAATAGCAGCTTTAAGCACCTCAAAGACCATCGGAGGTTGATTTTCTCAACGGTGGAATGTTGCTCGGTTTTTCCTAGAGGTTGCGGGCACGGTCATGAAGGTTGCGGGCGCGATGGTGTACTTTTAGGTGGCTACCCGACCAACTAACGAGCCGCGTAGCCCGGTAGGCTCGGCCAAACTCTGTTTTCTTAGATTTCCACAACAAAACAGAACTAAAAACAATATATATGGGAGTCATAACTCACCACTTTTAATTACATTACAGTAATATATAATATAACAAGAAATCAAAGAAAAAGAGCAAAAAAGTAAGAAATGCAAGAAAATGAAATAAATTGAAAATTCATCTTTTCCAGAAAGAATGAACTTCATGATTTCCAAACTTCCTTTTGATCACCCTCAAGTGCATGAATTATGTTCTCAATCCTCAATTTGAAAGCTTGGAATTCTTGCTAGAATGATGGAGTAGAGGTGTATGTGTTGAAAAGTGATTATCTCTCTTGTTTTTGTTCATTTTTACCAACACCACTTTTCCACTTGATCAAAGCTACTGAAATTCAAGTATTTTAGAATTTTTGGAGGACTTTTGGGTGTAGAAAAGATGGAATTTCAGTTTGTATGGAAGGTATGGGGTGTATATAGAAGATATGAGTGTTTTTAGCTCAAAAACTCAACCTTTCTCTCTTTTTTCCCCTCTTTTCTTAGCTCAAATGTTCTCTCCTTCATCTTTCCTCCTCCTCTCAACAATCTGATGTATACATATAGACTAAGTAAGTGGAGAAATGGTGAAAGACAAGGTGGAAGACAAGATAGAGCATAAGGGAAGATAATGGTGCTAATGGAGCACTAATGGAGCTAATGGGAGACAAAAGTAGAGTCTTATCTCCAATGGATCAAGCACTAGATAATGGCGACTGAGTGTATATGCATTTGGTGATGAATATATCAAAAAATGGGTCAATGGGGTGTCCCAACCGAACCAAAAAAAAAAAAAAAAAAGGGTCTGCTGCTGTCTTTGGCCTGGACAACAAAATCTGCTTTTAAGCCTCGACTTTAATCGTGTATATCTCACTTATCCGGACTTAGTTGTAGGTGATTCGTGAGTCTAAATTGAAGCCCTAGGAGTCTATTTTCCAATGGTGGTGGTGTCACATCTAAATTCCAAGTGTACTAATAGATATGCCAAATTTAGTGAAGGTTGCTCATTTCTTTCTTAACAATTTGATGCTCATCCTTTTTCTAAACCAGTTTTCTTCCATCCCCTCCTATTTTCTTCAATATATATGATAATCAGATGTATTTCTCACAGAATCCTCAAAAGAGAGATGTAATTTGAGTTTTAATCCCAACCTTTACACATTCTTGGCTAAACTATTTTAGACCTTAAAACCCTCTTTTCAAAAATTTTTCCAAATGTTTCTACGATGTTCTGAGGCTCTCATTTCGATTAAAATATTGCACTTTTCAGTAAACCGAGTAAGGATAAAGTGGAAATAAATGGAAGGGAGGTGAACTCTTTGAAAAATATCTAAAAACATCTTCTTTATAGGTTTAGAGTTGAAGGAAATAGGAGGGGATAGAAGAAAACTGGTTTAGGAAAAAATGAGCATCAAATCGTTAAGAAAGAAATGAATAACCTTCACTAAATTATGCATCTCTCTTTGTACACTTGAAATTTGATGTGGGGACACCACCATTGGAAAGTAGACTTCTGGGACTTCAATTTAGTCTAAAGAATCACCTAAAATCGAGTCTAGATAAGGGAGATATGCCCGTTTGAAGTCGGGCTTAAGAGCAGATTTTGTTGACCCGACACGAGACAGCAACAGACCCGTTTTTTTTTTTGATTTTGGTTCGATTGGGACACCCCATTGTCCCATTTTCTGATAAATTCATCACCAAATGCATATACACTCAGCCTCTATTATCTAGTGCTTTATCCATTGGAGATAAGACTTCATTTTTGTCTCCCATTAGCTCCATTAGCTCCATTATGTTCCTTTACTCTCTATCTTGTCTTCCATCTTGTTTTCCACCATTTCTCAACTTCCTTAGCTTATATGCATACATCATGTTGTTGAGAGGAGGGAGATGATAGACTAAGGAGAGAATATTTGAGCTAGAGAAAAGAGAAAAAAAGAGAGAAAAATTGAGTTTTTGAGCTAAAAACACTCATATCTTCCATATACACCTCATACCTTCCATACAAACTGAAATTTCATCTTTTCTACACACAAAACTCCTCCAAAAATTCTGAAATACTTGAATTTCATTAGCTTTGATCAAGAGGAAGAGTGGGTGTCGGTAAAATTGAACAAAAAAAGAAGAAGAGAGATAATCACTTTTTACTACGTACACCTCCAAACCATCATTCTAGCAAGAATTCCAAACTTTCAAATTGAGGATTGAGAACATAATTCATATACTTGAGGGTGATCAAAAGGAAGTTTGGAAATCATGAAGTTTATCCTTTTTTGAAAATGTGAATTTTCAATTTATTTCATTTTCTTGCATTTCTTACTTATTTTGCTCTTTTGCTTTGATTTCTTGTTATATTATATATTGTTGTAATCTAATTGAAAGTGTTAAGTTGAGACTCCCATATATATTGTTTTTAGTTATGTTTTTGTTGTAAAAATATAAGGAAACAAAGTTTGGCTGAGCCTACCAGGCTACCCGACCTATTAGTTGGTCGGGTAGCCATCTAATAGTACACCATCGTGCTCGCGACCTTCATGACCGTGCCCGTGACCTCTAAGCAAAACCGGGCAGCCTTCCGATGTTGAGAAGATCAACCTTGGATGGTCTTTGAGGTGCTTAAAGCTATTATTTTGTTATGTTTATTTTATTTTGAGTGTTTATGAGGATTCTTTGATCTACTCTCACAAGTGCAATGTGAAATATAGATGAGAATTCAGTTTTGGGAACTTTTATAGAAAATCCATTTTATTGCAAAACTTTTGCCAAAAATGGATTACATCACCAGATCTTAGAGTCGCCACCTAATGTTTTGGGAAAATTAGGAAACCCGTGACTGGTGCCGAGGCCATTATTCATCGTTACCAAAGATGCTTGGCTCGAAACCTTAGGTATGAGAAGGGAAGGTCAAATATGAGCACCCCCGCTCACCCAATCAAAGATCGGTTTCTACTAAACCATGATATGAGTTTTATTTTCTTTATTTGTTCATATTCTGATTTATTTAATAAATCCTACAAATTTACTATGTGAAGCATACAAGTATAAATTATGTCATTCATCCTGGAACAATATGAGTTCATGTATTTTTTGAAAGAGTTTTGCAGATGCACAACTCAAAGAATATGAGTTTACAAACATAAAAATCAATATTATTCCAAATTAAGTGACACAACCTCCATCCACCGGCATTCATGGAGATATATTACATAAGCAAATAGCCACATGGTAGGATGCTAAGCATAATAAGAAAATTATGTACAAGTGGGATGCTAAAGCATAACAACTTACATATTTACTGACGTTCCGCGAACAGCTATGTACAAAACAAAATTAGTAAAATATGCATGATCCTATATAAAAAATCCTAATGCAATACATACATAAGAATGCTTTTAAAGATCTGGCTTTTAATACATGACATGTGAAACATTGCAAAACATACGATTGCTCACAAAATTATATAATAGTCAATTAAAGCACAAAGATGCAAATTTAGCCAAATCCAAGCATAAATCATGTATGTAAAAGCATGGATATGCATGGCATGCAAGATATACACATATGTATAGTTAGGGAAAGCGATTAAAGAATGGGATAGATAAGAAGTAGGGATGGAGAATTATTATAACACTTTAAATATTACAAATTGGAGGGAGATAAATAAATAACACAACATAATATAGAAATCCTTACAAACACTCAAACTAAAATAAACATAAGAAAATAGAAACTTCAAGCATCTCAAAGACCATCGGAGGTTGATCTTCTCAACGTTGGAAGGCTGCCTGGTTTTGCCTAGAGGTCGCGGGCATGGTCATAAAGGTTGCGGGCACGATGGTGTACTTTTGGGTGGCTACCCGACCAACTATCGAGTCGGGTAGCCTGGTAGGCTTAGCCAAACTCTATTTTCTTAGATTTCTACAACGAAAAATAGAACTAAAAACAATATATATGGGAGTCTCAACTCACCACTTTCAATTAGATTACAACAATATATAAAATAACAAGAAATAAAAGCAAAAGAGCGAAATAAGTAAGAAATACAAGAAAATGAAAAGTTTGTGAAATTCACCTTCAAAGGAAATGATGAACTCCTTAGTTCACAAACTCCCTCTTGATCACCTTCAAGTGTAGGAAGTGTGTTCTCAAATCCTCAATTCGAAATTATGGAGTTTATAGAGTTTATGATATGGAAAGTGGCTAACTCTTTAATTTTTCTCACTTTCAATCACTAAACATTCTTCCTTATGATCAAGGCAATTGATCTTTGGCTATATTAGAATTTTTGGAGTGGTTTTGGTGTATGGAAATGAGGAATTTCAGTAGCTATGGAAGCTTGGAAGTGTTTTGGCTCAAGGTTGCAATTTAGACAAATTTTCCTCTTTTGCTCTCTTTTCTCTCTAACTCTCTCGAATGATTTTTTTTCTTGCCTTCGCTCCTCAATATCTAATCTTAATGTATAAGCCATGAAAGAATAAACAAGTCAATGAATGGGGGACAAGGTGGAAGACAAAGGTGATGGGGATGATAATGATGATCAAGACTTTGTTGCTTTTGATTTATCCTTTATGACAAGGCCAAAACCTCTTTTGATAATAGAGGGTAAGTGGAGATAATGGAGATGAGTAGGTGCACTTGAATGGATCAGAAAATGGGTCAATGGGGTGTCACAACCGTGTAAACTTAAATTTCAGAACATAAACCTTACACTTCGGATCATTTACCATGTGTATTATCAAGAAATCAAGACAAAATGACATACCTGAATCCATTGATGAACGGTTAAACGGAAGCGTGATTATCAATAAACTCTTTGTTATTGATTATGTTATTGCCTTCTAATCCTTTCCCCTTTGGTGCCTTATATTTCTCTTTGAGAGGATTTAGAAAAATGGCAGTGTTCTTTTTCCACTTGGGAAGGAATAGGGACCATAACCTTTTAAAGGTTATAATTGTTTTTCAAAACTGAAAGGTTGTGGAAGTTCAAAAGGAATGAAAACCAACTTTAACCATTATTGGTTTTAATTTCTATTTATTGGTTTTCAAAACTGAAAGGTTGTGGAAGTTCAAAAGGAATGAAAACCAACTTTAACCAATATGTTTTAATTTCTATTTCTGCCCCTCATAGAAATAGAAATTATACAACTAGTATCTACACATTAGGTCCATAACACATATACCCTTAAGCCTATTAACTAAATTGAATCACTTAAATTGTAGGCCTCTTATAAATGATAACACCACATTTAATTATGTGGTCCCATTGAGACATTATCTAACAATCTCCCACTGGACCACATATGTATCCTGAAAAATGTGCTTAACTTTAGTGAGCTCAGAAATTTGTTATCATAACTTGAGGGTATCCAAACAATCTTGTCCATTAACTATATTAATATAGGATCAAAGCGGTCTTCGTTACATCAATCGTAACTCGACCCACCAATGGTCACGTATACTAATACAGCTAAATGACATAGATCAATCATGGATGCGTAGCATGGAAATTACATGTGATGTGATCCATACATGCCTATTTCCAACTGGTCCTACTTAACTTTATTGAGATCAATACTTCACAATACGTAACAGAGCGTAATAAACTGAATATTTCATTTCTGCAGAAATTAATCTAATTACATAGATAAAACTCAAGGCTGACATAAAGCAGTAATATAAATACAAACTCCCACTAAACTAGAATGTTCTCAAATAGAACAACACCCATCTGAGCAGTGTGCTCATGAAAGACCTTGGGTGGTAGTCCCTTCGTAAGTGGATCCGCTATCATGGAGTTTGTTCCAATGTGCTCTATGGAAATCTGTCCACTCTGCACTCTTTCTTTTACAACTAGGAACTTGATATCAATATGCTTTGATTTTGTCGAGCTCCTGTTGTTATTGGAATATAAAACTGCAGACTTATTGTCACAATATAACTTAAGTGGTCTTTCAGTGCCTTCCAAAATACGCAACCCAGTGACAAAATTCCGCAGCCATATCCCTTGGTTTGATGCCTCATAACATGCTACAAATTCTGCGGCCATGGTGGATGAAGCTATGAGCGTCTGCTTGGCAGACCTCCAAGAAATTGCTCCGCCAGCTAACAGATAAATATAGCCTGATGTGGATTTCCTACTGTCTTGGCATCCAGCAAAATCGGAGTCGGAATATCCAATGACCTCTAACTTATCCGATCTCCTATATGTGAGCATATATTCCTTTGTTCTCTGTAAATATCGCATAACACGCTTGACTGCTTTCCAATGATCCATGCCAGGATTACTTAAATATCTGCCTAACATGCCAACTATAAACGCAATATCCGGACGCGTACATACTTGAGCATACATTAGACTCCCTACAGCCGAGGCATAAGGAATCTTCTGCATTTCTTGAATTTCAAGACTGTTCTTCGGGCATTGGCTGAGACTAAACTTGTCTCCCTTAGCAACCGGGGTTTCACCTGATTTACAATTTTGCATGCCAAATCTATTGAGTACTTTTTCGATATAGCTCCTTTGTGATAATCCCAGAATACCCCGAGAACGATCTCGGTGTATTTCGATTCCTAATACAAAGGAAGCATCACCAAGATCTTTCATTTCAAAATTCTTAGATAGAAATCTCTTGGTGTCATGCAATAAGTTTATATTTGTGGCAAGCAATATGTCGTCAACATATAAAACCAAAAATATGTGTTTACTCCCACTGAACTTGTGATACACACATTCATCAACAACATTAGTTTCAAAACCATACGAAGTGAGAACTTGATGAAATTTGAAGTACCACTGACGAGAAGCTTGTTTGAGTCCATAGATGGATTTAGTCAATTTGCAAACCATATTCTTTGGGTCTCCTGACACAAAGTTTTCTGGCTGCACCATATAAATTGTTTCTTTAATGTCACCATTAAGAAAAGCTGTTTTGACATCCATCTGATGCAACTCAAGATCAAAATATGCAACAAGCGCCATAATTGTCCTAAAAGAATCTTTCGAAGAAACTGGAGAGAAAGTTTCTTTAAAGTCAATTCCTTCTTTTTGAGTAAAGCCTTTGGCTACAAGACGTGCCTTATACCTCTCCACATTACCATTTGAATCCCTTTTGGTTTTAAATATCCATTTACAACCTACGGGCTTCGCACCAACTGGTAATGAGACAAGTTCCCAAACTTTATTGTCTTGCATAGACTTATATTCTTCATTCATGGCTTCTATCCACTTATGAGAGTTGGAACTTTCCATGGCTTGACGAAAGTTGATTGGATCATCTTTCGACATTCCATTTTCTACCTCATGTTCCTGGAGATATACAATATAATCATCTGAAAGTGCAAATCTCCTTTCTCTTGTGGATCGCCTTAATGGCACAGATTCTTGAGGTTGAGGTTGTAGAGTTTGTTCCTCAGGAACAATTACCTCATCTTGAATGGGGGTTTGAACTATATTATCTTGAACAACATTGTCTGGTTGAGGATCCGAAATTACTTCTCGAGCAATGACAGGTATAGGAACCTGTGATTGGTCAAAAGTAGTAGTAGGAAGTGGGATTACTCCTGCTTCCTCCTCAAAGACAATGTCTCTAACTGGATTTCTCCCCCCAAACTCAACATCCTCAAAAAATGTTGCAATTCCCGTCTCAAATATTGACCTATTTGTGGGATCATAAAACTTGTAACCCCGTGATCGTTCAGCATAGCCAATAAAGTAGCTGCTAATGGTTTTAGAGTCCAATTTTCGTTCATGAGGTTTATAAGGCCTCGCCTCAGCAGGACACCCCCACACATGCAAATGTTTTAGACTAGGCTTTCGCCCAACCCAAAGCTCATAAGGTGTTTTACAACTGCTTTAGTTGGCACCCGATTTAAGATATAAGTTGCTGTCTTTAGAGCCTCACCCCAGAGGGACTCTGGTAAAGTAGAATGACTGATCATACTTCTTACCATATCCTTAAGAGTCCGGTTTCGTCTCTCAGATACACCATTCATGCTAGGTGATCCTGGCATGGTGTATTGTGGAACGATTCCACATTCCTCCAGGTATTTTGCAAACGGTCCTGGACGTTGTTCACCTGATCCATCATATCTGCCATAGTATTCACCACCACGGTCAGACCTGACACTTTTAATCCGTTTGTTGAGTTGTAACTCAACTTCGGCCTTAAATTTTTTGAATACGTCCAAAGACTGTGATTTCTCATGGATAAGAAATAGATACACATATCTGGAATAGTCGTCTATGAATGTAATAAAATATTGTTGACCATTCCAAGACGCCATAGGGAATGGGCCACAAATGTCCGTATGAATTAATTCTAAGACATCTGTAGTCCTATGGGCACCATATTTCTTTATTTTGGTCTGTTTTCCCTTGATACACTCAACACAGACATCAAAATCTGAAAAATCAAGAGAGTCCAAAATTCCATCAGACACAAGGCGCTCAACTCTAGATTTAGAGATGTGACCTAGGCGTTTGTGCCATAATGAGGCTGAATTTTCCTTAGTTAATTTACGCTTTGTACCTCGTGATTCCACGTGCAAGGTTGCATTGTAAGATGCAATAGTTTCGAGCAAATATAGATTATCAAACACATTAAGTAAACCAGTACCAACAACATTGGAATTAATAGACATACTAAACTTCATATTTCCAAAAGAACAATAATATCCCAATTTGTCCAATACAGAAACAGAAATTAAATTCCGTCTAAAGGACGGTACAACAAAAGTGTCTAATAAATCCAAATAATAACCAGTTTTCAGTAATAATCTAAAGTGCGCTATTGCCTGCACTTCTATTGACTTGCCATCACCCACAAAGATGTATCTTTCAGCATCAGTTGGCTTTCGGTAGTTCAGGCAACCCTGCATAGAAACACATATGTGAGTAGTAGCACCAGAATCTACCCACCAAGTGTTTCTTGGTACTGAAGCTAAATTTATTTCAGAACAGACCAAAACATGAAATGTACCTTTCTTTACACGCCAGGCGACGTATTTGGCACAATCCTTCTTTCTGTGTCCGGGCTTGCCACAAAAGAAACAACCATCCTGCACTTTCTGTTTCTTTGGTTCCGGACCCTGAGGAATAGCAACTTCCTTTCCCTTATGCTTTCTTTTGCCCGTATGCTTGGAGGTGCTTGCCAGATGAGCACTTTCAGTCCTTTCTTGCTTCAATCTCTCTTCCTCTTGCACACAAAATGAAATGAGCTCATTGAGAGTCCATTTCTCCTTCTGGCAGTTATAACTGACCTTAAATTGGTTAAATTGTGCAGGAAGAGAGATGAGAACTAAATGCACGAGCAAATCATCAGATAGGTCGAGCTTTAGTGCCTTAAGTTTTGAAGCAAGATGAGACATTTCCATGATGTACTCGCGAACATTACCCTTGCCTTTATACTTTATTGAAATCAAGCTTGCTAAAAGCGTGCTTGTTTCAGCCTTATCGTTTTTAGCAAAACGCTTTTGAATTTCTGAAAGAAATTCACCGGCAACGGTAACATCCTCTGTTATTGCACCCCGAAAGACTTCTGGAATCCCACGCTTCATGATCATAAGACTTAGCCTGTTAGAACGATCCCACTTTTCAAAGTACACAATTTCCTCAGGAGTACTTTGTGCAGTGAGAGCATTCGGTTTTGACATCCTTAATGCCAAGTCTATGTCCATGCAGCCGAGAACAATCAATATGTTCTCTTTCCAGTCCTTAAAGTTTGTTCCATTTAACATTGGAACATTGTTCATGTTGGCAGAGATTGAAGTAGTCGACATTAAAGCTGAATAGAAAAGAAAATAAAAGGAATAAACAATTATGCTCACATTAAGTTACCAAACAGATAATCTCTAAATAAATTAATTTAATGACAACATCTCAAGATACCTAGCACAACATTAATACCAAGCCTTTGGGTAGTGATATTAACTGTAAGTGGTATTCTTGTTGTAATGATCAAACATTGACAATAAGTTATGTCAAATAACAAATCTATCTTTTGATGGATTTATTATTCACATTAGGTTTTCTTGACAATTGGCACATGTTTATCACCACAAAATGTGTGTGTAATTCTGCCAAGTCTTAATCATGTCTTTGGACCGATAAATACCCGCATGAGATACACAGACATGAACATCAAAACATTCCATATAAAACAATCTAGACAAGAGAGATCACTTTTGTGACATCTTGTTTGAATTGACTTATATTGAGAATGTTAGAAAATAAAATTTCTGTAGACGTTGTATGAAATTACATTAAATTTAAAGATTTCCAAATTTGTGACCCCGTATATGTTATATAATCTGCAGCAATCCCAATTATATACATACATATATAAATAGAATTGACGGGTCCAAAAACAATAGTTTTTTTTTTTTTTATGATGTTCAAAATTAATCAAATCGCAAGATATATCTATATATATATATATAAATACATGATGTTCATCCATTTGAGAAAAAAAAAAAAAAAAACTGCCCACCGAATCATTTTACAATTCCAGAAAACAGATTGCCATTTTCACAGAACAAAACAGGAAAAAAACAGAATTTACATCCATAAGAAAATTCAGAATCTGATTCCAGGAAACTAAATAGAATGAATAAAGCATATCAATTCTGATAAGACACATGATATGCATGCTCTGATACCAATTGTAAACTTAAATTTCAGAACATAAACTTTACACTTCGGATCATTTACCATGTGTATTATCAAGAAATTAAGACAAAATGACATACCTGAATCCATTGATGAACGGTTAAACGGAAGATGATTATCAATAAACTCTTTGTTATTGATTATGTTATTGCCTTCTAATCCTTTCCCCTTTGGTGCCTTATGTTTCTCCTTGAGAGGATTTAGAAAAATGGCAGTGTTCTTTTTCCACTTGGGAAGGAATAGGGACCATAACCTTTTAAAGGTTATAATTGGTTTTCAAAACTGAAAGGTTGTGGAAGTTCAAAAGGAATGAAAACCAACTTTAACCATTATTGGTTTTAATTTCTATTTATTGGTTTTCAAAACTGAAAGGTTGTGGAAATTCAAAAGGAATGAAAACTAACTTTAACCAATATGTTTTAATTTCTATTTCTGCCCCTCATAGAAATAGAAATTATACAACTAGTATCTACACATTAGGTCCATAACACATATATCCTTAAGCCTATTAACTAAATTGAATCACTTAAATTGTAGGCCTCTTATAAATGATAACACCACATTTAATTATGTGGTCCCATTGAGACATTATCTAACAACCGAACCATTACCAAAAAAAAAAACGGGTCTGCTGCTTTCTCGGGCTGGGTCAACAAAATCTGCTCTTAAACTTGACTTCAAATGGGCATATCTCTCTTATCCGGACTCGGTTTTAAGTGATTTTTGAGTCTAAATTGAAGCCCTAGAAGTATACTTTCCAATGGTGGTGGTGCCACATATAAATTCTAAGTGTACAAAGAGATATATCTCCCTTATCCGGATTCGGTTTTAGGTGATTTTTGAGTCTAAATTGAAGCTCCAGAAGTATACTTTCCAATGGTGGTGGCGCCACATCTAAATTCCAAGTGTACAAAGAGATATGCCTAATTTAGTGAAAGATGTTTATTTCTTTCTTAACGATGTGATACTCATCCTTTTTCTAAATCAGTTTTCTTCCATTCCCTCCTATTTCCTTCAACTCTAAACCTATAAAGAAGATGTTTTTAAATATTTTTCAAAGAGTTCACCTCCCTTTCATTTATTTCCACTTTGTCCTTACTCGGTTTACTGAAAAGTGCAATATTTTAATCGAAATGGGAGTATCGGAACATTGCAGAAATATTTGGAAAAATATTTTGAAAAAAGGGTTTTAAGGTCTAAAATAATTTGGCAAAAATGGGGTGTAAGGTTTTTGAGAAAAAACCAAATTCTATTTTTTTTGTTGAGGATTTGGTGAGAAACACCTTCTTGTTGTTCATTATAGGGTGATCAAAAGGAAGCGCTCAAGTCTTAGGACCGGTCAAAATGAGGTGTCCACAGAAACCCTATGGTACACACCCCTCCGAGTGTATATCATATGCCACCCATCAGAAATTAGCGTAACAAAATATTAAAATTTTGTGATTCATGTAATAAAAGTTTATGACTTAATTATGACATTTTTTGTTACGTCAATTTGTGACAAGATTATGCATTTTGTAATTGATGTTACAAAATTTTATGATAAAATTACGTCAATTTATAATAGGGTGCATACGTACCATATGATTTCCCATGACTTTGGCTTACTCATTCAATCTATGTGATTTCTTATCATTTATAAAGGACTTAGTTTTTAGAGTTTAGGGTAGGGGATTGTAGAACAAATTTTTTTTAGGTATGTTCTTCCATCTACTTGTTTTAGTAGTTATAATGTGTGTCGACACTTTCAACTTAAAACTACAAATATATTTCAATATGCTAACGAATATATTATATATGAGAAATTGGAGGAAACTAATTATTCATATTTACATGATAAATTCAAATACATAACTAATAGCAATTCAACTTAAGACAACTTAAAATTGTGTATTAGTCAATGGTTTGTACCGAGTTGGATAATCATATGGGCAGTGGAAATTCAATTGAGAATGATCGTGGTGAAAAGGTTGAGATTACACCATCTCATGGTTTTGTTTCATCATTGCTAATTCAACTGACAAATACGGTGGCAGAGCATGAAAAAGTTGACATTTCACCGTCTAATAGTTTTGTCATATTGGTAATTCAACCCACAATACTGTTGAGGATTATCTTGATTGCCAATGCCCATTCAATGATTCACGTGAATTAAAAGGAACAATAGATTTTAACTAATGTGACAATTGAATTAGAGTAAATTTTAACTAACGTGACAATTGAATTAGAGAGGAATGGGCTGGGTGACTATTATGGGATTGTTATAAAATATTCTTAAAATGCTTGTATAGTTCATCGTTTCACTCTTACAATAAAAACATTCCAATCTATTTGTATAGTTAATCAACTCGCTCTGTAGATTACCCTCATTCATAATCATATTGGTTTCAATTAGTTAAAATTTGTATGACTGGTATGTTTTCATCGAACTAACCTAATATAAATATATCGTAAACATTTTAATTAACAAAATAATAGTCTATTTATAGAGGAGGCTACCACGTGAACCACAAAATATTGTAAGTTCTTCATAATTTTTTTATTATAAAATTTCATAACGTAAATAATAAAATTGTTAGGTTTTTATTCTTGGCAATCCCGTTCGACAAAACTCCTTTCAGTTGTACTTGTTTTCGCACTTTTATTTCAGTGAGGCTATGAGTTTGTTAGATGCGAATCCAATCCGAATTGTGCCGTGCAGAGAAGTGGATTATGTTAATACTTTCAAGATTGCCATTTCGCTGATTATAACGGGGATCGAGCTGCCCGGTCAGCTTGCGGGGGTCGAGGGGGCAGCGCCCCTTGGCGGGGTCGAGGGACAGCGCCCCCGAAGCAAAATACAAAATTGCATTCAAAGTTGCCTGTCCGCCCTTGCTCGCTCGAGCGAAGGAGTGCTTGTTCGAGCAAAGGCTACGTCTGCATAAAAACCTGAAAGAGTTGATTGTATGCTCGAGCGAAGCCACTTATGGAAAACACGCGTTTTTGGTTCCTCGCTCGAGCGAGAGAGTCTTCGCTCGAGCGAGCTTCGTAGTCCCAGATTTCTATAAGTATTTGTTTCAGTCCAAAACTAGGATTACTTCTTCAGATCTTCTTTTTGGATATTAAGGTTTGTATCTGGGGATATTTTGCCAGTTTTCTTTGGTGTTTAATTGAGTATTCAACTCATGGGTTAAGAAGAATACATCAAAGGTTTGTTTGTTCATTCTATACAAAAGAGAGAGTTGTTCTTCGATGGATTCTAAAGAATTTGAGCCTGAAGCTTTGGTGGATTCTGGAGTGGCTCATCGTCAAGACAATTCCCAGGTGAAGACAGGGTTGGAAGAGACACATAGGGGTTGGTTCAATTCGGGCGTGGATTCGCTAGGTAATTGAGAGTATACCTGTGTAATTCCTTTATATCTTCTTAGTGGATTGTTTTGTGGCTGTTGGCCGTGGTTTTTTTTATCACAATTGGAGGTGTCCAATTGTGGTTTTTCCACATAAAATCGTTGTGTCAATTTGTCTTGACTGTTTGATTGGGTTTGTTGTTTTATTGCTTTAAATTGATACATAATCACAAATCAATATCTAGCGGATTTCTAGATTTTTCAATTGGTATCAGAGCGGGTCGCTCTTTTGTTTTTTAAAACTTTTGAGTGAGATCTTGTTTGATTTGTGATAATGGATTCAATTCGTGAGGGAAATTCTATGGTTCGACCACCTCTACTTGACGGATCCAATTATTCGTTTTGGAAAGCTCGGATGAGATCGTTTTTAAAATCTATTGATGAAAAAATTTGGCAATCTGTCATGTGTGGGTGGACTGAACCGACGATTACGATTGATGGAATAACCTTCCCCAAACCAATTGATAAGTGGGACACAATTGATTATCAAAATAGTAGCTCGAATAGTAAAGCTATCAATTCTCTCTTTTGTGCTGTCACACCTGAAGAGTTTAGTCGTATTTGTAATTGTGAAGTCGCAAAAGAGGCTTGGGATATCTTACAAACTATTCATGAGGGCACTCCCTCTGTGAAACGCTCAAAACTTCAAAGGCTCACATCTAGTTTCGAAAACCTTTCAATGAAAGATAGTGAGACCTTTGATGAATTTTATGCGAAGTTGAGTGACATTGTAAATTCCAGCTTCAATTTAGGTGAAAAAATACCAGAATCCAAAGTTGTGGGAAAAATTTTGAGATCCTTGCCCGATCAGTTCCAACCAAAAGTTACGGCTATTGAGGAGGCTCAAGATGTTGACAACCTCAAGCTGGATCACTTGGTTGGAAATCTCCAAACTTATGAGGCACATAGGAATTTCAAAAAGAAACAAAAAGATGTTATTACTTTTAGTAGTGCTCATAGAGTTGGAGAGGATTCTGATGAGGATTGTGAGATAGATTCCAAGATTACGGCTGCTTTTGTTAAACAATTTAAAAAATCATTTTTGAAAAAGAATCCTAATCTTTTGGAATCTACTCATACTCATAAATCCAAAGGCAAAGATAAACTCAAAATTAATTCTATAGCCAAGAACGATAAAGGAAAGATACAAGGGAATTCTGAAAGAGTCCAACGCTATGAATGCCAAGGATTTGGTCACTTTGCTCAAGAATGCCCCACTCGTTTGAGGAAGAAGAAAGCCCTCGCCATCACTTGGGATGATGAATCAGAATCTGATGAAGATACAAGTGACAATGAAGATCAAGGTGAAGAGGGACATAAACAATTCCTGGCTTTCATGGCGGCTTCTGAAACTGAAGGACGAACAGAGTATCCGAAGAGGCTGGTTGAGAATGCCACTGATGATGAATCCTTCGAAAGTGATGATGAAGAGCTTGAGCAAGCTTATGAAAAGTTGTATAAAGAATCTCTGAACTTATCCAAATTGAATGACAAACTCACTATGAAACTCAAAGCACGTGAAAGTGAGAATGTCAAACTAAAGGAGGAGATTTCCGAGGCTAGGATTGATGCCATCAAGATAGCTAATGATCGACAAGCTCTTTGTGCAAAACTCTTGACTTGTGAGACAGAGAGGAATGAGCTACAGCAAATCTATGCAACGTATGAAGAAAAGATTGAATCTCTCGAGATGTCTCAAGTTGCTTTGGAAGAACTAATGATCAAGAAAGAGGAAGAGCTCAAGTGTGCTATGGCTACCATTGGTCTTTGGAACAAAGGATCAAAGACTTTGGAGGATATCATTGGGTCTCAACAAATGTGTTGTGACAAGAGTGGCATTGGCTTTGGTGATAACAAAGAGAAAAAACAGAGTGCATCTGCATCTCATGATACAAGAACTCAAAGAAAGGGAGAACAAAAAATTCAACATAAGGATGGACTTCTCAAACTTCCTAGAGTTGGTAAGGTAAAAGAAAAGAAGGTACACCCTGTACACCCTGTTTTTATTTGTCATCATTGTGGTATGCATGGTCATATTCGCCCTTATTGTTATGAGTTGCATGGGAGAATGTCTCATAGAGATGGAAGAAATTCCAACATCTCTCGGGATAGGAGACACTTTATTGGTTGTAATGAGATTAAGGGTCATATTAGATCTCGTTATTTTGATTTGCTTGAGACCAAACATGGAGCGAGTTTGCATTTGCCTAGACTTAGAAGTAGGAAGTTGGAAACCACGTCAAGACGGGTTCCCATTGAAAGAGAAGGGAACCACAACGTCAAGACACCACTCAAGAACCGCAATTCTCACAATTTTGTTCATACTAAAGCAGTTTGGGTGAGAAAACTTGACTTGTGCTAAGATGTTTATTCGTTTTTTTTGTGTTTAGTTTTTGGGTTTCTGTGTGTTTTTTTTAGTCACTTAATGTGTGCATGTTTGTTTTTCTATCTTGCTTTGTTTAGAAAAAGAAAAAAAATATTGAAAAAAAAAATAAAAAAAATCCAAAAAGATTTTTCTTAATATGGTTTTGCAAGCTTGAAATTTTTGAGTGGACCTTGGTGCATATTGGAATTGATAAGAATATCCATTACATGTTAATATGTGTGTGCTTTCTGTGGTCATTACTCATTTCGGAGTGTGTGTTCTTTGATTAGTATATCTTATTCTGTACACACTCTTAGATTAGCAAATATTGGAGTCTTCCGCCTTAGTGACTTTTTTCTCTATGGACTTCTGGCATGGTATCTTTTGTTTTTCTAGAGGAATTGACCGATACTAGTATATCTTGGGTGATGTTGAGTCTCTTAACCACCTTCCATCTTTTTGCATCTCCACGGCTTTCCCCCTCTATTCTTTGCAGTCCAGCCATGAGGAAAAGGCTACCTCAGAGTCACCAACCAGGCTATCCTTATTATATCCATGCTTCTCTAGTTCGGTTTCCATACTCTTGAGCGTGTCAGCCGCCGATGAGTGTGCAAAAGAAAGAAAAAAAAATGTGCACAAGAAAGAAAAGAACGAAAAAGAAAAAAAAATGTGCAAAAGAAAGAAAGAAAAAAAAATATGAAAAAAAAAGAAAAGAAAAAGATTCATTGATTGAGGGGGAGCCTCCGCTTTTACTCACCAAATACCCCTTGATTCCTAGTGGTTTGACTTTCCTTAGTTGTGCTTAGATTCTCTTGCCAGAGGTCCAGCTATCATATCACTACTAGGATTTGAATCTTGTGTTTGTCGAACTCCAAGAGTCACACACACACACTTTTATCATGGGATCTGTGCTTTTCACATAATGCATCACTTTCTTTTATGAGGAATCTTCTAGAGGCTGTGCACATTGTGTTTTCAAGTAATTATGCTTCTTGGATAATCTTGTGTGTTCTAAGGTACAAATCTGAGATTTCTTGCTTGCTCCACCATATTATTTTTGTCGGTTTTTTCTTGTTCATTGTTTTCTGTACAGTGTTTGTGGTTACTTTGAGTGAAAGGGAGATTGGCTTTAGTTGGTTTGCATGATGCTATGCACTGCTTCTTTATTATTTCCTTCTTGCATGCTCCTGATATTTACATAATCTTATCATTGCTTGTGTGGTTTCTGATCTTGCTTTAGTTGATTGAGCTTCCTTTGTCAATTCGTGACAAAAAGGGGGAGTAATGTTGTCCGGTTCATGTGTCTTAAGTTTTCAGGTTTTCATGCTACATGTTCTTCAAATCTCCAAGTCGCATCTATTCATGCGCATCTATTCATGTTTTCCATCTCATGCTTTAAATGCTTCAAGATAATCTAGCCATATGTTTATTGCCTTTTCATATACTCTTGTGGGACTAATAGTTGTTTTGGAGATTGTGGCACTAATAGCTGTTTTGTAGATCTTAACCTTGAGAAAGAAGTTTGTGTGAAGTTTGTGTTTGTTGGCTGTAATGGGTTGGGGTAATTAGGATTTTATTTGTTAGGTGTGTTTTGTCACGGCATTGCCAAAGGGGGAGATTGTTAGGTTTTTATTCTTGGCAATCTCGTTTGACAAAACTCCTTTCAGTTGTACTTGTTTTCGCACTTTTATTTCAGTGAGGCTATGAGTTTGTTAGATGCGAATCCAATCCGAATTGTGCCGTGCAGAGAAGTGGATTATGTTAATACTTTCAAGATTGCCATTTCGCTGATTATGACGGGGATCAAGCTGCCCGGTCAGCTCGCGGGGGTCCAGGGGACAGCGCTCCTTGGCGGGTCCGGGGCAACGCCCAGGCGGGGTCGAGGGGCAGCGCTCCTGAAGCAAAATGCAAAATTGCATTCAAAGTTGCCTGTCCGCCCTTGCTCGCTCGAGCGAAGGAGTGTTCGCTCGAGCGACGGCTGCGTCTGCATAAAAACCTGAAAGAGTTGATTGTACGCTCGAGCGAAGGGTGCGTGGCTCAAGCGAAGCCACTTATGGAAAACACGCGTTTTTGGTTCCTCGCTCGAGCGAGAGAGTCTTCGCTCGAGCGAGCTTCGCAGTCCCAGATTTCTATAAGTATTTGTTTCAGTCCAAAACTAGGATTACTTCTTCAGATCTTCTTTTTGGATATTAAGGTTTATATCTGGGGATATTTTGCCAGTTTTCTTTGATGTTTAATTGAGTATTCAACTCATGGGTTAAGAAGAATACATCAAAGGTTTGTTTGTTCATTCTATACAAAAGAGAGAGTTGTTCTTCGGTGGATTCCGAAGAATTTGAGCCTGAAGCTTTGGTGGATTTTGGAGTGGCTCATCGTCAAGACAATTCCGAGGTGAAGACGGGGTTGGAAGAGGCACATAGGGGTTTGTTCAATTCGGGCATGGATTCGCTAGGTAATTGAGAGTATACATGTGTAATTCCTTTATATTTTCTTAGTGGATTGTTTTGTGGCTGTTGGCCGTGGTTTTTTTTATCACAATTGGAGGTGTCAAATTGTGATTTTTTCACGTAAAATCGTTGTGTTGATTTGTCTTGACTGTTTGATTGGGTTTGTTGTTTTATTGCTTTAAATTGATACATAATCACAAATCAATATCTAGCGGATTTCTAGATTTTTCAAAAATGTCATTACTTTGTGCATCATAAATTTACTATTCGTAACTTTACAAATATACCACAAACATTCCTAATTTTCATCACAAAAAAATTATAATAAACTTTCACTATAAAAAATCATAACTTTGCATTTTTTTTTTATGGCTTTTTAGGACTTGAGAGTGTAAATTTCTTTTATAAATTGTTCATTTCAAATAAGTCATATCTTGCTCAAATCAAAATAAAGAGTTATCAAAATAAAGGGTTGAGGTTATAATTAAAGTGCCTAGTAAAAAACTGAAATAACTAATTATAGTAGACATGAAAGAGCTAAATCAAATACTATTACTTTGGACAGGTCCTGTTATAAAAGGATGTGTATACCATTAAATCTCATGAATGTTTGTATAGATAAAAAAGTCTTAAAAATTGAGAATTAATAACGTTTTCTAAATTTGTCGCTAAAAAATGACAATTAGTGACATTTTTCTATGACGATTTTCTAAATTTGTTACTAAAAATGACAGTTAATGATTTTTTGTGATGAATTTTTTAAGTTGTCATTAAAAATTAACAATTTAGTACTACTTTTTATAACAATGCCGCTAGAAAAATAAAAAATAAAATTTTATAATAGCAATTAAAAGTGAATAGAATTTTTTAATGCACTAAAAAATTAAAAAAATTTATTAATACATCTATTTTCATAATAGGACTTTTCAATCATTCCCCGTTTAAAAACGAGTTCTTGCAAACGTGCAAATGTTGCAAGTCCAGTTTACCGAAACCGAGGAGAATAGCTTTCAAAATGGCTTCGCAAAAAGTCAGTACTTCAAGTAAATGATAATTAAATGTTGATCTCAGATTTTTATATGAAAATATTCAACACTCCCAAATCTTTTTTTTCATAATTTGATCTATAATAATGTGATAGGACACATGTTAATTTTTGATTCGTCACATATTCAATTATATACAGTCTATCTCTTTTGCCACATTATTGTAGATAAATTTAAAAGTCCAATTTATGAACTTTAGATGAGCTCATCCACACTAATGACGGTTATACCAACAAACTTGGATTGTCATAATTTATTTTAAAAACTAGTTTGATTAAAGAAAAGAAAAGAAAAGAAAAGAAAAAAAAAACGAAATTATTTTCATAAAGGTTTTATCTTTTTTAGGAGCAAATAATTCTTAAAAAAATTTTAAAATATTTTTGGTCTTTATTATTTTTGTCAAATTACTTTTTAATTTTTCAAAAAATAAATAATACAAAAAAACAAGTTCTGAAATTCAACCAAATAGAGCATTGAGTTTCGTTTCTCTTTCAATTGGACTTTGTTTAAAAAAAAAAAAACCAAAAAAAAAAAAAAAAATTTATGAAGCACTTTTAAAATACCCACATGAGTCACATATGCCTTTTTTCTATTTAAACTGCTAATGACAATTGACGAAGTGATCAAAATAAAATTCAGAAGAAACTATGGTAACTAACAGTGCAATTTATTCATTTTTCTTCTTGGGTTCTAAAATACCCAAGTGAGTTACACATGGCTTTTTTTTATTTTTTTTATTATTTTTATTCTTCTAAAATGCCAACAACAACTAATGGAGTACCATTTTGAAATGAAATAGCAAGTATAGAATTGAAATTGATGAAATTGAAACTAAGAAAATCAATGTAAAATTTCACTCAAACTAGTAGTGTAATTTATCCTAGGCAAAAAATAAATAAATAAATTGGGATTTACTCTCACGTGATTTGATAAATAAGAGGACATAGATTGGAGTTAATGTGACTACGTTTAGAGATGAGAACTCATATTAATTAATCTTATGCCATTGATTCCTTGTTACTATAAAGTCGCCTTAATGGAGAGAGAAAAGTTAGGAATCATGAAAATTTTTTCATGAAAATGATCATGAAAGAGTTATGATCCTTGGATTATCTTGATTAGTGTGTGGTGCTTTATTCTAAGTGTAATCCAAGGATCACAAAGCTTTCATGATTATTTTCATGAAAAGTTTTTCATGATACCTAGCATTGCTGTAATGGAGATCCCACGGATCACACTGTCTAGTATATAATGAGTATGTATTGTACTTAATAAGAAATGTAAGTATTTTTAACATTACTCAAAAGAGGAAGAAAAACATCGAAATCTTCGGTTTTATTGTGTGGGTTGCTAAGGTTTAGAATTCAATTTCTACTTTTGTTAAAAACAAGAAAATAGAATGTTTCATCAATTGAACTCAAGGGAATCCTAGCAGTAGGTTAGCAACAACATAGCCAAGTCGTTGTGGGCAACATCGTGCGAGTCCAGATCCTTTCCAGCCAAAGCCTCCGGCCCTTCCTCCGGTCAAGGGCCAGGATTTAGCCACGTCGCTTAAATGAAGATCTACGGCTCAGATGCCAAAAAAAAATTGAATTTCTTTCATTCAACACAGCAGCAGCTTCCCTCCCATTCCCTCCACATTTTCCGTCCCTCTTCGAAGCTCTTTTTCCCTCCCTCTTCAAAGCTCTGGCGAAGGACGATCGGCGAAGTCGACGGCGAACATCGACGACGATCGGAGGCGAATCAAAGTCGGCGGCGAACATCGACGGTGAACCAAGCTCCGGAGACCCTGCAAACCAGAGCTGCACTTCATCATCAAACTGAAGGTAATATTTTTTTTCATTAATTTTTCCCCATGTAATCTGCCATGTTCAAAGCATTGTTCCCCAAATAATCTACCATGTTCAAAGCATTTTTCTCTGCCATGTTCAAAGCATTTTTCCCCAAATAACCTGCCATGTTCAAATCTGCCATGTTCAAAGCTGCCATGTTCAGATAATTTTTGATGGTTTGCCATTTTCATTGGTTAATAGGCCCAAATATATATATATATATATATATATATATAATGTAATCTATAATGTGGTTGTGCAAGATCATTTTCTGAAAATAGCGTTAGTTGCCATGTTCAAATCTGCCATGTTCAAAGCTGCCATGTTCAAATAATTTTTCATGGTTTGCCATTTTCATTGTTTAATAGGCCCAATAAATAAATAAATAAATATATATAGATATATAAAATGTAATCTATAATGTGGTTGTGCAAAATCATTTATTTATGTGGTCTTCCTAACTTGTTCAGTAGATTACACTAAATAGCAACAGATGCATTTAAGAACATCACTAAATAGCATCAGATGCATTTGAGAACATCACTAAATAGCATCAGATGCATTTGAGAACATCACTAAATAATTTATGACATATAGATTACACTATATAACATATATAACAACTGATGCTATTTTCAGAACATCATCACTTAACAGCTAATGCTATTTTTAGATTTATTACTTCATTATTTTATGGTGTTTGATCTGCTATGACAAAGATGCATATTTTATTGTAAGCATCAAATGAGTAATATATATCATAATAGCACACTATCAAACACACCTCAGGGCACACACATGAAGAGCTTCATGACTGGTTAGAGGTCCATGAACATAGTTAATGGTTTACCAGAAGGCATTGGCTTCACATTGTTAAATGAAATAAAAAAAACTTGTAATTTTATTAAAAAAAATAAACATTAAAGTGACCTGTTCAAGTGCCCAGACCAGAGAACACAGTGATTGAGCTAACTTTATTATTGTGTATTGATACTTCTCCCATTTGATTGCCTTTACTTTTCAGTTGCGTTTTTATATGGATATGGAACCTGACAATGATTGTGGTTGGAAGCCAAAAGAAGGAATGACCTTTGATTCGGAAGAAGGTGCGTATGATTTTTATAATGCATATGGAGGAAGAATGGGATTTAGCATAAGAAGGGAATACTGTAAGAAGAACAAGTTAACAAAACAAATTATTTGTAGAAATTTGGTTTGCAACAAAGAGGGATTTCGGAAGGTTGACAAGCGAGACCCATTGACAAAAACCCCTAGAGCTAAAACTAGGACTGGTTGTGAGGCTCGACTTTTTGTCAATAGTGGGAAATTTGTTGTGATTGATTTCAAAGAAAAACACAACCATGAACTTGTATCTCTTGATTGTGCCCATATGTTGCCATCGCAAAGAAAGATATTAGCTACCCAAGCAATTGAGTTAGACTTAGTCTCGGAGTCTGGTCTTCATTTAGGGCAGTCTTTTGAACTGATGGGTAGGGAAGCTGGTGGAAGGCAGTCTCTTAGGTTTATGAAATTAGATCAAAAAAATTACTTGAGAACCAAAAGACAAAAAAGTTTAGCGTATGGGGAAGTAGGTAATGTGTTGCAATACTTTCAACAAAAATCTTTGGAGAATCCATCTTTTTTTTATGCTTTCCAATTAGACAATGAGGAGCAAATAACGAATATGTTTTGGGCCAATGCACAAATGATCATGAATTATGCCCAATTTGGCGATGTAGTTACATTTGATAATACGTACAAGTTAAATAAAGAGCATAGGCCATTTGCATCTTTTGTGGGATTTAATCATCATAGAGAAATAGTTGTTTGTGGTGCTGCGTTGTTATATGATGAGACTGCCAAAACATTTGTATGGTTATTTCAAACTTTTTTAGAGGCTATGTCAAAAAAGGAACCAAAAACTTTGTTTACCGATCAAGATGTTGCAATGGCTAAAGCCATACCCATTGTCAAGCTTGACACGAGTCACTGTTTGTGCACTTGGCACTTGATGCAAAATGCATTAAGGCATGGTAATTGTCTCTTTCAAGATAAGGGGGTGAAAGGTGTATTAACTAGATTCATGTTTGATATTGAGGATGAAAATGAATGGAAAATGAAGTGGGGGGAAATGCTTGATACATATGATGCTCATGATAATCATTGGTTGAAGTTGATTTTTGGGGTGAAGGAAAAATGGGGCTGGCCATATGTTAGATCAACATGGGCTGCGGGAATGAGTACAACACAACTTAGTGAATCTTTTAATGTGTTTTTGAAGGATTACATTCGTTCTGATTTTAATTTAAATAAATTCTTCATGCATTTTGAAATGGTACTTTGTGAGAAGCGGTACAAGGAGTTAGAAGCTGGATATGCTTTATGCCAAAGGTTGCCAAGGGTGAGAGCGCCATTCATAATGTTAAGTCAAACGGGTAATGGGTAATGTGTACACTAAAAATATTTAGATCAATAGCATGTAGAGCTGCTGAAACTGAGGGAACTTATGATTTTTGTTGTTCACAAGTCGCTGCATTAGGTGCATATGTTGAAAGCAAGATAAGTGCACATTTTTGTGCTGAAAAAGAAGTAAGTATTGATGATCAACCTCAAACCTTAGAAGTGCCTTTTGAAGACAAAAATCATGTTGTGCAAGTTCCAATAGGATTGAAGAAAAACATCCAACTAGTAAGGGCAAAAGAAGGATAAAAGGTCCATGTGAGCTGGCATTGCAAGCAAGCTTTAAAAAGAAGTCCAGTGCACAATTTGTGAGTTCTTCAAAACCTGTTGCTGCTCCAACAGTGAGACCTTCTTCATTATCTATTGGAGGAGATGTAAGTATTCATGAAAATGTTACTCCTCTTCATCCTCCTCTTGCTCCCCCTCCTCCTCTTCATTCCGTTGCCATGGGTGGTACAATTCCTCCTTCATTAATATATCCTACATATAATGTGAGTCAGATTTCAGCCAATTAATTTGTGTTTTGTCAATTAATTTTTCATTTGCATCTTGTTATGAATCATAATATAATATGAATGAATTGTAGGCAAACAATTTGGCATATTGTGGTCAACCAACATTTATGACAATACTTCAAGGTGGGTATGACATTGGGTTTCAAGATTCTCAAGGCTCACAGATAGGTTCTCGACCAACAAATAATTTGCTGCTGTGTACTGAGGTACTTTTGCTGCTGATTTGGTACTGTTTTTGCTGAATTTTGTGCTAAAATTAATGTTGCTTGTAGCTGAAATAATTTTGTGCTGTTGAAATATTGTTTTTGTGCTGAATTTGTGCGCTGAAATGCTGTTTTTGTACTGATTTTGTGCTGCTGAAATGCTATTTTTGGTGCTGATTTTGTGCTACTGAAATGCTCTTTTTGGTGCTGAATTTGTGTTGTTGAGTTGCTGTATTTTGGTCATTTTTTTTTTGTGCTGAAATATTGTTATGTTGTGCTGCTGAAATACAGTTTTTGTGCTGATTTTGTGTTGCTAAAATACTGTTTTGGTGCTGAATTTTTGCTGTTTGTCAATTTTTTTTTTCAGGGTTTGGATTGCCACGAAGAGATGGAAGGCACTTCAAATTTCAAGCATAGGAGATGCCTCTGATGTGCAACAGCAAGACACCATCTATTATGCATCTATTATGTTTTTGTAGTGAAGCTTTGTAGTGACTTCAAATTTCATGCTGAATTTTTGTAGTGACTATTATGAATGAATTTTAATTGAGATGAGATTTGCATGAATGGTGAAATTGTTCTTTGGACCATTATGAATGAATTTTAATTAGCATTGTTGTTGTTCTTTGGAGATCAATTTAGTTGTTGTTGTATGGTATTTAACATTGATGTTGCACAAAACTTGTTGAAGTATTTAACATGGCAGGTCACAAGCAGGTCACTTCTATGACTATTATGAATGCATTTTAATTAGCATTGTTATTGTTCTTTGGAGTTCAATTTAGTTGTTGTATGGTAAATAAATCGTACTCATTCACAAGTAGGTCACAAGCCATTACATTCAACTCTTAAGCAAATAAATCATTGCCACTTTATCAAACAAAAAAAGCCATTACATTCATTACCACTTGAACAAAATGGTAGTGGTCCACCATACATTACATACACATTCAACCTACAATACAAGTCATACTCATTCTACCTTACATTACATACACTATTTCAAATACACTAGAATGACAACTACCACCAACAACAAAACAAAAAAAGCAAAGGCGTAATTCAATTTTTCACCAACTCTTTCAATCACCATTGCCAAGTCTCTATATTGTTTCCCTACTCTTCATAGTCATGTCTTTGAGCTCCCTATTCACGATAATTACTTCTCTAAGAGTAGACAAGACTTCCATGCATTCTTCAACAGTATCATTCTCGACCACCTTCAAATTATGCTGCATATGTGGAGGGATCCACTACTCAAAGAACTTACAACCATTCGGTGAATTATGGCATACAAAATAAAGGCAATTTGGATTATCCGTTGACTGAGAAATCTTAACCATAGTTTTTTTGCCACATCGACAATTGCGGTTGTCGAATCTAACTTCATGAATGTTGTCCATACTTGCATTTGTGCTTGACATTGACATTGACCTACAAAAAATTATCAAATAACAAAGCACATGAAGACATCTCTTAGGAAAATTTGTTTACACTACGAAAGTATAAATGTTTGAGTTCATGAACTCTTACCAAACAATACTATTCTTTTTTAGTTAATAGAACAATAAATTTGAGTTGCATAATATATCAACTTATGAGTTTTGTCTCATCTTAAATAGTGATTTGAACTTAATTTGAACAGTGGTCTAATAATTGATTTAATGTAGATTGGGGTAAAAAATTTCCTATGAGAGTTTTTGCAGCCTTGGATGTTGAAAATATGACAATAAATTTCTTAAACAGGAAAAAACTGACAACATATATTGATTTGTTGTTTTTTGGAAAAGTCCAAACAAAAACGTGGAAGAAAATATCTCGTATTTAGATCTCTTGAGAGACCCTTAAAGATAACAATGAAACAAGCAAAAAGAGGTGTGAGCCATCGTTGTGCTGAAATATGGACCGAAATTCATAATATTTGAAATGATGAAATGGAGTTAAGCTCTGTTAATACTCATTCTTTTCCCTCCACTCTTCTTTGGTTTTCCTATTGTCATCGTAGTTTTGCACACACCTAAGAGGAACTACTTTATTATTATAAAGTAATGAATTTAGCATATCATTAATTAAGCAGAGTTTTCACACCATCAAGAAAATCAAATACTGTTAGTTTTGAAGAGAGAATGAAACAAACTATTTAAGATAAGAATGAAAAAAACTATTCTTTTTTAGTTAATAGAACAATAAATGAGTTTGCACATGAACACATAATATAGCAGCTTATGAGTTTTGTCTCCATTGTGGATGTTTCAATTTGCACATGAACACTTTCTTTGGCACTGCTGAATCAATAGAATATAAAAAACACCCTTCTTCTATTAGGTGAATTATGGAAGTAGAACATTTGTTTGGTTATTTTTTTGTTTTCTTTTTTCATTTTCTAGAAAACACTTTCAAATATCCCAACCCAAGGCCCTTATGGAAGAATATCTGTGGAGTTCAATACTTTCTTGTGAAATGCTGTGTTAACATTCAATGCACAATATACACATTTATTTAAACATAATAACATATAATTAAAATAAAAAATCCAACTGCAAACTCCACAAAAACAGAGACAGCCCCATTAACCTAATGAATTCCCAATCTCTCATTTGGCCTAATTTTGAATCATAATACTGGATCATTGATGCTAGGACATAAATTCATATTTGTATGTCAACTAGGTTTTCAAGTATAGTTCTCAAATCAGCAATTCAATGAAAGAATATTCAAATTATATTCAAACAATCACAAATTAAGTTATCAATCAAAATGATAATAATAAAAAAAAAAAAATCTAACAAACAAATCAAAGAAGAATTGGGGCATCACAGTGGCTCTTAGATAAACAACCACTTTAACCCAGCAAAACTAGCTTGCTTTAGAATTGGGGCATCAGAGTGGCTCTTAGATAAACAACCATTTTAATCCCAGCAAAGCTATACAACTCACAAGAGAACATTTTACTAAACATTTTAACGTAAAATGGTGGTCGAAGGACGGGACATTTTAACCTAAAGGGATGAGAAAATTTTAATCCCAGAAAACAACCATCTCAGATTTTTTCCATTTCACTAAACATTTCAACCTAAAATGGTGGTCTCTCCATCTCAGATTTCCTTCATCTCTGGTGAAGGACGAGAAAGGGACAAGAGATTATTTGGGGGAAACAACAATTTTTTTTTTTACCTTTAACTATGGTTCGCGGCTCAAATCACAGTCCAAATCTTTGGAGTAAGACAGAGGGAAAGAGGGAGAGCCCACCGATGTTCACCGCTGACTTGGATTCGCCGTCATCGGTGTCACAAGATGCCGTCGCCGTTCACCAAAGCTGAAGAAATTCAGTTTTTTTTTTTTTTTTTGGTGGCTGTGTGGCTGTGTTGAATTGAAAGAAATTCAATTTTTTTTTTTTTTGCCATCTGAGCCATAGATCTTCATTTAAGCGACGTGGCCAAATCCTGGCCCTTGACCGGAGGAAGGGCCGGAGGCTTTGGCTGGAGAGGATCCGGACTCACATTGTTGTGATCGTTGACATGTCTTTCTCACAATCATTTATACTTGCATGTCCTTAATGTGAGCCTCTTTGAGAATTATGTGATGCCAAATTTTAGCTTACTCATTCAATCTATGTGATTTCTTATCACTTATAAAATTAATAAAAAAATTGTTAGTTTTTAGAGTTCAAGGTATGGGATTTTAGGAGAAAAATTTGTAGGTATATTTGCTTTAATAGTCATCTTGTGTCTTGACACTTTCAAGTTCAAACTATAAATACCTCTAAATATATATATATATATATATATATAATAGTTCAAACTATAAATATATTTCAAATATGTAAAAGAATATATTATGAGAAATTGGAGGAAACTAATTATTCATATTTACATGTTAAATGCAAAGAGATTGTCAATAGCAAATCAGTTGACAATTGTGAGGTTATACCCATAGTTGGACTGAAATGGACACTATATAATGGGATAGTCAAAGTTGCGGATGATAATGTTAACCATAATGTTATCACCCATGGCAATTTAACTAAGAATGATCATGGTGAAATGGTTGACATTCTAACCTCTCATGGTAATGTAATGGTCAATCTTAATTTAAATGATAAATATGGTGGCAGAAAAGTTGAGATTCTAGATAGTTATATTAATGTTATCACCACAACTAATTCAGGAGAGAATGACATGAATTAGAGGAAACAATAGATATTACTCCTCTACAGCCATCGAGGGGTACTTCTCCGCAACCACCTCAAGGTAGTCCTTCATAGCTATTGAAGGATATTCTTATGTAGCCATCTTGCTCTGCAGTCATCTCGAGGTACTCCTTTGCAAAGATCGACAAGTACTCTGTCGCTTATGTCTAGTTGCACCAACCACTTGTGTTGGTTTTTACCCAGCGAGGGTATGATGTCCCAAACCTCTTTAAAACAACTTAACAATATTGATTCAAAATTTTTTTTCCATATCGGAATCCTTACTACTTTTGAACCTCATGAATCATGTGTTGTCACCTACTCTTGTCTTTATGATTATCCGTTCCCATCCAAAGGTGTATTCTGAGACGTCGATTTGGGTCTTTTAGTGTTGTAGTGAGTCTGGGAACGAAGGGAGTACTCTAAATTCATTTTTAGTCTTGCTTGAAAATTGAGTCCGCTCGAGCGGTCCTTTAGTCATTTAAGCAGTAAACTCGTCTATCCAGTTCTTTGTTCTGAAGTCTAAAATACTGGGAGTGTGATTTCACCCCTCGAGAAAAGGTTTTATTGCTTGAGTGGTCTGCCTATAGAGGAAAGAGATTCTGGGAGTTTTAGTTCACTGCTCGAGTGTAGGATCCATCACTCGAGTGGTCTGTCTAGAGTCAAGTTCGAAAAGTGTGTCCAATCACATAAAATCTGAAGTAAATAATCCTCCATTTTCACTTTTCATTCTTCTCTCTCTCTGTCTACACTTCACTCTATTCTCTTTTCTCTCATCTCTCTCTAGAATACACCACCAGCCAACCCTCTTAAATTCTTGATCTCTTCAAATCCATTGGAGGTTTGACCCTAGTTCCTTTATCAATTTTGGAGAGCTCATCAAGAGCCACAACATGTGCGATGGAGATCAGATTTCGACACCGTTGATTCTAGGATTTTTTTTCTTGTCTTTTCTCTCTAAGCTTGAGGTAAGGAGTTTCTTTGAGTTATATATATATATATATATATATATATATGATTTTTGCATGTTTTGGCCTCTTTTTTTTTTTTTGTGATGAAATCATTGTGTTATGAGTGAGGGTTTGAGTTGTGGGTTTTGATTATGCTTCAATAGGGATATTTTCTTATCCCTTTTATGAAATTAATTTGATTTATGAAATGTGTAACTCCTGCAAGTCCATTGATGTTAATACATTTTGTAAATGAGAAAATTTATTTTGGAAGGAAAACCCTAGATTTTTGGAAATTGGGGAAAAGTTATTTTTTTGAAAAACTCATGAGATTATGAGATTCTTGTTGAAAAAGATGAGAAAAAGCATACATTTGATATTGTTGAACCATCTATGAAATGGATGAATTTTGTTGAGAAATTTGCCACTGATAGTATGCTGAGAATACTTGGATCATGGGCTTTTGGTAACTACATAAATTGTGAATATGGAATTGTGCCATATGTCACATGTATATGGAGGTAGGTTATTATTTGAGAAATTGAGGAATACTGAATGTGGTATTTCACATTGAGGAAAAATGTTGAGAATTGTGGAAAAACGTGCAATGAGGTTATATAATTGCATTTATATTTCATTCATTTGCATAGCTTTTGAATATTGATTATTAAGTCTATGTTTTGGAAATTGAGTGATCGTTTTGAGAAAACAATTGAGATCTTGAAATGTTTTGGGGTAAATATGTTTGATAAGTCAAGATAGGAAGTGTAGTTTGCTATTGATTAAGTTGGCATGAGTGTCCATGGTGAAAGACTAAAAACGTACTCGAAGCAGGTACCATGTGCCTTCCAGTCAGGAGCCGGTAAAGTGGCGATTGGTAGTGCTTGATATGCCTACATGTAGACACCAGCTTAGGGATTACCCGAGTTGTATTTACTGCCCCGTATTTGTATTTTGAATTCATTAAGATAATGTGTTTTTGAAAAGAGCATTGCATGTGATTTTCAAAAGGATAAAACTTATGGTTTTGGAGCATGACATAGCATTACATCCATATTTAAGATTGCTTAAAACATATATATTTTGTTAAAATCTTCCTACAGAGCTTCATGCTCACCTATAGTGGATTTGTGCAGGAAATGGTGTAGTGATTCTGCCTCAGTAAAGGTGAATCGATGTTTTGAGAGCACAAGGCTCTTTCGTTTATTTGTTGTATTTTTTTTTTTTTTGGACAAGCCAAGGGCTTATGTATATGGGTTGTGAACCACTTACTTGTAATTAGGTTTAAGCCTTGGAACTTGTGTCCCGAAGGGCTTTATTTTGTATTTTATTCTTTATTTTTATATGTCTCACGTGTTATAGATTCATACCTTAGAGAAGATTAAATATGCATTGCATGTGGGCACCTTTTGTAGATCTCTCACATATCAAGAATACAAGTATGGAGATTTATTTAGTATTATGATGTTAGGAATTTCATGATTATCTATCGGGAAAAGAATAATACCAGGATCCTTGTATGTTAATTATTTGAGGGCATTACAAAGAGATAGTCCTCCGCAGTGACTGAGGTGTACTACTTTATAGCCACCGAGGGTATTTCACAACTTCTGTAGTGAGCGAGGTGTACTACTGTATAGCCATTGAGGGTGTTTCACAACTTCTGGTTGGTGTACTCATCAGAAGCCACCTAGGATAGTCCTTCATAACTGCTTTATGGTAGTCCTCCGTTAACCAAAGTGTCTAGACAAGTTTTTTTACCAAGTAGCTTCATTTTGTGCAGTCACACAAGTGAAAAGGTTTTGGTGTTGAGTATATTGTTAAGCTTAATCTGGATTATTTGATTGAGTATATTGTTAAGTGTAACCTGGATTATTTGATTGTGGGGTATCAAATGACTAAAAGTTTCTCATTAGTATTGTTTCTTTTGAAAGTGGTAATAAAGCTTTTGGTATAAAAGTGTCAAATAACTAGGTTGAGCCTTGTTATTTGCTATAATTTTTTTTTCTTTTCGAAAATAAACTTGGGATTTTTATAGGAAATAGGGACAAACAGTATACTTGCAATAGTTAAGCCTACAATGTATTATGAAGTGAATGACCTGTATTCAAACAATAAATAATCTTTTTATTTATAAAAGGACTAAAATGAGAAATCATTTAACTATGAAAAATGACCACAATTTTTTCAACTCCAAAATTACTAAGTTAAAACCTAAGTTATGGGGAGAAAAAAAAAAAAAACCTAAGCACATTGAAGAGGGGAGGCTCTAAATACACCCTATTTATTTGATTAGACATCCCAACTTACATATTTTTTTATTAATACAATTTTACTCTTAAATCAAATTATCAAAATAACAAAATCGTTAACGCTAACTCCAACATCGATTTCCAAAATTGGACGAGAGCTTCGACTAATCGTCTTAGCTCCGGCAAGCCTTTCCTAGCTCCTTTCCCATCGCTACCACCTCTCTCATATTCGTCTCCCTAACCCTCTTCGCTGCCATGGCCATCGCCGTCGCCGTCACCGTCACCATTGACGACACCACTACCACCACCACTTCCTTTTCCTTCACGATTGCAACCTCCTCCCCGTAGTCACTTCCATCTCTTGCTCCTCTTTCGTCATCGCGACCTTTTCCTTGTCCCAAACCTCCATTCTTCCTCTTTTTCTTTTTCTTCTTCTTTCTTCTTCATTTTCTCCCAAAAATTTTTTAGATCTAGGGTTTAGGAGGAAGAAAAAGAAAAAGAAAGAAGAATGATAATGAAGGGATTTGCGATAAAAATCTAGGGTTTTGGTGGAAGAAAGATGAATATAAGGTATGAGGAGGAAGTTAAGGGTTCACAACAGGAAGGATGTCTAGGTTGGGGTTTCAAGGTGGAAAAAGAGGAAGAAGAGGTGGCAGCAGGAGGATCTGGGGGGTAGGGGCAGGGGCGACAATAGGTTGAAGTTAGTGATGACTCAATCGAACCCCCTCAACTTTGAAAAATTGTCATGACCCGAACCCGCCCCCATGGATTAAGGTCATAATTGGTCAATAATCGAAAGATTACCTACGGCCTCAAACCCAAAAGAACATATTTCAGACAGAGTTAAGGGGCCAAAACGAAAACAATTTTAAAAACTTTGTCCATAAAGCTGTGCTTACATGATATAGCAAAATCATTCCAATTGTATTTCATAATAACTCACACCAAAAGGGAAATAACATATAAGTTTTACACAACAGGATCATTCAAGTCTTAGTCAGCCAAGCCTAAAGCTTACATATACAAAGGTGGTCCAACGTTTTTTCCAATCATAGCAAAATTATCATAAAAGAACAAAAGGCAAAAACGAGTCTCGTGCGTGAGACGTTCGGGCTGACTCTCCAAAACTTCGACTGTTTCTTACATACTTTACTGAGGCTGTGTTTGGACATCTCTTGGCTTACCTACAAACACATGAATGAGAGTGAGCGAAAGCCCAGTGAATAATATCAAATAAAAAGATACATGAACGGAATTTGAAACTAATACATCAGACGGCCTTGGGCCCAATTCATGTTTCTATCTAGTGGGTTAAGCGATTACAGATCCAAACGTATCAAACGGCTTTGGGCCCAATCCGTTCATATCCGACAGCCTTTGGCCCAATCATTCATGTCAAACGTATGTTTGTCCACAATTCAAATTAACAAACTTATGAACTCAAATAGGAGTAAGCAATTAGACAAATAGCATACTTCAAAATATCTTTACTAAGATATTACTCACAGTGTTCTACCAGTGGATTTGTCCTTGTGCTCGACCCTACATAATACATAACACATATCAGGTCACAAACAATTCAATCCATTCTTAACTCATACATTCCTCTTAGGCTCTTTCTCATCTTTTTAATCTATTCACAATGCTCAATGCATGCCTAAGAGTGCTTAGAAATGAAAGAGAACGAAAAATGACACACTAAACATCCTTTCAAAATTTCAAAAACAGGGTTCCCCGCTCGAGCGTAGCTTTGGCCGCTCGAGCGGACCCCTTTGGTCTGCAAAAGTACTAGTTATTTCATTTTTACGCTCGAGCGTGACCTCGGACGCTCGAACTGAGAGTCAAAACACGTGGCTAGGCGCTCGAGCGCAACTCTTACCTGCTCGAGCGGACATCAATGTCTACAAAACTTCTGGGAACTAACATTTCACGCTTGAGCGGCGTTTTCCCCGCTTGAGCGGATATGAGAAATTCTGGAATTTCCAGAACTATTCTTGGAGCTCAAACTTGATGTTCAAAGGTTCAAAACTCATGTTTTTGATACAAAAACATGGAAGGACATCATATAACACAAGAGCATGAGTAATTTAGAACCAATTGACCAAAATCATGGTCCACTTCATAAATTATCTTGAATTCTTTTCATAAGTTTCAAAACCCATGCATTCAACTTCATACAAGCTCCATATTTTCATCAATCATGCGTGCATTTCAAATGGTATAAATGATACTTATAATCATGAAACTCATGAAAATTATGCATGCATGTGAAATTTGGTGCCCAATTCATCATGTTCATCATGCCTCATGCTTGAGTGTGTAAGATCATGGCAATTCTATACATGCATAAGCATATAGACCTCAAATTCCTCATAATCAATTCAATCCATGCTCTTGATTACCACTTAATTTTGAATTCGCAAAATTACAAACTTAAACTCATGATTCTATGCTCAATTACTCACCCAGGAGCTTCAATCCTCATAAATGTAGTTAAATCTTGAGTGTAGCTTCCAAATTCACAAACTTTGAGCCAAAATGCATAATTTTTCCTCTTTCTCTCTCTAGAACCAACCCTCTCTCTCTCTAGAGTGTGATTTTTAGATTTTGAGTTCAAAAGGAATGAAGTCAAGTGTAGTATGGCCCTTATATATATATATTTGCCTAATCAAATTGATTAAGGCTAAGTGATTGAGCTTAATTAATCATTCTGAATCTAATTATTTTGATCCGAATCAATTTTCAATTAAACTTCACCATAGGCTCTAAAAATTATGCCAATCACAATGGCGTAGTCAATTTCAGTTTCTGTGGCCGATAAAGCCTTCAATTTTCAGTTCATAATAGTAAGTTGAAGAGATTTTCCTATGGTGAACAGATATAAATTTAAAACCACATATAATCATATAAATGGCATTCACAATCATATTAAACACATGATCACAATCATAATTAAGATCAATTGGCATAATACAGAACAGGGTTATCACAGTCTTCCCTCCTTTAGGAAGTTTGGTCCTCCAAACTTATTTTACCTTCGTCGGGAAACAAATGTGGATAATGTAGTCGCATTTCATCCTCTTTTCCCCATGTAGCGTCCGTCCCATAGTGTTCTTTCCATTCTACTTTCGCCATCGGAATGGACTTGCTTCTCAACTGTTTCACTTGCCGGTCGATGATTCGTTCCGGCCATTACGCGTATTCCATATTTTCATCAAGAGCTATCCGGTGATAATCAATCATATGAAGCGGATCTCGGAGATAACCCCTTAACATCGACACGTGGAACACATTGTGCATTTGTTCAAATCCTGGTGGCAGAGCGACTCGACAGGCAACTGGACCAAGTCTTTCTAGAATTTGAAACGGCCCAATATACCGGGGCGACAATTTTTCTTTCTTACCGAATCTTACTTGGCCCTTCATCGGAGTCACGCGAATAAACACATGATCACCAACCTCATATTGAAGAGGTCTTCTTCAAACATCTGCATAATTCTTTTGTCGACTCTGAGCTGTTTTGAGCCTTTGTTGAATGATGTTGATCTTCTCAGAAGTGTCTTGCACAATTCAGGCCCAAGCAAGGCCCTATCCTCGACTTCTGCCCAACAAATTGGTGATCTACACCTTTTACCATACAAAGCCTCGTATGGTGCCACACCGATGCTGGAGTGGAAACTGTTATTGTATGCAAACTCTATTATCGGCAAATAATCTTCCCAACTCCCTTGAAAATCTAAAGCACACATTCTGAGCATATCTTCTAGGGTCTGTATGGTTCGTTCTGATTGCCCATCTGTTTGTAGATGAAATGCAGTACTGAATCTCAATTCTGTTCCCATTGCTCTTTGTAGGCTTTTCCACAATCTAGATACAAATTTCGGATCTCTATCCGTGACAATGGATACCAGAACTCCATGCAGGCGAACAATTTCATCAACATATATAGTAGCCAATCTATAATCATCAAATATAGTTCTAATAGGTAGAAAATGTGCGGACTTAGTCAGTCTATCAACTACAACCCAAATAGAATCCATACATCGAGGAGTTCGATGTAGAACAACAACAAAGTCCATAGTTACATGCTCCCACTTGCATTCAGAAATAGGGAGAGGTTGAAGTAGACCGCTCGGTTTCTGATGTTCAGCTTTAACTTGCTGACACTGAAGGCACTTGGACACGTACTCTGCAATTTCTTTCTTCATTTTGGGCCACCAATAGCTTTGCTTCAAATCTCGATACATTTTGTTATTACCCGGATGCATAGCAAATACTGATTTATGGGCTTCATCTAGAATTCTCTTCTTTAGTTCCGGAACATCTGGGACACAAATTCGGTTTCGAAATCTCAATATTTCACTTTCAATGCTGAACTCTGCTTTCGGACTTGCCTCAAATTCATCAATCACTTTCTTGAGGAATTCATCATCTTTTTGCCTTTGTTTAATTTCAGTAATCATCGCCAGTTCAACTGAAATGGCGGCGACCAACCCAGTTTGCTCGTATAATAAGACTTCAATCCCGATTTTCTCAAAATCTAGTAAAATTTCCTTCTGTTTAGTAAGCAAGCAAGCTAAATTCCTTGTCGATTTCCTGCTCAAGGCATCGGCAACTGTATTGGCTTTCTCGGGGTGGTACTGAATTTGAAGATCGTAGTCCTTTATCAATTCAAGCCATCTTCTGTGTCGCATATTTAGCTCTTTCTATGTAAAGAAGTACTTTAGGCTTTTGTGATCCGTGTAAACTTCTCACTTTGCCCGATACAAATAATGCCGCCATATTTTTAAAGCAAATACAACTGCGGCCAATTCTAAGTCATGCATTGGGTAGTTCTTCTCATGTGGCCTCAACTGCCGAGAGGCGTTGGCAATCACCCTTCCTTTCTGCATAAATACACAACCCAAACCTTGATAAGATGCATCACTAAAAATTACAAAGTTTTCTATACCTGTGGGCAATGTCAACACTGGTGCAGTGGTTAGTCTCGTTTTTAGTTCATGAAAGGTAGATTCTCTTTCGTCATTCCATTCAAATGGTTGCCCTTTGCATGCCAATTGGGTAAGAGGCACAGCTATTTTCGAAAAGTCTTTCACGAACCTTCTGTAGTACCCGGTTAAGCCCATGAAGCTGCGGACCTCTGTTACATTTGTCGATGTAGGCCAATTCACGATTGCTTCTATTTTTTGCGAGTCCACTGAAATCCCCTCTTTATTGATAACATGCCCTAAGAAAATAACTTCATCCAACCAAAATTCACACTTCTTTAGTTTGGCAAATAATTTCTTTTCTCTAAGTGTTTGCAGGACAATTCTTAAATGGTGTTTCATGTTCCAGTCTATTCTTTGAATATATCAAGATATCATCAATAAAAACCACAACAAAATTATCAAGGTAAGTCTTAAAGATTCAGTTCATTAGGTCCATAAACGCTGTAGAAGCATTAGTCACCCCAAATGGCATAACAAGAAATTCATAGTGACCATACCTTGTTTTGAATGCGGTTTTCTCAACATCTTCTGCTTTCACCTTCAACTGGTGATACCCAGATCTCAAATCAATTTTGGAAAACACTTGTGATCCCTGCAACTGGTCAAACAAATCATCAATACGAGGTAAGGGATATTTATTCTTTATTGTCACCTTGTTCAATTCTCGGTAGTCAATACACAAGCGTAAGGTTCCGTTTTTCTTTTTCACAAATAACACCGGTGCACCCATGGTGAAGTACTGGGTCGTATAAATCCTTTATCAAGTAAATCTTGCAACTGTTCTTTCAATTCTTTCATTTTGGCAGTAGCCATTCTGTAGGGAGTTTTAGAGATTGGCTGAGTGCCTGGCACTATTTCAATAGTAAACTTTATCTCCCTGTCCACTAATTCCTCTGGTAATTCATTTGGAAACACATCTGGAAATTCTCTAACAATAGGGATACTGTTCAATTCAACATTCTCAGATTGTTCAGATAGCACACAACACAAATAACCCTGGCACCCTTTCCTGATCAATTTACATTGTTTCATTGCAGATATCAAATAAGGTGAAGGCACTACTCTGTTACCCACAAACACAATTTATTCCTGTTCCGGAGGCCTAAATATAACTCGTTTTGTTACACAATCAATGGTGGCACAATATTTGGTTAACCAATCCATGCCCAGAATTATATCAAAATGTCTAAAGTCCAAGGGTAGTAAGTCTACACACAAAGTAGCATTCCAAATACGTATATCACAAAATCGACATATAGATGTACACAACACAGATTCCCTAGATGGAGCAGATACACACAATAAGTATGGCAGTGATTCTAGGGGTCTACCCAATCTAGATGCGAATGCATATGTCACGAAAGAGTGTGTTGATCCAGAGTCAATTAACACAAAGGCATCTTGATCGCATATAGAGATAATACCTGAGACAATGGTTTCGGCATTCCGTGTATCGCCCGGAACAAGTGCAAAAACTCTCCCTTGCCTTACAGTATCTCCGGTGATAGCAGGCCTCGCAGTAGTTCCCGATTTTGGGATCGATGCAGTTGAGCTAGCAACTATCTTTCCACTGTTCTGATTACAATCTCTGGCCATATGCCCCGTTTTACCACATTTAAAGCAAGCTCCTGATACACGGTAACAAACTCCACGATGCCTTTTACTACAAATATTGCACATTGGAAATATATCTCGGGAAGAATTTGAAGTACTCGGGGAGCCCGTATTCTGCTTCTTCGAAAATTTCTTCTTTGAAAAGGAGCCCTGTCTTTTACTATCTTTCCAGTCAGTTGTTGTTTTGGCCTGTCTGGCTATGTTAGCTTCTGATATTATGGCCCGATCTAGCACCCCAATATAGGTTTCCAGCTTGAGGACATTCACTCTCTCTAAGATATCATCGCGAAGCCCACCTTCAAAATGCCTCGCTTTCTTATAGTCGGTGTCGACCACATGTGGTGCAAATCTGGCCAACTCAGTGAACTTGGCCTCATACTCAACTACTGTCATGCTGTTTTGCTTAAGTTCCATGAACTCTGATACTTTCCTGTCATGAACACATTGCGGGAAGTACTTGTCATAGAAGATTTCCAGGAATTTCATCTACCCAATGTCTTTATGATGCTCACGCATTAACATCCACCACCTTCTTGCTTCATCTTCTAGCATAAAGGTGGCTAGAAGTACTTTCTATGTCTTTGAACAAGGAAACACTTCAAATAGTTTTTCGATGCCGAGAACCCACGCTTCGGCCTTCAACGGGTCTAATCCTCCATGGAACTGTGGCGGTTTCATTTTCTTAAACTCTTTGGTGAGAGCTATTATTCGGTCATCGTTCTATAAGTCTGGCACACGGGGTGCCGGAGGTGGAGGTGGAGGTGGAGGATGTGATTGCTGCTACTGTTGTTGTTGCCTCAATGTTTCTGCCATCCTATCCATTCTGGCAGTGGAGGACTCCTCTATCTCGTTACCTCTCGTTCTTACCATCTGATTAGACTTGCATTATTCTTTATACAAAAGTTTCACAAGTATGCATATACTAAGGAACATACATATCCACATAATTCGCAATGCAAGTCAATTACAAATATATAGCACATAATCATTTATCTCGAAGCATTTAAGCACATTCTTAATGTTTACAAATTCCTACTTATCATATGAATGCATCCTAGATCTTTTCTAGATGCTTATTGCTCTCTTGGACAAGTGTGTGAGTTATTGACTCGTGCTCTGATACCACTCTGTCATGACCCGAACCTGCCCCCATGGATTAAGGTCATAACTGGCCAGTAATCGAAAGATTACCTATGGCCTCAAACCCAAAAGAACATATTTCAAACAGAGTTAAGGGGCCAAAACAGAAGCAATTTTAAAAACTTTGTCCATAGAGCTATGCTTACATGATATAGCAAAATCATTCCAATTGTATATCATAACAACTCTCACCAAAAAGGAAATAACATATAAGTTTTACACAACAGGATCATTCAAGTCTTAGTCAGCCAAGCCTAAAGCTTACATATACAAAGGTGGTCCAACTTTTTCGCCAATCATAGCAAAATTATCATAAAAGAACAAAAGGGCAAAAACGAGTCTCGTGCGTGAGATGTTCGGGCTGACTCTCCAAAACTTCGAATGTTTCTCACATACTTTACTGAGGCTGGGTTTGGACATCTCTTGGCTCACCTACAGACACATGAATGAGAGTAAGCGAAAGCCCAGTGAATAACATCAAATAAAAAGATACATGAACGAAATTTGAAACTAATACATCAGACGGCCTTGGGCCCAATTCATGTTTCTATCTAGTGTGTCAAGCGATTACAGATCCAAACGTATCAAATGGCTTTGGGCCCAATCCGTTCATATCCGACGGCCTTTGGCCCAATCATTCATGTCAAACGTATGTTTGTCCACAATTCAAATTAACAAACTTATGAACTCAAATAGGAGTAAGCAATTGGACAAATAACATACTTCAAAATATTTTTACTAAGATATTACTCACAGTGTTCTGCTGGTGGATTCGTCCTTGTGCTAGACCCTACATAATACATAACACATATCAGGTCACAAACGATTCAATCTATTCTTAACTCATACATTCCTCTTAGGCCTCTTTCTTATCTTTTTAATCTATTCACAATGCTCAATGCATGCCTAAGAGTACTTAGAAATAAAAGAGAACGGAAAATGAAACACCAAACATCCTTTCAAAATTTCAGAAACAGGGTTTCCTGCTCGAGCGTAGCTTTGGCCGCTTGAGCAGACTCCTTTGGTCTGCAAAAGTACTGGTTACTTCATTTTTACGCTCGAGCGTGACCTCGGACGCTCGAGCTGAGAGTCAAAACACGTGGCTAGGCACTCGAGCACAACTCTTACCTGCTCGAGCAGACATCAATGTCTGCAAAACTTTTGGGAACTAACATTTCACGCTCGAGCGGCGCTTTCCTCACTCGAGCAGATATGCTAAATTCTGGAATTTCCAGAACTGTTCTTGGAGCTCAAACTTGATGTTCAAAGGTTCAAAACTCATGTTTTTGATACAAAAACATGGAAGGACATCATATAACACAAGAACATGAGTAATTTAGAACCAATTGACCAAAATCATGGTCCATTTCATAAATTATCTTGAATTCTTTTCATAAGTTTCAAAACCCATGCATTCAACTTCATACAAGCTCCATATTTTCATCAATCATGCATGCATGTTAACTTTTGACTCCAATCTTGTTTCAAGTGGTATAAATGATACTTATAATCATGAAACTCATGAAAATTATGCATGCATGTGAAATTTGGTGCCCAATTCATCATGTTCATCATGCCTCATGCTTGAGTGTGTAAGATCATGGCAATTCTATACATCCATAAGCATATAGACCTCAAATTCCTCATAATCAATTCAATCCATGCTCTTGATTACCACTTAATTTTGAATTCACAAAATTACAAACTTAAACTCATGATTCTATGCTCAATTACTCACCTAAGAGCTTCAATTCTTACAAAAGTAGTTAAATCTTGAGTGTAGCTTCCAAATTCACAAACTTTGAGCCAAAATGCATAATTCTTCCTCTTTCTCTCTCTAGAACCGACCCTCTCTCTCTCTCTAAAGTGTGATTTTTAGATTTTGAGTTCAAAAGGAATGAAGTTAAGTGTAGTATGGCCCTTATATATATATTTGCCTAATCAAATTGATTAAGGCTAAGTGATTGAGCTTAATTAATCGTTCTGAATCTAATTATTTTGATCCGAATCAATTTTTAATTAAACTTCACCATAGGCTCTAAAAATTACGCCAATCACAATGGCGTAGTCAATTTCGGTTTCTGTGGCTGATAAAGCCTTCAATTTTCAGTTCATAATAGTAAGTTGAACAGATTTTCCTACGGTGAACAGATAGAAATTCAAAACTACATATAATCATATAAATGACATTCAAAATCATATTAAACACATGATCACAATCATAATTAAGATCAATTGGCATAATACGGAACCGGGTTATCCCAAAAACAATAGTAGATTTGTGATGTTTTAACAATGAAAGTCAGTGATGTGCTCTATCTGAACCCATTAATTGTTGTTCTTGAACCTTCTTTCTTTTGTTTGGAACTTTGGATTTGATGATTCTACACTAGCACACATTCACATCATCCTTTTGTGTTTTTTTTTCCCCAAGTAATGTTACAATAATGAGAAAGACTATGGCACATACCTTTCAAAAGGTGTGTACCATATATACTTTATAATTATAGAAGAAAATGACATAATTTCATACTTTCTAAGTTATAATTAATTTTTTTTTTAAAAAAAAGTCATAACTAAACACAAAAAAGTTGTAACCAAAATTTCAAAATAAAGTCATAATTAAAAAAGAAAATTAGTCATAAATAAAGAAAAAAAAATGACGCAACTAAACGTACATCGAGTATGGGGGTGTGTATAGTAAAATTCTCCTAAGATAACAACTTTTTCTTATTAACACAACATTAAAAATAACACGACAACAAATTACACTTTTGGTGACTAAATTTTTAGTCGCCAAAAATTTTTGCCGACTAAATTTTTTGGTCACCCGTTTGATTATTGACTAATTGTCGGCAAAAGAATTGACGACTAATTTTTTTTTTTTAGTCACCGAAAGTCGCCAATTGGTGAGTAAAAATTTGGTCGCCCGAAGTTTTCAATAAATATGCTTTTTTGTTTTAGCGACTAAAATATTTAGTCGCCAAAAACCGTTGGTTTCTTTTTGGCTACCAATTATTTAGTCGCTAAAGACGTGACACGCCTTTTTGGCTATCAATTTTTTAGTTGCTAAAATCATGGTGCTCCTTTTGAGCTAATAATTTTTTAGTCGCCAAAAACTTTCATTTTTTTGGCTACTAACTGTTTAGTCGCCAACAAGTTTTCTTTTTATTTTTTAGCTACTATATGTTTAGTCGCCAAAAGCTCTATTTATTAATTTTTTTAAAATGCACAAATTGAATATTTTTTATTAATTTCTAAATTATATGCATTCCATTATCAATGCAACTTGTAACCTGTACATATACAGAATAATACATCTATCAATTATAATCTAATCCATTATCAATAATACCCATTTCATTATCAACTATCCAAAAATTTTAACTTGTAATATCATATTCTAAATATCATATAAATCCATACCAACCAAGTATAATCCATCTACATTAAATATTACATACAAAAACATTGGATTTCCAAAACAGAGGATTGTACAAAAATAAATGTTTTCCATATACAGAACAAATGCTCTTCGTACACAAAAAAAAAAAAAATCCACAATAGCCCACGCAAGAGTATTTTGTAAAAATAAATAAATAAATACATAAATAAAATTAAGGGGCATTTACATACAAGTCTCATTTTGTGAACTTATATTCCATTAAGTCCTAAATAAAATTATTTGCTCCTTCAAGTCCCATTAATTTTTAATAGCCCAATTTATCCTTCCAAGACCTCCTCATAGCTGCCAAACATCATTGTCGTTTTCATTCTCTCTTTCTTCACAGTTGCAATTTGAAGTTCTACACAACTTCAGTTCAACGAACATGGGTGATTCGAGTTCACAAGAGTAATCTGGGTCTTGATTCGTCGTTGATTGAAGCTCGATCAATCAATTTTACAGGTCACTTTTCGACTTCAAATCTGGATTTCAGTTCGAGATCATGACTTCTGCTCTTGAATTCATCTGCGACTCGCATCAAACCAGTTTTGAATCTGGTTTTTGTTCACTTGCGATGAAATCATACCTGGGCTGTTCTTTGGAGTTGTTTTGAACTCGATTCACTAAAATCAAATTCAAACCACGCTCAACTTTCTCAATCCTCGCCTCCTTTAGCGGCGAATCTGATTTCGGTAAAGCTCTCTCTCTCTCTCTCTCTTTAGTTGTATCGATTACATACATATGTATATATACACACATTTGTGTGTATATGAATCACTTCGTACTTCTGTAATTGAATCTTGAACTGTTTGGTTTCGAAATTTGCAGTGGTGACTCTGCTTGACTACGGTGCTGGAAACGTTCGTAGTGTTAGAAATGCAATTCGATTTCTCGGCTTCCACATCAAAGATGTATTGTTTATTCACTTCTTTCAATTGTATATATATATATATATATTTGAAAGTTTATTTTATTTTGTCTGGTTCTGTCTTGTTTCAATGCTAAAGAAGGGGCAAAATGTAAAGAAAAGACAATGTTAATTTATTTTTATTTAATTTTTTTCATTTATCTCTATTCTATTGTGCCTTGTAGGCTTGAATGAAATTTTTTACTTTATTCTCTTTATCTGAGGTTTCTAGGGACCAAAGGGAGCATCATTTTGAAATTGAGAACATTCTCAGTTTATAATATTCTCAATTTTAATTATGAAAAAAATTGACAAATTTCTCAAAATTGATAATTATAAATTTCTTAGTTTTGATAATATTCTTAGTTCATACTAGAAAAAATTGAGAAATTTCTTAGTTTTGATAATTATAAATTGAGAACATTCTCGGTTTTAAAAATTAGAACATTCTCAGTTTTGGAATTAAAGGGCAAAACATCTTTTTACCTATAAATAGGACTTAATGGTTCAAAAACTTTTTGACAGGACCTAAGCTACCACCAAATATGTAGATAGGACTTTTTGGTAATTAATTCCAAAATTAACAATTAACCATTAGCACTTATTCAATAAAATTAACATTTCAAATTATAACAATTATAAAATTAATAATTCTGATATATTATACTTTGCAAATTTTGAACACAAGCTTGTGCCATCCGCATACACAACAACACATCATCAAACTCCACCGATCTCCATAACAAAACCACATATATAGATACATGTATGTATACTAGTTGGACCCCCACGCACTCCGCGTGTGGGGGTCGCGACATAGATTAAATTAGTAGCCATTACTTCATTTTTCTTAATTTTCTAGATAAATGAAACCCATCCACATCAAGAACGGCTATACTTGCATGTGCACCAACTCACATCTACAAGAAAAAACATAAACCAAAAACTCATGGACAATATCTTCACGGTAGTCAAATAACATAAAAACCTCACATCTAACAAAAAAAAAAAAATACAGCAAATAAAATCCAATTCAAAACCAATATAACATACTCCAAAAATACAATTCAAAACCAATAAAAAGTTATATTTTTTGGTTTGAAGGGAATTGGGTTTGTTGAAAATTAGTTATCGCCGCAAAAGAGACCTTTTTTCCCCTCCAAATTTACTATAGTTTTGTACCATTCAAAACCTTTGAATCTAGAACTATTTGCGACTTCTCTATAATGCAGATTGTTTAAATGGGAAATACAACAATGCAGATTCTCATTGGATCACAAATCTACACTTCAATTACTTAAACAGTTTCGATGGGAAATATTCCAAGTTTTTGAACTTTCAAGACCCACCACACAACTTCTTGTCTTCATCACTCGAAACTATCTTTTGGATTCCTACATGTAATTTAAGAAATGAATATGCATGTCCAAGAATTTATGCTTTAGAAAGTGAGATCAACTATTTGCTTAAAGAAACTACCAAACAACATGCTCATACACATGTTGATATTAGCAAATAAAAGAAAATAATTCATTATCAAGAGAAATGAAAAGAAACCTATATATTAAGGCTCATAACTCTGTATAAGCTAAGACCAAACATTTGAATTCATAAGTGCCATGACAAATTATCAAACAAAAACCTCAACAGACTTCATTTTGGTGATGAGATGAAATTATACTTCTGTATTGGTTTTGAGGTTCTATGTTTGATGGAGAGAATCACCCCTGATATAAATGTCAACAAACTTGCATGTGCTCACAACGTTACAATGTTATTATTAGTACCACCAACACCAATCAAAACAATAGATTAGGGCTAAAAGTGCAAAGTAATAATTGGAATCTATATCTTACCTTTGATTTGGTGAATCATATGTTGGGATTTTTTTTTTCAATTTGGGAAAATAATTTCACATTCTGACTGTCAATTTCTGTGTGTTTATTCGTTTAAGCATATGGTCAAGAACATGGTGGATAAAAAGTTTCATATATGATTATCAATTTATGTGTGTGTTTCATTTTGGCATATGGTTGAGCACATGGTGGGCACACCATTAAACAGTTGTGAGAAACAAGTGAAGAGCTTGAATTAACAAGTTAAAAATAATTGCACAATAGACAAGAGGAAGAGAATGAAAAACAACAACAATTACAAGCATAGATAAAAAAAACAAGTTATATATAGGTTATATATCATCAATTTTCAATCAAAGATCTATAGATACATAGGTATACTTATATATATATATACATATATATATATAGAGGGAGAGAGAGCATACACTAGACAAAACATCAATGGAGTAGAGTTCTTCTTAGCGATGAAGCCTCTGGATCTTGCGGTTGTGGCAGTGGATCTATGAAGATCGGCGGAAGAGGAGGAGGCAGTGATGTGAAAAGATCGGCGGTACTTAGATCTATGAAGATCAGCGGCAACGGAAGATAAAGAGAAAATGAGAAGAGAGAGTGAGAGGGTAGTGACGGAGGTGGTAGCGGCGGCAGTGGTAGTGGTGACAGGGAATGAGAAGGTGCTCCGGTTGCCGACGAACGCAAAGAGAAGCGACAGTGAGAGAGGAAGGGGGGAGGAACAGTAGAGACGGAGACGGAGACAGAGAGAGAAAGGGAGAGAGATGTTGAAAATAAAGTGAGAGAGGCGCTGATTTGTTTAGGGTTTTGTTTAAAAACAATATATATATATATATATTATCTTATACAATTCGCGACTAAATATTTTGGTTGCCAATTAATTTTTTAAATCCCTCCAAAATTTGAAATGTTTCCCTCCAAATATTTTAGTTCTTTGGCGACTAAAATATTTTTTAATTGTTGAAAATAAATTTTTGGCGGCCAAACTTTTGGTTGCCAAAGATAAGATGTAAATTTATGTTTTTCATTCGGCGACTAAATAATTTTAGTAGCCAAAACTAACTATACAACGACTAAAATATGTTTTAGTCACTGAAAATAAATTTTTGGCTACCAAACTTATGGTTGCCAATGATAAAAAGTAAATTTTTGTTTTTCATTCAGCGACTAAATAATTTTAGTAGCCAAAACTAACTATACAGCGACTAAAATATTTTTTAGTCGCTGAAAATAAATTTTTGGCGACCAAAAGATAAAAAGTAAATTTTTATTTTTCATTCGGTGACTAAATAATTTTAGTAGCCAAAACTAACTACATAGCAACTAAAATTTTTTTTAGTAGCCAATTGTTGCATTTTTAGCGACTAAACTTTTTTTTAGTTGCTAATAATCGATATACCCTGACAAAAAAAAAATTTAGTAGCTAAATATTATACTTTTGCCGACTAATATAAATTTTGGCCTCCAATTCCATAACTTTTGGTGACTAAATTTTTTTTAGTCGCCAAAAGTGCATTTTGTTGTAGTGGTATGAGTGGTAAAACTTACTATATTAATGCAATATTAACACATAAAATAATAAACAAAAATGCAATATTAAAACATGAAATTTTAAATAAAATGTGGTAATTAAAAATAAAGAGTCATAGTTTTTTTTTTTACTACATAGTATGTGGTTTTTGTCATTGTCTATTGAGTTTTTGATCACATGGGTTTGAGAGACCTACAAAAGTTTGGATTCATCTCATGAAAAATGGTTATGTTTGATTGTGTAATCAAATTTTGTTTTCTTAGAATTTATTTATTTATTAATGTATCTCACATTTCATCAAATTTAAATTTACACTATAAATTCAAATTATTAATACTTTTCTAATATTTTATTTGTTTGAATACCTAACATTTTTTTTTTTGTGTGTACAATGTGTTAACTAATCTATCAACTTTGATTAAAGCTTGGAAGTTGAGAATTCTTTTTTGGTACGGGTAAGGAATATCGGCCGAAAGTGGAGGGGTGAGGATAAGGAATGACAGCGGGAGTTGTGGAGGGTGAGGCTAGGTTGTCTGTCGGTGGGAAATAGCGACGGAGGCAACAAAAAATGGCTTTTGAGTGGGTGGCTGTATAGTGGGTATTATTTGGAGTATTCAAAGTGATTTTAAAAAAAAAATAATAATAATAATAAAAATTCAAATTTGGACACGGGATGTGTTGAGAAATAGGGTGTCCAACCAAAATATTAGAGTGCTGTTAGAGTCACCCATTGAAGAGGGATAATTCTATTTTCACACATCAATCTTCTCAGTTTACACACTTAATAAAAATTTCTAATAATATAATTTTGTCTTAGAATAAAAATACTATAACATCCTCATCTTCTTTTACTCAAACCCTAATTCTAAAATATCACAACCATTTTCTATCGCCAGCGCCACCTCTCTCATCTGCCATCTTCTCTCATCGCCTCTTTCCCTCTTCGCCTGTGATCACTTTTTGCCATGAATCATACACTATCACAAGTTTTCCACCGCGAACACTCAAACGTTGACTGTCGAGGTCTATGATGGAAGGGGATGAGCTAGAAGTGGCGGTGGTGGTTGCGATGGAGGGTTGAAAGTGGTGGCAACGACAATAAAAGAGGTGTGGGTGAATGAAAAAAAAGGAAGAGAAGAAGATTATGTTTAATCTAGTTTTAGAATATGTTTTTAAAAATAAATAAATAAAAACTTCTCATTTCAATATGGTTTTATCTTTCCAGAGATTAAAAAAAATAAAAAATAAAAATTAAAAAATATTTTTTTGATATTTATTTTTGTCAAATTAGTTTATAATTTTCTCAAAAAAATTTTAAAAAATTGATTCAAACATTGAAACCAAACATTGCCTTAGGGTTTTAAAATTAAAAAAAGAGGATAATATTGGAATATAAAGATGTGTACTAAGAATTTATAATTTTATAATGTGTGTATTGAGAAATTTATTAAATATGTGTATAGAGAGAAATTAATGTGTGGAAATAGAATTATCCATTGAAGAGTGCTTGAATTGATCAAATTAAGACAGTTTTGCCCCTTTCTTTGTTTCCATATGCTTTTGTAATGGGCCGTGGGGCTACCATTTCTTATTCATGAGTAGAAAACAATGGAAGGCATTTCTTCAAGGGTGTAATAATAATTCAAGCACTTAATAATAGTAATAAGTGTTTCAAATATAATTGCAAAGCCCACAACACAAAGGCACAAGTGGTGCACATGCCAACCAGTACATGCACTCAACACAACTGTAAACAACAGTAATGTTGTTTATTCATATACCCAAAAAAAAAGAAAAAGAAAAAAAGACAGCATTAATGTAATGGGTTTTACCATTAATGTACATCTTCAATGCAGTGTTTAAATCTTTAATGAACTGCTGATAATTAAATTGACAAATCAAATAATAAGATAAGATAGTATAATCTTAAGTTTAAATTTGAAATTGAGAAAACTTAAGGGACTGTATGTTGTTATGATTTGAGTGATTTATTTTGTAAGGACTCTTCGTATATATTATCTATAAAAATATTAAGTTGATTCAATAGTTGTTGTCTTTTCCATTTTATTGTTTGTGTTAAAAAAATAGATAATCTATTTTCAAAAATATACTTATCATCTATTTTTTTAGAGACAAATAAGATAAAAAATAAAAAAATAGCAATTATCAGATTAATTTAATTTTTTTCATGTATGATATATATATATATATATAGGATGGGAGATGCTGCTGTGCATTAACGTACAGCAGCAACTGCTGTGGGCCTGTTCGGCGTCGTTTTGACCGAATACAAAGCATTGATGTCTTTGCCTGCAAAAAAAAAAAAAAAATCGCCTTTACCTTTTTATTTTAAATATTATATTATAGATTGTTTTATATTTGATATGTATGTAAATAAATAATATTAAAATGGGTTTGATTTTTTCCAAGTTAGTCATCAAATTTGAGAGAGTGTTTGTGTTTGGTGAGTTCATTTTGAAGTTCGCTTCGATAATCTAAACTGTGCATATTGTAGGACTCGTTTAGTAGACTATTCATGTAAAAAATAAGATAATCAGATATCAATAGTCATATATTTGAATTATATTTGTTTTAAAATAATGAACGACAAATATAAATTCAAAAATAGCTATCCATTCTTTATAATATAAATATATCAAAAATATAATTATTGACATTTGATTATTTTGATTTTTTTCCATGAAGATTCTACTATAAATCTTAAAAAATAAACGGTTTAGATTACTAAGATTGGCGCTAAAATAGATCCATCAATCTCAAATATTATCTCAAGTTGAGATGACCAAACTGAGAAAAATAGGTTTGGAATATGTAAAAAATACAAAAATATATATAATGTGTATTAAAATCATAATTTTTTTTTGGTTATTATTTAATTTTTAAACAAACACCTCGTCAGCAAGATTATTATTATTATTATTATTATTATTATTTGGGTATTACGCAACTACCTCAAAATTGAAATGTATTAAAAATTAAATATTATTTTTTATTCATTAAATTGACTCTAAAATAATAAACCACAATATTCCATTATGTTAAATAGGAAACAATTTATAATAAAAATATAATATTTAAAATGAAAAGGCAAAAGGATAGTTTTTTATATTCCCTTTGAGGATAAACTATCAATAAATATGTAAAATCATCGCTAAAAATAATTTTTTGTGACGATTTTTTGCATGTTGCTAAAAATTGACAATTAACGATTTTTTTGTCACGATTTTTATAAATTGTGGCTAAAATTTACAATTAGTGACGTTTTTCTGTGACGAATTTTTCAAATTATCACTGAAAGTTGAAAATTGGTGACTTTTTTTTGTGACGATTTTTTAAATTGTTGCTAAAACTTATAATTAGTGACATTTTTTGTGACAAATTTTAAACTGTTGCTGAAAATTAACAATTAGTGACATTTTTTTAATAGTATTTAATGAAAAATGTCGTTAATTATCATAAAAACTATTGGATAATAAATCCACTACGTAAATCACCCTTTATTTTAAGGGTAAACTACCAATAGGTCCTACTTTGGAGACTTATTACCCAATAGGTCCTACTTTAGAGACTTATTACCCATTAAGTCCTATTTGATATAATTTATTAAGTGATAAAGATAAATTTATCAGTCCTTTTTTTTATGAATAATTTTATAGTGATAAATTTATCAGTCTCTTTGTTTTATGAATAAATTTTTAGTGATAAATTTATCACTCTCTTATTTTTATAGTGTTAAATTTATTAGTTAGGACCTGTAGGTAAATAAGTCTAGTTAACAGGACTAATTGGTAAGTACCCCTTATTTTAATGCAGTCAAGGATGTCAATGCCTTGTATTTGGTCATAACGGCACCGCATGGGCACACAATAGTTGTTGTTATGCTTCACGCACAACATTTGCCATCCCTATATAGAAGATCTTACAAAATAAATGATTCGGACCATCAAATTGAACTCTTATGGACTTTGAAGACCTCTCAACTTCTCTAAAATTCAAATTTAAACTTAAAAGGAGTCAAACTCCATAATAAATTATCATTGTAGAAATACTTGAATCAGTAAGACTACGTTTGGCAGTGCAATAATTAGTAGATGCACATACAACGTTCAAAGAGGGGATCAAGGGATATTGTTGTGACGTGTTGTGGTGCCCTGGTAGGATTTTTTTCGAGTATTTTTTTTTTTATAATCTAAACCGTTCATATAATAGTATTCATTGAGTAGATTATTCATGAAAAAAATAAAATTAATTGGACATCTATAGCTCCGTAATAAGAGTACACTTATTTTCTTAAAAATAAACGGTTAACATAATTTTGATAATTTTTTAAAAATAATTACAATATGATCATAGGGTTGTAGATTTCCTATTAACTTAATTTTTTGCATAAATGATATACTCGACGAACTCTACAATATAAATGATTCAAATGATCAAAAAAAACTACCAATCTTTTCATGGTACACTCTAATCAATTATATATATTCTTTCTATTCAAATCTTTTCATCTTCTTCCTCAAATTTCAATTATTTTCTCTTCTTCTTCTTACTCACTCCAAAACTCCAATCCATCCCCGCCAAACTCACCATTATCATCAACATCATTTTTTTAAAATTATATTGTTCTTGCAAATAGAAGAAAGTTTGAACATAATTAAACAAGGAATGAGAGTAATAACCAAAACAGTTTTTTGAAACAATCCATTAAAGAGGAGGTAAGAATTCACATAAATATCAAAATATATTTTTTGATTTATATATATATATTTACATAAAAGTGAATATTAAGTCTATTTTTTGTTATTATTGTTCGGACTTTCATAACTAAATAATTTCACTTTGTTCAGTAGTGTACAGCCAAACAAAGTGAATTTGTTCGGTTATGAATTTCTACACAATAATAACAAAAAACAGGTTGAATATTCGTCGTCCTTCTTTGCTGTTCTCCTCTTCCTTCGCCGGTGCCATCTTCACCGATACCATGTTTTTTGAACGTGTTCTATGTATGTACGTGAACAAAAGAAAAAAAATTTGAAAGCAATTTGAATTTTTAAATTTGTTTTATTTGGGTGTACCTCAAAAGGTTAATTTAGGAAAGAAATAGGGTGTACTAAGAATAAATTATAATTCTAAATAATTTCATAAGATATATTAAAAAATTAAAATCACTTAAATAACTTTTGGATGTAAATAGAATCCCCCATTAAGAGTGTCTTATTTTAGTGCATGGGTTAATGGGTATTTACAACACTAAACTAAAAATTGGGTCCATTTGACAATATGGTGAGTCGACTTACGAACTCTTGCCCATGTCACTCGGGAAAACTGACTCGGTCTCAAAATAAAAAAACGTTAATTATATTAAATTTCTCTTTTAACTATTAATAAATATAATTTTACGTTTATTTATAAACTTATGTATATTGAACCCTTTAATTAGAAAAACAGTATAAACGCTCCCTTTTGAAGTTAGTCTGATACATTTTATAGGTAAATAAAATATACAAATTCATAAATAAAATAAGTTAATATCCACTAATAATTGAGAAGGTAAGAAACTATTAACTAGGTCCTCGAAAGACAAGTATTTGTAAATTAAACCGAAGTTTCTCTTTGATTCTTATAATTTTAATTTGAACAATTTGATTCCTTTCGTGATGTGTTGTTAACATTTTGAATGGAAAAAAATCACATGCAAAATTAAAAAAATCAAAGTGGAATTCAAAATAAACTATAGGGACAACCAATATAATATATAGCCCTATAGTTTATTTTAAATTTACTTCCATCCTCTAGTTTTACACAATTTTTTTCGTTCTAAATTCTAACAAGAGTTAAATTCATTTTACTCCATTGTGATTTGGGATTGGAGCACTTTACTCCCCTATCGTCCAAATATAGCCAGAAAGTTCCCATGTGATTTTGGACTAAAGTTCTATTATTAGTTTTTTCATCCAAATTAACGGAAAGTGTATTACACATACCATTTTTTAGAGTGGGTTTTATTTTTTGAAAAATTAGAATGAAATTAATATAACAAAAGGATAATTTTATCCCCATTTTCTCTAAACGTAAAATTAGATTACTATGTTAATTAAAATAAATTAAATTAATTAAAATATAATTAAGAATTGATCTAAAATATGAAATATAATTAATAATTTATTTAAAATATAAAATATAAAATAATTAAGAATTGATCTAAAAAGTAATTAAATTAACATTAGATTAACATGTTAGAAATTATAATAAATAATTAAGAATTTAGGATTAATTGTGATCTCAAATATATTAATTAAAATTAGATTAAAAAGTTAGTAATTACAATAAATAGTTAAATATTTAGGATTAATTGTGATATAAAATATAATTAAATTAAAATTTAAGAAATACAATAAATAATTAAGAATTTATAATTAATTATGATTTAATTGAATTAATACTAGACATTAGAAATATGTGTATGAGAGACAAGAGACAAATAAAATAACAAAAAATATAGAGTTTGGGGTATTATAGTCATTTCTTATCAATAGTTAACGATTTTTTTTTTTTTTATCAGCCAAAAAGTAACTTTATTGATGAATAAATGAGCAACTATTTGGATTACATCAACAAAGATGAGGAAATGCAAAGAGCATCACAACAGATCTACACTATCCCAACTATGCTAGCACCGCGTGGCCTATTCAATCATATGTTACCACATCTCTAAAGTTAGTGAGAGACCAACAATACAAAAAAGAGAACAAAAACATAAGTAAAACAGAGCTATTAAAAACAAACAGCACATTCCATGGGCCAGTCTCATTAGCATAACACCCCTACTCAATACATCACAGCTCCTCCCAAACACATCCTAATTTGTCTCAAGTTGAGGATGAAGTCATTGGTTGTAAAATGAAAATCCTTCCAGAGTGGTTTTAACCATAGAGTTATTCTAGTTAACGGTGTTAACGATTATATCAGGGCCGGTCCTAAGATTTATGAGGCCTTAGGCAGGTTTTGAAAGTAGGACCCTCTTACATATATTTTTTTTAAAAAAAAATTACAGATAAAATAATAAGTTACCAATAATTTTTTTATTATTTAATAGCTACAAAAAGTTTCCTTACTCATATAATTATTAAAATTTATTTTTATATATTAAGATACGAAAAAATCATTACAAAAACTCAGAAAAGATAAAATAGCGTCTTGTTGTTTTATAGTGTAGCAAAAATCAACACACACAACATAATTCACTGATATCTGATAACGAAATGATTATGTTATTGTAATATGATATCTGATAACACAATCATAATTCACACAAATCACAATCCACTAATTATTTGACAACAAAACACAAATTATTGGGAAAAAAAATGGGAGAAAAAAACTAAAGCAAAATTATTCAATTAAATTATGAGAAAAAGAGAGGGCAAAAAAATTAGGGCAAACAAAATTAAAGAAAAGAAATTAGGGTAAAATTATTCAATTATAATATGATAAAGAGAGATGGCAAAAAAATTAAGATAAAGTTATTTACTTTATTAAAATCTTGACATTAGACTCTATTTGTACTCATTATATCATACATATTTGTTTGGACTAATTATATAAATTTTTAATTAGGCTTAACAATGATTATATATATATATATATATATTTTTTAATTTGGTCCAATAGATTATTTTGAACGACCTTTTAGACGGGGCCTCAAACAATAAAAAAAAAAGATTAAATTTTAAACTTTTAATATAATATAAAACTAATAAATTTGCGACCTTATTATTTTGGGCTAAAATTTAGGGCCCTAGGCACAGGCCTTGGTGGCCTTATTGTTAGAAGGACAAAATTTATTTTACCTGATGGAGTAATTACATTAAAACAAAGTTGAAAGTGTGGAGTTTAAATTGTTAAAATAAAAAAATAAAAAATAATAAAAAAAAGAAGACTACAAGAATTAAAATGACACTTCGTTTAAACTATAAAACTAATATTAATTACCCATTTTTAAAAATAGGTGATCAGGGTCTTCAACTGAAATATCTGGAGACGACAACATGCAATCTTATTCCCATTTCTTAAAAAAAAGAAAAAAGAAAAGTAGTTTATGCTACTTGAAGTCACACAGTTTGAAAGATATATTGATCATGGATTTGCATCATATATATATATATATATATATATATTCTTGAAATTCTCTACAATATTTGATTGTAACATCCTAGCTGTGTGAGAAAGCATTCAACATCATGAAAATGATTCAATAGATATTGACTTTACTGGTGATTGGTTGCCGAGAAGACCAAGAAAAGGAAGGGAAATTCCGATTATTATTATTATTATTATTATTATTATTTTGATCAGGCCATTCAATTCATATACCCTTTCTCTTTTCTATCTTTCTTGCCAACCAAACAGTGTCAAACAAACTCTATCTTCAATCCAACTTACCCAACAAAGGGGTGTTTGCCATGAAAAATTTTAGTCTCTTTCAAGCTAAAATCAACAAAAAGATAAAATAGATTAAAATAGTTAATAAGACAAAATGTCATATCAAATCCATAATTATTTCACTTTTTCTCTCACAAACATTACATTCAATTACAAAAAAAATCCAATCATCTTCCAAAACATAAAAATCTTAACCTACTAAAATAGTCAAAAACTAAAATAGTCTATTAAAATAGTAACTTTCCAAACACCTACAAAGTTCATATTTTTGACAAGTATACACACCAAAGTTCGGCATTAAACTTTATAATACAAAATCATAAAATAAGCAAAGGTATTAAGAATCTAACTCAAAACCATATAGATATCTACTACAATCTTCTCTACCCTACTGTACAACATTTCTAAGAAATATATTCTGAATTCACCGATTAATTTTCTACCTTAAAAGAGACCTGCATATATTACTAATTAGTATACCTCATGTGTAATCATTGTTTTAAATGACACTAACAGCAATCTGATCATATAACAACCCGATATCAAACAGTATTAGTTAATATCGGTATCAGAAGGTCAAAAAAGTAGTGCTTATCGTTTGTTGTGCAGTGGATTTGATCCTGTAGGAACCTTTCGCTTCTCGGACTCAAAATCTCTATCCACCGGAGTGCTAGATGAAGCATGAAAGACTGTTTGGTTTCCAGAAGAGAGGCTGGAGATGTCCGTCGGCTGGACGGCTTGAGCAGTCGGAGAAAAGAGGAGGAGAGAGGCAACAAGCAGGCAGATGTGAAAGTGATTCATATTTGAAGAAAGTGTTTTAGAGAGAGAGGACGAGGGGGAGGTGGTGGGATTAGCTGTTGATTATATATGGACATGGTTGCTCCATATCTATAGTAGTTGAATGTGTACACTACGTAATAAGTTTTTAAATTTTATTGATCGATATTATCCAATATAGATTAATATATAACTATAATATTGTAATAAATTCTCATATAATTACTCAAAACTATGGTGATGGCACCTAAAGTTTTGTGTGCTAATTATTTTTTAGCCATTGGATTTAACAAGATATTATGTATGAAAAATGACCACTAATGATAGACTCCATTTGATTTTGATCAGAGTGTGATGAGTAACTTGGATGTGAAATTTTTGAATACTTGGATGAAACATAGGATCATAAAGTGGTGATAGCACCTAAATTTTTGTGCTAATTATTTTTTAGCCTTTGGATTTAACATGATATTATGTATGGAAAATGACCAATAATGATAGACTCCGTTTGATTTTGATCAGAGCGTAATGAGTAACTTGGATGTGAAATTTTTTAATACTTGGATGAAGCATGGGATCATAAAGTGGAATGAGGTTTGGGTGGGGGTGGGGGTGGTGCGGGTCACAATTCAATTGGGACGGTGACATGAGGATTGAAAACAAAGATTATATACATTGGGAAAACTTGGAGGGGAAGTGAAGGCTTGATTGCGGCTTTGAATTAGTGGAAGGACCATAATGCCCAAGGCCTTGGGCTTTCACACTAAATTAACAAAATTTGCCAATCAAAAGGGGCAAAGCATAGATGTGCCAATTAATACATCAAGGGCATTTTGGACATCAAAAATTAAAGTCATATGCCGATGTACTCTATTTTCCTTTTTTATGTTTTTCTTTTTGTTCTTTTTGTGAATTAGCAAAATATTGAACATTATGGGTGGGGTGGTAGTGGGGCCAAGGGAGTTTTTTTTTTTTGAATTGCTGAGGGTTGTGTTGGGTATATCTTCTTAGTAGAGTATGAATCCAATTGGTTTATTAAAATATTTAATTTCATTTGGTGTTGATTATAATATATTTTTAATATATTATATCTAACTTTTAGAGGTCCAATGGTTTTTAATATTCAGTTTAACAGCAGTTAGGGTTTTGATAAAAAGTCAAAGACTTAACAATATATATTGATATTGTTTTATTTTTTTGTGGAGAAGAAAAAAAAAAAAAACAAAAAAGGCAATCGTTTAACTTGGAGCAGCAGCAGTTTTTGATCATGATTTGGTAGGTTAATTTGTGAAGGTGTGGTTGTGTGTATTTGCTTGGCGCTTCACTTTGCTATTTTCATCCGAAAAAGGTTTTGCGGTGGAAATTAATTTTGGTTATTATTTTGGGTCTTCTACAATTCTGTTCCGAAGATTTTGTTCATCTATTTGGTGAGATCTTTCCTCTTATTTATTTGTGATTATTTGGAATTCACCTACGGGTGGTTTTGTGAGACCAATTGTGACTCGTTTGTAATCGTTTAGAAACTCTTTGGTTGATAGTAAAATAAGATTTCGATCTTGTGGACATACCTCACATTAAGGGAACTACGTAAAATTCTTGTGTCGTTGTTGATTTAATTTTTCCATATTAGTTTTTATTCTCATTGATTAATTTACTTGTGGGAAATCATATATTTTCTTAACAACTACTATCAGAGCTTACGGTTAATTTGAGTTTATTTTTTTTGTGTAAATTATTGGAGGGGAATGTGGGTCGTATGTCTAGCTTTAATGGAAGCAATTGGGTAACTTGAAAAACCTAAATGGAGGACCTATTATTATGTAAAGATTTGTATGGACCTATTAAGGGTCATAGTGGTAAACCTGAGGGTATGAAAAATGATGAATGGAAGAGGCGTAATCGAAAAGCCGTTGGTGTTATCCATCAATGGATTGATGGCAATGTGTTTCATTATGTTGCTATTGAAACTTCAGCACATAATTTATGGAAAAAATTAGAAAGTCTTTATGATAAAAAATCAGCTACAAATAAAGCCTTTATGTTTCAAAAGTTAGTTAATTTAAAATATAAAGAAAACAGTCATATTCTGGAACATTTGAATGAATTAAAGAGTATTGTTAACCAACTTGCTTCTATGAAAATTATTTTTGATGATGAGTTGGGCTTTAATGTTACTTAGTTCTTTGGCCGAAAGTTAGGAGACTTTGGTTATGACAATTAGTAATTCAGCGCCTGATAAAGTTGTCACAATGAGCCAAGTCACTAATAAGTTGTTGAATGAAGAAACTAGAAGAAAATCAACGGGTTCCTCTTATTCGGAAACATTTGTTGTGAGAGGCCAAAGCAAAATAAAGGAGAGGAGTAAGACTCCTCATGATTGTGATCAAAGCGACAAATCAAGAGATGGATCTTTTTCAAAGAAAGACATTGAGTGCTATTATTGCCATGAGAAAGGGCACATAAAGCGGGAATGCCGAAAGCTCAAGAACAAGGAGAAAATGCGTGACAAAAGTGTGGATAAAAAACAAGAAGACCCAACGGCAATTACTACTGATGATCTCATGGTCGTTCATGAAAATGATTGTATCAATTTTGTGGGCCAAAAGAGCAATTAGGTGATTGATTCCGGTGCTTCTTTTCATGTGACTTCTCGAGTTGATTTCTTCACTACCTACACCAAAGGAGATTATGGTTGTGTTCGAATGGGTAATGAAGGTTTATCCAAGATTATTGGCATGGGTGATATTTGCTTGGAAACAAATTTGGGCTGTAAGTTGTTGCTTAAAGATGTGAGGCATGTTCCTGACATTCAACTCAATTTGATCTCTACTGGGGAAACTAGATGATGAAAGCTTCAACAACAAATTTGGCGATGAAATATGGAAGCTCACAAAGGGTTCTTTGGTGGTGACTAAGTGCAAGAAGAGTCATACACTTTATTCGATGGAAGAAAAAATTTGTAAAGGTGTTGTCAATGCACTTGAAAATGATACTTCTACTGAATTTTGGCACAAGCGACTTGGCCATACGAGTGAAAAGGGGCTACAAGTTTTGTTTAAGAAAGAGCTTCTACCCGATTTAAAAGGTACATATCTTAAAACTTGTGTTCATTGTTTGGCAGGTAAACAATATAGAGTTTCTTTTCATAAAAATGTTGCTTCTAGAAAAGAAAATGTTTTGGAGTTGATTCATTCGGATGTTTATGGTCCTTTGAAAGTTAGAAAACATAGTGGTGTACTTTATTTTGTTATTTTCATTGATGATTATTCAAGGAAAGTTTAGGCTTTTATACTAAAAACTAAAGATCAAGTTCTAGATGTATTTAAGCATTTTTAGGCCATGGTTGAAAGAGAAACAAGGTAGAAATTGAAGTGCATCTAAACAGACAATGGTGATTAATACATTGGGCCATTTGATGAGTATTGTCGCAGTCAAGATATTCGGCATCAAAAGACAGTTAAGAAGACTCCTCAACAAAATGGCGTTGTCGAGAAGATGAACTGCACCATTGTGGAAAGAACAAGGTGTCTGCTTTCACATGCTAAATTGCCAAGATCCTTTTGGGTTGAGGCAATGAGGGCAACGGTTGACGTGATCAATTTGTCTCCTTCCTATCCTTTGAATGGTGATGTTCCTAAAAGAGTTTGGATCAACAAAGATGTGTCTTATAAGCACTTGAGGGTGTTTGGTTGCCAAGCTTTTGTTCACATTCTAAAGGATGAAAGGTCCAAGCTTGATAGCAAGTCAAGACAATGCATTTTGCTTGGCTATGGACGTAATGAATTTGGTTATAAATTGTGGGATCTGGTCGACAAGAAAGTTATTCGAAGCTTTGATGTTGTGTTTCTTGAAGACCAAACAATTGAAGACTTTGGCAAAGGTGATCAACCGGAGCCAAAAACTAGTGATCTCATTGACATGGATCCATCTCCTTCATCTTCGGTGGATGATGAAAATAGGGGAGATATGCAGTCACCTATTAAAGATGTGGAGGATGATGCTAATCCTAATGAAGTTGAACCAGAAATTGAGGAAGAGCATCCAACTTAAGAACCGACACCACAACTTGAGTTGAGGAAATCTACAAGGGACCGACAACTTTCGAGAAAGTATCCTCCCAATGAATTTGTATTGATTTCCGATCAAGGGGAGCCCGAGAGATACCAAGAAGCAATTGAGTATGCAAAGAAAGATTATTGGAAAAAGACCATGGAAGAGGAGATGAATTCCTTGCTTGAAAATCAAACTTATGATTTAGTGAAGTCCTAAGTGGAGGAAAATTTTGAAAAATAAGTGGGTTTTCAAATTGAAGAATGATGGCAAGAATTTGAGGTACAAAGCATGTCTTGTTGTGAAAGGCTTTGGGCAAAAGAAAGGTATTGACTTTGATGAGATTTTCTCGCCGGTTGTGAAGATGTCTTCTATTCGGGTCGTATTTGGCATGGCCGCAAGTATGAACCTTGAAGTTGAGCAACTTGATGTGAAGACCGCATTTCTTTATGGTGACCTTGAAGAAGAAATTTACATGGAGCAACTGGAATGTTTTGTAGAGAAAGGGAAGAGAAATTTGTTTGCAAATTGAATAAAAGTTTGTATGGCCTCAAGCAAGCCCCGTAGCAATGGTACAAAAATTTGACTCTTTCATAATGAATAATGGTTTTTCTAAAACCATTTCGAACCATTGTGTGTTTGTGAAAAAAATTTCGGATGGCAAATTTATTATTCTTTTGCTTTATGTTGATGACATGTTAATTGTGGGTCAATATTATACTATGATTAACAAGTTAAAATTAGAGTTGAGCATGTCGTTTGCTATGAAAGATTTGGGACCGACAAAGCAAATATTTGGTATGAAAATTGTTCGTGATCGCAAAAAAGACTGATTTGGTTGTCTCAAGAAAACTACATTGAAAAAGTTCTTGAGAGGCTCAACATGAATAAATCAAAGTCGGTTGGTTGTCCGCTTACGGGTCACTTCAAGCTTAGTTCGAATCAATGTCCTACAAGCGAGAAAGACAAGGAAGAGATACTGAAAATTCCTTATGCTTCAACGGTTGGTTCTTTAACGCACGCCATGGTTTGTACAAGGCCGGATATTGCTCACGTTGTTGGTGTGGTGAGTCAGTTTCTCTCTAATCCGGGTAAAGAACATTGGGCAATGGTAAAATGGATTCTAAGGTATCTTCGAGGGACTTCAAAGGTGTGTTTGTGTTTTGAAGATGGTAAGTCGATGCTTGATTAGGTCACGGATTTTGACATGGCCGGTGATGTTGATTCTAGAAAATCTACTTCAGGGTATTTGATGACATTTGCAGGGGGAGTTATGGCATGTCAATCTAAATTACAAAAATGTATTACTCTCTCAACTACCGAAACTGAATTTATTGCCATTACGGAAGCTTACAAAGAAGAGTTATGGTTGAAGAAATTTTTGCAAGAGTTGGGTTTGAAGCAAGAAATGTATGTGCTTTATTGTGATAGTCAAAGTGCTATTTATTTGAGTAAAAATTTTACTTTTTATTTGAGATCAAAACATATTGATGTGAGATACCATTGGATTCGTGATGTGTTATATTCGAAATTATGGCAACTCGAAAAGGTTCACACGGATGATAATATTTTGGATATGTCGACTAAGACTTTGTCAAGGGACAAACATTTGAAGTGTCGAACATTGGCAGATATGGTTGATGTCTCCTCCTAAATCGGTAAGGGGAGAATTGTTAGGTATACATTCTTAGTGGAGTATGGACCCAATTGGTTTATTAGCATATTTAATTTCGTTTGGTGTTGGTTACAATATATTTTTAATATATTATATCTAACTTTTGGAGGCTCAATGGGTTTTTAATATTCAGTTTGATAGCAGTTAAGGTTTTGATAAAAAGCCCAAGATTCGACAATATATATATTGGTATTGTTTTGTTTTTCCATGAAGAAAAAAAAAAAGAAAAAAAAAAAGGCAGTCGTTTAACTTGGAGCAGCAACAACAGTTTTTGATCATGATTTGGTGGGTTAATTTGTGAAGGTGTGGCTGTGTGTATTTGCTTGGAGCTTCACTTTGCTATTTTCATCTTAAAAAGGTTTTATTGTGGAGATTGATTTACGTTATTATTTTGGGTCTTCTACAATTATGTTTCAAAAACTTTGTTCATCTATTTGGTGAAGTCTTTCCTCTTATTTATTTGTGATTATTTGGAATTCACCTAAGGGTGATTTTGTGAGACTATTTGTGTCTCGTTTGTAATTGTTTGGAAGCTCTTTGGTTGATAGTAGAATCGAATTTCGATCCCGTGGACGTACCTCACATTGAGGGAACCACATAAAATTCTTGTGTCACTGTTGATTTAATTTTTCCACATTAGTTTTTATTCTCATTGATTGATTTACTTGTGAAAAATCATATATTTTCCCTAACAGGTTGAACCCTAATAAGACTATTATCATTTGACCACTGAGACAACTCCAATGCTCACCGAGTCTAGTAAAAATAGGAAATGAATTTAGGAGTCTCGATTCAATTCAAAGAAAAGATAGGTACACCCATGTGCACTTTTGAACATACATTTATAGAGTGAGTAAGTGTGTCGAGTCCACGCACATGTCCACACACTCACTCTCTCTATGAGTGTGCATTTGGAAGTGTAACATGTAATTGGAGCAAAGTTTTTTGGGTGAATAATTGTAGCAAAGTTGTTCAATTAATATCATTAAAATTTGGAAACACCCATCTTGAAATTAGTTAATGACATCTTGAGTTCGGATTTATTAAAATTGAATATATCAACTTTGCAATGAAATTGATCCATTATTATACTAACTTGTACTTATTTCGGTAAACTAAACTATTCATTTTACATAATTAATTAAGAAAATTATCTATATAAAAAATCAAGTTGATCCAATATCGATTATCATACTATTAAACTATTTTTGTTTGTATAGTTTTAAAAATAGACCATCCATGTATTATAACATATATGTGATTTAATTATATAATTATTTATGTCAAATCAATTTAATTTTTTGTATGCATATTCTTCTCAGCTTGTCATATAAGATGAATGGTTTATAAAATGTAGCTAGTGACAGTGAGTTGAGTCAAAATGCCTAATCATATGCCTAGTTCATTAAAATTGAAAAAATAAATAAATTACACTAGATATTTTAACTAGCAATCATTATATACCTAGTGAGTTAGAAATGCTCTAAGGAGTCATTGCAGCACTTCACAAATTTAAGAGCTTAGGGAGGATGTTGGAGATGAAAATTCGGAAAAAAATGTGCTGCTGGAAATATTCCAATGAATTGAAAATTTAAATAACTTATAGTAGAGCAAGGCCTTTTCTTTTCTTTTTTTTTAAATCTCATATCCCATTTCTTAACTCAGAAATGCTATTTGATTTTTCTCGGTAATGTGTTTATATGGTGAAAATTAAATAGGTGAAACGTAAATCTAAATATAGAATAGAGTAAATTTTTTTAATCCGTATTACTGTTCTTGAATATGTAAAAGTTACCTAAATACTTGGATAAGCATTATCGTTTGTAGCGATCCCGGTTTTGACCCTTTTTTCATGTTTTGCCACTTCGCTGAGTATGTTGGGGATCGAGCTGCCCGGTCAGCTCGCGAGGGTCTAGGGGGGCAGCGCCCTGGCGGGGATTGAGCTACCCGATCAGCTCGTGGAGGTCCAGGGGGTAGTGCCCCTTGGCAGGGATCGAGCTACCTAGTCAGCTCGCGGGGGCCCAAGGAGCAGTGCCCCATGGCGGGTCTGAGGGCAGCGCCTTGGCGGGGTCAAGGGGCAGCGCCCCAAAGCAAAAATGCAAAATGCATTCGAAGTTGCTTGTCCGTTCGAGCGAAGCTTCTTGTGCTCGAGTGAGGAGTGTGTCTGAAAAACTTCTGAAGCTAGGTATTTTACGCTCGAGCGAGAACTCCTTCGCTCGAGCGAGCCTGGCGTATATCAGTTACCAGCAGCGCCGTTTTGCTTCACTTTTGATTTCCTTTTCACTCAAGAACCCTAAATCTGCAGCTTCGCTCTCTAGAAGTCACATTCTCTCTTTAATTTCTCCAAATCCATTGGGATTTAGGCCTAAGTTCTTCACCAAAGTTGGTCATCACCTCGAGGGCTTTGTTGTGTGCGGTGGAGATCGAGTTTCGACATCGTAAATTTTGGGGTTTCATCTCAAATTTTCTTCAAAACTTGAGGTAGGGATTTTCTTAGAGTTATATATATATTTTTGCAAGATCTAGTTGATTTTCGAAATCATCCTTCGATAGCTTTGAAAATTGATTGTTGATTCAAGAAGTTGAGCGATTTTGAAAGTGGGTTTGTCTCTTATTCTTTTAAAAGGTTTTGATCTTCGTTGATTGAAGAAAAGATGATTTTGAAAAGTTTTCTTTCAAAAGATTTGAATTGTATAGTTTTGGTGAGAAAACCTAGAATTTGGAGATTTTTTTAAAAGAGATTGAAAATCCATGAATGATATTGTTATATTTATTTTGTGTATCAAAATAAATGGATGTTTGGAAAATTTCTTATTTATATTTATATAAATGATGAATTTCAGGGAATATGAGAATTGTTGTTCATTTTGAAAATTATTGTTCAAAACGTTGAAATAGTCTTGAAATGACTAATTGTTGAGGATACTTGAGAAGAGGAAATTGTGTTATTCCTTGGATGAAGAATTGGAATAAAAGTATTTATATTCATCTTGTGTTATTGGCATATCAATTCATTTGATTACATTAAACTTTGAAAAGTGATTTGAAAATTTGTATTGAGAAAAGAATGTTGAGAAACAAGTTTCCATGAATTGGTTTTGGGGTAAATACGGTGGTAAGTCTTGACAGGTAGTGTAGATGAAATTGAATAGGTGTCGAGCTTTCTAGTTAATACTGGTAAAAATGACAGATTGTAAGTGTCGAGCCTTCCAGTCAATGCTGGTAAAAATGACAAATTGGTAGTACTTGTATAGTCTACTTGTAGACACCGACCTAGGGATTACTAAAGTTGTATTTACCGTTCTTGAAATGAATTGTTAAGTTTTGAAGAATTGAAATTGCATGACATCATTGAGCATGATGGTTTTCAAAGATGAAGATGTGATTTTCTTTCAAAAGAGTATAGCATGGCATGTGTATTTCATCTCTTGAGACTTTTATAAAATGTATATACTTTGTTAAGGATTTCCTACTGGGCTTTATGCTCACCCTACGGGATTTTTGTGCAGGAAAAGATGTGGTGATGCTGCCTTACTAAAGGTGAGGAAATGTGTGTTGAGAGTACAGGACTCTCATTTTGCAGTGACTCTGTGTGTAAGCCAAGAGCTGTATGTGTGTGGGTTTGAATAACCATTTTGTGTAACCAGGTTCAAGTCTTGGAAACTTGTAAATCATTAGGGGTATTTATTTGTTTATTTACTTGTTGTTGGATTAATGTATTGTTGCATGAAGAACTATTATATCATGCAATGTAAGTTTAGAGATTTATATTCGGTTTTCCTTGAAAGAGCCATGATTGTTGTTTTATCATTTGGGCTAGAAATTTGGGGCATTACAACTTGGTATCAGAGCTACTGGGTCTGAATACTTGGAGCTCGTGGAAAGTGGTTGTTTAACCACAATGGGATTATTTAGCATGCTTAGGAAGTGTTATACATTTTGTGACTATGTGATAAAATGCTTATGTGACTAAATAGGTATGGGACTGGACTTTTGCGATGTTATTTGTGCCTGTTAAATTTCTTGAGGTCTCATTAGAAGGGTACTTGATCAATACTTGTTCTACTAAGAATTCTTGATTTTTTGTGGGACGAATTTCATCGTAAAAGAACAGCCCGTATGTGTTTACATGACTACGTACTTATGTGGAGTGAAATTGAATTGTGTATATGGTAGAGAAATATATAGAATTGTTGTATTCGAACGTGTGAGTCAAGTTACGAGCACATATGAGTTAATGTGCTAAATTATTTCTCTTGTGTCCTTTATTAGGATGTTAGGAAGGGGTCAAGCCCGTGGTGGTAGAGGCGGCAGGCATGGTAGGGCTCGCCGAGGTGTGCATGAGGTACCGGTCCATAGGTTTCCGGTACAAGAAGAAGGGTTCGACCAAGCTAATATGGCCGAGCAAGTAGGCCAAGCTAATGTGGCCGAGCAGGTGGGACAAGCGGGTTAAACCGCAATGGAAGCCCAGCTCGAGAAATGGCAGGGGCTTCAAGAGAGTCTATGAACTTGTTGAGGGTAGAGAATCAAGCCCGAGAGAACACCATGGAGTCAAGGGTGAGTTTTCTTACCAGAGAGTTCTTGCGGGCCAAACCGGATGAGTTCCATGGTGGTCCCGAGCCCAAGAAAGCGGATGAGTGGCTTGAACAAACTGTGAAGACATTTGAAATGCTTCACATCGAAGATAGTGAACTAAGAGTGACTCTAGCGAGTTACTACCTTAAGGGAGATGTGGGTCAATGGTGGAAATATGCCAAGAGTAGAGTGGAGCCAACATGGGAAGCCTTTGCGGTTGCTTTCCAAGATAAGTACATACCTCCCACTGCTAGGAAGAGATTGAGGCAAGAGTTTAAAGACCTCAAACAACTCGGCATGCCTGTGACCGAGTTTGAGGCGGTCTTCTCCAGTTTGTCCAGATTTGCACCAGAGTTGGTGGCAACGAAAGAGCGACGTTGCACTGATTTGAAAAGAAATTAAAAACAAAAATTATGTTCAAGTGTGTCAGAAATATGATTCGGGAATATGATCGTCTTGTGGAGACGGCGACACACATAGAAATTTCCATACAAGCTGAGGAGGAGAGGCTTCAGAGTTCGAGGTCTAGGGGCCAAGAGTCTCAAGGAGACTATAGGCAGAACAAGAAAAGTAGGAACACCTATCCATCCCAATCCCAACCACAGCAGTCTAGATTCACTTTTCTTTTGCCTAGTGCGGGTCCAGAAAAAAGTGCATCGAGTAGCTTCTCGTGTTTCAAGTGTGGCCAACCGGGTCACAAAGCCTTCTCATGCCCACAGAAGGGAGGAGGGAAGTTAATGTTACCACCACCTAACCGGTCTCAAAGTCAGTCTCAGTCTCAGAATAAAGGTCAAGGGTTTAATTGTTATCAGTGTGGTCAGCTGGGACATATGAAGAGAACTTGCCCACAGTTGGAAGGCACATCTGGCGCACCAGGGTCGAGGCAGACTCAGAGCCACCAGCAGGCTCAATCAGTCCAAGCTTCGCGAGTTAATCATGGAGCCACTTCGGTTCAGTCAGTACAACAGGCATATGCTCCGAGAGGGGAGTAAGTTAATCAGGGGCCACAGGGGCGTGTGTATGCTGTTACCGTACTAGAGCAGTTACCAGAATCCTTAGTTATAAGAGGTATTTTTGTTGTGTGTAATTCTTTGACTAATGTATTGATAGACACGGGTGTGTCTCATTCATTTATATCTACTGCATTTGCTTCTGCATTGGGGTTAGAGGTAGCACGGTTAGTGCCTCCACTCATAGTAGAGTCACCTATTGGAGGTACAGTTGATTTAGACCGGGGTTGTCGTGATTGTGAAATAAAAGTTGCCAGGCGTCGACTTCCGTTTGCTTTTGTATTGCTAGATATGTCGAGTTTTGATGTCATTTTAGGCATGGACTGGTTGTGTTCTTATCAAGCGGTGATTGATTGTTACTGTCAGAGAGTTACAGTGTGCACTTCGGGTGGTGATCGTTTCTATTTTCTGGGGAACCGAGTCGATAGAGCCTTGTCGCCAGTTGTTGACCCTCGTAGTAGGAGCAAACTTAGTGGCCTTCTTGCAACTCTCTTGGATAGTGAGAGTGATGAGGCTCATGTTGAGTTACCAAGGGTAGTTTGTAAATACCCGGATGTCTTTCCAGAAGATCTTACTAGTTTACCATCTCACCGGGAGATCGAATTCTTTATTGAATTCGTGTCTGGCACGGCATCGATTTCCATGTCACCGTATAGATTTGCACCCGCCGAATTGCATGAGTTGAAGATTCAACTCTAAGAACTTTTAGACAAGGGCTTCATTCGCCCTAGTACATCACCTTGGAGAGCGCCAGCTCTCTTTGCGAAGAAGAAGGATGGGTCATTGCGGTTATGTATTGATTACCGCAAGTTAAATAGAGTTACAGTTAAGAACAAGTATCTTCTACCCAAAATAGATGATTTGTTTGACCAACTTATAGGGTCTCGTTGCTTCTCAGGAATAGATTTGAGGTCGGGGTACCATCAGTTGAGAGTCCGGGACGAGGACATTCAGAAGACGGCCTTTCGTACTCGTTATGGCCACTATGAATTCCTTGTAATGCCTTTTGGGTTGACCAATGCACCGGCTTCCTTTATGGATTTGATGAACAAAATTTTTTGGCAATACTTGGACCGTTTTGTGGTCGTCTTTGTGGACGACATCTTGATCTATTCAACCTCTGAAGAGGAACACGAGACTTACTTGCGGGTAGTGCTGGGTTTACTTAGTGAGCACCAATTGTATGCCAAATTTGAAAAATGCGAGTTTTGGTTAACAGAGGTGAAGTTTTTGGGGCATGTAATGTCTAGAGAGGGAGTGACTGTGGACTCCTCAAAGATAGATGCCGTACAGGATTGGGAACAATCCAAGAATATTTTTGAAATCTGGAGTTTCTTGGGATTAGCGGGGTATTACCGACGTTTTGTAAGGGACTTCTCTAGACTAGCTGCACCTTTGACTAGGTTGACTAGAAAGGGTATCAAATTTGTGTGGAGTGAGGCGTGTGAAAAGTCATTCCAAGAGCTTAAAACTAGATTGACTACCGCACCGGTTTTGATAATTCCGGAAAGGGGTTTGAATTACACTGTCTATTGTGATGCGTCCGGGGATGGACTTGGTTGTGTCTTGATGCAACAGGGAAACGTTGTGGCCTACGGTTCACGACAATTGAAAACTCATGAGAAAAATTACCTCACCCATGATCTAGAATTAGCAGCGGTGATTTTTGCTTTGAAAATTTAGAAGCATTACTTGTATGGTGAGAAGTTTGAGGTTTTTTCCAATCATAAGAGTCTAAAGTATTTGTTTTCTCAAAAGACTTGAATTTACGACAACGGAGGTGGATAGAATTTATGGAGGATTATGACTTTGAGTTACACTATCATCCGGGGAAGGCCAATGTGATGGCCGATGCTTTGAGTCGAAAATCTGTGAGTAGTTTGGCAAGTATGGCCATTCGGGAATGGGATATACTAGATATTATTGGCAAGTTTGATTTACACTTGGGTGAGTCCGGAGAGAGTGCTACCTCGTTTACTTTGAATGCTCAACCTACCTTGATTAGTAAGGTCATAGAGGCACAACGAGGACACCGTGATATGGAATCAATTTGTGTTAAGATTTCCAATGGGAAGGAAGAGAGAGGTTTGAACATTCACTCGGATTTGAGTGTATGTTACCTAGATCATTTGTTTGTACCAGAATCTTGTAGAGAGGAAGTACTTCGGGAGTTCCATCACTCGCGCCATGCAGTACACCCGGGAAGGCACTAAAATGTATCATGATCTAAGTCGTCAATTTTGGTGGAGGGGTATGAAGCGGGATGTTGCTTTATTTGCATCGAAGTGCCTTACTTGTTAACAAGTGAAGGCCGAACACCAAAGACCAGCGAGTTTGTTACAACCCTTACCGATAGCCGAATGGAAATGGGAGTATGTTACCATGGATTTTGTAGTTGGGCTTCCTAGAACACAACGAGGCAATGATGTCGTTTGGGTGATTGTTGATAAGTTGACTAAGTCTACCCATTTCATTCTGATGTGCACCAGCGACTCAGTTGAACGCTTGGCAGAATTGTACATTAGAGAGATAGTTCGACTTCATGGAGTCCCTATGACTATTGTGTCGGATAGGGATCCTCGTTTTACTGTCCGGTTATGGCAAAGCCTTCAAGAGGCATTGGGAACTAAGTTGACTTTTAGCACCGCTTATCATCCTCAAACCGATGGACAGTCGGAACGTACCATTCAGATTTTGGAGGACATGCTTAGAGCTTGTGTCCTTAATTTTAAGGGGCCTTAGGAAAGACACTTACCATTGATTGAGTTTGCTTACAACAATAATTACCAAGCTAGTATTGGGATGGCACCATTTGAGGCCTTGTATGGCCGACCTTGTAGATCACTGGTTTGTTAGGCCAAAATGGGTGATGCATCGTTACTGGGTCCGGAAATTGTTAGAGAGACAACCGAGAAAGTTGTTCTCATTCAGAAGAGGTTAGCTACGGCCCAAAACTGACAAAAGAGTTATGCCGATAAGAGGAGACGACCTTTATCTTTTGAAGTTGGTGACCATGTGTTTCTAAAAATCTCACCAAGGCAGGGTTTGAAGAGATTTGGTAAAAGTGGTAAATTATCTCCAAGGTTCATTGGGCCTTTTGAGATCTTAGAGCGAATTGGGGAAGTGGCATACCGGTTAGCTTTATCGCCACAACTTTCGGGAGTTCACAACATATTTCATGTATCTATGCTTAGGAAGTATGAACCCCACCCTTTTCATGTTCTTGATTGGGTTGACTTGGAGGTAGATGAGGATGCCTCTTACGAAGAACGACCGGTTCAAATATTAGATACCCGGGGAGCAAGTGCTATGGGGCAAATCTATACCGTTGGTAAAGGTGTTGTGGAGACACCATGGGGTTGAAGAATCAACGTGGGAACGGGAGGCGGAAGTCCGCTCCAAATATCCGGATATGTTTGAAAATGCTTAAGTTTCTTTTCTTTGTAATATTCCTTAGTGTTGAGGGAAGCATATTTAAAGTTGTTAATCACATATTGATATGTGCGTTGTTGTTTTAAGCATAAGGTTGTCGAGAGTTGCCATTACTTTTTTAAGAAATTTCATGTTTATGCGTATTTGAGAGGTTGTTGTTAATGAGATAACCATGGTGGAAGTGGTAGAATTTGGTTGAGAGTTAGTATTGTGATTTGAAAATGAAATAGTGTGGTTTTGATCGTTAGAAACCCCTTTGTTTGGGTAGTTTGATTTGAAATTTCGAGGACGAAATTCTTTAAGAGGGGAAGGTTGTAGCGATCCCGGTTTTGACCCTTCTTTCATATTTTGCCACTTCGCTGAGTATGTCGGGGATCGAGCTGCCGGGTCAACTCGTGGAGGTCCAGGGGGCAGCGTCCCTTGGCGGGGATCAAGCTGCCAGGTCAGCTCGCGGGGGACCCAGGGGGCAGCACCCTTTGGCGGGTTTGAGGGTAGCGCCCTGGCAGGGTCGAGGGGCAGCGCTCTCGAAGCGAAAATGCAAAATGCATTCGAAGTTGCTTGTCCGCTAGAGCGAAGCTTATTATGCTCGAGCGAGGAGTGCGTCTGAAAACTTCTGAAGCTAGGTATTTTACGCTTGAGCGAGAACTCTTTCGCTCGAGCGAGCCTGGCGTATATCAGTTACCAGCAGTGCCGTTTTGCTTCACTTTTGATTTCCTTTTCACTCAAAAATCCTATATTTGCAGCTCCTCTCTCTAGAAGTCACCTTCTCTCTTTGATTTCTCCAAATCGTTTGGTTTGAGTTTTCTAGATTAAGTTTTTTAAAAACTGAATTTTTTGGTTTTCATGTTTTTTTGTTTTTAGTGAATATTTTTAAAATTTTAAACATTTTTTTTACTTTTTTAGATGCACCTTACTTAGATGTATCTAAAAAGTAAAAAATTTGTGAAAAAATATTTTAAAAAATTAATAAATACATAAAAATACAAAAAAAATGTACTGAATTCTTGTATTTTTGGTATTTAGTGAATTTTTAAAAGATTTTTTTTACAATTTTTTTACTTTTTAGGTATATTTATATTAGGTGTGTCTAAAAAGTAAAAAAAATTGCTTAAAATATTAAAAAAAATTAGTAAAAATAAAAAAACACGAAAAATAATAAAAAAGAATTTTCTGAAAAGTGTTTTTTGAAAAATGAAAACAAGCAAGCTGGGATTTAGGCCTAAGTTCTTCACCAAAGTTGGTCATCAACTCGAGGGCTTTGTTGTGTGCGGTGGAGGTCGAGTTTCGACATCGTAAATTTTGGGGTTTCATCTCAATTTTTTTTCAAAACTTGAGTTATGGATTTTCTTAGAATTATATATATATATATATTTTTGGAAGATCTAGATGATTTTTGAAATAATCCTTCGATAGCTTTGAAAATTGATTGTTGATTCAAGAAGTTGAGTGATTTTGAAAGTGAGTTTGTCTCTTGTTCTTTTAAAAGGTTTTGATCTTCGTTGATTGAAGAAAAGATGATTTTGAAAAGTTTTCTTTCAAAAGATTTGAGTTGTATAGTTTTTGTGAGAAAACCTAGAATTAGGGGATTTTTTTTAAAAGAGATTGAAAATCCATGAATGATATTGTTATATTTATTTTGTGTGCCAAAATAAATGGATGTTTGGAAAATTTCTTATTTATATTTATATAAATGATGAATTTCAAGGAATATGAGAATTGTTGTTCATTTTAAAAATTATTGTTCAAAACGTTGAAATAGTCTTGAAATGACTAATTGTTGAAGATACTTGAGAAGATAGAATTGTGTTATTCCTTGGATGAAGAATTGGAATAAAAGTATTTATATTCATCTTGTGTTATTGGCATATCAATTCATTTGATTATATTAAACTTTGAAAGTTGATTTGAAAACTTGCATTGAGAAAAAAATGTTGAGAAACAAGTTTCCATGAATTGGTTTTGGGGTAAATATGGTGGTAAGTCTTGACAGGTAGTGCAGATGAACTTGAATAGGTGTTGAGCCTTCCAGTTAATACTGGTAAAAATGACAGATTATAAGTGTCGAGCCTTCCAGGAAATGCTGGTAAAAATGACAAATTGGTAGTACTTGTATAGTCTACTTGCAGACACCGACCTAGAGATTACCAAAGTCGTATTTACCGCTCTTGAAATGAATTGTTAAGTTTTGAAGAATTGAAATTGCATGATATCATTGAGTATGATGGTTTTCAAAGATGAAGATGTGATTTTCTTTCAAAAGGGCATAGCATGACATGTGCATTTATCTCTTGAGACTTATATAAAATGTATATACTTTGTTAAGGATTTCCTACTGGGCTTTATGCTCACCCTACGGGATTTTTGTACAGGAAAAGATGTGGTGATGTCGCCTAACTAAAGGCGAGGAAATATGTATATATTGAGAGCACGGGACTCTCATTTTGCTGTGATTCTGTGTGTAAGCCAAGAGCTGTATGTGTGTGGGTTTGAATAACCGTTTTGTGTAACCAGGCTCAAGCCTTGGAAACTTGTAAATGCTTGGGGGTATTTGTTGTTTTATTTACTTGTTGTTGGATTAATGTATTGTTGCATGAAGAACTATTGTATTATGTAATATAAGTTTAGAGATTTATATTCGGTTTTCCTTAAAAGAGCCATGATTGTTGTATTATCATTTGGGCTAGAAATTTGGGGCGTTATATCGTCAATTATTAATTTGCCTGCGACTTAAGTTTAAATTTCACTAATTTTCACATGCACAAACAAACATAAATATACGAATTAAAACATAAAAACATTTCATAATAAAAGGCTACATATATTATGGAAAACATTGAAAATCAATGAAAATAACTCAAATAATAAAAAAAATTATGAATATGCAAATGGGTATGTGTATAGTGTAAATGAAAATTGTGGCGTAAAACATAATTCACTTAGACCATCTCTAACTTTGTATCAGATCTTTCATCAAATTCAAATTTGATGAAAAATTGATGAAAATGGTGCTCCGGCCATTTCATCGTACTGATATCAAATGAAGTGGTATATTTGTCATTAAATTAATGGAGCGTTTAACCTTTCATCAAATTTTGCAAATGACCGTTGGTGGATGACTGGATGGACAACCTTCCGAACAATCGGGTTTTGAGATGAATTTGATGAAAATTTACTCTTCACCGGACGACCGACAGGATGACCGGTAGATTTGATGAAAACCATTGAAGTGCATCATATCAAATCAAACTTTTTATCAAAATTTTCAAATTTGATAAAAATTTTGATAAAGCATTAGAGATATTCTTACACGTCCATAGAACTATATAATTATTTGAAGTTGTTTCTATTTTATTTTTGGAATTCTCTATATATTATGTTGATTCATATGTAGGGGTGGGTGTCGTGTTGAGTCGTGTATGTGTTGTGTCATTTCGAGTTTGTATTAGAATTGCCTCAACATTGACCCAACTTGTTTATTATTTCGTGTTACCGTGTTGAGTCATTTTTGGCCCTTGTTTGGTTTGTGTCGTGTTAACGTGCCAATTTGAAAATTTTTACCATTAACTAAAAATATCAAACGTATAGAAAAAAATAAAGTTTTTCTCATTGAGTTAAATTTAAATAAACTAATTTCTATTTAATGAAATTATTCATAAGAATATTTGATTTATTTTGTTAATTTACCAACAAAAAAAAAAAAAGAAAGAAGAAGAAGATCATATAGTAGACAAAAATCACATTATCTTCAATTAAAAATAAAAACAAAATCTAATATTAGTCATAAAATCCTATTTCACATATAAAAGATTCAAAAATGTTTTGGCACCCATTAATAGAAATAAGGGTCCTGTCAATGACAACCCTTAGACCCCATTTCAAAACACTTTTACACATTTCAACATGCAAAATTATGATCCTCCTTATTTCAATGTAGTAATGGAGGATTTTCATTACATTATTCAAAAGTTTGTAAATATTCGTTCTAAATTTAAAATAGTAATGTATATGATAATATACATTTTACACACTATTTGAACATTAAGGATAGCCCCAAGGGTTGTAAAGGATTTTCCTAAAAATCATATTAAAATATATAACTATTATGGACCGAGGATTTTCATATAAAGGGGCAAACATATATATTAATAGAAAATTTAAAAAGAAAGTATGAGCTATAATATCAATTTCTATTAATATAAAAAGTGAAAATAAGATGAAAATATATATAAATAACATGTTTTTGTATCAACATAGATAAGAACTATAAAACAATCTATTTATTAAAGTGACATATTTTGAGTTACTACTAGAAAAAGGGAGCTTTAGCCACGGAACTTTTTGCGACGGTTTAAAAATCGTCACAAAAAATAGGCTTTTGCGACGGTAATAAAACCTGTCGCGAAATCATTTTTTTTTTGCGACAGCAAGTGGTTGTCGCCAAAAAGGCACCAGATAAATATTATTATTAGAGACGGACAACCCACAACCGTCACAAAAGGTTTTTTTTTTTTTTTTTTTTTTTGTTAAATTGCAACGACCTTTCAAACCGTCGCAAAAACTTAATCCTCTAATTTTCCACTTTCGCACCACATCTCTCTCTCTCTCTCTCTCTCTCTCTCTCTCCCTAATATTTCAATCTTCTCTCTCATGTCCAACCCTAATTTCACTCTATCTCTCTCACACCACTGCAACAAAAGTAACATATAGTAACAAAATTAGTGAAGAAAATAAAATTTCTCATTAAATAAGAATAATCCGTGAGAAATTATAAATTTCGTCACATATAATAAAAAAATAAAAATAATAGGTGAGAAAATTTATTTTCATCAATAAATACTTCGTTTTAGATGAGGAAAAATTAAGTTTCGTCACTCAAAGTTTTTCCATTTTTTTTTTTTGGGGCACCAAATTTTTGAGCCTTTTGGTGAAAAAATAATTTTGTCATCAATGATAAAATTATTAATAAAAAAATATCTTTTCGTCACTAATAATTTTTAATATTTTGAGATCATTTGATGAGAAATATATTTTATTCACCAATAATTTTTAATATTTTTGGACTTTTTGGTGAAAAAATAATTTTGTCACCAATCTTGAAAGGATACTGGAGATATCGAGCGGGAAAAAATACACCTTCTTTTGTGTAGAAAGCTAGGGTTTACAAAATCATTTTAGGCATATTACCTACACTAGAAAGCTCTCTCTCTCGCTTTGTCTCCATCGCCGTCGGGAACAGGAGCACCACCGTTATCGCACACAAGCACCACTTTCTATTTCGCCCTCTCTGTCTCCCTATCTCTGTCTCTCTCTGTCTTCTTCCATTCGCATGGCTTCACACAAACCCAGCCCCAACCCCAAATCGACCCACCCACCACCATTGAGTTTAATACAGATTCCTTCTCCACCGGGAACAACCACCATCAGCTCTTTTTTCCCTTTTACTCATTCTTTCCCCCCCCCCCCCACACACACACACACTCTCTCTCTCTCTCTATCTATATATATATACACTATATAATTGTTATATGAATTTGGCTATGGTGAGAGTATGTGGATGACCTGTTCGATGAAATTCCAAAATGGGTTTTGAATTAGAGAAATTATGATAGTCTGTTAAATGAACTGGGTTTGGACTGATTGTCTTTTGATCATATTAAAAGATGTTGGGCCGGCCCACGGGCTAGAAAAATTAGGCCTAGGTTTAGGAGGTCTTTGGGCCTTGGGTGAGCCAATGGGCCTGGGCGGGCCTAAACATTTTTTTGTTTTTTTATAAATTTTTTCAACCAAAATTTTATTATTTTTCATTAAAAATGACAATAGGCCGGGCCGGATTTCAAAATGACGGCCTAGCCCAAGGTCTCAGACTGGGCTTGAGCCTAACTGAGCCGCGGGCCATTTTTATACTCTTGCTGTTATCTCTAAAAAATGGATGCCCCTGATATGTAATTTTTTTTTTTTTTTCAAACTTTGTTGTGCAAATATAAGTACAAATTTTTTTTTTTCCAAAATCTATTCTTCAAACTCTTTTCAGCTAACATGGATGCTTCTTACAATGTAATACTTTTGGTATAAATACAAAAATAATATAAAGTACCAGTTTGCCAAGATAATTAAATCTAATATAGAAATTTTGTTAAATTAATTAGTTGTTCAACTTTTTTCCCAGTTTTTGAACAAAACAACCCAGCAAATTTGTTGTTATCCCTCAAACATAGATGCTCCTGATATGTTTTTTTTTTTTTTTGGTTGTAAATGTTTTCTTCAAACTGAAACTAATATACATTTTTTGTGATATTTGTTGGTTCATTTTAATATCATTTATTTATTTATTTATTCATTTTGTTCATGAATCTTCTTGGTTCTTATTCATGAATTTTATCTTATTCATGAATGGGGATTCATTGTTTTGGTGTCTTTTTATCTTGTTCATGTATGGAGATTCATTGCTTTGGTTTTGTTTATGAATTAATATTAATTATAATTCATGAACTTGGTGGTGAATTCATGTTTGGGTACATTCTCCCTTTTCTCTAGGTTCTTGGCCATTATTATTGTTGATGTATTTTGTAATGTCCTTGAGGCCTATAAATAGTTCCCTCTTCTACTCTTTTCTTATAAACAACAAATCAACACATCAACTATTTTCTATACAAGAAGATTACTAGCAAAGAAGGGTGTTTTTTCTTGGTGGAGCTTTGGGTTCACCATCTTGTGCAGAGTTGGCTTGAACCATATGACAAGTGGTTGGGCTGTTGTATCTTGGAGGGGACAGGTCATAGTTTTGTGACTGCTGCATCGGTATTTGGGTTCTTCCAACCGCAGTGGGCTTAATCTCCTTAAAGAAAACGAGATATCCGTGCTTCAGCCTGATCTATTTGTATCTCTTTTTCTTTACATTATTTATCAATGAAATATATTTTTTCTGGTATTTTCACCAACAATTTTAAGGAGATCAAACCATGGATCAAGTACCAGAAAAAACCAATGATGGAATTGGAGATCTCAACAAGCCTTTCAAGTTCAAGGGAGTTCATTTTAAGAGGTGGAAAGGAAAAGTTATTTTTTACCTTAGTCTTTTGAAAGTTGCATATGTTCTTACCGAGAAGAATCCAAACAAAATCCCAACCGAGGAGATGAATAATGAAGACTACGAGGCACATGAAGCAAAAGTGGCTTCCTATAATACAGATGATTATAAATGTCGCTTTTATCTCTTAAATTGCCTTGCTGATCAATTTTATGATTACTATGACACCACTTACACTTCCGCAAAGAAAATTTGGAAAGCTTTACAGACTAAGTATGATACTGAAGAGGCATGAGCAAAAAAGTATGCAGCTAGCCGCTTTTTTCGATTCCAAATGGTGGATGGAAAATCTGTTGTGGAGCAAGCACAAGATTTCCAAATGATAGTTGCAGAAGTCAGATCTGAAGGCATCAAGATTGGTGACAACTTTGCAGGACTTGTTGACAAGCTACCGCCATCTTGGAGAGAATTCCAAAAAAGCATGTGCCACAAACAAAAGGAGACTTCCTTAGAGGCATTGATCAGTCGCATCTAAGTCGAAGAGGAGGCTAGAGGCCAAGATGCATTAATAACACAAGCGGGTAATGACAATTCTACCACTAAGGTAAATTTTGTTTCAGCAAATAATAACTTACCCAAAGGTCACAATTCGAAGAATGCTTATTTGAAGCCTTACAAAAAGAATATGAAGAATTATGGTAAACCTCACAATAAATGGACTAATCCAAATAAGAACCAAGGTCCATCATCTCCACAAAATTTTACATGCTTTGTCTGTGGCAAAAGTGGGCATATTGCTCGAACTTGCAAATTTCGAAAACGTGCACCTGTCCCAAAGGCTAACGTTGTCGAGGAACCATTTGTGGCGATGATTACAGACATTTGCATGGTTAATTTTGTGGACGGTTGGTGGGCGGATTCTGGTGCCAATAGACATGTGTGTTATGATTAAGCTTGGTTCAAGGTGTATACTCCCTTTGATGATGAGAAAACAATTATGCTTGGTGACTCTAGTCTAACCAAGATACTTGGGAGTGGTGAGGTTGACCTTAAGTTCACCTCTGGACGTGTGCTTACTTTAAAAGATGTGCTTTATACACCGTCCATGAGGAAGAGTTTGATGTCAAGTTATTTGTTGAATAAGGCTGGTTTTAAGCAAACTATAGAATCTGATCAATATGTGATTACCAAGAAGGGTATTTTTGTGGGTAAGGGTTATGCTTGTGATGGGATGTTCAAATTGAATGTTGAGATTAATCAACCATCTACCAATTCGGTTTACATGTTGTCTTCTATTAATTTTTGGCATGCTCGTTTGTGTCATATTAACAGTAAATATATGGGAATCATGAGTAGTTTAGGATTAATTCCTAAAGTGACAAAAAAATTTGAGAAATGTGAAGTTTGCAGTAAAGCAAAAATTACCAAGAGGCCTCATAAAAGTGTTGAAAAAAATACTGAATTGCTAGAATTATTTCATACTGATTTGTGTGAGTTTGAAAGAATTTTAACTCCGGGTGGTAACCGATATTTTATCACTTTTATTGATGATTTTTCAAAATATACAAACGTATATTTATTAAAAAAAATAAAAGTGATGCTTTTGAGAAATTTAAAGAATTCCTTCTTGAAGTGGAAAATCAATTAGGTAAAAAGATTAAGAGAATTAGAAGTGATAGAGGCCGGGAGTATAAATCTCTTGGATTCAACTCTTTTGTTCAGTCATTGAAAATTATTCATGAGACTACTCCACCATATTCACCTTCATCTAATGGCATAGCTGAAAGAAAAAATAGGACGTTAATTGATTTGACGAATGCTATGCTTATTGATTCAAGTGCTCCCTCAAATCTTTGGGGCGAGGCTATTTTGACAGCTTGCCATGTGATAAATAGAGTGCCACATAAAAAGACTAAAATTGTACCTTATGAGTTGTGGCGGGGGCGTAAACCAAATCTAAGTTATTTGAGGGTTTGGGGTTGTTTAGCTTTTGTGAGACTTGCAGATCCTAAACGACCTAAATTGGGTGAACGAGCTACCACCTGTGCTTTTCTTGGGTATGCGTTGCATAGTACAGCTTATAGATTTTTTGATATGGAAAATAATATTATTTTTGAATCAGGTGATGCTATTTTTCATGAAAATAAATTTCCTTTCAAATCTAGAAATAGTGGGGGTCAAATAATTTCTGAAAATATTTTATCCAGGCCTAGCTCTTCTACTCCTCAAGTTTTTCAAGAATAAGAAAATTTTCAAATCCAACCAAGGAGGAGTAAACGAGCTAGAGTTGAAAAGGATTTTGGCCCTGACTATCATCTTTACAATGTGGAAGAAATTTCTCTTACGGTGCAAGAAGCTTTATCATCACCTGATGCTATTTTCTGGAAAGAGGCTATAAATAATGAGATAGATTCACTACTTTCAAATAAAACATGGAAGCTAGTGGATTTACCTCCAGGTTGTAAAACTATTGGGTGTAAATAGGTCCTTCGTAAAAAACTGAAACCGGATGGAACTATAGATAAATATAAAGCGAGGCTTGTCGCTAAAGGTTTTTAGCAACAAGTTGATCTTGATTTCTTTGATACTTTTTCTCCAGTTACTAGAATTACATTCATTAGACTGTTGATAGCTATGGCTGCAATTCTTGATTTAAAAATTCATCAAATGGATGTGAAAACGACATTTTTAAATGGAGATCTAGATGAGGAGATTTACATGGACCAACCCGAAGGCTTTGTGGAGCCTGGCCAAGAAAGCAAGGTGTGTAAGCTAACTAAATCCCTTAATGGTTTAAAATAAGCTCCTAAATAGTGGCATGAGAAATTTGATTCCTACATGCTTGAGAATGGCTATAAAACTAATGAATGTGATAAGTGCATATATTATAAAACTTGTGAGAATACACATATAATTATTAGCCTATATGTGGATGATCTACTTATCTTTGGCTCTAATTTGCATATTATAAATGAGACTAAAAATATACTTAATAGCCACTTTGATATGAAAGATCTTGGTAAAGCCAATTTTATTTTGGGAATTAAAATTACCAAGACAAATGATGGTATTTTTCTTGATCAGTCGCATTATGTTGAGAAAATTTTAAAGAAATATAATTTTCTAGACTGTAAACATGTTGCTACTCCTTTTGATGTAAGCATACATTTATCTGTTGTAACAAATGAAAAAGAAGTGGTTAATCAAAAGGAATATGCTAGCATGATTGGTAGTTTGAGATATGCTACTGACTGTACTAGACCTGACATTGCATATGCTGTTGAGTACTTAGCAGGTTTACTAGCAAGCCAAGTCAAGATCATTGGCTTGCCATGGGAAGAATTATGAGATATTTATCTGGTACCAAAAATTATGGTTTGTTTTATAACAAGTATCCTGCGGTACTTCAGGGATATAGTGATGCCGATTGGAACACTTTGTCAGGTGATTCTCTCTCTACCTCGGGTTTTATTTTTACCTTGGGTGCTGGTGCTATATGTTGGAAGTCTAAAAAACAGACTATAATTGCTAATTCTACTATGGAAGCTAAACTTATAGCGTTAGCTTCAGCATGTGAGGAAGCGAATTGGTTAAGAGATTTCTTACATGAAATTCCTTTTTGGGAAAAACCAATTCCTCCTGTGTTAATTCATTGTGATAGCACTGCTGCTATTGGTAGAGTGAATAACCATTTTTATAATGGTAAATCCAACCTATTCGAAGGAAACATAATAATGTGAGATCCTATTTGAGTAATGGCATCATAACTGTGAATTATGTAAGATCTTGTGATAATCTTGCGGATCTGTTAACCAAGGCCTTTTGAGAGATAGAGTCTGGAATACATCGAGGGGGATGGGTTTGAAGCCTATGAAATCAAAAACCATGTATGAGGATACCCAACCTAGGGACCAGAGATCCTGTAACTAGGTTCAATGGGAAGAACGAATCATATGGTGGTTGTCAAAAATGCACTCCTTAATATTTTGTTATCCATCCCTATGATCTAAGTGCATTTGTCCTGTAATGTTGGAGGGTTGAGTTTTTATACTCTTAATGAAATTATGTAGCTCTTGTTGAGTGGGGTGTGTCAATTACAGGAACATCCTTGACAGATTTCACTTATGTGAGCATGAAAGTGGGGCCGCTTCCTATGAGAACAAGGCTTATTCTCAAATATGCTCATGAAAACTGGGATAAGCACAAGGTCGTAATGTGCTGGCTATTAAAGCTCATGTCAACACCTGGATTATTATGTGTGAGCAGTAATACTTTATTTCCCCTAAGCAGTCATAGTTCAAGTCTGAGACCACTACTGACTCTGGAGTAGAGGTTGTTGTTTCACTAATGAAGGTTCAATGCAGAGCACACCTTCATGATGCATACTAGTCTATCTTTGTTTGGTAATCTCTCTTGTCCTTGTTGATATTAAAATGAGTGGGGGATTGTTGGTTCATTTTAATATCATTTATTTATTTATTTATTCATTTTGTTCATGAATCTTCCTTGGTTCTTATTCATGAATTTTATCTTGTTCATGAATGGAGATTCATTGTTTTGGTGTCTTTTTATCTTGTTCATGTATGGAGATTCATTGCTTTGGTTTTGTTCATGAATTAATATTAATTATAATTCATGAACTTGGTGGTGAATTCATGTTTGGGTACATTCTCCCTTTTCTCTAGGTTCTTGGCCATTTTTATTGTTGATGTATTTTGTAATGTCCTTGAGGCCTATAAATAGTTCCCTATTCTACTCTTTTCTTATAAACAACAAATCAACACATCAACTATTTTCTATACAAGAGAGATTACTAGCAAAGAATGGTGTTTTTTCTTGGTGGAGCTTTGGGTTCATCATCTTGTGCAGAGTTGGCTTGAACCATACGACAAGTGGTCGGGCTATTGTATCCTGGAGGGGACAGGTCATAGTTTTGTGACTGCTGCATCGGTATTTGGGTTCTTCCAACCGCAGTGGGCTTGATCTACTTAAAGAAAACGAGATATCTGTGCCTCAGCCTGATCTATTTGTATCTCTTTTTCTTTACATTATTTATCAATAAAATATATTTTTTTGGTATTTTCACCAACAATATTAAAATTAATCTGTTCAGCAAAATATTGTTTTCAAAATCTGTTCTGCTATTATATTACTGCTTTTTTTTTTTTTTTTGTAAATCTGGTCTTTGAAATCTGTTCTTCAAACAGATTCACTTCTTACAATTGAATAATTTGCTTATGAGTACAAAACATAAATTAACTGTTTGACAAAAAATTAAAACTAATATACAAATTTTTTTTTTTTTTTTGGTTGTAAATCTATTCTTCAAATAGATTTTCAAGATACAATTGAATAATTTGCTTATGAGTACAAAATATAAAATAATTGTTGACAAAAAATTCAAACTAATATACATTTTTTGTGATATTAAAACTAATCTATTCTGCAGATTTCTATTTTCAAAATCTGTTCTACTGTTATATTATTGTTTTTTGTTTTTTGTAAATACGTTCTTCGAAATTTGTTCTTTAAACAGATTTCCTTCTTACAGTTGAATAATTTGCTTATGAGTACAAAACATAAATTAACTGTTTGACAAAAAATTAAAACGAATATACACTTTTTGTGATATGAAAACTAATCTATTCTACACATTTTTGCTTTCATAATCTGTCTTGCAGTTATATTACTGTGTTTTTTTTTTTTTAAATATGTTCTTCAAACAGATTTGCATGATACAATTGAATAATTTACCTATAAGTACAAAATATAAAATAACTGTTTGACAAAAAATTGAAACTAATATACATTTTTTGTGATATTAAAACTAATCTGTTCTGCACATTTTTGTTTTCAAAATTTGTTCCGCAGTTATATTACTCCGTATTTTTTTTTAAAAAAAAAATCTGTTCTTGTAAATCTGTTCTTCAAACAGATTTGCTTTTTACAATTGAATAATTTACTTATGAGTACAAAATATAAATTAACTGTTTGACAATACATTTTTTGTGATATTAAAACTAATTTGTTCTACATCTTTTTGTTTGAAAAATATGTTCTGCATAGTACTGTGTTTTTTTTTTTAGTTTTTCTTTTAGTAGTTTTTTATTTTTATTTTTAGTAGGTTGTTCTTGTAAATCTGTTTTTCAAACAAATGTGCTTCTTACAATTTACTAAATATGTTCTGCATAGTACTGTTTCACTAAATATTAAAACTAATACACCTTGCTCACAACAAGTTCTAAAGGACCTTGGACCATCCCATGTTCCGCCATTAATAAATCTATATACATTAGTAAGTAAGTATTCATTAGACTTGATGGCTAATACTGATTTGATTTATGTAACCCTGAAATCCTTAATACCCACTGAATTGTTTGTTGTATGTAATGGTAAATATGTGCATTCCATTGAAATGTTTTCTTGAAAAATGTATTGTTATTTTTGGAGTACTGCATTGTTATGAAGATGTGAAATGGATGACTTCTTGTATATGATTTTGGAGAAGTATGCAACCTCTTATAAGTCACAAGTAATGAATTACGTACACATTTTCTTAGGCTTAATAGGCTCTTGGCTCTTGCCATTATTTAAATTATTCGTAAGAGTAAAACATGCATCGTTTCCACGAGTACTTCAACGAACAACATGGCGAATTTGTATACAATTTTTCATATCATTGTTGCCCTTTTTGTCTGCGGTGTTGTACCCTATTCTGAAACAGCGGATGGCTTCTTCTATGTTCAATGTTATGTCAACATGGCCACGGCGAATGTGTGCTTGTGGCTATGGTCATTGTTTTGTCAAGGTATCCCTGATCTTACAAAATTCCTAGTCGTGCATATTATGTTTGCCCTCGGCCCATGGTGAATTTTAACAAATGATTATTTCTCACTCCATATGTTTGAAAATTGTAATTCCATAACTAATTAGTGTTACGTTTCTTACTCATCAACAATGTATTAATTGGATTGGTTGGTGTAACGAATCAGGGACACGGAGCCTCGACCATGACTCATCCACAACCGATGGCATGCAGTTACAGGCTGATGTCATGCAAATTATGAATACTTTGCGTGTAATGAAAATAGTTATTTGTGTGTTGTGCATCATGGTTATCATATTATTATTGCGTATGTAAACTCTATTGCTAAAATAGTTATTTATTAACCTTGTGTAGACACCCTATTTTTGACAGCCCTTACAACTTGGACGTCTTTGTAGGTGCACTTGATAATGAGTCTGTTTGCTCGCCGAGCGCTCGAAGTCCTTAACGGAACGCCACAACTTTGAGCCTTTCAAACCCTGCATCCTTTTTATCTCATTTTTGGACCATGCCTTGGTCTTTCCAGCCTGCAATCTCTGGTGGCCTGCTGGCCATCCCTAGTAGCTGCAAGCCATCACTTTTGGTTTACTGGCCACCAGTGATGGTCGGCCGGCCACCACTGATGAGCGGCCGACCACCAGTGTTTTATGCAGATATTTTATGTCAGTTGTGCCAGCTGTTTGCACAGATGCTTGCATCTATCCACACGTGGATGGATGGATCTCCTTGTAGAAATTTCATGTTTTCTATATATAGGGACCCCCTCTTTCATGTTTTGAGGTTAGAAAATTTTAGACTCAAAATTTTCCTCTCTCTCTCTCTACAAATTCTCTACACTTTTGCCTACTTACACTACCCTCTTGCCTATACTTCCTTAACCAAATCCTCTCACCTTTGAGCTGAGGTTCCTTAAGGCCTTCTTGGAGCTCTTGAAGTTGATTTTGACTTGAATTGTGGCCTAGAGTTATTCTTCTCTTCAAAAGGTATAATACTTGCTTCATTAGCTTGCTTTACATACTTGTCTTTCTATCTTTTTCCCACTATTTTGGGCTGTTTTTAAGCTGTAAAAAACTCTATTTTTGTGTGTTGAAATTGGTGTTTTCGGCCATTTGAGGTTAGGGGGTGGTTCACCCCTCTTCATTCCTTGTTTATAAGGCCATTTCACATTTGTTTTCCATTTTCAAACCATCTTTTTTTGGGGCTCTTAAACACTAATTTTCAGTGGTAAAAATCATATTTTGAAGTCCAAATTTGGGAGGGGGGGTAGCCTTCCCTTTTTGTGTCTTGTTTGTTAACCTAGTTGGTGCCATGCTTTAGCTTATTTTTCTAGCTTGTTGTAGCTTTATTGCAGCATGCTTTAGGCTCTATTTTGGACTGTTTTAACTCTGTTTTGGGTTGGTTATTGTATTTGAGTCTTATTTTGCATAGTTGTAGTGTAATAGTCCTCACAAGTTTGGTGTTTTAGGCCATTAGACACCACTTGTTTGAGTTGATGGTACTTATTTTGTGCTTTTCACACTTAATTTCAACACTATTCATCTCTGCAACCTCTATCCTTTCTTGGCTTTTAATTTTGCTTTGAAAGTGGTTTCAAGTCGCTTGTTTACCTAAGTGTGGAATTGAAGTTTCATACTTAATGGATTAATCCTTCAAAGGGTTCATTACCAATGGTATGATGCTTCTTTCATACCCAAAGCAACTTGTGTTTTGAGCCTTCTTTCCATTAGAGGACTTTAACTCACCTTTTGGACTTAATTGGATTAAAGGATGATTTGTAAAGTAAAATGAATAACTAAAATTTGGGACTAACAGTGAGCAAGATAATAACTTGTTATGTTCAATCGAATGTTAATTGAACACAAGAAAAATTGGGACATTTCATACTCAAAGTGATGAAATGTGTCAAGTTTCTTAGGTCTCCATTACCCTTGATCATGCATGATAGGGTGATGGTTTTGTGTATCTTGTTTTGCATTTATTGAGCTTACATATCTTGAGTCACAAACCATCATGCAATGAAATTGCTTGAGTTGGTAGTTTGTGGCTTAAGTTCGCCTTTCCTTGGATTTGCTTATGAAAATGTGGGGTGAGTTATGCAAACAATTTGTGAGAATACCCTCTTTTTGCTCTATTTGTCCTCTATTGTAGCAAGATGAACCAGTGTATTAATGGCCGGCAGGTGGCCGGCAGAGCACCATTTCATGGCCAGCAGATGGACGACAGTCTTTACCAGTGGCCGGCTGGCCACTGATGCAAACCTCAGCAGAGTGTTGCTAAGGTGGAGCAAAATGGTTCTGAAAATGTCCAACTCTACAAATAGAGGCTTTCGGGAGCAAAATAGAGGTCTTTTCAGGTGGAATCCGAGCATGCGCATTCGCATGTGCATGCACATCTCTCATTTCCCAAGGCGGAGTAATTAACTGCTTAATTTAATTATTAATTGCAACTGTGTTGTAATTCTTTAATTAGTTAGTTAATTAGTTAATTAATTCAAGTGTTGTAATAACTAGGTAATTAGTTTAGCTATTTATTCGGTTTGTAATAATTAGCTTAGCTTAGCTTAGTTTAGTTATTCATTCGGACTCTTCTTCGTGAGAGCAAAATGTAACAATGTGTATGTCTTCCAACCCCGCGTCTTTCTCTCTTTCATTTATCCGCTTTTGATGGTTAAATTAGGGACATGTTTCAATTAGTATACCTTATGCTTACATCTATGCATCTTGTATTGCATGCACCGAGGCTCAGTTCATCATTCAAACTGCATTGTCATTTCAAATAAATCTTTGAATATGTGCTTAGAACGCATGTTATCAAATTGATCCATATGTCATGCTTAGTAGCCGAGCCTATTCAAATTGCATATCGCATGTGTTACATTAGACATTTTATATAGTTAGGAATCATGCATGTTTTCTAACTCCTTTGTTTTATCTTAGCTTGGAGTACTAGGTGGGTTTTTAACGCCTTAGCATACTTGCATGAGTGTAAGTGATTGCCATGTCTAGCATGCTTGACATGAGGCTAAGTGGTTAATTGCTATAACTACTTGAATGCCTGTAGATGAAGGCTTGTTGCTTGAATTGGTACTATTCAATGAATGTATATTTTAAGCCCACTTTGTTGAGTGGCAAATTCGCAAACTTTAAGCCCACTTGAGGTGGCAAAATCAAACCCTTTTGCAAAAACAAACATGGAATTGAATGGTTCCAATTTGGGCAAACTGGTCTATACCTTGTGTGCGCACATCACATAATAATGCTAGCCTAATAAACTGGAAAAGAGCACATAATGTTGATAAAAAAAATCATATCATGATTAGTAGAAGCCGATCTTTGATCGGGCGAGCGGGAGTGCTCAATTCATGACCTTCCCCTCTCGTACCTAAGTTCCCGAGTCAAGACAACTTTGGTGATAACGGACACGTGGCCTTTAGCATAAGTCATGGGTTTCCTAAATTTCTCCAAAAAATAAAATATTTAGGTGGCGACTCTGTATCTGGCAAAGTAGTCCAATTTTGGCATTTTTTTATTCAAAATCAATTTTCCCAATGATTTGCCAGATTTGGATTCTTTGGTGTTTATCAATTTCACATTGCACTTGTGAGATTAGATTCAGAACCGCTGGAATCCGAACTATAGGGCTTCTTTCAAACTTTCGAAAGAGGGCGCGAAAAAAGCTGAGCTACACCTTGTACGTAAGTTGTTTGTTTAACAAGTACATGCATTGTCATCGTGTCATGTAAACGCTACCTGTTGTTAGTAATTATCATAGTAGTTTTGTTGTACGTTGTTTTAGTTTTTTTTTTGCATAATGTATTCGTTTGGAGTTTATTGTCAAAATTTATTTGTCTACTGCTTGCTAATGTATAAAATACCTGCTCTCATATTAGTCAAATGGTTGCAACACAGTCGTCCCCTCGTACACCGTTTAAAAAAAAAAGGGGTTGGCCCATCGGGCATAGAAGGATTTGTTGATGATTTGGAACATGCACATAAAGCAACGTGGGACAGTGCATCCACAGAAATTTTCTTAGAGTGTGTAAGAGACAAAATATTAACAAGATGTAAGGTAGGTACAACCATCACCGTAGCAGGGTACAGGAAAATTGCACTGAAATTCATTAAGCGCACGGGTAGACGTTATGAAATGAAATAGTTAAAGAACAAGTATCTTGGTTTGAAAAAGGAATGGCAGGCTTGGAACAAATTGATGACATCGGTAAAGGTGTCACCAGCATTGGGTTTGATAGGGCAATCAGGTTGTTCACAGCGTCGAAGAGTGGTGGGAAAAGCTAAAATCGGTATGTAACAAGTTAAATTTAATTGTATGTAATAAATAAATTTACTTTCACTAAACATTTAATTGTTAGTAAATTGTTGATTGATTCTTTGTTGTTACAATTAAACAAAGTATGTTATTGATGTCATTAATTTCTTGTTCTATGTTTTTATTATTTGTTTTTTTGTTCATTTTTCATTTGCAGAAAAACAAGATAGCTTACAAATTCAAGACCAAACCATTGGAGCATGAAGATTTGATACGCGAAGTATTCACAGGTGTAACTGTGACTGGGAAACATTATTGGACCCCCGGGGACAAAGCTGCGGACGTTGACGACGGTGAATCCGATTTAGTTGACTCTCTTGGGTTGCAGCCATTTACTGAGCCTTACAGATCGGTGTTTGACTCACCTCCAAACTCCCCTTACCATTCATGTTGATGAAGCAGACCATGGGGCAAAGAGAAAGAAGCGAGGTAGTACAAGTGGAAAGTCGAAGAAGATCTCTAGCGGAGCATCAGTGCTTGCGGACAGTTTCAACCATCTGTTTGAGGTGGTTTGGTCACAGAAGCACCTCACGGTGAGGCACGGAACTGGTGCATCTCAGAAGTATGGCATTGAGGCATGTATGTCAAGGATTATGGCTATAACTAACTTTATCAGTACCCCCTATTCCATTTTGCTTGCATTGTGTTAAAGAATGCGAATTACCAGGAGATACTGATGTGCATGCCTAATAATGAGAATTTGGTTGGGTGGCTTGCGGCATTGAAGGCTTCAAAAGGGCTGTGACTCCTTGGGTTTGCTGCATTAGGGGAAAATGGGCTGGCAGATGTTTTGCTTTAGTATGGTTTTTATGGACTAGTTGTGTTGTTATTTTTTTTTTTTTTTATAATTTTAAATTTTCTTTAATTACTGTCGCTTTAATTTGGTGTTATGGTTAAATAGATGTGAACGCTACCTTCTAAACGTTTTATGAACTTCTTACAATATATTGCTTTATGGAATCATGGTTTTTCCTTTATTTTCTGAATTGTCAACTTTAATTGTTGAACTTTATGGAATGGATTACTCTCTTTGTTCGGTATACTGAAGTGGATGTATGCATGGGTGTCATTATTTTTGTCATTGTGTTTTTAAATGTGCTCAGTTTACAAGTTAACAATTGATGTGTGTTGTGTGCAATGTAGGCTTCAACAATTGAGAAATGTAGAACGGTCAATGTGGCAACCATTGAAATAATGATGATGATATAATCGAAATCGCTAAAAAACACAAAGACTTACAAAACAACGTAATCATTGAAGTAGCGCGACATGCAATGGAATATTACGTGAAGTACATGGAGAAGATCCCATGTCGAACTTTCATTTTGACCGGTCGTGCGTGGATTCAAGAATTATTTGATGGGCACTTAGGTAGGTGTGAACAAAATTTGCATATGCCGGTATATGTGTTTCAAGCGTTGTGTGATACATTACGAAGGGACTTCACTCTATGGGTACCTACAAGACCCCGTGGATTACACATTGAAGAAAGTGTTGCGATGTTCATCCATACTTTGGACGGCTACACTAACCGAAACATTCAGGAACGGTCTCAACACTCGAGAGAAACTGTGTCGCGACATTTCCATGCAGTGTTGGAAGCAATGAAGTTGTTCACAGAAGAGCATTGTAAGCCCACAAGAGATCAAAATAATAGGCATCCATATTTGCAGTTAAGAGGCAAATACGTTACGTTCAAGGTGAGCATTTCAGTTGCCATTACCAGTTTATTTTCTGTTATGCGGTGTACGTGAACCATGTGTATTGTATTGAATTTTGGCAACATTGTATTGGGGCATTGGATGGAACTCACATACAAGCTGTGTTGTCTGCTCGTGACACAGACATATATTATGGTCATAAAGGGTATCCAACCCAAAACATATTAGTAGTATGTGACTTCGACATGTGCTTCATTTTCATCTCTTGTGGCTGGAAATAAAGCATGCATGACAGTCGTATCTTCAAGGAAATAATTGAAAACGAACATGCACAATTTCCACACCCATAGGAAGGTAACATATTTTAAATTGAGTACAAGTTAATAATTTTGTCATATGTACGTAAAAGTGTTCTTCAACAAATATAGGTAAATATTACCTTTTGGATACACGATATCCAAACAAGAAATGGTATTTGGCACCATTCACAGGGTTTTGGGATCACCAAGCACAGTTCCGGGAACATGGACGACCCGATAACCCAAGAGAATTATTTAACGAGGCGCACGCGTCATTGAGGAGCATGGTGGAAAGGACTTTTGGACTGTGGAAATCGCACTGGAAATTCCTGAAAAACATGCCAAACTATGATTTTGAGTCGGTGTAGGTGCCATTGGTTGGTACATCAATGGCGTTACACAATTTCATTCGTAGACATGAGATAGCTTCTAATGCCCATAACAAACATGTCAGATGTTCGTCAGTTCTAGATGACATGCCTATCTGTCATGCCCCAGATTTTACGAGGTCCGGCCCACGTGAGTAAACCACCCAATGATAGACGATCACTAACAACACTCATGCAGATGTATATAATATAAGCACACAGTACATGTGTTATTCCAATTTTATACATTCTTACAACATCTAAGTCAAATGGATACTCTGTAACAAAAACGTACAAAGATGTTATAAATCAAATTAAGATGCCCAAAGGCTTACATCATATACAAAGGGTGTAACCTTTACAAGAATAGCACACGGCCAACAAATACATAAATGGCCCTTGGCCAACAAATAAAGGAACCACCCTACACAGTTCTAAATACAATTTCAACGTCTCAGTCCACATCTACATAAGCATACTTGAAAAATATTTTCAACCACGTAGGGTGAGCATAAAGCCCAGTAGGAAATATTTCAAAAACTAAATATACTCCACCAGTGTAAATACATATATAATATGCTCAATGCATTTTCAAATCCACTTGTTTTCTCAATAAAAACCCTTTTCTTCCCAATTTTCAAAACATTTTATGAATTTAATACATTAGTTTGATATAAAATCCATTTCCATAAGTCAATCCAAGTATCCCAATACCAACTAGCAATTTCATTGCCAATTCCAATACGAATAGATCGTTAACCAAAAGCAAATACATTGCTAAAACCGTTTTCAAATCATTTCTTTCCAAAACCAAAATGATAATAAATAAAATGGGTAAATCTCCAAAACCAATACAACCTTTCACGAAAATTTTGTCTGCGGGAATCCGTCAAACGGGACTTATGTAAACGTACGCTATACAAGCACTACCATTGTCATTTTATGAAAATTTCGTCCACGGAACTGGCACCCATGTATACGCGCGTTTTTGGGACTTTCACCGTGGACACACAAACCAACTTAATTCAATGGAGTTCATCCCATTTCTTCTCCCAAACTTCATACATTTACAATGTATTAAAACATAACCATATTCAATGACAACGGGTGAGAGATTAGTTTCCTTTTCCCAAATTTACCTTTTTATTTATCCTTTCCAAATAGTACAATACATGTGATCCAAAATATGATTTTCAAAATGAAACAAATACTTTTAAAACATAACATAGGAATTTCCAAAATCTCTTTCCAAAACATACAATTTAAATTCTCAAAATCCATTGCATGCTCCATGATCTGTATGATTTATAAACAGTCCAATTTGCTCAGTCCACGTACAAGTTCTACAACAATCATAGCTATCCTTCATCGATAGCCCAAAACAAATATCTCTAAACAAATAAATAAATTCTATTAAAGATACACTTTTTCAAAATCTCAAATGGGAGTGATAATACATATCAAACTCCACCATCATCATTAATCATCATTTCAATTCCATATTTCTCATCATTTATTCAATTTCCTCTTTACAATCTCAAAAATTACATTTTAGGGCATAACTCCCTTCCTCTTTGAAAATTCATTTCAATGCAAGAAATAGCTCATTTCAACATATATCAACTCCAATTTCATAATCACAACCTTTTTTAAGAAAACCTTTGAAAACCCCTCATTTACATTTTGATTTAATAATCAAACAATTTTCCCAAAAGATCAACATTTTAGGGTTTCTCTAAATTAGGGTTTTTTACTTTTAAAAATTCATATGCATTTTTGTAAGTGGAAAATAAACTTTTGTAGCTAAACCATAGCTCAACAATCCCATTTGGAACAAACCCTCACTTTCAAAACAAATTTTCAAAAAAATCAATCCAAGAACAATGGAATCTATATATTTAAAATACACTACAAATACACTATTGAACTCATATTGAGTTTAAGAACTAGATCCTACCTCTTGAAGCAAGAAGGAAACAAGTCGGAAAAATCACGGCAATGAAATGACAATCCGTTGAGATTAAATGAAAGCACTCGTCGTGCTCTACATTTTGGTATACGGAACTAGGGGTCAAAGATATATAGAAATAATGAAATCAAGCCTAAAAAGCTTGAGAAATCAAAAATGGCGGAAGTAGAGAGAAAGGGGAGTGAAAAGTGAAGGGGTTTGATCCAAAAAGTGACTTTTAAAGATTTGATTTTGCGTTGTACGCTCGACCATTGAAAGTTGCGCTCGAGCGCACTATGCTCACAGCAAAGATTTGCAAAGTTGCGCTCGAGCGCACTATGCTCACAACAAAGATTTGCAAATTCCAAATTTCAAGATTCAAAGTGTAGTGAGAGAAAATGATAAAAAAGTGAAGACTACTCAATAACAACTATTATAATTTGGAGTTTTTAATTCAATCTCACCCAACCACTATAGTAACACCTCAACCAAGGCTCAAATATCGACTAAGAAAGTTCCAAATGAAGATAATCAAAGAATCAAATATAATTCCATTATAACAGGAAGTACAGAGTGCTACACCGCCGTTGAAGACGGAGGAGAAAATCTGGACGATGGCCTCATGGTTGGGATACGAATATGGATATGGGGAGAGTTTGCGCATCTGCGACCATTTGTTTCACATACACAATCAAGGACTATTGTGAAATAATTGTTTTGTATTTGGAATTTATTGTACGATGTCATAATTTGACCCACGTAGCATGACTTTTAATTATAGACGCAAATTCGTTCCAAAAATTTAAAGAAATCGTTACGGACTTAAATTTGTGGTTGATATTGTTCTATTGTTTTATATTACTTTCTAATTCGTAATTTTTATAAGTAAAAGTCATATTTCATACGAAATTACGATTTGCATGTAATCTGTATAATTCAAAGTTGGTACAAAGTTTGGTACAAAATTGTCATTTTTTAAAATTTGCAATTTGTATAATTGAAAGTCAAATTTCTATCAAATTTGAACCTAATGCAAAGTTCGAAATTGGATGCAAAGTCAAAAAAACTTTTAAAAAAATTGCAATTTTTTTTTGCTTTGTAATTTGTATACTGATTTTTTTTTAAAAAAAAAAATTAGGCTACTTGTAATTTATTTGCATTCGTAATTTTTAAACATATAACAGTCAAATTTCAGACAAAGTTGTCAATTTAATAATCTAAGTCGTAATTTTTGAACGTTAATAGTAACATTCCTTACAAATTTGTCATTCATTTTAATTTGTAATTTCTATAATTAAAAGTCAAAGTTCTAAGCAATTTGACTAATAATTTTATTTTAATTTGTAATTTGTGTAAGGACAATTGAAATTTGTTACAATTTTACAATTTTTTTGTAATTCCTAAATTTTATAATTAAAATTCAAATGTTGCCCAAATTTGTAATTTAATTTAATTCAAAGAATGATTAGAAGTAAAAGTCAAATTTGTAAGAAATTAGTCATTTTTTTTAAAATTCTTATTTTACAATTACAAGTAAACTATCTTACAAATCAATAACGTTTTACGCATTAATTCGTATATCAATTAGTGTACTAACAGATAATTAGTAATAATTTTAGAAGTTTTGGTATTTATAATTTTCTATAATTGGTGGAGTCAGTAATAATATCATTAGGTATGTTAATACACTAATTAATGTACCAATTGCTTACAAATATGTAAATTTATTTTTAATTCCTAAGATGTATATTTTTCATTTTTTACAAACAAATATTTGTGTACTATATTTGTATAATAAATCCAAAAAGTAGGAGTTGGCAGTGTCCTCACTGCCACGTCATTGATTATGTTTTTTTTTTTTGCCACCCTTTTAGGGGCACTTTGATTATTTGGTATCAAATCATCATTTCAAATGCATTTCTAATGCAACAATCTAACAAAATTTATCCCATTTTTCAAATGTAAAAACTAAAATAACTTATTAAAATAGTTAAATAATCAAAAAAAACCTAAAAAGTAATCTCTTCCCAAACACTCACTTTTTATGAGTCCCACCTGTGTAAAGAAAATTTTGATTGATTTGTGATTGATTTGTGTACATAAAATAACTTTTATAACTTTTTTTTTTTAATGGATTTAGTTTCTCTAGAGTTGTCGTCTCAATTTGAAAGAACATTTGGATTTAGTAGGTATTCTCCCCCTATCGACTTAGGTGGAGACATCAATCATATCCGCCAAAATTCGATACTTCAAATGTTTATCCTTGGACAAAGTCTTTGTCAACATATCCGAAATATTATCATCTGTGTAAACCTTTTCGAGTTGCAACAATTTCAAATCTAACACATCACGAATCCAATGGTATCTCACATCAATGTGTTTCGATCTCGAATGAAAAGTAGAATTTTTGCTCAAATGAATAGTACTTTGACTATCACAATAAAGCACATACTTTTCTTGCTTGAAACCTAATTCTTGCAAAAATTTCTTCAACCATAACTCTTCTTTGCAAGCTTCCGTAATGGCAATAAATTCAGTTTCGGTAGTTGAGAGAGCAACACATTTTTGTAATTTAGATTGCCATGCCACAACTCCCCCTGCAAAAGTCATCAAATACCCTGAAGTAGATTTCCTAGAATCAACATCACCAGCCATGTCAGAATCTGTGAACCCATCAAGCATCGGTTTACCATCCCCAAAACACAAACATACCTTCGAAATCTTCGAAGATATCTTAGAATCCATTTTACCGCTGCCCAATGTTCTTTACCTGGATTAGAGAGAAAACGACTCACCACACCAACGGCGTGAGCAATATCCGACCTTGTACAAACCATGGCGTACATTAAAGAACCAACTGCTGAAGCATAAGGAATTTTCAGCATCTCTTCCTTATCTTTCTCACTTGTAGGACATTGGTTTGAACTAAGCTTGAAGTGACCCGCAAGTGGACAGCCAACCGGTTTTGCTTTATCCGTGTTGAACCTCTTAAAACTTTCTCAATGTAGCTTTCTTGTGACAACCAAATCAGCCCCTTTTTGCGATCACGAACAATTTTCATTCCAAGTATTTGCTTTGCAGGTCCCAAATCTTTCATAGCAAAAGATTTACTCAACTTTAACTTCAACTTGTTAATTATGGTAGAATCTTGACTCACAATTAACATGTCATCAACATAAAGCAAAAGAATAATAAATTTGCCATCCGAAAATTTTTTCACAAACACACAATAGTCCGAAGTGGTTTTAGAAAAACCATTATTCATCATGAAAGAGTCAAATTTTTTGTACCATTGCCGTGGGGCTTGCTTGAGGCCATACAAACTTTGTTTCAATTTGCAAACAAATTTCTCTTTCCCTTTCTCCACAAAACTCTCTGGTTGCTCCATGTAAATTTCTTCTTCAAGGTCACCATGAAGAAATGCGGTCTTCACATCAAGTTGCTCAACTTCAAGGTTCATACTTCCAACCATGCCAAGTACAACCCGAATAGAAGACATCTTCACAACCGGCGAAAAAATCTCATCAAAGTCAATACATTTTTTTTGCCCAAAGCCTTTCACAACAAAACATGCTTTGTACCTCAGATTCTTGCCATCATTCTTCAATTTGAAAAATCCACTTATTTTTCAGAATTTTCCTCCCCTTAGGAAACTTCCCTAATCATAAGTGTGATTTTCAAGCAAAGAATTCAATTCCTCTTCCATGGCCTTTTTCCAATCACCTTTCCTTGCATGCTCAATTGCTTCTTGGTAGCTCTCGGGCTCTCCTTGATCGGAAATCAACACAAATTCATTAGGAGGATACTTTCTTGAAGGTTGTCAGTCCCTTGTAGATTTTCTCAACTCAAATTGTGGTGGCGGTTCTTGAGTTGGATGCTCTTCCTCAAATTCTAGTTCAACTTCATTAGGATTAACATCATCCTCCACATCTTCAATAGGTGGCTGCATATCTCCCCCATTTTCATCATCAACTGAAGATGAAGAAGATTGATCCATGTCAATGAGATTACTAGTTTTTGGCTCCGGTTGATCACCTTTGCTAAAGTCTTCAATTGTTTGGTCTTCAAGAAACACAACATCATGACTTCGAATAACTTTCTTGTCGATCGGATCCCATAATCTATAACCAAACTCATCACGCCCATAGCCAAGAAAGATGCATTATCTTGACTTGCTATCAAGCTTAGATCTCTTATCCTTTGGAATGTGAACAAAAGCTCGGCAACCAAACACTCTCAAGTGCTCATAAGACACATCCTTACCAGTCCAAACTCTTTCAGGAACATCACCATTCAAAGGATAGGAAGGAGACAAATTGATCATGTCAACCGCTGTCCTCATTGCCTCACCCCAAAAGGATCTTGGCAATTTAGCTTGTGAAAGCAAACATCTTGTTCTTTCCACAATGATGCGGTTCATCCTCTCGGCAACGCCATTTTGTTGAGGAGTCTTCTTAACTGTGTTTTGGTGCCGAATACCTTGGCTGCGACAATACTCATCAAATGGCCCAATGTATTCACCATCATTGTTTAATCGGATGCACTTCAATTTCTGCCATGTTTCTCTTTCAACCATAGCCTGAAAATACTTAAATACTTCTAGAACTTGATCTTTAGTTTTTAGTATAAAAGCCCAAAATTTCTTGAATAATCATCAATGAAAGTAACAAAATAAAGTGCACCACCATGTGTTCTAACTTTCAAAGGACCACAAACATCCGAATGAATCAACTCCAAAACATTTTCTTTTCTAGAAGCAACATTTTTATGAAAAGAAACTCTATGTTGTTTACCCGCCAAACAATAAACACAAGTTTTGAGATGTGTACCTTTCAAACTGGGTAGAAGCTTTTTCTTGAACAAAACTTGTAGCCCCTTTTCACTCATATAGCCAAGCCGCTTGTGCCACAATTCGGTAGAAGTATCATCTTCAAGTGCATTGACAACACCTTTACAAATTTTTCCTTGCATTGAATAAAGTGTATGAGTCTTCTTGCACTTAGCCACCACCAAAGAACCTTTTGTGAGCTTCCATATTCCATCACCAAATTTGTTGTTGAAGCCTTCATCATCTAACTTCCCGGTAGAGATCAAATTGAGGCGAATGTCAAGAACATGCCTCACATCTTTAAGCAACAACTTGCAGCCCAAATTTGTTTCCAAGCAAACATCACCCATGCCAATAATCTTGGACAAACCTTCATTACTCATTTGAACAGAACCATAATCTCCTTTGCTGTAGGTAGTGAAGAAATCAACTCGAGAAGTCACATGAAAAGAAGCACCAGAATCAATCACCCAATTACTCTCTTGGCCCACAAAATTGATACAATCATCTTCACAAACGACCATGCGATCACCATTGGTAGTAACCGCCGTTATGTCTTCTTGCTTCTTATCCACACTTTTGTCACGCCTTTTCTCCTTGTTCTTGAGCTTTCGGCATTCTCGCTTCATGTGCCCTTTCTCATGGCAATAATAGCACTCAATGTCTTTTTTTGAAAAAGAACCATCTCTTGATTTATCACGGCTTTGATCACGACCATGAGGAGTCTTACTCCTCCCTCTTGTTTTGCTTCGGTCTCTCACAACAAATGCTTCCGAATGAAAGGAACCTGCTAATTTTCTTCTAGTTTCTTCATTCAACAAGCTACTAGTGACTTGGCGCATTGTGACAACTCTATCAAGTGCCAAATTACTAACCGTCACAACCAAAGTCTCCCAACTTTTGGGTAAAGAACTAAGTAGCATCAAAGCCTGCAACTCATCATCAAAAATAATTTTTATAGAAGCAAGTTGGTTAACAATACTCTTTATTTCATTCAGATGTTCGAAATAGGGCTACCCTCTTTATATTTTAAATTAACCAACTTACGAAATAGAAAAGTTTTATTTGTGGCTGATTTCCTATCGTAAAGGCCTTCTAATTTTTTCCATAAATCATGTGCTGAAGTTTCAATAACAACATGATGAAACACACTGTCATCAATCCATTGATGGATAACACCAACGACTTTTCGATTAAGCCTCTTCTATTCATCATTTTCATGTCATCAGGTTTGCCACTATCACCCTCAATTGGCCTATACAAATCTTTACAAAATAATAGGTCCTCCATTTTAGGTTTTCAAGTTACTCAATTGCTTCTATTGAAATTAGACATACGACCTACATTCCCTTCTATTGATTTACACAAATAAATAGACCCAAATAAACCGTAAGCTCTGATACCAGTTGTTAGGGAAAATATATGATTCCCCACAAGTAAATCAATCAATGGGAATAAAAATTAATGCGAAAAAATTAAATTAAAAAATAATACAAGAATTTTACGTGGTTCCCTCAATGTGAGGTATGTCCACGGGATCGAAATTCATTCCACTATTAACCAAATAAGTTTTCAAACGATTACAAACGAGACACGAATGGTCTCACAAACCACCCTTAGGTGAATTTCAAATAATCACAAATAAACAAGAGGAAATATCTCACTAAATAGATGAACAAAAATTTTCGAAACAGAATTATAGAAGATCCAAAATAATAGACCCAAATCAGCACCGAAAATGAAGCAAAACCGCACTGTTGCTTGTTTTCCCAAGCAATACAAACACACAAACCAACACATGTGACATCAGCGGCAAGCACAACTTTTTGATCCAAAAAACACTATATCACCGGATTGATCTTCACACAGTCACCACTCTTCGCAACAATATATATATATATATATATATATATATATATTATTGATTCTTGAGTTTTGTTATCAAAATCAAACTGAATTAGGACTTCACAAGTTAGATATAATATATAAAAAAATATTATAATCAATACCAAATCAAACTAAATTCTTTTAATAAATCAGTTAGGTCTCAAACTCCAATAAGGAGATATATCCTAACAATAGGCTCATTTTTAGATCGATTTTAGTGATCCAAATCGTTCATTTTTTTAGAACTCGTTAAATAGAATATTCATGCAAAAAATTAAAATGATTAGATATCAATAACTATATATTTAAGTCGTATTTTTTATAAAAAAAATGAACAAAAAATATAATTTCAAGAATAATTATTTATTTTTCTTAATACGAATTTGATTCAAACATATATTTATCGGTGTCCAATCTACTTAATTTTTTACATGAATATCTTATTCAACAAATTCTAAAAAATATACAATTTAGATTACCAGAATTGATTTCAAAATAAGTTTATCAAACTCAAATGTTCCCTCAAATTAAAATGGCTAACTTGGAAAAATCAAATCTTGTTTTTTATTCCTTATGTGGTGGCGTGTCAACATTTGAACTGCCCAAGTGTTGGATTTTGGCCGGAAAGAAAACCTGTTGAGTAAAATTATGATGGTTAATGGCCTTTTATCACATTTTATCTATCTTCTCTAATGAGACACGTTCCCATTATTAATTTATGTTAGGGTCTAAGTAACAAGCATCCCTAGGGTACAAATAAAAGGAGAAAAATATAAAATACTTTTTGTTAAATTCAATATATTTTTATTGAAATTAATACATTTTTAAATATTTTTACATATTTTTAAGACATATTTTACACACTTTTCAACATTAAATAATGCCAATAAGGCACTCTCGTTAGCATTTGCCTTTATGTTATACTAGTGTGAAACCCGTACTATGCACGAAAAAGTAACAAAATGTGATAGACAATATTAGATATGTTAAAAATTAATTAAATACTATGATATTAATTTATCAACAATGCTTGATAGCCCAAATTTTCATGATCTGAATAGCTCGAATAAAAAGACGTCGTTTTGAAATATTCGAACCACTCAGCCCACACAAATTCGAGCTACGATACATTTTTCTTAATTTATATGAGTATTTAATTCGAGCTACCAAACATTTTTCTTAATTTATATGAGTATTTAAATAATAGATTTGAGTGATTTCAATATATTTATATATGCAAGATTAATTAATTTTTTAAAAATACATTCAATTGAATAAACTCAATTGGAAAGGAAGAGTAAGACTGAAATTCTATAAATATAAAATAAAAATAATATAAAAAAAGTTTAAATTTGAAGATGAATTATAGAAAGAGAAAATTATATAAATATTTGAAAAAGAATAAATTCAACAGAAAATAAAGAACGAGAGTAGATTTTTTAAATATAAAGAAAATGAGGTAGAGAGAAATTTAGTAAACATCAAATGAAGATTGAAAAAAAGAAATCAAGTTGAAATTTAAAAATTCAAAAATAAAATAAGATAAACATCAAAAAAAAAAAAAACTAATATAACTCTAATAATAGAAGAACATAAGAGGGTAGCAATTCAAAAATTGGATAAGAGTGAAATGTCACCTATAATTGTTAAAAATTTGTAGTAAAAAAAAAAAAACCTCAAAAATAAGAATTGAGATATAGTAAGTCAAAAATTAGATAAGAGTAAAATAGCAACTATAATTTTTTAAAATTTAAATTTTGTGTAGTTAAAAAATAAGCATTTATGATATCTTATTATACAAATTTTAACTCTATTTTGGGTCTACTACTAATAATTTTTAACAATTTTTGTATTCTACAGATACAAATTAAAATTAAAAAAAATTCAAGGGATCACCTTTTTATTTCTTAATTTTGTTTTGTATCAATAACTTGTAAATTTCAACAATTCTTGTAAATTTTAATAATTTTTGTATTCTGAAACTACTAAATAAAATTTTAAAAAATATATATATAGCATCACTTTTTTATTTTAAATTTTAGTTAGTTTCATTTTAATTTTGTTTTGTGCCTATAAATTTTAGCAACTTTTGTATTTTGAAACTACTAAATAAAATAAAAAACATCACTTTTCTTTTTAAAATATTAGTTAGTTTTATTTTTACTTTGTTTTGAGAACCGGTAAAGTATCCTTGGTAGTAATCAAAAATTAGTATAAATAAATAAATAATATAAAATAATAATATAAAATTTATCTAAAATATGTAGTAAATATGATTTATAATCAATTAAATTTTATTCATTTTTATTAGAGTTACACATAAATGACTTGTATATTTATGCCAACGTAATCTTCACCTAATCATTAAAAATTGTCTTTGTCTATGCCTAGCTTATGAATCATTTGACTTATTTATTTATTAAACTAGTAAATAAATATCTACAAGTATTTTTTATTTTTTTAAATAAGAAAAATGAACTTATTTTATGCATATCTATTAAAATTTTTGAATTTAGGTAAAAAATTATATATTTATGTTCACACTATGAAATAAATAGTTATATATATTCATATATTAAAAAATTATCTAAGATAGAGTCACCCTAAATTATATGTTATATTTTAACTTAATCTTAGTAAAAATACTTGATAATAATAAATTTAAACATATGTGCAAATTATATCATAATTTATCAATTCGTGATCTGTATGAGCTAATTTGGGGTTCTAATATTGGATTAAACATTTAATGACCAATTTTGGGCCCCGTTTTGATAATCCAAACTGTTCAGATTTTAGAGTATCTCTACAAAAAAATCAAGTCGATCAGATAACGAAAATCACATTTTGGTTCAATTTTGTATGAATCATTTATTTTCTCACCGTTTATTTATTTTTTTTTCCATACAAAACTAATACAAACACATAGTTACCGTTATTTGATCGACTTAGTTTTTTTATAGGATGATGTACTCGACAAATCTTAAACTATGAATGGTTTAGATTATTAAAATAGAGCTTAAAAGTGAGCCCACAAGGCCCAACAACACCTCTCCAATCCAATAGAGAACTAAAGAGGAGCCCATGCCATGTTAAAGAATCAATGTTTAGATTTTAAGTTAAAGAATTAATTATTTTCTATATGTGTATGTATGAATGTATCAAAATCATGTATTAATGCAATCTTAGGGAAACAATTTTGAAAATAAATTTGGTATGGTACACATAAATTAAGGAAGTAATTTGAAATGGTAATTATAGTAGCATAATTGAAGGGTTTAATATAAAACTCCACGCAATTTAATTATGAATTAATTAAAATGCAACACATAATGACACTTAGTATTTTCATTATTAAAAAAATTAAAAATTAAAAAAAAAAATGAGTTGAGAGTTTGAACTTTAAAGAAATCTTATTAGGCTCATTTTGGGAACAAAGTTATAAGTGGCATTTTGGCTCATTGCTCAAATGCCCAAAGTAGCTTCTTTGGTCATAAAATTGATTTGGGATTGTGGTTATAAGTCAAAAGGGAAATTACAAAATTACCCTCCATAGGTGGAAAATGACATGGTAAAAATGTGTAATTTTTCAATTGGGTAGGGGTATTTTGGTCAATTGACATTAAGACATAGTGGCATGACAACATAAACAAATATTAAACAAAAAAGTCAAAAAATAATTTTTTACCAACTTCCCAAATGACTTTATGAAAAAGCCAAAAAGTTTGGTTAAAAGTCAAAAAATAACTTTTTACCATCTTTCAAAACACTCCTTAGTGTGTATGAAAATAATGAGATCTGATATATATGTTGAGTAGTAATAGCTATGGTGAGAGGGAAAAAAAAAACATGTTACGAAATTTTAATTATATAAATTATTTTATACTTTATGGTAAAAAATTTAAAATATTTTATCACAAAATATTTTTGAATGTGTGATTTATTAATATTTTTAATTGGAAAACTCCTTTTTTGAGTGTGTTATTTATTAGTTATTTGTTCTTAATTGGAAAATTCCTCGTTTGATGGTAAAGAAAGAATGATTTTAGGAATAAAAAACACATTCTTTATTTAAAAAAGAAAGTGTTAGTGTGTGATTTATTAATTATTTTTTCTTAATTAGAAAATTCCTTCCTTGTTTGATGGTAAAGAAAGAGCGATTTTAGGAATAAAAAATGCATTCTTTGATTAGAAAAGAAAGTGTTATTGTGTGATTTATTAATTATTATTTTAAATTGAAAAATCAAGAAATTTGGATTGAGCACGTAGAGCTCTCTTAGCTCTTCTCACTAAAAACCTCATTTTACTTATATAATATATAGATTTTAATGTGAAAATAAAAGCCCATCGCTATTAAAAAGATTTTTGAAGAAAATTTACATGAGAACTTTGTTGGTGTAACTTCAAACAAATAGGGAAATTTGGTCATAAACTCCTCCTAACTTCCTTTTCTTGTTAAAGGATTCAAAAAAATAAAAATAAAAATAAAAATAAAAAATAAAAAACTAGTACTTTCAAAATTCTCTCATAATTATAAAGTCTAATATGAAGGACAAAATTTGTTATTTGAATATTTTATTTGACCACTTTCTTCTCTCACTTTTACAATAGTCTTTGTCTTTACCAACTCGATAGTTGTTCATTGACTCCACCATCTTCATCATCTGCCGGTGTCACTCATCCTCTCATCGTCGGCCAGTGACCACTACTTTTACTGTCAAACAATAACTATATTAGATTTGATACCAACTCAAATTTGAAATCAATAACTTCAGATCTGAGATAAATAAACTTACATTTGATAGAAAAATGAGAAATCAAGAGATTGCAATAATGAAAAATCAAGAGTATTTTGTTTGTTTGTTCATAAATCTAAAAGTAAAATTTCACTCTAATTCGTTCATTTAGTATGCACTCTATTTTTTGTAACAATAAAATTTTACTCTAGTTAATGACATGCTAATTTTCTTAACGACAATAAAATTTTATTCAGAGTAAAGTTTACTATGATTCAAAATAAAATTTTACTCTAGAACATGCTTTGATGATGGCTTTACAAGAGAGGGCTACATCATGAACCATAGTAAAAAAAATTTGTTCAAAGAACAGAACATCATAAGAAGAAGAGAGAGAGAGAGAGAAAGTTCGAAAACAGAGCATCATGAAAAAAAGAAGAAGAGAAAGAAGAAGAAGAAGAGAGAGAGAGAGTGAAGGATCTCAACTCTAAGGTTTGCAAACTGTCACGAACCGTCATTTTCTAACAACGACGACTGTGAATAATTTCAAATCTGAGGTCATGGATGTGACAAGTAACGGTGGCCATGAAGACGATAAAGAAAGTGTTTCATGGTGAGCGGCAATCAGGGGCGGAGGCAGCATAGGCCGAGGGAGGTCACGTGCCCCCCCTCAGTTTTGCAATTTTTTATTTTATTTTTTATTGTCATGTATAAAATGTATTCTTTTTTTTTTTTCTTAACATATTCTTTGGCTAATGATTTATTATATTGTTCACAACAAGTAATTATTTGATACTTTGGGAACACTGTGTGGTATTATTTATGTAATAGTTTAAATAAATAGTGTAGCGAAAAATATTATAAATTAGATATAATGAACTCATTATTTTCAAGTAGTTGACATACTACTTAGTATGATTTGTGATTTTCTATGTTTTAAGTATCACGTAGGTAATGTCATATGGTACTTTAAGACTGTTTAATAATTTTCATTCAAAACACATCATTTATAACCAATGTCATCTCTTTAATATTTTTCTGTCAAATAAAAATTAAATAGATTCTATAATAATTTGTGTTATAAATGATGTGTTTTTATTTTTTAAAATTAAAAATTTTGATCTATAATTTTTTGTGCTAAAATTGCATACTTACATCATCATCTCACACTGAGTTATTCCACGCTATTATAGAATTTTGATTTGTTCTTATTAATAATGAATATGTAATTGTTTATGTTTAAATTTAGGGATACTTACGTATAAATCTTAATAAATGGACTTATTGTCTAATAGGTCTTATGGAAAAAATTTGTCATAAAAAAAGTCACTAATTGTAAATTTTAGTGACAATTTATAAAAATCATGACAAAAAAAGTCACTAATTGTCAATTTTTAGCGACATATAAAAAATTGTCACAAAAAAATTATTATTAGCGACAATTTTACCAAGACTTATTTTTAATAGGACTTGATAGGAATTAAGTCTAACTATTAGGATCTATTGATAATTTACCCTCAAATTATTTATCTCATAAAACGATTATTATCTTAATGTTGCTCATGAATTTTTTTAAAATAAAAAATTATAATTAATAAGTGTTCCTTCTAACCTAATTTTCTGACTCCGCCACTGGCGGCAGTGGCACCGATGGAGAGCAATGGTGGTGCCGGTAGAGAGCAACGGTGGTAAGAGGGCGGGACAGAGAGAAAAGAGATTAAGATGAGAAAGAGTGTTTGATTGCAGATCTGATATATATATATATATATATATATATATATATATATATATGAAGGTATTATAGTAAAAGGAACAAGTTTAAAAATATTAGGAGATTTTGAAAGGATTCATATAATTTTTGTCTTTTTGAAGGACAAGTTAAACAGTGAGAAGTCCATCACCAAATTCCCAACTTTAAAATGTTTATAATTTAAATGTAAAAAAAGTAAAAATGATATTTCGTCCGCCATCTAATGAGCAGCGCTCACAATTTGTTTTATGTTATGTTATTTGATTTGTGAAAGTTTATAATTTAAATGTAAAAATAAAAATATTGTCCTCTTAATTTCTAAAATAATAATAATAATAATTTAAAATTTGACGACCGTAACAAATCAAATGACTCCAATAGGTACCCGTATAGTCTCCAATGACTCCACCATTTTTAAGTGTTTTTCTTTCTTTTTTTTTTGTTGTTTATTTCTTTTATTTTTTATTTTGGTTCCAAATAAAAGACCAATATCATTAGGCCATGAGCAAAGCCACTAACACTTGAAAAATCATAAATTTAACTATAGTTTTAACTTTTAAAATTTGTCCCGTTAATATTTTGAAAAAAAAAAATGTTGATTTTCTCTATCATTTTAAAACTTTTGCTTCAAAATTTTCATTTTGTTCCATTTTCTTTGGATTTCTATAAAATTTAACATGAGGAGGATGTAAACATGGTCAATGTTCGTCTTTTATAATTTTTCTTGCTTTGTTTTTGTCTTTTAAGCATGAATTTTTATAATATGTTCATTAAAAATTTTATTTTACAAATTCCATTTAATTTTTTTATGCTTAGCAGTGACTAGTTGCATGTCAAATGTGATCGTCACAAATGATTAAGTCAGTTCCATAGCTCCATTAATATATATATATATATATATACTTAATTTAATAGTAAAAAAATGGAAAATTTTATGAATTGCTTTTTTGCCCCACCCACTTGATGACTCCGTCCTTAATTAGGGCCCGACCAACTCGAGGGCCTTTTGAAATTTGAGTCTCTAGCTATTGCCTAACTCTCCTAATTGAAGGGGCACCCTAGCTGGATACTTGATAGAACTTGATAGGCTTGTGAGGCCCACCATAAGTTCTATTTTAATAATTTAAATTATTTATTCTGGACAACCTTTCAAGTAAATTTTATAGTGATTGTCTAAAAAAAATAATTTATTTTTACAAATATATTTGCAGTCTATTTTTTCAGAGATATGTAATAAAATAAAAATGTTATACTTATCGGATCGATATAATTTTTTCTATGACTGATATATACTGAAAGTTATACAAAATGAACGGTTCAAATCATCGAAACAGAACTTTTGGTGAGCCCTACGAGACTGTCAAGTTCTCTCAAATTTAAACTCAACATTAATTTTAAAAGTTAAACAGTAGTATTTTTTTATATAGGGTGAATGGTCATACTCCTATACAAATCATTACAAAATTAAATTGAATAGACACATTTATTTATTGAGAGACACTTTATCTTCTATATAAGGTGTAAGTTTTTCATTGTTTTTCACATATACAATTTTTACTTATGTTTACTGTACAAGAGAGAATCTAACTACTTTTTCATAACACACATTTGTCTTTGTTACGAATCTTCTACAAAATTAAAATTTTTACTAGAAATACATGTGTGGTTGAGATTTATTCTAGAAGTAAGACCTATCATAAAAAAAATTAAATCTAGATCATTCATCAGGATTCTCGATAAATTTTGGGTTTAAATTTCTTCTTTCTTACAATTTCTGCTTAGTTATTCATCGGCCAAATCACATTTGTACATGATATAGTTTACTCTATATCAATGGTTCTCTAGTTTTTTAATATCGAATCTCTCACTTTTCTCATCCACTATGGCTGTGTTTGGTTGATAAATTCACATAGTTTATAAATTCACTATGAAACACATAGGTAGCGTTTGTTAACGTTTACGTTTTTTATTTATGTTTACAAAAATTTTATAAACTGGTTTTTGTTTATTTTTAGAAAAACATAAATTACAAACGCGTTTGGTTTGAACAAAATGTTTAAAATTTTTTAAAAACATAAACTAAAAAATATGTTTGTTCAGACCTAAAATATTTATATTTATTTTTATTATTTACGACAATGGGATCACACACATTATAATTGAAAAAAATTAATTAAAAAAATTAATTGGAAAAAAATTAATTGAAAAAAAATAATTGAAAAAAAAAATTATGTGAAAAAAAATAATTGAAAAAAATTTATTTGAAAAAAATTTATTTAAAAAAAATAATTGAAAATAAATTATTTGAAAAAAAACTGAAAACGTAAACTCATTTTTTGAGTTTACGTTTTTTCCTCAAATTTATAAACTGAGACAACCATTTATAAACCAAAAAAATTATCAAACAAGTTTTTATGACAGTTTTTAAAATTTTTGTAAATATAAACTGAAAACGGAATGGTTACCAAACATGCCCTATTTATTTATTTTTTTGATAAGTAAGTCATATTACAACCAAAAAGAAAGATATACAATAAAGTTCAATACACATCTTTTGTAGGGAGAACAAACATAAACAAAATAATAAACAACTTTCTCAAAAGAAACAAACTAAGCCTATAGAAGACAAACACAACATACACAACATACACAACAAAAATGATTCAAATTTTCCCTCTAGTACTCTTCAAATTATGAAGTTTCGTTTTGAGTTTTCTTCTATTATTCTCCTTTGTAGTCTCCCCATTACTGGGGTCACTTGGACTCCCTCTATTTTTTAGGCTATTCATTTGGCACAACAACTCTTAATTTAATTCTCCGTTCCCTAACTCTCCCATATCACACGATTCAAGGATATCAAAGGCATTAGATGTTGAGGGGGCAGAAGATTATGGGTATGTTTGGTTTGGTTTTGAGATAGTAGTTTTTAAAAATTGTTTTGGGGAGAGAGTTTAGAAGTTTTTTTGGTTTGTTTGGTTGTGTATTTTGAAAGTAGTTTTGAAGTGTGGGAGTTTTGAATTATTTGATATTTTATTGAAATTGAGTAGATGTGTGTGAGAGAAAAAGTGATTGAGAAAAAGAGAGAAGAGAGAAAAAGTGATTGATTGATGTGTAAGAGAGAGAAAGTGATTTTAGAAATTATTTTAGAAAAATTACAAACCAAACAAGTTTTTTAGAAAAATTTTCCCAAAATCACTCTACAAAGCCAAACCAAACATACCCTACGTCTCTCTCTCTCTCTCTATTTATCACTGTCGTTGAACCTTGCCCACCATTTCTTCTCTTTTTCTTCACCATTTCCCATTTAGTCGGAATATGAAAAACTATTTTTCTAATGTCTATTTTCTTTATATTATTATAGAGCTTTTCATTTTAAAAATATAATTACCAATACCACGTGCAATGCACGTGTGTACCACCACTAGTAAAAATATAAAAATGTATGAGCAAAAATTCTTTGTTCTGTGGAGAGAAATTATGTTGGGTGAATGTGTTTACCAAGACTACAAGATAATTATTGAGATAAATTATGGGGAAGCCCAATGATCATACAGCAACACTTGGTATTCGAAGATTGCTGGTTCAAATGCTACAATGAATAGTTTGATACCCATTGTTATGTAGTATATTATATCTGAGAAGAAAAGAATTTCAAATTTTTTCCAATCAGAAACAGATAGACCTTTCAAAGGAGAATGAAACCATGACCCATTAGTATTCTTAAAAAGAAACAAAACTCGTGAGCACCAGTGTAGAAGATAATTATGTCTTGAAGAATTGTACCAAACACAAGGCACTGTCGTCCTGTCATCCTTCCAATCTGATCTGTTATATAATTTCTTTCAAGTTATTGTTAGATCACCCAATGTGAATGGAGAACCCACTACTCAAATAGAGGAAGGTAGGTGTCTCACCAACTCCAACCCACTAGAGAGTCAAAGAAGGTAGGTGGCAACCAATGAAGTTCTCTCTCATTTGTGTATAAATGGAGGAGGTGTTGGATAGGCAAGATAGAGAGTAAACCAACCAAGAGAGTGAGATATGTGAGGTAGAGAGACCGTCTCTCTCGATGTGAGCGAGGGAGATGGGTGAATGGGTGAGTGAGAATAGTGTGAGCTTCTCCTCTATTGTAATCTTTCTGTAATCTCTCCATTGTTATAGTGATAAACGGTTGATCTCCCATGGACGTAGGCATTATTGCCGAACCACGTTAAATATGGGGTCTCCTTTGGTGTGGGTGTGTATTTTCTGCTTGGTATAATTTCTGGGAGGTCTTGGGCAGGATCCCCGATCCCTAACAAGTGGTATCAGAGCCTCGTCGGTCGTTTTCGGAATAAAAAAAATATTTTTCGAAACTGTCCAGAAATCAAATTGCTCGAAATTCAATTTTGAGCATACCAGAAGTAAGGTCTCGACGAGAGAAGTCCAAAAATGCAAAGCAGAGATCCAAAGGATGCCGGACGCGCCTTCACGCTCCTATTGGAGGTGGCGTGTAAATCCCAGTTGCAGCATATGCCTCCACGCGCCGTTATACAGCCGACGCGTCATTCCAGTCTCACGTACGCGCCAGAAGCACGACAGAGGAAGAAGACGAACCACATGGGGACCAGTCAGCGCCACGTCAGCACCCAGTCATCACCACGACAGTCAGGGACTGTCACGTGTACGCCACGTCATCAGTCTAGTCAGTGCCACGTGGCAGACCAGTCAGCGCCATATCATTTGCCACGTCAGCGCAAGGAGAATTGATCCAGTGCTACGCGGCTAAGGTGTAACCGCAGGAGGATTGATCCAATGCTACACGGCTAAGGTACAGCCGTAGATCTAAGGCATCCAAACTATTTTGGCTTGATCTGAGCCATTCGGAGTCCGTTTTCTGACGATCCAATAGTGCTTTCTAACTATTTGGAGTATTCCGGACACATCCGTACGGTTATATTTTTGAATCAAAATTTTTGTAAAAAAAAAAGCAGATTAAAGTGGCAGACGGCGTCAGGTGCAGTGGACGAAATATTCTATTGAAATAGAATATTCCTTGAACTTTTGCAAATTGCAATTTGGCCCCTGTAGTTTGTGAAATTACAATTTGGTCCCAGGTTTTTTGGAAAATTTGCAATTTTGCCCAGTTTTGAGGAAATTGTTTCACTGAAGTCCCCGAAAGTGTAGCGAAGGTTGGTTCTAGCTAAACGGACCGTTCCGGACACAACTGCGAGGTCAGAATAGTGAAATTCTGAACGGGTTTTAAAGATTGTCAAAGACATGAAAGTTTGTCATCTTCAATAGTTGAAGGAAGGTTGCCGAATATTGTGGAACGCTACAGATTCACTGAAGAGGTTAGAATAGGCAGATTCTAATCAGATTGGACAACCATATACAAATCGAGATAGATCATTGGAGACCAAAGGAGATCATTCTTGATCAAATGACGAATCGAGAAAGATCAGGAGAATTGCACATGATTATCTCAAGATTAACAATGTCTAGGAAAGTTCTGTCAAAAAGACACTGTTTAAGGAGACTAGTTCTTGAGTGAGACCGGTTATGACCCCACCAGTCTTTCCTGGGAACTTTACTGGTTGTTGAGTTTAGGCAATCGAGAGATCTGGTTCAATCAGAAGAAGACCATTTCATCGAGAGACAAATGATTGGCAACTAGTGCAGGCTCAAGGGAATGTTATAACAGTTAGAGCTACTGTCAAACATAATACGAGAAGTACTGGTAGTATGTGAATGTTAAACAGTAACAGCTACAGTAGTACACACATAAAGTGTAGGAGCACGTAGCCACAATAGCACAGATGAGTACGCAGGAATGTCATACAAGGTGTAGGCGTACAACAGTGCAAGAGTACACAGCAGAGTCATACAAAGGTGTAGTGTGCCAGATTTTGGCTTGGCAGCAACAACTAGTTCACAGAAGAAAGCTCCAGACAGAGAAATTGAAAGAGATAAGACGTTGCAGTGCACACCTAGTGAAAGGTAGATCTTTTTCTTTGTCCTGAATCTGGTTCGTGGCAGTGAAGTCGCAACGAGCACCCAGAGAGTTTGGGTGGAGTCACCTCAACAAGGAAATTATAAGCATTCCTGATGATAGAGGTGCGAGCCATGTAGGATGATGTGTGGCGGTTGAAGACATTCAAAGTAGGAGGTGCAGATTCACTCTAGATGCTCGGTGGAATGGATGCATATTTGTACAACGGTGTTTTATCATCCATGTGGGTGATGGGGGTGAAAAATTTTGTTCACCCGGTTAAAGCCAATTGAAGACCCTTCAGAGTCAGCTGCAGAAGTTATTAGTTCATTTGGAGACTCTTGGGTTAGTTACAGAACTTCAGAGTTCATTGGGTTTTTCTCTAGGGAATAGAGAGAACCAGCATTGGCAGAGTGTACTACGAAGATTTGGCATGTGTAATAAGTCCAAATAGTAGTACTTTATTGGCATTGGCCTCAGTGGAGGCGTTGAAGATCCTTCATGGATCGTTGTTGGAAGACTCGTATTTGGTGAAGCCTTGGTTTCCGCATTTGTCGATTTGAATGAGAAGGTGTGACAATCTACTTCAGATCTTGGTGGAGCTTTGGCGTTTTTGTTCAATGTCTATTGGAGGCATTGTTGTTCGCGGTCTTTCACGGATTATTGGCGATTTTCAGAGTCGTGGTTTATTGAGATTCATTATCACAGTTGGGATTTAAGATCGTGTCTGATTAGATCCAGGGGTGTCTCCGGTTTGTGAGACTTGATTGTTTCTTCTTCTTGTGGATTTTCATTTTCATAATCTATTTCATATTTAAAGGCATCAGCTATTGGTAGTTTGGGTGACGATTCAGACTCCGGGTGTTTGCTTCTGTGGAAGCGGTATGACCGTTGCTGTTCGTTGAAGATTGGCAAAGATTGTTGCAGAGAAAAGTGAAGATGGTGATTTTGTGAATCTTATGTATTGGGATCCATCCCTTAATCTGCCATTGGATTTGGAGGGGATAGATCGTTTGCAGACTCGGTGGAGTCAACAGGGATTGTTGGAGTTGTGCATTTACGGTGCATGCGCCTTTGGGCGTTTTTTTGGCAGCTGTGAAGATGGTGCATTATCTTGTGTTTGTCGATTGGAATGGCAGTTGGAGGAATCTGGAGTTTGCTCGACACTTCAGAATTTTTGGCTCTTGGTATTTTATTAGTTAGTTTGAAGTTTGTTTCAATACTTCCGAACTGGTTAGAGCTTGACTGCATCCACAGTCCAGTTTTGTTTGGTGGAGAACTTGCCTCAGTTCTCGGAGAATTTGTTTGGCTCTCTTGATTAATTCGAGCTTGAAGAGAGCAGTATTGTGTTCGATGGTTGATCGGACATGATGTTTTTGGTACCACTTTTGAAGTTGCTTTGACGGAGAATTTAAAGCCTCTCTTGTTTAGTCTCCTCAGCATTGGTTCAAGCGAGTTGCTCACCATGTTTTGTTTGGAGTTGTCAAGGACAACTTGTTTGGCGCCTATGGAAATCGGAACTTGGCACTATGATGGAGCTTGAGTTACAGAAAATCGAAGAGGTAGCTCGATTGGTTCTGCATGTTCTTTACATTGGCTCAATGTGATTTTGAGCAATGGAATCTACTGTGTTTTTTGGAAAAGCGCTTGTGTTTTGTATAGCAGATAGCATTCAGTTTTGACTAAATGGTTGGATACCTGGGTTATGGTATCGGCTTTGATTCCGTGGCAACGAATGCACCTCTTAATGAAACAGAGTAGTTGCGGATCTCTCAGGCAAGCTCGAGTGCAGGAGGAGAGATAGAGCCACAATAAGCACTCAAGGAGTATAGGTGCGGGTACTATGCTAGGTGTTGCATAGTTGGTTACTTGTACAAATATGTTAAAGTTGCTTTGGCAGAGAAAGCTACTGTCAACCGTCAATCTGGTAATGCAAGTGAAAGATGCGCAGACAACACGTATCGCTGAACTGGAGATCAGGGATTGCAAAAGGCATGAACAACAAATGTGTGGAAACGCTGGGAAGTTGTTTAGGAGTGCAAAGGGCAAATGCTGATAAGTTTAGGATAGTTTAAAGGAAACTCCGAGCAAAGAAAACTAGGAACGTTGACCAGAAAAATGAAGAGCTTTCTATTGCTCCAGTTTTGGCCGTGCAAAGAGATATATGGCAGGATAGTGGCATTTCAGGGAAAAGCTGTAGTGTCACAGAGCACTCAAAGGAGTGCAAGGCATCCCGGGCAGGGGGTGCTAGGCATCTCAATCAGGGGGTGCATGACATCCAATCAAGGGGTGCAGGATATCTTGGTTACGCAAGTTCAAGCATAGCAGGTGAAGACATCCGAGACAGGAAGCGTGAAAGAGATCTGTGGGAGATAGGAGCAGAGGCTCTCTCCAAATCAGAGAGTGATGTGAGTTGAGTTGAGGATGTAGGATTCCCTCCTCCTTTTGTATCTCTGGTGTATTATCTCTAGCTTTAGGGGATGCAACGTCTCAATGAGAAGATGAAGATTCTGTTGGTTTTTTGGGCGTGACAAGATTAGCAGCAGTGTGTGTAGTGGATCACCTCACATGGGTTGAGGGGGTGATTTGTTGGATCACCTTATGTGAATGGAGAACCCACTACTCAAATAGAGGAAGGTAGGTGGCTCACCAACTCCAACCCACTAGAGAGTGGAAAGAAAGTAGGTGGCAACCAATGAAGTTCTCCCTCATTTGTGTATAAATGGATGAGGTGTTGGATAGGCAAGATAGAGAGTAAACCAACCAAGAGAGTGAGAGATATGAGGTAGAGAGACCGTCTCTCTCGGTATGAGCGAGGGAGACGGGTGAATGGGTGAGTGAGAATAGTGTGAGCTTCTCCTCTATTGTAATCTTTCTGTAATCTCTCTATTGTTATAGTGATAAACGGTTGATCTCCCGTGGACGTAAGCATTATTGCGGTCTCCTTTGGTGTGGGTGTGTTTTTCTGCTTAGTATAATTTTTTGGGAGGTCTTGGGCGGGATCCCCGATCCCTAACAGTTATTACCAGACTAATTTTAAAATGTCTACTTGTCCAGATTCTGTTTTCAAAACCAAAACCCCCAACTTCACGGGGCAAGAGCAGTAAAAGAATATTTGAATCACAAAGTACACTAAAAAAATGTCTAACAATCTTAATTTTCTTTACGTTGTATTTGGTTGGGAATTTGAGAATGTATCTAAAATGGAAAATGGAAAACGTATGTGAAATTAGGTGTAATGTACCTTTTTCATTTTCCTTTCTAAATTCCTCCTCAAATTGTGTTTGGTTGAGAATTGTGTTTGATTGAGGGATTTGAAGAGAGATTTGGAAATAGAAATAGAAAAGGTGTTTGAAACTAGGTAAAATATAAGTATATTTTATTCTCATTTCACCTATTTTTTTCTTTCTCTTTCTAAATTTCTGCACAAATCTCATAACTAAACACAACATAATTGTCTTGTATACTAATTTTTGTTTAACAAAAATATGACTATCGAAAAAGGAGAGTACATCTAGTAATATTGTTTGTAGAAGAAATAAGAACTTCACTGACAAAAGAAAAATAAACCTCCAACCAAGAGAATCATCAAATTAGCCAAGTTCACCCACATTCACAAAGTAACTCAGATATTCATGATTAATCAACAAAGTTCAAGAACTGAGATGTTCTCCAAAATTTATAGAATCAATTAGAGTAGGTCATCAAGCTCCAAAAACCACACCAGCAGATACTGCCACATAAAATAAAAGCATTAAAATCAAAAGGAAAATCAATAATCATGGAATTCACATTAAACAGATTTGGGATATGTTATATAATGTATTTTTTGATTTTTTTTGCTAAAAAAGTAGAGAAAAAAAAAATGTATATTTGAGATAATTTTTTAAATTTTTTACGAAAAGATGTGTAATAAAATATTATAGTAAAATTAAAATAACCATTATACCCTTGTTGATTTTTTAGTTTATTAATTCAACTTAAAAAGCCCATTCACTTCTTTAGTTTTATTTTGAGAATTTATTTTATGAAAAATAATAATAATAATAATAATAATTTAAAACCACTCATATTTTTACATTTTGTTTGTACAAAATTGTTTCAAAATTTTATAACATCTTTTTCGTGTATTTTATTTTATCAAATTTTTATTAAATATTTTATAAAATAATTCTCAAAAATGAAACCAAACAAATAATTTTCCATCCAAAAACATATCATCCAGTATTTTTTTTTTTAACAAAAACGAAAGACGTTCTGTGAAGGTATTATAGCAACTGTGGGTCCAGATCACCTGGTAACCGGTTGTCGTTTAAATTTAATCCTATCTATAATAAGAAACCATCACCAAGGTACCCAATGGATCTCATCATGCACAATAGAAGAGGCTAAGGTAGTGTTTGGAAGAGTTTTGGAAATATGATTTGAGAATAGAGTTGTATTTTGAGTTTATGTGTTTTGGAATTACGATTTGAGTATAAAAAATTTGTTTGGTTATGAGTTTGAAAAGAGTTTTGAATTGAGTGAGGAATTTTTGATGTGACATATGATATCTGATACAAAAATTTACAATTCATAACCAAACATACAACTCAAAAATCTATTAAAAGCTCATAAAAAATTTTAAAAAATTCCGAAAATATTATTTTATTAAAAAAAAAAAAAACAAGTGCCAATTGCCAAAAAAAAAAAAACTTGCACTATTCTGGTTGACCGGTTGGTCAACTAGTTGGACGACCGATTAAGCCAAATTTCAAAAAAAAAAAAAAATCCGCCTGACACAGAATTTTCTGGAAAGTTTTCTTTTTGTTATGAAAATATAATTTGAGAGATGTATCCAAACATAGCATTGGAATGTAGGAGTAGAATTATAGTTTGAAAATCTATCCAAACACAACCTAAGTTTTGAATTGTTTATTTTTTTGTTTACAACATTTAGATTATTTATAATATAAAAAAAATTTAAATCGATCTGATAATCATAATTATGTTAGTTTATAACAAATTATTTTTTTAAAAATAAATTCAATTAAGCCAACATGGTTAATATTTTTTAATTAATCCGATTTTTTTATATAAATATATATACATTGCAATTTAAAATATGTATAATTCATATCATTGTAGTGATTTGGACAGAGACAGCTCCCAAATTCGATTGCCTAAACTTAGATTTTGACCAGCCAGTCCAAATCTCTGTGGATCAACTGGCCTGCATCATAACCGTGTAGTCTGCCTTCCGTGGGAAAATATTTCCTACAATGACGGTGTTTATATTTTAGGACTAATTTTTATATATTATATATTTTTATATTTTTAAGGACAAATTACAAATACTTCTCTCGAGATTTAGTTAAATTACAGATCTCAACTTTAGGTTTGATAAATTACAGATACCCCCCTGAGGTTTATATTTTCATAACAAATTGCCTCATGAGGTTTATATTTTCATAACAAATTGTTATAAAAATATAACCTTCAGGGAGGTATCTGTAATTTCTCAAACTTCAGGGGTATCTGTAATTTAGTTAAACCTCGAGGGGTATATGTAATTGGCCCTATTTTTAATGATTTGACACAAAATTACAATTCCTATTGTCAATAGATTGGATTTAGGGGTTGTGTGGGGTGTCCTAAATAAGTATACTTTTTGTCTTTTTGGACTAAAAAGTTGAGGAAAAAAATATAGATGTTTAGATTAATTTTTTGACTTTTTATGAAAAAATGTGTATTAAAAAATTGTATAAAGAAGTGTGTAGGAGAAGATTGGAGAGGTGTGGGCTACAGCCGTACAATCTGCACAAGGGAAATGGGAGTAAGAAATTATTGGCTACTTTTTGGGCATTACACTAGACAGTTTTGTTCGGCCCGTGGGGGTCATCACGGGTCCCATTTTGATAATCTGAATAGTACAATGTGTAGAACTTGTCGAGTACTATATGTTTATAAAAAATCACGTTGATCGGATATCGATAGCTATCTGATCAGATTTGTTTTTTTTCAATCGTTAATTATAACACCATCCATTTGTTGTACATAATTGATTTGAACATACAGTTATCGATATCTGATCAATGTGATTTTTTACAGACGTATAGTACTCGATGAGTTCTACATATTGAACGGTTCAGATTATTAAAACAGGACCCGTGATGGCCCCCACGCGCCGAACAACAACCATCTAAAATTACACCCAATCATTTCATTTTTGTCAACAAACGCAACACAGCAGCTGCACATAGATAATATCAAAGTTGTACTTTTGTTTAGAAAATTGATTTTTTTAATTTTTTTTCTAGTGAATAGTGATAACTTTTTTAACTTTTTGAGTAACTTTTTGACTTTTTGTCTTTTTTAGGCTATGCCAAACCAGCCCTTAATCTTAGTCCAATCTGAAAATTCAAATCTATTTATAAAAAATCCGATCAGGCAATCTAATAATCCAAATACATTTAAGATTGTTTTGAAAAATAGTTAAAAGTTGACTTTTAATTTTTTTTTTTTTTTTTAAAATGTATAAAGATGTAGAGAGGTAATGTGATAAAAAATAAGTTAAAAGTCAATTTTTAATTTTTAATCAAATTCCCAAATTAGGTCTTAATCCGTTTAGTAAACGAATTGAATATATAAAAATTCGATCTGATCCGATAATCTAACAATCCGATCTTATTCTCAATTTAAATAAAGAAAACACAAAATGAAAATAAAAATTCAAAATTATAGCTCAACAAATAAATAAATAAATCGAATCGAATATATGAAATGATCTAATTCGAATTCAAGTGATCTATAATCAGATATGAAATAAACGAATTGGGACTTATTTTAATCAGATCAGATTCAAATTTTGACAAATCCAATCAGCCTCCATTTGGAAAGTGGGTTGATTTTTTGACTTTTTTAGTTATTTTAACCTGGGCTAAAAAGTTTGGTTTGGGAAGGACTTTTTAGATTTTTTGACTTTTTTGACTTTTTTTTTGTGAGAGAAGAGTGTAATGATTATGGGTTGGATGTGATATTTTGTTTGTTATGGTTAAAATAGCTTATTTTATCTTTTGTGACTAAAATAGCCACAAAAACCCTTGCCAAACGGAGCCCAAAATCCAATCTATTTACAAGCTAAATCACTATTTTTTTCACCGGTTCTGATAGGTAGCTCGAATTTGGAGGCTCGAATTTGGCTTGAATTCGGAGAAGAAGAAGAAAAGAAGGAGGAAAGAGGAGGACTGGAGGGGGCATAATCACAGGGGGGGAGGAGGCGGAGGCGGAGGCGGGGCCGGAGGCGACGGCGGTGGTGTTGCGACGATCGCTGGTGCTGCAACGATCGGCGGTGGTGTTGCGACGATCTCCTCTCCTCCTCTCTCTTTCTCCTTCTCTCCTCCTCTTTCTCTTCTTCTCTCTTCTCCTCTGCTCTTCTCCTGTGTTCAACGAAGAAGAAGAAGAAAAGAAAGAAAGAAAAGGAAGAGAAAGAAAAGGCAGAAAAAAAAAAAAAATCGAAACCCAAAACGGCGTCATTTTGGGTTTCGAGCCGAATTCGGACCACTAATAATTCGAGCTACGAGTCATTTTCCTTTTTTCACCAATTACAACACTTAAAAACATAATGTGGCTGTACCCCAGACGCACCTAATAGCCATTTCCGCCACTAATGTGGCCGTACCCCAGACTCATCTAATAACCATTGAATAATGTTTGAGAGCTCGAATTTGGCCCCCCCTAATCCCCAAAACGACGTCGTTTTGGGGATTTTTTTTTTCTCCATTTTCGATCTGAAACATGGAGAGGGAGAGGGAAAGAAGCAGAGGCAGAGGGGAAGAGAGAAAGAGAGAAAGAGAGAGAGAGAGAGAAGACGATCGTCGATCGCTGAGCCCCGCCGTCCCAGCCCCGCCATCGACGGTGGATGCGACGGTGGATGTCGATCGCAGAAGTCGGAGTCGCCGCTGTTGTTGGGTTCGAACTCCATCAACGAAATGGTGCCGCCGTCGGAGTCGCCACCTTGCCTCCGTTTCTGCCTCTGCCCGGTTGAATGTGCCCCCTCCAGTCCTTCTCTTCTTCTTCGTCGGCTGATCGCCTCTGCCTTGCCTCCGTCTCTCTCTCGATCTCCTTCTCTTTTGGATTCGGGGGATTCGGGGGCATCCGAATTCGAGCGACGTAGCAAGACTCATAACCATTTCCCCTGTGGCGGCAATTTTCAGTTGGCTCGTCTTTCACTCCGCTGACCCGACAAAACAACTCGTCCTCCGACTCCTCCTCCATCAGTCAACATTCCAAAACTCAACCTATTCTTCATCGTATATGCTTCTCTTCTCTTCTCTTCTCTTCATCATCAACCAACCCCCATTCAGATGGTGTCACCATGTTTCCATCCAAATTAGGGCTTTTCGAGATCATCATCTCCATCTTCTTCTGTGTCCCAGTCGAATCCAAGTGTTCCAATGGCTGTGACTTAGCCCTAGCTTCGTACTACGTATGGCCCGAATCGAACCTCACCTTCATCTCCAAAGTGATGAGCGTTCAAATCAGTGATATTCTCAGCTACAATCCTCAAATTCCAAACCAAGACAGTGTTCAATCTGATATACGAATCAACATTCCCTTTCCCTGCGATTGCATCAATGGCGATTTCTTCGCTCACGTGTTCAAGTACACGTTTAGGGTTGATGATATATACGAGAAGGTCGCTGGTAAGTAATGCCAACCTGACCACGACGGAGTGGGTTCAGAAATTCAATAGCTATGATCCGAATCGGATTTCCGACGGTGCGCAGATCAATGTGACTGTGAATTGTTCATGCGGCGACAGTTCGGTTTCGAAGGTTTACGGGTTGTTCATGATGTACCCGCTTCGGCCGGAGGATAGTTTGGATTCTATTTGCTACTGAGACGAATTTGACTACAGCTGTGTTGAAAAGTTACAACCCGGATGCGAATTTTAGTGCGGGGAGTGGTCTGGTTTACATTCCGGCCAAAGGTGAAGGTTTTGTTTTGATTGGAATGGGAAAATTTTAGTTGATCATACTTTGTTTATATTGCAATTGAGGATGCTTATGATTTTAACCAATTTATTTAATTAACAATTCATTGGATAGGTAGTTGATCAGAGTAGCACTTAGTAATTTCGAATGACTAAAAATCTAAAACCTTGCAACATTGTAGTCGTTGTACTGATTGGTGGGTTTTTTTTCTTTCTTTCTCTTCTTCTTCTATAGGAATTTATGGTGTGTTTAAAAGTGCATAAAGGAGAAGTAACATGGATATAGAAACATGATACTAGTATGACAGATACGGTTTTTTATTTTATTTTATTTTTTTAATCTTTTATTAAAATGTTAATTTTTAATAAAGTTTTCAAATTAGGCTTTAATTCGTATAGTAAACGGATCGAATAATATAAAAATTGAGAAAAGTTAGGGATGATGAAAATTTTTTTATGAAAATGATCATGAAAGATTTATGATCCTTGGATTACCTTGATTAGTGTGTGGTGCTTTATTCTAAGTGTAATCTAAGGGTCACAAAGTTCTCATAATTATTTTCATGAAAGGTTTTTCATAATACCTAGCCTTACTGATAAAAGTTCAATCTAATCTGACCTGATAATCTGAATGAAAAAAATACAAAATATAAAAACGAAATCAAAATTGTAACTCAGATTGGATCGAATATCTAACATTATTTAATTCAAATTCGGGTGATAAGATACGAATTGGGATTTGTTTTAGTCAAATCAAATTTAAATTTTGACAAATCCAATCCAAATCCAATCTACTTAAAAGTTTAACCTCTACTTTCTTCACCAATAACAACCTAACATAATGTGACCGTAATCGGATGCACCCAATAATCATTTGCGCCGAGGCGGCAATTTTCAGTTGGCTGGTCCTACACTCCGCTGACCCGACTCCTCCTCCATCAGTCAACATTCCAAAACTCAGCCGTCTTCATCGTATATGCTTCTCTTCTCTTCCTTCTCTTCATCATCAACCAACCCCAATTCAGATGGTTTCTGAGCTTTCATTCATGCCACCATGTTTCCATATAAATTAGGGCTTTTCGCGATCATCATCTCCATTTTCTTCTGTGCCCGAGTCGAATCCACGTGTTCCAAAGGCTGTGACTTAGCCCTAGCTTCGTACTACGTATGGCCCGAATCGAACCTCACCTTCATCTCCGAAGTGATGAGCGATCCAATCAGTGATATTCTCAGCTACAATCCTAAAATTCCAAACCAAGACAGTGTTCAATCCGATATACGAATCAACATTCCCTTCCCCTGCGATTGCATCAATGGCGATTTTTTTGCTCATGTGTTCAAGTACAGGATGAGGGTTGCTGATACATACGAGAAGGTCGCTGGTACGTACTATGCCAACCTGACCACGACGGAGTGGGTTCAGAATTTCAATAGCTATGCTCCGAATCGGATTCCCGACGGTGTGCAGATCAATGTGACGGTGAATTGTTCGTGCGGCAACAGTTCGGTTTCGAAGGATTACGGGTTGTTCATGACGTACCCGCTTCGGCCGGGGGAGAGTTTGGATTCTGTTGCTACTGACACGAATTTGACTACAGCTGTGTTGAAAAGTTACAACCCGGATGCGAATTTTAGTGCGGGGAGTGGTCTGGTTTACATTCCGGCGAAAGGTGACGGTTTTGTTTTGATTGGAATGGGAAAATTTTAGTTGATGATACTTGGCTTATATTGCAATTGAGGATGTTCATGATTTTAACAAATTTAATTAACAATTCATTTGGATAGGTAGTTGATCAGAGTAGCATTTAGTAATTTTGAAGGACTAAAAATCTAAAACCTTGCAACATTGTAGTTGTTGTACTGATTTTGGGCCTTTTTTTTTTTTTTTTTCTATAGGAATTTATAGTGTGTTTAAAAGTGCATAAAGGAGAAGTAACATGGATACAGAAACAGGATACTAGTATGACAAATTAAAAGATAAAGTAGGATACAAATACCTCAAGGATATAATGATATGTATCTATGAAAGTACAAAGTTAATTTTGTGTTGACATATTGGAACAAATTATCTATCGTTAATTTTGAATTTATAACATATTCACCTAAGAAAAAATAAGGTTATGTTTACTTGGACATGAACTTCTACCAAATTTGACATGCTTTAATCTCTTCCAAGTTTTATTCTCTAAGTAGTATTAGAAACTATTCATGCATTTATTCTAACAATCTTATTTTAATGCCAAACGAGAAATGTCACATCTTAATTTTAAGATAAGTTGGATACTTCGTATACTTATTATAAATTAAAAAATAATAATTTCTAATTGTAGATACCTTTAGGAAGTACGAAATAAATATCTACAAGCATGGTTGTTTGAATTGTGCGATTCACAATTCGATATGAGTTTCAACCAACTTGATTCAAATCATACTGTTGAATCCGAAATTGAGTGAATTTTGCGATTTAATTTGTGATTCACTATGATTTATTACGATTCAGTATGTGTCATGACCCAAACCCGCCTCTATGGATTAGAGTCATAACCGGCCAGTAATCACAAGATTACTTGCGGCCTTCGTCAGAAATCGAGTCATATTTAACAACAAGGGGCCAAATTTGCGGAAGCAAAATTTATAAAGATTGTCCAATGAGTTGTGCATACATGGCTTAACCAAAACATTCTCATATTCATATAATAACTCACACTATATAAACATTCATATTAAGTATGTAATACATTGCTGATAAAAAAAAAAAAGTACGTAATACATACATCCAGGATCATTCAAAGCCACTATTAACAAAATCAAGGTTATACACAGGGTTGGTCATACATGATCACAAAAGAACAACAGGAAAGGCAAACAAAAGTAAGGCCTCTTGCGTGAGGCGGCCTTGGTTGACCTCTCAAAACTTGGTTTCTCATTGCTCACTGGGGTTGGACATCCCGCTGCTTACCTACATACATAAATATAAATAGTGAGCTAACGCCCAGTGAATAATACCAAAGCAAAGGAGTTCATGAACAAGATTCTTATAATCACAATTCACTATTACGCTTGGAAATCAATAATAAAGCTGAACGACCTCAGGTCCTTTTTACCATTTCTCAAACACCAAACGACCTCGGGTCCATGTAGCATACCAAACGACCTTGGGTCCGTCATGGGCAAAACGACCTTGGGTCCAACTTACACACAGAACGACCTTGGGTCCATTACACACAGAATGACCTTAGGTCCATTACATACAGAACGACTTTAGGTCCAATATTCATAGAACGACCTTAGGTCTAATACTTACAGAACGACCTTAGGTCCAATTCATATAGACGTTTATTGTGTGCACACATTTAAATCTATGATCATATCCATTCTTGTATCCAGAACGACCTTAGGTCCATATCTTTTCCTTATCCCGAATGGCCTTTGGCCCCTTTAATAATCATACAGAACGGCCTTAGGCCCAATCCACATCCTTATTGAATATACTGAACAGCCTTAGGCCCATTTCATACATTGATCGCTTCGTATATCTCTTTCCGAATTGAGTGATTGGAATGCTCGTTCATAATATCACTTCAAAGGTTTAGAACCTTACCACATAGGCATCGTTTAGAAAATAATGTGTATACAAAAATATCTTTGCTAAGATATTACTCACCGTGTTCTGTTGCTTGATTCGTCCTTGCACTTGACCCTACATAATTCATAGCACATTACCATTCAATCCGTTCTTTAGTTTGTTTAACGCTCTTACGCTTCTTTCATGATCTTTAATTTCATTTACAATGTTCAATGCATACCTAAGAGTGCTTAGAAATGAAAGAGATCGGAAAACGAATCATAAAATAATTTTTCAAAATTTCTGAAATAGGGTTCTCTGCTCGAGCGCAGCTTTTCCCACTCGAGCAGAGCCCTTTAGTCTGCAAAAGTATTGGTTACCTCATTTTTGCGCTTGAGCGTGACTTTGGTCGCTCGAGCCAAGAGTCAAAACATGTGAGTGGGCACTCGAGCGCAATTCTTCTCGCTCGAGCGGGCATCAATGTCAGCAAAACTTCTGGGAGCTTGATTTTTACGCTCGAGCGGCACTTTCCCCACTCGAGCGGACAGGACGAATTCTGGAATTTTCAGAACTGTGTTTGAAGTTCAAAACTTGATTCCAAAAGCCCTGTTTGGTAGAGCTGTGGGAAAGTGCTTATAGCTTATGCCTAAACAGCTTATAGCTTATAACTTTCAGCTTAAGCTGATTTCCAGCTTATTCTTAAAGCATCTCCTGCCCCACTCAAAGAATAAGCTGATTTCTGACTTCCACAAAGCTATAAGCTATAAGCTAAACCAAACACATCAAAATAGCTTAAATTAAGCTGAAAGCTGAAATAAGCTGTAAATAATTTCTGCCAAACAGGCACAAAGGTTCAAAACTCGTATTTTTGGTACAAAAACATGGAAAGACATTACATGACACGGGAACATAGGCAATTTGAGACCAATTGTCCAAAACCATGATCCAATTTTCAAATCATTTCATATTCTTCTTGACAACTTCAAAATACATGCAACTAAGCTACATACCTCCATGGATCATGCATGCATGTAACTCATTGACTCTAATTTCATTTCAAATGGTACAAATGATGCTTATAATCATGAAGCTCATCAAAACTATGCTTGCATGTATGATTTGGTACTTAATCCTTCATGATTGTACACATTCATGGTAATTCTTTACATGCATGGAGACATTAACTTTAATTTCCTAAAACACTACTCAAATTTTGTTCTTGATCACCAACTCTCTTGGAATTCACATAATTACAAGTTTAACCTCATGAATTAAGGGTTGATTACTCACCTAAAGGCTCCAATTCTTCCAAATATAGTTAAGCCTTGAGTTAATTCTCTTCAATTCTCCAAGCTTGAGCTAAATCCTTCAAATTGTGTTGTCTCTCTCTTTACAATCGGCTCACTCTCTCTCTCTAGAGTGTAATCTCAGCCAAGTTGGAAGAAAATGAGCTCAAAATGATAAACTTAAGTGTATGTAGGCCTATATATAGGCTTGCCTAATCAAATTGGTTAAGGCTAAATAATTGTGCTTTAATTCAATCATATTGAATTTAATTATTTTGATCCGAATCAATTTTTAATTAAATCTCACTATAGGCTCTAAAAATCATGCTAATCACAAAAATACAGTCAATTTCAGTTTTTGTCACCTCTACGGCCTTCAATTGAATTTTTATAGCAGAAAATCAAACAGATTTTCCTACGGTGAACAGATATAAATTGAGAAACACATATAATCATATAATTAGCATTCAAAACCATATCAAGCTCATAATTATAAGCATAATTAAGATCAATTAACATAACATAGAGCAGGGTTATCACAGTATGATTCAACTTTCTTTCTTTTTTTTTCTTTTTTTTCTTTCTTTCCTTTTTTTTTTGGGGGGGGGGGGGCATAATGCATAAAATAATAGAACGATGTTTTTGCCTCTGCATCAATACATAAAAAAGTGACCAATGAGCTCTATTGATGTATATATAGCAGTTAGTAATATTAATATCTATTTCATTTTGGACACTATGTCTATGTTTCTATTAATATATGATTCACGATTTAACCCAAACGATTTACAATTTGATTCATGATTTGATAAAAATATTTACAAGTATCTAAGGAGTATCGGTATTTGATACGGGTACAATACAAATACGACTCCCATGCAGCTACAAGTGTCCATATGTCATAGGAAGAACCACATGGATTGGACAAAAACTAAACTCAAGTCCCAAATGGCCCTACAAAAACAATACATTTACGTTACAAAACTAAATTATCAGCTAACTCCAACAATTAGTCTAGGTTGGGAGTAATCCTTAGATAGCCAACTATATGAAATAGCAACAAAAGAACTCTTCTAACTATATATTGGCTTTTTATTATATTTACCCCAAATGGATCAGGGCCATGTGACACAAAGGTGTCAAAGTCATGCCTTCCTCCTTACCAAGAAAGCAAAAAGAGGGTTGGGAAAAGGAAAGAATAAATGATGTTTCATAGTGCTGCTAATATTTTTTGTGATGGTGTCTAATAGATTTCAAACAGATCTATTTTGTTTTGTAGGGCATTTCGACATGACAATGTTCTCTTAAGAAAAATATGAAACAAGGTCGTTATAAGATAGATATAATTATTTTTTTCTTAATTGTACCAGACCAAAATCAGCCTTGTGTACCAAACAATATGGGTTGACGTGAATGCTTTCTGCCATTCATGTTCTTGCATGTACCAAAAAACAAATACATATTAACATTTCCTCAGAAGTAGTCATCATATTATAGCTTCTAAAATGACAATAATATTTACTATTCTTATAATCTTTTGGGTGAATTTTATTAGTCATTTAATTTTTTGTTTTATTCAGATGCACCATAAGAACAAATACATCACCATATCTTTGATTTTCTATAAATCATCAAAAGTCTAGTTATCTTATTATAGATCTCCTAATTCCTTGCAGATAAAAATGGGACCTATCCGCCCCTGAATTCTTCCAGGTAACTTTTTTTTTTTATATCTTTGATGTGCTTATGAACTGAGATGTCATCAATGTCACTTGTTCCATTTTTCCACCTTTTGTAAATTGTTATTAATACCTGTTTATTTTTTTCCCTTTTGCAGTACAAGTGGTCTGGCCTTCTTTGCAATTGGTTCAATGTTGAATGTCTTAATTTCCCTACACAGGCACAAACATGAGATGATAATTGGCCCTTTGCTACTACTTTAAGCTTATGTTTTGTCTTTCATTTAAGCAGGACTATCAGTTGGAGTCATAGCTGGAATATCTATAGCAGGAGTAGCGGGGGCACTATTACTGGCAGTTGGCGTGTATGTTGGGTTTTACTGGAAGAAGAAAGTGAAGGACAAATTGCTTTCATCAAGATCTGATGATCAATCTCTTCAAGTTTCAAGGGGTAACCCTATTTCCTTTCCATTTCCCTTTTTGTGTATTTGTTTGAACATTTATGTTTAAAAGGGTGTGTCATGGATACATCAAGACTAGAAATTGCCTTTTTAACTCATTTTACCCCTTGGTTGAAGACTGAGATTTAATCTGACAAACTGGAAACCTTATGCACACTCTGATCACAATGTTTTTCTCTAGAAAGCTAACCACTCGTAGTTACTTGTGGAGTTTTCTTTTAACACAAATATATGGAAAAACTGAGAGTAATTTAGGCTCTGTTTGGAACGATTTTGGAAATAGTTTTCTACCCACACATTCTAACTTCACGTTTGGATACGCCTTTCAAATTGTATTTCCACAACCAAGACAAAACTCTGTAGAAAACTCTGTCTCAGGCACGATTTTCAATTTTTTTTTTTTTCAAATTTGGCCTAACTGTTCGTCCCACCGGTCGTTCAGTCGGTTGACCGGAACAGTGCAAATTTTTTTTTGCAATTGACCTATATTAATTTTTATATATTCGAAAAAAATATTTTCCGAATTTTTAAATTTTTTTTATGTGTTTTAATAGAATTTTGAGTTATATGTTTAGTTATGAGTCGTAAGTTTTTGTATCAAATATCATATGTCACATCAACAATTTCTCACTCAATTCAAAACTCTTTTCAAAACTCTTTTTAAAACTTTTTCACCAAACAAATTTTCCACACTCAAATCATAATTCCAAAACTCTCAAACTCAAAATACAACTCATACTCTCAAATCATATTTACAAAACTCTACCAAACGCAACCTTTTTCAAATTCATAAAAAATTCTGATGATTTTTTATTTGGTGGAATGTGGTTGCCCTGATATTGAAGGAGTATCTGAAAATTTCACATATTGAGAGTCATTACTGATGTTTGTGCATTCTATTTTATATGAGATAATGTACCAGATTTTACTTGGTATACCTATTTAACCTGTTAATCTAGATGCTAAGACATTTTAGGGTCATGAAGACATTTAATTGTAAGGAATTTGCAGTTGTACCTTGTGAATTATATTTCTTATATTTTTCCATGTGTTTCTTCATTTTATGATGAATTTCTATACTTTGTTTTGCATGCTGCAAAGAATGAGACTAATCGGATATCTATGAAACTGATGTATTTTCCCCTTACTTGCGAGTTTAGATCCTGGAAGTGCTTTGGAGAAAGCTAAAGATTCCACTGGCGTTGGTTCTTCTCCAGGCCTCCATACAGGCTTAACTGTGGACAAATCTGTGGAGTTCTCTTATGAAGAGCTTGCTAATGCAACTAATGACTTCAGTATTGCTTATAAGATTGGTGAAGGTGGCTTTGGAGCTGTTTATTATGCTGAGCTGCGAGGCGAGGTTTGTTAAAAAAAAACAAAAAAACAATTGATATCAAATGAAAATCTGCATGCCATTGCTGTGAGGTTAATATGAGCTGCTTTGTTTCTTGACTGGATTCTTACTCATGATTAAGACATGTGCATGCTTATACAAATTGCTACTATTCTCATTTTTGCATTATTCCATGTATGAAAGTGGAAAAGGTGAATTTAAAAGTGGATAACTTTGGTGACCCCATCTGATTTGGGAAGATAATATGTCATACAAACTTGTAGAAGTTAACATGCTAGCGTGTCACAGGCCGACTCCTTTAAGCCCGCCATAGCTCGTTGACAAATCGAGTGTTGATGATCTTATTCGTTTTGAATATTAGGGCCCAATGCTTTGTCAAGCAAAACAACTCCATAAGGAAGCTCCATCTTCACCCGGATGCCACAAGTAGGCATGACGCCTCAAGTGCACCAAGCACGGCATAAGTCGTTTCATAGCGCCAAGCTTACCTCAAGCAAGGTGTTCGCCCAACTTAGGTTCATTTCATCAAGGTGCCTAGCCACACAACAATGCATGTTGGGTCTTTGATAGCGTCTCGAAGTGTCACAGGGTCAAGCATGCCTTAATAGATGCATGTCAGATGGCCAAACGGTCATGCCAAGCCCACAAGCCACCGAGGGTCAATCTCTTGCCCACAGCGTAGTCCTCGTGCCAACATGTGTGTTAGATTCCGCCTAAGGCCATTGCGCACCTTAGCGTTGCACCAACGTGTAGCATGAGTAAGGCAATGTCTCAATCCGGAGCTCGTTTGTAGCATAAAGTCATCCCTCAATGAATTTAGTCAATCCATAGCTTGATGCTTTCATTCGATAGCCCACATATGCGGTGTTGCCTTCCAACTGCTTAACTTAAGCCACGGGATTCCCTCATGCAAGGTTGAACCCAAACCAAGCACTTGAGTTGGCACACGAGGCCTTTGGTGGTGCCTCGATAGCTCATTCGGTCTAAAACGAGTCTCCAAGATGCCATAACACGTGGCATAATGGAGACAACGTGTTAAACCTCTTCCTCGGGAAACACACGTAGTGCTTACATTATTGCACCGTCCACGGGGCTCCCAAACCCATGTGGAGACTCTTGACACCCCTCTGGATGCCTAAAGCCTGCCCTTGAGTTGCCCCAAGGTTGTTCACTTGAAGCCCAGTTTGGGCGGGAAGGTAGGTAGGTAGCACACCTTGCCCGCCTTATAGATGCTTGTTAAACAATTAGCCCTCTGGCAGAAAGAAACATGTCTTTGTTAGAGGAGTCATAATGGTTTTTCATAAATTCCATAAATTGAGAAAAATCACGAAACTTGGTCGGGAAAACACTTCCCCCAAGACCTCTTTACAATAAAAATTTCAGCCCGAAACTCCTTCATTTGGATGCGCAAACAACGCGCCAAAAATCTGCTTTGCTGGCTGCTGCTGCTGGCTGGTCTGCTGGGCTGGTGCTGCTGCTGCTACGTGCTGTTGGCTGGCTGTTGCTGCTGCTGCTACTGGTTGCTGGCATGGGCCACCACTGGCTGCTGTTGCTGTGTGCTGCTGCCGCTGGCATGGGCTGCTGCTGGTTGCTGTTGCTGTTGCTGGTGCTGGCTGCTGGCATGGGCTGTGGCCTTGCTGTTTGCTGGCTGCTGGTGGCGTACATGCTTTGGGCTGCTTGGGGCCAATGTTAGGCCACGTTGAGGCCCTTCCAAAGGCAACTCTTGAGCACTCAAATGGTCACACCACCACGAGCAAAACGTTACGGAGTTGGCCTTGCAAGGCAACCCGTGACACCCTTCTCCACTCCAACCATCAACGTTCTCGTTGATGCTGTAGTGCGTGTACCAGCTCCTATGACGAGTCCAACACCTCTGTGTTGATTGCCTACCTTCAACGTCCAACTGTTTTAGCCAAGCTCCCCTCATTGTTCTCTACTCAAATCCAGCTGGAATGCACCCCATTTGTTGCACTCTCTGTTGGCAACTCGTCCCAAATGCCCTCTTTGAAAATGGCCTCTGCCAAAGCTCCTCTGAGCGTCTCTAAACTCTGCCCTTTGCCAATGATCTAAAATGCCATGCCCTCATCTCAAATGGCCTCTCTGCCAATGCTCTTTCGAGTAATCTCAAGCTCTTCTGAGCAAACTCAAGCTCCTCTAAGCTGACTCCTCTAGGCAATGTTCCTTTAGTTGTCACTCACGCTCCCAATGCTTCTCTGATCTAACTCGTAGTGGGTCATCGCATTGCGACTTCCTCCTCCACTCGAGCTGTTGACACCCTCGTCGACTCAATGCAAATCAACAGTTGCCCCTCAAAATGATTAAACAATGCCCTCTAGTAAGAACAAATCCCTCTGGCTATTGCTCATTAGCAAGCTCATGCCTCTGAAGCCTTCTGGCTGATGCCCTCTGCAAGCTTAATCTCTAAAGCCCTCTTGGCTGTTGCTCTCTAGCAAACTCAAACTTTAAAGCACTTTAGCTGAAGCCCTCTGTCAAATTATAGCCCTCTGTCTAATGCATTCTTTGCAAACTCAAATTTTCCCATGCCCTCTGGCAATTATGAAGCCCTCTAGCTTAGATCAAACTTGTGCCCTCTGGCAATGGGTAGCCCTCTGGCTGAATAGGCTCTTATAACTCAAAACTTCAATGCTCTTGTAGAAGTATAGCCCTCAGGTTGAAATGAAGCCCATCGGCTTTGCTCAACTCTTCCTTTTTAACAAAGTGTAGCCCACTGGCTGAATATGCTTTTATAACTCAAAACTTTAATGCTCCTTTAGAAATGTAGGCCCTCAGGCTGAATTGAAGCCCACTGGCTTAATCTCATATGCTCGTGCCCTCAAGCAAGCCCTCTATTTAACTCATACTCATGCCTTGTGGCTTAATTTAGGTCGTCTGGCTAGAATTCAACTCATGCTGCCCAGTACCTTGGCCACTGCCTGCACTCGAGTTAGCTATCTCATTAAGCTCAAAGATTTCACCTTTCAAAGGCTCACTGCTCCTTCCACCCACAAAGTTAGCCATCTCAACAATGATGCTCAAAACGGTGCACTGATCCTGGCACCAAATCATGTCTTGACTTCACAATCCCGCTACATGGTTGTCCTCTAACAACGGTGATTTCATCCATCACCCCGCTCTCTAGCAAGCATATACACTTGCTACGACGGTGATTTCATCCATCACCTCGCTCTCAAATTTTGTCTTGAAAATTTTCTGAACAAATCCTCTAAGAAGTCAACAACCATGCGTTTGAAGATGCAAAACCACTGACAAGCACAAGTTGCAAATACCACCACGAACAGTCGAAGCATAGGCCTCCTGAAGCGAACCAGTGATAATGCCATAACACGTGCACGGCTGCCAACGAAAATCCGTCTCTAAGGCTCAATAGATAAAGATCACATGCCCACAATTTGATACAAGCATTCCACAAGTCCAAACTGTAGTAGAAATCCCTATATAGCCAACAAAGTAACACAATCATGCTAACCCTGCTGGTTAGGAAGCAACCCGTCCACAAATGTAGCATACTCGCGCCATAGTGTGCCCAAAATGTAGAAATGCTCTCCAAGTCCACAAAGTGAGAGGGAAACACCAAGTTAGCAAGGCAACACTAAATGCCACAATGCTGCATAATTCGCACCCTCAAGAACAGTCGTAGCATTCAAGGCATCGCTGAAGAATAGCACAACAAGCACGGATATCCCAAGACATCATCAATCAGCTCCCACGGTTCAAACATGACCAAAAAACCAATGGTGGTCTTGTTTAGAGTCTAGGATGTCATACACGTCCCCCAGGATGAGTTCCATGCATAACTCCTTCAAACAGCGGCATCGGGGTCCACAGAGAAATGATATCACAAGATAGCTGCATGTCCACTCTAGATCGAGCTCACCCCAAATGAGCGATCTAGCTCTGATACCAACTGTCACGGGCCGACTCCTTTAGAGGCACCGCGAATCAATTTTTCGCTCGTGTGGCACTCAAACTCCACCAAGTTTAAGCCTGCCATAGCTCGTTGACAAATTGAGTGTTGATGATCTCACCCGTTTTGAACATTAGGGCCCCAATGCTTTGTCAAGCAAAACAACTCCACAAGGAAGCTCCGTCTTCACCCGAATGCCACAAGTAGGCCTGAAGCCTCAAGTGCACCAAGCACAGCATAAGTCGCTTCATAGCGCCAAGCTTACCTCAAGCAAGGTGCTCACCCAACTTAGATTCATGTCATCAAGGTGCCTAGCCACACAACAATGTGCTAGCAAAGGCTCTCGACTTAGCCGACAAGCTAGCATTGCATGGTGGGTCTTTGATAGCGTCTCGAAGTATCACAGGGTCAAACATGCCTTAATAGATGCATATCAGATGGCCAAACGGTCATGCCAAGCCCACAAGCCACAGAGGGTCAATCTCTTGCCCACCGCGTAGTCCTCGTGCCAACACGTGTGTTAGATTCCGCCTAAGGCCATTGCGCACCTTAGCGTTTCACCAACGTGTAGCATGATTAAGGCAACGTCTCAATCCGTAGCTCGTTTGTAGCATAATGTCATCCCTCAATGGATTTGGTCAATCCATAGCTTGATATTTTCATTCGATAGCCCACATATGCAGTGTTGCCTTCCAACTGCTTAACTTAAGCCACAGGATCCCCTCGTGCAAGGTTGAACCCAAACCAAGCACTTGAGTTGGCACACGAGGCCTTTGGTGGTGCCTCGATAGCTCATTCGGTCTAAAACGAGTCTCCAAGATGCCATAACACGTGGCATAAGGGACAACGTGTTAAACCTCTCCCTCGGGAAGCACGCGTAGTGCTTACATTATTGCACCGTCCACAGGGCTCCCAAACCCACATGGAGACTCTAAACACCCCTCTGGATGCCTAAAGCCTGCCTTTGAGTTGTTCCAAGGTTGCTCACTTGAAGCCCAGTTTGGGTGGGGAGGCAAGTAGGTAGCACACCTTGCCCCCTTATAGATGCTTGTTAAGCAATTAGCCCTCTGGCTGGAGGAAACATGCCTTTGTCCGAGGAGTCATAATGGCTTTTCATAAATTTCACAAATTGAGAAAAATCACGAAACTTGGTCGGGAAAACACTTTCCCCAAGACCTCTTTACAATAAAAATTTCAGCCCGAAACTCCTTCATTTGGATGCCTAAACAACGCGCTAAAAATCTGCTTTGCTGGCTGCTGCTGCTGGCTGGTCTGCTGGGCTGGTGGTGGTGGTGGTGGTGGTGGTGCTGCTGCTGCTGCTGGCTGTTGGCATGGGCTGCTGCTGGCTGCTGCTGCTGTGTGCTGGTGCTGCTGCTGCTGGCATGGGCTGCTGGTGCTGCTGCTGGCTGCCGCTGCTGTGTGCTGCTGCTGCTGGCTGCCGGCTGCCGCCGCTGCTGGTTGCTGCTGCTGGCAGCTGGTGCTGGCTGCTGGCATGGGCTGCGTCCTTGCTGTTTGCTGGCTGCTGCTGGTGGCCTACATGCCTTGGGCTGCTTGGGGCCAATGTTAGGCCACGTTGAGGCCCTTCCAAAGGCCACTCTTCAGCCCTCAAATGGTCACACCACCACGAGCAAAACGTCACGGAGTTGGCCTTGCAAGGCAACCCGTGACACCGCGCCAAGGTAGCCCAATGGTTTAAGGGAGGCTTGGAACTAACCATAAATCTGGAGGTCTTGAGTTTGACTACCACTGGTAACACCTTTTCTTACCTGCTACCTGTGGCTTGCGGGTGGTTGCAGGTATCCGGAGTTTTCCCTACAAGGGTGCATCCAATGTGACCCTGCCTTGGGGGTTTCTCGTCATTGAAAAACAAAGAACATAAAAATAAAAAAAGAGAGCAAAGTTTATAGTCTGGGCCGCCGAAGAAGGCTGGTCTGAAGTCACTTTGGAGAGTGATGCTCAACTTGTCATTAAAGCTATGTATGGCAAAACTTTTGTCACTGGTCTACAGTCCCCTTTGTTGAAGATGTCAGGCCTGTTCTTGGTAGAGGCTCACTTGAGATTTGCTTGGTAGAGGCTCATTTGAGATGGCTCATGATGTGGATAAGCCCAACTGAGTTATACTTTGAAGCTTTTGAAATTATTGAGCTCAAATGAAACTCAGAATCGGTATGCTAACAAACATTCTAACACTATATATTGTCAAGCTAGTTGAGCTCATTCCGAAAGTGGTTTGAGTAGAGCCTTACTTTAGATATTTCATGAGTGAATAAGACAAACTCTCATAAATTTTGGAGTACATTTTGGGCAAGTAAGGTAGTAGGTTTAAGCTAAACCAAACTAGTTGAGATTGGCTTGGTAGAGGCTCAACTTGAGATGGTTCATGAGGTGGATGAGCCAATCCGAGTTATACTTGGAATCATTTCAAATTATTGAGCTCAGCTGAAATGCTAATAAACATTCTAAGATAGTAAGAGTATATAAGGAGTCAAGCTACTTGAGCTCATTCTGAAATTGGCTCGAGTAGAAACTCACTTTAGATATTTCGTAAGTGAATAAGCCAAGCTCTCTTAAATTTTGGAGCACATTTTGGGCCAAAAGGATCAAAAACTATTCAGCTTGTTTACTTGACATCCTTACAATCTAATGTGTGAATGTGACCAAAAAAAATTTACAAGCAGTTCTGTTAGCACTTGATCTTTTCTTGTAACATGTAGCTTGAATTGTTCATATTCTTTAACATCTCTTATGGTCTAAAGTATGAATCTCATGATTGCCTGTTGTAATAGCTCTTCACTTTTACATATGCGTCATGCACTCTGATCATGTAATGCAAGTAGTTTTTGTGAATACTATTTGCACATAGATTGGCAAGAATAAGTTAGTGCTTAACAGTGTTGTGTTGATTTCTGATGCTAAGTATCTATATAATCTTTCCCAATTCCTCCTTGGGTGCAGAAAGCTGCAATCAAGAAGATGGATATGCAAGCTTCAAAGGAATTCCTTGCTGAATTGAAGGTTTTAACACATGTTCATCATCTGAACCTGGTAGTACTCTTGTCTTTCTCCATGAACCTGTGTTTTCCGTAGTGGTGTTTGTCTTTTTTTTTTTCTTTATGTAGGCACATATCAATAGAATTTTATCTGGTTTGTGGTTTTCACATCTGTTATCCTGAAAGCCCTTACTCTGTGAGGAAGGTGTTATTGTGTGTTAGCCAAAAACCAATGTGACTGTTATTCAATTTATATGACCAGAAGTAATTTACATTCATCTATGGATATAGGCTGGAGTATCAAAGGCAGTAACATCAAAAAAGAAGAGGTTGGTGGGGGTGGGGGGGAGATGTTATTTTGTGCATGTACCACAGATTTTTACGGACATACCATCATGCTAAAATCTGAGATGTGGTTATCTTGTTAGTAAATATATGCACATGCACTTCTGTTGATTTGATATGGACTTCACTGGCATTTAGAACCTGGAGTAATTGGAATTGATTGATATTTACTTCCATTTTGGGGAATCTTTTTTATTTTTAATGCTCCAGAATTTATCATTTCATGGTAATTTGACGACCAATATATTTACGTTGCGCCATTTAATTTATCATGAATTTTGTTTTGATTGTTTAAAAGTCTCTGTGGTTGAGGTATTCACAGGTTTAGTCTTCTACGGTAGGAGATGAATATTTAAAGTGTATTATCATATGGAATTTCAGTAGGTTGGTTGTTGCTGTACAATTTTGTTGTTGATGGAAAGTTAAGGGTCCAATTGTCTTCTAATTTTGATTGTGATATCATTAAGCGACTTTTTCTTATCTTTTAACTGATTGATCTTTGAAATATAAAGGACGATGTTAAGTATATATACATATATGTATTTATATAGACATTGTAACTTACATTGGCATCTAATGCAGGTGCGTTTGATTGGGTATTGCGTAGAGGGCTCTCTTTTTCTAGTCTATGAATTTATCGAGAATGGCAATTTAAGTGAACATTTACGTGGAGGTGAGATAAGATGTGCATGTCAAGACTTTATCTAGCAGTATTGCTTTTAAACAATGCTGGTGGTTAAATTTATGTTTGCAGGTTTAGTTAGTTTATTGGTTTTGTTTCTTGGTTTTGCTTTCTTTTCCTAGCTTATTGCTGGGGCATTTTTGTATTATTTGCATCATCTTGATGCTGCCTTAATGAATTTTGTTTATTTATCAAAAAAAAAAAAATGTTTGCAGGGAGGGACCCCCTGCCATGGTCTACAAGGGTGCAAATTGCCCTTGATTCAGCGAGAGGACTTGAATATATTCATGAGCATACTGTTCCTGTCTATATCCATCGTGATATCAAATCAGCAAATATACTGATAGACAAAAACTATCGCGGCAAGGTTGTGTTGATGCTCTTTTCTTTGCAGTCCTATAGTCGTTGTCAACCATGTGATGGTCATCATAATTGTGGTAAATATGCCTTTTCCAGGTTGCAGATTTTGGTTTAACAAAGCTGACTGAAGTAGGGAGTACTTCACTGCCCACACGTCTTGTGGGTACATTTGGATACATGCCACCAGAGTAAGATAACTTTATTTACTTATATATAAAAGAAAATCAATATCATCAATTAATCATAGAATTGGGTGATGTCATTCTAACTCTCACCCAATCCATATATTCATGGTCAACCTTTTCTTATAGAGCCTGAAATTTATCATTGGGTGGTACTATCTGACTTTAACCACATATTTGGAAATCATTGTCTGGAACCTCCCAATGAAACTTGATGAAGAAGCCATAAATAGCTTTTGGAATGTTTATGTCAAAAATGCTCTCATGAAAGCCTGGTTCAGAAACTTTTTGGCTAAAAATTACGGATGATTGGTGCATCAAAACCAATCATCTTATAATCCATGGAGCAGCAGATGCGACATTCCCTTGATGTGAATCTTTTAAAGGTCTGGGCACAAATATATGGCTCATACTTGTGTATTAATCTCAATTCAGTAATAGTAATGTCTTCTATTCCAACTATATGGGGTCTGCTTTACAAATTCTTTTCACAATTCTGATATATCTAAGGCAACACTTTTCTTCAATCTAGACTCTAATTTTTTTTCCCTTTCAGCTTTATCCAAAGCCATACCTCACCTTCCTGCCTCAACCTTTGTTATTTTGGTTCTTGTCCTGTCTTATAAGTTCATTCGGCTTGAATTAAATCACTTCTTGCCTGTGCTGCCACTGATCTTGGATTCACATGACCACTATTTTTTCCTTTCAGTTTAGATGACTTGCTTTCTGTATTTAATGAGGTTTGTTCATTGCAGAAGAGAAGAGAGTAACTTAGGGTTCTCTCGCTCATTGTATACTTCTTGTATTGAAAGAAATAGGTTTTGGTTGTGTTTATTCTTCTGTCAAAAACATGGATCAATTTTCTACCATGCTTGTTTGCAGATATGCTCAATATGGTGATGTTTCTCCTAAAATAGATGTATATGCTTTTGGAGTCGTCCTCTATGAACTTATTTCAGCCAAGGAAGCCATAGTCAAGGCAAGCGAATCTATGCCTGAATCAAGGGGCCTCATCGGTTTGGTAAGTTCTGTGCCCTATTTTGCCAATTATTTAAGAATTAATAGGTGTGATGACTTGTCAGACATGATTAAGCATTCATTCATGATCTCCAATATGTTCTCGTAACTAATTATCGTTGTGACTGTGATACTTTATAGTTTGATGAAGTTCTTACTCAGCCTGATCCGGGAGTTGACCTTCCCAAGCTAGTTGACCCTAGGCTTGGAGATAACTACCCCCTTGATTCAGTTCGCAAGGTGAATTTTTTTTCCTCATTTTTTTTTTTTTCTCTAGAAAGCCATAACTAATTGGTTTTGTTGACGACTTTTTGGTGGCCAATTTGCTTGTAGATGGCTCAGCTTGCTAAAGCTTGCACGCAAGAGAATCCTCAACTTCGGCCCAGCATGAGGTCTATTGTGGTGGCGCTAATGACTCTTTCGTCCGCGACAGAAGATTGGGATATTGGCGCATTCTATGAAAACCAAACTCTAGTGAATCTAATGTCTGGGAGGTAGAGGAAGTGCCCGGTTGTGCTCATAGAGTTGTTAACCAAACCAAACCAAACCAAACTAAATCAAACTTTAAGTTGGATCAAATGGGGTTGGCTACATAAATTCTTTTTTTCCATTTGACTTTATTGAAGGTCATATCGTTAGTCAAATTAAAAAGATTTATATTTTTATTTATTACACTAGTTTATGTCAATCTAGGTCTGCCTTTTTCCTTAACTCTTCCGTCTACTGTGAATAATAGTTGTTTAAAGATTTTAGAGATGCACAAATAATTTGTAAATGTGTAAGTTTTGTTTGTATGTATTATATTCATTGGTAAATGAGAGGGCATGTAAGGAACGGAGAAGGTAAACCTTGATTTGTTGTAATGTTAAAATTCTGAAGTATGTTATAGAGGAGTTGCCAAGATCTTTCATTTTCTTTAGTTATTTTAACTAGTTTCGTTTATGTTGTATCTCTTTAGCCACCTACATGTAAAAGCTAAATTACATTAGTTAGAAAAAAAATAGAAAATTAAAACTAGTAGATTCTCCAAAAACTAATTTACATTAGTTAAAAAAATATAAAAAATTAAAACTAATATATTCTCCACTTCCTTGTCCTCTCTCTGTCTCTCTCTCTCATTACTCTTCTCTCTTCTTAACTAAAACAAATAGTGTTGGTGGAGGGTGAATTGCAAATAGTTGCGAACTAAAATAGACAATACACTTTTGAAATTAAGGTTGGTTCGTTTTCACGTATTATTTTTTGTTGTTTGGTTGAATAAAAAACAAGAAAAATAATTTCAAAGAAAAATATTTTTACATCATTTTTTAAAAATGGCTTTCCTTTAAAAATTTTGGAAGTCAATTTTTACAACAAAAATGATTTATCCACCTAATTTAAATTTGCTTGAATCGCCTAAATTTGTGCATGTTAGTTGACTGTTTAGACGACTGCCTAGATGCTGGTGCAATCCTTATCTACCGCGGTTGTCACCCTTGTTGCCGAATGATTGACTGGACGACCGGCAAGCCAAAATTCGGACGATTCGGACAAGTCAAAATTCGATAGATGTAGCATTGCTATTTTTACAAAGTTGACTCTTACTATCTTTTTAACAGATTTAGCCTTTTCAAATAAACATTTTAACTTACTAAAAAGGTACAAATGGCACTTTATTAAATTAAAGTTTCTTTTTTAACCAATAAAATATTTTACCAAACACCGAAAATAAAAATAAAAATATTTTACGTGAAACTTAAATTTGTGGATTTGAAAAAGTTATAGGAATAATTACTTAAAAATGAAGTGTATGGTGAAATTTGAAACGTATATGATAGGAGTTAACACCAATAATGAATTGAGCTCAGAAATTTCATTTTTTGACCAATGTTTTGGTGACTTTTTCAGTCTATGTGCCATAGCCCAATTAAATAGATATTAAGGATAAAAGATACATTTAAGAATTACAAAAAAAAATTGTGAGCTCGCCTCTCTCTCTCTCTTGCAGTGTGCAACTGCATCGCCAGTGCAAGCACACTATTTAACTAAAAAAAAAAAAAATCATTAATCTTGGCTTTAGACCGTTAATACCAAAATAAATAAATAAATAAAATTTAAAAAAAAAAGAGGAAAAAACCTTAACTAACAAACCTATAACAATATCATTCGGAATGCTAACTACAGTGGAGGCTAATGGGTTCTTTCAGAAGTACGGAATCGTTTGGGAAGAAAGATTATAGTTTAAAAAATTAAGGCCGTGTTTGGTTGTGATTTCAAAATGTGATTCAACGTGGTAGTTTGAGTATGGTATTTGGATGGAGCTGTGGAATTAATTTTTCACAGCTCTGCAAAATGCTCTGTCTATTCTGTCAAAACCGAGCGCGTGTTTCAATTTTTTTTTTTCAAAACGGGACGTCCGGACGGTTGATCAGAATAGTGATTTTTTTTATTTTTTATTTTTATTTTTATTTTTGCAATTGATATATAATCGAAAAAAATATTTTCTAAATTTTTTAAAATTTTTTTTGTGCTTGAAAATAATTTTGAGTTGTATGAGTTGTAAATTTTTGTATCAAATTTCAAATGTCACATCAACAATTCCCCACTCAAATCAAAACTATTTTCAAAACTATTTTCAAAACAAATTTTCTACACTCAAATCATAATTTCAAACCCTACAAACTCAAAATACAACTCATACTCTCAAATCATAATTACAAAACACAACCAAACGCAACCTAAGTTTTTTTTTTCTTTTTCCCCACATCTATTAATATGAAATTAAAAAATCACTAAAAAAAAAAAAACTAATTATTTAACAAACACTATGTTGGAGATATTTTAAACGACGTTTGGTTGAAAAGTCTAAATTTAAATTTATTTGGTCAAACAGTCTACGTGTTAAAACATTTTATCCAAAAGGACAAATTTAGACAAAATGCTCAAAATATAAATTACATTGATACTCCTTGTGGTTTGGTGGTCTGATTACATCACATCCCCTGAAGTTATAGAAATTATATCATCACCCATGTGGTTAATAGTCTCATTTCACAAACCCCGAATAGATGATTTATTTGACTAACTTCAGGGAGCCCAAGTATTTTCCAAAATTGACCTTAGATCGGGCTATCATCAATTGAAGGTTAAGGCAAAAGACATTGAGAAAACTGCTTTCTGGACTAGATAAGGGCACTATGAATTTTTGGTAATTCCATTTGGGGTAATAAATGCACCTGTGGCTTTTATAGACCTAATGAACTGAGTTTTCAAATAATTTATCGATGAATTTATAGTTGTATTTATTAATGACATCTTGATTTATTCTAAAAGCAGGGAAGAACATGAAAATCATCTGAAAACTGCTTTACAGATTTTGAGAGAAAAGAAATTGTATGCAAAATTATCCAAATGTGAATTCTGACTTGACAGCGTAGCATTTCTAGGACATGTGATTGACAAGGACGGTATATCAGTGGATCCACAGAAAATTGAGGCCATTGTAGACTGGCCAAGACCAACCAATGTGTTAGATATCAGAAGTTTTTTGGGGCTTGCAGGCTATTATCGTAGATTTTCAAAAGATTTCTCCAAATTTGCCTTGCCACTTACCCAATTGACATAGAAGACTACACCATTTGATTGGAATGATCAAAGAAAGTCTGCTTTCTAAGAGTTAAAGGCCAGGTTAGTAACTGCGCCCATTTTGACTCTGCCTAATGGTACTGACAAGTTTCAAATTTACAGTGACGCTTTCGTACAAAGGTTTGGGGTGTGTGTTAATGTAAAATGAGAAGGTGATTGCTTATGCTTCTCGGCAACTCCACCCACATGAAAAGAACTATCCAACCCATGACCTTGAACTAGCAGTTGTGGTGTTTGTCTTGAAAATTTGGTAACACTATCTGTATGGTGTGACTTGCGAGGTGTATACTGACCATAAAAGCTTGAAATATTTCTTCACCCAAAAAGAACTGAATATGAGACAGGGACGATGGCTTGAATTAATTAAAGATTATGACATGTAGATTTTGTACCATTTGGGAAAGGCAAACACAGTTGTGGATGCTTTGAGCCGCAAATCCATGGGCAATTTGTCATGTTTACTCACTGGTCAGAAGGAGTTGATATGTGACTTAGAAAGGAATGAGATTGAAATTGTATTGCGTGAACTAGACGGGATCTTAGTTGCCATTTCTGCTCAACCTAAAATTATCGAAGAGATTAGAGAGAAACAACTACAAGATGAATTTCTGAAAAAGATAGTGGATGAAATTGACTCAAAACCGAAGTCAGGATTTGTGCTTGATAATAAAGTGTTGAAATTTCATAATAGACTTTGTGTACCGGATTGTTCTGATTTGAGAAAACGAGTCAAGGTTGAGGCTCACAGTTCAAAATTTGCTATGCATTTGGGAAACACAAAGATGTATCATGACTTGAAACAAAACTTCTGGTGGCTTGGAATGAAGAAAAGCATTGTTGATTTTGTGGCTAAGTGTTTGCATTGTTAACAAGTAAAAGCTGAACATCAACGACCCGCTAGATTACTTCAGCTACTCCTAATACCGGAATGGAAATGGGAGCATATCACGATAGACTTCATTGTTGTACTGCCTCTCTTTTCTCTAGGTATGGATTCTGTGGGAGCCGAATATATGGATAAATCAGAAGGGGTATATCCCAGAAGTCAGAGACTGTTCGGCTTCGTACCAATCAACTGAGACTGCCGAATACACTGATATCGCCGAATACACTGAGATCGCCGAATAGACGAAGATTTATGTTGGAATAAACAAAAGGATAATAAGTAAAAGGTGGGCACTGGGTTCGAGGTCCAAAGAGTGAATATAAATACAAGAGCTTCAGATTTGGAAAGGTATGTAAAAAAAAAAGATATACTTCACCAAACTTAGTAAACAAGCTTTCTTGAGTAGAGGAACTGACTTGCTCGTCGGAGTGCTAATCCCGGCACCCCCGACCGGAATATTTGTCTTTGCAGGTGACTAGCTGAGTATCAAGAGCGTCTTCCCGGATCAGAAGAGTATTTCCAAAAACCACTTCCCCACAATTGGCGCAGTCTGTGGGAATACTCAAATACATCCATGGAAGGCGTGACGCAAGATCCTCCGATAGCCACCGACGAGACTACACAGAGAGACGACATCACCTCGGCAAATATGCTCGGGAAGGAAACCATCGCTGCGAGACGCGCTTTGAATTTTGACTCGCCAACGACTTCAGCGCAGAAGGAGCAGTTCAAACGAAGAGGACCGGCACGATCCTTTTATCCGACGAATTGCGAGGGCGGCCCTGCCCAAGAAGTTCAAAGCTCCATCATTTACTCTCTACGACGGAAAATCAGACCCCACTGATCATATACGTCATTACAAGCAAGCCATGACGTTGCATGTAGACAATGAAGCCCTCATGTGCCGAATATTCCCCAGCAGCTTGGGGCCACTAGCTGTCAGATGGTATTACAAGCTGGAGCCGGCTTCGATCAGAAGTTTCCATCAATTACAAAAATCCTTCAGAGCCAGATTCATCACCAACGAGGTACAGCCGAAACAGGCCGACTCTCTCTAGGCTATGCAAATCCAACCAGGAGAAACGCTGAGAGCATATTCGGCGCGATATTAGGAGTGCTTCAATCTCGTTGACGACGCATGCAACGACTCCATGGCCGTCACCGCCTTCAAAATGGGGCTACATCCTGACAGTGCTCTTCGCAACTCCTTGACCAGAAGAGCCCCCAAAACAGTCTGGGCGTTGATGAAGAAAGTCGAAGAGTATTGCAAAGTGGAAGACGATGCCTTGAGGATCAAAGCTAGACAAATGTCCACCAAATCGGCACCCACAGATACTGCTCGGCCGATAAGTTCCGTGCCACCTCTGAGCCCCGAGCCACGACAACGTGCTAAACGAGACAAAAGGCGGGACTCTCGCCGATCGAGTGATCAATGCTCCCACCCGACGAATGAGCAGTTGCAAGTCGACACTAGGCGCCCGAGGCGCGCCGACAAAAAGTACACGGAACTGTCAGAGCCAATCACCGCGTAATGACTAAAATCCAACACCTTCCATTCTTCAAATGGCCGTCAAAGATGGTGAGGCCACCCGATACACGACGAGGGGACCGGAGGTGCGAATATCACAAAGATCACGGCCACGAAACAGAGAGTTGCTACGCATTGAAAGATCACCTGGAAGAACTGGTGCAAGACGGCCGATTGCAGCAGTATGTGAAACAGGGAAAGCCAACCAAAGCATTGGTATTGAGGCAGGACTCTCCCCCACTTGGCGTGATCCACGTAATTTACAGCCTGCCTACACTCCCGGCCATGCACACGATTCGATCGCACCCAACTTTACAGGGGCGCCGTATTTCGACTGACCGGTCCGAAGAAGCTCTGGCAATTGCCTTCAACGACTCCGACCTCAACAACGCAACGGCTTCCCACGTTGATCTGTTGGTCATTGGATTACGCATAAACCGGTTCATCATTGAACGAATCCTCATAGATCCCGAGAGTAGTTCAGAGGTCATGTACTATCAAACTTTCATCAAGCTCGGCCTCAACGAAGCGGATCTATCACCGGCGCCTCACCCACTGTTCGGCTTTAATACGAACCCCGAATATCCATTGGGCAAGGTCACGTTACCTGTTCGAGCGGGTACCAGAACGGTCGAAGCAGAGTTCCTGGTCGTGAAGCTCCCCTCGCAGTATAATGCCATAATGGGAAGAACCTGGCTACATATCATGAGGGCCGTCCCAAGCACCTACCATCAGATCCTGCGTTTCCCAACAGCCCACGGCATTGAAGAAATACGTGGCTCCCCCAATCGGCACAAGCAGAGTTCTGATAAAACCCTATCACTGACCCGATCTGTGGGCTCTGATACCTGTAAATATATTTCGCCCTGCAATATGAACTATTTTTCCTCGTCGCTGAAACCATATGTCAATTCCCAGTAGGGCACTTGTCACGATTGGCCAAATTAAGCCTCCGGATTCGGAGCGCCCTTCGTGGATGTCACGATTGGCCAAATTAAGCCTTCGGATTCGGAGCGCCCTTCGTAGATGTCACGATTGGCCAAATTAAGCCTCCGGATTCGGAGCGCCCTTCGTGGATGTCACGATTGGCCAAATTAAGTCTCCGGATTCGGAGCGCCCCTCGTGGATGTCACGATTGGCCAAAGTCTCCAGATTCGGAGTGCTCTTCGTGGATGTCACGATTGGCCAAATTAAGTCTCCGGATACGGAGCCCCTCCATCCTTTGGCGCATGACGCCTTAGGGCCGATTAAGTCTCCGGATTCGGAGCACCCTTAGGCGCATGACGCCTTATGGTCGATTAAATCGCCGGATTCGGAGCCCCTTTTGGCGCATGACGCCTTAGGGCTGATTAAGTCTCCGGATACGGAGCCCCTCCACCCTTTGGCGCATGACGCCTTAGGGCCGATTAAGTCTCCGGATTCGAAGCACCCTTAGGCGCATGATGCCTTATGGTCGATTAAATCGCCGGATTCGGAGCCCCTTTTGGCGCATAACGCCTTAGGGCCGATTAAGTCTCCGGATTCGGAGCGCCCTTCGTAGATGTCACGATTGGCCAAATTAAGTCTTTGGATACGGAGCCCCTCCACCCTTTGGCGCATGACGCCTTAGGGCCGATTAAGCCTCCGGATTCGGAGCACCCTTAGGCGCATGACGCCTTATGGTCGATTAAATCGCCGGATTCGGAGCCCCTTTTGGCGCATGACACCTTAGGGCCGATTAAGTCTCCGGATACGGAGCCCCTCCACCCTTTGGCGCATGACGCCTTAGGGCCGATTAAGTCTCCGGATACGGAGCCCCTCCACCCTTTGGCACATGACGCCTTAGGGCCGATTAAGTCTCCGGATTCGGAGCACCCTTAGGCGCATGACGCCTTATGGTCGATTAAATCGCCGGATTCGGAGCCCCTTTTGGCGCATGACGCCTTAGGGCCAATTAAGTCTCCAGATACGGAGCCCCTCCACCCTTTGGCGCATGACGCCTTAGGGCCGATTAAGTCTCCGGATTCGAAGCACCCTTAAGCGCATGACGCCTTATGGTCGATTAAGTCTCCGGATACGGAGCCCCTCCACCCTTTGGCGCATGACGCCTTAGGGCCGATTAAGTCTCCGGATACGGAGCCCCTCCACCTTTTGGCGCATGACGCCTTAGGGCCGATTAAGTCTCCGGAAACGGAGCCCCTCCACCCTTTGGCGCATGACGCCTTAGGGCCGATTAAGTCTCCGGATTCGGAGCACCCTTAAGCGCATGACGCCTTATGGTCGATTAAGTCTCCGGATACGGAGCCCCTCCACCCTTTGGCGCATGACGCCTTAGGGCCGATTAAGTCTCCGGATTCGGCGCACCCTTAGGCGCATGACGCCTTATGGTCGATTAAATCGCCGGATTCGGAGCCCCTTTTGGCGCATGACGCCTTAGGGCCGATTAAGTCTCCGGATACGGAGCCCCTCCACCCTGTGGCGCATGACGCCTCAGGGCCGATTAAGTCTCCGAATGTGGAGCCCCCTTTAGCGCATCACACTGTAGACACCCCATTTTTGACCGTCCATAAGACTTCGACAAGACTGATGGTTTACATGGTGGAGAAAGTTGTGCAGGAGAAATGTGCAATTTCTTCGGCAAAGAGAGAGGAACAAATCCCAACTTCATGCCCCATTTTGGACCAAAGCTATTTTGAATGCTTTTTAGACCATAAAACCCTCTCTTTCAAAACATTTTTGAAATAAAGTTTCTGCGATGTTCCGAGGCTTGCCTTTTGTCAAACGCCGCGTTTTTCGGCAAACCGAGCAAGGACAAAGTGGAAATGAACGAAAGAGAGATGAAATCTTTGAAAAATCTTTCAAAAACCTTACTTAGGGGTTTGAAGTTGAAGAAAAGAAGAGAAGAGGGAAGAAATCCAGTCGGGGGAGAAAATGGGCATGAACCGTTAAGAAAGAGTCGAGCAGCCCTCGCCGAATCGGGCCTATTCATTTGGATGCTTGGAATCAAACTATGAGGCCACTACTGTTGGAAATCTTACTCCCAGGGCTTCAGTTTGCACTCAAGAATCTCCTAAATTCAATTCCGGACAGAGGAGATATGGTTGATTGAAGTGGGACATCACTCCGGTTGGACCGAAATCTGCGCGGCTTCACAAAAAAGGGCATAAATTTTTCCACAGGAGGAATTTTGATGCAAGGTTTACGCCATTGGAAAGCTAACTTCCGGGGCTTCAATTTGGACACTTGAATGGCCACCATTGGACTTCCCAATCACCCACCGGCCACATTTATTTCCGGAAGCCCATTTTTTTGTCCTAAAAGTAGCTGGCCGGCCAAAAAACCTAGCCGGCCGGCCACCTATTTGGTGAAATGACTTTTTTGCCCTTTTAAACTAGCCGGCCATGCCCCCCTCCCCAAGTGTGTCCTAGAAGTGAATTTTGTTTTCCACTACACCCATGTCCGAGGGTTTGGCCATTTTGGGGGGAAACTTGGCTTGTTTTCCCTCCATTTCCCCCCCCCTTTTTCCACCCATTTTGCCTATATAACAGCAGCCCCAGGTCTGATTTTGAGGGTTAGAAAAAATGCTTTGAGCCTCTTGTATTGTATCTCTCTCCTTCTACACTTCAACTCTCAAAAACCCTTAAGTCCTACACCTTATTTCTTCATCACCACCAAGCACCACCACCACTACTCCATTTCCAGCAGCTTGGGGAGCTTTCCAGAAGCTAGGAGGCATCACTTCTCAAGCCAAGAAGCAAGCAAGGGTTGGTCTTCAAGGGTAAGTGTCAATTCCCTCTTTTTGAACTTAATTTTGCAACATCTTTCTAGCCTCTTTGCTTGCTGTTTTCAGCTCCGACCAAAACTGAAAAGGTCATTTTTTTAAGCTCATTTTCTTGTTTCATTAAGGGCTCAACACTGTTTGAGCCCCCATGTTGCACTTGCTTCAATACCCTCTTGAATGCCATTTTCTTGCATGATATTTTTGGCTATGTGTGATCTGTTTTGGAGCCTGATGTGAACTGTAAGTAGGCCTATTTTGAGCTCCTCTTCAACTTTTAAGAAGGGCTCAACACTGTTGGGGACCTCCATGTATCACTTACCATTATACCCCTCTTCGGTCCCCATTTTTGCATGTTTTGTTATCTTATCTTGCTTCTGTTTTTCGGCCATGATCAGAACCGAGAGTGGCCATATTTTGACCCCCTTGTCATGTTTCATTAAGGGTCTTCGGCTTTTTGATGAATGTTTTGTGTACTTCATGTTATAGCCCCCTTATGGCCTTAATCTTGCATTGCATTTTGAGCATGTTTGTATACTGATTTGGGGCTTGTCATCTACTGTAAGTAGTCATATTTATGGTCCCTCTTCAGTGTCGTAGAAGGGTCTTTTTCTGTTTGGGCTTTGCATCTACCACTTGCTTCATTGCCTCCCTTGCGGAGCCATTTTTGTATGCCATTTTAGCCCTACTTGTGCTTACTGTTTGGCCATGTTTTGTACTGTAAAAATGCTTATTTTGGGGCTGCCTTGCTTCTTATTTTTCACTTCATGTCCAAATTATGCATGTTTGCATAGCTGTAGGCCATTCCATATGCCTAGTGTCACATTCGGGAGAGATCCCATGCATCGGGTGTCATTTTGCCTTGTTTCGGGGCTGTTTTGCCCCTCATTTTGCTACTGATTTTTGCATGTTTGCATACCATATTCTATGTCCTTGCCATGTCTCATTAGAGTGGCATTTCGGTGCCTGAGGGTCCATCCTCGGTTTGCGTGCACGCATGCACGTATTTCGAGGTGTCTTGTTTTCATCTGATGGCCTCTTATGTGAGTGTGGCTGAGGCTCTCTCATGTTGGTGTAAGCCCATTATTGCATTGCGTATGCCATTTCATCCATAGCATTGTGTATGCTCGGTTGTGTATTACCTCGTGCAGCGTGTATGCCATTCCATAACATTGTGCATATTAGGATTGTATCTTAGTTGCATTTTATGCATGTCATGCATGTTGCATCGTGTTCGGGATAGGAGTTAGCCCGGGCACGGGAAACGAGGTACGTTCCGTACTCCGAGTGACGGAACGTGTCTCAATTCCCCAGTCACCGACACTCCGGATTATCCATGATGGAGTTAGGTTTTGTTGTAGTGTTCATATGTATTCATACTATATTGAGTTGTGCAATTCGGCTCCTCGGCCATCATGCATCGAGATGCGTGATTGGTGGCACGAGGATCGAGGCATGCATACATTTGTGAAAATACATTGCTATGCCCCTTTCCTGCTCTCTGTTGCAGCAAAATCAAGAATCAGCAACTTTTCGGAGCTTGGCACGCTTTTCAAGAATCATTGCAAAACAGAGGCTAATTGGGGCATTCTAGTGGATTTTGCACAAAGGCAACCCGAACATGCATCATTCATCACCGGAGCGGAATCATGCCAGTTTTACAGCTTTCTTAGTTAATTTGTTAATTAATTAGAAATTTGTACATTATTTGGACTGTATTATTTGGACTGTACTATTCTTTCATTCGGGACTGTATATTTATTCGGACCCTCTGTGCGAGGGCAAAATTGTAATAAGTGTGGGTGAGTGTGATGTATGTCTTCCAACCCCACGTCTTTCTTCCCTTTTATTTACCTGCTTATGATGGTTAGATTAGGGCATATTTCAATTAGCATACAGTATGATAGCATGTTTGCATTCATTCATCTGTTTTGCACACACCGGGCTCGGCGCATCATACAAACTGCATTTGTATTTCAATTCCAAATTGAATACGTGTTAGTTGTAGCATTCCATATGCCATGTTTAGAATAGCCGAGCCTGCTATAGTTGCATTGTTGCATGTGTTGCATTAGGCATTTCTGTATAATTAGGATCATGCATGATTTCTAATGAGCTTCTGTTTTGGCTTGGAGTACTCGGTGAGTTTTATGCTTTAGCATCCTTGCATGCGTGTGAGTGACTGCCATGAATAGCATGCTTACCATGAGGCTATGTGCTTATGTGATATAACTGCCTTGAATGCCTGTGGGTGGAGGTTGGGTTATTTGGATTGGAACAATTCATCAAATGTTTGTTTTAAGCCCACTAGATAGTGGCAAAATCATGTTTTCTAAGCCCACCCGAGGGTGGCAAATCCACGTCTTAGCCTACCTGCGGGTAGCACCATCAAACCATTTTCAAACAAACAAACATGAAATGTTTTGTTCCAATTCAGGCGACTCAGTCTATACTTGTATGCTGTGCGCATCACATAGTAACCTAGGCTAATAACCGGAATAAGAACACACAATGTTTTCATAAGAACATACAATGTTTTCAAAAATAGATATCATGGTTAGTAGAGGCCGGTCTTTGACCGGGCGAGCGGGGGTGCTCACGAAGTGACCTTCCCCAATCGTACCCAAGTTCCCGAGCCGAGGCAACTTTGGTGATGACGGACACGTGGCCTTTGGCACCGAGTCAGGGTTTCCTAAATTTCCCAAAAATAAAATATTTAGGTGGCGACTCTGTATCTGGCAAAGCAGTCCATGTTTGGCACTTCTTTTCAAAAAATCTGTTTTCTCAAAACGATTTGCCGGATTTGGACTCTTTGGTTCAAGATTAAGAACCGTGACATTTGAGTCCTTGAACTGTAGTGACCCCAATATGAACGGAACGGGACTTAACCCTCCCGGGGCGTTCGGGGACGTCTACAGTTTCTGGCGACTCTGCTGGGGATTTAGAGAACTTGACTCGAACTCATGATATCTGGTTTTGACTACACTTGTGTGTTTCTTTGCATTGCATTTGCATTGGTGCGCCTAGGACACCGTGTTTGCCATCTGCTATTCCTGAACGTTTGCCGGAGGCTTGTCTTGTCAAGGCATGACCATAAGGCTGACCGGTTGTGGGCTCTGCCAGTATGGGAACACAAACCCCGGTTTTACCGGGGCACCCTTTTTGACCATTCGACCTAGTGCATATCGAAATCCATAGTGACCATTCCAAACTAGGACAGGTTGCTTACCCGATATAGGTTGTTTGAAACCGCTGCGTGCGTAGTGAAACCCTAGCTCCTGACAAAATAGGACAGGGAAACCCTACCCCAACATAGGGGTGTTTGGCTCTCACTTATCTGTTATGTGCTTTTAGAGTGCGTCTCTACAGGAATGCATGTATCAGTTTGCAAGTTTGGGCATCGGGCCTGCGGGCACCAGTATCGGTATTTTAGGAATCAGTTATCTGCGGGTATCAGATTCAGTTTTGAGGCAGAATTTGGGGCAGAATTCAGTAGAGGGCACAGTCATCCTGCTAGGCCCGTATCTGTTTTGGTAAACATCAGGCTGAGATGCTGCATGTTTTCTCTTTTGCTAGGTAGTCTTGGAACCATAGCTTCGGAAGGCTCCAATATCCCCGAGGATCATTAGACTTGTGCTGATAGACTTTGTCGGGTCAGAGATTCAGTTCGAGGGCAATCAGTGTTCCTTCACCAAAGGCAGGGTAAAAAGGCCAGTCAGGGACAGTTATACCAGTTGTTCAGTTAGACCAGGGCAATATGGCAGGGATGGAGGAAATGATGCGTCAACTCCAAGAAAGTATGAAACTCATGCAGCAGGACGCTGCCCGTCAAGCGGAATTTGCCAAAAGCCAGGCCGAGATTATAGCCCAACAGGTAGAGACAATTGCCAGGCTAGAGCAGCAAACTGGGGTATCTACTTCACACCAGGCTCCTCCCCCACCCAGAGTTCCAACGCTCGGGGAGACAGCTAATGTCCAAGAAGATACGGACATTCCGACAAGGCCACCTCTGCCCCCGGTTCTACCCCAGCTATCCAAAGCACCGATCAACCTGCCAAGTTCACCCTTTGAGTTCGAGACGGACCCCACAGCATTGAAAGTGAGCAAGCTTGAGAAGTTGTTCAAAAAGTCTCAGGGGGCCCATTCTATTCCTGATATAGAGGATGGTTATACCGACTCAGTGGTGACATTACCGGATCGGTTCAAGATGCCGCATATCGATCGATTTGATGGCTCTGAAGACCCAATGGTGCACCTCCAACTGTTTTCTGATATCCTGAGACCAATGGGTTTGACCACAGCCCAGAAATATCACTATTGGCCGAACCCTGTCCGGGATAGCCGCAATCTGGTATGCAAAATTGGAGAACTCTGTGAAACAGAACTGGGAAGAGCTGGCTGAGGCCTTTATTGATCAATACTCCTATAACACACAGATCGAGGTCACAACTCGTGATCTCGAAGTCACCCGCCAAGAACCAAAGGAGGGTTTCTCAGAGTTCGTGACGAGATGGAGGCAAAGGCCTCAATGATGACTACAAGGCCTTCTGACAAAGATCAGATTAGGATGATTGTTCGGAATCTGCATGGCGAGTTGCTGCAAAAGATGGTTGTTCTACCTCTGTTTACTTTTCCAGCCCTTCATGAAATGGCGGTTCAAATTGAGGATGCCATCAGACAAGGGATCTTTGCAGAAGATAATGGGCCTTTGAAGAGGAATGTTGCTCGCAGTTCCAATGCTACTACTGATGGTAGCATAGTTGCGAAATGCTCAGAAGTAGACACTATCACCACTTCCCTCAATGACCAAAAACCAACCACTTCAACTCGACCCCAAGCCCGAAAATTCCATCCTCTTTACATGAGTCTCTCCTAAGCTTTGAAAAAGCTGCAAGAAGAGGGGCACCTAGAACTCCTAGAACCCCAACCCCTTCCAAACCCTCTTCCAACAAGATACGACCCAGCTAAATACTGTGCCTACCATCAGCAGCATGGTCATGATACGAACCGTTGCATCCGCCTCCGTCATAAGATTCAGGATCTTATTGACGAAGAGACCCTAGCTCCACCCAAAGGACCTCAGGTTAGTACTGACTTGTTACCTCCCCACCTCAACCTCATCCATACACTGCCAACCACCTTCAACCCCAGCATATACATCACCCCAGCCCATCTACCCAAGCCTGAGGTGTTCATTCCAGAAAGCATGGACTTATGCATGATGGATGCACCTAAACCCCAATCATCTCAAACCCGTGAGCCCACTACTTCTGAGCTAAAGAGAATGATCGAAGATCTTCAAAGAACTGTAACAGATCTAGCCTCTGGGACATTGGCTCCATCATCGACCACAGCACATGCTAGGAGTTTTATGACAAAAGGTTCCTCGATCTTGGAACGGGCTGTATTTGAGGAATGCCAATCCCTTGGCAAAGTGGAGACGAGTGGAAAGAACAAGATAGGGGCGGACATGGATCCCCATGAGCATCTTCTGTTGGCTGTTGAGGCTTTGAAAGCCGAGGGACTGAACAAAGAGCAAGTGCTCACAGTTGTTGCAAAAACTGTGGACGGCATTTTCGCCACTCAAGTCGGGGGTAGTTTGAATCAAGGGGCAAGCCGGGAGAAGGGTCGTTATATCAGAAACGTTCCTTTCAGCTATAATCCTCCACTCAGAAGAGATCAGCAAACTAGGCCAGCACCTGCCAATCCCTTTGCTGGTGCGCCCAGCAGAAATCCATAAACCCAGAAGTACCAACCCCGAGGTCAGAGGGTCTTCCATGCCCTCCATATGCCTTTATCCAAAGCTTTCCAAATCCTTGTTGGACAAGGCCATCTCAAACCCCTTGAGCCTCGGCCTCTCCCGAACCCTCTTCCGGCTACACATGATGCTACCCAGTACTGCGCATACCATCAGCAAACTGGCCATACTACCGACAACTGCTTCCGTCTTCGCCATGAAGTACAGGATCTGTTTGACAATGGGGTTGTCCTCCCGCCAAGCTCTGCAAAGTCTATCGGCACTTGATTAGTGAACTTGTGGGGGATAATGTGATGTGATCGAGGGATGAACCACCTGCGGGCAGCGCTCAGTTTACTCCAAATATGGTGGATGGCACGCACTGTTCTGAGCAATGTGCAAATACCAGTTTTTGTGTTTTCTGACTTGGGTATTGGGTCAATTTTGTTGTTTGTTTTGAGTCTGTCTTTTTGTTTTGAGTCAGTCTCTTTTGTTTTGGGTCTGTCTTGTTGAATCGAGTCAGTCCTGTTGTATAGGAGTCGGGTGATTCCGGGGGTGTTACCTCGGACGTCACCATTTTGTTTCGCGTTTGTCTTTTCGTTTTTTTTGAGTCTGTTTCTGCCTTGGAGCCAGTAATGCCAACAGATTTGAATGAACAGCAGTGATTTTCACGCTCTCGCATTTGCTTCTGCCTTGTGCCAGTTATGCCGGGAATTCTAAATGAGATGGCAGTATTTGACTAAGGACTCTGTCTTTTCTGTGCCTTGAAGTCATTGTAATGACCTGAGTTTTTCAAAACTTTGTGAACACTGCGGTGAAAACGAAGAGAAAGGAATTCCTCGGGTTTTGCAAAAATTTGATCAACTGAGAGAAAGAGAGGCGTGCTAAACCCTTAATGAATGAAATCATGCTTGTTAATGTGAGTACTGGGAAGGATCCTGGCTTGATCCAGATTGGTTCTACACTGTTTTCAGCGCGAGCGATTTGTCGCTTTCTTAAAAACTTTCAAAAAATGTTTTGCGCGGTCCTGCGAAGACCTGTGTAGAATCGCTCTTGAGATTTTACAGCTTAGGATCGCTCTCAGCCTCGAGACTTGACCCTCACTTTCAAACCTTGAACTGGGATTCAGAATGTTCAACGGTCAACTACAATGTGAGGCCTGTGTGGCCAGATTTGAAGCAGCCCTCGAACAAGAGGCCAGGAAAGTCGGATCAAGAAGATCAGAAGAAGCTTGCAAAGCTAGAACAGAAGTACCCTTCGAACTAGGGGCAAAGATGTCAAATGTGCTCGAAGAGCCGAAGATGAATCCTCTTGCAAAACAACAGCCACTCTCTTGGATACGGATGGCTTCGAGATCCTAAAACCATTTGGCATGGACTTGTTACACTTTTACCCTTTGAGAGGCTCGCTGGGCCGAAAACCCGGAAAGGGCGACCCAGGCAAAAGTTAGAGCAAGAAAAGATATATACAAAAAGCAAAAAGAAAAAAGAAGAAAAAGAGAAAAAGAAAAAAAGAAAAAAGAAGAAAAGAGAAAAAAAAGAGAAGAAAAGAGAAAAAAAAAAGAAAAAAAAAGAAGAGAAGAAAAGAAATGAAAAAGAAAGAAGAACAAAGCTCGCAAGGTTGAAAACCTGCAACAGGCGCCTTGGCAAAAGTTAGAGCATAAAAGGAGAAGTCAAATACCCGAGTGTACCTTAACCCCGAACTACGTAAGGCTTGATTCCCATTTTTGGGATACGTAGGCCACTTCATTCTGAAGTCCAGCCGTAAAACACTTCAAATTTGATTGTGTCCATGCAATGGTTCTAGTCATTTTTGTCTTCACTGTATCTGAGAGTTTGGTTGCGTTCAGCACTCTGAGGACTGACTACAATGCGCTGCGGTGCCATTCAAACAAGGGGCAGCTTTCCGTTGCCATTCAACGCGCTGCGGTGCCATCCAAACAAGGGGCAACTTTCCGTTGCCATTCAATGCGCCGCGGTGACAAGGGGCAACTTTCCGTTGCCATGCAGTGTCCTTCAGACAAGGGGCAATTTTCCATTGCTATGGGTCCGAGGTTGTGCATCTCAAGAGTAGGTTCCGTGCTTGTTCAGCAGTGGCCGTTTGCGAAATGGTTTTTGAGAATTTTTGCTGAGGTTGACTAATTCTCTCGAAAATTATCCCATTTTTCTAAAATTTGACCATTTCTTGGACCCAAAAAAGGAAAATTTTCAGTGCTCATAGCCTGACTTGCATGATTTCAAATCAAAAATTGAACAAGCATGTTAATCTAACTCTCATGTCGGTCAAAATTACTTTAGCAAAAGCTCAAAAATAAAAAATGGTCAAAATGATGAACTAGGGGCACAGTTGAGTCAAGTTCCCTGTCTTTTCCCTTTTATCAACGCACTTGCCAGAAAGGGCACTCTACTTGCCAGAAAAGGGCACAACTGAAGCTAACAACAAATGGCTGAAAGCTCTTTCACCCTCCAAGCAACGAGGTATCAAGCGAAGTGCGAAGCACGAGCTGGAATGGGGCAAGATATCCCACTCCCTCATCTGGACAGATCTGATCACGACCAAACTCCCCAGCAAAGCATCATCAACCGATGTTAGCTGCAGATTTGCTACACATCCAGTTGTGGCGCAACCCTTCTATGGGAGGAATTCACTAGCTGTGAGTGAAAGAAAGAGAATCTAGCAGCATGCTAGGGGCAAGAGCCGCAACTTCCTGTTTATCCATCAACCACCCAGGGGAGGGATTGAAAAATGAGAGATTGAAGAATAGAGAGATGTGCGATGAGGGAAAAAGTGAGAAAAGGGCTTTTTCAGAAAAACAGAGCCTGAGGGCCGAGTGATGTGAGAATCACAAATAAGGAAGGGTGGGAAACACTACCCGATGAAACAGGCTCCCTGTGCACGTCTGAGTGTCGTGTCTTTTTGTTTGTCTCGATTTTGTTTTGGGTCGTTTCGAGTGTTACTCGATGTGTCTAGGTTGTGTGCCTTTTATTTCCTTGTTGAGTCGTTTTGTTGTGTTCAGTCGTAGGCTCAATACCTGGTTGAAAACTCATCTCTCAATTTCAAAAATAAAATCGTTTTGTGCTCTGAGTGCCGTGCCGTGCCGTTCTCCACATTTGTGCAAAACAGAATTTGTTCTTTCATAAAACCGCAGGGTTCAACCTAGGTCATGTGAGAACAGTAAAACCAGGACCTATCTGAAGCTGTGAAAGTTCCAGGCTGCAAAGCAAAAAAAAAGAGGGAAAATGTTGGGCATCTGAGATTGTTTCAACTTCTGCAAGTTTTGTCATTGCATCCTGTATGTTCAAAATGAGCTGTGCGCCCGAAAAACGAGCTGTGTGCCCGGAAATATACTATGTGCCCAAATGAGCTGTGTGCCTGAAAAACGAGCTGTGTGCCCGGAAATATACTATGTGCCCAAATGAGCTGTGTGCCCGAAGAATGCGCTGTGTGCCCCAAAAGAGCTGTGTGCCCAAAAGAGCTGTGTGCCCAGATTGAATAGAATTTTGTGTTGCGAGTTGCGCGCCTAACGAACAGAGTGTCGTGTTGTGAGCTGTGTGCCAAATGAATGGAATGCTATGTCGTAAGCTGTGTGCCAAGTCTTGCATTGTACACGCGTTTCATCGCACTTATTGCATTTATTTGCATCTTGTGTTATCTCTTATTGTTTATCCTTTTACGCTGAGCAGCGTTTAGGATCGTTGTCCCCCGGGACTTAACTTAGGTTGTGTGGAACACGCTTTCGAGTTGTTTGACCTCTTTTCACGATTTCAGTGTGGTTAGAGTTTGGTTCTTTCCTTACGCGATTTCAGCGTGTTTGGAATCTATCTCAGGTTGTGCTGTGTACGCACCTGGGCGGTTGTTTTTGGACCTCTTCTCACGATTTCAGCGTGGTTAGAGTTTGGTTCTTCCTCACACGATTTCAGCGTGTTTGGAATCTATCTCAGGTTGCGCTGTGTACGCACCTGGGCGGTTGTTTTTGGACCTCTTCTCACGATTTCAGCGTGGTTAGAGTTTGGTTCTTCCTCACACGATTTCAGCGTGTTTGGAATCTATCTCAGGTTGCGCTGTGCACGCACTTGGGCGGTTGTTTTTGGACCTCTTCTCACGATTTCAGCGTGGTTAGAGTTTGGTTCTTCCTCACACGATTTCAGCGTATTTGGATTTTATCTCAAGTTGTGTTGTGTATGCACCTGGGCGGTTGTTTTTGGACCTCCTCTCACGATTTCAGCGTGGTTTGAGTGTCCCGTTCCTTACGCGATTTCAGCGTGTTTGGATTTTATCTCAGGTTGTGTTGTGTATGCACCTGGGCGGTTGTTTTTGAACCTCCTCTCACGATTTCAGCGTGGTTTGAGTGTCCTGTTCCTTACGCGATTTCAGCGTGTTTGGAATCTATCTCAGGTTGCGTTGTGTACGCACCTGGGCGGTTGTTTTGACCTCTTTTCACGATTTCAGCGTGGTTTGAGTGTCCCGTTCCTTACGCGATTTCAGCGTGTTTGGATTTTATCTCAGGTTGTGTTGTGTATGCACCTGGGCGGTTGTTTTTGGACCTCTCCTCACGATTTCAGCGTGGTTTGAGCGTCCCGTTCCTCACACGATTTCAGCGTGTTTGGAATTTATCCCAGGTTACGTTGTAGACGCGCTGGGCGGGTTGTTTTAGGACCTCTCCTCACGATTTCAGCGTGGTTTGAGCGTCCCGTTCCTCACACGATTTCAGCGTGTTTGGAATTTATCCCAGGTTGCGTTGTAGACGTGCTGGGCGGGTTGTTTTAGGACCTCTCCTCACGATTTCAGCGTGGTTTGAGCGTCCCGTTCCTCACACGATTTCAGCGTGTTTGGAATTTATCCCAGGTTGTGTTGTGTATGCACCTGGGCGGTTGTTTTTGGACCTCCTCTCACGATTTCAGCGTGGTTTGAGTGTCCCTTTCCTTACGCGATTTCAGCGTGTTTGGAATTTATCTCAGGTTGTGTTGTGTATGCACCTGGGCGGTTGTTTTTGGACCTCCTCTCACGATTTCAGCGTGGTTTGAGTGTCCCGTTCCTCACACGATTTCAGCGTGTTTGGATCTTATCTCAGGTTGCGTCGTGCGCGCACTTGAGCGGTTGTTTTCAGACCTCTTCTCACGATTTCAGCGTGGTTTGAGTGTCCCGTTCCTCTTCTCACAATTTCAGCGTGATTGGAGCCTCCCCTTCCTCACACGATTTTAGCGTGTTTGGAATTTATCCCAGGTTACGTTGTAGACGCGCTGGGCGGGTTGTTTTTGTTTACCTCTTCTCACGATTTCAGCGTGATTGGAGCCTCCCCTTCCTCACATGATTTCAGCATGTTTGGAATTTATCTTAGGTTGCGCGGAACGCGCTTCTGATTGATTTTCTTTGTTCTTCCTCCACTCACGAGTCCAGCGTGGTTGGCGGATGTCGCCTTTTTGCATCTATTGTACTCTCGGTTGCATCGCATCTATTATCCATTGCATCACATTTATTACATCCATTGCATCGTATCTGCTTTACTTTCCGGTCTAAGGAGACCTTAAATCCTGCATCATCATTCGCGCTGTTTTGCGCATCGTACTTGCATTTTACTTGCATTTCATCGCACCGTCTTGTGCACTTTCCGGTCTAGGAGACCTTAAATCCTCTAAAGGTGCAATTCCTTTGGTGTTTGTTGTGCCCGAACGACTTCCGGTGGTCTGGTATAGCCACCTACCTGTGTTTGCGATGAGTTCCTAGGAGACCAACTGAGACGGTAGAAACTAGAGTTCAAATGGCTCATGCCTAGAACGCAAAGGTTCGGGATTTCCGGGACTAAAGTCTGGTTTAAATACCCAGGGGTATATCCTCGGCTTGAAATCTGTATGGCAGCCCCATAGATTGAGATAGCATCTGTATGCACCTCAATTCTGGATACTGATCCAACCTAGTCTGTCACCCTGTTGGAGAATAGAGAAAGCTGCGACCATAGTCAGGGAGAAAAGTAGTACCTGCGGTTCAATCAAGAAGAAGCGAGAGATCCCCAGCAGCATGAGGTAAGTCATTGCCAATTACCCCTGTAAGGTACCTTTACCTCTTAGCTATTACATTGCATCTTAGCCACTACATTGCAGTGCATTGCATGAGTCCTCAATTTTCAAACCGGCTTCGCATAGCGTGTAAGTCCAAATTTCAAACCGGCTTCGCGTAGCGTGTAAGTCCATTTTCAAACCGGCTTCGCGTAGTGTGTAAGTCCAATTTTCAAACCGGCTTCGCGTAGCGTATAAGTCCAATCTTCAAACCGGCTTCGCGTAGCGTATAAGTCCGACTTTCAAACCGGCTTCGCGTAGCGTATAAGTCCAATTATCAAAATCTTTCTGCATATCATTTTGTATCCTGCCCCTGAACTACGCTGGTTTGATTCCTTGGAAAGGGATACGTAGGCAGCCTGCGGGCACAACCATTTATTTATCTATATTTTGTTTGTTTGTCCAAGTCTTCGGCCTTGTCAAAAATGGGTCGTCTCTGGGCTTTGACATTCACTCCCGTCACTTCTTGACTTCCGAGTTCTGTCAAAGAGGGGCAACTGTAGACACCCCATTTTTGACCGTCCATAAGACTTCGACACGACTGATGGTTTACATGGTGGAGAAAGTTGTGCAGGGGAAAGGTGCAATTTCTTCGGCAAAGAGAGAGGAACAAATCCCAACTTCATGCCCCATTTTGGACCAAAGCTATTTTGAATGGTTTTTAGACCATAAAACCCTCTCTTTCAAAACATTTTTGAAATAAAGTTTCTGCGATGTTCCGAGGCTCGTCTTTTGTCAAACGTCGCGTTTTTCGGCCAAAGTGGAAATGAACGAAAGAGAGATGAAATCTTTGAAAAATCTTTCAAAACACCTTACTTAGGGGTTTGAAGTTGAAGAAAAGAAGAGAAGAGGGAAGAAATCTAGTCGGGGGAGAAAATGGGCATGAACCGTTAAGAAAGAGTCGAGCAGCCCTCGTTGAATCGGGCCTATTCATTTGGATGCTTGGAATCAAGCTATGAGGCCACTACTGTTGGAAAGCTTACTCCCAGGGCTTCAGTTTGCACTCAAGAATCTCCTAAATTCAACTCCGGACAGAGGAGATATGGTTGATTGAAGTGGGACATCACTCCGGTTGGACCGAAATCTGCGCGGCTTCACCAAAAAGGGCATAACTTTTTCCATAGGAGAAATTTTGATGCAAGGTTTACGCCATTGGAAAGCTAACTTCCGGGGCTTCAATTTGGACACTTGAATGGCCACCATTGGACTTCCCAATCACCCACCGGCCACATTTCTTTCCGGAAGCCCATTTTTTTGTCCTAAAAGTAGCTGGCCGGTCAGAAAACCTAGCCGGCCAGCCACCTATTTGGTGAAATGACTTTTTTTCCCTTTTAAACTAGCCGGCCATGCCCCCCTCCCCAAGTGTGTGCTAGAAGTGAATTTTGTTTTCCACGACACCCATGTCCGAGGGTTTGGCCATTTTGGGGGGAAACTTGGCTTGTTTTCCCTCCATTTTCCCCCCCCTTTTTCCACCCATTTTGCCTATATAACAGCGGCCCCAGGTCTGGTTTTGAGGGTTAGAAAAAATGCTTTGAGCCTCTTGTATTGTATCTCTCTCCTTCTACACTTTAACTCTCAAAAACCCTTAAGTCCTACACCTCATTTGTTCATCACCACCAAGCACCACCACCACTACTCCATTTCCAGCAGCTTGGGGAGCTTTCCAGCAGCTAGGAGGCATCACTTCTCAAGCCAAGAAGCAAGCAAGGGTTGGTCTTCAAGGGTAAGTGTCAATTCCCTCTTTTTGAACTTAATTTTGCAACATCTTTCTAGCCTCTTTGCTTGCTGTTTTCAGCTCCGACCAAAACTGAAAAGGTCATTTTTTTGAGCTCATTTTCTTGTTTCATTAAGGGCTCAACACTGTTTGAGCCCCCCATGTTGCACTTGCTTCAATACCCTCTTGAATGCCATTTTCTTGCATGATATTTTTGGCTTATGTGTGATCTGTTTTGGAGCCTGATGTGAACTGTAAGTAGGCCTATTTTGAGCCCCTCTTCAACTTTGAAGAAGGGCTCAACACTGTTGGGGACCTCCATGTATCACTTACCATTATACCCCTCTTTGGTCCCCATTTTTGCATGTTTTGTTAGCTTATCTTGCTTCTGTTTTTCGGCCATGATCAAAACTGAGAGTAGCCATATTTTGACCCCCTTGTCATGTTTCATTAAGGGTCTTTGGCTGTTTGATGAATTTTTTGTGTACTTCATGTTATAGCCCCCTTATGGCCTTAATCTTGCATTGCATTGCATTTTGAGCATGTTTGTATACTGATTTGGGGCTTTTCATCTACTGTAAGTAGTCATATTTTTGGTCCCTCTTCAGTGTTGTAGAAGGGTCTTTTTCTGTTTGGGCTTTTCATCTACCACTTGCTTCATTACCTCCCTTGCGGAGCCATTTTTGTATGCCATTTTAGCCCTACTTGTGCTTACTGTTTGGCCATGTTTTGTACTGTAAAAATGTTTATTTTGGGGCTTCCTTGCTTCTTATTTTTCACTTCATGTCCAAATTATGCATGTTTAGCATAGCTGTAGGCCATTCCATATGCCTAGTGTCACATTCCGGGAGAGATCCCATGCATCGGGTGTCATTTTGCCTTGTTTCGGGGCTGCTTTGCCCCTCATTTTGCTACTGATTTTTGCATGTTTGCATACCATATTCTATGTCCTTGCCATGTCTCATTAGAGTGGCATTTCGGTGCCTGAGGGTCCGTCCTCGGTTTGCGTGCACACATGCACGTATTTCAAGGTGTCTTGTTTTCATCTGATGGCCTCTTATGTGAGTGTGGCTGAGGCTCTCTCATGTTGGTGTAAGCCCATTATTGCATTGCGTATGCCATTTCATCCATAGCATTGTGTATGCTCGGTTGTGTATTACCTCGTGCAGCGTGTATGCCATTCCATAACATTGTGCATATTAGGATTGTATCTTAGTTGCATTTCATGCATGTCATGCATGTTGCATCGTGTTTGGGATAGGAGTTAGCCCGGGCACGGGAAACGAGGTACGTTCCGTACTCTGAGTGACGGAACGTGTCTCAATTCCCCAGTCACCGATACTCCGGATTATCCGTGATGGAGTTAGGTTTTGTTGTAGTGTTCATATGTATTCATCCTATATTGAGTTGTGCAATTCGGCTCCTCGGCCATCATGCATCGAGATGCGTGATTGGTGGCACGAGGATCGAGGCATGCATATATTTGTGAAAATACATTGCTATGCCCCTTTCCTGCTCTCTGTTGCAGCAAAATCAAGAATCAGCAACTTTTCGGAGCTTGGCACGCTTTTCAAGAATCATTGCAAAACAGAGGCTAATTGGGGCATTCTAGTGGATTTCCGCACAAAGGCAATCTGAACATGCATCATTCATCACCCGGAGCGGAATCAAGGCAGTCCCTGGCTTGCATGCCAGTTTTACAGCTTTCTTAGTTAATTTGTTAATTAATTAGAAATTTGTACATTATTTGGACTGTATTATTTGGACTGTACTATTCTTTCATTCGGGACTGTATATTTATTCGGACCCTCTGTGCGAGGGCAAAAATTGTAATAAGTGTGGGTGAGTGTGATGTATGTCTTCCAACCCCACGTCTTTCTTCCCTTTTATTTACCTGCTTATGATGGTTAGATTAGGGCATATTTCAATTAGCATACAGTATGATAGCATGTTTGCATTCATTCATCTGTCTTGCACGCACCGGGCTCGGCGCATCATACAAACTGCATTTGTATTTCAATTCCAAATTGAATACGTGTTAGTTGTAGCATTCCACATACCACGTTTAGAATAGCCGAACCTGCTATAGTTGCATTTTTGCATGTGTTGCATTAGGCATTTCTGTATAATTAGGATCATGCATGATTTCTAATGAGCTTCTGTTTTGGCTTGGAGTACTCGGTGAGTTTTATGCTTTAGCATCCTTGCATGCGTGTGAGTGACTGCCATGAATAGCATGCTTACCATGAGGCTATGTGCTTATGTGATATAACTGCCTTGAATGCCTGTGGGTGGAGGTTGGGTTATTTGGATTGGAACAATTCATCAAATGTTTGTTTTAAGCCCACTAGATAGTGGCAAAATCATGTTTTCTAAGCCCACCCGAGGGTAGCAAATCCACGTCTTAGCCTACCTGCGGGTAGCACCATCAAACCATTTTCAAACAAACAAACATGAAATGTTTTGTTCCAATTCAGGCGACTCAGTCTATACTTGTATGCTGTGCGCATCACATAGTAACCTAGGCTAATAACCGGAATAAGAACATACAATGTTTTCAAAAATAGATATCATGGTTAGTAGAGGCCGGTCTCTGACCGGGCGAGCGGGGGTGCTCACGAAGTGACCTTCCCCAATCGTACCCAAGTTCCCGAGCCGAGGCAACTTTGGTGATGACGGACACGTGACCTTAGGCAAACGAGTCAGGGTTTCCTAAATTTCCCAAAAATAAAATATTTAGGTGGCGACTCTGTATCTGGCAAAGCAGTCCATGTTTGGCACTTCTTTTCAAAAAAATTTGTTTTATCAAAACGACTTGCCGGATTTGGACTCTTTGGTTCAAGATTAAGAACCGTGACATTTGAGTCCTTGAACTGTAGTGACCCCAATATGAACGGAACGGGACTTAACCCTCCCGGGGCGTTCGGGGACGTCTACAGACGCCTTGGGGCTAATTAAGATTTCGGATTCGAGCCGATTAATCCCCATAAGTCCGAATGGGCCCTGGGTTCAAGAACAGATCATACAGTTCCAAGTGCTAATTGCGTCTCCAAATCCGGAGCAAGCGTAGGCACGAACGAAAGATATTGAGAAATTGATCCTATGTAACATACCAGGACGAATCATACATTCGAAGTAATGTGCTCTAGTACACAAGCAAAATTCAGAATAACGCGTAGAAAGATTTAAAACAAAACCATTTATTTGATTAAACAGTTGTTACATAAATACAACCCACATTCGAACATTACAATATCAAAAGCAAAAAAAGAACAAGACGCCCTGGTAAAGCAGCTTCACCGGATTGACGACCATCGCCCTAAACCCCTCCACGGCATGCACTACCTTGAACGAGTTATGCTTAAGCCCACAACTTGCATAACGCCAAACTTCCCCTGACACCATTGACAATGTCAAGGCAAAGATCCAGGACAAGGAAGATTGAACTTGACAGTTGTTGACTCTCCTTTCGGGGTGATCTGCTTCGACGACTTGGAGACTCACAGATCTCAAGCCCTTCGGATGACCTAACTCCCTCAAGGATAGGTTTTCTGCCGCAAACCATCTCAACACCAAACTTGACCGAAGTTTGAGCCTTTGTAACCAAAATCACCATCACAGACAAAGAATAATGAGTCAAATGGGACTATTGGTGCGAGGCGCCCACTCATTTTATTCTCAGTAACGACCGCAATCTCGAGGTCCCAATCCCAAGAAAATTTTATTAAACGCCCAAGAACGCATTGGTTGAATAAAACAAGCGTCGATTGACATTCGCCGCGACCGCCATCCCGACGGCTGGCCGAAACGCGTGCTGGCTTGGCCAAAGTGAAATAGGTTTATTAAACCTGTCGGCCAAACATTCGCATGCCGATCACCCTCGACCAGCCCATTAATCAAACTGGTCAAGCATCAACACGCTCACCCAAATCAACGATGAATGGCTGTTGAAATAGCCTCAATAAAACCTTAACGATCGCCGCGGACGTATCGATCCTGCCCATGTGCAGATCCTGCCGATAGGCTTGCGTATTGCCAGGCAGTTAACGGCTATCTGGGTCGGACAATATTTAGACTAAGCAACACGAAATACACACATGCCGAATATGAATGTCAACGAAGCATTTATAATGAAATAATATTTATTCAATAAAACAATAAGTTACATAGTTTCAAACGCGCCCTGTGTTCCAATCTTACAACTATAAAACTCACACGGCGTCACCCTCATCCTCACTCTTCTCTGTCTCAAAAGCAGAAAACAGAAAATCTTTACTCCTGTAGCGTGGCGATAACAAATCAACTCCCGACGCTTGAAGAGCTTCTGCGGCTTGAGATGCCTTGATCCAACCGTGCTTGAACCCACGGTTTTCACATCGGCATACTTCTTCGGCCAATGTTTCCTTGGTTTTCTCGATTCCCACCTTTCGGCCCTCATGGAAACCCTTCTCATAGGCCCTCCCCTTCGCACTCTCTATTGCGAACATACTTGCCGTCTCTCGATCGGCAAGTGCGGAGCTGATAAGCCGACTGGTAACCCTCTCCTCCACAATTGGGTTCGCATGCGCGGTGGATTGTGCCTGAGCCGCCTTGGTCTTCCTTAGTTCCCGCTCGGCCGACTCCACGCGGGCCTCCAAACTTCGAATACGTTCGTCCTTCTTCTCCATCTCCTGACGGGCAGCGCGCAGTCGCATGCCGACTTCGTAAGCAGTGTAAAGCCCCTTCACTGCGCCGTGAATGCCCTCGCGAAACACCTCGTAATCTTGTCGACCCAACATTGATTTCTGAACCTCAGACGGAAATATTTGTCGGGCAAAGTCGACCGCCACATCTGGGTCTCAAACGATCGAATCCGCCTCCGTCATAGGTCTATTCTTCACGAATACCGCAAAGCTTAATGGGCGCGGATTCGCGTCGGACCTCTTCTCGACTCGGGACTGTGGTGCCTTACCCTGCGACTGCTTTTCTCGCCTGGGCGATCTACTTCGACGTCGGGGAGACTGACGCCTCTCTCAACCCCTGGAACTCCTACTTCCTGCCCGCGAGGGTTCACCACCTCGATTCATATCTCCGCCAAGCTCAGCTAGGGTCTTCGCTTCCCCTTTACTGTTAAAGAAGAGTCGGTTCGACATTCGCGCAGTCAGTCTTCCCCCAAGAGCTCAACTCAGTTGTCTACCAAGCTCATAAAGGATGTACGTTTGTTCATTTATCCTTCACACAGGCAGCACGTTCGAGGCAATCTCATTAATTGGAGATCCTGAATCGCCCGAAGCCGGCTGAGTCGACAGCAGGGGCACGATTCTACTAACCTCCGCAAGAACCGCCTGGGGCAAGGACAGATTCATCAATCTATCCGGCTCATATACCCCAGCCGGCTCTCGACTTTGGGAACCGCCTGGGGCAAGGACAGATTCATAAATCTATCCGGCTCATATACCCCAGCCGGCTCTCGACTCTAGGAACGGCCTGGGGCAAGGGCAGATTCATCAGTCCATTCGGCTCATATACCCCAGCCGGCTCTCGACTCTAGGAACCGCCTGGGGCAAGGGCAGATCCATCAATCTATCCGACTCATATACCCTAGCTGGCTCTCGACTCTAGGAACCGCCTGGGGTAAGGGCAGATCCATCAATCTATCCGGCTCATATACCCCAGCCAGCTCTCGACTCTAGGAACCGCCTGGGGCAAGGGCAGATTCATCAATCTATTCGGGTCATATACCCCAGCCGGCTCTCGACTCTAGGAACCGCCTGGAGTAAGGGTAGATTCATCAGTCCATTCGGCTCTCGAATTGACAGCTCATAATTCGAATCCAGTCGGCATGAGAAAGACATCAATATTGACACAGGATATTCAATACCTAAAAGCTGAAACTCAGCAACAATTTTACGCAAAGTAGCAAAAGGCTTTGAACCAAACTCAGCAAAATTTTTCATTAACATAATCACACAAATTGTGCACAAGTAGCAGTGACATTACAAGGAAATGTTCATTAATAAATTGCGTACAAGAGAGTAACCAATTTATACATGAAAACTACCCTGAACCAACAAAACCCAACCAAACAAAAAGAAATTAGGAAACGCCTCCCAAATCACTCCTCGGTGTCAGATTCGAGTGGCTCAACATCCACTTGCTCATAAGGAATTGGCAAATCCGATGTAACCCCAGCGGCAGCAGGGGCTTTGAGCCACCCATGTTTGAACCCCCGATTCTCAAACTTGGGAACTTCATCAACATATTCAGTGAAAGCAGCGCTTTTTCCCGCCTCGAAAGCCTCAGATTCGGCTTTCTCCTTGGCCGCCTTCAGCTCCTCTAGCTGAGCCTCCACCTCGGCGAGTTCGTCCTTTGAAAGCTTGAGTGACTCCTCACTCGCATTCGCCCTAGCCTCAGCGTCAGATCGAAGCTGTTCAGCAGAACGAGCCCTCTCCTTCTCCGCTTCGGCTCGCGCGCTCTCCATTGCGGCCCTCATTTTCTCAAACTCCGCTCTACTCTTCTGACCTTCCACTTCGGCTTGCAAGCGGTCAACTCTGCCAAAAGCATCGTGCAGGCGGCGGCCCAAATCGGTAATCCTGCCGACGGTCTGCAAGAACGAGGGACCATTAGATACCATTATAAAAATAAATTTAGAAAGACTGCGCAGATAAGGCTACGGCCATAAATTTAGAACGAGGGATCATTAGATACCAGAAGTGCCGACTGCGTAGATAAGGCTACGGCCATAATATCCGGCACGGCGCAAAAGGTCGCAGTGTCAGCCGGCAAGGAAATTGAAGCCGCCAAGCTCAACGCAACGGTCGGATCCTCAATGGCAGAAGCATCGGAAGAAATCGGCGTATCTCTGATCTTTGGCTGAATAACAAAAGGAGTGACCACGTCCGATTCTTCGAGGCGAGGCCATTTGCCAGAAGGACTAATTTCTGAGCTGGCTTCCCCCTCGGCACTGCGCTTTTGACCGCGCTCTTCTGGAATTTGCCGTTCTTCATTGGCCTGAAGTTCACACCATTTTTCCGTTTCAACCGGCATAACGTCAACCACCCCTTCAACAAGGGGTACAGAGGCCTTAGGCAAACTGGGATCAGATTCGCCGGCTTCGGCCTTTTGTCGAGCGGCCATTCGCTCGGCGTTTCTCCTACGCGCCATTTGCGTAAGGCTTTCTCTCGCCATACCTTCGAAGAGATTGCCGGGTAGGTCGCCTAAATTCGCAAAAATATCTCCGGGAGAAACTTCTGCCCGACCCGAAGCGGATGGTGAAGGCTGATCGAGTCCGGCAGCCTCAAACCCCGAGCGTACGGCCTCGTCAAATTCTTCGGCTTCCTCAGAGAATTCCTCGGCCGGATCGGCAACTACTTCTATCACCGGCTCTGCGTCTTGCTCCGAAACAGAATCTTCGAGACCAATTTGCCTGAGGTTCTTGTAGCTGGGGAAGATGAGAGCCGAGAGGTGCTGGTCGCCGGATGGAATTGGAATGTTGTCCGCAGCCGAGAACGTGGTATAAGTGGGCTCGTACCGAAGTAAAATATGGGCGGCTCTCCCCTGTTTTTGCACGTTTGGACGGCCAAAGTAGTCAAGTGCAATATTAATATCTCTAAGGACAGCGTCGTCAACGGAAGTCAGAATCTTCTTCAATTTATTACCTGCAAAAGACGAGCGATTAAGCGAAGAGAGCCGATTAAAAGATAAACCAGTAAGCACAAGATACTACGTCGCAACCTGGGTCACCCTTATGTCTGGGAATGGGGTCTAGGCGATCTTCGCCTTCAGCGAACTCCCAATTACCTCGGACATTGACCATTATATCGTCAACCCTCTTACCAGAACTGGCAAGCATAGTCACCAAATGATGGTCAGTATCCTTGGCCCTAAGGAAGTACGGACCCAGTCGACCAGAGGATTTGGCTAAAGCTTAGCAGTGCCGAATGGCCGAAATTCCAAGATCGATCCTAAGACGTCGATTCAACTCTATAACACCCATGATGATTCGAAAGAAATTTACATTGGGTTGAGAAGGAATCAGACTCCAATAGCGAAGGACAGCCCTAAGTAACGGATGTAGGGGGAAACAGACTCCGCCTTTCGCTATGGACAGGAGGGGGAATACGATTGTATTCTGATCCTCCATCTCCATATCTAGAGTACTGTCCGTTACAAGAGTTAGATGGACGTCATCGGGAATGGAAAAATGTCGCCGGAATCCGGAAATGCGACTCTCAGAAAGGAGATCCTTCAAGTGTTTAGCTATTTCGACGGGGACCCAAGGATTTGCTGAAAGTAAAAATGATAAACAGAGAATAGGGCTACAAAGAAAAGGGAAGAAAACTTACGAAGAGCAGATGAGGCAAAGGTAGACGGACGAAAGTTGCAGAAAATGTGGGTGAGAGAAGAGATGCGTGTTGGCGGTCCAAACGTATCAGGTGATCGACGAAATGTGCACCAAAAAGGACTGAAGTTTCAAATCGCAATAAATGCGAGGGACGCATGAATGAAGCGGGAAAGTGTAATGATAAACGAAAAGGGGTGCGCTTTCTAACATTTTCTGACGCCTTGGGATACGCGAAGCCGCCTGATCTAAGGGGCTTTTTGAATTCTAGACCAAACACGCCGATTAACTACCGTCAATAGGGAGTTCGGGGGGCAATTGTGGGAGCCGAATATATGGATAAACCGGAAGGGGTATATCCCAGAAGTCAGAGACTATTCGGCTCCGTACCAATCAACTAAGACCGCCGAATACACTGAGATCGTCGAATAGACGAAGATTTATGTTGGAATAAACAAAAGGATATTAAGTAAAAGGTGGGCACTGGGTTCGAGGTCCAAAGAGTGAATATAAATACAAGAGCTTCAGATTTGGAAAGGTATGTAAAAAAAAAAGATATACTTCACCAAACTTAGTAAACAAGCTTTCTTGAGTAGAGGAACTGACTTGCCCGTCGGAGTGCTAATCCCGGCACCCCCGACCGGAATATTTGTCTTTGCAGGTGACTAGCTGAGTATCAAGAGCGTCTTCCCGGATTAGAAGAGTATTTCCAAAAACCACTTCCCCACAGATTCTATTTGGGTCATTGTTGATCGTTTAACTAAATTTGCTTACTTTTTGCCTGTCAAATCTTTGTATAATGCAGATAAGTTGGCTAACTTATATGTCAATGAGATTGTGAAATTACACGGAGTTCCAGTTTCCATAGTATCTCATAGAGATCCCAAGTTTACTTCGAGATTCTGGCAGAGTTTACAACAGGCTCTGGGGACTGAGTTAAGATAAAACAATGCATATCACCCATAGACAAACGGTTAATCAGAAAGAACGATATAAACTTTGGAAGATATATTCAAAATGTGTGCCCTAGATTTTCAAGGAAGTTGAGAGACCTATTTACTACTGACCGAGTTTGTGTATAACAATAGCTATCATTCAAGTATCGATATGGCTCCTTATGAAGCTTTGTATGGTAGAAAATGTCATTCTCCGATTTGTTGGGCCGAAGAAGAGACGGAGAATATGAAGTCGGAGATCACGTGTTTAAAGGGCAAACTCGGTTGGTGTAAAGGGTAAGTTAGCACTGAGATATGTTAGGCCCTACGAGATTTTATAGAAAATCAACCCGGTGATGTATCGGGTAGCTTTATCTCCGGTCATGGAATATATGCATAATGTATCTCATGTCTCAATGCTTCGGGAATATCTACGAGATCCACTCCATGTGATTGAGCCGACTCATGTGCTTTTGGAAGATGACTATACGTACGAAGAGAGGCCAATTTAGATTGTAAACCGCAGAATTAAGAGATAGAGGAACAAAGAAATAACACTGGTGAAGGTCGATTGGCAAAACCACGAAGGGACTTATGCAACTTGGGAGACGGAAGAAGACATGATGAAGAGATACCCAAATTTGTTTCCTCTGGATCCGATATTCTTTCAAAATGAAGGTAATTCGAGTTTGGAGGACCAAACTCTTTAAGGGGAGAAGATTGTAACAACCCCGACCCATGATTAACTGTTAAACCATGACAAGCCATGATTAAGTACGCCTAATTAGTAATTGAGATGAAATCCTGAGTTAATTACATGTGCATTTGTAGACGCGCCCGTGGGCCTCACTCTACAGTTCGGACTCCCTTTTGTTTTGCGGTTCTTAATCTGAACCAAAGAGTCCAACTCTGGCAAATCGTTTGAGAAAACAGATTTTTGAAAGAAGTGCCAAACATGGACTGCTTTGCCAGATACAGAGTCGCCACCTAAATATTTTTTAATGGGGGAATTTAGGAAACCCTGACTCGGTGCTGAAGGCCACGTGTCCGTCATCACCAAATGTCTTGGCTCGGGAGCTTGGGTACGATCGGGGAAGGTCAGCTATGAGCACCCCCTTTCGCCCGGTCCGAAGACCGGCCTCTACTAACCGTGATATCCGATTTTGAAAACATTACATGCTCTTATCCCAATTATTAGCCTAGAATTACTATATTATGCGCACGGCAAACAAGTATAGACTAGATTGCCTAATTTGGAAACAAGCATTGCATACCCGTTTGTTTGAAAATGCTTTGGAATTTGCTATTCGCAAGTAGGCTAAAACACGGATTTCAATGAGTTTTCCCAACTCAGACAATCCAACCTCCACCCACAGGCATTCAAACAGTAATATCACATAAGCATTTAGCCGCATGGCAATCATACTGTCATGTTAGCATTCACACGCATGCGATATGCTAAAGCGAAAAAAACTTACATCGTACTCCGTGCCAAAACAAGAAACTAGTTAGCAAACATGCATGACCTAGTTCATGTTAAGTGACTAATGTATCACATACAGAATGCAACTAGACAGGCTCGCTATCCTAGGCATGGCATGTGAAATGCGATAAATAGCACATATTCAATTTGGAATCGAAAATTGCAATGCAGTTTGCATGATGTACCGAGCCCGGTGTATGTAAACAAATGCATGAATGCACGCATGCATTGCATAAGGTATGCTAAAATAAACGTGCCCTAATCTACCATCGTAAGCAGGTAAATAAAAGGGAAGAAAGAAATGGGGATTGGGAGACATACACCCACTCACACACACTTATTACAAATTTGCCCTCACTCGGAGGGACCAAAAGAATATACAAATTAATTAATTACGCAAGCTAATTAAAATATTACAAATTTCACTAAATTAATCAAATAAATTAATTAATCTAATTAAAGCAGTAAACCGCCTCGGGATGAGGACCGGATGCAACACGCGCTCGGGACTGGCTCGGAACCGCACTGCCATGCACGGATTGCCTCTGTTTCCTCTGCTCTCCTCCTCAGAAAATTTCCAAAGTCCCAGAAGTACCTCTCAGGGCACTGAGGAGTACCACCGGCTGGGGTAGAGCACCACCGGCTGAAGGAGGAGGCCACCGGCACAAAATTCATCCATCGGCAACTTGTTTACTGCCGGTCGGCACTAAACACTGCCGGCCGGCACTAAATGCCTGCAAAACCTGCAACTCACAGCAGCAGAGGACAACAACATGCATGGCAATGTGATTCAAGGTATTTATGCACTACACACACCCCTTATCATGTTTTTGACTCAAGGGGGCATGTGCCTCGATTCCCGGACCATCAATCACGCATTTCCATGCATGATGGCCCAAAGAACCAAGAGTGCAACTTTGATTTCAAATGCATGCAATGCAAACAAGCAAACAAGGGTGCTAAACCTCTATCATACTCCACTTCAAGAGGTCAAACATGCACAATGCAAATGCAACCCTAAGCATGTCAACTAGGCATGCAACATGGACTATGCAACATACTTATGCAAAGGGTTCAAGCAAGCATTCAAGACAAGCATGCAAACCAATTAAATGATGATCTTACACATGACTTAGGCAACTCAAATAGGCTTAAAATCAGTGGCCAAAATGCTAAATCATGAGGGCCAAACACACATGCACACATGCACAAGTTAAGGCACCAACACTTAAGCATAATTAAGCAACTCTTAAACACACCTAAGAGGCACAAATATGGACCATTAGTATGCATAGTAAGCTCTGAAAAGCATGCAAAACATGGTGCCAAACCAACTAACAAAGCAAGCCAAACAAGGCATACAAATGGTCCAAGCATTAAGGCAAGCCAATGAGGCTTTGAACCACACCTAGTACAACCATACATGGCAATACTTAAGCAACTAAAATCAGAGTTTTAACACACAAAACTAAGTCTAAAGGACCACCTAGATGGCATCTAGATGACATGAAACCAAAGGCATGCATTAAGGCCAAAACATGGAGCATATAACACATGCTTTTGAAGCACTAAAGAGGCAACTAAGGCAAGCATACAAGCACACCAAAGAGACTGAAATAGCATGCTAGGTGGTTCCAAGCCACTAAAATGATGCAAACAAGGCATGCTATACATTCATGCTCTTAAGGCCAACAAGCCAAATACAAAGAGGCTATATAATGCATGCTAAGATTGACCAAAACAACTTAGGACAGACCTAAAACATGGCAATATAAGCACAAAATCTTCACAAATGCAAGCCTAAAACATGCTAGAACTAAGGCACACAATCTAGGCATGTTAAGGCATCAAAGAGGCATTACAAGGCAACTATGCTAAGCATGCATAGGGGACCAAAACCAACTTATAACAATGTCATATTAGGGCATAATAAACATAAAATGCAGCCAAGACATGCTCAACAAACAACCAAACATGGTGCTCCTTTGGAGGCCAAAACTTGCCCTTTCCAAGGACATCAAGGAGAGGGGGTGGCCCTCCCCTTTTGGAGACTTCAAGGCACCATCTCCACCACTGAAATCCCTCAAGATTTCAGTGGTGGAGAGGCCCAAGCACCAAAGTCTCGGATCTCTCACAAAATAGCACAAAAAGGGCCTTTTCAAGCCTAAGGGTGGTCAAACTTGCCCAAACCACCAAGCACTCTTAATAAACAATAAAGAGGCTTAAAAAACAGAACTTTTATGTGTTAAAGACTAAGCACAAAAACAGTTCAAAACTAGGCAAAAATGGAGTGCAAGAATGGGGTAAAAAGAGCTAGTTTCTTACCCTTGATGACCACCTTCACAAAGGTTGATGTTGTTGCTTCCTTAAGCTCTAATCCAGCCAAGAACTTCAAGAAAAAGCTCTGATTTTCGAGGACACCAAGGAAAGGTGGAAGACTAGGTGTTTTAGTGCAATAATGTGAACTAGAACACCTAGAATACAAAAGAGAAAGAGAGAGATAGGATGTGTATCTATTTTAATCCTAAAAACCAGAGCTTGGTTCTCTCTAAAAATGGCTAAGTCTCTCAAGAACTTCCAACCTTTGAGTCAAGAGAAGAGGCTTCTCTTGTATAGGCACAAAACTTACAAGTTAAGCAAGCCTAAAGGCTCATCCCTCCATACACGTGTATGGAGGGGAGCAAAAAGTGATACAGCTGTCTAAAAATATCTGATAAAGCAGCTGTACAGTAGTCGGCAGGGCAAAATGGTCATTTGCCAAAATTGACTGCCGACCGGCACAAAAGAGTGCCGACCGGCACAATATAGTGCCGGTGGCAACACCAACCAGCTGGTGGCCTCTAGCCACTGCCGGTGGTGTGTGGGGATACCTCACAAGGCATTCCCTGCCCCTCCAAGGCAAAACACAAGTGTTTGGTGCAAAACCAAACACCAAACGGTCAAGTTCGGAGGTCCTGAGGCAAGACGCGTAGCCGAGAACTCCGGGAACTCCAAACGAACACGAACATGGATAATCACCGAGTGTTCAAGCGGTGACGTCCAGGTCTTGAGGACGGTCAAAAATGGGGTGTCTACAGCATTGCATTATTTGTGTTTCTATCCATCGATCGTAGAAATATCTGTTTGTATTTCTGTTTTGTTCTGCGAATTGAAGGCCTTATCGGCATCTAATCACAAAAATGACTTGATTTATCTAGTACTTGGAATTTTTAGAACATCATGGTAGGTTTAATTGAAATTTGATTTGGAACGAAATAATTAGAATAAAATGCTCAATTAAGCCAAATTAATGAATTTTTTAATCCAAGCCTATATAAGGCACTAGTGGACCCTTGTATACATTTTACACTCTAATTTCATCCTTCTTGTGCTACAAAAGTGTGTGTGTGTGTGTGTGTGTGTATGTGTGAGAGAGAGAGAGAGAGAGAGACCAAGAGTGAAAGTGAGTTCAACAAGAGAGAATGAGAGAATTACTAGGAATTGTTGGAGAAGTGAATAGAATTTAGAAGTTTAAGCCTCTACATTTGTGAATTCAAGGTTTAAGGTAAGGGTTCAAGCCTTTGGTCTTGCTTTTAAGTTGGTGAGTTTATGAATACAAGAGAATTAAGTTGAATTGAGCTAGAATGAAGAAGTATAGATGTATGCATGCATGTCTAATTTCATCATAATTTGAGTTTGATTTCAAGAAGTCTCTCTTGCATGTGTTCATCTCACATTTGTTTTGAGAATTCATCAAGTCACATGCCATTTTACTGTGTTTGATCATGTTTTGGAAGGTTGAATTCATAACAACTCATGCATGTTTTACATATATACAATTCAAGATTGATTTTACATAATTGGCATGCATTTGGGCCTTGATTTGGCAAAATGATCTTCAATTCATGATATCCTACAAGTTTCCAAAAGTTTTCTTGAGTTTTTGGCCCAAAGGAGCAAGTTTGAAGCTTTAAACTCGCGATTTGCATCTTGCACAGCAATCTGGAAATTCTAGATTTTGCCTCTCCGCTCGAGCGACAAAACTTGTGCTTGAGTGATCACACTTTGTTTTGCACTTTTCGCTCGTGTAACAACCCCGACCCATGACTAACTATTAAACCATGATTAAGCCTTGATTTAGTATGTCTAATGAGTAATTAAAATGAAATCCTGAGTTAATTACATGTGCATTGCATTACTTGTATTCCTATATGTGTCTCGTAGAAATATCTATTTGTCTTTCTATTTCGGTTGTGAATTGAAGGTCTTATCGGCCTCCGATTAGGAAATTGAATTGATTTCTATGTTAGTTAGAATTTTTGGAATTTTATAGTAGGTTTAATTAAAATTTGATTTGGAACAAATTAATTAACGTAATTAATGCTCATTTACTTAGTTTAAGCCAAGAAGAATTAAGTCAATTTCATGGAGCCTATATAAGGCCCGCTTGACTCCACTAGTTCATTTTGCACACTCATTTCTCCATGTTGAAGCTCTAAACATGAGAGTGAGAGAGACCAAAGGAAAAGAGTGAATTCAAGAAGAAGAAAAGTGGAGTTGGTGAAATTGAAGGAGAATTGGAGGACTTGAGCAAGAATTTGCTAGAATTCTAGAGACTTGGGAACTCTAGGTAAGATCATGCGCTTAAACTTTGTGTTCACAACATAAGTAGGTGAATTTAAGAAGTCTAAGTGTTTAAACTTGAGAATTGAGCCTAAATTAAGAAATTTGAGCATGATTCATGCATTGCATGCATACTTCATAAAAATTGAGTTTGAATTCTATTTTAAACCTCACATGCATGGAGTTGTATTTGGTAAATGTTGAGAATTCTACATGATTTTGTGTATAACACCTCATTTGTTCATGATTTAAGGAGTTTGAACTCAACACAATGCATGCATGTGTCATACATGAAGTTTAAGATGTGGTTTTGAATAATTGACATGTTTTGGGGCTTTGATTTTGTAAAATGATCTTTAATTCAAGATATTCTACAAGTTTCTAAATGTTTTCTTGAGTTTTGGCCCAAAAGGATGAGTTTTGAAGTGTTTAATTCGAGTTTTGAAGCTTGGAAGCAAATCTGAAAATTTCAGAATTCGACCTCTCTGCTCGAGCGACAGATCTTGCGCTCGAGCGACCACCTTTATTTTTGCACATCCGCTTGAGCGACCAAAAGTTGGCTCGAGCGTAAATTGCATGCTCCTAGAAGTTCACATGTTTTGCAGACCACTCGAGTGACAAGAGTTGCGCTCGAGCGAGGACCTGAGTCTCACGCTCGAGCGACCGTCGAGCGTGAAAATTACACAACCAGTACTTTTACAGACCACTCAAGCAAAAGAAGGTGCACTCGAGTGACCACTCACATTTTGCACGTCCGCTCGAGTGGAACCCCTGTTTTTAGCAAGTTTTGTTAAATGTGTTCATGTGTGTTTTAGCATCCTTATTGCATCCTAGGCATTCCCAGGCCAAGATTAAGACACAATAATAAGGACAAAAGTTAGAAATACACCAAGATAAGAAAGAACTGAGTTAACAATTCTGGGTGTGTAATTCAATACATATTCGTTCTATGTTTGTGTAGGTCATGCGCCATAGACGGTCTGGTTTATCTGCTTAATCTGTTCTGAGAGTGGGGCCCTTTGTGAGTAATAACTTAGTAAGGCTATGTTTAACTTTAATTATTTACTGAATAATATGAATTAAGATTTGTTTTATGGAATGTTATATTCTATACAATAAATGATTGTCCAAGTTTCTGAAATGTATTCATGGCATCCTTAGCACAAGGCCCTTGCCCGAGGATAATAATACCGTGGTCTCATGGCCCTTGCCCGAGGGTAATAATATTGTGGTTTCAAGGCCTTTGCCCGAGGGTAATAATACCGTGGTTCAAGCATGATACAAGTTCCTAGTACCGGAGGTTCCTTTATGGAACTGACAAGTATGATCTTTAATGCTTTGTATATGATCTGTTAGCACTAATGGGTGTACTACGTATGACCTGATGCAAAATATGAATATGAACATGTATATGAATCTGTTTCCGATCTGAAATCTGAATATACATAAGAATCTGTTCCTGATATAAATTCTGATTTCTGACTCTGTGATGAATATCATTCATTTAAACCCTTTACCCTGTTATTATTCATTGGGCTCCAGCTCACTGTAATTATTTATGTATGTAGGTGACCGGGCCCAAAATTGAAGGCCTAAGTTTTGTCAAGCCATCCACCGTGCTTCCTGGAGAGGTTCCTGTGCATAGAAGTCAAGTTTTGTAGACCATGTCAAGAGTTATTTTGTGTATCATGTTAAGAACGTTTATGTTTTGTCTTGTTCGTTTATCTGTATTCTGGGGCTAAGTCCCTTTTGATGATGTTTGCACGGTGTTGCAAGACTTATGTGGACATGACATCTTATGTATATATTTTATAAGGTTTCAAATTTATGCCGCATGTATGTCTGCACAGCTCCATGGATTATGTATATTATGTATATTTGTTTCCTCAACCCCTAATTATATGTTATTCTGTTAAGAGGCCTTTGGTAATCCAAGGATTACTGGCCGGTTACAACGCTAAACCTATAGAGGCAGGTTTAGGTCGTGACAGAGTGGTATCAGAGCACGTGTCATATCGCACACATGAGTCCATATGAGCTATAGGATGTCCTAGTAAAAAGTAGGGACATTCCTTTTGCATGGGGGTGTGTGTTAATCTTTATACTGTGGAAACTAAAGTCAATATGAACTCACACAAATGAATTGAAACTGAATACTCTGAACACTATGGAAGGAATTACTCGCCTGTGTTTATTATTATTTTGTTTACCTGTAGTTAATGGAGAATACAAAAAGTAATGATGCAAGTGAATCCTCAGAGGCTCGCATGAGCCGAATGGAACAAATGATTACCGCTCTAGCTGAAGCAATGACACAGCAACAAAGACAACAACCGATGCATTAGCTTAACCTTCCACCTCCATAGGGTATCACTGTATAAAGGAATGGGCAAGAGGATTTACCTCTTCAATGACTAACCTGTTACACGCAATTAGGTTGTCCTTTTGAACCTAGATCTTGGGATCTCCAGTCAGCTAGGTTGGGTTTTTTGTTCCGGTAACATTTACTAAAAGCCTTAACCCCATTCCTCTTGACGACATTTCTACTAACTCTCGAGTTAACCATTTGGTTAGCGGATCCGCAATGTTGTCCTTAGACTTTATATAGTCTAGAGAGACAACTCTATTATAAAGTAGTTGTCGTATGGAATTATGTCTACGACAGATATGTCTAAACTTTCCATTATACATATAACTCTGTGCTCGTCCAATCGCTAATTGGCTATCGCAATGAATACAGATAGCAGGCACATGTTTCCGCTAACGTAGAATATTCTCAACAAACTGGCGAAGCCATTCAGCTTCTTCAGTTGCTTTATCCAAAGCAATAAACTCACATTCCATCATTGATCTTGATATACACGTTTGTTTGGGAGATTTCCAAGACACGACTGCCCCTCCGAGGGTAAACATATAACCATTAGTGGATTTGGAGTGCTTTATATCAGATATCTAATTAGCGTCACTATACATTTCTAGTATCACTGGGCATCTGGTATAATGAAGCCCATAATCGCGGGTGCAGCATAAATAGCCTAACACACACATAATGCCCTTCCGAGTAACATTTGGATTATTCGTGTATCTGCTAAGCCTACTAATAGAGTGGGCTATATCTGGCCTTGTATAACTCATCAAATACATCAAACTCCCAATGACCCAAGAATATTCTAGTGGAGAGACACTCTCACCATTATTCTTGGTCAAATGTAGACTCTAGTCTACCGGTGTCCTAGACACACTCGTATTTGATTTACTAAATTTCTCAAGTATCTTCTTAACATAGTGAGATTGCGAAAGTACAATATCACCAGATGTTTTCGTAATCTTAATACCCAGAATCACATCTGCAAGGCCTATATCTTTTACGTCAAACTTAGAGTTTAACAATCTCTTAGTAGCTCTAATCATCTCATTATTACTGCCAATAATGAGTATGTCATCAACGTATAGACACAAAATGACATAACATATGTCAGTATCTTTGACATATATGCATTTGTCACACTCATTGATCTTAAACCCATTTGACAACATAGCGTTGTTAAACTTCTCATGCCATTGTTTAGGAGCTTGCTTCAAACTATACAATGACTTGACAAGCTTACAAACTTTCTTATTTTGCCCTGGAGCTGAAAACCTCTCAGGTTGCTCCATGTAGATTTTTTCATCTAAATCTTCATTTAAGAAAGCTGTATTTACATCTATCTAGTGTATTTCCAAACCTCGTAAAGCTGATATCACAATCACCATACAAATGGAAGTAATCCTTGTTATAGGTGAATACGTATCAAAGTAATCCAGACTTTTTCATTGCATGTATCCTTTGATAACTAGCCTAGCTTTATACTTATCAATTGACCTATTGACCTTCATCTTTTTTCTAAAGATCCACTTACTCCCCAAAGCCTTACTGCCTGGGGGGTAGATCAACCAACTCCCATGTGTGGTTATGTAAGATGGAGTCAATCTCATTTTTAATCGCTTCTTTCCACAAAGGACTTTCTGGTGAAGTCACAACTTCATAGAAAATTTAACGTTCTCCCTCTAACATATAAGTCAAGAAGTCCGGACCAAAGGACTTGGAAGTCCTAGCCCTTTTACTCATTCTTGACTTATTTACTTATTCATCTCGTTCATTATCACTAGGATCATCTTCAAGTTCTTTCTTAGAACTTTGATCCTCTCCTTGGATTCGGCAAGGAAACAATTCTTCAAAGAAAGACACATTCCTTGACTCTATTATAGTATTCTTGTGTATATCTGAAATATCAGACTTGTGCACAAGAAACCTATATGCACTATTATTTTGTGCATAACCAATGAATATACAATCCATGGTATTTGGACCTTTCCTAACCCACTTGGGTGTAGGTACCACTACTTTTGCAAGACACCTCCACATTTGTAGGAAATTATAGAAAGGCTTGCGACCTTTCCGTAATTCATATAGAGTCTTGTCTACTTTCTTCCGAGGTATTCTATTTATAATGTAATTCATTGAAAGAATTACTTCCCTCCACAAGTTCTGTGACAACCCAGAACTTAATAACATTACATTCATCATTTCTTTTAACGTCCTATTTTTTCGCTCAATAACACTATTTGACTAAGGGGAATAAGGCCCTGTAGTTTGGTGGACAATTCCTGATTGAGCACAAATCTCAATAAATGGCAATACATATTCTCCACTACTATCACTTCTCAAAGCCTTGATCTTCCAGCGTAGTTGATTCTCACCTTCATTCTTAAAAAGAATAAATTTATCAATTGTCTCATCTTTGCTTTTAAAGAAATACAAATAGCAGAATTTAGTGCAATCATCAACAAAAGTGATAGAAATAGTTGTTGCTACCACGTGATTGTACGACTTTCAAGTCACACACATCACTGTGCACTAAATCTAAAAGCTCGATACTTCTTTCAATAAAATGAAATAAAGTCCTTGTCAATTTTACTTCTACATAAGTTTCACACTTACGATTTAGATTAATCTTGAAAGATGGTATGTAATCTAACTTGATTAATCTATGCAAAGAGTCAAAATTCACATGACCAAGTCTACCATGCCATAATTCAGGGGACTCAAGCCTATAAGTAGAAGAATAAGCTTTCTCATTCATTTTCGAGATAATAGTCATTATATTGAGCTTAAACATACCGCCGCCGACATATACCCTTACCCATATAGACTCTGCTTTTGGTCAATACGACCTTATCAGACTCAAACACCATGCGGAAGCTATGTTTGCTTAAGAAAGACCCTGAATGTTCGGTACATACAGGACCATTCAGAGTCAGCTCTTTTTTTTCAAGACAACCTTGCATTTCCCCTCAACAGATGAGGTCACAGAATTCCCCATAAACAACTTCTCACCATTTGAAACTGGTTCGAAAGTTGTGAACATCTTCTTCTCAGCACAGATGTGGCGAGTGGCCCTAGTGTCCACCCACGATTCCTTCGGGTTGGACCCCACCATGTTCACCTCAGAGACGATAGCTGAAAGGTGCATATCATCAACATCTTGTGACAGATCATCTATTTCAGCCATGTGGGCCAAACTTTTATTCTGTGGAGGGTTCTTCTTGTAAGGTTTTGTTTTCTTGCGGTAGTCAACTACCCTATACCCATCGATTCCACAGTTGAAGCACTTTCCGTTGAACCTATAAGTAGTTCCTGTGGCTTATAGACTGGCCTTTTAGAGACACCACCTCTAGCCCCCAACTTTGAGCTTTTGCTGGTTGGTAGCTTCTTCTTTACCTCCAAGGACTGGTAATGCTCAACCATGTTTACTTTCACAGTAGAGGTACTTCCCCAATTTCTTTCTATTGTCTTCCTCAATTCAGAGCCTAATAACGAGCTCTTCAACTGTCATCTCTTTTCGCTTATGCTTCAAATAGTTCTTGAAGTCATTATAGCCCTTAGGCAGCTTCTTAATCAAAGCAACTGCCTAGAATGATTCACTTAACAACATTCCCTCTGCATGAATCTCATGTAGAATCACTTAGTAATCTTGGACTTGGCTAATGCCGGTTTTTTAGTCCACCATTTTGAAATCCATAAATTGGCCAACGACAAATTTCTTTGCCGCAGCATCCTCGGTTTTGTACTTTTTTTCCAAATCATCCCACAACTCCTTTGCTGACTTCTTGGCATAAAACATATTAAACAGTGTATCTGCCAAGCCGTTCAAAATATAATTTTGACAAAGGAAGTCTGATTGCCTGCAAGCATCTAGAGCCATGAGCTTCTGCTTGTCTTGCTCATTCTATTTTATGATTGGTGGATCCTCACTCGAAAACCTCGCAAGGCTGAGAGTAGTCAGGTAGAATAGCATCTTTTGTTGCCACCTCTTGAAATTCACTCCAGTAAACTTCTCCAGGCGCTCATTATGGTTAAGCGGTCCATCTGGAACAGCAAGAGTAGCAACATGATTGACTACAAAGGTCACAGCAACAGGATTGATCATAAAGGTCATAGTAAGGGTTGGCGAGCCAATTGACCCAAGGTTCAGATCCCCACCAACATTTGCAGCGGCAGTAGCATCAATTATAGTTGCCATTTCTAAAAAATATAATAGAATTTCACTATTCTGTTTTTTCAGAAACTAAACTTAACACTAGAAAATCCCAAAGTCTAAAATTTAATTCAAACTTGATCTCATCACTTACCCTAGAATCGAACATGGTCAGAAAAGTTTATAAGAAGACTAGAGGGGTCACACCAGTCCCACTTAAGACCCAGTTAACCTTAGACAAAACTTTCAAGAGCATGTTGATTCCTAGTCCATGGAAAACAAATTTAGAATCAAGTTTTCTAGGGAATAAATTAGGTTAAAACAAACCAAGTTTACATAACTTTACAAGCAATAAAAAATTGCTACAACTATTTACAAGCAAATAAAATGCCTCCATGCGTATACAAGCAAACAAACTTGCTTCAAACAAAATTAGGTAATTTAAACCACAACTAGAACACAAGCAAAAATTGTTTCAAATCATAAGAAATGAAACTAATGCAAATAAGGATTCATATGATTCAAGAAATTACTTTTCACGCTTAGGTGTTTTTGTTAAAAAAAAAAAAGCTTAGTAGTCCAAATTTTTGGTTTTCCAGTCCCAAATTCTATTAATTTGGTTTTGCATTTTTTTTTTCCAATTTCTTTCGCATAGATATTCCTGTAAAGAAAGTTAGAAGAAAACACAACAAAATACAAAATAAATAATTTAAAACAAAAAAAAAAAATTTAAATTTGGACATAATAATTTCTAGTCATTACACTAATTATTACACACATCATTCATAAAAATATCCCTCAACTTTTCTTTACTCTTGACAAAGTAGTGATTGAAAGATGACAAAAATTTATCCCTTTAGCTTTGCTTTGCTTTTGGCAGAGTAGTAATTGGAGAGAGATGAAAAAGAAGTGCCTTTTAGCAATCTAATTAATAACAAAAATAAGTATAGAATAAAATGCCAGACAAATTACAAAAACTTATAACTGCAAAAATTAAATTAAAATTAATAGGCAATGGTTACATATTCTAGAGCAATTAACATGTAAATTATTCTAGCAATTAACATGCAAATAATTCAAGAAATTAGAAAGCAATTAGCACGCAAATTACACTACAAATCTAGAAAATAATATGCATGTAATATAAACTAAAAATTAGAAAATTCAGAACATGCAAATTATTTTATAAATCCAAGATCTACTAAACATGTGAATTAAACTAGGATCTACAAAATAATTGACATGTATATTATACTAGAAAAGTAGAAAATAACTAGCATGTCAATTTTAACAAACCCTTATGAGCATGCAACTTATATTATAAAATTATAAAATAAAAAAAATATACAAATCATGATAAGAAATTAAGAATCATACTCATAAAATTATAACCTTATACTAAAACCAAACAAAAGTAACACATGAGAAGTATATGAAATATATGTGAATTGGAAGCCATGCACAGCACAGTTACTACAAATACTCCTAGGAAATTACACGAAGGGTGGTTTTTCGAAAATAAAAACAATTCTTCTTTTTTTTTTTTTTTTAATACCAGCAGAAGCAGTAAAACACCAGTATCAATTATATTGTACTATGGGAAATTAGTCTATTATATATTACATATGAATCTATTTATCTAATTTCATCAGAAACATATAATCTGTTTTACGATTGTTGTACTAATTGCATATTTAAATAAAATAAACAGATTCATATAATTAGATTAAAATTATGAAACAAACAATCAAGGACTAAAACATACAGGGATTTACAACTTGATAAACAAAAACAAAAAAAATCACCAAATAATATAAACTATTTTATACAAATTATAAACTAATATACACAAATATATATCAAAATAAAATACTGAAATAAATAGTAAAAGAAGCAAACCGAAACTTGTGTGATACCACAGTTTTCTTAAAACAGATTCGCCGCCTCACCGAGGGTGCTAGAGATATGCTGGCATCTATCTCCCAGGATACGACGATTAGAAACCCGCTAACACAGAAGCACTTTTTGTTTAGCTCCTTCGAACTGACAATAGCAGTACTCTCTCACACAGGAAGAATATACTAGGAGCAAACTGACAGTATAATATGGAAGCCAAAAATTCTGTGTAAAAAACTCAAGGAAGAAGGTCTCCTTTTAAACACAATGGGGGAGAGATGAGGGTTTCTTTTTTCTTCTTCAACAATTACAAGGCTACTATCCTTCACCTTTCTTTCTTAACCAACATGATAGAGCATTTGCTATCACACTCATTAACCACCATAAAATGGTTTTCATACTCATCAACCATCATAAAATGGTTTTCATGATTAAACAATTTTTTATTCAATTCTTAAACCAAGAACCCTTTTTTTCCAACATGGAATTGTTAATATCTATGGTATATATTATGTTAATATATATGGTATATATTTAGGACATAATTTAGATGTATATATTAGGGATTGATTCCCTACAAATCTGCCTTCCATACTTGATTGTAATACTCTCCTATATATAGGAGTTCTTGTACCTTGATTCATATATGCAACTGATACATATTTCTCTCAACCATTATAACATGGTATCAGAGCTATATGTTCTAAAATTATAGCCCTCTTGTTGCTTGTTTTTCGTGCTCCTCGGAGAGGTTTAGTCTCCTCGGATACGATAGCCCTACAATTTGAACTCCTGTGATTCTGAATCTGGTTTCACGAGTGCAATGTGAAACAGAAAAACACAAATGAGTCCAAATTTGGCAAATCTTTTAGAAAATTAATTTTTTAATCAAGAATGTCAAAAATAGATTGTATTACCAGATTTCAGAGTCGCCACTTAAATATTTTTGGAAAATTTAGGAAACCCTGTGACTCGTGTCAAAGGTCACTTGTTCGTCATCACCAAAGTGTCTCAGCTCGGGAATTTAGGTATGAGGGGGGAAGGTCATCAATTGAGCACCCAATTCACCCGATCAAAGATCGGTCTCTACTAATCATGATGTGATTTTTTATTTACATTATATGCTCTTGTTCCGATTATTATGCTAACATTACTATGTGAGGTACACAAGTATAGACTAATTGGCCTAATCTGGAATATTTTGATTTCGTGTTTGTTTTTTAAAAGACTTTTGAATATGTACCACTTGAAAAAGTGATCTCATATGTGCATCAAATCATCCCAACTTAAGTGAAAAAGCCTTTATCCACCGACATTCAAATAGGTATATCAACTAAGCATTTAGTCTCATGGTAGTATGCTTGATATGGCAATAATTACACGTATGCAATATACTAAAGCAAGAAATGCTCACCTAGTACTCCAAGGCAAGCCAAAAAAGATAAAATAATTAGAAGAAAATGCATGCTACTAAATTATGCAACATGACTAATGCAACGCATACAACATGTAACTACGAGGTTCGGCTATTGGCATGGCATGTAAGTCAATTCAAGGCATATGGCAAAGCACGTATTCAAATAAGGAATATGAAATTGATATTGATTAGTATGATGAGCCGAACCCTTATACATGCAAAACGAATGAATGCGAGTTATGGAAAATGCTAAGGAAAACATGATGCTACATGCAATCCATCATAAGCGAGTAAATAAAAAGGAGAAAGAATGGGGGTTGGAAGACATACAAAATATTACAATTTTGCCCTCACGCAGGAGGGTCCGAATGAATGTTCTAATTAGGCTAAATATTACAACACCAAATTAATTAATCAAGTTAACTAGCTATTACAAATTCAAGGCTAATTAATTACATTACACTAATTGATCTAAAGAGCAATTCAGCTAAAACAGGAGTCGAAGAATCGTGCACACAACCGAGAACATCCTCTCGGAAACTCATCTGTTTACTGCCAGTTTTTGTTCTGTCTCGCAGTCAGAAAATTAATCTATTTTCACCCTAGCCTCTGCTCTGTTCTGCTATGAAAATGGCATTGCCTGCATGAAATAAAGTGGCCAACCAGCCATGAAAAGTGGTCGGCCAGATGGTAGAGTGGCCAGCCGGCCACTGTTTTTGGGCTCTGCCTTACTACAACAGAATGAAAACAGAGCACAAACAGAGTGTTTCCAGGAGGTGTTTGTCCTTTCTGTCTCTCCCTATCATGGAATTGACCAAGAAATGAGTAGAATCGGTCCACAAATCATCAAAGATCGCAAGGTTATTGCATGATGATTTATGAACTAATTGGACAAAAGATTAATGGCATGATATTGAAAAACCAACAACACCCCTTTCCTATCATGGAGTCACCTCAACAAAAGGAGTGGGGACATTGCTCCTTGAACCATTAACATCACTAGGAGTATGTAATGATCCAAGGCTCAATAGGTTCAATTAACATCCGATTGAACCCAACTTGATTTTATTATCTTGTTACCACTTTTAGTCCAATTTTATTAGCGCTTTTTAAATTACCTTATCATTCTTTAATCATTTTGTCCCAAAAGTGAGAGTTATGTCCACTAATGAAGAGAAATGTCAAACAAGAAGTTGGTCTTGGCATGAGAAAGATGCAATGCCCTGGTAATGAACCTCCGAAGAGATTAAACCATTAAGTATGGAAGGTCTCTTTAGCATACCTTAAACAACTTCAATTGTTTGAAACAACTTCAATTGTTTGAAACAACTCTTAACAATAAAAGAAAGAAAACCAAGAGGATGGAGGTTGCAGAGATGATTACTGCAAGTGTGACTGCAAGTATGAAAACTATGAAATAAAAGCTATCAATTCAAATAGGTTGGTGTCTAAGGCCTAAACCACCAAACCTATGAGGACTTACAACAATACAAGTCTAATATTCAAAGCATAAATAAAGTAAACAAGCTAAAACAGTCCTAAAAATAGCGAAACAGTGCTGGAAATACTTTGAAACAAGCTAAAAAAAAGTAAGCCAAAATGAGAGAGAATTAAAGCTAGTAAGCAAGCCTACCCCTCCATTTTTTGGACCTCAAAACCACATGTTTTAGCCTCTTAAAACTCTGAAAGTAGCTAAAAGTTGGGAAATAAGTGGAAAATACAAGGACAAAAGCTTATAGAATAAGGTTCAAAGAAGGGTGGTTAACCCCTCTACCTTTGGTAGCTTTAAGTCACAAGTTTTTGCCCATAAAAATAGTTCAAAAGTAGTATAAAAATAGCAAGAAAAGAGAAGGAAGGAGTAGTGTAAAGATGGCAAAAATTATACCTCTTGAATGGAGGTTACTTTTTGATTCACAAACCAATAAGTGAGCACCCTCAAGAGCTGAAATTTTAGCTCAAGAACCTTAGCAAGAAGACTCAAATTTTTAGTTTAGGAAGTGTATAGAGAGTGTATGTATATTGCAAGATAGAGAGGGGGAGTGTTTTACAAGGTTTGGTTACTGAGAAATTTTTTCTAACTTAAAACCATAAGGGATGGTTAAGTATATATATATATATATATATAAAAACAGGTTTCTATCTCAAGAATATCTAAGTGGTCAAGTTTGGAAAAATTAGGTTTTTGCTCAAAGGAGAGGCAAGGTTTTTAGGCTTGGAAACTCAAAACCGAGGCTCCTCACTGAAGAAAATGAACGTTTGCATAGCATACTAATTCATCATCGAGTGTTCAACCTGAGGCACCTAAGTCTTAAGGGCAGTCAAAAATAGGGTGTCTACACCTCTTTCTTTTCTCTTTCTACTTAGTCTCGTTGTAGCTTGACTTTTCGTGATCCTTTCGGATACGACCAGCCCTACAGTTTAGACTCTTGTGGCTCTGAATCTGAGTTCACAAGTGCAATGTGAAAATAGAAAACACAAAGTGTCCAAATTTAGCAAATCTTTTGGAAAATCGATTTTGAATTAAAATGCCAAAAATAAACTGCTTTACCAGATACAGAGTTGCCACCTAAATGTTTTTTGTTTGGGAAATCTAGGAAACCCGAGACTCATGCCAAAGGTCACGTGTCCGTCATCACTAAGAGTGTCTCGGCTTGAGAACTTAGGTACGACAGGGGAATGCCATGAATTGAGCACCTCTAGCCCAATCAAAAGATCGGCCTCTACTAATCATAATGTGATTCTTATCTACATTATATGCTCTTGTTTCGATTATTAGGCTAATTTTACTATGTGATGTGCACACAAGTATAGACTAATTTACAAAAATTGGAACACTTGATTTCATGTATGTTTGAATATGTACCACTTGAAAAAGTGATTGCATATGTACATTTACTTAAATTATCTCAATTCAAGCAATTAGCCTTCATCCACAAGCATTCAAGCAGTTATGTCACTTAAGCACTTGCCTCATGGTAGTTATGCTAGACATGACAACAATCACACGCATGCAATATGCTAAAGCAAATAAAAGCTTACCCTAATTCCTGAGGCGAGCCAAAAAAAAGAAACTAGTTAGAAAAATGAATGATCCTAACTAATGTAAATATGCCTAATGCAACACATGCGATATGCAGTTTAATAGGCTCGGCTACTAATTATAGCATTTTGAATCAACTTGATAGCATGCACTTTCAACACGTTTTCAATGAAGTATTTAAACAACAATGTTTGTTAGAATGATGAACCGAGCCATATGCATGCAAAACAAATAGATGCAAGGCATGAGAAATGCTAAAAGAAACATGATATTCTAAGCTAACCATCATAAACGGGTAAATAAAAGGGAGAAACAAATGGGGTTGGAAGGCATACACACTTATTATAATTGTGCCCTCGCACAGGAGGGTCCGAATAAACTAACGATGCTAAGCTAATTAACTACAAATTAACTAATTATTACAAACCGAATAAACTAACTATGCTAACTAGTTGTTACAACATCACAATGAATTAACTAACTGTTCTAAATAACTAATTAATTAATTTACAAATTAGAACTAACTAATTAATTACAACACGAATACACTAACCTAAGTACGCTAATTACTCAGCCCCGGGAAGTAAGGAATGCTTATGCATGCACGTAGATTTCCACCCAAAAAAGCCCACTGTTTGCTGCTAGAATGCCTCTGTTGCACAGTTAGAACATTTCACTGTTTTTTCTACCTCAGTTTCTGTTCTGCTCTACTCTGCTGGAAAAGGACACTGCCTGGTTTGACAAAAGTGGCTGGCAAGCCAGAAATGGTGGCCAGCGGGCCACTAAAAGTAGCTTGCCGTCCACAAAAAGTGGCCTATGGGCCAGAAAAAGTGGTTTGCCGGCCACTAAAGCTTGGTTCTTCCTACTGCAACAAACAAGAAACAGAGCACAAATAGAGCATTCTGAAGAGATGTCTGTCTACCCTGCATCTCCTTATCATCAGACAAGTCAAAGGAGAGGTAGGCTCGATTCACAAACCATCAATCGACGCAATTTCATTGCGTGATGGCTCATGAAGCAAGGGATACAATTTTAATAAATGCATAAATAAAGACTCTCAAAACCTCCTCCATATCATAGATTGATCAAGAGAAGTGATTGACCTTGAAAACTTGAACTATTTCATCACTAGCAAGTATGAAATGCATCAAGTTTCCATGTGTTCAATTAACGTCCGATTGAACACCAAATTACTTATTATCTTGCATCACTTTTAGTTCCAATTTTATTACTTCATTTTAATTACCATTCATTTCTTAGTTCATTGAGTCCAATAATGAGCTTTAAGTCCTCTAATGGAAAGAAGCATAAAAAAAAAGAGTTACTTTGGATATGAGAGAGACACCATGCCGTTGGTAATGAACCTCCAAAGAGATTAAACCATTAAGCGCAATACCTTAATCTCAAGCTTAAACAAGCACTTGGTTTGAAACAACTTTCAAAACAAAGAAAAAACCAAGAAATGAGTGAGGTTGCAAAGATGATTAGAGATGAACACAAGTATGGAAAGCAAAAAATGAATACTATCAACTCAAATAGGTTGGTGGCTAAGGCCTAAACCACCAAACCTATGAAAATCATTACACTACAGGCATACTATACGAAGCATGAATGGAACAAACAAATAAAAAACAGTCCTAAAATAGGCCAAAACAGTGCTGAAATTGAAGTGAAAAGAGCTAAAATAGTAAGCTACAATATGGAGCAAGTTAAGCTAGTAAGCAAACACAAGGAGGAGAGGCTACCCCCTCCATTTTTGGGATTTCAAAACATGATTTTAGCCATTGAAAGTCTCTGAAAGTTAGTAGTAAAACGCTCAAAAAAAGTTGACAAAAAGGTAGAAAACACAAGAGCAAAGGCTTAAGAAGTTAGGTACAAAGAAGGGTGATCCACCCCTCCACCCTTATGGCCTTAAACCACAAGTTTCCGCCCAAAAATTCAGAGTAAAAACAAGCCAAAAACAGTAGAAAAGATGGCAAACAAAGAAAGGAAACAAGCCAAGAATTATACCTCTTGAAGAGGGTACCCTTTTGAGTTACAAACCAACACTTACATACCCTCAAGAGCTAAAGGCAAACTCAAAAACACTTCAGCACAAATACCACAAGGTTTGGTTTAGAGTGTATAGGCAAAGAGTGAAGAACTTGCAAAAAAGAGAGAGAAATTATTTTTGCTCCAAAATTTATAACCCTTAAAACAAAAGAGAGGGTCATCTATATATAGAAAAACATGAGACTAGCTCAGAAATATCTATACAGACACATGTGGGCTGGTGCATGCATCTGTGGAAATAGCTAGCAAAAAGATCTGAAAAAACACATAAGTGGCCAGCAGGCCACATAAAGGTCGGCAATCCACTTTAGTGGCCAGCAGTCCACACTAGTGGGTCTGCAGGTCTCAGGATGTTTAGGCTTGAAAAGCTGTTGTTTTGGTCCAAAAACAGGGCAAAAGGTATGTATGGTTTTGAGGCTCAAAGTGGCATTCTGCTGAGGGCTTTGAACACTTGACAAGCATATACAAATTCATCATTGGGTACGCAATCGGTGGTGCCCAAGTCGTAAGGGCGGTCAAAAATAGGATGTTTACACCCGTAAACAATGGCACTATAGTATTCATTCAATCACCCAAACATTTTATTTTCTTTGTTCCGATACTGTTTCGTCATTATTTTTTAACACAAAATTTTTTCCCTTAACATCAACTTGATCGGAATCTTCTCACGATTCCAACGGTATCAATCTCATCACTAGAAAATCCCTCATTTCAAGCACCGTTTTTGTGATCGGTGCGTCAACTACTTCTGCCATCGCTCTTACACGAGCCCCCATACACACACAGCTATGCCAACTGCATAAAGCTCAGTCGTTAGCTGCTCAGTCGCTTCATTCGTTGACGTCATCCACCTTACGTTAGCCTTATACACTCAGTTTTAGCCCAACTGCATGCGTGTGACGTCAGTATCACGTCTTACACTCATGCCTCTGTGACATCACCCTCACATCTCCGTGCCATACCCGCTGACGTCAGCCCCACTGTGATAACCCTGTTCCGTATTATGCTAATTGGTCTTTATTATGAATGTGGTTATGTGTCTACTATGATTTTGTGTGCCATTTATGTGAATATATGTGGTTTTGAATTTCTATCTGTTCACCGTAGGAAAATCTGTTTGACTTTCTGCTTTGGAAATTAAATTGAAGGCCTTATCAGCCACAAAACCCGAAATTGATTATGCTATTGTGATTAGCGTAATTTTTAGAGCCTACAGTGAAATTTAATTGAAAATTAATTCGGATCAAAATAATCAGATTCAGAATAGCTAATTAAAGCACCATTACTTAATCTTAAGTGATTTGATTAAAGGAGCCTATTAATAGGCCAATTTGCACTCACACTCATTTTGTTTTGAGTTCCAAAATCTGAGTTTATACTTTAGTGAGAGAGAGAGGCCGGCTATAGAGAGAGAAAGGGGAAGAATTGTGCACTTTTGGCTCAAGGCTTGGAAATTTGAAGTTAAACTCCAAGAACTTGAGTGTTTGAAGCTCATAGGTGAGTAATCAACCCCTAATTCATGAGTTGAACTTGTGATTTTGTGAATTCTAGTGATTTGGTAGCTCATGGCAAAGATTTAGTTGAAAATGAAGCTAGAATGTACATGCATGCATAGAATTATCATAAATAAACAAGGATTGTATAATCTATCATGTAGTTTGTTAATCATGAAAAATTGAGTTGTAGGATCATACATGCAAGCATGATTTGGATGAATTTCATGTGTTTAAGCATCACTTGACCCATTTGAAATGGAATTGGAGTTAAAAGATTGCATGCATGTTTGATTATTGAAGATATGGAGCTCATATGAGGTTTGAAAGCATGAACCATTATTATACAAAAATGTTGATTGATTTTGAAGAATTGAACCATGATTTGGAGCAATTGGCCTCATATTGGTTATGTACTTATGATATATAATGTATTTGCATGTTTGGGAACCAAAATTATGAGTTTTAAACCTTTGGAGGTCAAATTTGAACTTGAAGAACAATTATGGAAAACCCATAATTTATGATGTCCGCTCGAGCGGGGGAACCGCCGCTCAAGCGGGAAATACGAGCTCCTAGAACTTTTTGCAGACATGATGTCCGCTCGAGCGGGGAAGTTCACGCTCGAGCAGGGAGCTATGTAGAATGACCTTCAACTCGAGCGTCTGAGTTCACGCTCGAGCGTAAAAATGATGTAACCAGTACTTTTGCAGGCCTCATGGGTCCGCTCGAGCGGGGACCCCTGTTTCAGAAATTTTATAAAAGCATTATGTGTTTCATTTTCCGTTCTCTTTCACTTCTAAGTACTCTTAGGCATGCATTGAGCATTATGAATGAATTAAAAGGATAAGAAAGAAGCCTAAAAGGGGTGTATAAATTAAGAACGGATTGAATCGTTTGTGACCCATATGTGTTATGTAATGTGTAGGGTCAAGCTCCAGGGCAAATCAACCAGCCGATCACTGTGAGTAATATCTTAATAAAGATATCTGAAATATGCTATTTGTCCAATTGCTCATCTTCCTATAAGTCTGTTAATTTGAATTGTGGACAAACGTTTGCTATGCCTAATGAATGATTGGGCCAAAGGCCAATTTGACATGAACGAAAGAATGAATGGGCCAAAGGCTAGTTTGACATAGTTTGACATAAATGAAAGAATGAATGGGCCAAAGACCAGTTTGACATGAATGAAAGAATGGTTGGGCCAAAGGCCAGTTTGACATGAATGGAAGAATGGTTGGGCCAAAGGCCAGTCTGACATGAATGGAAGAATGGTTGGGCCAAAGGCCAGTCTGACATGAATGGAAGACTGAATGGGCCAAAGGCCGTTTGACATGAATGATACAAATGAATGGGCCAAAGGCCGTCTGACATAAATGATACGAGTGAATGGGCCAGAGGCCATATGACATGTAAGATATGAATGAATTGGGCCCGAGGACATATGATGTGTCTAGAACTGCAGTCACTTGACCTATATTTATATATAAGCTAGATAGGAGTACGAATTGGAGCCAAGGCCGTTTGAAGCACGTTGTTCTAAATACCGTTTGTGTAACTTCTTTATTTGATATTATTCACTGGGCTTTCGCTCACGCTCATTCATATGTCTGTAGGTGAGCCAAGAGAGGTCCAAACCCAGCCTCAGTGAAGTTTGTATGGAACAACCAAGGTTTTGAAGAGTCAGCCCTTACGTCTCACGCATGAGACTTGTCTTCGCCCTTTTGCTATCTTGTTTTATTTCGTCATGTTGGCGAGGACTTTGGTTTATGATTGTATATAGTATGATTGGTTGACCTAGACTTGAATGATCCTGTCTGTACAAAACTTTATGTTACTACATTTTCCGATGTGAGTTATTAATATGTATATGTATGGTTTGTTATGATGTGCCATGTAAGCACAACTCTATGGACAAAGTTTTAAATTTTGCTTCCGTTTGGCCCCTTTACTCTGATGAGTTATGTCTGGTTTGGTTTGAGGCTGTAGGTAATCTCAGGATTACTGGCCGGTTATGTCCTTAACCCATGAGGGCGGGTTCGAGTCATGACACCCACATAACATTGTTCCTATCTATTTACTTCATTAAACCACCGTTACAGATCGTCATGATGTTTTCCATCCAATCTCTGTTATACTTGACGATTCAAACTACATGTTATGGGCTTAGGCCATGTCCGGTTTTCTGAAAGGAAAGAAACTCTGACGCATTATCACTGGGGATGTGGTTAAACTAGTGAAGGAGGTTAATGAAACAACTACCAAATATAAAGACCGTTTAGAGGATTGGGACAGTAAGAATTACCAGATCATTACTTGGCTTCGGAATACATTTGTTACCTTTATCAGTTTTTGGTCGTTTTTAACTTGACTTTGTGACTACTCTTGCCATTGACATTTAGGACTTTTTGAAAAAACATTATCAAACTACTGGTTTTGCTCATCAGTATCAACTTCAGAGTCAGCTTTATCGCATGCGTCAAGAGCCTGGTCAGTCTATTAATGATTTTCTCTCTCAAATATATTCTATTTAGGACCAGCTTGCTCTCTCTGAACCTGACTGGCCTCATATTGAATATGTTGCTTTATTCACTAAGTATCATAATCAGCAACAATTGGTTCGGTTTCTCATGGTTCTCACTACCTAGTTTGAGCCAGTGCGTGCATCTCTACTTCATTACACTCCATTACCCACTCTTGAGCTAGCTGTTTCCAAGCTGTTATCTAAGGAGACTCGTCTTGACATTCTTCACACTCATTATGTAGATACAGTTCTTGCCACTCCTCAATCACTAAGTTCCTTTTCATCAACCACCTAGTGACCTACTACTTGCAATTATTGTTAGAATCGAGGCATTCCTTCTACTCATCCTCTACTCTATTGCCCAGTCAAATTATGTCGGTACTGCAATAAGATTAGTCCTGGTCATCTACAGTAAGATTACTTTCGCAATCCATACTGCTTATCTACTACTTGTCACTCCTTTTGTGGTGCTTCTTCACGAGGTTGTTCACAACGTCTCGGGAATCAGTCTAGATCTCTGCCTGCTCATCGCACTGTTGTTGCTGCCTCTGAGGAGTTTTCTAAGCCTTTAGATCCAGCCGCTCTTGTCATTTTCCAAACTAATGTGAGGCCATGTTCAAACAATTTCTCACCACCTCTGGTACCCCTTCTTCTACTGCTTTGTTTGTGACTTCAGGTACATCTTCCTGGTATTTTGACTCAGCATGTTGTAATCATATGACTTACAGTTCTACTATATTTTCTTCTATCTCTTCTGCTCCTCATATTCCCTTAATTCATATTGCTGATGATTCTCTTATGTTTGTAAGTCATGTTGGTTATATTTCCGTCTCTCATCTATCCTTATCAAATGTTTATCTTATTCTTGCTCTTACTTTAAATCTTATCTTTATTAGTCAATTAAGTGAGCTTGGTCTAACTGTCACATTTTCTACTAATGGTTGTTTAGTATAGGACCCTCAGACGGGACAGACTCATGTTCCAAACTCCACCCCATTAGCTGCTCCTACATCTATTTCCATCATGTCTCTTTTTAATCTTTGGCATTGCTGTTTAGGTCATATTTTTGTTAGTCGGTTGAAATCTTTAGTTTCTACTGGTTAGTTAGGTCATGTAATTCCCAATACTTTGGATTGTTTGTCTTGTCAACTTGTAAAACAACTTGCTTTATCATTTAATACAAGTACTTCTGTTTCTCATACACCATTGGATCTTATATATTCTGATATTTGGGGACCATCACCTATTACCACTATGAGGGGATCACGTTATTTTGTTGTTTTTGTTGATGATTTTTCCCGTTTTACATGGTTGTTTCTCATAAAAAGTCGATCAGAACTCAAACAACTTTATTATAATTTTGCAAAAATGATCCAAACCCAATTTTCCAAAACCATTAAAAATTTTCGATCTGATAATGTTATGGAATATAGAGATCTTGATTTTCTCTCCTTTTCTCAGCATGATGGTACTCAACCTTATCGTTCATGTGCTAGCACATCCCAACAAAATGGACATGCTGAACAGAAGCATAGGCATATTCTTCAAACTACTTAGGCTCTTCTTATCTCTTCCTCGTGTCCTGAAAATTTTTTAGGGAAAGTTGCTCTTATTGATGTCTAAAGTATCAACTGTGTTCCCACTTCTATTATCAATAACCAAACTCCTTATGAACATTTACATGGCATTAGTCCTCCATACATAAATCTTCAGGTTTTTGGATCTGCATGTTTTGTTCTTTTCCAACCTCATGAACACACCAAACTTGAACCCCGTTCTCGTCTTCGTTGTTTTCTCGAGTATGGGATTGAACAAAAAGGCTATCGCTGCTGGGATCCTATCTCTACACGTCTTCGTGTCTCTCGTCATGTGGTTTTCTGAGAGCATAAAATGTTTTCATCCTTATCCGCGTTCCACTTATCTTCATCTTCTACTTCCATTTTGTTTACTAATTCTTCTATCGATCTCTTCTCTAAGGACTTTGATGCAGATTCCTCCTCTCTAAAGACGTCTTTGCCTACACCTGATCCTATCCTGACTACTCCCTCTGATGGTCTTGTTGTTCTCGTTCCGGGGCCTCCAACTCCCATTGAGTGTCCCGTTGAATCTCCTATCACCCTACCACATCCTCCTCCCCCAGGTAATTTAAGTCGGGTAACTTAACTGTAACGCCCCCATATTTATTTAACTAAAACATCACTCCTATTTTGATTAATCTGATATCTTTCCAACCCAATAATAACAATAATCTCAAAAGTCCTCTTTTCCATTGATCTACATATCAAATATTACAATTTTCATGTTCTTGTCCTTGTAATAATTACATTTACATAATCTAAGAAGCTAGAAAATAAAAATAATAATGCCTTAATGGTGTACAAATAGCAAAGCATAGCCTTGGCACAACAAAATGGACACATGATCCCAATATACATTAGCCCTGAAGCTTCAACAATTAATAATCAATTAGTCCACGTGCTCCATTCAAAAATCTTCACTGCCTTGTCACTTGGGCAGAATCACACCAACAATTCCTGAAATGTTAGATAGAAATGAGCTAGATGCCCAGTAGAAATACTTTTAACAAAGTATCTAATCATTTGAAAATCCATATGGCATTATCACAACCAAAACATTTTCCTTTTATACACATGATAAATGTTAAGCATCAAAAATCAAATATTATCATTTCCATGAGAAATCACATTTCAAAACCGGGGGTAAATGAGCCATGAAGTCCCTAAAGAGAGCCCCAGTACATATATACATATATATAGTTTTATATCCAAAATACCCCCACATTTACCAACTGTTATACGGCAGGACTAGTGGACACCCGAAAACATTTTTCCACATTCGTCTAGCGATAAGTCTAGACAGGGCAATTTGGCACCTTAACTCCCCGTGCGAGTACCAACACAACACAACTCTTTTCAAAACCGACTCTCTACTCGGACTCACATGTTATTTACCACCCTCTTAAAACAACATTTCCAATGTTTCCACAAATTTCAAGAATTTATACATCCATGAGAACAAAGGTAAATTTCCTCATTCAAATAATTGAACAATTATGGAGACATAATCTTCATATTTCAAAGGAAATTCTCAAAAGCTTTTAATTTCAAGAGTCTCGTATCAAAATATATCTCAATCTCACAATTCAATCATAAATATAAAGAATTGAAAGTTTAATTCCAAGGAAAATCTCAAAGGCTTTTAAATTCATAAATCTTAAGCAATACATATTCAAAATATCATAATCCATTCATCAATTTAAAATTTTGAAATCAATTTCATCTTTTCTTCAAATTTAACAACTAGGGTTTTCATAAATTTGGGGCTTTTGCCCATAAACCATGTGAAATGTTATCTTCAAACTAAAATCTCAATAATCCATAGCCATTAATAAAGATCTCAAGAGAAAGTAGAGGAAATCTCATTTTTGAAACAAAACTCAATTTTGTAAATTCAAATTTTTAATAATAGCATTAATGTCACAATAATACCAAATAATCATCCTCAAAATAAGGAGATACAAAGCTAAAAGTAATCCTACCTCAAGAAAAGATAAAGAGAGCAAGACTTCTAGGAGAATCTTTCACAAAACTAAGATCCAATTAGTTAAAAATGCTCATCTTCACTTGATCTTCATCTTTAATGCAAGGTCCATGGTGGATTCTAGGTGAAAAATGGATGAAATCAAGGTTTTTAGGGCTAGGGTTTCGGGTATGGAGGAGAGGGGGAGAAGAGAGGAAGAAACAATAAAGTTTTTGGGCCAAAAAGTTACTTTAAAATGACTGATATCGACCAGTTCGCTTGAGCGAAGAAAGCTAGGCTTGAGTGTAGAAAAAGAGCTCCCAAAATCTCTGAAATTCGGGCAGACCGCTCGAGTGGACTTGCTTCAAGCACATATACTCAAAATTCAAACAGGCATAACTCCCTCGTTCGGACTCCGTTTTAGGTCGTTCTTGTGTCCAAATCGAAGCCCCAGAAATAATCTTTCCAATGGTTCTAGCCTTACATCCAAATTCAAAGTGTGGAAAAAGAAAATGGCAAAAGAGTGATGACTGCTCATAAGACAATTATCCAAATCAAAGTTTTTGGTTTAATCCTACTTTCCAAACATGATACCACCTCAATCAATATTCCAAAATGAATCCAAAAGGCTCCAAGTATAATAATAAAGGTTTTCAGAGCAATCCCATTAATCCAAGAAGTATGAAATGCCACATCAACAGCCTGCATATCTTCGTGATTATATTGTTTGATCCACTTCTTTTTATACTCATAAACCTACCTCCTATCATGAGGCTTGTACTAATCCTTTTTGGCAGCAAGCTATGATTGATGAACTTCAGGCTCTAGACAAAACTCATACTTAGGACATTGTTGATCTTCCTCTTGGAAAGACTGCGATTGGCTGCAAATGGGTTTACAAAATCAAGACTTACTCTGATGGTTCTATTGAGCAGTACAAAGTTCGCAGTCTTTCCAGGAATATGGTATTGATTATGAGGAAACCTTTGCTTCTGTTATTAGGCTTACCTCTGTTCGCAGTTTGATTGATATTGCTGCTTTTCGCCACTGGGATCTTTTTCAAATGGATGTGAAAAATGCCTTTCTTATTCTTGAGGAGGTCTATATGCAACCTCCACCTGGGTCTACTTATTCGGTTAATAAAGTTTGCAAACTTCAGCATGCTCTTTATGGTCTCAAACAAGCCCCTCGTGCTTGGTTTGTTAAGTTTACTTCCATCATTTATAATCTTGGCTTCACCTATAGCTCGTATGACTTTGCTCTCTTTATTTGAAAGACTGCTCATGGCACTACTCTTCTTTTTTGCTATGTAGATGATATGAGTATCACCGATGATGATGTGGCTGGTATTCGTAGCCTCAAACAATCTCTCAACCGACATTTTGAGATGAAAAGCCTTGGTACTCTCAATTATTTCTTGGGTCTTGAAGTCTCCAATGATTCTACTGGTTATTATTTATCACAGGCCAAATATACATCCAATCCTTTGGCTTGTGCTGCTCTTACTGATTACAAGAGTGCTCCTATTCCGATTGATACTCAAACTCGTCTCACTCCTCTTGATGAGGTTTTCTCTCAGATGCTACTCTTTATCTCTAGCTAGTAGGTAGTCTTGTTTATCGCACTGTGACTCGTCCTGACATTGCTTATGCCGTACATCTTGTTAATCAATACATGTCAGCTCCCTGCACCCCTCATTACACTGCTCTGCTTCGCATACTTCCGCTCACTCCTCTCTTGAGCTTCATGCCTTTTCTGATGCTGATTGAGCTGGGGATCCCACTAATCGACGCTCCACTATGGGTTTTTGTTTCTTCTTAGGGGATTTACTTCTTGCTTGGCACAGCAAGAAACGATCTCTCACTGCTCGTTCTATTATTGAAGCTGAATATCGTGCTTTTGCTAACACTACTCAGGAACTTTTGTGGCATCGTTGGCTTCTTGCTGACATGGGTGTTTCTATCTCTAGTGCTACCTCTTTTTATTGTGACAATCAGAGTGCCATTCATATTGTTCATAATGATGTCTTCTATGATCGCACCAAACATATTACTTGTGGCACTGTCCATCTTCTTTCTCTTGCTTCTGTTGATCAGCCTGCTGATATATTCACCAAGGCTCATCTTCCTGGCTATTTCAGTGACTTGGTTTACAAACTTAAGTTAGCTGATGTTTTTGAGAGGGGATGTTAATATAAGTGGTATATATTAGGTTAATATATATGGTATATATTTAGGCTATAATTTAGGTATATATATTAGGGATTGATTCCCTATAAATCTACATTTCATACTTGATTGTAATACTCTCCTATATATATGAGTCCTTATACCTTGATTCATATATACAAATGATACATATTTCTCCCCACCATTGTGAATAATACTTTTAGATTTTTTTTTAGAGTTGATTTTTTGGTTTTATTAATTCAACTTAAAAGCCCACTCACTTGTTTAGTTTTATTTTGAGAATTTATTTTATGAAAAATAATAATAATAAAAATTTAAAACCACTCATATTTTTACATTTTGTTTGTACAAATTGTTTCAAAATTTTATAACAACTTTTTCACGTATTTATTTTTGTCAAATTATTATTAAATATTTTACAAAATAACTCTCAAAAAGGAAGCCAAACAAATAATTTTCCATCCAAAAACATATCATTTAGTATTTTTTTTTTTTTGAATAGAAACAAAAGACGTTATGTGGAGGTATTATAGCATCCGTGAGTCCTAATCACATGGTAATCAGTTGCTGGCCAAATTTAACACAACCCATAAAAAGAGACCTATCACTGATGTATCTAATGGATGTCATCACGTGCTACAGAAGAGGCCAAGTTTCGAATTGTTTATTTTTTAGTTTACAACATTTAGATCATTTATAAAAAAATTAAATCGATCTAATAATTATGAGGCTTAATTACTTAAAAGTCCTAATGACAGCATATGTGGTAGCCTAAGTCCTGTGTAAAAGTTTTTGAACGCACAAGTCCCATTTTGAATTGTAATTGACGTTCTTACCCCCCCAACAACAACAACAACAACCAAACAGACACACACACACACACTCTCTTTCTCTCTCTCTCTCTTTCCCTCCTCCCCACAAACCCAATCTCTGGTCTCTTCCGTACGACTCCTCCTTCCCCTCCGTCCAGTGCATCATCGGTTCCAGCGCCGACCTCGACTACGTCGACCTCACCGCCTGCTACCGCCGTGGTATCACTGTCACCGACACCGGCGACGCCTTCTTCACCGATGCCGCTAACCACTTCAGGAGTTTATTAACTAGTAGAATAGCATGCAACCAAAAAGCACTGTTCCACCATGGACCACATATAGAAGCAAATGCAAAAACTGAAAAAACAGAAGTCTTCATTGCTTCATGATTTCAAGATGTGTAAACTGAGAAATTTCTCAATTTTTTATAGTTTTTAAATTGAGAATATTATCAGTTTAAAATTGAAAAAAATGACAATATTCAGTTTTAACACAGAAAAATTGAAAATTTTCTCAATTTTACTGAATATTTTTGTAAACTGAAATCATTCTTAATTTTAAATTGAGAACATTCTCAGTTTTGGAACTGAGAATGTTTCAGTTCTTACCTACAAACATTCTCAGCCTGGGGGCTGCTTTGTTCTTTGGAAGCCATTGAAATATGCAACTGAAACAGAACCCCCTTCAAGCCCTTCTCAATTTTTTCAAGGTTAAAATTGAGAATATCATCAATCTACTCTCTCTCTCTCTCTCTCTCTCTTACCCTCACCTTCATCTTCCTTTTTCTACACTTTCCAAATCTGAAAATGTCCAGATCTGGTTCCAGATAGACATGAATGGGTTACAACGGTGAGAGGCGGCGACGGCGACAACGAGCTACGATGGCGAGAAGCGATGGGCAACGATGACTATGTCTTCCTTGCTCTGAAAATCATCGACCTGAGATCTGACGATTGATAGGCGAATGGGTCTAATTCTGGGTTTGGATTGGGATCGAGCTGAGAATTTGCTCTGTGAAGAAAATACTGTTGTTTGGAGACCAAGGGAGGGAGATGAAGAGGCTAAGAGAGGAGAGTTGACTTGTAAAAGTGAGGTTGTTGCCATGAGTGCTTTGCTTGTATGGATCTGCTAATAGTGATTCATATATGAAGTGAAAGAGTTAAAAGAGTTATAGATAGAGAGAGGAGAGATGAACGAAATGGTAAGAGAGAGAGAGAGAGTCAGAAAGAGTGCGAGAACAAAATGTTTGGGGTTTTCAATTTGTAAGAGTAAATCGTCATATAAAATTAACATAGGACTTGTAGGTTTAAAGTTTTGTGAATAGGACCTAAGCTACCATTAATTGTCAAAATAGGACTTGTGGGTAAATGTCCCTAATTATAATTATGTTAGTTTATAACAATCATAAATATTATTTAAAAACTAAACTATTCATTTTAAAAAAAATAAATGCAATTAAGCCAACATGGTTAACATTTTTAAATTAATCTGATTTTTTATGTAAATATATATACATTCTAACTTAAAATATGAATAATGCATGTCATTATAGTGATTTGGACAGAGACAGCTCCCAAATTCGATTGCCTAAACTTGGATTTTGACCAGCCGGTCCAAATCTCTGCGGATCAATCGGTAACCGTGTAGTCTGCCTCCGTCGGGAAAAACTAGTCAATATTTCTTACGATCATTATGTTTTAGGACTAATCATGATATCTTTTTATATTTTTTAATTGCTTGATATAAGATTATAATACCTATTAGAATTGTCAGTAAGTTGGATTTAACCTTAGTCCGATTTGAAAATTGAAATCTATTTAAAAAAAAAATTCAATTGGACAATTCAATAATCCGAATCCATTTAGGATTATTTTAGAAATTTGATTAAAAATTAATTTTTTGACTTTTTTTTTAAAAAAAAAGTGTGTACAAATGTAAAATGATAATATAATTCAAAATAGGTTAAAAGTTAATTAAACCTTAATCCGTTTACTAAACGAACCGAATATAAAAAAATCCGATCCAATTTGATAATCCAATAATTCAATCTGATTATTCACAATTTGAATAAAAAAAATACAAAATGGAAAAAAAAATTCAAAATTATAACTCAATAAATAAATGAATGAATCTGATCAAATATCTAAAATGATCTAATTCGAATTTGAGTGATTTATTTGACAGATCCAGACACCGTTTGAAAAGATAGTTTGGGAGCTTTTTTAATTATTTTAACCATAAAAGATAAAATAGATTATTTGAGGTACAATAAATAAAACATCACATTCAATCCATAATCATTATATTCTTTTCTCACAAAAAAAAATCAAAAAAATCAAAAAACTCTTTTCAAATTAAACTTTTTAATCCAAACTAAAATAATTAAAAAAATTAAAAAATCAAAAAATCAATCCACTACCCAAACGAAGTCCCAATCCAAATCCAATCTATTTACAAGCGTATATTTACAAGCGTAGCCTCAATCTTTTTAACCAATCATAACAATGTAGAGCATGATGTGGCCGTACACCATGCGCATGCAATTACCATTTCCGCCGTGGCGTTAATTTCTTGGCTGGTCTTACACTCCGCTGACCGACGAAACAACTCCTCCTCCGACTCGTCCGACTCCATCAGTCAACATTACAAAACTCAACCTTTTATAGGAAAAAAAAATTACATGAAAAAAATGTGTAAAATCACATAAAATATAAATATATTTATTCATATTTTATATTTCACCTACATTTTCATTTTACTTTCCAAACACCTCTCCACTCCAAAACCAAATACAGCATTAGTCTTCATCGTATATGCTTCTCTTCCCTTCATCATCATCAACCCGAATTCAGATGGTTTCTAAGCTTTCATTCATGCCACCATGTTTCCATCTAAATTAGGGCTTTTCGCGATCATCATCTCCATCTTCTTCTGTGTACCAGTCGAATCCAAGTGTTCCAAAGGCTGTGACTTAGCACTAGCTTCGTACTACGTATGGCCCGAATCGAACCTCACCTTCATCTCCGCAGTGATGAGCGATCAAATCAGTGATATTCTCAGCTACAATCATCAAATTCCAAACCAAGACAGTGTTAAATCCGATATACGAATCAACATTCCCTTCCCCTGCGATTGCATCAATGGCGATTTCTTCGCTCACGTGTTCAAGTACACGTTTAGGGCTGATGATATATACGAGAAGGTCGCTGGTAAGTACTATGCCAACCTGACCACGACGGAGTGGGTTCAGAAATTCAATAGCTATGATCCGAATCGGATTCCCGACGGTGCGCAGATCAATGTGACTGTGAATTGTTCATGCGGCGACAGTTCGGTTTCGAAGGTTTACGGGTTGTTCATGACGTACCCGCTTCGGCCGGGGCAGAGTTTGGATTCTATTGCTACTGAGACGAATTTGACTACAGCTGTGTTGAAAAGTTACAACCCGGATGCGAATTTTAGTGCGGGGAGTGGTCTGGTATACATTCCGGCCAAAGGTGAAGGTTTTGTTTTGATTGGAATGGGAAAATTTTAGTTGGTCATACTTTGCTTATATTGCAATTGAGGATGCTCATGATTTTAACGAATTTATTTAATTAACAATTCATTTGGATAGGTAGTTGATCAGAGTAGCATTTAGTAATTTCGAATGACTAAAATTCTAAAACCGTGCAACAATTTTTGTCTTTTCTTTTCTTCTTCTTCTTCTTCTTTTTTTTTTTTTTTTTTTTTTTTTTAAATCTATAGGAATTTATGGTGTGTTTAAAAGTGCATAAAGGAGAAGTAACGTGGATATAGAAACAGGATACTAGTATGACAAATTAAAAAATAAAGTAGGATACAAATACCCAAGGATATAATGATATGTACGTATGCAAGTAAAAAGCTAATTTTGTGATGACATATTGGAACAAATTATTTATCGTTAATTTGAATTTATAACATATTCACCTAAGAAAATTTAAGGCTATGTTTACTTGGACATGAACTTTTACCAAATTTGACATGCTTTAATCTCTCCCAAGTTTTATTCTCTAAGTAGTATTAGAAACTATTCATGCATTTATTCTATCAATCTTATTTTAAAGCCAAACAAGAAAGGTCACATCTTAATTTTAAGATAAGTTGGATACTTAGTATACTTATTATAAATTTAAAAATAATAATCTCTAATTGTAGATACCTTTAGGAAGTATGAAATAAATATCTACAAGCATGTTGTTTGAATTGTGCGATTCACGATTCGATACGAGTTTCAACCAACTTGATTCAAATCATACTGTTGAATTGGAAATTGAGTGAATTTTGCGATTTAATTTGTGATTCACTATGATTTATTATGATTCAGTATGATTCAACCCTTTCTCTTTTTTTTTTTTTGGCATAATGCATAAATTGATAGAACGATGTTTTTGCCGCTGTATCAATACATGAGCTCTATTGATGTATATGTACCAGTTAGTAATATTAATATCTATTTCATTTTGAACACTATGTCTATGTTTCTATTAATATATGATTCATGATTTAACCCAAAGGATTTACAATTCGATTCATGATTTGATAAAAATATTTACAAGTATCTAAGGAATATCGGTATTTGATACGGGTACAATACAAATACGACTCCCATGCAACTACAAGTGTCTATATGTCATAGGAAGAACCACATGGATTAGACAAAAAACTATACTCAAGTCCCAAATGGCCCTACAAAAACAATACATTTACCTTACAAAACTAAATTATCAGCTAACTCCAACAAGTCTAGGTTGGGAGTAATCCTTAGATAACCAACTACATGAAATCGCAACAAAAGAACTCTTCTAACTATATATTGGCTTTTTATTATATTTACCACAAATGGATCGTGACCACGTGACACAAAGGTGTCAAAAGTCATGCCTTCCTCCTTACCAAGAAAGCATAAAGAGGGTTGGGAAAAGGAAAGAGTAAATGATGTTTCATAGTGCTGCTAATATTTTTTATGATGGTGTCTGATAGATTTCAAACGGATTATTTTGTTTTGTAGGGCATTTTGACATGACAATGTTTTCTCTTAGGAAAAATATGAAACAAGGTCGTTATAAGATAGATATAATTATATTTATTCTTAAATGCGCCAAACCAAAATCAGCCTTGTGTACCAAACAATATGGGTTGACAACATGAATGCTTTCCGCCATTCATGTTCTTGCATGTACCAAAAAACAAATACATATTAACATTTCCTCAGAAGTAGTAATCATATTATAGCTTCTAAAATGACAATATTTACCATTCTTATAATCTTTTTGGTGACTTTTATCAGTCATTTCAACATGAAAATCTTGATTCAATTTTTTGTTTTATTCAGATGCACCATAGGAACAAATACATCACATATCTTTGATTTTTTATAAATCATCAAAAGTCTAGTTATCTTATTATAGATCTCCTAATTCCTTGCAGATAAAAATGGAACCTATCCACCCCTGAATTCCAGGTAACCTTTTTTTATATTTGATGGGCTTATGAACTGAGATGTCATTAATGTCACTTGTTCGATTTTTCTACCTTTTGTAAATTGTTATTAATACCTGTTTATTATTTTCCCTTTTGCAGTACAAGTGGTCTGGCCTTCTTTGCAATTGGTTCAATGTTGAATGTCTTAATTTCCCTACACAGGCGCAAACATGAGATGATAATTGGTCCTTTGCTACTACTTTAAGCTTATGTTTTGTCTTTCATGTAAGCAGGACTATCAGTTGGAGTCATAGCTGGGATACCTATAGCAGGAGTAGTGGGGGCACTATTACTGGCAGTTGGCATGTATTTTGGGTTTTGCAGGAAGAAGAAAGTGAAGGACACATCGCTTTCATCAAGATCTGATGATAAATCTCTTCAAGTTTCAAGGGGTAACCCTATTTCCTTTCCATTTCCTTTTTGTGTATTTGTTTGAACATTTATGTTTAAAAGGGCGTGTCATGGATATATCGAGACTTGAAATTGTCTTTTTAACTCATTTTACCCCTTGGTTGAAGACTGAGATTTAATCTGACACACTGGAAACCTTATGCACACTCTGATCACAATGTTTTTCTCTAGAAAGCTAACCACCCGTAGTTACTTGTGGAGTTTTCTTTTAACACAATAGATGTTCAATTTATGGAAAAAATGAGAGTAATTTACTTTTTCAAATTCATAAAAAATTCTGATGATTTTTTATTTGGTGGAATGTGGTTGCCCTGATATTGAAGGAATATCTGAAAATTTCACATACTGAGAGTCATTACTTATGTTTGTGCATTCTATTTTCTATGAGATAATGTACCAGATTTTACTTGGTATACCTACTTAACCTGTTAATCTAGATGATAAGGTCTCATTTGGCGACTACATGTTTTAGTCAAAAAGCCAAAAAATCACTATAAGTTATCACGTCACTCTCTCTACTTTTCTGCATATCTTTTTGTAAAAACCCAAAAAGTTACTAAAATAGCTTGTTTCCAAACGAGGCCTAAGACATTTTAGTGTCACAAAAACATTTAATTGTAAAGAATTTGCAGTTGTATTTTGTGAATTATATTTCTTATATTTTTCCATGTGTTTATTCATTTTACGATGAATTTCTATACTTTGTTTTGCATGCTGCAAAGAATGAGACTAATCGGATATCTATGAAACTCATGTATTTTCCCCTTACTTGTGAGTTTAGCTCCTGGAAGTGCTTTGGAGAAAGCTAAAGATTCCACTGGCGTTCTTACTGGTTCTTCTCTAGGCCTTACAGGCTTAACTGTGGACAAATCTGTGGAGTTCTCTTATGAAGAGCTTGCAAATGCAACTAATGACTTCAGTATTGCTTATAAGATTGGTGAAGGTGGCTTTGGAGCTGTTTATTATGCTGAGCTGCGAGGCGAGGTTTGTAGTTATTAATATCATCTTTGCATAATAAAATGACAAAAAAAAAAAAAAATTGATATCAAATGAAAATCTGCATGCCATTGCTATGAGGTTAATATGAGCTGTGTTGTTTCTTAACTGGATTCTTACTTGTGATTAAGACATGTGCATGCTTATATAAACTGCTGCTATTCTCATTTTTGCATTATTCCATGTATGAAAGTGTAAAAGGTGAATTTAAAAGTGGATAACTTTGGTGACCCCATCTGATTTGGGAAGATAATATGTCATACAAACTTGTAGACGCTAACATGCCAGCGCCAAGGTAGCCCAATGGTTTAAGGGAGGCTTGGGGCTAACCATAAATCCGGAGGTCTTAAGTTCGACTACCACTGGTAACACCTTTTCTTACCTGCTACCTGTGGCTTGCGGGTGGTTGCAGGTATCCGGAGTTTACCCTACAAAGGTGCATCCAATGTGACCCTGCCTTGGGGGTTTCTCGTCATTGAAAAACAAAAAAGAACATAAAAATAAAAATAAGAAGAGAGCAAAGTTTATAGTCTGGACCGCCGAAGAAGGCTGGTCTGAAGTCACTTTGGAGAGTGATTCTCAACTTGTCATTAAAGCTATGTATGGCAAAACTTTTGTCACTGGTCTACAGCCCCCTTTGTTGAAGATGTCAGGCCTGTTCTCAGTACAGGCTCACTTGAGATTTGCTTGGTAGAGGCTCACTTGAGATGGCTCATGATGTGGATAAGCCCAACTGAGTGATGCTTCTTTCCAAATTATTGAGCTCAGATGAAACTCAGAATCAGTATGCTAACAAACATTCTATCACTACATAAGAGTCAAGCTACTTTAGCTCATTCTGAAATTGGTTCGAGTAGAGCCTTACTTTAGATATTTCATGAGTGAATAAGACAAACTCTCATAAATTTTGGAGGACATTTTGGGCAAGTAAGGTAGTAGGTTCAAGCTAAACCAAACTAGTTGAGATTGGCTTGGTAGAGGCTCAACTTGAGATGGTTCATGAGGTGGATGAGCCACATACTTGAGCTCAGCTGAAATGCTAATAAACATTCTAAGACTATATAAGGAGTCAAGCTACTTGAGCTCATTCTGAAATTGGCTCGAGTAGACTCACTTTAGATATTTCGTAAGTGAATAAGCCAAGCTCTCTTAAATTTTGGAGCACATTTTGGGCCAAAAGGATCAAAAACTATTCAGCTTGTTTACTTTACATCCTTACAATCTAATGTGTGAATGTGACCAAAAAAAAATTTACAAGCAGTTCTGTTAGCAGTTGATCTTTTCTTGTAACATGTAGCTTGAATTGTTCATATTCTTTAACATCTCTTATGGTCTAAAATATGAATCTCATGATTGCCTGTTGTAATATCTCTTCACTTTTACATATGCATCATGCACTCTGATCATGTAATGCAAGTAGTTTTTTTTAATACTATTTCCACATAGATTGGCAAGAATAATTTAGTGCTTAACAGTGTTGTGTTGATTTCTGATGCTAAGTATCTATATTATCTTTCCCAATTCCTCCTTGGGTGCAGAAAGCTGCAATCAAGAAGATGGATATGCAAGCTTCAAAGGAATTCCTTGCTGAATTGAAGGTTTTAACACATGTTCATCATCTGAACCTGGTAGTACTTTATCTTTCTCCACGAACCTGTGTTTTTCGTAGTGGTGTTTGTCTTTTTCTTAATGTAGGCACGTATCAATAGAATTTTATCTGGCTTGTGGTTTTCACAACCGTTATCCTGAAAGCCCTTACTCTGTGAGGAAGTTGTTATTGCGTGTTGGCCAAAAACCAATGTGACTGTTATTCAATTTATATGACCAGAAGTAATTTACATTTCTCTATGGATATAGGCTGGAGTATCAAAGGCAGTAATATCAAGAGGGGGGGGGGGGGGGGGGGTGGTGTGTGAATGTGTCGTGCATGTACCACAGATTTTTACAGACAGACCACAATGCTTAAATCTGAGATGTGGTTATCTTGTTAGTGGGGGGGGGGGGGGGGGGGGGGGGGGGGTTGTGAATGTGTCGTGCATGTACCACAGAGATTTTTACAGACAGACCACACTGCTTAAATCTGAGATGTGGTTATCTTGTTAGTAAGTATATGCACATGCACTTCTGTTGATTTGATATGGACTTCACTGACATTTAGAACCTGGAGTAATTGGAATTGATTGATATTTACCTCCATTTTTGGGAATCCTTTTTATTTTTAATCCTCCAGAATTTATCATATCATGGTAATTTGACTACCAATATATTTACATTGCGCCATTTAATTTATCATGAAATTTTTTTTGATTGTTTAAAAGTCTCTGTGGTTGAGGTATTCAGAGGTTTAGTCTTCTATGGTAGGAGATGAATATTTAGAGTGTATTCTCAATATGGAATTTCAGTAGGTTGGTTGTTACAGTACAATTTTGTTGTTGATGGAAATTTAAGGGTCCAATTGTCTTCTAATTTTGATTGTCATATCATTAAGCGACTTTTTGTTATCTTTTAACTGATTGATCTTTGAAATATGAAGGACGATTTTAAGTATATATACATATATGTATTTATATAGACATTGTAACTTACATTGGCATCTAATGCAGGTGCGTTTGATTGGGTATTGCATAGAGGGCTCTCTTTTTCTAGTCTATGAATTTATCGAGAATGGCAATTTAAGTGAACATTTACGTGGAGGTGAGATAAGATGTGCATGTCAAGACTTTATCTAGCAGTATTGCTTTTAAACAATGCTCGTGGTTAAGTTTATGTTTGCAGGGTTGGTTAGTTGATTGGTTTTGTTTCTTGGTTTTGCTTTCTTTTGCTAGCTTATTGCTGGCCCATTTTTGTATTCTTTGCATCATCTTGATGTTGCTTTAATAAAGTTTGTTTATTTATCAAAAAAAAAAAATTATGTTTGCAGGGAGGGACCCCCTGCAATGGTCTACAAGGGTGCAAATTGCCCTTGATTCAGCGAGAGGACTTGAATATATTCATGAACATACTGTTCCTGTCTATATCCATCGTGATATCAAATCAGCAAATATACTGATAGACAAAAACTATCATGGCAAGGTTGTTTTGATGCTCTTTTCTTTTCAGTCCTATTGTCATTGTCGACCATGTGATCGTCATCATTATTGTGGGAAATATGTCTTTTCCAGGTTGCAGATTTTGGTTTAACAAAGCTGACTGAAGTAGGGAGTACTTCGCTGCGCACAGGTCTTGTGGGTACATTTGGATACATGCCACCAGAGTAAGATAACTTCTTTATTTACTTATATATAAAAGAAAATCAATATTAGCAATTAATCATAGAATTGGGTGATGTTATTCCAACTCTCACCCAATCCATAAATTTATGGTCAACCTTTTCTTATAGAGCCTGAAATTTATCATTGGGTGGTACTATCTGACTTTAACCACATATTTGGAAATCATTGTCTGGAACTTCCCAATGAAACTTGACGAAGAAGCCATAAATAGCTTTTGGAATGTTTATGTCAAAAATGCTCTCATGAAAGCCTGGTTCAGAAACTTTCTGGCTAAAAATTACAGATGATTGGTGCATCAAAATCAATCATCTTACAATCCATGGAGCAGCAGATACGACATTCCCTTGGTGCAAATCTTTTAAAGGTCTGGGCACAAATATATGGCTCCTACTTTTGTATTAATCTCAAGTCAGTAATAGTAAGGCCTTTTATTCCAACTATATTGGGTCTGCTTTACAAATTCTTTTCACCATTCTGATATATCTAAGGCAACACTTTTCTTCAATCTAGACTCTAATTTTTTTTCCCTTTCAGCTTTAACCAAAGCCATACCTCACCTTCCTGCCTCAACCTTTGTTATTTTGGTTCTTGTCCTGTCTTGTAAGTTCATTCGGCTTGAATTAAATCACTTCTTGCCTGTGCTGCCACTGATCTTGGATTCACATGACCTCTATTTTTTTCTTTCAGTTTAGATGACTTGCTTTCTGTCTTTAATGAGGTTTGTTCATTGCAGAAGAGAAGAGAGTAACTTAGGGTTCTCTCACTCATTCTATACTTCCTGTATTGAAAGAAATAGGTTTTGGTTGCGTTTGTTCTTCTGTCAAAAACATGGATCAATTTTCTACCATGCTTGTTTGCAGAGCTCGATATGGTGATGTCTCTCCTAAAGTTGATGTATATGCTTTTGGAGTCGTCCTCTATCAACTTATTTCAGCCAAGGAAGCCATAGTCAAGGCAAGCGAATCTATGCCTGAATCAAGGGGCCTCGTTGGTTTGGTAAGTTCTGTGCCCTATTTTGCCTATTAGTTAAGAATTAATAGGTGTGATGACATGTCAGACATGATTAAGCACTCATTCATGATCTCCAGTATCTCGTAACTAATTATCGTTGTGACTGTGATACGTTATAGTTTGATGAAGTTCTTACTCAGCCTGATCCGGGAGTTGACCTTCCCAAGCTAGTTGACCCTAGGCTTGGAGATAACTACCCCCTTGATTCAGTTCGCAAGGTGAATTTTTTTTCATTTTTACCTTCTAGAAAACCATGACTAATTGGTTTTGTTGATGAATTTTTGGTGGCCAATTTGCTTGTAGATGGCTCAGCTTGCTAAAGCTTGCACGCAAGAGAAACCTCAACTCCGGCCCAGCATGAGGTCTATTGTGGTGGCGCTAACGACTCTTTCGTCCTCCACAGAAGATTGGGATATTGGCTCATTCTATGAAAACCAAACTCTAGTGAATCTAATGTCTGGGAGGTAGAGGAAGTGCCCGGTTGTGCTCACAGAGTTGTTAACCAAACCAAACCAAATCAAATTAAACTAAGCCTTAAGTCCCATAAAATGGGGTCGGCTATATGAATTCTTTTTATCCATTCGATTCTATCTAAGGTTATATCGTTAGTCAAATTAGAAATAATTATATTTTTGTTTAGTGCATTAGCCTACGTCAATTTTGGTCTATTCTTTTCCCGACTCGTTCCATCTACCGTGAATAATAGTTGTTTGAAGATTTTTGAGGTGCGCAAATAATTTTCAAATGTGTGATTTTTATTTGTATGTATTATATTCATTGGTACATGAGAGAGCATGTAAGGAACGGAAAGAGTAAACCTTGATTTGTTGTAATGTTAAAATTCTAAAATATGTTATAGAGGAGTTGCCAAGATCTTCTATTTTCTTTAGTTATTTTAACTAGTTTCCCTTATATTGTCTCTCTTTAGCCACCTACATGTAAAAAGCTAATTTACGTTAGTTAAAAAAAAATAAAAATAAAATTAAAACTAGTATATTCTCTAAAAGCTAATTTACATTAGTTAAAAAAAATTAGAACTAGTATATTTTCCATCTTCCTTGTCCTCTCTCTCTCTCTCATTGCTCTTCCTCTATTCTTAACTAAAACAAATTAGTTTGTTTGATTTTGGTTTTTAAAAAATATTTTTCAGAAAATTTAACTTTGTTATTTTTCATATGTTTTTGTTTTCAATGATTTTTTTTAATATTTAAAGTAATTTTTTTAATTTTTAGATACACTTAACATAAGTATACTTAAAAATATAATATTTGTGAAAAAAAAAAATTTAAATTTACTAAATACCAAAAGTACACCTAAAAAAAAAAAAAAAAATTTAGTACATTTTTTTTTGTATTTTTGTGTATTTATTAATTTTTTTTAAAAAAAATTTACAAATATTTTACTATTTAAGTAAGATGTATTTAAAAAAGTAAAAAGATTGCTTAAAATTTTTAAAATATTCACTAAAAACAAATTACATGAAAAGTAACAATAAAAAAAAAAAAAATCTCAATTTTTAGAAAAGTGAAACCAAGCACACTGAAGGATTGTTGGAGGGTGAATTGCAAATAGTTGCTAACTAAAATAGACAATACACTTAATTACACTTTTGAAATTAAGGTTGGTTTGTTTTCATGTAAAATATTTTTGTCAAAAGTATTTTATTTATTTTTTATTATTTGATTGAACAAAAAGTCAGTAAAATATTTTTAAAGAAAAATATTTTTGTATCATTTTTCTAAAATGACTTACCTTTAAAAATTTCGTAAGTTAATTTTTACAACAATAATGATTCATCCACCGAATTTGAGTTTGCCTGAATCGCCCGTGCATGTCGGCCGATTGCTTGAATGACTGCCCAAATGACCGGTGCAATCTTTATCTACCCCAGTGGTTACTCTTGTCAACTGCGGCTTTCATCCTTATTGCGAGATGACCAGCTAGACGACCAACAAGCCAAAATTCAAACGATTCAAACAAGCTAAAATTTGACGGATGTGGCATAGCTCTTTTTACAAAGTTGACTCTTACTAGTTACCTTTTCAATAGATACAGGCTCTGTTTGGTTCCATTCTAAAATCATGATTTCACCCTCATATTTTAACCCTATGTTTGATTATAGTTTTCAAAATATGATTCAAAATCACATTTTGAAACACATTTGAAAACATGTTTGGTAACCAGAGAGTTTTTGAATTTTTGGGTCTACCTAGTTGTCCGGCCGGATGTCCGACTGGTTGACTGGAACAGTGCTATCTTTTTTTTTCTTTTTTTTGCAATTACCACCTGTTATTTGAAAAAAAACAACAATTATATTTGTTTTTGATATTTTTTAAGTATAGAAATTATTTTTTTTATACCAAATAACAAATTATTTAGCCATTTATTTAAAATTAACAAAAAACAATTTAATAAAAATTAATTTGTCTTAGTAATTTTTTTTTTAAAAAAAAAACATATTTATACAAAACAATTAAAAAAAATTCCAATCAAATATACAATTAAAAGTAATTTTAAAACACTAGCTGAATATATATTTTTAACAAAAAATAATATATATTTTTTAATATTTTAAATAAAAAAATATTTTCGGATTTTTTTGAACTTTTTAAATAAGAAATTAATTTTTTTCAATAATTATTTTCTTGAATTGAATTTTAAAAACAGTTTGGTTATGAGTTTTGAATAAAATTTTCAATAGAATTTTGAGTTATGTGTTTGGTTATGAGTTATAAGTCTTTGAATTAAAGCCTTGTTTGTAAGTCAAAAAGTCAAAAAGTCACTATCCTATTTAAGTCACATTATCTTATTTAAGTCACATCACTCTCTATCCCATCACTTCAAACTCAATCCATATTTCATAAAAGTCAAAAAGTGCACTTATTTAAGTTTTAAAAACTTTCTTCAAAACTCATAACCAAACAACTTTTCTTATTTCAAAACTCATTTCAAAAATTCAAAACTCAATTCAAAATTCAATTCAAAACTCTTTTCAAAACTCATAACCAAACAAATTGTTGATGTGGTTGAACATGAAGATTGAACAGATCTGTTCAAAAAGGCCTAGATCTGTTCAAGAAAATGAATAGATAGGTTTAGTAAATTTTAACAGATTATGGAATATGCTTGTAAGTTTTGTTGTTATTGTTGAATAGATCTGTAACTTTAAATATTTTGGGAAGCAAAAATGATAGAGATCCCAAAAATTCTACCAAAAGTTTTACCAAATGTCTCACATGGGTGTGGGACCCACATGGGATCTACATTGTGTGGGTCCCACACCCATGTGAGACATTTGGTAAAACTTTTGGTAGAATATTTGGGGTCTCTAACATTACTCTTTGGGAAGTTGGTAAAAAGCTGGCTTTTGGCTTTTTACCAAACTTTTTAACTTTTTGGAAAGTGATTTGGAAAGTTGATAAAAAGATGGCTTTTTACTTTTTAGTTTAATATTTATTTATGGTGTCAAATCAAATTAAAATGACCAAAATATCCTTACCCAACATATGAAATTTATTTTTTTATTTTTTTTTCATAGGCCCTAATTTGTAATTTTGTACCTGCGTTTTTGGCACTTGCCAAACCAATTTTCTAGCGTTTTTGGCACTTGCGTTTTTTGATATTTTGTCCAAAAACGTGACTTTTTGCTATGTTCCCAAAATGGCACATAGATAGTCGAGTGTTTTTTTTTTTTTTTTTTGGTTAACGAACAAATAGTGGCTCTGAACAGATAAAAAAAATCAAAATTTTAACAAATAAAAATATAGGATCAAAATTTGAATGATGGATTAAAAATAAGGGGAAAAAATTGTACAGATAAGTCAAAAAATTTGAACAGATAGATAAAAATTTGAATAGATAAATTAAATAATAGATACATATAAATTTGAATTGATAGTTAATGAAAAGTTAACAGATAAATTAAGGGGTAAAATTAGAAATAAAATATATTTCCAAAACAATGACAGGATTTCTCACCAAACTATTTCACAAAGGATGAACCACTCATCAATAAAAAATATCCATTGCACCTAATGTATTATATGCTCCTTCGATTATATTATAAATTTGGATAGAGGTTTAAAAGGAAAAAAAGAGAAGGAAAAAAAAAAGAGATGAGACATGGATTAAAAAATTTAATTGGTATTTCATTCATATTTAGTTCATATTTTTCTTTTCCTTTCCAAATCTACAATCTAAAAATATCTATTTTTTTTTTAAAATTATTTGATAAATTTGACCTATTGCATAGTTGTTTTTTACCCTTAATAGGAAATGGTATATAATTATCTGGTCATAAAAATATAAATAAAGTGTTAATTTGTTTTCTTATTATTCTAAGTGTGCACGTCCTCCACAATCCAATTCCAAAAATTAGAGACGCAACAAGAATCCATTAGCACCATCCAAATTAATAAATTCCCAAACCTCACTAGCAATGGAGCAGTGAAGGAAACATTGACAAATAGACTCCATTGTGGACCCACAGAGGACACAACAATCATCTTCAAGCACTATACATTTTCTAAGTTGAGCACAAACTAGGAGAATATTAAGGCACAATTTCCAGCCAAAAATTCTAATTTTATTAGGAATTTTGGCATGCCACAAATGACGCCAAAAAGCCTTGGCCTTAGCATTGCCATCAGATGATAAGCCTTGGCCTCTACACACCATTTCGAGATGATAAGTCGAGCGAACCGAGAACATGCCATTCTTGGTAAATGCCAGATTAACCCATCAACATCAGGCCTCAGAGGGAGAGGGATAGTTAAAATAATTTGTCATTCAGATTCCGGGAAACAATTTTGAATCATATTTGAATTCCACCAGCCAAAATTTTCATCAATAAGCTCTGCCACCACCGCATCAGCCTGCAAAAATTGGGGGGTAGAAGATTTTAAAACAAGATGGCCGAAGCACCCACTTATCCGTCAAAATACAAATTTGGCGGCCATTACCAATCCTCCACCGCAAACCTACTTCAAGAAGTGGTCGGGCTTTCCAAATATTACGCCAAGTATAGGACAGATTATTAACCAATTTAGCATCAAGCACCGACCCGTAAGGAAAATATTTTGCTTCGGGACTTCCTAGCCAGTATTTGATTCCCTCAGCTGGGTGGCAGTGAGACCTACTCCTTTTGGAATGAATCCCTCGCTTTCTGTGGATCGACCCGCTAGTGAATGAGTGCCCTCTAATCCAAGAGCCTATATTCCCGACATGGCTGGTCCAAGCAGCGTGTTGGGTAAATGAAGTAGCCTCTAACTTTGCTTAGCAAGCGTCGCTCGGTTAAACGCTGAAAGATTCTGAAACCCCAAGTCACCATCTCATTTAGACTGACACAATGTACTCAATTTTTTCCCAATGGATTTTTCGCTTTTCCTCTAACTGGCCCCACCAAAAATGCCCAATGAGAGAGTCAAACCACTCGAAAGCTCAAAACACGACGTAATGTAAGTCGGGATTGCCTGAGCAACCGCTGGAATTAGCACCTCACGCCCAGCCACGAATGACAACTTTTCCTTCCATCCACTAACACATTTCCAAACCCATTCCCAAATACCAGCAAAAGCCTTTTTCTTAGAACGCTCTATACAGGAAAGCAAACCCAAATAGTTCCCATTATTCACCGCTCGACCGACACCCAATAAAGAACTCAGACATAGTTACTCCGGGTCACCAACATTCCGACTAAAGCAAATACCCGACTTTGAAAATTGACTTGTTGTCTAGAAGCAACCTCATAACGGTGGAGAATAGAACTAATAGTTTGAATACACTGATCTGAAGCACTAGCAAAGATCAAGCAATCATCGGCGAAAGAGAAGTGCGCTAGGAAGCACGGATACAGATACGGGATATGGATACAATACGACACGGATACGGCAATGTGTGTGTCAATTTCCGACCACACTGCCAACTTAGTACTCAACTGGAGAATACCGGCAAATAGATGGCACCTGTCTGACCTATCAAAGAAAAGAAGAGTCTCCGGCGGTGGCTCGTACACCCGGGGATACTCCGACGATCAAGTCAGTACTCCATATCTCTTAAAGATAACTAATAATGCTTAACTCACTAGACAGAATATCAAAAGCCATACCTTAGACCCATGGGGGTGTCTCCCTTTTATAGCCAACATAATCCTAGTCTCAAATAGAAACCTAGCTCTAATGGACTTAGGATTACTGCTAACTTGGACTCCTAGTAAGATTATGATAAACTCTCTAAGAGTCTTATCTTTACCCAAACTGAAGTCTTCTCCCATTTTAGAACTCTTGTCCCTTATCCGCTTATCTCGGATTCCGGTATTCTCGCAGATAACCTCGGCCTAGCCGAGATCATCTCGGCATCATGACCAGGACACATGGCACCTCGGCTGGCACTTCGGTGTCACCTCGGCCATGTGTTGCCATTTAAAAATTATGTCCCCACAGGCAATACGAAAAAATTTGAAAAATTAGGATACGGGTACGGCGGGGATACGTTCGTAAAAAATATTATTTTTACAATTTATAGTAATGCAGTATGCATAAAAATAAAACCTAAAACAAAAGACAACTTGATAAAGAAGAAATATTCCTATAAAACTAAGAGTCTTTAAGGTCAATAGTTTCAACTTGTTCCCCTTCATCAGTGAATATCACAGGACCTTAGCTAAAGCCAAAAAACCATTCTTAAATAAAAATTTCAGCAAATATACTTTTTTAAGTCATCAATGATAACTTAGGAAGCACGGATGCAGATACGGATACGGATAGATATGGCAATACGTCAAAATTTGAAAAAGTATGATACGGGTACAATGGGAATACGTTCGTAAAAAAAATATTTTTGTAATTTTAATAATGTAATATGCATTAAAATAAAACTTAAAGTAAATTAATAAATAAAGAGAGGGATTCCTATTAACTTAAAAGTCTTCAAACATTCATAAAACATCCAAAACTAAAAGCAAAAGCAAATGCAAATCAAACATCAGCCTTACATGCCAACACCAAAAAAAGAATGAGAACAGAGAGAAGAAACGTGTGAAAGTGAGAAAGCGAGAGAGAAATGAGAGAGACAATAAGGATACATCAATTTGACAAATTCTATTACTTTAACTCTCACTATATTCATCTTATCAAAGAACTAAACAAAATATTATAAGTAATATGTAACTTTGAGTATTCGATACTTCAAAATTAAGTATCTGATACTTCAAAATTAATAAAAAATTAATTAAGAAGTATTCGATACTTTTAAGAAGTATCCGATATGTATCCGCGAGTATCCAAAGAGTATTGGTATTCGATAAGTATCCAATACGGATACGTCTCCCTTTTGGAATTATCCATGCTTCATAAGATGTGCGAAGTACATGGACCACCACGACAAATGCAAAGACCGTTAAGGAGATGGTCCTGCTCAGCTTGTTGAATCAACGTAGATATAGACCCTAAAAAAAAAAAAGAAAAAAAAAGAAAAGAGAGGAGGATATGGGAATATGGGATCGCCTTGTTGAATACCACAGATGAGCCAAAAAACACGTGATCGGACACCATTAATCAATACTGAATAAGAGACCAACGAAACACAATGCATGACCAAATCTTGGTAGCGTTGTGGAAATCCCATTTGAGACATTACAGCTTTCAAAAATACCCACTCCACCTGGTAGTAGACCTTTCTCATATCAAACTTCAAAGCAAATTCCCCTAATGCACCCTTGTGTTTATTTTTGAAGTAATGAAAAAGTTCAAAGGCCATCGACACATTGTCACTAATCAAACGCCCTTGAATAAACACACTTTGATTAGGTGAGGTGATATCATTCAAAATGACCTTAAGCATATTAGCAAGCACCTTAGACACAATTTTATAGATGACATTACATAGGCTAATAAGTCAAAAATCAGCAGCAAAGCTCAGATTACCCATTTTTGGAACAAAGACAATAAAAGTGTTATTGATCGAACCAAGGTCCGGAAAACCATTCAAAAAACCTAATATCGAAGAACACACATTGTGTTCAACTATACCCCAAACATTTTGACAAAAATAGACCAAGCTTACTATCAAGCCCAGGTGCCTTAGTAGGATGCATCTGAAAAAGAGCACGGTACATCTATGCTTCAATTAGGGGTGTAAATTGGGCCCGGACCTAAGCTCAGGCTGGCCCATGCTGGGCCACTCGGGCTCCAAAAAAAATTCAAGCTGGGCCAACCCACAAGCTGGAAAATTAGGCCTAGGCCCAAGGGGCATTCGGGCCTTAGGTGGGCCGGCAAGCCTGGGCTTGGACTAGGGCTTGGCCCGGGCCTAAACATTTTTCTTTTTTTTTTTTTTTTTTTTTACCAAAATTTTATTCTTTTCCACTAAAAAATGACACTGGGCCTCGGACAGGTTGGGCCTTGAGCGAGCTAATGGACCAGGCCCACGGGCTGGGCCAGGCTTCAAAATGACAACCCAAGCCTAGGCCCAGGGTCCCAGGCTAGGCTCGAGCCCAAGCTTAACCAAGTCGGGCCCAGCCTGGGCTATGGACGGGTTTCAGGCCGCCCACAACCACAAGCCATTTTTACACCCCTGGCTTCAGTGAATTGTTTGTCCAGATTTTGTTTCATACCCGCATCCAGCAAACAAAATAGTTGCAGCAACCCCATCTACTTTCAACGGTTGATCGGACGCAAGTAGATCATCAAAATACCCAACAACCACCTCCTCCATAGCCTCGTGCGATGTACACCAATTACCCAATCCATCACGCAGCCATTTAACAGATTTCTTCTTTTGCCTTTGCGAAGATTTAGCATAAAAAAAGAAGCACAATTGACATAAAGGGAAATAAAGGTTTCAAAATACCAAATCAAACTTTATATATAAGATTGTTTTAGGAATTAATTTTGTTAATAATTTTTTAATTTGTACAAAAAAATGGAGAAAATTTGATTTTTTATATTAGTTTTTAACTTTTTAGTAATAATAAATAGGGTAAAATACAAATACACTCCATGAGATTTGTTTAAAATACGAATTGTTCATTGTAGTTTTGGAAATTACAAATATCCCTTTATTAGAATTTTTCATTTAACAAAATTAATAGAAAAAATGGTGCTTAAGCCATTGATCTATTTTATAAACTTTTAAGGGCATAGATCCAAGGGCCTTTTTGTTTAGGTCCACACGTACAAGTGCATAATTTGCTTGGTCCATAAGGACATCATTATTTGTACAAATTCTTCTTTCTTCACAATCTCACTGCTTTAGGGTGTTTTGGGAAGATGGTTAAAAGCAGGACTTTTTGGCTTTTTAGCTTTTTTTACTGTTTTATGTGAGAGGTGATGTGACCCAAAATGGGTTAAAAGCTAACTTTTGACTTTTAACCCATGTTCCCAAAATTTTTGTTAGTTCTGCGCCTCCAATGAACCTCTCGAAGCTCTCTTTCCATTTATAAACCCTTACATCTCCTTCTCTTTACCCAAACCCTTCTCTTTCATCTCTCTTTCTCTCTAAATTTTAAGGGTGTTTCCAAATTGAATCTATATGTCTCATTTCACACACACACACACACATATGCATGCGCGCACACGCACATACACACACATACACACACATATCACTCTCTCTCTCTTCTCTCTCTCTCTCTTATCTTCTTTGTTTATTCTCCACCTTCAAACAGAGCCAACAATATGCACGCCTGCTTGAACATGTTAGACCCCAAGTAAGCCGGATCGAACCCCATCGAACTCATCTGATTCCTCCCTTGACTTTTCTATACATCTTCATCACATTCTCGTTCTGAAATGAAAAAAACCCAGCAAGAAAAACATACAAGATCATGTGTATAAGGTAATCTCATTCATTTCTGTATGTTCATATGTTTGAATGTGCATCTGTAAATTTGTTTACAAAAAATATATTGTAAGGGGGCTTTTTGTAGATATATATATATAGGAAAAATTGGGTGATGGGAGAGAGATTGCAGTGAAAAAGCCTAAGTAAGCCTCAGATCATGGAAATGAGACGTTCCTCAACAAGGCAATGCACTTGGGAGCCATCTTCATATCTTTATCATCACTTCATGACATTGCATTGCATTGAATTGCATAATCATGAATTTTCGAACAACCGGCTTCACGAAGCGTGTAAGTCCAACTTACAAATTGCATTTTGAGCATATCATTTGCATTTTACCCCTGAACTACGCTGGTTTAATTCCTTGCAAAGGGATACGTAGGCAATCCTCGGATTCAACCAACTTGTGTTTGCATCTTGTTTGTTTGCCCAAGTCTTACGGCCTTGTCAAAAGGGTCGTCTTCGGGCTTTGATATTCACTCACGTCAAGAAATGACTTTGAGTTTTATCAAAGAGGGACAATTGTAGACACCTCATTTTGATCGGCCCTAAGACTTGGGTGCTTTCTTTTGAACACCCGACGATGAAAATTGGAATATGCTATATTATGAATTTCTAAGCAGAAAAGTCAGATTTAAGCTTTAATTCCAACCTTCAAATGTTTTGGCCAAATTATTTTATATCGTGTTTATACATATTTTTGGTATTTTTATTTAAAAATAATAATAAAAGAAAAAAAAGAAGTGTGCAGCATAGGCGCACCTAATTCAATCATGCATATATATATATATATATATATATATTATATGAATAAAGAAAGAGACAAAGTGCGCGACTGAGACGCACTTGAATTAATCATACATGCCTAATATATATAAATATGTTTCTTTGATGATGGGTATCGGTCATTTTGTTTATCTTTTATTTTTACTTTTACTTTATATGACTATAAATGGTGTAAGACTTCAGAAGAAGAGAGAGAGGCTTAGAAGAGAAACAAAACGAGAGAGGATGAAAGAATTGTTTAAAAACAAAGAGTTTGTTTCATCAAAATTATTTTCTTTCAATACCTTTCACATACCACCTTCACTGTCATACCATCTTTTAAAGCTAAAATTTAAAATTCTTGTTAAGATTCCAAAGCATACGCCATAATTGAAATGACAGGCCACCTCTGCGGCTTGATTCATAGTTCTTTCGCATAACCAATTTGATGGCCAGCGAGGAATAATCTCATTCGGAAGCTTTGCAAAGGCCGAGGCAGAGTCTTCAAGAACTTCGAAGGAGTAAAAATGAAGTGAGGCAACTAATGGTAAAGTCGGGCAACGAAGTTGTGTGCAAATGAAGCTGGTTGTAATCTTCATCGTCGGGCTGCTGTTAGAAAATTGAGAAAATGCTACTCTCTCTCTCTCTCTCTTTCTTTCTTTCTTTCTTTCTTCTTCTTCTTCTTCTTCTTTTTTTTTTTTCTTTTCTTTTTTTTCTGTCTCTGTAATCGGGGATTTCATCCCCTAACTTCAATAAAATGATTTTCATTTTTGCACATCAATAGCGTGACTGGCACATCACTTTGAGCTTGAAAACAATTTGTTTGATTGAATTTGAGAATGATTAAATTTTAAACTCTGAATTAAACACTGATTCCATACTGACCAGAATCAAAGAATGACTTAACAAAAGAAAAACAAAGCAAAATGATTCAAATACACTTATATACATTGACTGGTATGAAAGGAACTAAAAAACGTGACTCTAAAACATAACCATTGAGCCTACGCGATTCTATAGTTTGTCATTATGGGTTGAAATCGAATTGGTGGGCCGATCAAAAAGTTGGCTAACGAACTGATGAACTGACCAAAAAGTTATCGTGCCAACTGAAAGATGAAGCAACATGCCTAGAATCAAACTTCGCTGGATGAATAGTAACTTCTGGCGGTGAATAGTTGACTCGAGCAAGGAGAAGACAGAAACTCTGACTCGATTATGCCCCTAGTTCATTGTCTTGACTTTTTCTCTTGATTTTTTGTAAAATTTTTTTGATCAACATGAGAGTTAGATTAGTAGACTTGTTCCATTTTCTATCTTGAAATCATATGAGCCAAATTATGAGCACTGAAAATTTTCTCTTTTTGGTCCAAAGAATGGTCTGAGTTTTGCAAAAATTGAATAATTTTTGAGAAAATCAATGAACTTCATTAAACGTCCTCAAAATCTAGTTTCGCAAATGACCGCTACTCGATCAACATGAAATCAACCCTTGAGATGTACAATAGAATTTGTCTTGCGACTAAACCAGTCATGAAGGAGAAATAGGACAACTGAATCAAATGGAGACGAGCCAATCAAATACGGATAGCCAAGTCGAATAAAGACACACCAATCAAACATGGACGAGATGAGTGAATTGAAAAATGATTAGGGCCAAACTTCAAGATGAAACTACCTACGTATCCTAAAGATAGCAATCAGGCCATACGTAGTTCCGGCTAAGGTTCACTTGGGTATTGACACTCTCCTTTTGTGTTTTAACTTTTGCCAAAGCCGTCCTTTCGGGTTTCCACCTTGCGAGCTTTTCATTTTTCTATTTTTTTAGGTCATTTTTTAATTTTTTTTTTTGCTCTAACTTTTGCCAGGGTCGCCCTTTCGGATTTTCGGCCCAGTGAGCCTCTCAAGGGTGGTACTCTCATTTTAGCTTGTCCATGTTGATTGGTTTTGAGATCTCTAGGCCATCTAAATCTATAAGAATAACTGCTACACTTGACCAAATAGACACGATGATGTAGGGACTAGGCTAATTGGGTCTGAATTTGCCCCTAGTGTAGTAGATAGGAACTTGATTGTCTGTCAATAATAAAACTCATTCTCTCATATTTCGGGATTGGACTTCTTTTTCGGTCTTCATCAGCTAGAGAAACGATCCAATTTGGATCTTTGTCACATTCGACCTTATTGCCCCTAATTCAAGGGTTGCTTCCAATCTGAATTACTTCCGACCTTATTGCTCCTAGGTCTTCTTTGTCATTTTCTTTTGAGTCTGTTATCATTGCTGAGTCGTAGTTTCTTTTCAATAAAAGTGCCATAGATTCTGCTTACTTCTCTATCCCTTTAATTCATTGCATTGACCAAAAATTACAAAAAAAAATTCCAAAACTTTGATAAAAATGAAGAGGAAGAAATTCCTCGGGATTTGCAAATTTTGATTGACTAAAAAGAAGAGAGGTGTGCTAAGCCCTTGATGAACAAGATCATTTTTGTTAATATGGATATGGAGAAGGATTTTGGCTTGGTCCAAATTGGTTCTATATTGTCTTCGTAAGAGCATGAGCTATTGGCTTTACTGTTGATGAGATCTTGAATCTCATGGCGTAAGTGAAAACAACGATTAGTCTCATGACGATGTTGTTGGTGAAAGGCACAGTATTTATTGGGGTCATGTCTGGCTGGTAGAATATCAGAGAGAGGTCGGGGATCAAGGAGCTTGAGGTGCCCCTTTTCTACGAGGATTTCCATAGCACGAGTTAGAGACATGTAGAGTGGATAAAAGGGTTTATTTGGGGGTCGGGTTGACTTGATTGTTTGTGGGCTAGTATTGCCAAAGGGATTGGCAATGATGGTAGTGGTAGCAACGATTGTGTTGATTTTGAGGAGTTGGCATTAACAGGTGGATGTGGATTGAGATGAGTCACCAGAGGTGGTCGGACAGTGGACATCCTAGATTGGTGTTGTAATTTAGCAAGCGCATCACTGTAAGTGGCAACCGTATTGGCAATAGCATCTATATTTCTTTGGACGGATAAAAACATGTTTGCTATATTCTCTGGAATTTGAGCTATCACCAATTCTAAGGAGTTGATTAAGGATGATTTAGTTGGCGAAGGAAGGGTACTTTGAACAGTCTACCAGTGCGAGTCTTCTAGAACTTGGGGGATAATAGACCATTCTGAAGCTATAACGCTACAACCACCTTGCAAAAATAAAAATAGGACCTCTAATCAGAATTATGGCAGCACTTCGGTCTAATTCACATAACTGACCACTGTATACATCACCGAAAAACTAAACTCAACCTCACAAACTGAAATGCCTAAACCACTCATTCAAATTTGAGAACCCCTGTATAGATCTAATATATTGCACATAATACATAGCAAGAAAGAGAACAAACATCCCTATGGGGGGTAGGGGTACCCTGTCCTACCTTTTGAAATGATCTAGAGTTCACTATTTAAACAAGCGAAATCATACATCATAGAAATGTGAGAACATCCTGTCTTAATTTTGAAAGGTACTATAGCTCACTATATGTACAAGGTTGGCTCTACTCTAGGGGTTGAAGTCAAGGTGACGTTACCAAAGAGTCATTTGGGTCATAACCAATAAAGATTCCAGGAAATCAGAAGAGTTGATATAGCCTCTCTTTGAAGTCTGAAGACCTTAGAGATCTCAAAAGGTTACAATACAAGGCCTCTAAAGTATCATAAAAATAGGTGTAGTGTCACAAAAAGTATGCATGTGGGCACCACAGGGACTTTAAGTGCACAAATACATGCAATGCTATAAACATATAATTGAAAAAAAAAAGCCATATCATGGATTTCGAGTCAAGGTTTCATAAAATCCCCGGCAGAGTCATCGAAAACTGTAACAAGCCCGAGAAGTACCTGCGTGCGTTAAACAATTCAGACCTATTGTCTCTTTGATTTAGTCTCACGAGTGCAATATGAAACATAGATGAGATTCCACATTTAGCAAATTTTAGAAAATCCATTTTATTGCAAAAAACATTTTGCCAAAAATGGACTGCGTCATCCGATCTCAGAGTCGCCACCTAATATTTTGGGAAATTAGGAAACCCATGACTCGTTCCAAGGCCATTGTTCGTCATAACCAAAGTTGTCTCGGTTCGGAACTTTAGGTATGAGAGGGGAAGGTCATTAATTGAGCACCTTCACTCACCCTATCAAAAGATTGGCCTTTACTAAAACATTATATGAATTTTATTTACTTTATATGTTCATATTCCGATTATTTAATAAATCCTAAAAAAATTATTATGTGAAGCATACAAGTATAGACTATGTCACCCACTTTGGAATAATTTGATTTCATGTTGTTTTGAAAGAATTTTGGAGATGTAAAACCCAAATAAATTGAGTTTACAAATATGAAAATCAACACTATTCCAAATTAAGCGACACAACCTCCATCCACTGGCATTCATACAGTTATATCAAATAAGCAAGTAGCCACATTGTAGGATGCTTTAACTAAATAAGAAAAAACACACACAAACGAGATGTTAAAGCATAAAAACTTACATATTTACCGACATCCCTCGAACAGTTACAAAACAAAATTAGTAAAATATGCATGATCCTATATACAAAATCCTAATGCAATGCATACACACAAAATCCTACTACAATACATACACAAAAATGCTTCTAAAGATCCGGCTTCTAAAACATGACATGTTGCAAAACATGCGATAGCGTACAAAATCATGTAATAATCAATTAAAACACAAAGATGCAAATTTAGCTGGATCTAGGCATAAATCATGTATGTAAAAACATGAATATGCACGGCATGTAAGAATATACATATGCACAGTTAGGAAAAGCGTTTAAAGAATAGGATAGATAAGAAGTGGGGATGGGAAATTATTACAACACTTTAAATATTACAAATCCGAGGGAGATGAATGAATATTACAACACAATATAAAAAATCCTTACAAACCCTCAAAATAAAAAGAAAAGCAGAAACTGCATAGGCCTTAGAGATCATCCACCGAAAATTTGTTTGCTGCTCTATTTCGCCTTCAGAAAATCATTTGGGAATTCCTGTTTTTCATGTAGCAAAACCAAAACAAGGCAAACAAAACCTTTCCAAGAGAAATGATATAACATATACCAAAATTATCAATTGAAAAATCTAACAAATATTCACAAATTATCTCATTTGTTTGTGGCCAAAATTAAAGCTTAATTCAACAATCTTTAAAAAAAAAAAAAAAAATCATTCAGAATTTCACAATTCTAACTTCACAGTTGTGTCCAAAATGGTCCTTTTAGCTAGGAATAACTTCGCCTCATTTCTGGGGGCCTTACTAAAAATTCTCTCAAAAAGTCGGGCCATACCACAATTATTTGAAAATTTTGGGCCATAGTGCAATTTTCAGAATTAATGAGATATTCCGTTAACACCAAGGAATATTATGTGAAAAAAGGAATATTTCGTTTGCTGATGTCAGCGGTGTGTCATGCTGACATCATCATTCACAAATAGTAATATATAAAAAAATGAAACAAGAAGACAAATATATTGCTATGGGGTTTTGAACCCATGACCAAAGCCCCAACACCCAACATCTTAATCACTGAGCCAAGCCAAACCAAATGAAATATTTTTTTGTAGATAATATTTAAACAGTAATACTAGCAAGAAATAACACCCAAGTAGATGCTTTAGACAACTTTCATGCTTCTTTTTATTTTATTTTCTTTTATGATAAATATAATTGTGGTTTCACCCACCATACCAAAAGATATATATATATATATATATATATATATATATAATATAATTAGTAGAGTGTAACAACCCTCATACTGTTTACCGATAAATTGCTGAATTACGTACTGATTTCTGCTAAACTGGACTGCTTATGACTGATAATTGAACTAACTGAAGTACTGAACGGACTGATTGAAAACTGGAACTGAATTGACTGAGCATATCTATTGTATTGCATTCTATCTGTTTGATTCTATGATTTATCTGTTTGTGTTTTATGTTTAAACTGTAAATTGAAGGCCTTATCGGTGGCCGAAGTAGAAACCGTTTAGTATTTCATGAACAGTAGAATTTATCTGATTTTATGGTATATTTATTTAAAATGTGATTAGGTGTGACTAAATTAGATCAAATGGATTAAATTACTTGAATTGGTGTAAGTTGCCTTATTTACGGAATTGCCACTGAGTGGGCCTTTGTTTAATCTTATTATTTGAGCCTTATACACTTAATCAAAACATTCCCTTCAGCCTATTTTGAGTACTCAACCGACTTTAGAGTGAGAGGGAAGGAAGAGAATTGATTTTCATCATATTTTGCTTGATTGTGCTTGAAACTTAAGAGGATTGAAGTGTTGACTCCATTATTGATCTCCTAGGCTCTCAATTGAAGACTTAGGTATGTATATCAACCACTCATTGTTGCATTTAAGGTTGGTTCTTGCTAGATTCATGGCAAATTATAGAGCTAAGACATAAATTGGTTCAATAGTGTTGTATTATGACTAAATTCTTGCATGCATGTGGGTATTGTTGAGTTTTGAGATGAATTCATGGTGGAATTGTACATGCATGCTCATGTTTAAGTTTAAGTCCATGATTTCAACTTGTTTTTGGTATGAATGGCTCACTAGAACATCAAATTGGAGTTTTGAAATGGTTTAATTTCATACATGTTGCATGTTCTTCATATTCTTGAAATGGGTTTAAAAATGGTTTTAATTGACTCACCTTTGGGGCTTGAATTCATAAATTGAGCTTTGAGACTTGTTATACATTGAATTTAGATATGTTTTCCAGAATTTGGGCCCAAGAGGTCGAGTTTGGAGTGATAGAATGCTTGGTTCGAACTTGGGAGACAAATCTGGAAATTCCAGATTTGGCTTCCTCGCTCGAGCGAGCACCTTTGTCCAGGGCTCCGCTCGAGCGAGCATTGCGCGGCCATCGCGCGTAAAATTGCAACATCCAGTACTTTTACTGTTTCATCAGACCGCTCGAGCTAAGGATTTCTCGCTCGAGCGAAGCCTTTGATTTTGAAAGCTCGCTCGAGCGAAGGAAGGCTCGCTCGAGCGAGGCTCCTATTTTCAGCAAATTTTGCAAAATATTTTCTAAGTGTATTTTTGCATCCTCATCCCATTCTAGGCATTCTTAGGCCTAGTTTAAGGCATCTTAATGAGGATATAGATGTAGAACACACCCAAGCAAATTAGGGATTAAGTTATGATATTTCCCAACTGTGTAGCTTAGTGTGTGTTCAACCTGTGAACTGTGTAGGGTTGGCGACTGGGGAGACACGCTCTAGCATACTGTAGCCCAAACTCTGTGAGTAACAATTGTGTAAAGATATGTTCAAAATGACTACCTTTTGAATACTGAACTGAACTGTTTACTGAACTGAAATTGATTACTGAATGAATGTATGTCCTTTATTTCTGAACTGTACTGTGGCATCCTTAGCACCTACTGTTTACTGTTACTGTTACAGAGATCTCTGTCGGTTCCCTCGTGGAACCACTACTGTTTACTGACTGATGGCCATCATTACTGTTCGGTCTTTAAGACCTACTGTTTACTGCTAAGCTAATGGGTGTACCACATATGACTGAATAACTGTTCTGACTGAAAGACTGAAATATTGTTTAATGAACTGTTTTCATTACTGTAAGGACATTTCATTCTTAACCACTTTACGCATTATGTTATTCACTGGGCTTTAGCTCACTGCTCATATATATATGTAGATGTACAGGCACCGGATCAAAGCTAGAGGCGTCAGGGTTACTCCAGTTTTGTCAAGCCAGCCTATGTGTCTCACCGCGAGGTTCCGAGCCTGCTATGCTAAGGCTTAGGGGTGTTTTAGCATTCCCCCTTCTGTACTGTCTCACTGTTTTGTATAGACTGTTATCTGCCTTACTGTACTGTTACCAAGGGATTAGGTCCCTGCACTGAGTGACTGTAAATATTGGTATAGACTGTACTGTTTGACTGCATGAATGTATGAAAAATCTTTTTGGCATACAGACTGTCACAGCTCATTGGACATTATTTACTTACTGTATTGGCTTCCGCCAGGCCCTGTACTCTGTTCTTCTGTATTACTGTTAAGCAGGCCTTCGGTAATCTAGGATTATTGGCCGGTTACGGTGCTAAACCCATAGGGCCGAGTTTGGGTCGTGACATAGAGAAATTTCATGAATCAACCATTTTTAGCAACCCAAGTATCACATATTTAAAACAAGAGAAATAAAAAGAAAATAAATGAGAAAATTGTGAAATTTCACCTTTGGAGGAAAGGGAGAATTTTCTGATTATCAAACTTTCTTCTTTACACCCTTACGGTTATGGCGTATGCTTTGGAATCTCAGCAAGAAATTTTAAATTTTAGCTTTAAAAGATGGTATGACAGTTAAGGTGGTATGTGAAAGGTATTGGAAGAAAACAATTTTGATGAAACAAACTCTCTCTATTTTTAAACAATTCTCATTTCCTCTCTCGTTTTATTCCTCTTTTGAGCCTCTCTCTCTTCTTCTGAAGTCTTATACCATTTATAGTCATATAAAGTAAAAGCAAAAAATAAAAGATAAACAAAATAGCCGACACCCATCATCAAAGAAACATATTTATATATATTAGGTATGTATGATTAAATCAAGTGTGAATCAGCTGCGCACTTTGTCCCTTTCTTTATTCATATAATAATAATATTATATATATATATATATATATATATATGCATGATTGAATTAGGTACGGTTACGCTGCGTACTTCTTTTTTTTCTTTTATTATTATTATTATTATTATTAAATAAAATACCAAAAATATGTATAAACACGATATAAAATAATTTAGCCAAAACGGTTGAAGATTAGGATTAAAGCTTAAATCTGACTTTTCTGCTTATAAATTCATAATATAGCATGTTTCAATTTTCATTATCGGATGTTCAAAAGAAAGCACCCAAGTCTTAGGGCCAGTCAAAATGGGGTTTCTACAGGATCAGATTCAGAGAAATGTATAATTTTAGAGAGAGAACGCTAGATCGAAAGAGATGGTCTAGTAAAGTAAAAAAATTGAACATATAAGTTAAAAAAAATTTAAACAGATACCCCCTCTCTCTCTCTCTATAAATATGTGTGTACGTATATGAGAATTTGAACAGATAGAATAAAAAACTGAATAGATATGTTAAAATAATTTGGATAGTTAGGTTCAAAAAATTCAACAGATAAAATAAAAATTTGAATAGATAGATTAAAAATATTAAAATAATTTTGAAAGATAAATAAAAATTTGAATAGATAGGCTAAAAATAAAATTTTCAATAGATAGGTGGTATTTATAGACCAAAATTTGTTAATAGACTTTTGATCAACAAATGTTCTTATGTCCCCAATAAAACCACCTTTGTTCTTAATGGCTTATAGGGGTGAGAATATTGATTTATGAAGAATTATCCCTAGAAAAAAGTATAATTTCTGATTAATCTTCTATATACAACAATAAAATTACTTGAATTATTAATTAAAATGTATTTCTAATATTATTAAAATTGTTAATTAATTTGATAATTTATTAATAAAATGAGTCATTTGTTATGTAATTAAAAATTTGAAAAGGCAAGATATAATTTTTAAAGTAAAACTATAAAAGTTATTTTAAACAATCAATAAATAAATGGGATAAATGGGAAATACTATGATACACACCCTTTAGAGGGTATGTATATGTATCTTATAATTAAAGAAGAAAATGACATAATTTTATACTTTTTGAATTATAACTAAATACACATGAGACATAACGAAAGATCTTATGAGCTATAACTAAAAAGGGTGTTTAGGATAATCTAAATAAATATATTTTTTGATTTTTTATGAAAAGATGTGCAAAAAAGTAGAGAGGTGATATGATCCAAAAAAGATAAGAAGATACATAAAAGGAAACCCATGGATATGTTTGTTTAAATTTTAGTATATATTTGACTATAACCTGATAAACAATTATGTTTTGTAAGTACCACCACGGGACTCCCACGCCTTGGGGGACTTAAATAATCACTGGTTTCTGTTTGACCACTTTGTGGTCCTCTGTTTGTCATGGATCCATTGACCTCTGTTCTGACTGTCACTTCTGTGACCTCTGCTCTATTCTGTTTTATACCGTGGTTATGATAATTTATTTACATAATTTTTGTATTTTGCCACTTTAAATAAATTGTCATTTTAAATTAAAATATGCAAATATTTTAGCTTAACTAATTATCCATGGTTATTTTGTATTCCCTACACTCTTGGCATAATATTTCTCACTCTGCTGTGTGTTTATAGCTGTTACATTTTCAAGTGACGAGATGTAAGGGAAACCCATAACCCCACAAAATGGAACCTGCACATGGATTGATGTTGAATTACTATTTTATCTTTCTTTTTTTTATATTTTTGCTCCCTTTTGTTTCTATTCGGGGCTGGTCACTGAATAATAAAATAATAAAAGCTCTAGAAATATATTTCATCTTTCTTAAATAGTAGCATGAAGTAAAATTTCTGTTTAATTATTTTTATCTTCACTTGCGCAGCCTAAGTTGTTTCGAATAAAAATAAGTTAGTAAGTTGTGATTCCAACCTTAAGCCCTGGGGTTGGGTCGTGACAATATTAGTCCCTTATTCCATTTTTTATTGTCTCAAAATATTAGTCCCTCTTCAAAAATCAAGTACAAAAATAATATAAATTTTCTATTTTGCCCTTCTTTTAAATTAATAAACAATATAAAAAGTACAATTATAACATTGATATTCCCAAAAAATGTACTATTAAAAGGGTAATTTTGAAAAATTAACTCTTTTAAAATGTAATAATTATACTATTAAAAAAAAGTTAGATTCCCCAAAAAGAACCATTATTTTGAAATAGAGAGAGTAATATATTATACATATATTACATATATATATATATATATATATATAATATTATTGTTATTTATTTATTATTATATTTACAATCAAGTAGAGGTCCGATAAAAAAATACTCTTTCACTCCTAATCCAAACCCAATCAAGTTTTTTTTTAAAAGAAAAATTTAATCTAACCCTATCCTAATCATTTCCAAAGTCATCCTATTACGATGGAAAAAGTCGAGAACCTGCGAATTGCGACATTTTGTCATCCTTGTTATAACCGACCCTCAGTCAATAGTCGGTGGTCTTGAGATGGAAGAGTCCGTGTACAGGGTGGCGTGACAAAGCTGTAATTTGCTACCGTTTAGTTAGGTCGGGCATCAATATCGTATCCTACTTGCAATATATATATATGTGAGCTGCAATCGTTGACTTTTTCAGTTGTCGAAGTACACGCCACGTAAAAAGACCTTTTGTTTTCATTTCAATAAAAAATGACTTCATCAAAATAAAAATTAATTAAAATTTATACTTTTCTCCTTTATTCTTTTATTATTATTTTTATTTCAATCCTTAAATTTTGATTTTTATACTTTGATCATTCACATTTTAAATTTTTCTCAATTTACTCTTAAAACTAATTTTATTTATAATTAGACAAAAATATACTATGTTGGCTATCACATGATATATATAAAATATATATATATATATATATATATATTTGAGTTTAAGTTTGGGTTAGAAATGTAAGTTAACTATCATAAATTATATTTCATATCATGTGGTTGTCAATGTAGCATTTTTTTGTTTAATTTTAAACAAAAATGAATTTTAAGAGTAAATTGGAAAAAAAAATTAAAACGTGAAAGATCAAAGTGGAAAAAAAATTTAAAGACCAAAGGCCAAAGTGTAATTTACTATAAATTACAATGATTTCTCTTGAAGTTTAAAAAAAATTCAGTCGATCTAACAATTTTGACATAATTATATTAGGATTTTTTATATTTTAATTTATGTAATATTTTAATTTTTTTATCAATAATTTATTAGTCCTATGAATGAAAAGATAGTAATGTCATCCTTCTTAAACTGAATTGTAAATTTTTATTATTTTTTCTTATGTCTTTGCACTGTCAATATTAGTTTTTGTTCTTTTAACCTCGAGAAATCAGTGTAATTATATTAAAATTATAAAATTTATTTTATTTTTCTCAAATCTTATGAGAGGTCAGTGTAATTTATCCAAAAAAAAAAAAATCTTAAAAAAACAAATTGCAAAGTAGGTAGGCATATAGATCTTGTTTGCCAACACTTAAAATGCTTATATTTTAGCTTTTAAAAAGCTAATTTGAAATTTTTAAACAAATTCAGTCTTGAAAGATATTTTTTTGGAGTTAATTTTGAATTTTTTAAACTAAAAAAATTAGTTAAGTTAAAAACTTAAGAGAAAGAACTAAAATATCTTTTTTTAGGAAAAAGTAGGCACAGATCCCCCTTCACCTTGTATGTAGCACGTGAAGGACTATGAGAAAATTTGTAAAAGGTAAGGTCCTTTATGTGTTTTGAAGTTAATTATTTAGGTCATTTTTGCGCGCGTTTTTTCTTTTCTTTTTTTTTTTTTCGTTTTTTTTTTTGCCCTTCATTATTTGGGCAGATAATCGGAAGAATGTCTAAGGCTTCGTTTGGGAAGCCATGGTTTGGGCTTTTTTGGCTATTTTAGTCACAAAAAATAAAATAGGTTATTTTAGTCATAACAAACAAAACATCATATCTAACCCATAATCATTACATTCTTCTCTCACAAAAAAACTCAAAAAAGCCAAAAAGCCAAAAAGTCCTTTCCAAACCAAACTTTTAAGCTCAGGCTAAAATAGCTAAAAAAGCTAAAAAACCAACCCACTTCCCAAACGGAGGCTAAGGAAACATCTAAGTAGTCGTTTGAGAGGTCATCCAGATAGTTGTCCAGTATTAGAAGAAAATATGAAAGAATCAGTTACTCACCTAAACCAATAAATTGCACAAAGCTTTCAAGATCCCGACCACCATGTTTTCGAACAAAAACAACATAGCATTGAATTTAAAGCTCATCAGATTTATCAAAACATGTCTAACAAATAAATGAATCAGAATTTATTTTTCCTAAGATCATAGAAGCTTGCTACATAGACTCAAACATTGCAATCAAACACTCAAGTTTTTCAGAATTGTTTAGAGAAATTTTAGAATTTTTAATTTTTGAGAGAAATTTTAAAATTTTCACTCAAAGAAATTTCAGAATTGCTTATTTTCCCACAAAGAAATTTCACTAACTGAAGATAGCTAACTCAATGAAATTTTGTTAATTTTTTTTTCTTCTAGAATTTCATATTCATCATAAATATTGTTTGATAGATCTCGATGAAAGCATTCTAAAAATATATATTTGATTGAAAATGGATATCTAAATCAAAAGTTACAGGATTTTTAAGTTTTAAAATTTTTCAAAAAGTGAAAGACGTTGAATGTTGAAACAATGTACAAATGTTAGCAGTGGAATTCAATAAATAAAAGTATTTTCGTTCAAAAATTGCTTCTGTAATTCCCAAGAACCTTAGCTACGATTATAATATTTATTATTGTTTATCTTATAAAATCCTAATATGAAGGACTTCAAAATAAAAATACTTTTTTTTTTTTTACCTCCAAATGTGCAAATGCTAAATCATGCCATTTAAAACTTCAAATTAAATAACATATAAATAAGTGAAAATAAACCGCCATAACCTTTAATTAGTTGATCACATATATCCTATTTAAATCTATTTAATAATATTAATCATTGCGAATGATCAAAAACAAATCTTGAATAGTCAAATAAAACAAAATCAAACCTGGCAAGTGAGATTAATTACATGACTATTTTTTATCATTTTATTTATCAAAAGTTATATACTCAATTAATTTATTAATCTTTTAAAAAATATATATACAAATTATTGTCTTTCATGACCAAATCTAATCACAATTCATAACTATATTGGAGTTGATCAAAACAATTAAAGTAGGATGATCAGAATTCAAATAAAAGTTTATTACCTCAATTAATTTAAAAAAATAGGAAAAGATTGTCTCTAATCCTTTATGGTTTCTAGATTAGAAACTTGGATTATTCCCTCTCAATCTTTTCTTCTGTACACTAAAAATACCTTTTTGGTATGTGGAAAAATTACAAAAAATAAAAATAAAAATAGAAAATTGAGAAAAAAAAATACAAAAATAAAGAAAAATTACAATATGGGTGAAAAGTTCAAAATTTATTGCAAAAACATAGACCCGTAGGGCTGGTTTGGCAACTCCAATATAATCCAAAAAGTTAAAAAGTTATACAAAAAGCAAAAAAGGCATTACTATTCACAAATAAAAAATATTGAAAAAATATTTTATATATGTTTTTATAATACAAATCGACTGAGCAACGTGACAGACGTACTTGTGATTGAGACTAGGCCATTATACACTTTGTTTGGGGGCAAAAAAATATTCCAGGCATCTAGTTACAAACTTTGATGGTAATATTGGGCCTTTGGGGGCCCACTAAGAGTTCCGTTTTGATAATCCGAATTGTTAATATGTAAAACTCGTCGAGTAATATATACCTGTAAAAATTCACATTGATCGGATATCGTTAACTATATGATCAAATCAATTTTGTATAAACAAAACAGATTGTGTGATAGTTAACTATTGAAACAAAACTAATCTGATCATATAGCCATCGATATCCGATCAACGTGATTTTTTACAGACATATAATACTCGACGAGTTTTACACATTAACGATTTCGATTAGTAAAACGGGACCCGTGGTGGGCTCCCATAGGCCGAACAGCACCATCCAATTTATGCCGGAAAAGGAGAGAATCAATCTCCTACACTATACCCTTTGCCGCGCTGGCCCATGCGTGTACTACCGTACAGGCTATTCCATCTATAACTTCCCCTATACACTTATTTATACAATTTTTTAATACACATTTTTTCATAAAGTGTTAAAAAGTTAATCCAAACATACATATTTTTTCTCTCAACTTTTTAGTCCAAAAAAATAAAAAGTATACTTATTTAGGACACTCCAAAAAATTCACTATAATATGCTCTCAAACTTCATAAGTTATGAGTTCAAAATCCATGTGGGGGCGTTGAAGGATAACCCCATTTCCATTTCCCTTAGATTTAGAATAGTGTAGGTTCTAATGAGTAAAATAATAATAATAATAATAATTAAAATATATATATACATATGCAAAAACATAAACTGAATTTTTCATTTTATTTTTGTCCATCCCTGTATTCCTTTCTATCTCCCTTCTCTTCCTCTTCATTTCATCTACCCCATTATTAGCCACTCCTCCGCACCTCTTTTGTTGCCCAATTCCCTTCTTATCATTTCTCACAACCTTCTTACCTCTCGTTATCTCTAGCTTCTTCTGTCTACCTAACCTACTTTTGAGGGTGTTGGTAACTGGTTTTTGTAGAGACTTGTTTTTGGGAACTAACGATTATAGTTAGTTTTTTAGTTTTTTTATAAAAATATGTATAAAAAAATAAAAAGAATAATTGATTTTTTGTTAGTGATTTTTTTGACTATTTTAGTATGTTCCCAAACTTAAAAGATAATAATGTATTTGAAAAGTTGCTAAAAAAATAATTTTTTGTGAGTGAAAAATTAATATAACATTTGATTTTTTTAATTGACAACAAACAAACTTTTTGACTTTTTTAATAAAAAAAAAAAAAAATCTACTTATTTAGTGCATCTCACATCCATTTTTGCCCATCGTATCCCTAACCTTTTTTGTCTGCAAGAGAGGTACAAGAGAAGAGGGGTGGCCAGCGATAGAGTCCTGGAAGAGAAAAAGGCAGGGAAAGAATAGAGATAAAAATGTAACAAAAACAAGATCTCCATTTGTAATTAATTAAACTTCTTACTCCTATTGTAATTACATTTAAATTCCCTATACATTTTGCAATTCAGCTTTTCATTTTATATAATATTCCTCATTAATTTTAAACTTCCTTTCTGTGACCACACGTCGCATCCCTAGCCCTTTCTATCGACAAGAGAGGATGTGAGGGGGGTGACCGACCAGCGACGAAATCGTGAAAGAGAAAAAAGTCGAGAGAGAGAGAGAGGGTAGAGATAAAAATGTAATAAAACAAGATCTTCATTTGTAATTAATTCTAAACTTCTTACACTTACCGTAATTAATTTCTTACCAAATAAGTCATGTTTGGGAAATTTTATTTCCACACACATACTTACCTCTATGTACATATTTGATGATTTATTTTTTTTATTATAATTTTGTTCTAAAATAAAATTATTAAAGTGTCCTTATCTTCTTTACCAAAACCCTAATTTCTTTAAGTCATGCTAAAATCATTCCTGCTCCAATGTGAGTCATGCTAAAATCAAAGTAAAATCTGTGAAAAATTCAGTTGCATGTATTAACAACTGTTGAATAATCTTGATCGAAAATAAAACTAGAAAGTGCACAATAACAAACATCAAGTACGCCCGATTATTTCCAAGCTTTCAATCCAAATATGGAGAACTTGGAGAATCCACATTGTTTACCACCAGAAAAGAATCATTGGAAGAGACCCCACAGAAAACTAATCAAAAAGAACTTCATGAACCCATGAACCTGCTTCCTACAAAAGGATTGTTACTAACCGCCCACATCTACTAGGGTTTCAAAAGGGATATTTTTGGTAAAAAGAGTTATGCATTGAGTAAAACTACAAAATTCAAAATTAATTGGTGTGTATATTAAGAGAGGATGTGAAGTAAGATATTTTTGTATGTGAAAATAGAATTATCCGTCATGTTTTGTTTTTAAGATTACTAATGAGTCCTTAAGTTCTATTTGTGTCTTATCTCAATTTTACCATTTCTATTTGACATGAACAACAATTTTATAAATAATTTTAACCTGATTAAAATTTAAAATTTTAATTGTAAAAATTATTAATCTTATACTTATTATTTTGCTTATGAAAAATAATTTAATTCAAACAATTAGAAATAATTTAATTATAAAATTTCTGATAAATTAAAATTATTTCATATTTTAATCAAAAAGATAAAATGAAAATAAATTATGCTATTATGAACAATTGAATTTTTTTACGTATAATAATTTATTAAAAAAGATTTATTTGTTAATATTGAAATTTGATATAACTTAATAATAATTTTCAAAACAAATGGATGTTTTAGGAAGATAGTTAAAAGTTGACTTTTTCACTTTTTTTTTTTTATTTTTTTGAAAAAATATGTAAAAAATGTAAGAGATGATGTGATTTAAATGAATTAAAAATTGAAAAGTGACTTTTAACGTACTTCTTAAAAGAGGCTAAAATAGAACTTTTTGATAAATTTTTTATTGTGATTTATGATTTTTTTAATACAATATCATAATTTTTATAATTAAAAAATATTAGTTTATTTAGACTAAAAATATTTCCATATTAAATGAGAGGTAAAATTGAGATAACATCCATTATTATGCATCAATAATTTTTTAAAAAGCCTCCATTTGGGAAGTTGGTTTTGAGGCTTTTTTTTTTTGGCTAAAATAGTCACAAAAAATAAAATAGGCTTTTTAGTCCAATAAAACAAAATATCACATCTAACCCATAATCATTACATTCTTTCTCTTACAAAAAAAAGTCAAAAAAGTCAAAAACTCTTTCCAAACCAAGCTTTGAATCCCATGCTAAAATTGTCAAAAAAGTTAAAAAATCAAAAAGCCAACTCACTTCCCAAACGAAGACAAAATATGTTATAAAAAATAAGATTTAGTTGTCCATATTGAAACTATCATAGTAATCTTCGGTCTTGTTTGACAATTTTTAATTTTAGTCAAAAAATTAAAAAAGCATTATAAATTATCACACAATTCTCTATTTTTTTTTATAAAAAAAATTAAAAAATTATTAAAATAGCATACCCAAACGAAATAATAAAATAGGATTTGTTGGTTTTTTTTCTTTTTAATTCCAAAAGTCAAATCACCAAATATTTTAACTGATTAATTCAATTCATATCCATATCTTCCTTCAGGTGCTACAACATAAACACAAGACAATACGTCTCATACACCTTGTCCCTCTCAAAACCTTTTTCATGTCCTTCCTATCTGTGACCGCCATGGAAGAAGAACACAACAACCAAAAACAAGTTCCTATTTCATTAGAAAACCTCCATTTACAAGACCAATCACAACGACAAAAGGAGTATCAGAACACAATTACCGAGTCGATTCCGAACCTAAAAGAGGTCGAAGAAATCATAGGCTACAATTTCAAAGATCAGAGCTTGTTACGACAAGCCTTCACGGACGGTTCATTCCAAGAGAAGTGTTCTTCATCTTCGTCGTCGTCGTACGAGAGACTCGAGTACATCGGTGATTCGGTTTTGAATCTTCTGATCGCGAAACAGGACTATTTCTCGTACCCAGATTTGCTGCCCGGGAAGCTGACTCGGCTCCGAGCCGCCAATGTTGACACGGAGAAGCTCGCACGTGTGGCTGTCAAGCTTAATTTGCATAGGTATTTGAGGCACAACAAACCTCTACTTGATGGACAAGTAAGTACTTTCAAAATCTTTTTTATTTTTTATTTTTTATTTATTTTGTTGCTTTAATTTCGTTGGTGGTGGGTATGTATGTGTGGAATTATTCTATATATAAAATTGTGATATTCAACTCGAAGATTAAAAAAAATAATAATAAATAAATATAATAAAATTGGTTAATTGTTAGGTGGAATGAGTTTAGTGGTTTGTATTGATAATGGGTTGTTAATAATTTGGAAATACCATTTTTTTTTTTTGGGGTGTAAAATTTTGAATTATATGAGATATTATATTATTATATATATGTAACAGAGGAAGGGCGAATTGAATAGGGTGGAGTATGGACAATGATCTCCTAAGCCTGTGTGTTTAGATCATGGGTTTGAGGGAAGGGGAAAAAAGAAAAGAGAAGAGCAAAGTGAAATAGAAACCAATTTTCTGTTGCTTTTTCCTTTCCCTTTCATGTGGGTGTTTGGGAAGTGGGATTTTATGTAGGTTTTTTTAGTTGTAGGATATTATTGAAGAAATTTTTTTTTGATGTTTGAGAAGATAGTTGGGTTTTTTTTGTGGTTGGATGTGATGTTTGTGAGAGAAAAAGTGAAATGATTATGGGGTTGGATGTGATATTTTGTTCGGATTTATTTTTTTTTTATTTTGCAAAAACTGTCTTTTAGTGAAAAGAATAAAAAAAAACCCAAAAAAAAATCTTGCCAAACATTCAAATCCAAGATTCAAACAGAGGCTAAGGTTGATCATAGTGTCCTAGCATAAAATGTAAGAAAATGTTTTGGTAATTTATTTTCTTTTTGGGGCGGTCAGATGCTGCAAAGAGCAGCAAATAGAGAGATACTAAAAAGGTAGTACTGGAGATGTGAAAATTACAGATAATAAGCTAGGAGAATAGGATTAGTTGTTGGGGGAAGAATTAGGCAAACGAGTCTTCCCTGTAGTCCCATTTTCCAAAAGCTTAGAATTAGCTGAAGCATACTCTGCAATTGGATTATTAGCCTTTAACAGTACCTCATATTTTTTAGGTTTCCAAAGTTCAAATACACCCACTGATTCCTCAGCATAAATATGATATAAAACTCAGAGGATGATTCTGGTCTTGACATTTTCTGAGATATGGAGATACCATCTCTTAACAACCATACATCAGTTCTAGTAACAAAGAACCTCAATATCTTTTTCGCTCAAGGACATCAAATGATTAAGTGCCCAACTGTATCTGGATCCTCTCCACATATAGGGCATAAGGGATCATTTTAAAATTTCCCTTTGAATAAAATATCAACGGTTCAAAAGAAAGGAAGGTGCCTTTGGACTCATGTTTAAGTTTCATATCATCTTCAAAACTTCTCAGTGAATCTGATAGGAAGAGCTGCTTCTCTGCTTCTCCTCCCCTCTATGTTGCATGCTTTAATTGTGGCACTTTAGTACGCACTCTTGACAGAATATACTCTGGAATTTGAATTCGGCCGTACTATTCTATCCCTTGAGGCTGACTGGCTGATAGGGATTGCTTGAATCTTGGCTGCTATTTGACTGTCAAAGACCTGGTTCAGCAGAGCATTGTTCCAAGAAACCCCTCCTGGATCAATGAGATCAGCAACTCTCTTAATAATGTACACATTTTGTGCCGAGTGGTGATGAGATGTGTTCAAATTCATTCAGCTCAATCAAACTCAGGGCCAGAAACTACTAATACTTCTTATAATTTTACATGAGCTTGAGTTTGTTGCATAGATTGGTGATTTTTTTTTCTGGTGCTTACGGGATTTCGGACAATGTATGATAAACTTGTGCAGATTCGAGAATTTATGGATGCAATTAAAGACTACCCTTTGCACTCCAGTGGTCTCATCGATGCTCCAAAAGTCCTCGCTGACATAGTTGAATCCACAATTGGGGCCATTTATATCGACAGCAATTCCTCAATGGATATTACATGGAAGGTGCTCCTTCCTACATGTTATCTCATCTTATAATAGTTTCTTTTTATGTTTGATTACCTTAGATATTACTGTTCTGTGTTATCGGAGGCCAGATCCTCCCTGTCATCTTGTCTCAAGCCACTCTCTACCACACGATGGGTCTCTCCAGCCTGATCATGTGGTGGAGAGGAGTCTTGGGACATGGGAACAAGAAATATCTGGACTGTGGATCCCTTGCCATGTTATAAGGAAAAATAATCTGGTTTACCCCAAGAACACGGGTCTAAGGCTTGTTAAGAATCCAATTTAATGTGATTATAGCCACTATAATGGTAGTTTCTTTTGCTGAACAACCATTGTTTCATTTCACATTTCCTTGCCTTGTGGGGCAACAACTGTAACTTGTGGTTAACATGTGGGGTTTTGACAATTTTCTTCTTGAAAGATACTCAGAAAGTGTAGTTGGCTCTCTAAAATATTAATTTGAGCAAATTGTCCCTAAAATACGTTCAAAAGTGCAACTGACCTCCTAAAATATCTGTTTAAGCAAGTTGCCCCTTGAAAAGATGTTCAAAAGTACAGTTCACACCCTAGAAGATCAATTAATTCAGGGTAGACAATGCTACAACTGAATTAAATTCATGGAACAATTTGCTTCAATTGATCTTTTAGGGGACCAATTGCACTTTTGAACATCTTCCAGGAAGCAATTTGTTCAAATTGATCATCTAGGGGGCCAATAGCACATTTGAGCATCTTTCATAGGGTTGTCAAAAACCCCAACATATGTCCACTATTCATGATGCTAAAAGATGTTAAGATCAAGCCGAAGTCTATTCTGGCTGTTGTCTAAATAAATAATTTCATTTGCTTTTGAATCCCCATCACCATTGTTATCCTCTGGACATTAATGCAGTTCTCTATCTCCCTTTCAGGTAGTCAAGAGTTTGTTGGAGCCAATAATCACACCAGCAACACTCCAAACACATCCTGTAACAAAGTTCTACGAACTTTGCCAAAAGCATGCATTTGAAGTGAGACTTGTAGATTTATGGAAGGAGACTGGGGCTATTGATGTTTTTGTGGACAGTGAGTTTGTTGCAACAGGTATTTACAGCTCCAAGAAGTTGATTGCGCTGAACAGAGCTGCCAATAATGCATACAATGAAATTGTGAGAAAGTTGAGTGCAGTAGACAACAACGATGACCAATAATAGCGAATTGGAATGTAGTTACTACGTATGAACACATAATTTTTATGCAATGACTTCGTATCATTTCAAGAATTAGAAAATAAAAGGACAAAATACAAAGCCGCATTTAACACGTGATTTGTTCTTTATTTAACATCTTTTTTTTTTACCTATTTTCATTCATCTGTAACGCATTTACATGTAACTACTTTGTTATGGTATCTCATTAAATTTAGGCCTCTTTTGGCAACATGGTAATAATCTGATTTTCAGATTATTACCAACCTCTTCTCTCACAGAAAAGCTGATTATAATCTGCTTATAATCAGCTTTTCACCAAAAATCAGATTATAACCATCTTCCCAAAACACCCCATAATGTTTAGTGGAAATTGTCGTGGAAATACTCAAGTTCTCTCTACTTTTTTTGGTCATAAATTTGTTTGCCGTTGACATGAAGCAAGTGAGAAATGGTGAATGATCAGGCGCATATCATATGCACGGTTCTCTTCTCATTTTTGTTGTGTGCATCTCTTTTGATTGAGCAAAGTCATGTATTCTTCTCTATAGGCCTCTGTTGGGATCTAAGCCTCTGCCTTGTTTTAGTTTCATGATCATAAGAGTATTCAGTTTATGAACCACGCCAATGCATATATATGTATTTATTTGGTTTGGTGAAACTAGCCTTCACATAGAAGGCAAAACTTAGCAATGACAAAACTAGAATTTAACAGAATTGAGAGCATTTGAACCTGCCATAAACACCGGTGATCCTCATCCCTTTTTAAATTGAGAGCATTTGAACCTGCCATAAAAACTAGCATTTAAGAGAAATTGTTTTTTCGCTTTAAGCCCTTTTTGACTCGGCCCCGATGCCTCATGAACAACAAATTTTAGACAAAATAGCACGAGAATTTTATAAACACCATATTTATCTGGTTCACTGCAACAGATTTTACTCCCCAAGTTGCTTGAAGATAACACTTAATTGTTTGCCATAACAGAATGAATGGATCTACATAATCTTCACTAATAGTGTAAATTCAATCTGATTCTGCTGATTTGCAGCTTCTATTTTTCAATCCTTTCTTTTCATGTGCTTTATCTTTTATAGGACAAAGCATGACCTAGCTATGATGTTTTTGTTCACTTTGTGTCATGTAACATTTCAACACAAATTTAACCATCCCGTTGGAGATGCTAAATCTCCACAATTAGCACACACCATTTAGCTAACCTCTTAGCTTAGCAAACTTTTAACAATACTATAGGAGGAATTTGTATCTGGTTGTGTTATATTAGCTGACAAAATTGATAAATGACGTTCTAAGCCAATTGTACAAAGGTTTGTTCTTTCTTGGTGAGAGAGACACATTTTTGGAATTTTAGGTTACATATTTTTTTATTATTGATTTACCTTTCTTTTTTTTTTTTTTTCTTTTTTTGGGTGTGTGTGTAGGTCTTTTAGTATTTTTTTTTGGTTTATACTTCAAAATGTTATAACTTCAATTTTACATATTTATTTTTTAATAAAATTTACATTTTTGATTTTTTTTTTTTTTTCGAAATCTTTCAAACAATATGCATATTGAATATAAAATTATAAAAAAAAAAAAAAAAAAGATTTTGAAGCTTGACGTAATAGTTAGATCACTATTTATATTTTCTGTCTATTTTCTTTAAAGATTTTTATAACCTAAATGATAAATACATATATATGTTTTATCTATGTTATATATAAAAAGAGTAATGTTAGAAACCCGAAGAAAATTACAAAACAAATCATCAAACATATGGGTGTAGGGTTAACACTCATGTAAATTTCATATCCATGTGAGTGTTTTCTTGAGGTCTCTAGCATTTGTTATATAAAAAATGTTAGAAATACTAAATTTTCGATCAAACATTTGCATGGATGTACGATCCATATGTTTGGTAAAAAAATTTATATTCCTAACATTGCTCCTCTCTCTCTCTCTCTCTCTCTCTCTCTCTCTCTCTCTCTCTCTCTCTTCACTATTTTTTCAAAAGCTTCACACCACCGTTGTCTACACACCATCCACCTGCCACCACTTCTGCCGTCGTCGTCGTCTACCCACCACCACCATTGTTGACGAGAAATACGAAATTTTCTATCAAACACTTGCATGGATGTGGGATCCATATGTTTGGTAAAAAAAATTATATTCCTAACATTGCTCCTCTCTCTCTCTCTCTCTCTCCCCACTATTTTTCCAAAAGCTTCACACCACCGTTGTCTACACACCATCCGCCTGCCACCACTGCTGCCGTCGTCGTCGTCTACCCACCACCACCATTGTCGTCGTCGTCGTCCACTCACCACCACCACCGTCGTTATTCAGATGTCATTACCATTCACTAATTATCTCCACCATCGTCGTAGATTTACACTCTACTGTTGTCGATCTACACAACTATCATATCACCACCACCTCCTTTGTTTTAGATATGGATTTATTTTCAATGAAAAATTTATTAGTCTCTTTTGTTCTTTGTATATGTAGAAGAAGTTGGCGGATTCTTGTAAGTGAGCAAGTGAATATGAGTAAGGACGGTGGACATTAATGAATAATTTACAATGATAAATTTATTAATCACGATTTGTAAGTAAATGAGTCTGTTTAATAGGATCGGCCGTAAGTGCATCTAATATAATTACCTTATTTGTCTTAATATGTCACCAAATACTATGAGAGGTGTGTTTTTTTTTTTTTTTTTGACTGCGGGCGATCTGTCTTGCTGAAGGAGATGGACATTCACCGAATTGCCGTTCATCAAAAGAATTAATCCAGAATTTGTTCTTATGCTTTTGTGTTCTCCATGATGCTACAGCATGCTCAATCTGGTTGCTCTGTTGCAGTTGTATATTATTTTATGAATTCTTTAAATGGAAATATGCATTTATCTATAAAAGCAGTATAGAAAATGTCCATGTGAATTGTAGTGGTGGTAGTTTTCTGATTTTAGTGCATTGCATTTGTCCCAAATTTGGTAATCAATCAAGTAAAATAAATTTTTTTTTCTTTGTATGATTCTGTCATGGTGAACATAATGATTAAGAGCTGACCTTGCTCCAAACTTTTCTCACTCTAAATCTTTAGGAACATATGCTCTACTATTACTTAATTTTTTTTTAGGGTCTTATTATTATTATTATTATTTATTTATTTTGCGGACAAAGATAATGTAGTTCATATAGAAATTAAGCAACTTACCAGACAAATGAAAAGAAAAACAAAACAAAGCTTATATGCCCAAAATAAAGAAATCCAATACAAATCACAAAAAGCGGTCAAAAAATAGTCATGGTTTTGAAAAATTACCAATCTTCTTATAAATGTGGTTAGAAGAAACAAGATATGCATCGATTTTAAAACCAAACCTGTCGAATTATTAGGTTAATGAGAATTTGATTCTGAGTCGTCATGATACTAACATCTAGAACATATTAGAATCTGAAATGAGAATGTGATTTTGATTCCTCATGATACTAGCCTAGCGTTTGGAATAAACTGTGATATGAAGATTCCTACTAAAATAAGCAATCACACTCTTAAACTAGGTAGCAATTTAATTCCACTACTTTTCCTTACGAATCTCACAATTTTTTAAGGAATATTAGTCATAAATAATAATTGAGTTATCAATATTTAAAATTTTATTATTTTCTTATTGAAATTTTTTAACAAAACTGATTGATATAAAAATTTTCAATTTGCTTCAAAAATTTTATTATCCAAATATGACCGTATTTCCAATTGATGAGGGGAGGATATAGGCAGCATTTGTACCCGGGAAGATAGTCCATTAAGTTTTATTATTATTATTATTACTTTTTTTTAGAAAAGAAGTTATGAAAACAATCCACATTATAAGAAGAAAATTACGAAGTGAGGCTATACAATCACAAGAAATAAGGGCACCACATGACAATATGTACCTTAAAAAATATGTAATAATTGTTCAACTTTTTTATTTAAATTTTTTTATTGCCCTATCTCAATTCACTTTCAACCATTTGTGCCTCAAAATTCTTATATTTTGAGATTCTCACCATCTCATGTAGCTATGAATATATTGAAGTTGAATAACAAGAAAATTTGAAGACATAAGATTCCTGGCCGTTCCTATGATAAGCAAGGCCTCATCCAATAATGAGTAGGATCATATTGTGTGGCAGGTTAGTCTACGAAAATCATTTTATTTTGTAGAAAAACATCTCTTTTTTTATATTCATTTTTATCAATCATCAATCAATGCCTAGATTTGTTTAATTTTTAATTTTTATGAGTTTTTAAGTTGTACTCTGCAAAGTGGAGGTTTCTTGTCTCACATGGGAACTCAGATTTGGGAACATTTGACTAGCCTCAACATCTGGAAATAAGAGGCACATAAACAATTGATTGGGGGTTTCTCTGTGTGAGGTGATTATTCTCAGCTCCATATATATATATATATATATATCCATCAATAGATTATTATATGATATGGGTATGACTGATATTTCATATATATTATTTTTTTAAATTATCTATACAATAGTTGGCAAGGTGTACATTAGGTTGTACCTCAATAAATAAAAATAAAAATAAGTGTCCATTTAGGCTCTGCCACGTAGGGCTGTTCAAAAATCCGTTCAAACCGGTAATCCGGATCGAACCAGACCGAATCATACAGTTTGGTTCGATTCTATTAAGAATTGGTTCGGTTTCGGATTAAGAAATATAAGAACCGTAAAAACGGTTCGGTTAATGGATTTTATGAAAAAACCGTGGCTCAAACCGAATCGAACCGAATTTTAAAAGATATATATATATATATATAATATCAAGTTTTATTTTTATTAATTGATTTTTTATAATTTTAATGATATTAGGATGGTATAGATATGTAATATTAAGTAATGCCTTAATATTATTAGTTTTTATCATGAGTTAAATGTAAATAGTTTGAGTAATTATTTTGCTAATATTAACAATTTATTCTTGGGTAAATAGAAATTTTTGAAACCGTAAACCAAACCGAAACCGAACCATTTTTTCGGTTTGGTTCTGGTCCGGTTTTACAAGTGTAACGGTCTGGTCTGATTCTCAAAATCACAAAACCGTTAGGATCGGTTCGATTCTTGGATTTTCTCAAAACCGAACCAATCCGGACCGTGTACACTCCTACTGCCACCTTAGGTAGTGATAATTCCAACCTTTTTGCTTACCTTATTTTATGTAGTATTTCAAGTATTGTTCATATCTTGTGATCACGTGTGCATCTTGATTAAAACATTGTTGATCTATTGCAGGATCAAAGGCTTTGTTTGATTGGGGTGAATAAAAGAGGATATGAGGGTTGATCCAACAGGAAATTTAATAGTCTATATATTTTTTGCTTTCTTTATCACATGTTTAGTTGTTCTGGATATAGGAGATCTATATGTTATATCCCTAATGTTGTGTTTTGTTAAAAGATTTGAGAGATTTAGAAAGGGAAAGAAAAAAGGTATGTGAAATTATGTGAAATGTAATTATATTTTATTCGCATTTCACTAATCTTTTTCCTTTTTTTTTTCTAAACCTCTCCCAAAATCTTTTAAAATACAGCGTAAAAAGGTGAGATATGCCGATCTTTGAATATATGTTTATCTTTCATTCAATAGTTAAAAATAATCACTCTCATCAGGGGCGGAGGTACTTGGGGACCAGGGGGGTCACGTGCCCCCCTGGATTTTTGGCTTTTTTTTTTTTTTTAACAAATATAAAGAAAATATTTTAAATAAAAAAAATTATGAAAATATTATTAGAGTGAATTATCAATGACATTTTAAAAATTATGAGAACAATAATGGTTGTTTTGATTGAAAATGAAGAGACTACTATAAATTATAATATCTATGAAAATTTTATAAAATTTTTTGAATGTAACGGTGATGTCATTATTATTGACATGCAAGTACAAGTAATCTCACTATAAAAATATGAAATTTATTGGATTGTTAGTTACATTTGACATAGATGTTTACTCTTTGTATGTTTATTTACTATTATTTAATGGTATCACATACTAATGATGATGTGGTATTACCATTATATTGAATTTTTAATCAAATTTTGTATGAAAAAATAATTTATCATTATATAATTTAGGATAAATTACAAATACACCCTATGAGATTTGTTTAAAATATAAATTGTCCCTGTTGTTTGGAAAATTACAAATACCTCTTTGTTAGTATTTTTTATTTAACAGAATTAACTAAAAAAATGAAATTCATAATTGATCTTCTATACAATAATAAAATTACCTAAATTATTAATTAAAATGTATTTCTAATATCATTAAAAACTGTTAATTGACTTGATGATTCATTAATTAAATGAGCTATTTGTTATGAAATTAGAAACCTCAGGGGGTGGAATGTAATTTCTAAAATCACAGGGGGCGATTCGTATTTTAATCAAACTTCAAAGAGTGTATTTGTAATTTACCTTATAATTTATTTTAAGACTTATATCCATATTTTTTTATATTGTTCATGATACACTAAGTATAAATAACATTATTTTTTTGATATTTCTCGAAATCAATCGTAAAAACTTACGTAAAATATTTTTGTAAAAATTTTCAATATTATAATTAATGAGTGTCCCCTCTAATTTAATTTTCTGGCTTCGCCACTGACTCTCATCTTATATATACTATATTTTATCCTAACTAAACATAGTAAAAGTAATCCCATATTATACATAATTTATCTCATATTTTAAACATACTATACCACATTATATATCCCTAAGTATTATTTATCTTCTCACTCTTTTATATACCATTTGAATAGTCAAATCAAAGCTTACAAACTAAGTTCTTCTTTATGTTATTTTATTTTATTTTTTTATGATAAATAGATATTTTTAATTAAACTCGGTAGGAAATGTCATACAATTTATCTCACATGATAAATGTAAATCATTTATTCCAAAATTTGAAAACATATTATAACTTTATGTATTGAAACATTTTTTACCTGAAAAATAAAGAGGAGTTGAATCTTCTAGTTTCCTATTCTAGCCACAATGTTGGAGATTTGAATGTGCCACGTTTGCCCATTACTTTGTACATTCTTCATTATTACTTTGTTCATTCTTCTTCTCATACCAAAAAACTATGGAATTAGATAATCCATCTATGATTTTAGGGTAATGATGTCATATGACTAGTGAGTCATGTTATTGTCTATTGTGCCATACCATTGTGACCTTGCAATTGTTGGTGAGATTCACTGAACCAAACAATTCACACTCCCATGGAAACTTAGTGGTATGCATTTCTGATTGTTTTAAATGGGTGAGGGGATGGGTATAGCTTAGCTAGGCTAGTAAAAGTTAAAAAAATCTTCTGTCTAAACTCATTCCGGCATTAGGTTTAAAATTCTCATCTCAAGTTGGACCTCAAAAATTATATTAAAATTGAAAGTTTGTCCAATAAATTCATACTATCGTAAAAACCAAATATTACTAAATTAGATACTAATAAGTTCGTAGTTTAGTTGACATGAACACTAAACTTTAGTAGGCATATTTTCCTTCTTAAAATTATTTTTTAGTGAAATAAAATAAAAATTAAATAAGCTATATATGTACTATGCAAATTAAATTATACTTTACACCCATGCACTTTCAAACCAATCCTAATTTGGTCGCTCAATTTTTTTTATTGTAACAATTAATTCCTTACACTTCTCAATCACATTGCAATTTGGCCATTCTATTAGTTTTTTATTTTGTTTTTTTTTTCGTTTTTTTTTAAACTTCGAAAAATGATGCTCTGCAGTGTCATCACTGCATCCGTGGACGGTGTTGAATTCATTAATAGAAATTGTTATGTAATAACCTTAATATGAGACGTTTTTTGGGAAAAAATATAAATTTATTTTCCTTTTTTTTTTCCTTCCATATCTCCATCGTATTTCTTTTCTCTACTTTTTTTTATTATTATATTTTCTAAATTCACCACGGCACATCATTTCTTCTCTACTATTCCCTTTTTTTCCCCTACAGTCCCACCATTTCTCATCACTCATGGCCATTTCTAACAAGTGTCCCTGAACACAAGTAAAAGATAAAATATTTGTACAGTATAATACACTTTTTACTAATTTCAATGTACTTTTATTAAAATAAATATATTTGTTAATATTTTTATATATTTTCAATGTACTTTTTACATACTTTCCAACATTAAACAATGCTTAGGAAGTACTTGTAACATTTGTCATATGACAATATTGATTGTTACAATTCAAAATGGGAGAACAAAACGGAATTTGAGATAAAGGTTTCATTTGGGATGTGGGTTAGCTTTTTGGCTATTTTAGCCTGGGGTTAAAATGTCTCGTTTGGGATATACTTTTTGGCTTTTTTGACTTTTGTGAGAGAAAAAAAATGAAATGATTATGGTTAAGATATGACATTTTGTCTTATTGAGCTAAAAATCATATTTTGTCATTTTGTGACGATTTTAGTCAACAGTACTGCTTTGTAGCTCGAAACTTCAACGGCTTGAATGGCCCAATTTTTTTGTACACCTCCAATTTCTTTGTACACCCACATCTCGTATAATGCCCAACTCAACCACACCTTTCGTTTGGAGCAAAAAGAAAAAGAAAAAAGAACAGAGTGTAGAGAGAAAGGAGACAGAGACGACGACTAACCTCTAAAGAGTGAGAGGAGATCGACTAACCTCTAAACAGTGAGAGGAGAGGAGCATCGACTAGGTAACGATGACGTAGAGAGAGGAGCCATCCTGTGTGTCGTTGACCAGGTTGCGTCCGCTGCCGCTGCTGGTGGGTGTGATTGCAACTATTGGATTGATTTTTAGTGGTTTTGTTTTTTATTTAGGGTTTCAGATTGGGTGATTGAAATTTGGTTTCAGATTAGGTGTTTTGGAAAATTTATATACTAATTTCATGTGATTGAAATTTGGTTTCAGATTGGGTGTTTTGGAAAATTTATATACTAATTTCATGTTATGAAATTCATGTTTTGTTGCAATCAACAAGATGAACTAATTTCAATCGTCATTTTTAAAATTTCCATAATATCAATCAAAGAAGATAAACTAATTTCAAAGAACAGAAAATGCTGAACTTGTTCAACTGTTGTCTAGAAAATTAAACTTATTGTTCATCTGTTGTTCAGAAAATTAAACTTGTTGTTCATATATTGTTCAGAAAATTCAACTTCTTGTTCATTTGTTCAAAAAATGCTAAAATAATTTCAATGAACTTAAACTGGTTTAGAAAAATTTGGTTGTTCATCTGTGCTAATTATGCTGAGCTTGTTGTTTGATAATTGTGATAATATTCAGTCATGTTGCTATAGTGGTAATTTTCATCTGTGCTAATTATCTGTGTTAATTGTGATAATTTTCAGTCTGTTCAGGTTCAAATAATTGTTTGATAATTGTGCTAATTATGCTGATTATGATAATTGTCTGTTGCTATAGTGGTAATTTTTAGTCAGAAATAGAAGTGTAAAAATAAACCTGATATTAAAGGGAAGAAGAATTATACCAAAACTGTGAAACTGAAATTGTTGTTGTTGTTATTTTGAAGCTACAATGGATATTGATTCAAACAATAATTCATTCAATGGGAGTGAGGAAGTTGAAGAAGAAGATAACAATCTTTCAGTTAATGAGAGTGGTGAAGTGAAAGAACCGAAGAAGGGTATGTATTTTACCTCAAAGCAAGAAGTGTACGCATTTTACGCAAAATATGCGAAACACCTTGGCTTTGCTATAGTTTATACAATACAAAATGTAACAAGTGATGGGGAAGTAAAGTTATAGCGATCCCGGTTTGACTCGACCTTTGTTATATTCCGGACTCGGGTTCCGTGGTTTAATATTGTATCCATGTCTTGTTTTCCTCCTTTAACTCTTTGAATTCAAGTTTTGGAATATATTGGGCGTGTTCAAAGCAGGTTAATTGCCAGTTGTTCAAGTTGTTGTTGTCCAGAAAATTGCCTCTTCGCTCGAGCGAGCCTTGTGAAATCTGCTTCTTCGCTTGAGCGAGACTTCTTACGCTCGAGCGAGCTTTGAGTGTTTTCAGTATTTTTGCCCAGACGCAGAATTTCTGGGAAGGTTGAGGTCTTCGCTCGAGCGAGGCTTCTTGTGCTCGAGCGAGGTCACTTGTCGTGTCTGGTCGCTCAAGCGACAACTCCTTCACTCGAGCGAGCATCGCGTCTATCAGTTTGCAGTAGAGCAGTTTTATATCACTTTTTGATTTCCTTTCTTCTCAAAACCCTAATTCGGCACACTCTCTCTCTAAAACTTGATTTCTCTCTACAAATACTCCAAGATCTAAGCATTGCTACCCTACTTCCTTTGAGAAAAAGGTGGAGCATCTTGTGGGCTTCCATTCCATCCAAACAAAGCTTGGTTTTGTGCATCTTTGAAGTTCCTCCTCATCTCCTTTGGGCTTCTACACTTAAGGTATGGATATTCTACACCTTAATATGGCTTTTACCCTAGATATTTGTTGTTATGCATAGATAATGGGATTTGGGAGTGAACTTGGGTAAACTAGGGTTTGGGTTCAAATTAAAAGATGGGTTTTTCCATGTTGGGTTGCAAAATGAATATAGGGCTTTGAATATGAAGCCTCTTGTGTTAAAATCGTGAAATTTGGCCTTGGGATTGATATTTAAAAAAGGGGGAAATTTGCCATAATTTGGGTTGGATAATCATTTTGTATAAATGATGAAATGATATGGAAAATATGAAATTGAGAGGGTGTATGAATGAATAGTGTAGTTGGATTTGTTAAATCACTCATCTATGGGAATTTGATAATTTATTTGTTATAAAGGTTGTATATCTATTTAGAAATATTTGTTTTGGGCTATCGGTGGAGGATAGCTATGATTGTTGTAGAAATTGCATGAGGATTAGGTGGATTGAAACCTATCATTTGAATTATGTCATTGAATATGACGGTATGATTGAGACATTGATTATGTGTTGTGGATAATCATTATATATGACGATACTTTTAATACATTGTATATGTATCTTTGTTTAGGAGGAGATAGGGGATGTACTCTATTATTTGGGAGGAGATAAGAGATGGACTCCATTTAAAATTAAGTTGGCCGGAGTATCCAGGGTAAAAGTCCCGAAATCTTATATTTATGGATGCCAATTCCCTCGGATGTGAATTTTGTAAAATGGCAGAAATAGAGGTGTTTGAGTAATGGTTGTATTGAATTATGAACCACTTAGTTGTAGTCTCATTTTGGTTAATTAGATAACAATGAATTTGGTTAATGGATTAACTTGAAATGAATGAATAGAAATAGATTGAGATGTGGTTATCTATATTGAGTAGACATGGGAAGAATGCAAGTTGGTCATGAATATTGAACATTTATCTGACACTCATATCTTAGTTAAACCTCATATACTGTGTTAGTTTATCTCTACTGGGTTTTGGCTCACCCTACTTGGGAAGCCATTTTTAGGTACTGGTAATATGCTTCCTCCAAGGACGTAGCTTGGGAGGACTGAGGGCTGAAGGCTCTGTTTTTGTTATATTTATGTTTAAATGCTTATTTAAGCCGAGGGCTTTACATGTATAGAGCTTAGGAGTCTTTCTTTTGTTGTAACCAAGTGATATCTTGGAAAGATGTAAGCCTGTAGGGCATTTATTTTGTTGTTATTAACTTATATTACATGCTGTATATTCAAAATGAACGTTTATGAATGTATAATGCATGTAACACCTTTTGTAATATAAACTCTGATGAATGAAAATGTATCATTTCTATTATATTCATATATCTCATGGAATGGATTATTTGTATTATTTTGAGGGCGTTACAAAAGTACTTTGGGATTGAATGTACTCGGGCACGGAACAGAACAAAAAGATCAGAAGTAAATCCCCTGGAACCAAATTTATCATCAAAAATTGATTGTAAAGCAAGGGTAAGCGCCAGTATACAAAATGATGGAAGATATAAGTTAACCACAGTTGTTGAAGCGGGGAGATATGAGGCATTAACGTTTGATGACGAGATGCAAGGAACTATATTGAGAATGCTAGAAGATTGAGACTTGGGATAAGAGATGCCGAATCAGTTGCATTTTATTTTCATAAAATGCAATAACAAAATTCGAACTTCTATTCGGCAATTGACGTTGATGAAGATGGTTGCATGCAAAACTTGTTTTGGGTGAACGCAAGGAGTAGGGCGGCTTATAAAGCATTTGGGGATTTTGTCTCCTTTGACACAACCTATTTGACAAACAAATATGATATACCGTTTGCTCCGTTTGTTGGAGTTAATCACCATGGACAATCAATTTTGTTTGGTTGTGGATTGTTATGTAATGAGAACACTGAGACATTTGTTTGGCTTTTCAAAGAATGGTTAAGTTGCATGTCTGATGCTCTTCCAAAAGCTATAATAACTGACCAGTGTAGAGCTATGCAAAATGCCATAGAAATTGTCTTCCCACAGGCTTGACATCGTTGGTGTTTATGGCATATAATAAAGAAAATTCCAGAGAAATTGAGAGGATATTCGCAATATGACTCCATCAAGGTTGCTTTGAGTAACGCGGTTTATGATTCATTTACAAAAGATGAATTTCAGGAATATTGGCAAGCAATGATTACAAAATTCAATTTGCATGATAACGAGTGGTTGGGGGTATTATATCGTGAGCGACATAGGTGGATTCCTGCCTATGTTAAAGACATTTTTTGGGTTGGCATGTCAACTACACAACGAAGTGAGAGCATGAATACATTTTTTGATGGGTATGTGAACTCAAAGGCAACATTAAAGCAATTTGTTGACCAGTATGACAATGCATTGAGAAGTAAGGTAGAGAAGGAGACAAAAGCAAATTTTAAGTCTCGTAACAAATTGTATGATTGCTTAACGGTATATGGTTTTGAGAAGCAATTTCGTGCAGCTTACACAAATTCAAAAGTTAAAGAAGTGCAAGCTGAAATGAAGCATCTAGTGTACTCTCTTGTAGTGTGCCAACTGCATCGCCAGTGCAAGCACACCATTTAGCTAAAACCTTAACTGAAAAAAACCAATAATGAATTGAGCTCACAAATTTCATTTTTTGACAATGTTTTGGTATCTTTTTCATTCTATCTGCCATAGCCCACTTAAATGAATATTAAAGATAAAAAATATACTTAAAAATTAAAAAAAAATTGTGAGCTCACTTGTCTCTCTCTCTCTCTCTCTCTCTCTCTCTCTTGTAGTGTGGCAACTGCATCGCCAGTGCAAGCACACCATTTAGCTATAACCTAATTGAATATATATATATATATATCATTAATTTGGCTTTAGACCGTTAATACCAAAAAAAAAAAAAAAAAAAAAAAAAAAAAACCTTAACTAACAAACCTATAACAATATCATTCGGGATGCTATCTATAGTAGAGGCTAATGGGTTCTTTGAAGAGTACGGAATCGTTTGGGAAGAAAGATTATAGTTAAAAAAAATTTTAAAAAAAAAAATTCTATTTTTTTTCTCATCCATTAATAAAAAAAATCACTAAAAAAAAACTAATTATTAAACAAACATTATATTGGAGATATTCTAAAGGGCGTTTGGTCGAAAAGTCTAAATTTAAATTTATTTGGTTGAACAGTCCACATGTTAAAACATTTTGTCCAAAAGGACAAGTTTAGACAAAATGATCAAAATATAAATTACACTAACACTCCCTGAAGTTTGGTCTGATTACATCTCATCCCCTGACGTTATAGAAATTACATTATCACACTTGTGGTTAATAGTCTCATATCATAAACCTCCTGCTTATATGAAAGACAACTCCTAGTAAAAAAAAATAGAGGAAATTACATTGGGAAAAAAAAAAAAAAAAAAGTAAAGGAAACAAAAAAAAAAAAAAAAACAAAAACAAAAGAAGTAAAGCAAAGTAAGAAAAGAAAGAGTATATGAATTCAATGTCTTTTTTATACAAACATTAATTCTATCTAAATAATTACAATGACAAGGGGGTCAATGTAATTTTTCAAACATCAGAGGGTGATATGTATTAAACCCAAATCTCAGGTGGTGTAAGTGTAATTTACTCTCTCTCTCTCTCTCTCTCTTTATATATATATATATATCATATACACAATTATACTATTCAACATCACTCTCTCTCCGATCTAAAATATCACTCACTCTGTGTGTGTGTGTGTGTGTGTTAGGAAACCCAATATATTAGGAAGTCTACTCTTTTTCAATTACTATCTGATCAATTTACTATCTAATCAATTTAGGAAGTCTGTGTTATTTATTTATTTATTTTTTATATCTAAGTATGCTTATTGTAATGGTTTTGAGGAGGAGATTTAATAATATTAAGAGTTTAGGTGGCTAATCCCCAATTCAAAGGATTGTTAGTAACTGATCCCTAATTGAAGGATCAATTCAGGGTCTAGGGTCCTATCATCTAGTATCAGAGCATTCAATCTTTAAACTTTCATCTCTTCTTACTCTACCATTCATTGTCATCAACATGACAGTTAAGGAACTCGAAGAACAAGTTGCGGCTCTTACTACTATGATGGACGTGATGTCTACTAATATGCAATAGTTGATACGTGATAGACAAACCAATAATACCATTCTTCATAATATCGAAGCGTTGTTGTAGGCTAGGCAAGAACTACCTCGCTTCCAATGTGAAGCTTGCCTTCTCCAACCTGGCATCAATCTTAATCCACCTATACAACATGATGACGACGATCAGTGTGCTGGTCCAAATTTTCAGGGTTGAACTTTTCGAATTGATTTTCCAAAATTTAACAATACTGATCCTAAATGGCGGTTATTTCAGGATGAACAATATCAAGAACTTAATGGTGTTTTCGATGCACAGATGGTTCCTCTGGCTACAGTGCACCTTTAAGGAGATGTTATTTCTTGGTATTGTTGGATTAAACAGTTCCTTGTGGTTTTGACTTGGCAACAATTTTCTCGAGCCATTTGCACTTGTTTTGGTTCTCGACAACACATCGAGCCTTGTAGTTCATTAGCCAAACTGTCTCAAATTGGCACTGTTCATGAAATTATTACGGAGTTTGAGCGACTTGAATATGGTTCCAGGTTTGCTTGAGTCGCATCAAATTAGTATTTTTCTTTCTAGACTTCGTGTTGACATAAGGGCTGGTGTTCTTTTGCTTCGTCCAATGAGTTTAACCAAGACCTTTGAATTAGCACTTGACCAAGAGGATGCAATTATAGCAACCAACACACATAATATGACCAAGACTATTTCTCGTCCATCTTCTTCACGACCTTCTAACATGTCTTATGTACCTAAGCTTGTTAACCAATTGCCATCCTTACCTACTGGTGTTAAACATTTGTCATGGATTGAACAAAAGGAACGCCGTAAGAAGGATTTTTGTTTTAATTGCGATGAGATTTATAAGTCTGGTCATCGATGCCAAAAGCCATAATTATCTCTCTTGAAAGGTGAACCGCAGGTCGAAGTTGAGGACTTTGAATCTGAAATCGTAGTTGGTGGTGTCACAGAACCCCCAACTTCTGAAATTTTGTTACATACTGTTATAGGGTCAACTCGACTTGACACTATGCGTATCAGTGGTACTCTAAAAAATCAACCTATTACAGTCCTCATCGACTCTGGTTTCATACATAATTTTATCCATTATTCTATTGCTAAACAGTGTGGTTAGTCTATTCAAAGGGACAAGTTTTTACGAGTTATGGTGGCTAATGGTTGACTTTTAAATAGCATAGGTAGTGTTCTAGTGTTCAACTTAATTTAGAAGGCTATATAGTTTCCATCGAATTTTTTCTTTTGGCTATTAGTGGCTGTGAGGTGGTTTTGGGAGTACAATGGTTACGATCATTAGGTTTAATTGCTTAGGATTTTCCCAATTTAACCACGAAATTTCAAGTCGCTGATCAAGAGTTCACTTTGGTTGGTGATGGTTCTCTTACCGTAATACTTATGGATAATGGCCTGGTACATCGTCTTTTACAACGTGAGAGCCACGGGGATCGTTTTACAATTAAATTCTAATTCTCTACTACCTCCAATTGTACCTTCTAAAGTGCCTGTTGACGTTGCCGCTATTCTTTCTCAATTTTCAGATATTTTTGGCACACCCACAACTCTTCCACCTGTCAAGTCTCATGATCATCATATTTCTTTTATGCCTGGGTCTTAACTGGTGAATGTGCATCCTTATCAGTATCCTCACTTCCAAAAAGATGAAATCGAAAAAGTTGTTCAGGAGTTACGAGAGGCTGGCCTTATTCGTCATAGCTCAAGTCTATATTCATCTCCAGTTTTGTTGGTTCGCAAAAAAAAAAATGGTTCCTGGCATATGGGTGTTGATTATCGTGCACTTAATAAAATTCTAATCAAAGATCGTTTCCATATTCTTGTGGTAGAAGAGCTATTTGATGAGTTACATGGTATGACTATGTTTTCTAAGTTAGATCTTCATTCTAGATATCATCAAATTCGGGTGCAAGAACCAAATATTCCCAAGAGAACGTTTCGCACACATGACGGCCGTTATGAATTTTTGGTCATGCCATTCGGCCTTTCTAATGCTCCTTCTACATTCCAAAGTTTAATGAACGATCTCTTTCGTTCTTACTTATGTAAGTTTGTGCTTGTTTTCTTCGATGATATTTTGGTGTACAGTGCTTCCCTCTCAGATCATATTTGTCATTTATCTATCGTTTTTGGTATTTTGCGTACTAATCACCAATTTGTGAAAGAATCAAAATGCTCTTTTGCTCAATGCTCAATTGGGTATATTGACCATATTATTTCAGCTAAGGATGTGTCATTTGATAGTGACAAAATTGCTAATGTTTCCGCGTGGCCTAATCCCTCCTCCATTAAGGGTCTTCATGGGTTTCTTGGCTTAACCGGTTATTATCGCAAATTTGTTAAAAACTATGGCAAAATCAGTGCACTTTTGACCCAACTGCTAAAGACAGATTTTTTTGTTTTTAATGATGTCACTGCTGCTGCTTTTTCTAATTTGAAGTTGGCCTTAACAACAACTCCAGTGTTAGCGTTGCCTGAATTCTCTAAAGAATTTTCTATTGAGTGTGATGCTTCAGGAAATGGTTTAGGAGATGTTCTCATGCAAGGAGGTCATCCTATTGCATATTTTAGCAAGGCTCTTTCTGGTAAAAATTTGAATCTCTCAATTTATGATAAAGAGATGCTTACTATTGTTTGTGCAGTCCAAAAATGGCGTCCTTATTTATTAGGCCATCACTTTAAAATTTATACGGATCATCAGTGTCTAAAATACTTTTTGGAACAATGAATTTCTTCCCTTGAACAACAAAAGTGGCTGTCTAAATTATTGGGCTATAATTATGTGATTATCTATCGTTCCAGACTCACTTCAAAAAATTAAGGTTTTAGATTATTTTTTAGGGATCAAATATTTTTTTTTGCGAAGAGTGTCATTATTATATTTTTAGCAACAAAAATTGGACATTAGTGATGAATTATTATCCAATTGGGACCAAATTTTTTCGTCTCAAAAAATAAACCATTTTGAGAACAAATTATTTTTTCCCTAAAAGTCAATTTATTAGTGATATTTTAAATTTTTGCCGCTAAAAGCCTTGTTTTTGACTTTTTGGGACAATCTTTTAGTTACTATTCTTACGACGATAGCAATTGGTCCTTAAATGTCTTTTGTAACAAAATTTTCACTTTTAGAGATCAAAAAATTTGGTCTCTAAAACTCTTATATATTATAGTGACTTGACAACAAGGTTGTTGATGCCTTATCTCGTGTCCATGAGCCATCAAGTCTTCTTGCATTATATTTCCCTATTTTTTCTGGTATTGATAATATTATTTCTGAGTGCCACTCTGATGATTCAATGCATGCTATTATTAAGGGTCTTCAACACTCTTCTTTGTCGAAGAAGCGCTATTCTTATGTTGATGGCATTGTTTGCTATAAAGGTCGCATTGTGGTTGTTCCATCTTCTCCTTGGTGTTCTAAGTTACTGCATAAATTTCATGCAACCCCAACAGGAGGTCATTTTGGGCTCGTACACACATACAAACGTCTACATCATAATTTTTATTGGCCTGGTATGAAAGGAGCAACAAAAACTTTTATTGCTCAATGTGATGTATGTCAACATAAAAAGACAGAAGCTATTTCGCCCCCTAGACTTCTTAGCCCCTTGCCAATCCCTGATGATGTATGGCTTGATTTATCGATGGACTTTATTAAGGGATTGCCATCTTCGCATTAGAAAACTACAATTTTAGTGGTTGTGGATCGCCTCTCCAAATATGTTCACTTTAGTGATCTTTCTCATCCTTATATTGCCACTATTGTTGCTGATATTTTTGTAAGAGATATTGTTCGCTTGCATGGCATGCCTCGTACAATTGTTAATGATAGAGACCCCATCTTTCTTAGTAATTTTTGGGAAGCCTTCTTCATTATGCAATGTACGCAATTATGTCGGAGTTTCGCTTATCACTCTCAATCGGATGGTCAGGCCGAGACTACTAACCGCACTTTAGAGTGTTATCTTTGATGTTTTGCAGGTCAGAAACCTCACAATTGGTCTCGCTGTTTGCTTTGGGCTGAATGGTGGTGCAACACCACTTATCATTCTGCTATTCAAATGACTCTGTTTGAGGCTGTCTAAAGCCACCCTCTAACTTCAATTTCTATTTATCTTCCTGGTACAACTGTTGTTCATACATTTGACATTGCTTTACGGGATCGTGATCATAATTTTGCAACTTTTAAAGGATCATCTGCAATTTGCTCAAGCTCTTATGAAATTCTATACTAATGCCAATCGAACTGAATGTAGTTTTGCTGGAAATGATTGGGTTTTTTTTTTTTTTTTTTTTTTTTTTTGCAACTGCAACCTTATCGCTAGTCTATAGCTGCCTCGCATGATTATTCCAAACTTTTTTCCCATTTTATGGACATTTTTGCATTATTGCACAGGTTAGTTCTATTGCTTACAAGTTGGACCTTCCTCAAAATGTTGCATACATCCTATTTTTTATGTCTCTGCCCTGAAGTTAAAATTGGGAGCAAATGTTACTTCAAACCCCTACTTACATTCTCTTGCTGATATTTCTGAATGGGTGTGCCTGAGAAAATATTAGATCGCGGTATCCTTAAGCAGAACAATCAAGCTGCATGTCATACATTGGCTTATTCAATGGAAGCATTACAAAAAATCGCACAGATTTTAGTTACCGAAAGTACATTTTTTTGCGACTAAAATTTATATTTGTTAGCGTTGGTTCAAGATATCGTTACTAAAATATTTTAGTCAATAAATATTACTTATTGGCGTCTAAATTTAAATTTAGTCGGTAAAAACTCAAGTTTCAGCGACTAAAAATTTGATTGGTCGCTGTTAGTCCAAATTTTAGGCCCAAAAAAAAAAATTAATCAGTAATATTGGTTTTTCCCGACTAGAATTAAAATTAAAATTAGTCGCCAAATAGTACTTTTGGCGACTAATATTTTCGTCACTGTTCAGTAACCTTTTGGCTACAAAAACATTTAGTCGGCAGACCTATCCCTTTGCCGACAAATACAGAAATTAGTCGCTAAAGGTCCAATTTTCAACCCGCCAATCCTTTATTTTTTGTGCGCACCCCTCTTTCTGTTATACTTTTTTTTGAACGAGCCCTCTCTCTTTAACATCACACTTTGTAACACACACACACACCGTCCTTCACTAAACCTCACAAAAACCATCACTCTCACCGTAGCCTACCGTACAGTTGACATTACGACAGCCACCGCCCCCTGCACAAATCACCACCGTCACAACTCACCACTGCCACACATCGCAGGTTCTCTCTCTGTCTGTCTCTTGCACTCTCGCTTTCGCTCACGGTCTGTCGATGCATCTCTCTCTCTCTGTCACTTGAGTTCTCTCACATAGTCTCTCTCTGTCTCTGTCTCTCTCTTCTTTACTCTGTTTTCCCCTTTTCTGACATTGTTGGTTTAGGGTTTATTCAAATTTGAATGTATGTGCCTCTAATTTATTAAAAATTTAAAAGATGATGTGTAATATATGTGTGTGTGTGCATATAATGCTTTGTACACGTATAGGCGTCTCTCTCTCTCTCTCATGCATAGTCTCTCTCTCTTTTTCTCTCTCTCTCTTTCTCTTCTCTCTCTCTCTTTCTTGCTCTGTTTCCCCATTTTCTCACATTATTGCTTTAGGATTTATTCAAAATTTAATGTTTGGGGCTGTAATTTATGATAAATTTCAAACATGATGTGTAATATATGCAGGTGAATGTGTATGCATACATATAATGCTGTGTAGATATGTATAATAATGCTATGTGTATATATAATGTTGTGTGTATATATAATGTTGTGTGTATATGTTGTGTGGCTGTAATTTACTAGTTGCCATCCAGCTTAAGCCCAAAGTGGATATGAGGAAAATGTGCCCACTGTTAAACAACATAGACATTAACAAAAAATAAAAATAAAAATATCCTTGTTCTTTATTTATTTATTTATTTTTTCCATCTACGAAAGAAGAACATATATATATATATATATATATATGTTTTTGTTTTTTTTTTTCCTTTTGTTTACCCTAAACATGAAAACTGCAGTTTGAGCACTGATGGCCGATTATAATCCAGAGTTTGACAACTTGAAGAAATTCTACATCCCTAATTACATACTTGTGCCCGGTTCAGAGGGTGAGTGCCGCCCTGATGTACCAGAATGCCCAGTGCTAGTATTCATCAACTCCAAAAGTGGTGGTCAGCTCGGTGGGGATCTTCTTATCACATATAATTCTCTTCTAAACAAAAACCAGGTGTTTTGGACTTCAGTGAAGAATGTTTAGAATTTTAGGGATTTTAATGCAGTATTGCATCAAACTTTGACAGAGTTGAATTAGATCTATTTTCATATGTGGCTTAATTTTACTTTACTATTTGAGGTTGTTGAGTTGTTGGAAGAGGCTCCTGATGCTGTGTTACACAGATTGTATCTCAGTCTAGAAAAACTCAAGCTTAATGGTGATGAATTGGCTCGTAGGATTCAGAAGAATCTAAGAATCATTGTGAGTTTGAGTTATAAATTGCATGTAAAAGTTAATTTTTGTATATAGCTTATTAATTTCATATGTAGTAGGCAATGACCACATATCAATTTTGCTTATACATTTTTGACATGGATGCAGCTCATTAGGTTGCAGGTGGGGATGGCACAGCTGGCTGGCTTCTTGGAGTTGTTTCCAATCTCAAATTATCTCAGCCACCACCAATTGCTACAGTACCCCTGGGAACTGGAAACAACCTTCCATTTGCTTTTGGTTGGGTAGGACAAAGCCTGTATTTTTTTAAGTTTTGTTTTAACTTGAAAGTGTACTAATATTACTAATTGATGTTCTAATTGTGCTTTGTCTCGATTTATTAAGCGGAATATATTGTCTCTGAAGCAGGCAATTAGAATTAAGTATGTTAACATTTCTGTGTGTGTCTGTGTGAATAGACAAAAAGACCTCAAAACCCACTTGAGAATTCATCTATGTTTGCTGATACATTCGTTAACCATTTTTTTTTATTCATTATATCCTGGTCTTAAGATTAAAATCTAGTGACTATTTTTAAGATTAAAGTTCAACAAAAGTTTTAGACTTCATTCCTTATAGCATAGTCTATATCCACATGGATTTGACGCCAAATTGACTATGATGTTAGTGTGTTTCATGTAACGCTACCGTTATATTATGTATTTGTGGAGTCTGATGCTGACAAGTTTGGAGTTTAATAATTTGTAGGGAAAGAAGAATCGTGGAACAGATCATCATTCTGTAATGTCATTCTTGGATCAAGTAATGAAAGGCAAAGAAATGAAAATAGATAGGATAGGCTGTTCACATGGCATCTTCTTTTTCAGTTGATAATTAAACACCCACAGTATGTTGCTGAGTCTCATCAAATTAATTTATTTGCACCCTTTGTGTGCTATATTCTTTGACATCTTTGAATTGTTTTTTTCTCTTATTCTGGATGAGCATGAAGTACTTTTATGCCAAATTCAAAGTATCTTTGGTATAACATTATATTTGTCTTGAAATCTTATAATGACTTTCTTTTGTAGTTTGATGTTATTTCATTATTGACTTGTCACATAAAGGCATATTTATGAGCTTCTCACACCTTTACTGTAGTTTTGGAAAAGATTTTATAAAGTAGATTCCAGTAAGTTTTTAAAGGGAGGATTGCACTTTTGTGGACCATATGCTTTCCATGATAAGTTGCATGTTAGGAAGGGCCATGTTCCTTCCTATGATAAGATATTGTCTTCACTATCTCTAAGCTTTATTGGTTGTGCTGTGTATACCACTTAATTGTACATAGTTCAAATATTTTGAAATTAATCATGGATATGACTAATAGTAACAATAATTTCTAAATTTCCTGTAGAAATTTAGAAAATTCTTGATCTGGGAAAGACGTATTATGTTTTGTTCTGTTTGTTCACCTAGTGTGGTTTTGCTGTTTTTATTTTCATGATTCTTTTTCAAATTGTTCCTAAATATTATATTTTTCAAGATGTGGCTATGTCTTTGCATCCTTAATCATCCCAAATTGTCTCAACGGAATTCAAATTCAGCCTAGCATTTGGATAAGCAATGGACTTTGAATTTCCTACTTCCTTCCTAGCCTGACATTTGGATATGAAGTTATGCACTTTGAAACTATGGATATTTAAAGTCCATTGCTTATCTTTTTGCACAATTACATTTTTGATCTAATTTTGTTGCTATTGCCTTGCAAATTTCAATATAATCCAGTTGGCACATTCTCATGAGGATGAGAGCTCCAACACAAGGTTCCTGTGATCCAATTGCTCCTCTTGATTTGCCACATTCTTTGCATGCATTCCATCGAGTGTCTTCAACAGACACACTCAACAGGGTAAGACAATCAACTTTACCTATTGGTTCTAAGGAAAAGACGAAAACAAAGAACTTACCAATTACTTCATATGGAAGCAGTTAACAAATCAAGAAGCTTTAGTTTGTGTAGAACAAGTGTTAATATGAATGCAATTTAACCCCAAGTTCTAATTCTAGGTTTCTTTTTGCTGAAGTTCATTATTATCTTTGAATTTTATGCTTCTTCTTTCATCATAGTCCTTCTTGTCCTTGACATATGTTAGGGTTCCTAATTAGCAGTTGAAACGAATTTGAATTTGCTACAGTATTGGACATTGAGTTTTTCAATTTCCAATCATTCTGCAGATATTGCTATTCAACCATTGATAGTTTTTCCCCCATTAACGGTTATTGACTAGGAACATTTGATCATTAGATGCTCATGATGATTGGAGTGTAGGTAAATTATATTTAGTGCACAATTGCAATGGAGAGACACAATATAGTAATCATAAATATGGTTAATTAATGTGCATAATTCAAATATATAGAAACCTTGGGCAACAGTAGCAAAAGTGAAATAGCCTAACCTAAAGTAATGTTAACCTTTTTTGTCACATGATTGAAAATAAGAAAAAGGGCGTTTCGGGGGCGAAAATTCAAAACAGCCCCCGAACCACCATGCGGCTCTCATGGATAGTTTCTCCATCACAAATAGGACTTGTGACAACTGATGGAATGTAATTCGGACTTGTAGGTAGAGAGTTAGAGCCGAATACGCCCTAAACTTAGTCGAAAAAGACCTTTCCGAGGGCGAAAATTCATAACAGGCCCCGAACCACCGTGTGACTCTCACATAAAGCTTCCCCATGACAAATAGAAATTATGACAACTGACGGAATGTAATTTGGACTTGTAGGTAGAGAGTTAGAGCCGAATATGCCCTAAACTTAGTTGAAAAAGGGCGTTTCGGGGGCAAAAATTCAAAACAGCCTCTCGAACCACCGTGTGGCTCTCACGGATAGTTTCTTCATGACAAATAGGACTTATGACAATTGATAGAATGTAATTCGGACCCATAGGTAGAGAGTTAGAGCTGAATACACCCTAAATTTAGTCGAAAAAGACCTTTTCGGGGGACGAAAATGACCTTTCCGGAGGCAAAAATTCATAACAGCCCTTGATGGCTCACACAGACAGTTTTCTCATGATAAATAGGACTTGTGACAATTGACGGAATGTAATTCGGACCCGTAAGTAGAGAGTTAGAGCTAAATACACCCTAAATTTAGTTGAAAAAGACCTTTCCGGGGGCGAAAATTCATAAGAGCCCCCGAACCACCATATGACTCTCACAGACAGCTTCCCCATAACAAATAGGACTTATGACAACTGACGGAATATAATTCGGACTCGTAGGTAGAGAGTTAGAGCGGAATACGCCCTAAACTTAGTCAAAAAAGGGCGTTTCGGGGGCGAAAATTCAAAACAGCCACCAAACCACCGTGTGGCTCTCATGGACAGTTTTCTCTTGAAAAATAGGACCTATGACAATAGATGGAATGTAATTAGCACGTATAGATTGGGAGTTAGAGCCAAAAACGCCTTAAGCTTAACCGAAAAGGGGCGTTAAGGGAGCAAAAAAGCAAAACAGCTCTGGAACCAACATAGGGATGTCACGGCCAGCTTCCCCATGACATATAAGACTTGTGACAATAGACAGAATGTCATTAGCACACGTAGTTTGGGAGTTAGAGCAAAAAATGACTTAAACTTATTCGGAAAAGGGAGAGTTTGACATCCAATAAATGTTCAACATTTTCATTGTAAATGATGCCATTGTTTCATCATACACGATGGTCATTTGGGTGGTAAACGTATTAAGAAAGCATGATGTGGTTATGGAGATAACTCTGTAGATTACTCAATCATTTTACTTTGATTAAGAAAATGAGAATGAAGAAGAGTTAAAATAAACTTACCACCAAAACATTCTACTCATAAAAATTTATTTTATGAAGATATATGCTCCTAAAAACTGTATTATTTGTAGATTGAAATGAAGTTTGGAATAAATCTTTCATGATACATACATATGATTGTATTTCGAAAAAAATGTTTTTATAGATTGTTCTACCTTAAATACATGTTATTACAACCTTTTTCCTATGTCTGAATGAATTGATATTTTGTAATTGGTGCAATTATTTTTTTATTTTTTGTAGATGGCTTTTGGCGTGGACTTGTGGATAGTCTACATTTTTGTTTATGGAGGACACTTGACACTTTTGTATAATCCTGCTAACTATGTCTTCCTCTGCTTTTGTGAATATTAGCATTACTGATACATATAACTTTTGTAATCCAACTGATAGTTGCTGGCGTGGCATAGAGATCACCTTTTGTCGTAGTATAGATTACGATGGTAAGTTGTACCACGCCAAATGGCCATATCGCATGGTAGTAAATATATTTTTTGTATATGGCGGGTTGGATTTTTGTATGGAAATATAATTTTAGTTTGGACAACAGTTGGTTTGTATGGAATAAATACATTTAAAGTTATTCATTTTTGGATGGTTGAAAGTAATATGGACTGTGGCATGATTGATAATTTTACGTTGTGAAATGATGGATAGTATATGTATTGTTTTGTTTATATATGTATTACAGGTTGCATGGAATATAGATAGATTGTGAATAAATTATAATTTGGCGATGAAACATAAGAGCATGTTTTTGGCGACTAAATTGTTAGTGGCTAAAAAAAAATTCGGAAAATAGTTTTGGCTACTAAAAGTTTCGTAGCCAAAAAAAACAAGCACTTGGTGACTAAAAAATTTTGTAGCAAAAAACAATCAAACATATGGCGACTAAAATATGTTGTAGCTAAAAAAATAAGTTGAAGAAATAAAAAAAAACTTTCAGCGACTAAAACTTTAGTAGCAAAAAAATGTGACACTTTAGGTGACCAAATGTTTAGTAGCCAAAATACAAAATGTTTGCCAACTAAAATCTTAGTAGCTAAAAACATAAAACTTTAGGCAACTAAACCTTTAGTAGGCAAAAAAAAAAAAAAAAATTGGCTTTGGGCGACTAAAATCTTAGTAGCCAAAACATTGTTATTTACTTTAGGCCACTAATACATTTAGTAGCTAAAACTCTTTTATGCGACTAAATGATTAGTCGCTGAAAATATGATATTTAATTTATTTCAAACCTTTTGGTGACTAAAAACTTAGTCGGCAATGTAGTACATTTGGCGACTAAAATAATTTTAGTCGCCAATGATCTTTCCCGACAATTCTTCCTCAACTAATTCTGCGACCAAATATTTTTGTCGCTAAAAGCCTTCGATGACTAAATAGTGACCTTTGGCGACTAAAAATTTAGTTGCCAAAAGTGAAAATTCTTGTAGTGAAGGGTCATTCTGTTAATGAAGCTACTTGGGAAGACCATGCTAATTTTTGTGCTTGTTATCCAGATTTTCCAACTTGAGGACAAGCTGTGATTCTAGGGCGGTCGAATGTTAGGAAACCCAATATATTAGGAAGTCTACTTCTTTTTAACAGGTTGGTTGTTAGTTGGTCTAGATTGTTGTTGCCCAGATTTTGGCTTTTTCGCTCGAGCAAGGCTTCTTGCGTTCGAGCGAGCCTTGTGTGAAATTTGCTTCTTCACTCGAGCGAGGTTTGAGAGTCCTCAGGTTTCTTTCCTAGACGCAGAATTTCTGAGAATGTGAAGTTCTTTGCTCGAGCGAGGCTTCTTGTGCTCGAGCAAGCGTGTGCATCTGTAAAACTTCTGAAGTTTTGCATTCTGCGCTCGAGCGACTCTTCTTGCGCACGAGCGAGGTCACTAGTTGTGTCTGATCGCTCGAGTGATAACTCCTTCGCTCTAGCGAAGGTCGCGTATATCAGTTCGCAGCAGAGTAATTTTACATCACTTTTTGATTTCCTTTATTCTAAAAACCCTAATCCAGGACCCTTTCTCTCTAAAACTCTCTCACTCTCTCTACAAATACTCAAAGATCCAAGCATCTCTACCCTACTTCCTTTGAGAAAAAGGTGGAGCATCTTGCGGGCTTCTATTTCATCCGAACCAAACTTGGTTTTGTGCACTTTTGAGGTTCTTCTTCATCTCCTTTGAGCTTCTACACTTGAGGTAGGGATATTTTACACCTTAATATGGGTTTTAACCTAGGTATTTGTTGTTTTGTATAAATGATGGGATTTGAGAGATTTGGAAAAAGTTAGGGTTTGGATTCAAAAATTGAAAGAGGGGTTTTCCATGTTGATTTTACAAAATAACTATGGGGCTTGTATATGAGATTCTCTAGTGTGAGTATGGTGAAAATTTAGCCTTTGGGTTGGTATTTGAAAAATGGGGAAATTGCCCTAAAACGAGTTAAATAATTATTTTATAGAAATAATGAAATTAATATGGGAAAAGTGAAATTAGGAGAATGTAGAATGGTGTAGTTGGATTTGTTAAATCACTCACCTATGGAAATTTGATTAATTATCTGTTATAAAGATTTTCTATCTGTCTAGAAATATCTGTTTTAGGCTATCGGTGGAGGATAGCTATGATTGTTGTAGAAATTGCATGAGGACTAGGTGAATTGAAACCTGTCAATTAAATTATGTCATTGAATATGACGATATGATTGAAACATTGAATATGTGTTGTGGATAGTCACTGTATATGACGATGTTTTAATACATTGTATATGTATAATTGTTTGGGAGGAGAAATGGGATATACTCCTTTGTTTGGGAGGAGATAGGGGATGGACTCCATTTAAAATTAAGTTGGCCGGAGTGTCCAGGGTGAAAGTCCCGAAATCTTGTGTGTATATGGGTGCCAATTCCCTCAAATGAGAATTCCGTAAAATGGCAAAAATAGAAGTGTTAGAGTGATGAATGTATTGAATTGTAAACCATTGAGTTGTAGTCTCATTTTGGGTGATTAGATAATAATGAATTTGGTTAATAGATTAACCTGAAATGAATGAATAGAAATGGATTGAGGTATGGTTATCTATATTGAATGGTCATTTAAAGAATATAAGTTGGTTATGAATATTGAACATTTATCTGACACTTATATCTTAGTTAAATTTCATATATTGTGTTAGTTTATCTCTACTGGGCTTTGGCTCACCTTACTTGGGAAATCATTTTCAGTTACTGGTGACATGCCACCTCCAAGGACACAGCTTGGGAGGATTAGGGGTTGAAGACTCTACTTTTGTTATGGTATGTTTAAATGTTCATTCAAGCTAAGGACTTTACATGTATAGAGCTTAAGACTCTTTCTTTTGTTGTAACCAAGTAATATCTTGGAAAGATGTAAGCCCGTAGGGCATTTATTTTGTTATTGCCAACTTTTATTACATGTTGTAGATTCAGAATAAATGTTTGTGAATGTATAATACATGAAATACTTTTTTGTAATATAAACTCTGATGAATGAAAGTATATCATTTTCATTAAATTGATGGATCTTATGAATGGATTATTTATATTATATTTTGAGGGCGTGACATTTCCTTTTGGCCTAAGAGATATGGGATTTTTTATTTTAATGATCTTTTTGCTTCAAATTAGTTCTTGAAATTATGGAACTTTTCCATTTAATTATTTTTGTTGTTTAGCTTTTCTCATGACAGATCCCGATGCTAAGGTGATTGCACTATCTCCCAAGACCTTAATGGCGACCTTAATGGCAACAAAATGGCTCATTTGTAAGATATGTAACGAAAGTTTCCAAAAGGAACAAAACCTACAGCTCCACAGAAGATGACACAACCTGCCTTGGAAGCTAAAGGAGAAGAATTCAAAAAAGGACTACTGGATCTGTTGCTTTCTTTGTTGAAGACGAAGATTGTTGATGTGGTTGAACATGAAGATTGAACAGATCTGTTCAAATAGGCTCAGATCTGTTCAAGAAAATGAATAGATAGGTTTAGTAAATTTAAACAGATTATGGAATATGTTTGTAAGTTTTGTTGTTATTGTTGAATAGATCTGTAACTTTAAATAGATAGTGGAATTTTATTTTTTATTTTTTTTGGAGGGGGTTAACGAACAAATAATGGCTTTGAACAGATAAAAAAAATCAAACTTTTAACAGATAAAAATATAGGATCAAAATTTGAACGATAGATTAAAAATGAGAGAAAAAAATTGAACAGATAAGTCAAAAAAATTGAACAAATAAATATAAATTTGAACTGATATTTGAATAGATAGACAAAAAATTTGAATAGATAGATAAAAAATTGAATAGATGAATAAATTTGAATAGATAGATATAAATTTGAATAGATAGTCAACGAAAAGTTAACCGATAAATTAAGGGGTAAAATTGAAAATAAAATGTCTTTCCAAAACAATAACAGGATTTCTCACCAAACTATTTCACAAATGGTGGACCATTCATCAATAAAAAAATATCCATTGTGCCTAATGTATTATATGCTCCTTCGATTAGATTATAAATTTAGATAGAGGTTTGATAGGAAAAAAAAAAAAAAGGAAAGAAAAAGAAAAGATGAGAAATGGATTAAAAAATTTAATTGGTATTTCATTCATATTTTTCTTTCCTTTCCAAATTTATAATATAAGTATCTGATTCTTTTTTAAATTATTTGATAAATTTGACCTATTACATACTTGTTTTTTACCCTTAATAGGAAATAGTATATAATTATCTTGTTATAAAAATATAAATAAAGGGTTAATTTTTTTCTTATTATACTAGGTGTGCACGTATGCCTCAAATTTGCAGTTATAATTTACAGATATACAACGTAATTGAAAAAAAAAAAAAAAGGTAGTTATCAAAGGAAGCACACTTCTTTTTTATTTTTTATTTTTTATTTTTTTATAGATTGATGAGGAGTAAAACAAAAACATCAGACTGAACAAACACATCACTCTAGCAAAACAAGGGCCTCAGACGACACTAGATGTTCCAATGAATGTGGAACCTCCTCCATCCATACAACATGGTTCTCAAGCTCCATTGTTATTCTAGCAAGACGATGCGCCACCGAATTATAGAGACGCTTGACATGTTGCACCAACATTTCATTGAAATGTCGCAGACTCTCCTATATAGAGTTTACAATATGGCCATACTGAGCAAAAGATGCCGAAGCTGAATTGGAAGCAGACACAATACTCAATGACCGAGACCCAGATCTCAGACAAAAACCACCGCATCATATATAGCAAGGGCTTCCAAGCTATCAACATCAACCATGCTAATAATCTTTTTCGATGTAGAAGCAATGACAACCCTACACCAATCCCGAACTGTTAGGGAAAATATGTGATTCCCCACAAGTAAATCAATCATTGGGAATAAAAACTAATGTGGAAAAATTAAATCAAAAGCAACACAAGAATTTTTACGTGGTTCCCTCAATGTGAGGTACGTCCACGGGATCGAAATCTGATTCCACTATCAACCAAACAAGTTTCCAAACGATTACAAACGAGACACGAATGATCTCACAAAACCATCATTAAGTGAATTCCAAATAATCACAAATAAATAAGTGAAAAGACCTCACCAAATAGATGAACAAAAATCTTCGAAACCAAAGTTGTAGAAGACCCAAAATAATCGACCCAAATCAGCCGAATATCTACGCAACCAATGCTCCTAAGTGACTAATAAAACGCAGCAACCCAGCAACCAAAAAAGTAGCCTTTTTGACCCAAAACCTTTCCACTCCACTGAATTGATTTCAATCAATTATTAATGTTGAGCCACAGCTGCAGCTCACCTACGGCACACACAAAACAATATATATATATATTGTGAATCTAGGTTTTTGTTTATCAAACCCCTAGTTGTTACCAAACTGAATTAGGTCTCTTAAAATTAGATATAATATATATATAATATATTATACCCAAACCAAACCAAATTAGAATTCTTTTAACAAACCAATTGGGTCTCAAACTCCAATAAGGAGATATACCCCAACAATTCTCCCCCTATTGACTTAGGTGGAGACATCAACCATACCCGCCAAAGTTCGACACTTCAAATGTTTGTCTCTCGACAAAGTCTTTGTCAACATATCTGAAATATTATCATCCGTGTGAACCTTTTCGAGTTGCAACAATTTCGAATCTAGCACATCACGAATCCAATGGTATCTCACATCAATGTATTTCGATCTCGAATGAAAAGTAGAATTTTTACTCAAATGAATAGCACTTTGACTATCACAATAAAGCACATACTTTTCTTGCTTCAAACCCAACTCTTGCAAAAATTTCTTCAACCATAACTCTTCTTTGCAAGCTTCCGTAATGGCAATAAATTCAGCTTCGGTAGTTGAGAGAGCAACACATTTTTGTAATTTAGATTGCCATGCCACAGCTCCCCCTGCAAAAGTCATCAAATACCCCGAAGTAGATTTCCTAGAATCAATATCACCAGCCATGTCAGAATTTGTGAACCCATCAAGCATCGGCTTACCATCCTCAAAACACGAACACACCTTCAAAGTCCCTCGAAGATACCTTAGAATCCATTTTACCGCTGCCTAATGTTCTTTACCCGGATTAAGGAGAAAACGACTCACCATACCAACTGCATGAGCAATATCCGGCCTTATACAAATCATGGCGTACATCAAAGAACCAACTGCTGAAGCATAAGGAACTTTCAACATCTCTTCTTTGTCTTTCTCACTTGTAGGACATTGATTCGAACTAAGCTTGAAGTGACCTGCAAGTGGACAACTAACCGGCTTTGCTTTATTCATGTTGAACCTCTCAAGAACTTTCTCAATGTAGCTTTCTTGAGACAACCAAATCAGCCCCTCGTTGCGATCACGAACAATTTTCATACCAAGTATTTGCTTTGTCGGTCCCAAATCTTTCATAGCAAAAGACTTCCTCAACTCCAATTTCAACCTGTTAATCATGGTAGAATCTTGACCCACAATTAACATGTCATCAACATAAAGCAAAAGAATAATAAATTTACCATCCGGGAAATTTTTCACAAACACACAATGGTCCGAAGTGGTTTTAGAAAAACCATTATTTATCATGAAAGAGTCAAATTTTTTGTACCATTGTCGCGGGGCTTACTTGAGGCCATACAAACTTTTCTTCAATTTACAAACAAATTTCTCTTTCTCTTTTTCTACAAAACCTTCTGGTTGCTCCACGTAAATTTCTTCTTCAAGATCACCATGAAGAAATGCGGTCTTCACATCAAGTTGTTTAACTTCAAGGTTCATACTTGCAGCCATGCCAAGTACAACCCGAATAGAAGACATCTTCACAACCGGTGAGAAAATCTCATCAAAGTCAATACTTTTCTTTTGCCCAAAGCCTTTCACAACAAGACGTGCCTTGTACTTCAGATTCTTGCCATTATTCTTCAATTTGAAGACCCACTTATTTTTCAAAATTTTCCTCCCCTTAGGCAACTTCACTAAATCATAGGTGTGATTTTCAAGTAAAGAATTCATCTCCTCTTCTATGGCCTTTTTCCAATCACTTTTCTTTGCATGCTCAATTGCTTCTTGGTAGCTCTCAAGCTCCCCTTGATCGGAAATCAACACAAATTCATTGGGAGGATACTTTCTCGAAAGTTGTTGGTCCCTTGTAGATTTCCTCAACTCAAGTTATGGTGGCGGTTCTTGAGTAGGATGCTCTTCCTCAATTTCTGGCTAAACTTCATTAGGACTAGCATCATCTTCCACATCTTCAATAGGTGGCTGCACATCTCCCCCATTTTCATCATCAACTGAAGATGAAGGAGATGGATCCATGTCAATGAGATCACTAGTTTTTGGCTCCGGTTGATCACCTTTGCCAAAGTCTTCAATTGTTTGGTTTTCAAGAAACACAACATCACGGTTTTAACTGACTTTCTTGTCGACCGGATCCCACAATCTATACCTGAATTCATCACGCCTATAGCCAAGAAAAATACGTTGTCTTGACTTATTATCAAGCTTGGACCTCTCATCCTTTGGAATGTGAACAAAAGCTCGACAACCAAACACTCTCAAGTGCTCATAAGACACATCTTTGCCAATCCAAACTCTTTCTGGAACATCACCATTCAAAGGATAGGAAGGAGACAAATTGATCACGTCAATCGCTGTCTTCATTGCCTCACCCCAAAAGGATCTTGGCAATTTAGCTTGTGAAAGCAAACACCTTGTTCTTTCCATAATGGTGCGGTTCATCCTCTCGGCAACGCCATTTTGTTGAAGAGTCTTCTTAACTAGCTTTTGGTGCCGAATACCTTGGCTGCGACAATACTCATCAAATGGCCCAATGTATTCACAACCATTGTCAGATCGGATGCACTTCAATTTCTGCCCTGTTTCTCTTTCAACCATGGCCTGAAAATGCTTAAATACTTCTAGAACTTGATCTTTAGTCTTTAGTAGAAAAGCCAAAACTTTCCTTGAATAATCATCAATGAAAGTAACAAAATAAAGTGCACCACTATGTGTTCTAACTTTCAAAGGACCACAAACATCCGAATGAATCAACTCCAAAACATTTTCTTTTCTAGAGATAACATTTTTATGAAAAGAAACTCTATGTTGTTTACCCACCAAACAATGAACACAAGTTTTGAGATGTGTACCTTTCAAACCGGGTAGAAGCTCTTTCTTGAACAAAACTTGTAGCCCCTTTTCACTCATATGGCCAAGCCTCTTGTGCTACAATTTGGTAGAAGTATCATCTTCAAGTGCATTGACAACACCTTTACAAATTTTTCCTTGCATCGAATAAAGTGTATGAGTCTTCTTGCACTTAGCCACCAAAAAAGAGCCCTTTGTGAGCTTCCATATTCCATCACCAAATTTGTTATTGAAGCCTTCATCATCTAGCTTCTAGTAGAGATCAAATTGAGGCGAATGTCGAGAACATGCCTCACATCTTTAAGCAACAACTTGCAGCCCAAATTTGTTTCCAAGCAAACATCACCCATGCCAATAATCTTGGACAAACCTTCATTACCCATTAAAACAGAACCATAATCTCCTTCGGTGTAGGTAATGAAGAAATCAACTCGAGAAGTCACATGAAAAGAAGCACCGGAATCAATCACCCAATTGCTCTCTTGGCCCACAAAATTGATACAATCATTTTCACAAACGACCATGAGATCATCGGTAGTAACTGCCGTTGTGTCTTCTTGCTTCTTATCCACACTTTTGTCACGCCTTTTCTCCTTGTTCTTGAGCTTTCGGCATTCTCGCTTCATGTGCCATTTCTCATGGCAATAATAGCACTCAATGTCTTTCTTTGAAAAAGAACCATCCTTTGATTTGTCACAGCTTTGATCATGACCATGAGGAGTCTTACTCCTCCCCCTTGTTTTGCTTCGGCCTCTCACAACAAATGTTTCCTAATGAGAGGAACCGCTGATTTTCTTCTAGTTTCTTCATTCAATAAGCTACTAGTGACTTGGCCCATTGTGACAACTCCATCGAGCGCCGAATTACTAACTGTCACAACCAAAGTCTCCCAACTTTCGGGCAAAGAACTAAGTAGCATCAAAGCCTGCAACTCATCATCAAAAATAATTTTCATAGAAGCAAGTTGGTTAACAATACTCTTTATTTCATTCAGATGTTCCGGAATAGGGCTGCCATCTTTATATTTTAAATTAACCAACTTATGAAACAGAAAGGCTTTATTTGTGGCTGATTTTCTATCGTAAAGGCCTTCTAATTTTTTTCGTAAATCATGTGCTGAAGTTTCAATAGCAACATAATGAAACACACTGTCATCAATCCATTGACGGATAACACCAACGACTTTTCGATTAAACCTATTACATTCATCATCTTTCATACCATCGGGTTTGCCAGTATCACCCTCATAGGTCCATACAAATCTTTACAAAATAATAGGTCCTCTATTTTAGTTTTCCAAGTTACCCAATTACTTCCATTGAAGCTAGACATGCAACCCACATTCCCCTCTATTGATTTACACAAATAAATAAACCCAAATAAACTGTAAGCTGTTAGGAAAAATATGTGATTCCCCACAAGTAATTCAATCAATGGGAATAAAAACTAATGCGAAAAAATTAAATCAAAAGCAACACAAGAATTTTTACGTGGTTCCCTCAATGTGAGGTACGTCCACGGGATTGAAATCCGATTCCATTATTAACCAAATAAGTTTCCAAACGATTACAAACGAGACATGAATGGTCTCACAAAACCACCCTTAGATGAATTCCAAATAATCACAAATAAATAAGAGGAAAGACCTCACCAAATAGATTAACAAAAATCTTTGAAACCAAAGTTGTAGAAGACCCAAAATAATCGACCCAAATCAGTCGAATATCTACGCAACCAATACTCCAAAGTGACCAATAAAACGCAGCAACCCAGCAACCAAAAAAGTAGCCTCTTTGACTCAAAACTTTTCCACTCCATCGAATTGATTTCAATCAATTATTAATATTGAGCCACTGCTGCTGCTCACCTACAGCACACACAAAACAATATATATATTGTGAATCTAGGGTTTTTTTTTATCAAACTCCTAGTTGTTACCAAACTGAATTAGGTCTCTTAAAATTAGATATAATATATATAAAATATATTATACCCAAACCAAACCAAATTAGAATTCTTTTGACAAACCAATTGGGTCTCAAACTCCAATAAGGAGATATACCCCAACACCCATAGAGCTTTGCACTTTAAACATAGCACCATCAACATTGATTTTGTAAGTGTCCATGGGAGGACAACACCATTGAACCGGAGATGAAAGGGATTGCGGTACCGAGAAAAGAACTTGCGCAGAGGTGAACTCATGGAGATATTCTATAGCAAAGGATGCAATGTCAGTGCATGACTTGCGAGATCCATTGAACAAAAAAGAGTTCTAATTATTCCAAAGAGACCAACATGTGACCAAGAAGAGAGCTAAACCATCCTCATCCCAATCCTCACTTTTGTCCACAATCCAATTCCAAAAATTAGAGACGCAACAAGCATCCATCAGCACATCCAAATTAATGAATTCCCAAACCTCGCAAGCAATGGAGCAGTGAAGGAAATAATGACAAATAGACTCCATTGTGGACCCACAGAGGAGACAACAATCATTTTCAAGCACTCTACATTTTCTGAGTTAAGCACGAACCAGGAGAATATTAAGGCACAATTTCTAGCCAAAAATTCTGATTTTATTAGGAATTTTGGCATGCCACAGACGACGCCAAAAAGCCTTGGCCTTAGCATTGCCATCAGAAGACGCCGCTGTTGGGATATACCTCCTTATTGGAGTGTGGGACCCCATTGGTTTATTAAAAGAGTTTAATTTAGTTTGGTATTAGTTATAATATATTTTTATATATTATATCTAATTTGTGGAAACCCAATCCAATTTGATTACAACTAGGATTTGATAAAAAAAAGCCCACAAGTTTACCATATATATATATTGGTATTGTTTGTTTTTTGGGGGTGAGAAAACAAAAAGAGGCAGCCGCTTGATTCCACAACAGCAGCAAAAGAAAGACTCAATTCAGTGGGTGTGGTTTTTTTGATCCTGGTGTTTGGAAATTTCATGGGTTTCAAGTTTTGATTGGTGCTTTCAAAGCTAATTTGGTCTATTATTTTGGATCTTCTTCAACTCTAGTTTTGAAGATTTTGGTTCATTTATTTGGTGAGGTCTTTCCTCTTTGTTTATTTGTGATTATTTGTAACTCACCTAAGGGTGGTTTTGTGAGACCATTCATGTCTCGTTTGTAATCGTTTAGAAACTTATTTGGTTGATAGTGGAATCAGATTTCGATCACGTACACGTACCTCACATTGAGGGAACCACGTAAAAATTCTTGTGTTGCCTTTTGATTTAATTTTTTCGCATTATTTTTTATTCCCATTGATTGATTTACTTGTGGGAATCATCGACTTTCCCTAACAACTGGTATCAGAGCTTACAGTTTATTTGGGTTTATTTATTTGTGTAAATCAATGGAGGGGAATGTGGGTCATATGTCTAGCTTCAATGGAAGCAATTGGGTAACTTGGAAAACTAAAATGGAGGACCTATTATTTTGTAAAGATTTGTATGGACCCATTGAGGGTGATAGTGGCAAACCCGAGGGTATGAAAGATGATGAATGGAAGAGGCTTAATCGAAAAGCCGTTGGTGTTATCCGTCAATGGATTGATGATAGTGTGTGTCATCATGTTGCTACTGAAACTTCAGCACATGATTTATGAAAAAAATTAAAAGGCCTTTATGATAGGAAATCAGCCACAAATAAAGCTTTTATATTTCGTAAGTTGGTTAATTTAAAATATAAAGAGGGCAGCCCTATTCCGAAACATCTGAATGAAATAAAGAGTATTGTTAACCAACTTGCTTCTATGAAAATTGTTTTTGATGATGAGTTGCAGGCTTTGATGCTACTTAGTTCTTTGGCTGAAAGTTGGGAGACTTTGGTTGTGACAGTTAGTAATTCGGCGCCCGATGGAGTTGTCACAATGGGCCAAGTCACCAGTAGTTTGTTGAATGAAGAAACTAGAAAAAAATCAACGGGTTCCTCTCATTCAGAAGCATTTGTTGTGAGAGGCCGAAACAAAACAAGGAGGAGAAGTAAGACTCCTCATGGTCGTGATCAAAGTTGTGACAAATCAAAAGATGGTTCTTTTTCAAAGAAAGACATTGAGTGCTATTATTGCCATGAGAAAGGGCACATGAAGCGGGAATGCCGAAAGCTCAAGAATAAGGAGAAAATGCGTGACAAAAATGTGGATAAGAAGCAAGAAGACACAACGGCAGTTATTACTGATGATCTCATGGTTGTTTGTGAAGATGATTGTATCAATTTTGTGGGCTAAGAGAGCAATTGGGTGATTGATTCCGGTGCTTCTTTTCATGTGACTTCTCGAGTTGATTTCTTCACTATCTACACCGAAGGAGATTATGGTTTTGTTCGAATGGGTAATGAAGGTTTGTCCAAGATTATTGGCATGGGTGATGTTTGCTTAGAAACAAATTTGGGCTGCAAGTTGTTGCTTAAAGATGTGAGGCATGTTCCCGACATTCGCCTCAACTTGATCTCTACCGGGAAGCTAGATGATGAAGGCTTCAACAACAGATTTGGTAATGGAATATGGAAGCTCACAAAGGGTTCTTTGGTGGTGGCTAAGTGTAAGAAGACTCATACACTTTATTCCATGTAAGGAAAAATTTGTAAAGGTATTGTCAATGAACTTGAAGATGATACTTCTACCGAATTGTGGCACAAACGGCTTGGCCATATGAGTGAAAAGGGGCTACAAGTTTTGTTCAAGAAAGAGCTTCTACCCGATTTGAAAGGTACACATCTTAAAACTTGTGTTCATTGTTTGGTGGATAAACAACATAGAGTTTCTTTTCAGAAAAATGTTGCTTCTAAAAAAGAAAATGTTTTGGAGTTGATTCATTCGGATGTTTGTGGTCCTTTAAAAGTTAGAACACATAGTGGTGCACTTTATTTTGTTACTTTCATTGATGATTATTCAAGGAAAGTTTGGGCTTTTCTACTAAAAACTAAAGATCAAGTTCTAGAAGTATTTAAGCATTTCAGGCTATGGTTGAAAGAGAAACGGGACAGAAATTGAAGTGCATTTCAGGCTATACATTGGGCCATTTGATGAGTATTGTCGCAGCCAAGGTATTCGGCACCAAAAAACAGTTAAGAAGACTCCTCAACAAAATGGCGTTGCCGAGAGGATAAACCGCACCATTGTGGAAAGAACAAGGTGTTTGCTTTCACAAGCTAAACTGCCAAGATCCTTTTGGGGTGAGGCATTGAAAACAGCGGTTGACGTGATCAATTTGTCTCCTTCCTATCCTTTGAATGGTGATGTTCCTGAAAGAGTTTGGACTGGCAAAGATGTATCTTATGAGCACTTAAGAGTGTTTGGTTGTCGAGCTGTTGTTCACATTCTAAAGGATGAGAGGTCCAAGCTTGATAGCAAGTCAAGACAATGCATTTTTCTTGGTTATGGGTTTGATGAGTTTGGTTATAGATTGTGGGATCTAGTCGACAAGAAAGTCATTCGAAGTCGTGACGTTGTGTTTCTTGAAGACCAAACAATTGAAGACTTTGGCAAAGGTGATCAATCGGAGCCAAAATCTAGTGATCTCATTGACATGGATCCATCTCCTTCATCTTCAGTTGATGATGAAAATAGGGGAGATGTGCAGCCACCCATTGAAGATGTAGAGGATGATGTTAATCCTAATGAAATTGAGCCTGAAATTGAGGAAGAGCATCCAACTCAAAAACCGCCACCACAACGTGAGTTGAGAAAATCTACAAGGGACCGACAACCTTCAAGAAAGTATCCTTCCAATGAATTTGTGTTGATTTTCGATCAAGGGGAGCCCGATACCAAGAAGCAATTGAGCATGCAAAGAAAGGTGATTGGAAAAAGGCCATGGACGAGGAGATGAATTCCTTACTTGAAAACCAGACCTATGATTTAGTGAAGTTGCCTAAGGGGAGGAAAATTTTGAAAAATAAGTGAATTTTCAAATTGAAGAATGATGGTAAGAATCTGAGGTACAAGGCACGTCTTGTTGTGAAAGGCTTTGGGCAAAAGAAAGGTATTGACTTTGATGAGATTTTCTCACCGGTTGTGAAGATGTCTTCTATTCGGGTTGTACTTGGCATGGCTGCAAGTATGAATCTTGAAGTTGAGCAACTTGATGTGAAGACCGCATTTCTTCACGGTGATCTTGAAGAAGAAATTTACATGGAGCAACCGGAAGGTTTTGTGGAAAAAGGGAAAGAGAAATTTGTTTGTAAATTGAAGAAAAACTTGTATGGCCTCAAGCAAGCCCCATGGCAATGTTACAAAAAATTTGACTCTTTCATGATGAATAATGGTTTTTCTAAAACCAATTCGGACCATTGTGTGTTTGTGAAAAATTTTTCGGATGGCAAATTTATTATTCTTTTCCTTTATGTTGATGACATGTTAATTGTGGGTCAAGATTCTACCATGATTAACAAGTTGAAGTTAGAGTTGAGTAAATCTTTTGCTATGAAAGATTTGGGACCGGCAAAGCAAATACTTGGTATGAAAATTGTTTATGACCGCAAAGAGGGGCTGATTTGGTTGTCTCAAGAAAGCTACATTGAGAAAGTTCTTGAGAGGTTCAACATGGATAAAGCAAAGCCGGTTGGTTGTCCACTTGCGGGTCATTTCAAGCTTAGTTCGAATCAATGTCCTACAAGTGAGAAAGACAAGGAAGAGATGTTGAAAGTTCCTTATGCTTCAGCAATTGGTTCTTTGATGTACGCCATGGTTTGTACAAGGCCGAATATTGCTCACGCTGTTGGTGTGGTGAGTCGGTTTCTCTCTAATCTAGGTAAAGAACATTGGGCAGCGGTAAAATGGATTCTAAGATATCTTCGAGGGACTTCGAAAGTGTGTTTGTGTTTTGGGGATTGTAAGCCGATGCTTGATGGATTCACAGATTCTGACATGGCTGGTGATGTTGATTCAAGAAAATTTACTTCGAGGTATTTGATGACTTTTGCAGGGGGAGCTATGGCATGGCAATCTAAATTACAAAAATGTGTTGCTCTCTCAACTACCGAAGCTGAATTTATTGCCATTACAGAAGCTTGCAAAGAAGAGTTATGGTTGAAGAAATTTTTGCAAGAGTTGGGTTTGAAGCAAGAAAAGTATGTGCTTTATTGTGATAGTCAAAGTGCTATTCACTTGAGTAAAAATTCTACTTTTCATTCGAGATCGAAACACATTGATGTGAGATAGCACTGGATTCGTGATGTGTTAGATTCGAAATTGTTACAACTCGAAAAGATTCACACAGATGATAATATTTCGGATATGTTGACAAAGACTTTGTCAAGGGACAAACATTTAAAGTGTCGAACTTTGGCGGGTATGGTTGATGTCTCCACCTAAGTCGGTAGGGGGAGAATTGTTGGGATATACCTCCTTATTGGAGTGTGGGACCCTATTGGTTTATTAAAAGAGTTTAATTTAGTTTGGTATTAGTTATAATATATTTTTATATATTATATCTAATTTGTGGAAACCCAATCCAATTTGGTTACAACTAGGATTGGATAAAAAATCCCATAAGTTTACCATATATATATTGGTATTGTTTGTTTTTCGGGGGTGAGAAAACAAAAAGAGGCAGCCGTTTGATTCCACAGCAGCAGCAAAAGAAAGACTCAATTCAGTGGGTGTGGTTTTCTTGATCCTAGTGTTTGGAAATTTCATGGGTTTCAAGTTTTGATTGGTGCTTACAAAGCTAATTTGGTCTATTATTTTGGATCTTCTTTAACTCTGGTTTTGAAGATTTTGGTTCATTTATTTGGTGAGGTCTTTCCTGTTTGTTTATTTGTGATTATTTGTAATTCACCTAAGGGTGGTTTTGTGTGATCATTCGTGTCTCGTTTGTAATCATTTGGAAACTTATTTGGTTGATAGTGGAATCAGATTTCGATCCCGTGGACGTACCTCACATTGAGGGAACCACGTAAAAATTCTTGTATTGCCTTTTGATTTAATTTTTCCGCATTAATTTTTATTCCCATTGATTGATTTACTTGTGGGAATCATCGATTTTCCCTAACAGCCGCCACAACAGACTCACTTCTACACGCCATTTCAAGATGATAAGTCGAGCGAATCGAGAACATACCATCCAAATTAATGCATCAACATCAGGCCTCAGAGGGAGAGGGATAGTTAAAATAGGTTGTCATTCAGATTTCGGGAAACAATTTTGAATCATATTTGAATTCCAGTAGCCAGAATTTTCATCAATAAACTCTGCCACCACCATATCAGCCGACAAAAATTGGGGGGTATAAGATTTTAAAGCAAGATAGCCGAGGCACCCACTTATCCGTCAAAATATGAATTTGGCGGCCATTACCAATCCTCCACCGCAAACCTACTTCAAGAAGTGGTCGGGCTTTCCAAATATTACGCCAAGTATAGGACAAATTATTACCCATTTTGCATCAAGCACCGACCCGTAAGGAAAATATTTTGTTTCTGGACTTCCTAGCCAACATCTGATTCCCTCGGCAGTGGGTGGGTGGCCGTGAGACCTACTCCTTTTGGAATGAATCCCTCGCTTTCTGTGGATCGACCTGCTACTGAATGAGTGCCCTCTAATCCAAGAGCCTATATTCCCGACATGGCTGGTCCAAGCAGCGTGTTGGGGAAATGAAGTAGCCTCTAACTTTGCTTAGCAAGCGTCGCTCGGTTAAACGCTGAAAGATTCTGAAGCCCCAAGTCACCATCTCATTTAGACTGACACAATGTACTCAATTTTTTCCCAATGGATTTTTCGCTTTTCCTCTAACTGGCCCAACCAAAAATGCCTAATGAGAGAGTCAATATCCTAACCCAAACCACTCGAAAGCTCAAAACACGACATAATGTAAGTCGGGATTGCTTGAGCAACCGTTTTAATTAGCACCTCACGCCCAGCCACCAATAACAACTTTTCCTTCCATCCATTAACACATTTCCAAACCCATTCCTAAATACTAGCAAAAAGCCTTTTTCTTAGAACGCTCTATACAGGAAGGCAAACCCAAATAGTTCCCATTATTCACCACTCGACCGACACCCAATAAAGAACCCAGACATAGTTACTCCGGGTCACCAACATTCCGACTAAAGCAAATACCCGACTTTTGAAAATTGACTTGTTGTCTAGAAGCAACCTCATAACGATGGAGAATAGAACTAATAGTTTGAACACACTGATCTAAAGCATTAGCAAAGATCAAGCAATCATCGGCGAAAAAGACATGCAAAATACATGGACCACCACAACAGTTGCGAAGACCATTAAGGAGATGGTCCTGCTCAGCTTGTTGAATCAATATAGATAGACCCTCAACAAAAAAAAAAATATTAAAATAAAAATAAAAAGAGGATATGGGAATATGGGATCACATTGTTGAATACCACGGATGGGCCGAAAAACACATGATGGGACACCATTAATCAATACTGAATAAGAGACCAACCAAACACAATGCATGACCAGATCTTGGTAGCGTTGTGGAAATCCCATTCGAGACATTACAAATTTCAAAAATACCCACTCCACCTGGTAATAGGCGTTCCTCATATCAAACTTCAAAGAAAATTCCCCTAACGCACCCTTGTGTTTATTCTTGAAGTAATGAAAAAGTTCAAAGGCCATCAACACATTGTCACTAATCAAACGCCCTTGAATAAACACACTTTGATTAGGTGAGATGATATCATTCAGAATGACCTTAAGCATATTAGCAAGCACCTTTGACACAATTTTATAGATGACATTACATAGGCTAATAAGTCAAAAATCAGCAACAGGGCTTAGATTGCCCACTTTTGGAACAAGGACAATAAAAGTGTTATTGATCAAACCAAGGTTCGGGAAACCATTCAAAACACCCAACCCCGAAGAACACACATCGTGTTCAACTATACCCAATATTTGACAAAAATAGACCAAACTTACCATCAGGCCCAATGCCTTAGTAGGATACATCTAAAAAAGAGCACGGTATACCTCCGCTTCAGTTAGGGGTGTAAATTGGGCCCAGTCCGGCCCACCCAGGCCAGGGCTTGGGCTAGCTCGTGTCGGGCCTCTCAGGCTCCAAACAAAATTCAAGCTAGGTCAGTCCATAGGCCAAAAAATTAGGCCCATGCCCAGGAGATATTCGGGCCTTGGGTGGGCCGACAGGCCTGGGCCTAAGCTAGGGCTTGGCTCGGGCCTGAACATTTTTTTTTATTTTTTCTACCAAAATTTTATTATTTTCCATTAAAAATGACACTAGGTCTCGGACGGGCCAGGTCTTGAGCAAACCAATGAACTAGGCCCGCGGGCGGGCCGGGCTTCAAAATGACAGCCCAAGCCTAGGCCCAAAGTCCTAGACTAGGCTCGGGCCCAGGCCTAACTGAGTCGGTCCCATTCCAGGCTGCGGGTGGGCTTCAAGCCACCCATAGACCGCAAGCCATTTTTACACCCTGGCTTCAATGAATTGTTTGTCTTTTGTTTCATACCCGCATCGAGACACAAAGGAATAATCGCAGCAACCCCATCTACTTCCAAAAGGTTGATCGGACGTAAGTAGATCATCAAAATACCCAACAACCACATCCTCCACAACCTCGTGTGATGTACACCAATTACCCAATCCGCCACGCAGCCGTTTAATAGATTTCTTCTTCTGCCTTTGTGAAGATTTAGCATAAAAAAAGAAGCACACTTGACATAAAGGGAAGTAAAGGTTTTAGAATACCAAATCCAACTTTATATATAAGATTGTTTTAGGAATTAATTTTGTTAATAATTTTTTAATTTTGTACAAAAAAATGGAGAAAATTTGATTTTGTATATTAATTTTTAACTTTTTAGTAATAATAAATAGGGTAAAATACAAATACACTTCCTGAAATTTGTTTAAAATACGAATTATTCACTGTAATTTTGGAAATTATAAATATCCTTTTATTAGAATTTTTCACTTAACAAAATTAATTAAAAAAATGGTGCTCAGGCATTGGTCTATTTTATAGACTTTTAAGGACATAGATCTAAGGGTTTTTTTGTTTGGGTCCACAAGTACAAGCGCATAATTTGCTTGGTCCATAAGAATATCATTATTTGTACAAATTCTTCCTTTTTCACAATTTCATTGCTTTGGAATGCTTTGGAAAGATGGTTAAAAGCTAATTGTTTGGCTTTTTAATTTTTTTTTACTGTTTTATGTGAAATGTGATATGATCCAAAATAAGTTAAAAGTTGACTTTTAACTTTTAACACATATTCCCAAAATATTTGTTAGCTCTGCCCCTCCAACGGACCTCTCGAGTGCGGGGTGGGGCTTCGGCCCGGGGGCGGTTGGGCAGGGACTATCCCACATCGGATAGCCTTGGGTGTGTGTGTGAGTTTATAATTGCCATGGGAAGCCATTGTAGTCAGCAATTGCCTGCAAAGTGTCTTCTCGTGGGCCCCAGTTCAAAACGGACCTCTCGAAGCTCCCTTTCCATTCATAAACCCACACTCCCTTCTATCTTCTCAACCCCTCATTTCCCCAAACCCATCTCTCTTTCTCTCTAAATTTTACGAGGGTGTTTCCAAATTGAATCTATCTATCTCAGATGAATAATCTCACTTTCATACACACATACACCATCTCTCTCTCTCTCATCTTCTTCGTCTATTCTCCACCTACAAACAGAACCGACAATATGATCGCCTGCTTGAACATGTTAGACCCTAAGTGAGCCGGATCGAAACCCGTCGATCTCATCTGATCCCTCCCTTGACTTTTTTATACATCTTCATCACATTCTCGTCCTGAAATGAAATAAACCCAGCAAGCAAAACATACAAGATCATGTGTATAAGGTAATCTCATTCATTTCTGTATGTTCCTACGTTTGAATCTGCATCTGCAAATTTGTTTACAAAAATATATTGTAAAGGGGCTTTCTGTGGATATATATATATATATATATATATATATATAGGAAAAGTTGGGTAATGGGAGAGAGATTGCGGTGAAGAAGCCTAAGTAGGCCTCAGATCATGGAAATGAGGCGTTCCTGAAGAAGCAATGCACTTGGGGTTAAAAATAATTTGAATAGATAGGTTAAAATAATATGGATAGCTAGGTTCAAAAAATTCAACAGATAAAATAAAAATTTGAATAGATAGATTAAAAATATTAAAACAATTTTGAAAGATAAATAAAAATTTGAATAGATAGGTTAAAAATAAAATTTTCAATAGATAGGTGGTATTTATAGAACAAAATTAGTTAGGAGTTGTTTGGGATGTTCTAAATAAGTGTACTTTTTGACTTTTTGGATTAAAAAGTTGAGGAAAAAAATATGATTGTTTGGGTTAACTTTTTGACTTTTTATGAAATTAGTGTGTAGGGAAAAATTAGAATTGAAAATTGTGCAACCGTAATTTTTGACTTTTGATGAATAGTGATAACTTTTTAACTTTTTGAGTAACTTTTTGACTTATTAACTTTTTAGCCACATGCCAAACTTGGCCTTAATAGACTTTTGATCAACAAATGTTTTTATGTCCCCAATAGAACCACCTTTGTTCTTAATGGCTCATAGGGATGAGAATATTGATTTATGAATGATTATCCCTAGAAAAAAATAAAATTTTTAATTACTTTTCTACATACAATAAGAAAATTACTTGAATTATTAATTGAAATATATTTCTAATATTATTAAAATTATTAATTAACTTGATAATTTATTAGGGTTCGTTTGGCAATGACTTTTTAAATTGACTTTTTGACCTTTTTTTGACTTTTTTACCCTAAGACTTTATGATTGTTTGGTTTTCTCGTTTGGATTTTTTGGCTTTTTGGCATTGGTATAACAAACTTTTTTGTTAGTTTTTTTGACTTTTTTTTGTTATTTTGTGATTATTTAGTCCAAATAATTTACCAAACCGGGGCTTAATAAAATGAGTCATTTGTTAAGTGATAAAAAAATTAGAAAAGGCAAAATATAATTTTTAAAGTAAAACTATAAAAGTTATTTTAAACAATTAATAAAGAGCAAATTACAAATACACCTCCTGAGATTTACTTAAATTACAAATTACCTCATGTGATTCTAAAAATTACATTATGCCCCCTAAAGTTTCTAATTTCATACCAAATAGATCCTTTTATTAATAAATCATCAAATTAATTAACAATTTTTAATAATGTTAAAATTTTATTTCAATTAATATTTCTAATATTTTATTACTGTATAGCTGAATAGTTAAAAATTTCACTTTTTTAATTAATTCTAATAAATAAAAAATTCTGACAGGGAGGTATTTGTAATTTTCCAAACCACAGAGGATAATTCGTATTTTAAGCAAATCTCAGTGAGTGTATTTATAATTTACCCATTAAAAAATAAATAAGAAACACTATGATATACACCCTTTAGAGGGTGTGTATATGTATCTTATAACTAAAAAAAAAAATGACATAATTCTATTCTTTCTGAGTCATAAGTAAATACACATGAGACATAACCAAAAATCTTATAAGTTATAACTAAAGATGGTGTTTGGAATAATTTAAATAAGTATACTCTTTGACTTTTTACGAAAAGATGTGTAAAAAAATAGAGAGATGATGTGATTCAAAAAACATAAAAAAAGATAAGAGAAAAACAAAAAAGTGTACTAATATAGGGAATGCCAAATAGTGCCAAAATATTATTGTAACTAAAGAAAAAATTACTCATAATTAAAAAAAAAAAAAAGGGAGACTTATTTATAAGTCCTTTTTCAGAACCTTATGCTAGGCTAAGTCCTGTGTAATTTCTTATAAAGTCTCAAGTCCTATTTTCATAAGAATGTGTTCCACAAGATCCTAATCTTTTTACCCCTATTTTTGGCTTCAGCTTCGGCGATTTCGTCTGCCTTCCGCTGTACACGTATAAGTTGATCACAAAGTAAAACATAAACAAAAATCATCAATTTGCAGGATCAAGTGACACCCCCAATCGCATGATACAGACAAAAGGAAGGGGCTGACAAGAGTCGAACCTAGGGAAGCAAACCCACTGACCAATCTTCACCACCACTACTTGATTGGGCTTTTCTTTGATTTTTCTATATAAAAAAAAATAAAAAAATTCAAAAAATAAATAATTTTTTAAATTTTACAATTAATAATACAAAATAAAAATATATTAAGATTATATATCTATTTCAAAACAAACGGATTAAAAAAATAAAAACTTATTAAGTTTGCGAAACGTAACGTGACACATTACGTTACGTTTATGTAAATGTCACATTACGTTTATATAGGTGTCACGTTACGTTACGTTTATCTAGGTGTCACATTACGTTCATATTGGTGTCACGTTACGTTTATATAGGTGTCACGCTACGTTACGTTTATGTAGATATGTCACGTTACGTTTATATAGGTGTCACGTTACGTTACGTTTCGTTTATGTAGATATGTCACGTTACGTTTATATAGGTGTCACGTTACGTTACGTTTATGTAGATATGTCACGTTACGTTTATGTAGATGTCACGTTATGTATAGGTGTCACGTTACGTTAATATAGGTGTCACGTTACGTTACGTTTATATCAATTTCCCTATATATGGTTTTATTATTAATTATGATATTAACAATTAATATTGAGGGTAAATATGTCAAGAAACTTCCCATAAGACTTATGGGAACATAAGTTTTTTTGTGGGACCAAATGTAGCACAAGTCTCCCTAATAGGACTTCTAAATAATTTTCCCAAAAAAAAAGAGAGACATAATTAAATTAAAGGTGTTTTAAGGGTATGTATAAGTTATAATTACGAATGGCAATAAGTGAGGTATAGATTAGGCCCCACGACCCCACCCCCACCCTCACCCTCATTTTTGCCTCTTACCTCACTTTCAACCTGACTCTCATGGAACTTTCCTCTATCCCCATGCAAACCCGTAAATATAACCTCTACTCCAACCGTACCTAATCCACAACACAATAAAAAATTCAACAATAATATTAAAAATATAATAATTAAAACAATAAAATAATATTTATAATTAAAAACATACTATATATTATATATTATACCTATATTAAAATTATATTAGATATATATATATATATAATATAATAAAAATCAATAAATATTATATACATATTATGAAAATTCAATAATATAATAATAATATTATTTATTTATTATTATATTTACGAATCAAGTAGGGTTCCTATAAAAAAAATGCTCTTCCACTCCTAATCCAAATCCAATCAAGTTTTAAAAATAAAAATTTTAATCTGACTATCCTATTCAATCATTTCCAAACTCATCCTATTGCGATTGATAAATCATTTAATTAATTAATAATTTTTAATAATGTTAAAATTTTATTTTAATTTATATTTCAGATAATTTTATTATTGTATAGATAACGGTTAGAAATTTCACTTTTTTAATTAATTGTATTGAATAAAAAATTTTGACATGGAAGTATTTGTAATTTCCCAAACCACAGAAGATAATTCATATTTTAAACAAATCGCAGGGAATGTATTTGAAATTTACCCATTAATAAATAAATAGGAAACACTATGATATACACTCTTTAGAGGGTGTGTATATGTATCTTATAACTAAAAAAGAAAATTACATAATTCTATTCTCTTTGAGTCATAAGTAAATACACATGAGACATAACTAAAGATCTTATGAGTTATAATTAAAGACAGTGTTTGAGATAATCTAAATAAGTATACTCTTTGACCTTTTACGAGAAGATATGTAAAAAAATAGAGAGGTGATGTGATTTAAAAAACATAAAAAAGATAGCAACAAAACAAAAAAGTCTACTAATATAGGGAATGCCAAATAGTGCCATAATATTATCGTAACTAAAGAAAAAAATTACTCATAATTAAAAAAATGGGGTAAACTATCAATATGTCCTAATAGTTTAACTTAATTCCCATAAAATCCTATTGAAAATAAGTCTTGTTAAAATTGTCGTTAAAAAAAAAAAAATTTGACAATTTTTTTATATATATCGCTAAAAATTGATAATTAGTGACTTTTTTTGTCATGATTTTTATAAATTGTCGCTAAAATTTACAATTAGTAACTTTTTTTATGACAATTTTTTCGCATAAGACCTATTAGACAATAAGTTCACTTACTAAGATCTACACGTAAGTATCCCATAAAAAAAAAATGACATAATCAAAGATATTTTAAAGATATGTATAAATTATAATTAGGAATGGCAATAGTATGGTATAGATTAGGGCCCCCACCCCCACCCTTATTTTTTCCGCTAACCTCACTTTCGACCTGACTCTCCCGTGGAACTTTCCTCCATTCCAATCCAAACCCATAAATATAACCGCCACCCCAACCATACCTAATCCACAACACAATAAAAAATTTAACAATAATATTAAAAATATAATAATTAAAACAATAAAATAATATTTATAATTAAAAACATACAATATATTATATATTATACCTATATTAAAATTATATTATATATATATAGTATAATAAAAATTCAATAAATATTATATACATATTATAATATATATATATATATATATATATATATAATATTATTATTATTATTTATTATTATATTTACGAATCAAGTATGGTTCCTATAAAAAAATACTCTTCCACTCCGAATCCAAATCCAATCAAGTTTTAGAAATAAAAAATTTAATCTAACAATCCTATTCAATCATTTCCAAACTCATCCTATTGCGATCGATAAATCATCAAGTTAATTAACAATTTTTAATAATGTTAAAATTTTATTTCAATTAATCTTTCAGATAATTTTATTATCGTATAGGTGAACAGTTAGAAATTTCACTTTTTTAATTAATTCTATTAAATAAAAAATTCTGACAGGGAGGTATTTATAATTTTACAAACCACAGAGAACAATTCTTATTTTAAGCAAACCTTAGAAAGTGTATTTATAATTTACCCATTAATAAATAAATAGGAAACACTATGGTATACACCTTTTAAAGGGTGTGTATATGTATCTTATAATTAAAAAAAAAAATGACATAATTCTATTCTTTCTAAGTCATAAGTAAATACACATGAGACATCACTAAAGATCTTATGAGTTATAACTAAAGAGCAATGATTTCAAACCTGGACTGGACCGGCCGGTTGGACCAGGAACCGGGCCTTGTTTCGGTCCGGTGAACCCCCTAAACCCGGAGTGGGGCCAAAACCGGGAAAAACCGGTGACCCAGTGGTCAAACTGGCAAAACCGGTGAACTGGACCGGGCCGGGAGGGTCAGACTAGTCTCTTTTTTTTCTCTATTTTTTCGGTTTTACCTTCTTTTCTTTTTTTTTTTCTTTCTTTCTTTTCTCTTTCTTTCTTATATATATATATATTTCAAAATTTTGACTAAAAATTCTTATTTCAAGAGTCTCTTCTCATAAGGAAGAGTCTCATTGAAAGCTTGAGAAGATTATGAAAGTCTATTCTTATTTATAGGAAAAGATTTTTCAAAGAAAATGTACAAAATTCTATGTGGGATTCAATCAAATTATTTGAAACATATTGATTGGAGGAAGAGTTAAAAATTTCATTTCCCTCCAAAATTAAATCTAGCATTCAATCAATTTATTTGGAGGGAATGTTTAAAAAATTTAATTTCTTTAAAATAAATGACTTTTTTTTTTTTATCAATTATGACTTTATTAAATATTATTAATAAATACCATGCAACAATTTTTATTTTTATTTGATTATTTATATATATTTTTATTTATTTATAATTTATAGTTATATTTTTTAATTATATAATATTAATTATGACGTCACGATTCAACCGCTTTAACCCGACGGTTGAACCGGTGACCTGTCCACCCGGTCCATTTTCCGGTTCGCTCACCAGTCCGATTTTGAAAACATTGCTAAAGAGGGTGTTTGCAATAATTTAAATAAGTATATTTCTTGACTTTTTACGAAAAGATGTGCAAAAAAATGAAATGATGTGATTAAAAAAAGATAAAAAAGATAGAAAAAAAACAAAAAAGTGTACTAATATAGGGAATGCCAAATAGTGTCAAAATATTATCATAACTAAAGAAAATTACTCATAATTAAAAAAAATGACATAATTAAAGGTATTTTAAGGGTTTGTATAAGTTATAACTAGGAATGGCAATAAGGATTGTTTTGGAAAGTTGGTAAAAAGCTGGCTTTTGGTTTTTTATTAAATTTTTGGCTTTTTTGGTAATGATTTGGGAAGTTGGTAAAAAGCTAGCTTTTTTACTTTTTGGTTTAATATTTATTTATGGCATCAAATCAAAATAAAATGACCAATATACCCTTGCCAAACTTTGGAATTTTAGGTAATTTATTAACATAGAGGGTATTTAGGTAATTTCGCCCGGCAGCTTTTTTTTCACTTCCCAAATGCATGTTCCGACGTTTTCGGCAGCATTGCGTTTTCCTTCACAAGCCAAAAACGCCATGTTTTTGGCAAGTTCCCAAAATGACACTAAGTAAGGTATAGGTTGGGCCCCCGACCCCACCCCCACCCTCATTTTCACCGCTTACCCCACTTTCGACTTGACTCTTATGGAACTTTCCTCCATCCCCATCCAAACCCATAAGTATAACCTCCACTCCAACCATACCTAATCCACAACACAATAAAAAATTTAACAATAATATTAAAAATATAATAATTGAAACAATAAAATAATATTTATAATTAAAAACATACAATATATTATATATTATACCTATATTAAAATTATTGTAGATATATATATATAATATAATAAAAATTCAATAAATATTATATACATATTATAAAAATTCAATAATATAATATACGTATATTATATATATATAAAAAATATTATTATTATTATATTTACGAATCTAGTAGGGTTCCTATAAAAAAATACTCTTCCACTCCTAATCCAAATCCAATGAAGTTTTAAAAATAAAAATTTTAATCTAACTATCCTATTCAATCATTTCCAAACTCATCCTATTGCGATTGATAAATCATCAAGTTAATTAACAATTTTTAATAATATTAAAAAAATTCAATTAATATTTCAAATAATTTTATTATTGTATAGGTGAACAGTTAGAAATTTCACTTTTTTAATTAATTGTTTTACTAGTACCAATCAGGGAAGCCTATAATGAATAGCATGTTGCATGTTCCCATTTACTAGTAAATAAGGATATCTTTATTACAAAATCCTTAGTCCATTTCCTAATCTATTTTGGTATTCTATGGATTTGGAAATGGGACTTCTGTGTGATTACCAAAATAAGATCACACATCTCAAAAGGATTTTCTTTGTGAGATGGTGGGATAAGGGTATGAACCCTACTCTACCAAAAACTGTCTAGAAAATCAAGGCACATTCTCAAACCTATTGGGATGGTATTCCAAAATCTATTCCCTGTCAACAAGTTACTCAAAATCCGATTTTAGAAATCCAAGTAGAATTATGACAAAACTATCCTAATTTGTCAGAAACATAATTAATTATTAAAAGTATGGATTTCATGATGGAACAATTTCTTCAAACTCTCTCCAGTGATGATACTTCCATGAAATCTATTACCAGTAGTCAAGGTCATGAAGATCCCGATCTTGGCCAGGATAAAAATGAATTTGATGTTTTAGCCGAAGAATCACAGGCACCGGAAGATGATGAACCTAACTTTGGGGATTTTTGGGATTCACTCACCAGTGTGATTGCCGACAAACTTGACAAAGAAAAAGATTAAAAAAAGGAAAAAGCAAAGCATGATGTGCTTTGTTTCTCACTAGTAGTACCGTCGGCACAAATAGACAAAAACCAATACGCCAACTTTCTGAAAAGCAGATGCTTGATCTGCCATCCAGCACAGAGGCTAACGGCTGTCTCTTTACAGACCCTATCAAGATAAGGATGTTGATTCAATAATGAATATCTACTCCATTCTTTTCTCTTTTTTTCTGTATTATAAAAGGGAAGGACCTCACCCTTATTGAGGTAGAGTTTTTTTTGTTGTTGAAAGAAGTGTGTTTTAAAATAAGTTTTTCAATCTTAAGTTGTATTCGTGAAAGCTCTCTCTCATCTTGTAAACATTCCTCCAAAATATAAATTAAGTATTGAAGAATTAAGCTGCTTTGAAGATTGTAATTGTAAGTGATTGTAAGTATTTCGCTACTTAATGTATGCCCTCTGTTGATATAATTGTAGCTTTATTAAATGTTTTAGAATTTTATATTACAAGTCGTAATAATTATCTAACATTTCTTTAAGATTTGTATCTTTAGCTGTGGGCTGTACAACAGGTAGAATTCTGTGAACAACAAATAAACAGAATCCAACAGTACATATATGTGTGTAGGCGGACGCCGTTAGGCCTCCACCTCAACAGTAAATGATGGAACCGTATATGTTGTAATTTATTATATACTTGTATTATGCGTATTTATATTTCTAGATTTGTGCCACGTAAGGCAATACACCTTGTCTCTCTCAAAACCTTTTTCATGTCCTTCCACAGCCATGGAAGATGAACAAGACAACCAAAAACAAGTTACTATTTCAATACAAAACCTCCATTTACAAGACCAATTACAACAACGACAAAAGGAGTATCAGAACACAATTACAGAGTCGATTCCGAACCTAAAAGTGGTCGAAGAAATCATAGGCTACAATTTCAAAGATCAGAGCTTGTTACGACAAGCATTCACGGACGGTTCATTCCAACAGAAGTGTTCTTCATCTTCGTCGTCGTCGTACAAGAGACTCGAGTACATCGGTGATTCGGTTTTGAATCTTCTGATCGCAAAACAGGACTATTTCTCGTACCCAGATTTGCTGCCAGGGAAGCTGACTCGGCTCCGAGCCGCCAATGTTGACACGGAGAAGCTCGCACGTGTGGCTGTGAAGCTTAACTTGCATAGGTATTTGAGGCACAACAAACCTCTACTTGATGGACAAGTAAGTAGTTTCAAAATCTTTTTTATTTATTTTGTTGCTTTAATTTCATTGGTGGGTATGTATGTGTGGAATTATTTTATATATAAAATTGTGATATTCAACCGGAAGATAAAATAAATAAATAAAAAAAATAAAATAAAATAAAATTGGTTAATTGTTCGGTGGAATGAGTTTAGTGGTTTGGATTGATAATGGGTTGTTAATAATTGGGAAATACCATTTTTTTTTTGGGTGTAAAATTTTGAGTTGTATTAGATATTATATTATTATATATATGTAACAGAGGAAGAGCGAATTGAATAGTGTGGAGTATGGACAATGATCTCCTAAGCCTGTGTGTTTAGATCATGGATTTGAGGGAAGGGGAAAAATGAAAAGAGAAGAGAAAAGTGACAAAAATTAGAAACTAATTTTCGCTTACTTTTTCCTTTTCTTTTCATATATTTCTATTCAAATCCAAGATTTAAACATAGGCTAAGGTTGATCATAGTGTCGTAGCATAAAATGTAAGAAAATGTTTTGGTAATTTCCTTTTTCTTTTTTATTTTTGGTTGGGGTCAGATGCTGCAAAGAGCAGCAAATATAGAGATACTAGAAAGGTTGTACTGGAGATGTGAAAATTACAGATAATAAGCTAGGAGAATAGGATTAGTTGTTGGGTGAAGAATTAGGCAAACGAGTTGGAAGAGAGTAAAACATTGAGCAATTTGAGCTAACATATGAACCCTTGTCATCTCTAATAATAATTCCAGAAAATTCAGAAAGGGAGTGTTCTTGTAAAGCAAATCCAAGCTAATTTTGAGGACTGATGAGGGAGGGGGAACCCATGAGTGAGGAGAAGTCTTCCCTGTAGTCCCATTTTCCAAAAGCTTAGAATTAGCTGAAACATACTCTGTAATTGGATTATTAGCCTTTAACAGTACCTCATATTTTTTAGGTTTCCAATGTTCAAATACACCCACCTATTCCTCAGCATAAATATGATATAAAACTCGGAGAATGATTCTGGTCTTGACATTTTTTGAGATATGGAGATACCATCTCTTAACAACCATACATCAGTTCTAGTAACAAAGAACCTCAATACTTCAAGATTAAAGGGATTATTATTCCATATCTTTTTCACTCAAGGACATCAAATGATTTAAGTGCTCAACTAGATCTGGATCCTCTCCACATATAGGGCATAAAGGATCATTTTAAAATTTCCCTTTGAATAAAATATCTACGATTCAAAAGAAAGGAAGGTGCCTTTGGACTCATTTTTAAGTTTCATATCATCTTCAAAACTTCCCAGTGAACGTGATAGGAAGAGCTGCTTCTCCTCCCCTCTATATTGCATGCTTCAATTGTGGCACTTTGGTACGCACTCTTGATAGAATATACTCCGGAATTTGAATTCGGCTGTACTATTCTATCCCTTGAAGCTGACTGGCTGATAGGGATTGCTTGAATCTTGGCTGCTATTTGGCTGTCAAAAACCTGGTTCAGCAGAGCATTGTTCCAAGAAACCCCTCCTGGATTAGTGAGATCAGCAACTCTCTTAATAATGTACACATTTTATGTTGAGTGGTGATGAGATGTGTACAAATTCATTCAGCTCAATCAAACTCAGGCCCAGAAACTACTAATACTTCTTATAATTTTACATGAGCTTGAGTTTGTTGCATAGATTGGTGAATTTTATTTTTTTTTTCTTTTTTTTTTTCTCTGGTGCTTACGGGATTTCGGACAATGTATGATAAACTTGTGCAGATTCGAGAATTTATGGATGCAATTAAAGACTACCCTTTGCACTCCAGTGGTCTCATCGATGCTCCAAAAGTCCTCGCTGACATAGTTGAATCCACAATTGGGGCCATTTATGTCGACAGCAATTCCTCAATGGATATTACATGGAAGGTGCTCCTTCCTACATATTATCTCATCTTATAATAGTTTCTTTTTATGTTTGATTACCTTGGATATTACTGTTCTATGTTATCGAAGGCCAGATCCTCCCTGTCATCTTGTCTCAAGTCACTCTCTACCACACGATGGGTCTCTCTAGCCTAATCATGTGGTGGAGAGGAGTCTTGGGACATGGGAACAAGGAATATCTGGACTGTGGATCCCTTGCCATGTTATAAGGAAAAATAATCTAGTTTACCCCAAGAACACGGGTCTAGGGCTTGTTATGAATCCAATTTAATGTGATTATAGTGACTATAATGGTAGTTTCTTTTTCTGAACAACCATTGTTTCATTTCACATTTCCTTAACTTTTGGGGCAACAACTGTAACTTGTGGTTAACATGTGGGATTTTGACAATTTTCTTCTTGAAAGATACTCAAAAAGTGTAGTTGGCTCTCTAATATTAATTTGAGCAAATTACCCCTAAAATACATTCAAAAGTGCAACTGGCCTCCTAAAATATCTGTTTAAGGAAGTTGCCCCTTGAAAAGATGTTCAAAAGTACAATTCACACCCTAGAAGATCAATTAATTCAGGGTAGACAATGCCACAATTGAATTTAATTCATGGAACAATTTGCTTCAATTGATCTTTTAGGGGACCAATTGCACTTTTGAACATCTTCTAGGAAGCAATTTGTTCAAATTGATCATCTAGGGGGCCAATAGCACATTTGAGCATCTTTCATGGGGTTGTCAAAAACCCCAACATGTGTCCACTATTCATGATGCTAAAAGATGTTAAGATCAAGCCGAAGTCTATTCTGGCTGTTGTCTAAATAAATAATTTCATTTGCTAAATAATGAGTTTACCAATGATGTTTGAATCCCCATCACCATTGTTATCCTCTGGACATTAATGCAGTTCTCTATCTCCCTTTCAGGTAGTCAAGAGTTTGTTGGAGCCAATAATCACACCAGCAACACTCCAAACACATCCTGTAACAAAGCTCCACGAACTTCGCCAACAGCATGCATTTGAAGTGAGATTTGTAGATTTATGGAAGGAAACTGGGGCTATTGATGTTTTTGTGGACAATGAGTTTGTTGCAACAGGTATTTGCAGCTCCAAGAAGTTCATTGCGCTGAGCAGAGCTGCCAATAATGCATACAATGAAATTGTGAGAAAGTTGAGTGCAGAAAGCAACAACGATGACCAATAATAGCGAATTGGAATGTAGTTACTACGTATGAACACATAATATCTCTACTGCTGCCATGTGCCTGGCACCTTTCAAAACAGCTTGAGGTGTTTCAAACATCGCACATGTAAAATTTGAAGGCATCTCCTCCGGGGTTTCCTTGGCATCCTCCAATTCATCCATTCTCATCTTTTCCAGAGATATCTGCAATCCAAATTGCTCAGAACTATAGCCAAACTTGCTCGCAACCTCCCATAGACCAGCCTTGCTGCAACTACTATATTGTGACTTTCTCTTGGGCCTCTTACATTGTCCTTCATCTGCACCAACCTCACCTGCGGGGAAGTGCAGGTTAAACTTCGAGTCAACATCATCAACCTCTCTTTCTGAGTCAGCAGCCGTGAGTGCCTTTGTAATTGATTCGAAAAGCTGCTGATTCAAAGCTAGATGTGTCTCGTCATAAATTCTACGCGACTCTTCATCAAATCGCTTATTGTAGTATGACTAGGGAGCACGCTTTCGATTCTAGAGAAGCAACCACTACTACAAAATCATAAATAAATTATACTTTTTTGTGTGATATATATTATTTAATCACACTTTTTAAATTTTGTCAAAGTTTGATCTTTGGGAATGTGATTAAAAAGGGTTATTTTTAATCACTTTCCAGAGTGTCATTAAAAGATGATTTCATCACACTTTAGCATGTGATAATAAATATTTAGATCATATCTTTTAAGTGTGATTAATAACTAATATAACTTGTGATAATAAACATTTAGATCACATTTTTAAGTGTGATTAATAACATTTAGATCACATCTTTTAAGTGTGATTAATAACTAATAAAACCTGTGATGATAAACATTTAGATCATAGATTTCAAATGTGATTAATATCTAAGAAAACCTATGATTAATAATGAGACAAGATCACACGCTTTATGTATTTCTCATCACAGTTAATGCCTATGATAAAAAAAGAATTCGATATATTTGAAAAATAATCAATATTATTTTTGTATGCACATTTGAAGAATATAATACACACTATACACTACACTTTGAATCACAACCACATATTGAATGAAATAATGTCATATATTTTATAAATAAAAATTAAATGTTCAAAAGTATATACAAAGGAATTAAATAAAAAGTTTTTAACTGTGTTTACATACATTAAAAAATAAAAAAACTTGAAAAACTAAGTTCTTAAATTCTTTAACCATATTTGCATCTCTCTAAAAAAATTTTGACCTGAAAAATAAAAATACAAATTAATTCAGAAATCGCTAGAAGCATATGAATAAACTAACTATTTGTAGAGACTGTTCTAGTCTTACAAAAGATAAAGTCGGACCTTTTTCTCATCACACTGACTTTTCATCTCCTACATCAATAGAAAAGAAATAACCACTTTGATTGTTACTAGTATAAATATTTGGATTACCATATAGATATGACTTATACATAGAATCAATAAATCCAAAATGAAATCTTAAATGCATGGCCAGATATTTTAAAGCCATAAAACCAAATATACATAGAATCAACAAATCCAAAATGAAATCTTAAAGTGATTTTATATTCTTCACCAACTAAAGAAATTGTTTATTAGCAATTTAAAGAACAAAAATTATATCATACTTATATGTTGGATTTCAACTCATATTCTTTAGGACGAAATTAATCCATTCAACTCTCACTTCATCAAGTTCGGTTTCTGTCTAAGTCTTTTTTCCATTAAACTACAAGAGGTTATTTAGAAGTAATTAGATAATAAAGAAGATGCACAAGTATCATGAATATAATATAACAATAAAAGTTAGAATTTATCTTATATTTTGTTTTCTTAGGATGCTTTGATCTCTAATGAGGTCTTTCATATACCTCATTACATAAAACTCACATTCCACGTTTGTGGGTTGTTACGGGGACTATATGAAAGCATTTTCATTATTATTAGAAGCTACATATAAAGTGTTATGATTAAGCTGAACAACCATTAGCATAAATATAAATGTGATAAAATTAGAGAAAATGATATTGATTACCTGAACTACTTTCCAAATTGGATTAGTCCTCCTCCTCCTTTGGGTAGTTTCAGAAATTTTCAACGCACTTTACAAAAGAAATTTCAGAATTCAAAATATTTTTAGGGTAACTCAAATTGCTTAAAAATGTACGAACCAACCAAACTTACGTGTTTATTACAATTTCAAGGGTTGTGTTTATTTTAGAATTAATCGGATCAAGCACGTACACAATCATCAATGTTACATCAATGACTAACAATATCCAATGGTACTTACAATTGAACAAGTCACAAGTATAAGCTTACTGAGTTTAATATCCTTTGAACACATGAAATAAATAGTTTTAGAGAATTACCCAATATTATAAGGAATTAAAATCAATTGTTCTAGCATAGAGTCTTCTAATTGAGCTACCCTAATGGAGGAAAAAACTTAATGATTGATTGGATTAACTAAAGTATTTTTCAAAAACAGAAAATAGAAGACAAAAATGATGCATGAAAATTAAAGGTGAAGAATAAAATTAAGAATTGAATTTTTTTAATTTTAAAAGTAGATGATAGCAGATTTTGTATAAGTACCTTTTCGCGACAAGCTAGGAAGTGCGAAAGAGAATTTCAAGCTCAAAACAAGGATTGTCTTCTCTCTGAAAGTTAAAAAAACAAAAAAGAAAAAAGAACAATTAATGAGTAGACAAAGAACATAAGAAACCGTCACCCCTTGCATAAAATTAATAAGCTAAGAAAAGGAAAAATTTTCAATTTAACTAATTAATCTGAACACTTTCTTAGTCTAAACATCTTCTATTACGGGGAATACTATGTTTGGATGAACTATTAGTCTGGATCCCAATTTTCTTAGCAACTAATGCCCAACTGTCTTTGGACTTGATTAGAAAACTTTGGGCAGTATTATTAACATAACAAAGCCCACAAAGAAATGAAATACCTTTTAGATTCAGATACAGAAAGAAAATCAATGAAAACGCAAAATATTTTGGAATCAGAATTCAATAATGAAGTCATAGTTACGCTGTGTTTGGTTGGAGGATTTGAGGAGAGATTTGGAAAGGAAAAGAGAAAAGTTAGGTGAAATGTGAATAAAATATACCTACATTTCACCTAGTTTCACACACCTTTTCCCTTTCCATTTCCAAATCCTTCCCCAAATCCCCAACCAAACACAACATTAGGGAATCGTATAACTTCACATATAATTTTAAAAATATATATACTTACCAATAAATGCTGCAATAGAAATCCTTGAGCATATCAATAAGAAACAGAAACATCTAAAACTAATAATTTTTCACAAGCACTTTTTTTTTTTTTTTTTTTTTTTTTTTAACATAGTGAAACTAAATGAATTAATGGCCCACAATCTTCTCACATATTAAGGCTACACTTCTTCATGTTCTAGAATTTCCATCTCTTGGTTCATCTATCCAGCCGTTGACATTGTGGGTGCAGTCACCTTTTATATTCGTTGCTCCTGATTGCCCCAATTAATAAAAACTATGAAAAGCAGTAAAAGGTGCTGTTATGATCTCATACATATGCTAGACACATACTTTCACACACCAAATAACCAAGTATATGAAAATGTATAAAGGAATAGGCAATATAGAAGCTCGCTTTTTACAAACTGTAGGAGTACAGACCTAAACCGAGAGAGTAGATAATCAACACATCTCATCATCATTGAGATAGGAAGCCATTAAAACAAATAACATGTATCCAAATTTAGAATGAAGAACAACATATAGACGAAATATATAAGATCCTTTTTTACAACATATTTAGATAGTTGATCATTAAGATGATATATTGTACATAAACTAAAAAATCCACATATGCATCGATGAAATATCACAATGTAAAACACTAGAGCTAATAAAAAAATGTATTCCTAAAATTAGATTAATGCTTTTAAGTGTCCCACATAGTCGACATTAGTGATAAAAAGGGAAAAAAAAAATCCAAAAATATATACATGAGCTACTTACCTGATAAGCAAGTTTAGTATGAGCCAAATCTAAGGGATATGTGCATAAAACTGCTGTTCCTCCGGCTACTGAACCAGCTAAAAGATCTATAATGGGGCCCGTTCCCAAGGCAGAGTAATTGTTCAAGATCCAAACGCGATACTGCTCATATGTCGTGAAATGTAATGCTGCATAGGGAACAATCCAAAGGACACTAGCTCCATTTCCTCTAAAAGGGATAATAAACATGAGTTTAAACAACATTGTCAAGTATTTTTGCACAAGCACTTTTTTTTTTTAACATAGTGAAACTGAAGGAATTAGTGGCCCACAATCTTCTCACATATCAAGGCTACACTTCTTCATGTTCTAGAATTTCCATCTCTTCGTTGCATTTTCTGTGTCCTTTTGCTAGTGAATGTCACTGTGGTCTAGTCTCTTGTAGCTTAGGATGGAATTTTGTAGGTGATTTCACTTGTAACCGCTTGTATCAATTAAATATTTGCTTTTTGAATGGTGGCTTTAGCTACAACAAACGAAAGCCATAGACTTCAAAATTATTGCCTCTTTAACTTATCAACATGTATATGCATTTATTGCCCCTATAAAAATATAGATGATCTACATGATTCTTTGCATTGATGTGTTTGTTCCATGCTGTGAGAAAGTTTATCAATGATGCCTAAGAACTATTTTACTTGTGCCTTTGACATTAGGTGTGAAATTGTTCATGTTCCTATTGATGAATGTTCATATTTCACTAGAAATTTCTTCAACCAAAATTGCAGTAGCATGTGTAGCCAAGCCTGACTTTACAGAGTTGTACAAACATGAATATGTTCATTCTTTGTGTTAAAGCCAGAGAGTTGCTAATTACAAACATACAAAATGTGCTATTCACTCATTATGCTTGACATATTTTAAATCCAGGCATATTCCTAGAGTAACCTCATAAAAATTATAGAAATTAGTAATGATGGATCATGGGATCAACCTTTGGTAAGTTACATCCATAACAGAGCACAATGCTGTAGACCGCCCGAACTCGCTCCGCACGCCCCCCCTTCGGAGAGGGCGCGGATTTGGGTTCTAGCTACTACAGTTCGGACTCCTGTCACGGTTTTGAATCTAATCTCACAAAGTGCAATGCAAGACTGATAAATCACCAAAGAGTCCAAATCCGGCAAATCGTTTTGGAAAATCGATTTTAATAAAAAAAGCGCCAAACATGGACTGTTTTGCCAGATTTCAGAGTCGCCACCTAAATATTTTATTTTGGGAAATTCAGGAAACCCTGACTCGTGCCTAAAGCCACGTGTTCGTCATCACCAAAGTTATCTCGGCTCGGGAACTTGGGTACGAGAGGGGAAGGTCCTGAAATGAGCACCCCCGCTTGCCCGATTAAAGATCGGCCCTACTAACATGATATGTTGTTTTTGAAAACACATGTATTCTTATTCTGATTATTAGCTAACTTACTATGTAATGCGCACAACACACAAGTATAGACTAAATCACTTGATTTGGAACAAAACATCTCATGTTTATTTTTCGAAAATGGTTTAAAGTTGCTACCCTCAAGTAGGCTAAAACGCGGATTTGCCACCCTCAAGTGTGTTTAAAACATGATTTGCCACAAACAAGTGGGCTTAAAACGCACATTTTGATGAATTGTTCCAATTCAAGCAATGAAGCCTTTATCCACAGGCATTCATGCAGTTATAGCAATTAAGCAAATAGTCTCATGGCAAGCATGCTATCATGGCAGTCACTTACACACATGCAAGAATGCTAAAGCATAAACACTCACAGTGTACTCCAAGCCAAAACAGAAGCTAGTTAGTAATCAATGCATGATCCTAGCTATGTCAACAATACCTAATGCAACACATGCAAAAATGCAACTAAATAGGCTCAGCTATCTAAAATGGTATATAAATGCAACAATTTGATACACGTATTCAAAGAGGTATTGAAATACGATGCAGTTTGTATGATGCGCCAAGCCCGGTGCATGCAAGACAGATGAATGATGCACGCATGCAAGCATAAGGTATGCTAATCGAGATATGCTCTGAACTAACCATCAAAAACTGATAAGTAAAAGGGAGAAAGAAGAGGGGGTTGGAAGACATGCACACACACACGCACCCTTATTACAACATTGTGCCCTCACGGAGGAGGGTCCGAATAAATAGGCTAAGCTAAGCTAAGCTACTTATTACAAACCAACTAATTAACTATTCTAGCTAATTAATTACAAACCGAATTGAAAACTAGCTATGCTAATCTAATTTAGAATATTACAACATTTTAAACTAATTAATTACGACACAGGTAATTAACTACATCTAGCTAACAAAGCGATAAATGGCCTCGCGGGCGAGGGAGATATGCATGCTCGGTCGCGTCCTCCCAGAAATCCACTACCTTGCCTCTAAATGCCTCTGTTTGCACTCTTTTGGACTTTTGAAAATTGTGCCAACTTCCAAATTGCTTCTATCTGATCTCAAGAACACTCTGAGAGCTCATCAACCAGAGATGGTGGCCATCGGCTAGTAATGATGGTCGGTCGGCTGGATTTGGTGGTCGGTCAGCTGGGAGATGTGGCCGGTCAGCCACTGCTTCCTTGAATTTCCTCCTTTTGCTGCAACAGAGCACAAATAGAGGCATGGCAGTGTATTTGTAAGGGAATGTGTGTACCACCTCACTCCTTATCATATCTCAAGCTCAAAGGAGTGTAGTGCTCGACTCTCGGACCACCAACCAAGCATCACAATGCACGATGGCCGAGAAGCCAAGTTTGTACAAGTTGATGAATGCACAAATAGACTCGATGAGCCTCCACCCTATCATGCACAATCAAGGGTGTCGACGACTAAGAAATGAGGCACCGTTTCATCACTTCAAGTATGAAGCGTCTCTCATTTCTTGTGTTTGGATTAACGTCCGATCTAAACACATGCAATGCAACATAAACATGTTATCTTGGCATGTTTTACTTTGATTCATTTTGTTTACTCATTTTAGATTACCGATAAGTCCTTTAACCGGTTAAGTCCAAAAGTGAGAGTCCTTTAATTTTGAAAGAGGATCTAAGCCACAAGCACCTTGAGCATGAAAGAAGCATCATGCCATTGGGCATGAACGCCTCAATTTCGTGCTCAAACCAACAAAGGGCTTAAGTCCACTTTCAAAGCACATGAAAGAGTGAATTAATGGAGTGCAATGGCATACATTCCAGTATTGAAATGACATGCTAAACAACATTAAATCATGCAAACAATGCATACAAGACATGCTAGAAGACTTAGGCATCAAAGCTAATGAAGTACACAACATTAGGACTATGTAATACATTGCTCAATGGACTAAACCAGCCCTAAACAGACCTCATGCATGCCAAGACAGTGGCCAAAATGATCTGAAATGATAGCATGAAAGGCAAGATAAAGCTGCTCATGCATTGGCTCATCAACAAGGCATAAGGGCACAACTCTTAAACACGATTAAAGAGTGATAAACATGAGAGTATGATACAAGTTTATACTCTTAAATCACATGAGAAATGATGCCATATCATGCACACATCACAAATATAACATGCGAAGTGCCTCAAAACTCAAGACTAGTGAAGGCACTTGCACTATAGCTATACAAAGCATGGCTCATATGACCAAGAAGGCTCAAAACAGCCCAAAACATTATCAAAAATGTGCTTGAATGGGGCCAATACATGCTAAAATAATAGGCTACAACATCAAGCATGTTAAGCTAGTAAGCACGATTTGCACTACAAGTACAAAATGCAAGCAAGAAGTGATCAAACCAGCCAAAATTAGAGTTAAAGCATGCCCAAAAAGTCACAAAAACATGCTCAAACTAAGCCTCAAGAAGGGAGAAATACATGCTCATTTAATAGGCCAACAACACATGCTAACAAGACAAGAGGAGGGGGGACCACCCCTTCCTATTTTGAGCCTCAAAACAAGTTTTCTACCTCTGAAATTCCTCTAGAATTCAGTGGTTTTAAGGCAAAAAAGAAGTTGTTTGAAAAGCTTGAAAGATAGCTCAAAAGGCCTTACAAGCCAAGGAGCAAAAGGGAGGAAACACCCCCTAGCCAAACAAGGCTTAAACCATCATTCTAGAACCTCAAAATTAGAGTTTTTTGTAGTTCAACACCACCCCAAACAACAGCCCAAAACAATTGGAAAAAGGATGGTGAAGCAAGTGTGCAAAACAAATACAAAAGAGGAGAGTTATACCTCTTGATGCACAGCAGCAAAATAGCCTCTTTCTTGGCTCAAATGACCCTTCAACAGCCCAAAATAAGTCCCATGAGGCCTCAACTCCAAGGTGGTTCAATTTGGTTAAGGGCTTGTATGCAAATGTATGGTGTATCTAAGCTTTCATGCACAAAAGGGCAAGAGAGAGTGAACTCTAGAGAGAGAGGCAGAGATTTAGCTTTGAAAATTTTTTAGAGAGAGAGGATTTTTTTAGAGAGAGAGGCTCCCACCATTGCTTCAATGTTCTCTCCTTGAATATATGAGATATAGCTTCATATATAGCAAAAAGAGAGCATTTGGTCGAAAATATCTGAGCTAGGACAGGTGGCACAACCTGGAAACAGCTGGAGGAAAAAATATCTTCAAAAATTTTGAGTTTGGGTCACTCTTGGCCGGCCGGCCATCTTTGGGGCCGACCTACTACTTGTGATGGCCGACCGGCCACTTTTGTGGCCAACTGCAAATTCTGCTCTGCAGGTCCAATTTCAAATGGTCATATCTCCTTTATTTGGACTCCTTTTCAGGTCATTCTCATGTCCAAATTGAAGCCCCGGAAGTAATATTTCCAATGGTGGAAACCTCACATCAAAATTCCAACTGTGCAAAACGTTATGCCTCTTTTAGTGAAGACTGCTCAATTTTGATCATAGTGGATTGATGCCCAACTTCCAACAACCATATCTCCCTCATCCGGACTCGGCTTTAGGAGATTCTTGAGTGAAAAATGAAGCCTCGGAAGTCTTCTTTCCAACGGTGGTGGCCTCATAGCTTAAATCCAAGTGTATAGATGGATAGGCTCGATTTAGCGAGGGCTGCTCGACTCTCTCTTAACGATTCATGCCCAACTCCTTCCCCAACTGGGTTTCTTCCCTCTCCTCTTCTTTTCTTCAACTCCAAACCCCTAAACAAGATGTTTTAAAGATTTTTTCAAAGAGTTCACATCTCCTTCATTCATTTCTACTTTGTCCTTGCTCGGTTTACCGAAAAGCGCAACATTTAACGAAATGTGAGCCTCGGAGCATCGCAAAAACCTTTTTCAAAATATTTTGAAAGAGAGGGTTTTAAGATCTAAAATCTTTTTGGTCCAACAATGGGGTGTGAGGTTTGGATTTGGAGTTCTCCTTGCCAAAGAAATCGAACCTTTGCATAGCATAGCCTGCATCACTAAGTAAGCAATCAACGGCGCCCAAGTCTTAAGGGCGGTAAAAAATGGGGTGTCTACAAATGCCTTGACATAACATTGTTTTTTGATTTTATGAAACAAGTCTGCCCAACTTATTGGGACTTCACCAACTAATCTAGTCACACATTTCAACAATGAGACATCTTGAGTTGGGACAATTTTTTTTTTTTTTTCTTTGATCGGCTTGAGTTGGGACAATTGGGTGACACAACATTGTGGGAAACAGAATGAAAATATCTTTCTAATGTTACATATTACCATAGATTGCTATGATGGACTATATACAATTCTGAGATTTTTTGAGAAAGGTATTCTCTTGTTTGGATTCTTAAACCACAATTTGCTGTTATGCTCTGTGCTAGTCAAATTGTATTTATCTTACTTATTAACAGATTATCATTACATGCCAACAATAATAGACACCTTGAATTTGTTCCACAAAGAATTAATCTAATGATAGTAATGAATATATCTTCTCACAAATGTGGCATATTGACAGTGATTGCTAAAATTACCTCCAAAGACTACAATTATGACTATTCTCTTTTATGTCATGCCTTAGATCCTACTGCAATTACAATTAATGTCAATACAAGCAAGATTTTAGATGGTGATGTAAATTAATGAAGAAAGAGGATCTAAAATTCAATAAAATAAGATCATTGACCTTGTCAATTAGGAACATGAAGGAAATGAACTATTTAAGAAATTAAACATGTAGATATTGATGGTGCAAAATAAAAGAAATTGGAACATATCAATTTTCCTTGAGACCTTCAAGAGACAAAAGTCAAATTAGTCCAAAAAATGTTTGTAACAAAGTCTATGAAAGAAAATAGTTAAACCCATTTGAAAAGAATACCCTAATGTTGCACATTTAATCATCTTAAGATTGCATAAATGAAAAGAGAGAAAGGTAATGTGGATTTTTTTTTTTTTTTTTTTTTTTTTTTTTTTTTTGAACAAGGTAATGTAGATTGCTTAAGCCAAGCACAGAACTTTCTAAGAAATTTCTCACATAGGGTGTGTGTTCCTTAATTGTAGTTGCAAATTCCTCATAACATTAACATGCAATAATATAGCTTCTAAACACTATCTTCCCACAAATCTCCTATTGGAATTTTTCAACCCCAATTCAAAACATGCCTAACACTATAGTCTATAGCCCAAGTTTATCCACTGACCTTTAGGTTGATCTCAACCAATGGAAACTGTAAATAAATTGTCCTGAACTCCCATATGAACAACACCATTCAAAGAACCAAATATCATCAAAAACTACTTTATCAGAACTTCTCCAAAAATAACAAAAAGATAACAGAGCATTGAACCTAATTGACAACATTACTGTAATTCAATCATTTGTATAATACATACACACACACAGATATATATGTATGTATTATAAACACATATATACTAGTCTATAGATACACACATATATATATATATATATATATATATATATATAACAGAGAAGAAGAAGTTAACTTAAGATGTGAAGAAAGATGAAGTCAAAACCTTTACCATGGATAGATTGGGAAAGAATCAGAGTTACTCATCATCAACACAAATGTTTAAAAAGAAAAACCTAAAAGTCTCTACACTACCAAAACATCGATAACACAAACGTCTCAAAACCCCAAAATTGAAACCAAGTCAATCGAACAAACTAACCAAATACAAACTAATTGAATATAGATCCAAGCAGTTTCATAATCGAAAATGAATAAAAACAATTGAGATCGAATGCAAAATCAAAATGAGTATTTTGTAGCCATGGAAAACTCCTTATCTCGAGTCATTACGAAATGAATTAGGGCTTCGAATCATCAAATACTTGAATTTAAACGCAAAAAAGGGAGAAATCGAACATCTATAATATTATATTAAGTGGTGTTTTGGGAAGTTGGTAAAAAAATGGCTTTTTGGCTTTTTTGGTGGCTTTTTTGGCAAAACGCTGGGTTCTTTTGGGTAAAAAAAAACTGGCTTTTTTGACTAAAAAAGCTAAAAAGTGAGTGCCTCTATTTACACACCACATTTAGTCTCAAGGCACAACATAATTGGTTATTTTTTATTACAATAATGACCTTACATAAAATGACCAAAATGACCACAAGACAATATCAATACACCCCCCACACACCACCACTCTCCACCGCCTGATTCTACCTTTGGCTACCGTCACCGAAACCCAGCCACCATTGCAACCCCCACAACCTCCCTACCTCGCCAGCGGCCCCTTTCCCCTATGCAAACCCTTCTCCCTCCCCCCCATCAACGAACAACCAGTCTCCGACTTCGGCCATGGCTCGTTTTTCTCCATCGCAGAGAGAGAGAGAGAGAGAGAATCCTAGGGAGAATTGAAACTCAAAGGGAGAGTGATGGATGGAGGAGTGAGGAAGAGATTCGCCGGAGAAGAAGGATGGAGGGGCGACAGCCTGAGGCGAGTGGTGGCGGCTAGGGTTAGGGTTGGTGGGGTGGTTGAAGAAGATGAGGATATTTTAGGTATATTTGAAAATGGATAGTGTGTATTGAGAAAAAATAATAAAATTAAAATTGTGTTTGGTGTGCATTAAGTAAGTGATGTGCCTTGAGATCAAATGTGGTGTGTAAACACAGACACCCCTAAAAAGTTAAAAAGATGACTTTTTTAGCCTCTTCCTAAAGTGCCCCTAAGTGAGGCTTGAATTTAGTCTCTTGAAGCCTTTATCATGTACTGCCACGTGTAATGTAGGCGATTTGACTTTAAAAAAAAAAAAACACATCCCACGTTTTCTACTTTCTCCCCCAATAGGAATGGCAATGGGGCAGGGCGGGGCCGGGGATCACCCTCCCCGTCCCCGATCCCCGATGGCGAAACTGTCCCCGGCCCCGATCCCCGACAGGGAGCCTATGACTGTCCCCATCCCCGCCCCCAACGGGGATCGGGTTTCCCCGATCCAAATCTGTTTCAACATTCAACACCATCAACAACAACTTTCAACATAATCAACAACATCATCAAAAAATCATACACAAAGAGAGACACACACACATACATACTTACATGTATACATTCACACACACAGAGACACACACATACATTATACATACACACAGAGACACGCATACATACATGTATACACAGAGAGAGAGAGAGGACGACGGTGGAGATCGGTTGATCGGTAGCGACAACGGAGGAGATCAACACAGATCTCACAGATCTGAGATCTCTGTGTGATAGCAACGACGGTGACTCGACGGACAGGAAGAGAGAGGGCAGCGACGGAGGTGGAAGGGACGGCGGAGTCGACAGAGGTGAAGCAGCGGTACGAGGTGGACATCAACTCCAACGTCGCGGACAGTGGCGGCTTTGCTGTGGAGACGGAGAGGAGAGGTGCAAGAGTGACAAAGAGTAGAGGGTAGAGAGAGAGTGAGAGAGAGAGAGAGACAAAGCAGAACATATTTTTTGTTTGGGAGAAATGTACATAACCATGTAACCAAAGGGTATATATACTTCAGGGGGCTAGCGGGGACGGGTTCGGGGCTGAGGACGGGCTGGGGCTGGAGGTGAAAAACATATCACCATCCCCGGCCCGAAAATCATTGGGGATTTATTTTTGAGTACCATCCCCAGCCCGTTGGGGATATTTTTCGGGGAAAAATTGCTCTAATCGGGGTCGGGGAGTCGGGTCCCCGTCGGGCCGGTTTTAAATTGCCATCCCTATCCCCCAATCAACTACCCAATACTCAATTTTTTTTCTCTCTCTCTCTCTCTCATTTGTTCTTACATTTCTTGGCTCAGAGTTTTCTCTCTCTACCACCCCCATGGCCATCGCATCCCCAAAGCTCACTTCTAGAGTCATCTTTCTCCCTTCACCGCCGCATTGCCGGAAACTACCGCGATTGCTACCGTTGCTAGAATCACCACCGCAACCCTTTTTTCTTGCCGCCCGCAAACCCTTCTCGATTGATCTAAGATCTCTCTCCCCCTCTTGCCGTGACCGAAGAGAAGCTTGATCATTTGTCTATTCTTCTACGACAAACAAGTTGCCTCAATTGAGAAGGCTTTCGAAAGCTCTCAAACCTCACATTCCTTCTTTCTTAATTCAAAGATCATATATCTATTCTTCTACGGACCTTCCGGAAGCTTCGAACAATGCTTGCAGTCCTCCTCTCTCACCCCATTCTAGAAGCTTCTGCTCTCGCCCTCTGAATCTCCAATACGAAGGCTCAACCGCCATTGATTATAGGTGCGTACCCCAAGTTTTCTCTGCGACCAAATAGTTTGTTAGGGCTTTTCTTAGTGACACAGGTTTTGAGAGATGGCCATTTCATTCTGAAATTCTGTATGAATTTTAAATTCATAGTGTTGATTCCATTCCCATTTATTGTCTTTGGTGTCCATTGCTTTTAAGGTTTTTTTTTTTTAAATAGTTTTTGTGTGTGTGTGTTAGTGTGTGTGTGTGTTTGGCTAGTGTTTAAGAAATGAAAGAGAGATTCAAGCTTCGAACAAGCCCAACAAAGCTAGTGAGAGAAGATTAGAATCTTTACCAGAAATGAATTAGGCCTTTGAATCATCAAATACTTGAATTCAAACGCAAAAACGAAGAATCGACCACAATGAGAGAGAGATTCAAGCTTCGAACAAGAACAGCAAAGCCAAAGAGAAAGATTTACAACGTAATTATATAAAATCAGAACCCTCTGTTGAATATGAGGGCTCTATGTTGAATTTGTTGATTGGAACCCTTGGAACAAAAGAGTAGGGTTGAGATTGAGAGAGAGAGAGAGAGAGAGTGACAGAGTCGATTGGTTTCCCTCATATTCAGACTATTTGTAGTAGTGAACCACTTTCTGTCTAAGTCCTGAATGGCCCACAGTACCTTATGCCACCGCATTGTAGGCTTTTGATCAGGTTTGCTCTGATTCTTGATATCATCCTCATTTTGCTCTGGGTCACTAAACAGACTCAGGCAGTCTTCCCTCCGGTACATGGCAATAAATGAAACGTCTAACTTCTGAACATGCATAAACTCCAAAAACCTAATAATATCATCCTTGTTTATTGACAGTTCACACTCCCCTTGAGTTGTCTCTGTAACCCTCTTGCTAAACAAAGGTATCATGCTAGTCATGAGCTGATTATATATCCAGTTACTCTCCTCTTCTATACTCATATCATCTGTTGGTGGTGAGCTAGTGCTTTCCTCAGAGATCCGCATTCTTTCCGGTAAATCTGTCTCCCGTATCTGGTCATCTTTCCCTGTCATATACTTCTCAGAAAGAATAATTGGTTAGAATTCATCTTCTAGCTCCAAGAAGTTAATTGCGCTGAACAGAGCTGTCAGTAATGCATACAATGAAATTGTGAGAAAGTTGAGTGCAGAAAACAGCAACGATGACCAATAATAGCAAATTGGAATGTAGTTACTACGTATGAACACGTAATTTTTATGCAATGACTTCGTATCATTTCAAAAATTAGAAAATAAAAGGACAAAATACAAAGTCGCATTTAACACGTGATTTGTTCTTTATTTAACATCTCTTCTTTACCTATTTTCATTCATCTATAACGCATTTACATGTAGCAACTCTGCTATGGTATCTCATTAAATTTAATGTTTAGTGGAAATTGTCGTGGAAATACTCAAGTTCTCTCAACTTTTTTTGGTCATAAATTTGTTTGCTGTTCACATGAAGCAAGTGAGAAATGGTGAATGATCACACGCATATCATATGCACGGTTCTCTTCTCATTTTTGTTGTGTGCATCTCTTTTGATTGAGCAAAGTCATGTATTCTTCTCTATAGGACTAGAGCTCGACCATGCAACCGAGCTACAGTAGGGTCAGCTGCAGTTGTCAAACTAAGTCCAACGTTGCCGAGCAGGACCATAAGTTAGCTCAGCAGGCCAGGTTGATTACTTGGTGCGGATGCTAGTCCAAATAACCAGATTGGATTAATGCATGGTCCTGTTTTTTAGGGCCATCCACTCCTAGAAATTCTTAGGTGTGGAGCACAATCCCAACAAAGTGGATTGACATGAGGAGTGGCAAGGGACCGTGACAATCACCAATAGTCATAACAATGACTATAAATTTGGTTATAGAGAGAAGAACAAGGTACACAATTACATACACAGTTGCTCTTACTCTTATATTCTTACTCCATTGCTTTCTAATTCACTAACTTAAGCATCGAATAGTTCCTTGGCTGTCCACTAGTTGGGTTCCCAAGTTTTCTTGAGTATTTCAGGTGAATTTCAACCAAGTTACGTTAGAGCGCCGCTGCAGCCAAGGTGGTTCAATTTTTTCCCACAACAATTTGGCGCTATTTGTGGGAAAGTTATAACAAAAAGCCTTGTCCTACTTCGTGCTAGTTTCAGTTCGCTCTGCAATCATCAATGGCGATGGAAAACATCACCCTACCAACCAGTAAAGAACACGACAGTTTATGCTCTTCAATTCAACGGAGGCACCATGTGGATGTAGAAGCTCAACGTGAATGCAGCAAAATTACATCTACCAATAATTACTCAAATGTCATTGGATTTGCATATAAGATATTTCAATATCGATTTTTTTCCTTGAATGTGAATTTTTAAAAGAGTAATTATACATCCCTCTAATTTTGCACTTTTAATTCTATCTCTAACTAGCATATTACCCGTGTTATGCATTGGATTTTATGATTTAAAATGAGTTATTGTAAAAAAAAAAAAAAAATTGTGTATGGTTCTTCTTATCAAATGATTATACATACGACTATTTTATACGTTGATTTATAAATATGTTAGCAGGTATTTTAATATTATAATGTGTTATAGGTTGGTTTTTCTTTTCTTTCTTGCCAAGTCTCTTCGAGTCTTCATCTAGTCCACCAATTCTTATCATTTCCAAAACTTCCTAGGTAAGCAATCCAAGTCTTTGCCAAGTCTCCCATGCTTATCCTTCCAAGTCCACCAAGACTTATCCATTAAGTCATCCAAGACTTATCCATTAAGTCATCCAAGTCTTTATCATGCTCTTATCCACCAAGGCAATCGCCTAACAAGCTTTTATTTCTATATATTGGACATGTGTCCTATCTTGACACACGAGTGAAGGAGTTTTTGTTGCTTTGTTATGTCTAATGTGAGATTATCAGGCAAATAAAAAAGGGTGTGTGTGATAAAGCTTTGGGTTCAACCAATTGTGCAGTATTGGTGAACCATACGACTTAGTCGGGCTGTTGTATCCTGGGGGGGACAAGTCAAGGTTTTTTCTGCTGCACCGGTGTGAGGCTTTGCCCAACCGCAGAGGGCTTGAATCTCCTTAAAGAGAGCGAGTTTCCCGCACCTCAGCCCTGATAATAAGTTATTGTAATTTTATTATTTATATTTTCTGATGTGTTATTTGTAATTATCACCAACATTTGTCAACTATCCATTTCTTAGAGTAAAATGATATTACTTCCCTTGATAACATTTGTCAAGTCTCCATCCCTCACCAATCATCATCTCTCTAATTTCATCTCATCTTTGTTGACCACATCAACTCTTATTTAAAACACATTTACTACGCGATCACCCTTACTTTTAACTTCATTTCCTTATCTTTCCCCAGAGTCGACCTCTACCCCTACCCGCAACCGCTCTTCTCTAATCTCAAGTTGCCTCCACCCTTCATCCCATTGTTTGGCTATTAAAATTATGGTTAACTGTTAATTGATAATAAATTAGTTGAGTTGGCATAAATTCTGAAATAAACTCGAATTCGACTCGTAGAAAATAATGAAAATAAATAAAATGAACAAAAAAAGCCTTTAAATTTTAGGAATTTTTTTAGTACTTTTATGATTATTGTTGTTTTTTTTTAAATCTATAAAATCATAATGATGAAATTAGTTGATGAGCTTTATTTGATTAAAATCATACATGTGAGAACAACAAAGATAGCTAAATACATGTCTATACATATATATAGATAAATTTACATGGTTCAATATATAACAATTACATATTCATAATTCAATGCTACTTTTCAATTTTCAACTACTTCAAACTTAGACTATTAGCATTAAGAGAGAGAGAGAGAGAGAGACTAACTTTTTTACAGATTTGGGGTGGCTGCTGTGCACCCCTGCATAGCAGCCACTATTGTGTAGCCCAATGGGCTCTCATTTTAGAATACATTAAGTAGAACATACTTATAAAAAATCAAGTTAATCGGATATCGTTTACCCTTTCATTCACTCACATTTGTATTCATTTTAATACTTTATTTTGGTAGATACAAATGTGAGTGGATGAATGGGTAAACGATATCTAATTAACTTGATTTTTTGTAGGTATATTCTACTTGATGTATTCTAAAATATGAACGGTTTGGATTATCGAAATGGGCCTATTTCATTGGACTGCACAATAGTGGCTGCTGTGCGAAGGTGCACAGCAGCCACCCCAAATCCCCTTTTTACAGACATAGATTTGTAGTGATTTGGTTGGCCTCGGGAATGAGATTGAATATGGAGTTTGCTTACATTGGATTTTTAGGTTGTTTAGGGTTGCTAAAGATTTAGGTCTTTTATCATTTTTAAGAAGGAAATATTGGAAGAAATCAATACTTCTCATATTAAGTGGGATATATGTTTTTGAATTTTGAAATTCAAAAGTATAGATAATTAAATTTTTTATTTTTATTTTTATTTTAATAAATGAACTAACTAATAGATCTTTATTTAAGTATAGATCATTTTTTTATATATATAGTTTTAATTGACATGATTTTCTATATTAGTGGGATATTTAAATTTTAAAATTCAAATTTAAAGGATAATTAGAGTTTTTTCCCCCCTAGTTAGGTTAACCAATAGAAATTTTTTTAATTATTTAAAAATATAAAAATTCTAAAAATTCATGTTGAGAATTTGGAGCTTCCACAACTCTTGTGGTTAAAACCTCATTTTGCTTATATAATATATAGATAAATATGGGAGTATAAGATTCACTTTACATAAGTGAAACAACTCACTTTTTCATTCTTATCCCGATGTGAGATTATAAAATAAATCATATCATAAACTAATTAGAGTTTTTATTTTAAAATTTAAACTGTGTTAAATTGAACTATGTACAACATTACAATATTAAATACAAGTATAAGATTTACTTTATATAAGTAAAATAATTCACTTTTTCTTTCTTCTCCCGATGTGGGATTATAAAATAAATCATAAACTAATTATAGTTTATTTTTATATGGTTAAATAGAAGTTTGCCAACGGTAATTTTTTTTAATTATTTAAAATTAAGAAAATCAGTATAAGAAATCGTGGTTAAACTGACAAATCAGTCAAACCGAAACAGTTAAGGCTAATCAGTTAGGTCAAATAACCAACTAACTTATGCATAAATAAATTAATTAAAGCTTTTAAATGTTATTTTAATTTTAAAATCTAAAATGGGAATATAAGTGTAGACACCCCATTTTGACTGGCTTTGGGCACTTTCTTTTGAACGCCTGATGATGAAAATTGGAATATACTATATTACGAATTTCTCATTAGAAAAGTTAGATTTAAACTTTAATTCCAACCTTCAACTGTTTTGGCCAAATTGTTTTAGACCGTATTTGTACATATTTTTGGGTATTTTTATATAAATTATTTTTATATTTAAAAAATATATATAATACTAAAAAAAGAAAAAAAAAGGAAGCGCGCGGTGTAGGCGCACCTAATGCAATCATGCATATATATATTTATATAAATAAAGAAATGACAAAGTGCACGGCTGAGGTGCACCTAATTCAATCATGTATATCTTTATATATAATAATTAATATAATATATATAAATATGTTTCTTTGACAATGGGTGTCGGCCGTTTTATTTATTTTTTATTTATTGCTTTTACTTTACATGGCTATAAATGGTGCAAGACTTCAAAAGAAAAGGGGGAGGTGCTTAGAGGGGGAAGAAGAGAGAATAAAAGAGCTAGGGGTCCGTTTCTTTTCAGAGGTAGATTGGGCGGGATTGTTAGTGAGGGGATTATTAGTGAGAAGACTGTTAGTGAGGGGACTAAAAAATTTGTGTTTGTTTGATAACCAGTGGACTAACAATAATTCATGTTTGTTTTGAGAGATAGGAGTGTGATTAACTAGTAAAATTCCATAAATACCCTTGTTACATTATTATGAAGTTTGGAAATTATTAGTGAGTAGGTTATGAAAAATTGCGTTTGTTTGTGATATATTTTAATATTAAAAATTATGTTTTATAAAAATATTATTATATTAAATTATTTTTATAAAATAGAATTATGAAAACAACTCAGCCCAGCCTATGGTTTTAACCATTCCATGGTTTTAAACAGTGTATTGAAAGAATTTTTTCACTTAAATATTGGTTCATTGTTCATTCATCATCATCTTTGCCTTCTCTGTAAAAAAAAAAAAAAAAAAAAAACTTGTGTTTGTATATCCATCAGCACTGCATGATGACACCGATCTTCACCGTCAACGACGACGCCAACGCCAACGCCAATCTTCACCGTCAACGCAATTTTGTTTTTGTGCAAATTTCAATTTTGTATATCGTGTAAGTCATTTGATTTGTATCTCTTTTGTCTGATTTAGTCAAAGATCAGAACATCACTTTTCAATTTTACTGATCTAACTTGTAATTTGTCTACACTTCTGTTTGATTGATGAGAAACCCGAATGAAATACGCATGTATATATATATATATATATGATAAGAGAATAGAGAAAGAGAGAGAGAGAGAGAGAGAGAGAAGAGAAGAGGAGAGGAGAGGGTAAACGAACGGACTAATTTTCAATACCAAGTGTTGGGGTAGACTAACAATCCCAATATGTAATGCCCATCTGAAGCCCTCCGGCTTATGAATCCATTTCCCAAATCTGTAAACAAACATGAGGTATGTTCACTATTCATCATTCACAGTCCACTCCGGATTGTGAAAGAGGAAAACAAACGGGGCCTAGAGGAGTTCAACACGGAGAGGAGAGAAAGGAGAAAGAAAAGAGAAGGAAATAAATTGTTTTATTCTTGAGGAAATTGATCAAAATTTGTTTTAATCAACCTTCCTATCCATTGATATACACCATTCACAACCACATTAAAGCTACAATTTGACATATGTTGCCGAGATTTCAAAGAATACTCCATAATTGTGAGGCTATAACGAAGAAAGTTTGACAATCAAAAAATTTATCATTTTCTCCAAAGGTAAATTTTTATAATTTTCTCATTTATTTTCTTTCTATTTCTCCTATTTTAAATATGTGATATAGATATGTCATTTAGGTTGTTAAAAATATTTTTCTTGTTTTAAATATGTGATGTAAATATGTGATTTAGATTGTTAAAAATGATTGGTTGAATCACCTAATGTAATTTGTTTACTAATTGTATATATTTTTGGTGTAGTGATGGGTGAAACCACCACGCACATCATGTTTCATAAAATGAAAAAATATATAAGCTGTCTAATCTTTCTTTACTGATCCTAGTGTTTAAATATTATCTGCATGGAAATTTAGCACAAGACTTAGTTTGGCTTAGTGGTTAAGGTTTTAGAGGTTGAAGCTTAGGTTAGCGGTTCAAACCCTCATAGCAACATATTTATCTTTTTGTTTCATTTTTTTTATATTACTATTTGTGGACGATGATGTCGGCATGACGCACCGCTGACATCAACAAACAAACTATTCCTTGGTGTTAACGGAATATCTTATGCATTTTGAAAATTGCACCATGGCCCAAAATTTTCAAATAATTGTGTGTGGCCTGACTTTCTGGAAGGATTTTCAGTAAGGCCCCCAGAAATGCGGAGAAGTTATTCCTAGCTAAAAGGATCATTTCGGACACAACTGTGAAGTTAGAATTGTAAAATTCTTAATGATTTTTAAACATTGTCGGATTAAACTTTAATTTTGGCCGCAAACAAAATGAGATAATTTGTACATATTTGTTAGATTTTTCAATTGATAATTTTTGTATATATTATATCATTTCTCTTGGAAAGGTTTTGTTTTCTTTGTTTTGGACTTGTTGCATGAAAAATAGGAATTCCAAAATGATTTTCCAAAGGCGAAACAGAGCAACAAACAAATTTTCGATGGATGATCTCCAAGGCCTATCTAGTTTCTGCTTTTCTTTTTAATTTGAGTGTTTTGTGAGATTTTTATTTTCTTGTAATTTTTCTTCCTTTCTCTCATTTGGTTTGTAATTATTTATTCAAAGTGTTATAATAATTTCCCGCCCTGCTTCTATCTATCTCATTCTTTTACTTACTTTCCTTTGTGAATATGCATCATATATATATGTATATATATATATATATATATATTTATTATATACATGTTTTGCATCTATATTTCATGCATATTGATTCGGCTAAGTTTGCATTTATGGATTTAATCAATTCCTATATGATTATATGCGTTACTTCATATTCTTGAGATGATTCACATGTCATCTCTTAGAAGCTGAATCTTTAGTTGCATTTCATGAGTGAGCTGCATTAGAATATTGTATATAAGATCATGCAAATTTTACTAACTTTGTTTTGTAGTTATTAGCGAGACATCGGTAAACATGTGGGTGTTTATACTTTAGCATCCCGCTTATGTGTATTTTTCTTACTATGTCTAGCATCCAACCATGAGGCTACGTGCTTACTTGAAATAACTGCATGAATGCCAGTGGATGGAGGTTGTGTCACTTAATTTGGAATGATATTGATTTTCATTTTTGTAAACTCAATTTCTATGAGTTGTACATCTTCAAAATTCTTTAAAACACGTGAAATCAATTTGTTCTAAAATGAATGGCATAGTCTATACTTGTGTACTTCACATAGTAAAGTTTAGGATTTATTAAACAATCAGAACATGAACATATAAAGAAAATAAAATTCATATCATGGTTTAATAGAGGCCAATCTTTTGATTGGGTGAGCGGGGGTACTCAATAATGACCTTCCCCTCTCATACCTAAGGTTCCAAGCCAAGCATCTTTAGTGACAACAAACAGGGGTCTTGGCACGAGTCACGGGTTTCCTAATTTTCCCAAAACATTAGGTGGCGACTTTAAGATCTAGCGATGCAGTCCATTTATGGCAAAGGTTTTGTAATAAAATGGATTTTCTATAAAATTTTCCAAAACTAGACTCTCATCTATGTTTCACATTGCACTCGTGAGACTAGATCAAAGAAATCGAGAGTCCGAACTGTTTAACACGCATGGGTACCCCACGGTCATGTTACAGTTTCTGGTGACTCTACTGGGGATTTTATGAAACCTTGACTCGAACTCCATGATATGACTTTTATTTTTAATTATATGTTTATTGCATTGTATGCATTGGTGCACTTAAAGTCCCTGTGTTTGCCCAGATACTGGTGGGAGCACAGGCAAGCTTTTTGTGACACTATACCTATCTGTACGTTACTTTAGAGGCCTTGTGTTATAATCTTTTGAGAACTGTCAAACAGGTAGCTTCGCTATCTAAGGTTCTCAAACTTTGAAGAAAAGCTATATTGACTCTTCTGACTTCCGGGGGTCTTCATTGATTATTGCTCAAAAGACTCTTTAGTGACATCACCTTGACTTCAATCCCTAAAGTAGAGCTGACCTTATGCATATAGTGAGCTATAATGCCTTCCAAAAATAGGACAGGATACTTTTCCATTTCTAAGTTGTATAATACCGCTTGTTTGAATAGTGAAACCCTAAATCATTTCAAAGCTAGGACAGAGTAACCCTAGCCTCCATAGGGGTGTTTGTTCTTTTTCCTGTTATGTTAATGTATGGGATCTGGGGTTCTCAAATTCTGAACAATGGTTCAAGCATGTTAGTTTCTAGGGTTTAGTTAGTTTTTTTTTTTTTTTTTTTTCCAGTGGCGGCATACAACGAATAGTTATGCGAATTGGGCCAAAGTGCTACCATAGTTCTGATTGGAAGTTCCGTTTTGTTTTTGCTAAGTTGTTGTAGCACCATTGCTTTAGAAAAATTCGATATCCCACAAAGTCTACCAGTGTAAATAAATAGAACGTGTGGGATATCTGACCATTTTTGTGATTGGGGAGTGACCACATGTTAATTGCATGGGCTTTATTTTGAATGTTGTGGATGGCCCACACTTTGACTAGCAATTTGAGAATGGTTTTATTTTGAGTTTTGAATTCAGTATTGTGTCTAAGTTTGATTCCACCAAGTTTGTAGAGTTTGACCAGGCTCGAGTCATTCTAGTGAGTCAGAATCTGTTGATCTTGGGAGTGCTAACCTAGACATTTCTGTCCTGTCTAGGTCTTCTTCGTTATTTTCTTTTGAGTCTATTGTTATTGCTGAGCCGTAGTTTCTTTTCAATAAAAGTGACATAGATTCTACCTACTTCTCTGTGCCTTTAATTCATTGCATTGACCAAAAAAATTACAAAACTTTTTTCCAAAACTCTTATAAAAATGAAGAAGAACAAATTTCTCGAGATTTGTAAATTTTGATCGACTGAGAGGAAGAGAGGTGTGCTAAGCCCTTGATGAATGAGATCAATTGTGTTAATGTGGATACTAAGAAGGATCTTGGCTTGGTACAGATTGGTTATATATTGTCTTCATAAGAGCACGAGCGATTAGTCACTTTGTTAAAAGATTTCAAAAAAATATTTTTGCGTGGTCCTATGAAGACATGCCTAGAATTGATCTTGAGATTGTACATCATAGGATCCCTCTCGGCTTGAGGTTCGACCTCCTTAGCTTTCAAACCTTGATTCAGAATGTTCAGCAATCAACCAAAGTATAAGGCTTGCATAGCCGGAATGAAGGCAACCCTTGAACTAGGGGCAATAAGGTTGGATGTGATTTAGATTAGAAGTAGCACTTGAATTAGGGGCCATAATGTCGAATGTGGCAAAGATTCAAACTGGATCGTTTCTCAAGCTAACGAAGACCAGAAAAGAAGTCAAATCCCGGAATATGAGAGAATGAGTTTTATTACTGAAGGACAATTGAGTTCCTATCCACGACATTAGGGGCAAATTTAGACCCAAATTGGAGGGATCTCTACATCATCAAATTTATCTAGTCAAGAGTAACGACCATTCTCATGGATTTGGATGGTTTAGAATTCTCAAAACCAATCAACATGGACAAGCTAAAGAAGTATTATCCTTGAGAGACTCGTTGGGCCGAAAACCTAGAAAGGCGACCTAGGCAAAAATTAGAACATAAAAAACATAGAAAAACGAAAAAAATGAAAAGCTCGCAAGGTTTAAAAACCGAAAGGGCGGCTTTGGAAAAAGTTAGAGCACAAAAGAAGAGTGTCAATACCGAGTGAACCTTAGTTGGAACTACGTATAGCCTGATTCCTATCTTTGGGATACGTAGGCAGCTTCATCTTGAAGTTCGATCCTAATCATTTTTCAACTCACTCATCTCGTCCATGTTTGATTGGTGTATTTTATTCGACTCAACTATCCATATTTGATTGGCTCGTTCCCATTTGATTCAGTTATCCTATTTCTTCTTCATGATGGGTTCAGTTACAAGACGAATTCAATTATACATCTCAAAGGTTGATTTCATGTTGATCGGGTAGTGGTCATTTGCGAAAATAGATTTTGAGGACTTTTAATGAAGTTGACTGATTTTCTCAAAAATTATTCCATTTTTGCAAAACTCAGACTATTCTTTGGACCAAAAAGAGAAAATTTTCAGTGCTCACAGCCTGACTCACATGATTTCAAAATAGAGAAGTGGAACAAGCATGCTAATCAAACTCTTACGTTGATCAAACTCTTTTTAGTCAAAAAACCAAAAGAAAATGTCAAAGCAATGAACTAGGGGCACAATCAAGTCAGGTTTTCTATCTTTTCCTCACACTCTCAAGTCCTCGTCACCAAGGTCACATTAACTTGTACTTTTCCTTTCAGTCAAACACTCGCCGGAATATGCACAGTAGTTGCCTCTGGTGATGTCCTTCTGTTAGGCGATCAATCGGGCAGTCGACCGGTGTTGCTCTGTTTTGTGTCCATTTTATTTCGGTAAGCGTAAAGGGGTGCGTTTAGGATGGTTTTTGCTTTGTTTTCCTTTTATTGAGTTGTATTTTGTGTTTTGGCTAGTCATAAGCTCGACATCTAGCTTTGAATTCATTGAAATACAACCATTCCCAAATTCAAAATTAAAAATAAATAGTTTTTTATGCTCAAGTGTTGTGCCATTCATGCCATTTGGATTTGCAAAACAAAACTCTTTTATTAAACTTCAGGGATCCCTGATCAAAGTGGTAAGAAAAGAGAGTCGAAGCTATAGGTGCCCACTCCAAAAAAAAAAAAAAAAAAAAAAAAAAAAAAAAACGAAAAAGGAAATACAGAGGAGGTAATTATTTTCTTAGTTTTCGACAATAGTCCGACTATAGAGATTACAAAGACAGCTTCGTTGCCCATCTCTACCGTCAGCTATCTCGCTTCATCTTCACTCCTTCGAAGCTCTTGAAGACTCTGCCTCGGCCTTAGCAGAGCTTCCAAAAGAAATTATTCCCCGCTGGCCATCAAATGCGGAGTATGAGGGAACTCCAAATCGAGCCACGGAGGTGACTTGTTGTTTCAGCTTTTTGTTCTGCTTTTTCAGTGCACTAATTTCTACTTGAGTGTCTTTGTACATACATTAAAGCATGAAGAGTTGCGCTGACAGTTGATACATTTCAAACGTCCTGTTCTGCAGTCAACGGGACAAGTTAGAGACCGCAATCACAGTCTCCACACATGACCTCAGCATATACGAGTTAGCCTCGATGTCAGACAGTGCTGTCATTATTTGCTCAACTGACATTGCTGGAAAGGTGAAAACAGGAGAAGAATGAGGGGCACGCAGTTAAGGTTAAAGGGAGTCAGAACCAGTTATCTGTATCGTGGACTCATTGAGGTCTGAAGAGAGAGTAAAAGAACCACGGGAAGAGGCTATGTCAAAAGAAAGTAATGCAAAAGAAAGAGGTTACAGAGTGGGGGCAGAGAGAGTTTGCATCTTTTTGCTCTACCTCTCTCACAAGCCTCAGTTTAAGTAGAAAACAAGGAAGAAGAAGGAGACAAGGAGGTGAAGGTGCCGAGGCAATCGTTGAAAAAAAATCAAGGGTATAGCTCTGTCGGTCAGGTGACGTATTTGTTGAAATCCCACGCCAGACACGACGCTTGAAGTAGATGAAGGAAAAGAGAGAGACAAAAACAGGAAAAGGGAGAGAGACATGTATATGTATGTATATCTTTGTATATATATATATATTTGTTGTATATTCTTTGTATGTGTATGTATATTGATGTATATGTATACTTTTGTTGTGTATACTGATGCCTTTGTACATTGTTTAAACCTAGTTAAAACCTTTTCCCTTTCCGTATGAGATACGGTTAGGTATGCTTGTTGGTCACATCATATTTTCACCTTTCACGTGAAATGTGTTAGGATTTGATGTTTACCTCGTTAAAACCTTCCCTCTTTCCGTATGAGATATGGTTAGGCATGCTTGTTGGTTACACCACATTTTCACCTTTCACGTAAAACGTGTTAGGATTTGATGTTTACTTGGTTAAAACCTTTCGCTTCTTCGTATGAGATACGGTTAGGTACGCATGTTGGTTACACCACCTTTGCTCCTTTCACGTGAAACCTATTAGGATTTTCACCATTGCTTGTTGGTTACACCATATTTCCACCTTTCATGTGAAACGTGTTAGGATTTGTGTTTACCTAGTTAAAACCTTCTCCATTTCTGTATGAGATATGGTTAGGTACGCTTGTTGGTTACACCACATTTTCACCATTCACGTGAAACATGTTAAGGTTTGATGTTTACCTGGTTAAAATCTTCCCCCTTTCCGTAAGAGATACAATCAAGTATGCTTGTTGGTTACACCATATTTTCACATTTCACGTGAAATGTGTTAGGATTTGATGTTTACATGGTTAAAACCTTCCCCCTTTTTATATAAGATACGGTTAGGTATGCTCGTTGGTTACACCACATTTTCACCTTTCACATACAACGTGATAGGATTTGATGTTTATATGGAAAAAATCTCCTCTATTTACATATGAGATACGGTTAGGTATGCTTGTTGGTTACACCACATTTGCACTTTTCACATGAAACGTGTTAGGATTAGATGTTTACCTAGTTAAAACCTTCCCCCTTTCCGTATGAGATACGGTTAAGTATGATTGTTTGTTACACCACCTTTGCTCCTTCCACGTAAAATGTGTTAGGATTAGATGTTTACCTAGTTAAAACCTTCCCCCTCTGTGTATGAGATACGGTTAGGTACGCCTGTTGGTTACACCACCTTTGCTCCTTTCACAGGAAACGTGCTAGGATTAGATGTTTACTTGGTTAAAACTTTCCCCTTCTCTGTATGAGATACGATTAGGTACGCCTGTTGGTTACACAACCTATGCTCCTTTCACGTGAAACGTGCTATGATTAGATGTTTACCCGGTTAAAATCTTCCCCCTCTTCGTATGAGATACGATTAGGTACGCCTATTGGTTACACCACCTTTGCTCCTTTCACATGAAATGTGTTAGGATTAGATGTTTACCTGGTTAAAATCTTCCCTCTTTCCGTATAAGATACTGTTAGGTATGCTTATTGGTTACACTACATTTTCACCTTTCACGAGAAATGTGTTAGGATTTGATGTTTATCCGGTTAAAGCCTTTCCCCTCTCCGTATGAAATACGACTAGGAACGCCTGTTCGTTACACCACTATACCTTCTCCAGCGTGAAACACGTTTGGATTTCGAGTTCATTATTTTCTTTTCTCGCGTGAAATGCATTTGGATCTCAAGTTTACTATTTCTATTCTCCCGTGAGACGTGTTTGGATTTTGAGTTCACCTTTCTTCTATCAACTGAGTTGTAACAAATTTAATGCAATGATGTGTCACATTTGTATGCGATGCACTCCCTCTATTATTTGTGTTTGGCACATTTATATGCGTTATACCCTCTGTTATGCTTTATATCATTTGCACGAGGCTTGTCTCATAGGTTACTATCTTCATATCTTTATCATCACTCCATGACATTGCATCTTATTACATAATCATGAATTTTCAAAACAATCGGCTACGCGAAGTGTGTGAGTCCAACTTTCAAATTGTATGCCGAGCATGTCATTTGCATTCTACCCCTGAACTACGCTGGTTTGATTCCTTACAATGGCATACATAGGCAACCTTCACGTTCAACCACTTGCATTTCATCCTGTTTGTTTGCCAAATCTTACTACCTTGTCAAAAGGGTCGTCTTCGGGCTTTGACATTTACTCATGTCATGAAATGACTTTGAGCTTTGTCAAAGAAGGGCAATTGTAGACACCTCATTTTGATCAGCCCTAAGACTTGAGCGCTTTCTGTTGATTACTCGATGATCACAATCAGAATGTGTTTTTCACAGAATCCTCAGAAGATAGATAGAATTTGAGTTTTAATCCCAACCTTCAACCATTTTTGGCCAAATTATTTTTAGATCTTAAAACCCTCTTTTTAAAATATTTTTTCAAATGTTTCTACGATGTTCCAAGGCTCCCATTTCGATTAAAATATTGCACTTTTTAGTAAACCGAGTAAGGACAAAGTTGAAATAAATGGAAGGGAGGTGAAATCTTTGAAAAATATTTAAAAACATCATCTTTATAGGTTTGGAGTTGAAGGAAATAGAAGGGGATGGAAGAAATTGGTTTAGGAAAATGATGAGCATCAAATCGTTAAGAAAGCAATAAACAACCTTCACTACATTAGGCATATCTCTTTATACACTTGGCATTTAGATGTGAGGCCACCACTATTGAAAAGTAAACTTCTGGGGCTTCAATTTAGACTCAAGAATCACCTAAAACTGAGAAGGGAGATATGCCTGTTTGAAGTTGGGCTTAAGAGCAGATTTTGTTGACTCGGCCAAAGACAAAAGCATATCATTTTTTTTTTTTTTTTTGGTTCGGTTGGGACACCCTATTAACCCATTTTCTGATCCATTCAAGTGCACTCACTCATCCTCCATTATCTCCACTCACCCTTCATTATCAAAAGAGGTTTTGGCCTTATCATAAAAGATGAATCAAAAGCAACAAAGTCTTGATCATTATTATCATCCTTGTCATCCCCATCACCTTTGTCTTCTACCTTATCCCCCATTCCTTGACTTGTTTATTCCTACATGGCTTACACATTCAGATTGTATATTGAAGAGGAGGAGGATGGGATGAGAAAAAAAAACCTCCATCCACCGGCATTCATAAAGATATATCACATAAGAAAATAGCCACATGGTAGGATGCTAAACATAATAAGAAAATTATGTACAAGTGAGATGCTAAAGCATAACAACTTACATATTTATCGACGTCCCGCGAACAGCTACAAAACAAAGTTAGTAAAATATGCACGATCCTATACATAAAATCCTAATGCAATACATACACAAGAATACTTCTAAAGATCTTATTTCTAAAACATGACATGTGAAACATTGCAAAATAGGCAATAGCACACAAAATCATATAATAATCAATTAAAGCACAAAGATGCAAATTTAGCTGGATCTAGACATGAATCATGTATGTAAAAGCATGGATATACATGGCATGCAAGATATATACATATATACAGTTATGGAAAATGATTAAAGAATGGGATAGATAAGAAGTGGGAATAAGGAATTATTACAACACTTTAACTAATAGAAATCCGAGGGAGATGAATAAATATTACAATACAATATAAAAATCCTCACAAATACTCAAAATAAAATAAACATAAGAAAATACCAGCTTCAAGTGCCTCAAAGATCATCAGAGGTTGATCTTCTCAACGTCGAAAGGCTGCCCAATTTTTCTTAGAGGTCGTAGGCATGGTCATGAAGGTCACGGGCGTGGGCACGATCGTGTACTTTTAGGTGGCTATCCGGCCAACTAACAGGCTAAGCGGGCGCGGGCACGATCGTGTACTTTTAGGTGGCTACCCGGCCAACTAACGGGCTAAACGGGCGCGGGCACGGACACGATCGTGTACTTTTAGGTGGCTACCCAGCCAACTAACGGGCCGGGTAGCCCGTTAGGCTCGGCCAACCTCTATTTTCTTAGATTTCCACAACAAAAACAGAACTAAAAACAATATATATGGGAGTCTCAACTTACCACTTTCAATTAGATTACAACAATATATAATATAACAAGAAATCAAAGCAAAATAGCAAAATAGCAAAATAAGTAAGAAATGCAAGAAAATGAAAAGTTTGTGAAATTCACTTTCCAAGGAAAGGATGAACTTCTTAGTTCACAAACTCTCTCTTAATCACCCTCAAGTGTAGGAAGTGTGTTCTCAAATCCTTAATTCGAAATTATGGAGTTTATAGTATGGAAAGTGGCTAACTCTCTAGTTTTTCTCACTTTCAATCACTAAACACTCTTCCTTATGATCAAGGCAATTAATCTTTGGCTATATTAGAATTTTTGGAGTAGTTTTGGTGTATGAAAATGAGAAATTTAAGTAACTATGGAAGCTTGGAAGTGTTTTGGCTCAAGGTTGCAATTTAGACAATTTTTCCTCTTTTTCTCTCTTATCTTTCTAACTCCCTCGAATGATTTTTCTCCCCATTCCATCCTCTCCCTCTTCAATATACAATCTGAATGCATAAGCCATGTAGGAATAAACAAGTCAAGGAGTGGGGGGACAAGGTGGAAGACAAAGGTGATGGGGATGACAGGATGATAACGATGATCAAGACTTTGTTACGTTTGATTCATCATTTATCACAAGGCCAAAATCTCTTTTGATAATGGAGGGTGAATGGAGATAATGGAGAATGAGTGGCTGCACTTGAATGGATCAGAAAATGGGTCAATGGGGTGTCCTAACTGAACCAAAATCAAAAACAAAACAAAACAGGTCTGCTGCTGCCTTTGGCCAGGTTAATAAAATCTGCTCTTAAGCCCGACTTCAAACGGGTATATCACTCTTATCCGAACTTGGTTTTAGGTAATTCTTGAGTCTAAATTGAAGCCCCAGAAGTCTACTTTCCAATGGTGGTGGCCTCATATCTAATTCCAAGTGTACAAAGAGATATGCCTAATTTAGTGAAGGCTGTTCATTTCTTTTTTAACGATTTGATGCTCATCCTTTTTATAGAACAGTCTTCTTCCATCCCCTCCTATTTTCTTCAACTCCAAACCTATAAAGAATATTTTTTAAAATATTTTTCAAAAAATTCACCTCCATTTATTTCCACTTTGTCCTCACTCGGTTTATTGAAAAGTGTAATATTTTAATCGAAATGGAAACCTCGGAACATCGTAGAAACATTTGAAAAAATATTTTGAAAAGAGGGTTTTAAGGTCTAAAATAGTTTGGCCAAAATGGGGCGTAAGGTTTTTGAGAGAAAACCAAATTCTATTTTTCCTATTGAGGATTTTGTGAGAAACACCTTCTTTTTATTCATCATAGGGTGATCAAAAGAAAACGCCCAAGTCTTAGGGCCGATCAAAATGGAGTGCCTATAGTTGCCTCTCTTTGACAGAGCTTGAAGTTAATTCATGACATGATTGAATGTCAAAGCCCAAAAATGACCCTTTTGACAAGGCCGTAAGACTTGGGCAAACAAATAAGATGCAAGCAAGTGGTTAAACTTGAAGGTTACCTACATATCCCTTTGCAAGGAATCAAACCAGTGTAGTTCAGGGGCAGAATGCAAATGACAAGCTTGGCATACAACTTGAAAGTTGGACTCACACGCTTTGCGTAGTTGGTTGTTTTGAAAATCCATGATTATGTAATAGGATGCAATGTCATGGAGTGATGATAAAGATATGAAGATAGTAGCATATGAGACAAGTCTCGTGTAAATGATATAAAGCATAACAGAGAGTATAATGCATATAAATGTGCCATAACACAAATAATAGAGAGAGTGTATCGCATACAAATGTGCCATATCATTGTATTAAATGTGCCACAACTCAGTTGATAGAAGAAAGATAAACTCAAAATCCAAACATGTCTCACGTGAGAGAATATATAGTGAACCTGAGATCCAAACACGTTTCACGTGAAATAAGAAAATAATGAACTCGAACTCCCAATGAACTCGAACTCCAAACGCATTTCATGCGGGAGGAGATATAGTGGTGTAACCAACAGACGTTCCTAGCCGTATTTCATACGGAGAGGGGGGGTTTAACCGGGTAAACATCTAATTCTAAGACGTTTCACATGAAAGGAGTAAAGGTGGTGTAACAAACAAGTGTACCTAACTGTATCTCATATAGAGAGGGAGAAGGTTTTAACCGGGTAAACATCTAATCCTAACACGTTTCACGTGAAAAGAGCAAAGGTGGTGTAACCAACAAGTGTACCTAACTGTATCTCATATGGAGAGGGAGAATTTTTTAACCAGGTAAACATCTAATCCTAACACATTTCACGTGAAAGGTGAAAATGTGGCATAACCAACAAGCATACCTAACCGTATCTCATACGAAGAGGGGGAAGGTTTTAACCGGGTAAACATCTAATCCTAACACGTTTCACGTGAAAGGAGCAAAGGTGGTGCAACCAACAGGCGTACCTATCCGTATCTCATACGGAGAAGGGGAAGGTTTTAACCAGGTAAACATCTAATCCTAACACCTTTCACGTGAAATGTGTTAGGATGTGATGTTTACATGGTTAAAACCTTCTCCCTTTCCGTATGAGATACGGTTAGGTATGCTTGTTGGTTACACCACATTTTTACATTTCATGTAAAACGCGTTAGGATTTGATGTTTACCTAGTTAAAATCTCCCCTCTTTCTATATAAGATACGATTAGGTATGCTTGTTGGTTATACCACATTTTCACCTTTCACGAGTAACGTGTTCGGATTAGATGTTAACCTGGTTAAAACCTTCCCTCTTTCCGTATGAGATACAGTTAGGTATGCTTGTTGGTTACACAACCTTTTCTCCTTTCACGTAAAACATGTTAGGAGTAGATGTTTACCTGATTAAAACATTCCCCCTCTCCGTATGAGATACGGTTAGGTACGCCTATTAGTTACACCACCTTTACTCCTTTCACATGAAACGTGTTAGGATTTGACGTTTGCCTGGTTAAAACTTTCTCCTTATCCGTATGAGATACAGTTAAGTACGCCTATTGGGTACACCACCTTTGTTCCTTTCACGTGAAATGTGTTAGGATTTTATGTTTACCCGGTTAAAACCTTCTCCTTTTTTCGTACGTCTGTTTGTTACAAAACATTTCCTCATTTCACGTGAAACGTGTTAGGATTTGACATTTATATAATTAAAACCTTCCTCCTCTCCGTATGAGATACGGTTAGGTACTCATGTTGGTTACGCCACATTTGCTCATTTCACGTGAAACATTTTAAGATTTGACATTTACCCGGTTAAAACCTTCCCCCTATCCATATGAGATACGGTTTGGTACACCTGTTGGTTATACCACCTTTACTCCTTTCACGTGAAATGTGTTAGAATTTGATGTTTACCTAGTTAAAACCTTCCCTCCTCTCTGTATGAGATACGGCTAGGTACACATGTTAGTTACACCACCTTTGCTCCTTTTGCGTGAAACATGTTTGGATTTGACGTTTTCCTGAATAAAACCTTCCCTACTCTCCGTATGAAATACAGTTAGGTATGCCTGTTGGTTATATCACATTTATTCCTCTCGCGTGAGACTGTAGACACCCCATTTTGACCGGCCCTAAGACTTGGGCGCTTTTTTTTTATTACCCAATGATGACAATTAGAATGTGTTTCTCACAAAATCCTCAGTAAGAGAGATAAAATTTGAACTTAAATCCTAACCTTTACCATTATGGCCAAATTGTTTTAAACTACTAAATATTTCTTTAGTTTAGTATTTTGAAATTTTGCAAATTTTATGTGTTTGTTCATATATTTTTTGTGTTTTTATATAAATTGGTATATAAATTTTATATATTATATATATATATTATAAAATAAAATAATAAAAAAATTGTTTGATGTCGGTTAGCCCTCGGCTGCCGACATCAAACCTCAGGATTATATATGTTATATATATATATTATATAAGATATATTATTATATATTATAATAGTATTATATATTAAGCATATATTATTATATTCTATTATATATTATTATATTCTATATTTTTGGCTATATAAAGAGGGGAAGGTGGTAATCACCAGGGAGGGGGGTTTTTTTGATTATAAGAGAGGTTTTTTTTTTGGATGATAAGAGAGGATTCAAGTGAGTTAGAGAGAAAGGAGATTAATTTTGTTTACATTTCAATTTTGAACCAAAATACTTCCAAACTTCCATAGCTACTGAGGATTTGAGAACACACTTCCTACACTTGAGGGTGATCAAGAGGGAGTTTGTAAACTAAGGAGTTCATCTTTCCTTCGAAGAAGCTTGAGGGTGTTGGAATAAAGTTTGTTAATTAAGAGCTTACTTCTCTTTCAAAGGTACAATTTTCTCTTACTCTTGTCCTCTCTTTTTCTTGTTTTATACACTGTTTTGGGGCTGTTTTTGGACTATTTTCAGAGGCTAAAATATGGTTTAGAAGTCCCAAAAGTAGAAGGGTTAGCCACCCTTCCTTAAACTTGTTCACTAGCTTTAATCTATTCATAGTTGTTCACTTTTGTTAGCTTAATTTCAGCACTATTTTATGCTATTTAGGGGGTTGTTTAATTTATTTCAATAATTTTGTTTTAAATATTATGTTGTGTTATATTAACCAATTAATCAATTTTGCATAATCATCTCTGCAACCTCCCTCCATTCTTTGATTATTTTGATTAAAGAGTTGTGAAAAATTAAGATTGTGGTTCAAGTACAAGAAAGAAATTTTTCTCATGCTTAATGGTTTAATCTCTTCGGAGGTTCACTATCAAAGGCATAAAAACTTTCTTATACTAAAGTACAATCATTTATTTTTCAGTTCTCTTTATCATCAGTGTGTTTACTTTTAAGGAATTAATTGACCCTTGGAAATCACTAAGGAAAGTGTCATTATCACTTATTATCAAGTTTGGATTTCAAGTCATTATCACTCACTGTGGGTTTTTCTAAGTCATTATTACTCTTTTGAGTTTGACTAGTCCTTGTTGCGGATCGTGAGTTTGACTTGAAACCCCTTATCGCTTGTAAATGAGTTTGACTCTTCTTTTGTAATTTCCCCCGAAGAATTTATCATCAGTGTGTTTACTTTTAAGGGATTAATTGACCCTTGGAAATCACCAAGGAAAGTGTCATTATCACTTATTATCAAGTTTGGATTTCAAGTCATTATCACTCACGGTGGGTTTTTCTAAGTCATTATCACTCTTTTGAGTTTGGCTAGTCCTTGTTGCGCATCTTGAGTTTGACTTGAAATCCCTTATCGCTTGTAAATGAGTTTGACTCTTCCTTTGTAATTTCCCCGAATAAAATAAGGTTTATTTCCTCGGGTTAAGTCGACACTTATTTTCCTTTATTGCATTTCGGACTTAGTGGATGTAAATATCACCGTGGACTTAATGGATTAAAGAAAAGGAAAGGTAATATAAAAGAGGCTAATAAAATTGAGCTTAAAATGAATCAACCAACATAAAGAACCAATATGATTGATTGAATTCGGTCGGACGTTATGCCGATTTTATTGTGTCAAGGCTTGTCTTACATTAGTCCATAATGTTTTGATGAATCTTGAAGCATCTCTACTTCCCTTCTTGAATTTGCTTCATGATAGGAGGGAGGGGTGGTCATTATGCATTACATTTATTGATCTTTGTCCTATCGTGTCCAAAATCATCTTGCAAACCAACTTGCAACCATAGATGGTTTGGGAACCGAGTTCGCTCCTTTCTTAAGTATTTTCCATGATAGAACGAGTAGAAGAGACAAATATGGCCAGGAATACCCTGTCTGCATGTTTGCACTGTTTCACCTCAGGCACAAAAAAAAAACAGATTTCTGCAAAGAAAACAAGGTATGCTTGGATTTATTTGGGGCTCGACTAAGTCTTGTTTTGAGTCGGCAAGGCTCCAATAAATATACACTTTTGGTCGAAAGCAATGATAAGGTGAAACAGAACAAATCTCAACAAGGCAGACAGAGTAATTCCTGAGGAGCATCGCGCGATCATTACATATTATTTGTTGTAATAAATTAGACAGCCCCTTTTCATTATTATTCATTCGGATTTGTAATATTTATTTATTCGGACACTTGGACATTCGGACCCTCCTTCGCGAGGACAAATATGTAATAATGTGCATGTCTTCCAACCCCACGTCTTTCTCCCTTTTATTTGTCAGCTTATGATGGTTGGTTTAAGGACATCATGTTTAATTTAGCATACTCATGTTTGCATCCATTTGTATTGCATGCATAAAAGTTCGGCTCATCATATTATTCAAATGTCAAATTCAAACTCTTTACTTGAATACGTGCGCTATCACATGCCTTGAATTGACTTGCATGCCATTCTAGTAGCCGAGCTTATTAATTGCATATTGTATGTGTTGCATTAGCCATATTACATAGTTGGATCATGCATTTTTCTAACTAGTTCCTTTTTTGGCTTGGAGTACGAGGTAAGTTTTTATGCTTTAGCATATTGCATAAGTGTGATTGCTGTTGTATCAAACATACTACCATGAGGCTAAATGCTTAATTGTTAAACTGCTTGAATGCTTGTGGATGAAGGCTATTCATTGAAATTGGGATACTTTGATTAAATGTATATATATGAGATCACTTTTTCAAGTGGTACATATTCAATACACTTTTTTCAAAACAAACATGAAATCAAACGTTCCAACTTCTAGTGAAATTAGTCTATACTTGTATGTTAAAAATAAAATAAGAACATATACTGTACATAAGAATCACATCATAATTAGTAGAGGCCGATTTTTGATCGGGTGAGTGGGGTGCTCATTATTGACCTTCCCCTCTCATACCTAAGTTCCCGAACCAAGTCACTTTGGTAATGAAGGACTGATGGCCTTTGGCACGAGTCACGGGTTTCCTAAATTTCCAAAATAAATATTTAGGTGGCGACTCTGATATTTGGCAAAGCAGTCCATTTTTGGCATTTGATTCAAAACATCGATTTTCCAAAAGCAATTGTTGGATTTGGACTCTTTTTGTGTTTCCATTGTTTCACATTGCACTTGTGAAATCAGAATCAGAACCAACACAAGTGGAGTCCGAACTGTAAGGGCTATTTCATTCTTCCGAAAGGGAGCGCGGAAAGCCGAGCTACAGAGACATGTTTGGATTTTGAGTTCACATTTTCTCCTCTCACATAAGACGTGTTTGGATTTTGAGTTCATCATTTGTGTTGTGGTACATTTATATACGATGCACCCCCTTCTTTCTTTTGTGCGATATGCATATTTGTATGTGATGCACCCTCCTTTATTTCATATCATTTGCATGAGGCTTGCTTCACCATATATTACATCGTGCATTGTATACATCATGCGTTTCCAAAAGAAAAGAAGAAAAAGAAAAAATTGACTTTCACTTGCATTAGCATATCATTTGCATAGTTACATTGTTGCATCACTTGGCTACAATCTATTTACATCACCATTTGACACAATTTATGCTAGCTCCCTCTTTTTAGGTTGTAAAAACCACTCGTTTGTACTTGCTCTTTTTCGGCATGACGAAACTATCACTTTCTCAGGTTGGCAGTCCAAACTATTATTGGTTAACACCTCCCTTTTCTAGGGTTGTTGTTTAAGACTATCCCTTGGTTAATACCTTTCTTGTTTTGGGACCATTCATCGGTTACATTTCGTTCTCTTATGTGAATGTGTTCGGGTTGTATCCCTTGTTATGCTTCATATTACTTGTTGCATTGTATTAGTCATGCACTTTTTCAAAAAAGAAAAAATGAGAGTTTAATTTTCAATTGCATATCATTTGCATTCTGCCTCTGAACTACGCTGGTTTGATTCTTTGCAAAGGGATACGTAGGCAACTTTCGGGTTCAACAAACTTCATTTGCATCTTATTTGTTTGCCCAAGTCTTATGGCCTTGTCAAAAGGGTCGTCTTTGGATTTTGACATTCACTCACGTCAAGAAATAACTTTGAGTTCTGTCAAAGAGGGACAACTGTAGACACCCCATTTTGACTAGCCCTAAGACTTGGTCGCTTTCTTTTGAACACCCGATGATGAAAATTGGAATATACTATATTATGAATTTCTCAGCAGAAAAAGTTAGATTTAAGCTTTAATCCCACCTTCAACTGTTTTGGCCAAATTGTTTTAGACTGTATTTATACATATTTTTGGGTATTTTTATATTTGATATACATATATAATACTAAAAAAAGAAGGAAAAAAAAAAAAAAAAAAGGAAGTGCGTGGCACAGGCGCACCTAATTCAATCATGCATATATATATATATATATTATAAATAAAGAAATGACAAAGTGCGCGGATGAGGCGCACTTGATTCAATCATGTATATCTTTGTATATAATAATTAATATAATATATATAAATATGTTTCTTTGATGATGGGTGTCGGCCATTTGTTTATTTTTTATTTATTGCTTTTACTTTACATGGTTATAAACGGTGTAAGACTTCAGAAGAAAAGAAGGGTATGCTCAGAGGAGGAAGAAGAGAGAATAAAAGATTTGGAGGAGTTCAACATGGAGATGAGAGAAAGGAGAAAGAAAAGAGAAGGAAATAAATTGTTTTATTCTTGAGGAAATTTATCAAGAATTGTTTTAATCAACTTTCCTATATATTGATTTACACCATCCACAACCACATTAAAGCTACAATTTGACATATCTTGTTGAGATTTCAAAGAATACTCCATAACCGTGAGGGTATAATGAAGAAAGTTTGACAATCAAAGAATTCATTATTTTCTCCAATGGTAAATTTTTATAATTTTCTTATTTATTTTCTTTGTATTTCTCTTGTTTAAAATATGTGATTTAGGTTGTTGAAAATATTTTTCTTGTTTTAAATATGTGATGTAAATATGTGATTTAGATTGTTAAAAATGATTGGCTAAATCACCTAATGTAATTTGTCTACTAATTGTATATATTTTTGGTGCAATGGTAGGTGAAACCACCACGCACATCATGTTTCATAAAATGGAAAAATATAAAAGCTGTCTAATCTTTTTTTACTAATCCTAGTGTTTAAATATTATCTGTGAGGAAATTTAATACAAGACTTAGTTTGGCTCAGTGGTTAAGGTTTTAGAGGTTGAAGCTTAGGTTAGGGGAACCCCCCAGAGCAACATATTTGTCTTTTTGTTTCATTTTTTTTTTTATATATTACTATTTGTGGATGATGATGTTAGCATGACGCACCACTGACATAAGCAAATGGAATATTTCTCGTTTCACAGAATATTCCTTGGTGTTAACGGAATATCTCATAAATTTTGAAAATTGCACTATGGCCCAAAATTTTCAAATAATTGTGGTGTGGCCCAACTTTCTGGGAGGATTTTCAGTAAGGCCCCCGGAAATACGGCGAAGTTATTCCTAGCTAAACAAACCATTTCAAGCACAACTGTGAAGTTAGAATTATGAAATTTTGAATGATTTTTAAAGATTGTCGGATTCAGCTTTAATTTTGGCCACAAACAAAATGAGATAATTTGTGAATATTTGTTAGATTTTTCAATTAATAATTTTTGTATATATTATATCATTTCTCTTGGAAAGGTTTTGTTTGCTTTGTTTTGGTCTTGTTGCATGAAAAATAGGAATTCCTAAATGATTTTCCAATGGCGAAATAGAGCAGCAAACAAATTTTCGGTGGATGATCTCCAAGGCCTATGCAGTTTCTGCTTTTCTTTTTAATCTGAGTGTTTTGTAAGGTTTTTATTTTCTTGTAATTTTTCTTCCTTTCTGTCATTCAGTTTGTAATTATTTATTCAAAGTGTTGTAATAATTTCCCGTCCCACTTCTATCTATCCCATTCTTTTACTTACTTTCCTTTGTAAATATGCATCATATATATTTTTTTATTATATCCATGTTTTGCATCCATATTTCATGCATATTGATTCGGCTAAGTTTGCATTTATGGATTTAATCAATTCCTATGTCATTATGTGCGCTATCTCATGTGTCTTGAGATAATTCACATGTCATCTCTTAGAAGCCGAATCTTTGGTTGCATTTCATGAGTGAACTGCATTAGAATGTTGTATATAAGATCATGCATATTTTGCTAATTTTGTTTTGTAGCTGTTCGCGGGACGTCTGTAAACATGTGAATTTTAATGATTTAGTATCCCGTTTGTGTGTATTTTTCTTCCTATATTTAGCATCCAACCATGAGGCTATGTTCTTACTTGATATAACTGTATGAATGCTAGTGGATGGAGGTTGTGTCACTTAATTTGGAATGATATTGATTTTCATTTTTGTAAACTCAATTTCTATGAGTTGTACATCTTCAAAATTCTTTCAAAACACATGAAATCAATTTGTTCCAAAATGCATGGCATTTATACTTGTATATTTCACATAGTAAATTTTAGGATTTATTAAATAATCAGAACATGAACATATAAAGAAAATAAAATTCATATCATGGTGTAGTAGAAGTCGATCTTTTGATCAGGTGAGTGGGGGTGCTCAATAATAACCTTCTCCTCTCATACCTAAGGTTCTGAGCCAAGCATCTTTGGTGATGACGAACAGTGGTCTTAGCACGAGTCACGGATTTTCTAATTTTTCCAAAACATTAGGTGGTGACTCTAAGATCTAGCGATGCAGTCCATTTCTAGCAAAGGTTTTGTAATAAAATGGATTTTCTATAAAATTTTCCAAAACTAGACTCTCATCTATGTTTCACATTGCACTTGTGAGACTAGATCAAAGAAATCGAGGGTCCGAATTGTTTAACACGCACGGATACCCCTCGAGCATGTTACAATAAGATTCATTTTATATGATTAAAACAACAAATTTTGCCTTCTTCTTCTGATGTGGGATTATAAAATAAATTATAGACTAATTAGAATTTTATCTTTATCTAGTTAAATGGAAACAAGCCAATGAAGATCTTCTTAATTGTTTAAAATTAAGAAAATCAATATGAGATATTGAAAACTCTCACAAAGCTTCTTACTTAAAACCCTATTTTCCTTATATAATATAGGGTAAATTATATAAATAGTCCTTGTAGTTTATACGATATGTCAATTTGGTCCTTGCTATTTCAATTTTCTCGATTTTGCCCTTAATTTAATGCATTGTATCATTTTAGTCCAATAAATAACGGTTGTTAAGTTTGGTGGATGAGAAGCCAAACTATGTGTCAATTTGATCCCTGTCAAAATCGAGTAAATTAAAACAACAAGAACCAAATTGACACATTGTGTAAACTTTCTGTCCACCAAATTTAACAACCGTTATTTATTAGACTAAAATGACACAATCTGTTAAATTAAGGGACAAAATCGAGTAATTAAAACAACATAGATCAAATTGACACATTGTGTAAACTGCAGGGACCATTTGCATAATTTACCCTATAATATATAGATAGATATGGGAGTATAAGATTCACTTTATATAAGTGAAATAACTCACTTTTTCTTTTTCTTTTTTTTCCCGATGTGGGATTATAAAATAAATCTTTAGTTTATTTCGAATCAAATAAATCTTTTAACCTAACCAAAAACAGTTTATTTATAATCAAACAATCTTAGTCATTCAATCTTTAATCGGATTAATCTTTAGTTTATTTCGAATCAAAAAATCTACCATTATATTTTGATCAAACCGCCATCAAACAAATCTAAACCATTATATTTTGATAAAACTACTAAAATCGTGGTTAAACCAACGAATCAGTCAAACGAAAAATAATTCAACACAATTGGTTAGGTCAAAAGACCAACTAACTTACACAAAAATTAATTAATTAAAAATTTTACATTTTGTTTTAAAATTTAAACTATATTGAATTGAAACATGCACAACACTACTGTCACGACCCAACTCCAGGAGCTTAGGGTTGGAATCGCAACTTACTAAAGAATTCTAATCTTAACAAATTAAATGGTGCAGGCAAAGGCAAAATGGAGGTAAGAAAATAATCAAACAGAAAATTTACTTCATTCTACTATTTTGATAAAAGAAAGTACATCCATAGGGCTTTTATTATTTTATTATTCAATGACCGGCCCTCAGTAAAAAAAAGAAAGGAAGAAAAGAAAAGAAAAACAAAAAATAACGAATCAGCATCAAATTCTTCTGCGGGTTCCACTACACGAGGTTACGAGTCTTCCTTACATCTCATCACCTGAAAGGGTAATAGCTATAAGCACACAACAGAGTGAGAAATGTTATGCCAAGAGTATGGGGAACACAAAATAACCATGGATAGTTATTTAAGCTAAAGCATTAACATTTTGAATAAACAGATTATTTAAAGTGGCAGAAAACTGAAATACAGAAATTATAACCATAACCATAACCATGGTACAAAACAGAACAGAGGCCACAGGAGTGATAGTCAGAACAGAGGTCAATGGATCCATGACAAACAGAAGACCACAAAGTGGCAAAACAGAGGACCACCAAGTGGTCAAACAGAGGGCAAGGGTTATTTCAGTCCCTCAAGGCATAGGACTCCCGTGGTGGTACTTATAGAAAATAATTGTTTACAAAATCATTGTCAAATAATTTCTAAAATTTAAACAAACATATCCATGGGTTTCAATATAAGCAAACAGAGTTCAGAAAATAATTAACGTAATTGAATTATAAATATAAGTTATAAAACATAACTTGTATACAATAACTTATGGTAGTTCAAAACATATGCAAAATATATTATGGTAACTCAAGGTATAATATAACTCACCTTTATATTAATTCCTTACTGTTACTTCTCCTCTTACCAAAACTCCTATTACTAATCGGTCACACCTCCTTTGCTCTCTGACGAAGCTATCCCCGTACCCCTATTTATAAGCAAATTCCTTTGCCTATAAGCAATTCCTTTGCCTCTCAAGGGACCACATGGCATCATCACATGGCCTTGGTTGGCATGCTTATCCGCAAGGATAAACATCTTGATCCTTATCTCTCTCTCTCTCTATATATATATGTATATATTTTTACAACAACAATTATTGTCTAAATGTTACATTAACTCTAATTAGGGGTGTTTTGGGAAGATGGTTATAATCTGATTTTTGGTGAAAAGCTGATTATAAGCAGCTTTTCTGTGAGAGAAGAGGAGATAAAAAATCTAAAAATCAGATTTTTTATCTCTTCCCAAAAGAGGCCTTAATACAATAATTGTACAATGACTCCTAATGTAAATTAAATTATATTTTATTGCATACCATCATAAAATTACTGATTTTATTTTACTATTACTACCACTATTATTATTATTATTGTTGTTGTTGTTGTTGTTGTTGTTGTTGTTGTTGTTGTTGTTATTATTATCGTGATTGATTATGGTATTAATTAAATATTTAGGGTGTCACATTTCTCCCCTCCTAAATAGAAGTTTGTCCCCAAACTTGATGTACCTTGGTTTTTGAAAATGTGTGGGTATTTGGCTCGCATTTGACTTTCTGTTTCTCATGTAGCTTCTTCAACTCGATGATTTCTCCATAAAACTTTTACAAGAGGTTTAGTCTTGTTTCGGAGAACTTGATCACGACGATCGAGAATCTGCACTGGTTGCTCTTCATAAGAGAGATCCTTTTGAACTCTCAGGTCCTCATAATCAACCACATACTTTGGATCCTAAAGATACTGCCGAAGCATCGAAACGTGAAACACATTGTGAACATTGGACAGTTCAGGTGGTAGTGCAAGGCGATATGCAACTAGACCAATCCTTTCCAATATCTTGAATGGCCCAATGTAACGTGAGTTTAACTTTCCTCGCTTTCCAAATCGAATGACTCCTTTTGTTGGTGAGATCTTGAGGAACACATGATCCCCTATTTGAAATTCCAAGTCCCATCTCCATGTATTTGCATAGCTTTTCTGGTGGCTCTGGGCATTGTGGATTCGCTGTTGAATGAGTTGAATTTTATCACTTGTTATTTGCACGATCTCGGGACCTAATAGTTTCCTGTCTCCGACTTCCATCCAACACGGAGGTAATTGACACCTCCTTCCATACAGTGCTTCGTATGGTGTCATTCCAATTCTTGCCTGGTAACTATTGTTATAGGCAAATTCCACTAAAGGTAGGTGCTCATCCCAATTACCCTTGAGGTCTAGCACGCAGACACATAACATGTCTTTCAAAGTCTGGATTGTTCTTTCAGATTATCCATCAGTTTGCGGGTGATAAGTAGTGCTAACTTCAGTGTGGTTCCCAGAGCCTCTTGCAATTTGTTCCAGAAGTGAGACACAAAGTGGGGGTCTCGGTCAGATACGATTGAAACTAGGGTGCCATGCAACCAAATGATTTCCTTGATGTATAAAGTGACAAACTTATTAAGGGGTACATGATTTTGATTGGTAGAAAATGCGCCAACTTCGTTAAGTGGTCTACTATAACCCATATGGCATCGTTCTTCGAGACTGACTGTGGCAGCCCGACCACAAAGTCCATAGTAATGTGTTCCCATTTCCACTAAGGTATAGGAAGTGGTTGCAACATTCCTACAAGTCTTTGATGTTCTGCTTTAACCCGTTGACAATGCAAGAATTTAGAGATGTAGCTTGCTATGTCTCTTTTCATTCCTGTCCACCTATAGTGTTCCTTCAAATCATGGTACATCTTTGTGTTGCTAGGGTGAACCGCAAACCTCGAGCTATATGCTTCTACCAATATCTTCTTCTTGAGTTCCGGAATATCGGGTACGCAAATTTGATTTCGAAATTTTAGTATCCCATTGCTTATAGTGAAATCAGGATCAGGCGTACTCCTTTGCTCCTCGTACTTTTTCTTCAAAAGTTTATCTTCACATTGGCGTGCTCTAATTTCTTTAATCAAGGTTGGTTCCACTGTTATGTTGGCGAGCAGTCCATTGATCTTGAGGGAAATAAGAGTACATGCCAAACTTCTGGTTGTCTTTCGGCTCAGTGCGTCTACCACCACGTCAGCCTTGCCTAGATGGTGATGAATCTCTACATCATAGTCTTTCACAAATTCTAGCCACCGTCGTTGCCTCATATTCAGTTCTTTCTGTGTAAACAGATATTTAAGACTCTTGTTATCAGTGTAAATCTCACATGTTGCGCCGTAGAGATAATGACGCCACATCTTGAGTGCAAAGATCACTGCAACCAATTCCAGATCATGAGTTGGGTAGTTCTTCTCGTGAGTCTTTTGTTGTCGCGAGGCATAAGCAATGACTTTTCTGTTTTGCATAAGAGCGCAACCCAAACCATTGTATGAGGCATCACTATAAATTACAAACCCATCTGCTCTTGTAGGGAGTGCTAGTATAGGAGCTGTCACAAGTCTATTTTTCAACTCTTGGAAGCAACGCTCCTGTTTGTCAGTCCATTCAAAGGGTGTGTTCTTCTGAGTTAGCTGGGTCAAAGGTGATGCTATCTTTGAGAAATCTTGCATGAAACATCGATAATAGCCAGCTAGACCCAAGAAACTTCAAATTGCTGACACATTAGTAGGTCGTGGCCAGTCCACGATTGCTGCAACTTTTTAGGGGTCAACCGAGATGCCATCTTTGGTAATGACATTACTGAGAAAGTGTACACTAGTGATCCAAAATTCGCATTTCTTCAACTTGGCATAAATTTTATGATCACGTAGTGTTTGTAGAACCATTCGCAAGTGCTGCTCATGGTCTTTCGGTGACTTGGAGTATATGAGAATGTCATCGATGAAGACAATAACGAACTCGTCAAGATAGGGTTTGAACACTTGGTTCATGAGATCCATGAAGGCTGCTGGAGCATTTGTGACGCCAAATGGCATGACGAGAAACTTGTAGTGCCCTGTAACGGGTTCCGAAGGCAGTGTTTTCAATGCTTTCCATTTTGATTTTTAGTTGGTGGTAGCCAAAACGCAAGTCAATTTTTTAGAATACTTGAGCACCTTGGAGTTGATCGAACAAGTCATTGATTTGTGGCAAAGGGTATCGATTCTTGATAGTGACTTTGTTCAACTCTCGATAATCAATGCATAACCTCATCGTGCCATCCTTTTTCTTCACGAACAATACTAGAGCTCCCCAGGGTGAGGTACTAAGTCGAATGAAACCTTTGTCCAGGAGTTCCTGGAGTTGAGTCTTCAATTCTTTTAATTTTGTCATTGACATACGGTAAGGAGCTTTCGATGCCGGTTGTGTACCAGGTTGGGTTTCAATGGTGAATTTGATTTCCCGATCAATTGGGGTACCAAGTAGATCTTCAGGAAAAACATCCGAGAATTTTCGAACCACGGGGATTGCATCAATGTTAGGGGCCTCATTTTGTGTATCGATCACATAACAAATATAACTACAACAACCCTTTCTTAGAAGTCGTTGGGCTGTCATGAAGGATATGACACATGGAGGGATGGAAACTCCAGTCCCATCAAAAACAAGCTCAAGTTAGTTTGGTAACCAGAGGGAGACCTTTTTGGTTTTACAATCAATAGAGGCATGGTTGGCAATCAGCCAATTTATTCCGAGGATGATATCAAAGTGACCAATGTTTAGGGAAATCAAGTCTATCTATAAGGTTTTTCCTTTTAGGGATATAGCACAAGAATTGTACACATCAGTACTAAGGGCGGAATTACCAGAAGGAAAAGACACAGGCAATATATATCCTAAGGGTTCGGGTGTTGATGCCAACTTGGTAGCAAAGTGTGGTGCAATAAAAGAATGAGTTGAACCAGAGTCAATGAGAACATGACCTAAATGACCACAGACAGAAAGTGTACCTGACACAACTGTTAGACTTATTTATTTTGATGATTTATTTAATTACTAGGGATAACCCGTGCCTAAAGGCACTGCCAACCATTTTTTTGGTATCACGTGCTATGAAACTTAATGGTAATAAATCAATTCAAAATAGTAATATCTCTCTGATTTAAAACTTCACATATAAGAAACTGAAATTGTTTCCACACATTGAGTTAGCAAAAGTATTTATAAATTTCAAATAACAAATTTCAAAATTAAAGTCCAAAAAATGAATTATATATTTGAATGTAGCATAAGCAAAGAATCTAGAAATATTTGCTAAACTTAAAGTCCAAATAGCAAATTTTAGATTTTTATCCACATCAAAATGACACATCTATACACTATAGCAAGCCAGAATGGGATAACCTTCAATAAAAAGAATGTTATTGAATTAGTATCATAACTGGTAACCTTTTCGCTTTATCAGGTTTCAATGCCTTAAAATAAAGATAAGTTTCTGAAAATCAGTACATGAAAATTGATTTTAGAAACCCATTTTAATAATTGTGCTAGTTCATTTATCATTTTAATCTTTTTGGAATCAAAACCATTCAGAACCACATTTAAATCTAACCTTCCATACTAAGCGAGAATTTTAGGGCAGGAAAACAAATAGAAGTCACCCATTCATAGAAACTCATTTCATTGAAAAAGACTTATGTCATCTCGTAGAAACCTATTTCATATTCATATAAATGAAATCAAAACCATAAAGAAACACAAACAATTATGCCCAACTTCTTTGCACTCCTCTTTCAGTTATCCATAAAGAAATTGAAGGAAAAAAAAATTCAATCAACACTACATAAACAAACCTACTATAAGAAATGAGTATAGTAACTTAGAAATAACAATATTAAATTAGGATACCTTTAATGGGTTAACATGGTGCACTGAAATGCTAAGAACAGCAACTGCAAAATAAATAAATAAATAAATAAAACAATCAAATAGCTCAAACTATTCAAATCCACCCATAAGCAAAATATGAAACCAACCTTTTGAATTCATTTAATTTGCTCATGGGAAGCAGCCAACCTATTCATATAAATGAAATCAAAACCATAAAGAAACACAAACAATTATGCCCAACTTCTTTGCACTCCTCTTTCAGTTATCCATAAAGAAATTGAAGGAAAAAAATTCAATCAACACTACATAAACAAAACTGCTTAACTTCGAAACGTAGCTATTAGATTGCAGCAAAGCCATTTCAATCCTTGTTCATACCTATAGTCTTAAGGCTAATGAATTACCAATAAAAATAAAAAGGCATTTTAGAAGTTCCTTTAGTTTTATCATAATTTTATACATGTATAGTTTCCCCTCCAAAATTCCAAGTCCCTTTCACACAACTCCATCCAACCTTCCACCATTGGTCAAACAACATTAAGGTTTCTAGAACAGGCATTGTTGTTAGGAAAAAAATCGTGGAATATTTCAACAAAAACAAAGGTGAATGCAACAAAAAGACTATCTACTAAATTTAGATGCACAAAGACCCTTACCAGCAGAAGCATTTTTTGAAAGAAACTATTTTACCACATATTCATTCTGGTCAACTGTTAAGCTATTCCACCAGAAGGTAAAAGCAAGTCAAAACAAACATTAGTTGTTTTAACCAGGGGGAGGAGGCAGAAGAAAAGAATAGAAAAGAAACAGAAATTAGTTCAGAAAATAATTTTGATTTCCATTAAAAGAATAAAAATAGAAAAAAATAAAAGGGAATAATAAGTATGATAAAAGCAGTCTTTTACAATTCCACCGAGTATCCGAGAGTCAGCCCTCATCCATGTCTCCTCCATTTCAGTTTGGCAGTGAGCATGGCAAGAGTTAATTGCTTTTTTTCTTGGCAGCAGTAGAATACAAAAATATTTCCAAAGACAGTATTTTGGAATACAACAAAGATTTATTATGGAAATTTGACTTGCTCAATACTCCCAAAAATACAGCAATAGAATTGAATGCTTTTTTCTTGGTAGCAGTAGAATACAAAAATATTTCCAAAGACTGTATTTCAAAACCATTAAGAAATCATTTTGGGAACCCTTAACCCAGAGAAAGCAGTTAAAGCAAGAAAATACAACAGAGATTTGAGTAATTGAATTTGACTCTATTATGGAAAATTAAATTTACAACAATAGAATTGAATGCTTCCAAAGACAGTATTTTGAAATACAACAGAGATTTAAATTTACAGCAATGGAGAGCCCCAGCAGCAAGCTGAGAAATAAACAGTAAAGCATCTGAGAAATAAATTCCTCTGGAAAATAAAGAGCCCTCAACCCAATATGAAAGTAGATCACTAGAGAGATCAACCGAATCCACAAAATTCCCATAAAAAAATCACCTTTTCCTAGAAACGATCACTTGTAAGAACACTAAAACTAATTTCAAGAAAACTGAAGACACATTGGGAAATGCTTAACAAATGAAAGCTATTCATTTATTTTGTTTTATGTAACCAAACATTAAGGAACTCTATGCTTACTTTAGCCCATGAAAATTGCAGGGATTTTTTAATTTGAAACTCTTGCATTAGAACCATTTTTCATAAGGCAAGTTTTTAACTTGTTTTGTGGCATATAATCTGATAATTTGATTGTAACTAATAAATTTAGCATATATGCTGAATTATTAAAAAATATTTAGAATATAAAAATAAAATCATGAGAATTATACTGCTCAACAAATCATCCCCCTCTAGAATAATTGGAAAAGAGAAATCTCTTACCTGACTGCAGCATGGAAACCCAGTGTAATCATCAGGGTCCAGAGTTGTAAGTTCATGCTGTCATATTACCGCAAAAGCAAACGCAAATGTTACACTGCTAATTTTCCTCTCTCTGTTTTGATTACGCAACCTCCAGCAACTCTACATAAGTGACACTACTATTCTTCTCTATCCTTTCACTCTTCAAATGGCTCTCTCTCTCTATATTTCGTTGAAGTGGGTTTCTACATCAATTTCTGAATGAATTGACATTTCCTAACACACAACATCAATTTCAAAAGGTTATATAGAGTAGTGTATGGCCATGATTGGATAAAAGCAAATAATGTAGAGGACTACATTATAGCACGTTTGAGAAAATGTGGGTTCATACTCATCATCTGCACTATCCTAAAATAATAATGTGGGTTTCTACACGATTGAGAAAATGTGGGTGGTCGATGAAATTTTTTTTTTTTTTTTTCTTTTGAAAGAGTATCATTCAAAACTCGGACACTGCAAGGAAGTGAAGAAAACTGAAGACACATTGGGAAATGCTCAACAAATGAAAGCTATCCATTTATTTTGTTTTATGTAACCAAACATTGAGGAACTATATGCTTACTTTAGCCCAAGAAAATTGCAGGGATTTTTTAATTGGAAACTCTTGCATTAGAACCATTTTTCATAAGGCAAGTTTTTAACTTGTTTTGTGGCATATAATCTGATAATTTGATTGTAACTAATAAATTTAGCATATGCTGAATTATTAAAAAATACTTAGAATATAAAAATAAAATCATGAGAATTATACTGCTCAACAAATCATCCCCCTCTAGAATAATTGGAAAAGAGAAATCTCTTACCTGACTGCAGCATTGAAACCCAGTGTAATCATCAGGGTCCAGAGTTGTAAGTTTATGCTGTCATATTACCGCAGAAGCAAACGCAAACAGAAAGATCAGAATAAGGTCTAACATCCATCAGGGACAAGATTACTCACGAAAATTATGAACTGCCCTTGAACAAACATTTTTTCTTTTCAAAGAGTAGGGTATAGAAAATTCAGAAAATTTATATAAACATTCAACTAAGAAGTCAGAGCATTGAAATTTATAGAAACATTCAGAAAAACATTGGGATTAATCTTCTGTTTTGGGGTTTGAACAGACACAGCCATAAAGAACATCAATTTAAACCATAGATACACAGGTTAAAGAGAGGGAGAGAGGTATCGAAGGGGGTTCGAAGCAAAGACGATGACGGTAGCTGTGGTGGTGGTGATATCCAGAAAATACCTAATTAACAAATCAATTTAAGGTTTAGAAAAACAAAAATCAAAATCAAAATGAGTACTCTGTTACTGTGTTATATGATCAAAGCCCCAACTCTTCTGGATATATGATGTAAGGGAATCTTACCTGAGAATTATGTTTGATCGTTGTGATTCTGTAATAATATGAGTGTAATCTGGATATATGTTTGATCGTTGTGAGTGCAAACTCATTTGGAAACTCAATTGATAAAAATTTTAATACATCCTCATTCATTTTTTTTTTAAATTTATATATTCAATTGCATAATTTTTTTAAAAAAAATTTAATATGATATATACACACACTCAAATAAAATAAAAATAAACTCACAAAGATAATATATATAAAAAATCTATACAATTCTTTGTAATGTTTGGAAAAAATCTATAAAAGATCTATATCCAAATAAAATCTATACAATCTATATCCAAAACTAATCCAGATTCTTCTGCATTATCTCAAATAAAATAAAAATATACTCACAAATAAAAAATCTATAAGAATATGAGAATGTGTGTCTATGTCCAGATTCTTTGTGAAAAATCTATATAATCAACAAAAAAATCTATACAATCTATATCCAAATAAAATCTATACAATCTATAAACAAATAAAATCTATACAATCTATAGATTGACGAAGTACATAGTCACCACATTTAATTAGTTTGTAAATGAAAGAGGGATAATTAGAAAATAGTAGAAAAATAGGGGTGTGATAAACGAACTCAGACTGATAGCAATCAAACATAATAAAATGAAAATCGTTGTAGTAAACAGACTGATCTTTACCTTTAGTTTGAGAAGAGTGAGAGAATTCTGGTGCGATGCAGAACAGCCCGACAGAGAGAAAATCTGAAAAGAAATCGTTTGTGAGATCAATTGAAAGCAAGAACAGAGTGATAGCAAGAAATCGCGAGAAAGTAGTCGATTAGATCTGTTTGTGAGATCAATTGAAAGTAAAGTGATAGCAATCAAACAACAGAGTGATCATGAAGATCATTGTTTCGAAAGCCCTAGATCGAATTCAGCAATGCGATCAGATCGTCTGTGAAGCACAATAGAGACAGAGAGATAGAGAGGAAACTCAACAGGTCTCTTTTATGATAGAGTGATCTCACCTGGACGGCGCCTTGAAGATCGTTGTTTCAAAAGCCCTAGATCTAATTCAGCAATGCATATATCGTGGGTAAGTGGGAAGGTGAGAAGAGAGAAGGGAGAGAGATAAAAGGTAGAATAGAGGGGAGACATGGGAAAGCAGCTTACTCTTTAGGCGGGAAGTAAATGTATATAATTAGGATTGATATATATGTAAGCGATCTCAGCCATCTATCTAAATAGACAAATGAATCATAACCATTGAAATATCCTAGTAGGACAATTGTCTCTAACATATTTTCAAAAACCTTTGTGCCTTATTATATAGATGTTTTTAATTTATTTGGAAGAGAAAAATAGAATCAAAATTTATTTTGATGATTTATTTGAAAGAGAAAAATAGAATCAACATTTATTTTGATGATTTATTTAATTATGTTCTAATTTATTTGAAAGAGAAAAATAGAATCAAAATTTATTTTGTCCCATTATTTCTCATCTAAACCTTTATCCTAAATGTTGTTAGAATGTATTTAATATTTGATTAAATCAGGAGTTCAAATAGCCCAAAACAAAGGTTCAAATAGTCCAGTACAGCAGCATGCCAAAAGATTCAAGTGGAAGATATTCAAATTTGTAATGATGGAGTAGAAGATATTCAAATTAGTAATGATGGAGTACAACGGCTATAAACGGCTATAAATTCAAATGAATACAACGGCTATAAATTCAAATGAATACAACGGCTATAAATTCAAATGAATACAACAGCTATAAACGACTATAAGTTTCATTATATATACCAAAGCCTCTAATGTAAACAAGTGACAAAAATTCAGAAAATATTCTTTAATCTATAATCACTCACATCTATTCTCTAAAAAATTCTCTGAGAAGTGTTCTTCAATTTTTGTTTACATCCTCTCTCAAAAATTATACATTGAGCCTTATAGCATTAAACTCATCTTTCCTGTGTGAGATTTACATTTTATATATCTATCTTTGAGAGATAATTTTTGTAGTTTTCTGTGAAAGTAAAAACATCTTCTTTTCAATCTTGTAAGAGTGTAGTACACTCAGTATTCGTGACTTAGAAAGTCTGTGTAAAATCTGTGGAGAATTGCTCCATCTGTGAAAAGGTTACTAGCACCCTGTGAAGCTAGAGAATAGTGGAAAATCTCAAGTAAAGCTTGAGGAGTGGACGTAGGCCGAGTTGAAGCCGAACCACTATAAATTGGTTTGCCTCTCTCTCCCTTATCTCTTTATTTTATTTAAATTGCCATAGCTATATTTCATATTTTTATTGTGCTAAAATCATTAATTGACATAGTTGTTAGAACACTTGTTTTAATTATTTTTATTTCATTAACTATATTTATCTATTGTGCTAGTCATAATTTTTATTAGGGTATTATTATTTTTATTTGTAAAAACCTAATTCACCCCCCCTCTTAGGTTGTCTTTTGGGTAACAACAATGTTTTCTGTAGCTTTCGGTTTTCCAAGTACCAAAGCAAAATCTCTTCTTTGGCCTTTTTGGTCCTTCCTCTCTTCTCTAGATCCTAGGGGTTTTCTGACTGGTCTAGAGGGGCCGGTTGTAGGATTGGTAAGCTTTGAACAATCCCTCAGCAAGTGGCCAACTTAACCGCATTTAAATCATGCTCTCGTATCTCAATGGCATCGTCCTCAATGAGTCCTTCCACAAGTAGGGCAAGTTGGAATAGTGCCACCTCGGGGGTTAGTAGGACCTTGATTGCCTGAACTGGTTGCGCCCGAATTTACCCTCTTGGGAGGCGCAACATCGGATCTTCTGTTGTCTCTTTCCCAAAATCTCTTCTTTTGACTTGGTTCCTCGGAACGTGAGGCTTTAATCCTTTTTTCTACAATGTACGCTTGGTCTACCACTTCTGCATAGGTTGGTAGTTTCAAAATCTCAAGCCTATCTTTGATTTCAACATCCAATCCTACTTCGAATTTTCTTGCTTTTCGAGCCTCTGTGGGGATGACATATGTCACAAATCGAACGAGTTGTGTGAACTTGCTCTCGTATTCGGCCACCGTCATGGTTCCTTGCTTGAGATGTATGAATTCAGATGCCTTTTGTTCCAGCAACGAATCTGGGAAGTATTTTGCATAAAACACTTCCAAGAATCTTGCCCAATTGACGATTTCTTCTTTTTGCAGAGTGAGAAGCCACCATTTCTGCGCATTATCTTTGAAAGTGAAAGTGGCGAAAGTTACCTTCTATCTTTCGATGCAGGGTAAAGCATGAAAAATCTTTTCCATGTCTTTAACCCAAGCGTCTGCTACCATTGGGTCTGGACTGCCGGTAAATGTGATGGGTTTCAGATCCTGGAATTGTTTTATTATAACTGGCTCTTCTCGCCTCTTCAGTATCCCATTATTGATGTTGGTCTACAAGGCTTGCAAAAAACTAGTGACCGCTCTTTCTATGATTCTTTCCATCGATTCAGTGCCACTGACTGATGACTCACTTTCGTTACCATTATTGGCCATTCTACACAGTAATAAACAAGGCATTATATTCATAACACAACATATATATATATATATATATTGCATATCTAAAATACCAACTTTACTATTTTTGCGAATATAATATTACATCTTTGTTCCAAAAATCAAAAATTGTGTTAGTGTCTCATTCTTGTGATACAAAAACAAAAGAGGGATCAAAACCGATCATGGTTAGCTCACGAAAACATTCTTCTCTACCATATTTAGATGGGTGGATCAAACAACCACGGGAAGTAGTGTTACATAAAAAGTTCAAATTCTCATCCCAACTGTACCACACCAAAACACATCCATGCTGTCTGGACTGTGTAAATGGGGACAGATTGTATGTATCCCCAAAACACTTGATCAACAATCTGGCCAAGTTTCTCGATGTATGATAATTCAATACTAAAGTCAACATTTTGAATATTAATAATTTCCAACAAGTTAAGGACATTGGTGAAGATGTAGTCTTCGGGGTACACATTTCCCCTTCTTTCACAAAGTCTAGGGGCAAAGGACCAATGATGTAGTATGGGCGGTCATATCTTGGGGCAAGGATGAAGATGCGAGTGGGTCCAAGATATCGTCCACGCGTGTAGGCACGGCTCTGCCTCCACAATAAGTAGAGTACGTCAGTAGGATCAATATGTATATAGATTGGCCGACCCATCAATTGGGCAAGGCCTGGATGTAGTCTCGTAACTATATCTTCTGAGTCACCCCATCCTTCTGGTGAGGCGGGGCGTGGTGCTCTGCTAAGATTTCTTCCAAATTAATAGCCCCGAGCTCCTCCCAAAATGCCATATTAAGGATAATCTCGGACATTCTTACATCACCAAAATCAGTCAGAGTACAAACGTGAGATTTTACATAAAAAGGCTAACGTCACAAGTAAATAATTATTTCTTTAGTTTACTATTTTTTTATTTTTTTAAAACCTGGCTCTAATACCACATTTGTCACGACCCTACTCCAGGGGCTTAGGGTTGGAATCGCAACTTACTAAAGAATTCTAATCTTAACAAATTAAGTGGCGCAGACGGAGGCAAAATGGAGGTAAGAAAATAATCAAACTGTAATAACCCGACTTTTTCAAATGCTCTATATGCTTTAATGCCCTCGTTATATGAGCGATTGTACGTGTGATTATGTGCTTGATGTGAAATTCAATGTTTTAATTTGTAAATTGCATTATAAATTTGTATCTGTCAGTTATGAGAAAACCTGTTGAAATTGCGACCTTTGGACTAAAAATTGAAAGCCTTAGAGGCGCGATAAATCGAAATTGACTTTACGGTTATGATTAGCATGATTTTTAGGACATTATATGAAGTTTTGTAAAAATTTGATTCATAATGAATTAATTAGCTTTATTTGGCTAAAACTCCTAGAGTTAATACTTTGAAACTGAAATTAATGACTTTGATGGGTTCATAAATTGAAATTGAGTACATGAATATGTTAATTGGAATTTTTAGAGCCATTCAGGCAGTTTAATTGAAAATTGATTTTGTCTGATTCGTTAAGTTATGTTTGGTTGGCCTTCATAGATATATATATATATATATATATATATGACTTGTATATATTTTGGAGCTCATCTTTATCCTTTGAAGAGGCAAAAACGTGTAGAGGAAGATGGAGAGAACTCTAGAGAAAGAAGGGAAGAAGAGAAAGGGAGAGAAGAAGAAGAAATCAAGCTAGAAACTTGGAGATTGGAGGAATTTGAGAGAATAACCCAAAGATTGGCTTAAGGTAAGTGTAAACCCTTCTTTAATTGGTTGGAATCAAGTCTTGATATGAAGCTTTAGTACTCATGAAAGCTAGGGTTTTGGTTTATGATCTAAACTTAACAAATCTCATGAAATGAGCATGTAATCTTTGGGTTTGTTTAGTCAAAGGGTTGATTCTTGTGTTTTGAACTTGTGTTGGGTTGGATTGTAAAGAATTGTCTTCCAAATTGTCTCTTTGCATGCTTTGAGTTCATGTATATATATATATATATATATAAGATGAAGGAAATGGAAGTTAGAAAGTTGTATATTAAAGTTGTGCTCTAATCTAGCTTGAGTTTCATGTTATCATGTTTAGATGTCATGTTTTTTAGATGGAATTGCTTGAATTGAGCCTTAATCTTGAGGTTTGGCATGGTTAATTATATGAAATGAAGATCTATGTGAATATGGAAGAAGAAGTTTGAAAAAGAACTAAATAGGGAGATTGATCTTCCTTACTTAAAGATTCATTGTATTTTTGATGTTTTGATTTAGAAAACCATCATAACCTCATAATTTTCTTTAGTTTTACATGATTTTGAGTGATTTGAGTTGAAACATAGCTTGGAAAATGGAAAAACAAGTGCTAGAGCCAACACACATTTTCGGCAGCAGATTTTGCCCAGAGCCGCACGTGCGGCGGAGCTTCCCGCACGTACGGCAGTCCATTTCTAGCACCCAATTTGATTCTGCTAAAAAATCACGTTGTCCCGCACGTGCGGCCCTATTTCTCGCAGGTGCGGGGCATCCCTGTTTCAGCCCAACTTCAAATAAGCATATCTCCTTCATTCAGACTCCATTTTAAGTGATTCTTGAGCCTAAATTCAAGCCCCGGAAGTCTAATTTCTAATGGTGGTAGTCTCACACCCAAATGCTGAGTACACAAAGAGATATGTTCAAATTAGTGAGGTTGTTCACTTTCTGTCTACTCATTTCATGCCATTTCTTCTCCTAACCCAATTTCCTTCCGTTTCTTCCCATTTTCCTTGATATGAATTATGACCCATTGAGGACTAATGAGTTTAGAACCAGCATAAATAATTGGTTAAGGCAAAGTAAGGGTTCGGTTTATTTGATTAATCAAAGATTAAGAAAAGTAACTTTGATCAAGAGAGTAATTCTATGTTCAATATGTTTTGCTATGTAATTTGTAGGTCAAGACAAGGACATCGCCCAACTGCTACCAGGAGCCCATCAATGTGAGTAATAATATTGTAAAGATATGTTCATTTATATTTATCTTAATGTGTAAATGTTGCGATGTTCTAGAATTATGTTTTATGCGAATGAATGAGTTACAAGACCTGTGATATGGAATATGGATATGAAATTTGAATTATTTATAATATGATATGGTGGGCTCGAGGTCGTTCTGTAATATGATTGAGCCCGAGGCCGTTTTGATATTCGATTGGGCCCGAGGCCATTTTGATATTCGATTGGGATTGAGGCCGTTTTGACATATGATTAGGCCCGAGGCCGTTTTAATATTCAATTGGGCTCGCCACCGTTTTGATATATGATTAGGCCCGAGGCCGTTTTGATATTCGATTGGGCCCGAGGCCATTTTGATATATGTGGGCCCGAGACCATTTTGTTATATGGTGGGCCTAAGGCCGTTTTGTAAATATGATTATGAATAATGTTGTAAATGACGTAAATGTGGAAGAGTATTGTGTTATGCTTCTTTTGAATCTAGATATTTACTTGATTCAGTTCACTTTATTATTACTCATTGAGCTTCGCTCACTCAGTATTTTATCTGTATGTAGGTGATCAACCCAGAGACCATCCTTAGGTCAACCTCAAGAGTTCTTTTGTGAACCTGCTAAGTCAAGCCACCCAAGATATGCCTCTGTGTTGAGGCTTTAACCTTGTATTGTTAGAATTTTGTATTTATTTAAGTTTTATGTATATGTGTGTAAGATATATATATATATATATATGTATATTAGTGTGTTTACATTGTTTTAATTATTCCAATTATCATGCATGCACAAGCTCAATGGACATTGTCATTAATTTTGCTTCCGCTTTAAGCCCCAGTATGATTTGAACATTATGAAATTTTTGTTTTTGAGGCCTGAGTATAGGCCAGTCATGACTTAAACTTTTAGGGGCAGGTTCGGGTCCACAAACAGAAAATTTACTTCATTATACTATTTTGATAAAAGAAAATACATCCATAGGGCTTTTATTATTTTATTATCCAGTGACCAGCCCTCAATAAAAAAAATGAAATGAAGAAAAGAAAAGCAAAAAATAACGGATCAGCATCAAATTCTTCTGTGGGTTTCACTACACGAGGTTACCGGTCTTCCTTACATCTCATCATCTGAAAGGGTAATAGCTATAAGCACACAGTAGAGTGAGAAATATTATACAAAGAATATAGAGAACACAAAATAATCATGGATATTTATTTAAGCTAAAACATTAACATTTTGAATAAACAGATTATTTAAAATGGCAAAAAATTGAAATACAGAAATTATAACCATAACCACAATACAGAACAAAACAAATGTCACAGAAGTGATAGTCAGAACAGAGGTCAATAGATCCATGACAAACAAGGACCACAAAGTGGCAAAACAAAGGACCACAAAGTGGTCAAACAGAGGCCAAAGGTTATTTAAGTCCCCCAAGGCACGAGACTCCCATGGTAGTTGTCATGACCCGAACCCACCCTATGGATTAGAGTCATAACCGGCCAGTAATCACGAGATTACCTGCGGCCTTAGTCAGAAATCGAGTCAAATTTAATAATAGGGGGCCAAATTGCGGAAGTAAAATTTGCAAAGATTGTCCAATGAGCTGTGTATACATGGCTTGACCCAAACATTCTCATATTTATATAATAACTCACACCATACAAACATTCATATTATGTATGTATTATATACGTCCAGGATCATTCAGTGGTCAGTATTAACAAAACCAAGGTTATACAGAATTGGTCATATATGACCTCAAAAGATCAAAAGATCAAAAGACAAGTAAATCAAAAGTAAGGCCTCTTGTGTGAGGCGACCTTGGTTGACCTCTCAAAACTTGATTTCTCAATGCTCACTGGGGCTAGGACTGGACATCCCGCTACCCACCTACATACATAAATATAAACAGTGAGCTAACGCCCAGTGAAAAATATCAAAACAAATGAGTTCATGAACAAGATTCTTATAATCACAGTTCATTATTACACTTAGTACTCGATGTTAAAGCAAAACGACCTCAGGTCCTTTACATCATATCCCAAGTACAAAACGACCTTGGGTCCAATACTTACAGAACAACCTTAGGTCCAATACTTACAGAACGACCTTAGATCCAATTCATATATATATATATATATATATATATTATGTGCACACATTTAGATCTATGATCATATCTGTCCTTGTATTCAAAACGACCTTAGGTCCATATCTTTTCCTTATCCCGAACGGCCTTAGGCCCAATCTACATCCTCATTGAATATACTGAACGACCTTAGGCCCATTTCATACTCATACATTAACCACTTCGTACATTTCATTCTGAATTGAGTGATTGGAATGCTCGTTCATAATATCACTTTAAAGGTCTAGAACCTTACCACATAGGCTTCGTTTAGAAAATAATGCGTATACAAAATATCTTTGTTAAGATATTACTCACCGTGTTCCAATGCTTGATTCGTCCTTGTACTTGACCCTATATAATTCATAATACATTTGGTCATAATACCATTCAATCCATTCTTTAGTTTGCTTAACATTCTTAGGCTTCTTTTGTGTCCTTTAATTCATTTACAATGTTCAATGCATACCTAAAAGTGCTTAGAAATGAAAGAGAACGGAAAATGAAACATAAAACAACTTTTCAAAATTTCTGAAACAGGGCTCTCCGCTCAAGCGCAGCTTTTCTCGCTCGAGCGGACCCCTTTGGTCTACAAAAGTACTAGTTACTTCATTTTTGCGGTAGAGCGTGAATTTCGTCGCTCGAGCCAAACGTCAAAACATGTGAGTGGGTGCTCAAGCGTAACTATTCTCGCTTGAGCGAACATTAATGTCTGCAAAACTTCTGGGAGCTAGCATTTTACGCTCGAGTGACGCTTTCCTCACTCGAGCGGACATGTCGAATTCTGGGATTTCCAGAACTATGTTTGAAGTTCAAAACTTGATTCCAAAGGCTCACAACTCATATTTTTGGAACAAAAACATGGAAAGACATTACATGACATGAGAACATAGGTAATTTGAGACCAATTGTCCAAAACCATGATCCAATTCTCAAATCATTCCATATTTTTCTTGACAACTTCAAAACACATGCAACTAAGCTACATACCTTCATGAATCATGCATGCATGTAACTCATAGGCTCTAATTCCATTTCAAATGGTACAAATGATGCTTATAATCATGAAGCTCATCAAAACTATGCTTGCATGTATGATTTGGTGCTCAATCCTTTATGTTTCATGCTCAAATGAACATAATCATGGTGAATGCAACATGCAAGTATATACAACTCCAATTTCATCACATTCAACTCAATACTTGCCCTTAGTCACATATCATGCTTGGATTTACTTAGGTATAAATTTAAACTCATGAATTTGAGTTCAATTACTCACCTAGAAGCTTCAATCTTTCAAATCCTAGCCAGTTCTTGAGTGAATTCTCTTCAATCCTCCAAGCTTGAGCTAAATCCTCCTAATTATGTTCTTCCTCTCTCCATAATTGGCTCACTCTCTCTCTCTTAGAGTGTATTTCAAATTTTTGAGCTCATAATATGAGCTTAAGTGCATTAAGCTTCTATATATATATTTCCTTAAGCAAACTTAATTAGAACTAGTTAATTATGCCTAATTTAATCAATTTGATCTAATTAATTCGATCCGAATTAATTTTTAATTAAATTTCACCATAGGCTCTAAAAATTAGGCTAATCGCAATAATATAGTCAATTTCGGTTTCTGACGCCTCTACGGTCTTCAATTAAAATTTTATAACAGAAAATCAAAGAGATTTTCCTACGGTGAACAGATAGGAATTCATAAACACATATAATCATATAATTAGCATTCAAAATCATATCAAGCTCATAATTATAAGCATAATTAAGATTATTTAGTATAATATATAGTTGGGTTATCATAGTGGTACTTACAGAAAATAATTGTTTACAAAATCATTGTCAAATAATTTCTAAAATTTAAACAAACATATTCATGGGTTTCAATATAAAGAAATGGAATTCAGAAAATAATTAACGTAATTGAATTATAAATATAAGTTATAAAACATAACTTGTATACAATAACTTATGGTAGTTCAAAACATACGCAAAATATATTATGGTGACTCAACGTATAATATAACTCACATTTATATTAATTCCTTACTGTTACTTCTCCGCTTACTAAAACTCCCTCCTATTACTAATCGGTCACACCTCCTTTGCTCTCCGAAGAAGCTATCCTCGCACCCCTATTTATAAGCAAATTCCTTTGCCTATAAGCGATTCCTTTGCCTCTCAAGGGACCACGTGGCCTTGGTTGGCATGCTTATCCGCAAGGATAAGCATCTTGATCCTTCTCTCTATATATATATATATATATATATTTACAACAATAATTGTTGTCTAAATGTTACATTAACCCTAATTAATACAATAATTGTACAACAACTCCTAATGTAAATTAAATTATACTTTGTCACATATCATCATAAAATTACTGATTTTATTTTACTATTATTATTATTATTATCGTGATTGGTTGTGGTATTAATTAAATATTTAGGGCGTCACAACTACAATATTAATGGGAGTATAAGATTCAATTTATATAAGTGAAACAACTCACTTTTTCCTTCTTTTTCTAGATGTGGGATTATTAAATAAATCATAAACTAATTAGAGTTTTATTTTTATATGGTTAAATGAAAGCTAGTCAATGGAATTTTTTAAATTGTTTAAAATTAAAAAAATTAAGAAAATTAATATGAGACTTTGGAACTCTCATAAGTCTTCTCATTAGAAATCTCCTTTTTCTTATATAATAAGATGATGTGACTCACTCTCATATGAAATGGTCCCACACTTGAAGAAAGTTGATTTGTTGTTATTGGTTGCCATCTCATTAGAGATGCAATTGGGAGTGATAAAATGAGGAATGAGACATTTCTCATTTTAAAAATTATATAGTTTTTGAGGCTAGGATAAGTGTGTACATGGACTTGTTAGAATAGATATTTTGCAATTTACTTAATAAATTGAAATATTATGTTTAATAAAAAATATATATATTATATTCAAGATTTTTTTATTGTTTTGAGATTATGTTCAAGATTAGAATTGCCTTATTTGTCTATTAATATGTCACCAAATTACTATGAAAGGTTATAGTCATACGGGGTTTGGGGTGGGTGCTATCACAGCACCCTGCTGTGATAGCAAACGCCACCATTTTGATTTGTATAATAAATAATAATAATAAAAAACAACAGCCCAAATCAACAACTCCTCAAGGCCTACCCCAAATCAACAGCCCTCTCTCTCTCTCTCTCTCTCTCTCTCTCTCTTTGCATGTGCGTGCTCGCGCAATTGGAAGATTGGATCCACCTTCTTCTTGACCGAAAACAAAAACCAAAGCAAAAATAAATAAATATTTCGATGGGGTTTGAGGCTGTGATAGCACAATCCTCTTGGAGCATTGAAATTAATAATTTCTCCTGGGAAAAATTAGTGGCAGTGACTATGGATTTCTAAGCACCCATGAGTCAGGCACTGCGAACTCGACCCGTTTCTTGGCGACATCATCTTCCTCCCCACTACATCGATTTCCCAACAGACTTGGTCCAACTCTCCACCAAACTCTCATCCCCTGCATCGCCTGCCCCATGGATGCCGTCATCGAGTCTTGTTCGTCATCATCATCGTGGTGGTGGTGGACTGAGGTCGATCAGGAATGACGGCAAGGATAAAAGGAACCTTAATCTTTAAACCATGATGATGATGATGATGATGATAATGAAGATGATAAAGATAAGAATAATGGTGAGCAATTTGATCAAGTCTTGAAGCTGGTGAGCAATTTGATCGAGTCTTGAAGCTGCCATTTCCATGTCCAGTGACCAAATCAGTGCTTTCACTAATTTTTTTTTTTTAATTTTTTTATTATACAAATCAAAACGGTGGCGTTTGCTGTCACAGCAGGGTGCTGTGACGGCACCCACCCCAAACACTAGTCATACGACTGTAGACCTGTTTATCTCAACGAATAAGATTGTAACACATCATTAATGGGTTGTTTGGGATGTCCTACATAAATGCACTTTTTGTCTTTTTGGATTAAAAAGTATAGAAAAAAAATATAGATGTTTGGATTAATTTTTTGACTTTTTATGAAAAAAAAATGTATTAAAATATTGTATAAAATTGTAAAATTACCATATTATCCTCACTAATACAAGCAGTTGGACTGTGCAGTGTACTCGCTGTCCCTTTTCAAAAAAAAAAAATTATTATTTTTTTTTATGGCATATGTGGCTTAGAAGTGTGCCACGTCATCAAACCACTTGGGATGTGTTGTGCAGCGCCGTTTTGCACAGTGTTGTGCAGCGCCGTTTTGCACTTCTTTTCTTTTCTTTTCTTTTTTTAAATTTTTTTTCAATTGACACTTTTCCCGCCAAAAAGTGGTAAATAGTATGAATTTTTTTACTTTTTTAGTGATTTTTTGACTTTTTAAATTTTTTTGATGATGTCAAACTTGACCTAAAGTTCAAAATTAATAGTTTAATTTTGTTATGGTAATTTTAATTTTTTAAAAAAATTCCCCCAAATGTTTTTGAATTAGAAATAAAAAATGTGTTGATGTCGCTGTATCAAAATCATTGATTATGAAATGGATCCATATTCATCCGACAGTCTGGATCTAAACAAAGATGAAACCTAATCCCAAACATTTTTTACCATCACCAAGATTTTTATTTTTTATTTTTTATTTTTAAATAAAAAGTTAAGCTGGCACCATCCATTTAAAAAGTTGCGGAATTCAATGGTTTTTTTTTTTTATAAAATTATTTACTAATTAATGAAAAAGTTTATCACTTTAAATGTTAATAATTATAAAGTTTATCATTAATTTTAAAATATTTTTTTATCTACACACTGACATGGAATTTTCCCCAAAAGTTAAGCTGGCACCATCCATAAATGTAGTTTTTAAGGCTTAACAAGAATGATCAGCCGTATCTTAAAAAAAAGGTCAACAAATAATATTGAAAATGTCCTAAAAGTTGTTCTATTTCCATTCTTTGGTGTCTTTGTCATCACCTTTTGTTTTCTTTAGGGGCAATTTTTAATGAAAATCATATAAATTAAAAATAAATAAATGTTTGAAAAAAAGTGCCATATAAAAGAAATTTTTTCAAAAGTTATTGCGGAACTAAAAAGGTCTTACAATTAGCCATTTGTAAAGGGCACAAAATCAAACTATAAAAAATATTTAAAAGCTTATATAATAAAGCTGGAGAGTTTTTTAATAGTCAACATATTTTTGTCATATTATGACATTTAGACGATTCAAATCTATTTAAATTATAAAATAATGATTGAGATGTATTTTTTTAAAAATATCACGTGTGTATATTTTCTACTTTCCTAGGGGTGAGTAGCGGATATACCGATACGCCAAAACCGACCGAACCGAACCGATCCGCCGTATTTTGGACGGATGCGTGATGACGAGCGGACGGTTGCGGATTGATTTTCTCCAATCCGCCAATTTGGCGGACGGATGGCGGATTTGAGATTTCTTTGGCCGCAACCGAACCGTCAAACCGCCAAACCGCGAGCACCCCTAGTAATTTATAAAACTTTGTGTTTTCAATTTGTTTAAATATTATGTTTGTGTTTTCAATTGAAAAGAGTTTAAATATTCTATTGAAAAAAAGTTTTCAACTTGAATATATTTTTTGAATTGAAAAAAATAAACGTATTATTTATCTATATGTTTTGGTTTTTAAATCTAACTCTAAAAATAATAAATAGAAAATATGATATATGCTGGTTGATTTTTGTTTTCAAAAACATATATAGATGTAATAATACAAAGACATACAATCTCTACTACTGCTCTGTTCATGATTTTGGTGGTTTGAATTGTTATTATATTTTAAGAACCACAGATTGTAATACTTTATGTGGATGAATTATGCTGTGATTGTAACATGTGGATGAAGCATGCAGTGATCGTGATATTCTAAAGTTTTAAACTTTCTTTCTTTAGATAAGGCATACAGTGATTGTAATACTTTTTTAAGTCATTGACTGTAATACTTTCTTTTTTTTTTTCTTTTTTTTTTTTTTTGAGGAAGTGCCCAAGTTGAAAATTTATAAATTTTAAACCGCCAAACCGATTTGCATCCATCCGCCAAACCGCCAATCCACTCAATCCACATCCGCCGGATTGGCGGACGGATGCGGATTGATTTTCTCCAATCCGCCAATCTGGAAGACGGATGGCGGATTGGAGGTTCCGTGGCCGTAACCGACCCGCGCCCACCCATTTCCTACTTCTCTCTCTTACTTTTTTTTTTTTTTTTCACCTAACCTCTCATGATCCACATTCTTCCCTCTTTTCTTGTTATTTTCCCCTCCTTTTTATTTTTCTCCCAATTTTTTTTATTTATTTTTATTTACAGTGTACCTTCAAGTACAAACATACATTAGTATATACATATGACAAAGGTCTGCCAAAGTCTAAGGGTGATTCTACTTACACCACCATTTTACCTCCTTACACCCTCTATCTCATTACACCACTAAAAAAAATACAACTCTCATTACACCCCCCATTATATTACCAATAGTAACCCTAAATTAACCTTTCATCTCTTTACACCACTTACCTTTTGGAGGGAAAAGAGAGAAGCAAGACAGAAGCAGCAGCAAAGAAGACGACGGGTCGGACGTAGAGAAGGCGAGTGTTTCGAATGGCGAGAGGGATTCGAACGGCGTTGTGCTCTGTGTTATCTCATTCTTCTCATTTGCTCAAGGTAAGTGAAAAACTCTTTTCTCTCTCTCTATATTAACACACATATATATGTATCTATATATGTATCTCTATCATCTATATCATAATTTTTTTGAATATATGTATCTATCGTGGTCATTTTTGTCCCTTAATGTTCATACTTGCTTAAGAAGAGAAGGTTATGTTGCTTAATTTCTGCAATGTATAGTCGTTATAGTGCCGCCACAGCACTTTCAGAGTGAGAAAGACATAATAGAGGCTGTAGTTGATTTTTTAATTTCCCCCCTCCTGGAATATTCTGTCAATGTTTGAGTTAGAAAGCATAATCAAACATTGGTTCTGTCAATGTTTGATACGTAGCTAGCAAAAAAATGCCAAATATATTTTCGATTATACTTTTTGGTTTTGGTGTGAATGGTAAATTTAATCTAAAAACAAACTCTTGTCTATATTGGTAATTATATTTGCATGCTGATAGTTGTGGTCCCTCCCACCAGAATCAATATATTGAAAATGGGACAAGGTCTATGACAAGATAAAAGCATTCTCATGAGTGCCAGAGTAACTTTAGCCAAATCACTAGTTTTAAAGTTGCAGAAGGGCATTAAATTAGAGACAATAGTTTGTTTTAGATTATAATTGCACATGCTCCAAAGCATATAACTTACTACTCTCTCTGCTACCCTTTTAAGTTTGTGTGCTTTGATTTTGTATTCACTTTCTATTCTTTCTTATTGATGAATTTGTATTTGCAAACGGTATTAACATGGGAAATCACAATAGTAGAGTATATGCATAATTATATATATATGCTTGAGTGTGCTCGGTTTTTTCTTTTTTTCTTTTTTTCACTTGATGAGTTTCAGTAATAATTAGTTTATGTCGGTGGATGATTGTGTGTGTTTAGGCTTATATTGGGTATGTATCCATAAAAATTTAGTACCGGTAAGAGCATGTAATTCAAATGAGAAATCACAATAGTATTACATGCAATTTTATATGTTTTTCTTATAAATACAAGTTATAGGAGCTATCACAGGTGTGATTACAAAGATTCAATCTCTATAGAATAAAAAACAATCAAAATAAATAAAATCAGTGAATACACATGTAAAAAGAAATAGTTGACTAGGCACTGTTTTTATTTGGTCAGAAAGCCCTCAGAATATTTTGGAGGTTTCCAAATTAATTGCTGTGTGTTAGATTATTGGATTCTATTTTTCTTTCAGTTGTGCTTTGAAGAATAACCTTAGCTATGTTGTTAGATTTTACCTTTTTACTAGCTACCGTTGGTTGGGTATTTCTACTTTGAGCTGTCTATGTTTATTGTTAATTGTTGTTGCCCCAAATCTGTTTTTCATTTAGTGTGTGGAGTCAATTCTTGTGTTACTTAATATATACTTTTTTGGTTTTTCCTATTTTTTGTAGATGTATTTTTTTAGAAAGCTTTTATTTTTGCTGTGAGTTGAAAAACTAGCATGAATCGTTACAGCATGTGAGTTGAAAAAGTAGCTTCAATGGTTTGAAAAATTATGGTTCTAAAACAGGAGCACATTGTTACTTATCAATTATCAATGAACATCATGTTGAGTCAAAATAACAAGAAAAGTTTGATGGGAGGATCTAATTTTAAGTATCAATATATGCATTACTAGATCATGTTATGGAAGTAAATTTATGAGTTATGATATAAATTTATGGATGGTTGCAAATATAAATAGTTACAGGATGCTTTCGCACTCCATATCTCTTACTTTATTTTTCTCTTTTCTTTCAGAAAATGGATCAATTTTTGATGTTCTCCTTCAGCTTCTCTCTCGAAAATATATAAAATGTTTCGTGTTTGTGTCGTTGTTAGATCTACTGGTAGAAACTATTTAATTTTTATAAAAATCTTAGTTTTATATGTTATGTTTGCAATTTTTTCCCTTTTAGCTGTGAAGTCTTTGCTTTTTTATTTTTAAATGCAATATGGTCTATATTTTGCAATTTATATAATGCTCTATAGTTTTCTACACCAATATTTTTTCATGGATTTCAAATTTAATTGTTCTAGAGTTTCCAAGCACAAATCTAACTACAAAGTTATTGTTGTTCATGGATTTGTACATAAAGTGTGTCAAGTTGTCAGTCATCTCATTTTTGTAAATGTCACTTTGATTTGGTAAAGCTAGACTCAATTATATGATAATATATAACCCACATGAGAACGCAATCATACAGATTATTCACCAACACCTATTTGTGAACGTCAATTTTCTTATGAGCTGTAACATCCAAAGTCAAGGTATCCCAAGAACATTACAATTATCAAATGCATACTTGCATTATAATTTGAATTTTTTCCCTTTTCTATACATTTGCACATTCAAATTTTTTTCTTTAAATTGAATGTTATCTATGAAATTATAGTTTCTTTGCTGATTTTGTTTACATCAATCATTTAATATATTCGAGTTTTTGCTGATATTGGGTTTAATTTTTTTTTTTACACAGAAATAGTTAGTGGTGTCTCACGTAAGAGACCAACGGCATCCAATAGAAGACGTGCTAGGCAAACAGAACCTGAACCAGTGGAAGTGAATGTCCCTGTGGAGGAGGATGACCATGTGGATGCGAATAATGATTATGTTGACGACGATATTGGTGTGGAGAATGACGATGTCCATAATGATATTAGTGTGGAGGCTGACCTCATGGAGGACGATGTTGGTGTGGATGATGACAACACAGAACTAGTTCCTGGTGCTCCAGAGGATCCTTTATTGCTAATTAGCTTCCGTAACCATGTTGCCGCAGCTGTTTGGAAGAAAAAGGTATTTTGAGAATTTCTCAACAATAAACTAATCATATGTACTATATGCTTCAAATTATTTATATGTTTTATGTACAATGCAGGAACGGGGACCTCTTAAATGTTTGAATCGTTCTCGAAAGCTTGCCGAGTGGCCATGGATGTCACCAACAGTCCAAAATGTTAGGTGGAGACATTTGATTGAGCAGTCTGGTCTTAGTGTCCTTATTGATCACACACATCGGCATGGCAATAGAGTGGCAATATCTGCATTCATTGAAAGGTGGCATCCAGAGACAAATACATTTCACATGCCAGATGGTGAGATGACTGTTACATTGGATGATGTGCGGACCATACTTGGCATTCCAGTCATTGGCATGGCTTTGTCATGTCCTAAGTTAACAAGATACGAGGCTGCTAAACTGGTGAATACTACTTTGGGAGTGCCAGTGAATGATGCATTTACAGAATTAGTTCAATCTCGTGGGCAATCCGTGAAGCTAGAGTGGTTGCGAACTAGATTTCATGAAGTTAATGATACAGATGATGCAAATTTCATAGAATACGCAGCAAGAGCTTACTTGCTATACTTATTAGGTTGTACCAAGGTTCTGAAAAGCGGTTGTGGTCACCGTAACGGTGGCGGTGACGCGGTTGCGGTTGCGGGGTGTAAAGGCCGTAGTGTAACGGTTGCGGTAACCGGAACCGTGAATTTTTTTATTTTTTGCACAATTTGAAAAAAACTTACTGATACGCATATTTTTTTTTCAGGATCATATTTATTGGGTTAAAAATAAATATTGATCAATTTTTGTAAATTTTTAAGTATGATCCAATATATTTCATATTTTTAAATCATTATAAACTGAGTTTTTTACATTTTATTTTAATAATTAATGACTTTATATTATACAAAAAATCAATCACTAACTATTATATATAAGATAAACAATGACAAAAGTAAGAGAATAAATAAGATCCTAAATATATATATATACATATTTCAACCAAGCCAAATAGATAATGACCACACTTATTATTATTATTATTTTCAAACAATATATAAATAGACACATACAAACAAAATGGTTTAGTGATAGCAGCTGAATAGAATAGCATAGGTCTTACAGTTTCAACAAATCAATAACATGTTCTTCATCTTCCCTCTTTTCTCTCTCTATCTCTTGCTCCTCCATTTTCTCTTTTTATCTTCCCTCTTCTCTCTATCCCTCTTCCCCCATTTTCAGCTTTTTTTTGTGTGTTTTTTTCGAAAGAAACAGTTTGGAACCGTTACGTAACGGTGCATAACAGGCCGTTACGACTGTTACGGCACCGTTACGGCAGCCGCTACGGCTGACACACCTGTGAACCTCAATCACACTGCAAAAGCGGCTGTAACGGGTGGCGGTAACTGCAAAAACCGTTACGTAACGGCGTTACGTAACGGTTGTGGCCGCTTTTTAAAACCTTGGGTTGTACCCTCTTTGCTGACAAGAGTGGGACTCAAGTACCTGTTGCTTACCTGCATATGTTGACTGACATTGATGCTGTTAGCTCATATGCATGGGGTGCTGCAGCTTTGGTATTCCTGTATAGACAATTAGGAATTGCTAGTAGGGCTGGTGTTAAGCAGATTGCTGGTTACTTGAAGCTATTGGAAGCATGGATTTATGAGCATTTTCGTTTAGGAAGGCCTCATCCAAATTTGTCCTATTCTGATGAACAACCTCGTGTATGTCGTTGGAGTCCGCGGAGAGATGGAGGTTTTACAGAAGACCACTTGCAGACATTACGAGAGCAACTTGACATGTTACGTGCTAATGAGGTTAGACATTTTATAATAGTGTGATATTGAAAAAAAAAAAGAAAAGCTTTCCTAACTAACATTATGCATTCCTTATTTGTAGATCGAGTGGGATCCATACCGTTTATGTAGGACACACCATCCACTTCATGAGGTTGCCTATTATACTGGATGTTTGAAATGCTTTGATATTGTTGAACCCTATCACCCCAATAGGGTTTTGCGACAGTTTGGTAGGGTCCAAACCATTCCTCCAGAACCATTATCTCATGTTCGAGCTACACGGGGCAGTAAACCAGGACAGTACAGAATCATGTATCAATACCATGACACGATATGGGCGCAATGGGAGAATCATGTGTTGTCCATTAATGCTCGTAGTGTGCCTGTACAGCAACGGCCATCTGAATGTGTACGGGGATACCGTGAGTGGTATGCTCGTGTTTCGCATCGAGTTGTTCAAAATCCTATACATCACTCTCAGTTTGATCCACGTGTTCAACGTCCCGAGAATGATGTTACTATGGATCCTGAGTGGGTAAGCAAATTGTGAATTACCTTTTTTCACTTTTAAGTGGTTCACCATAAATCAAACACTAAGTACGATTTTTATCAATTTTTTTGCAGTGTAATGATGCTGCTTTCAATGTTGGTGCTGCAGTCCATAGGCTCAGTCGTGATGAGTGTGTCTTGCACCCTGACATGCTGTATGAAACCATTGGTCGCATGCTGCAAGTTCTTGATGGACAGAGTTTGGATCTACTTCGACACGTACCGAGCATCAAGTCTACTATCGTAAACGTCGTAGGATGGACCGTACATGAGGATTGAGATCTACTTTTTGTTTGATGACATAATTTTGCATAATGTCTAGCCCGTATATGATATTTGGGATGTTTTTTTTTTTATATTTGGGATGTAGTTTTTGTGAAAGCGTAGCCCGTACATGATATTTGGGATGTTGTTTTTTTTATATTTGGGATGTAGTTTTTGTGAAAGCGTAGCCCGTACAGAATTTGGGATCTAGTTTTTTTTTTTATGACATAGTTTTTGTGAATGCCTAGGCCGTACAGAATTTGGGATATACTTTTCCGTAATGGCATAGTTTTTGTGGATGCCTTGGATCTTTTTGTAAACTTGATGCTTGGTTGGACAAGTAATGAATTGTCATACTTTTGTAAGAATTTTAAACAGTTTCACATATATTACGTCAGGGCTGATAAGAGTACGGAATTGCTGAATACGGATAGTATATGCTTTCTCCCATCCAATAGCATACGGGTGATGAAAATGAATCCAATTATTTGCTATCGGAGGTACTGGATGACCAGGTTACAGATAAACCTATAACAAAGAAATCAATAAATATAATTATAAAATAAGACATGGTAATGATGTAAGTAGGCTCGGTAGTTACCTGCACGAAATGGTTTCCATTTACAAATCCTATACAGATATCTCTTCGATCAGGTGTTGCAGTTGGTACTGATCTAAGTGGTAAAAACGTCAAGCATTGTTGCATGGATAAATGGTAAAGAACGACTCGATAGTATGATGCTATCAAATGGCCCATGTCGGGCATAGTCATCCAATGATTAAATCCAGGGCTAGGTTCGAAGTAGGATAAAATAGAGTTAAGTTCATCAACCCTTTCGTGTGAACCAAATAGTTGCACGTAGTGCACTACATTCGAATGCAACTCAGTCAACAAGTTGCGCCTAACTTGTTGCCAATCATCTTCACCTAAACTAATCAATCCAGCTATTGCCCTGAAGCCACAATTGCCATCTGCTTGTACATCTTTTATGTGACGGATATATGGTCTCAACTTCTCCGGAAATTGTTCGAAGTAAGAGATACGATTTGTTGACTGCGTCATACAAACCTACATCACAAATATACAACAATGGATATATGAAATAATTAAAATGAGGTTCGAAAACTATAAAAATATATTTTGTACATAGTTACAAGTTTTATGTAATTACGTACATTATCTTTTTTTGCCTTCTTCCGTTGCACTTGCTTACGAGTTGGTGCAGTTGAGATGGTAACACCCTGTGAATAACTATCTTCCCCAGATAGTACAAACTCAAACGCAGATGGCTCGCGTTTAGTAGATGTATCGATTTTGAATTGACCACGGCCGCGACCTCGGCTCCTCCCTCGCGTGTCAGTCTTGAGTTCAGGTTCCATCAAAAATGTACTGTCTGGACTAATTAACTCCCTCAACTTCTTCAGAATGATCACTTGTTGCGTCTCGTCAATCGTTTGGAATTTCTCAATAAAAAAATCAGTCTCTGTTTTGCAATCCAACTTCACAAAAGCACTTTCTGAAACTGGAAGCATATCTAACTTCCTCCAATGAGGATTTACACACGAGAGGGGAATCGGTCGACCTTGTTGAAAATACTCAGCTATTTCATGTGCACATGGCAACCCATGTGTACGTCTCAAAATGCAGCCACATGCAACAACATCTATTCCCACACTATTCGATCTCTTTGACTCTACTAATATTTTGTCCAAACTACAAATTGAAATAAAACCACGTAACTCAGTGAACTCAACAAGTGTGTAATTGTGTTGGACTACAATCAAACTCTGCTGAAACGAGGCTTTAATGTCTGCATGCTGCAATTCTAACAAATTGTGTATTTTGGTCCAAGATGTCTCAAAACTGCCTTGACTTGATCCAAGTTGCCTCTTCAATTTAGCATGAGAACTCTCCGCCCTACAAGTTTGTATATTTTGGTATTTAATATAAAAATCAAACAATTATAGCAATTCATAAATGCAATGACCATAATTTACCTGTTTGTAGTAGTATTTCCGAAATGTATATTACTATCTGTCCAAGCTGCAACAAATTTTTCCTTGTATGGCTCTAACCAATTGGTAGTAACATACTTAATAGCTTTAGCATACGTACTAAATTCAGTCTTCATAGTGGAAAATTGTTCATTGAATTCTGTTTCTGTTCTAACCAATACCAAAGCACTCCAACTATGCATGAACTTATCCCATTTATCTTTTGTCTCAAAAACCTTCTTGCATTTCATCAGAACATTCTTGCTAATATGCCATCTACATAAAAGATTAGTGGCCATAGGTAGAACTTTTGCTATGCCTTTCATCAAAGCCAACTTCCTATCTGTAATAATGACTTTTGGAAAAACAGTATTCTCCATAACAGTACGCAATACGCCTAAAGCCCATGTATAGTTGTCCTCCCGTTCATGACCAAGATAAGCAAAAGCAACTGAAAAAGTCAAGTTCGTTGATGTTACCCCAACAATCTCTAAGAGAGGGAGTCGATACCTATTAGTCTTGTATGTGCAATCCATAATCAACACATGTGGAAATGCACGTAACAACTCCAAACTAACTGGGTGTGCCCAGAACAAGTCAGTCACCATCTCTCTATCATCACATCGATGCCACTCAACATAATTTTGAATCGACAATTGCCCCAATAGTTGTTGCATTTGTGATCTGCCCGCCCTCTGTACTACTCGATGTCGATGACGTGCGTTGTAGATTGTCTTCATTGTTGTCGCATTAAAGGCATCCCTTTGTTTCAATGTAACCAATATCTCCTTTGGTCGCACCATACTCTTCGACATGTCAACTAATAAGGATGTTTCCTCTTTAGATAATCTGTCAGCAAATGAGTGCCCTTCAAGATGTTCAGCAGACGGATGATTGTGCACTCCACATAAGACATGCAACATCCACTCATCATTTGTAGGTAATTTTTCCCCCCTTAATAGAAATGGACATCCACACTTTTTAGAACCTGTCAACCTCAATCGTTCTCCCTTGATCTTTCTGTTGTCTCTATAATAACCACTTCTTTCACAAGCAAGGGTAAGTCTTGGTTTTTTGCCATTACCTCCTGCATCTGATGTCTTTATAACAATAACAAATCCAGTCTTCCTTCCAACGTCAGAAGCCCATTTAATTAATGCTTGACGACTACTAAAAATCTAAACATAATAAATACATTTGTACGTCAAATTATTAATAAAACTCAATACAAATTAGAAATAAGAAAAAATTGTATTCATAAAAAAATTTAACAAACCTCGTCTGTAATGAATTCATGATTGGAGTCCACTAATAATGCAGTACTTACATTGTTGCAATGAATATAAGTACAATCCTTCCAAACCAAAACAAAAAAAAAAATTTAATACATAGCAATGAGTAGCCAAACAAATTTAAAAAATCCGGCTTTATATTATCAGAAATTTATATTTTATTCGGCAATTTGATACTAGACTTATATTTTTTTTTCGGCACTGTGATGCCGGATTATGTAATTTTGTTCAATTTCGAAACACCGAACAAAAGTCGCACACCAATCCAAAAAATCGAAACAAAAACCCAGAAAATCGAACAAAACCCAAAAAATCGAATAAAACCCAGAAAATCGAATAAAACCCATAAAATCGAAACAAAAACCTACCAAACTACAAAAAAAACTCACCGTTTCACTTTTTTAATAGTTTTTCACCACCGTTTTTTCATCCATTGCTTTTTTTTATAATCAAAACACTATGATTATCAGTTTTTCAAAAGAGATGTGTGAGAGAAAATAAAAGTTGAGAAAGGAAAAAGATAAGCAGGAATTGAAAGGTCAGGGGTGTAAGGAGATAATCAAATACATTTAATTTTAATGTTTTGTCTCTTTAAGTAATTTCACATATGGATAAAATTGGAAGACAAAAACAATCTTATATGAAAGGTGTAAGGAGGTAAAAAGGTGGTATAAGTAGAATCACCCAAGTCTAAAGGTGTTCTCATTTGCTTGTATTACTTTATAGTCCCTTAAGTTTTTTAGTCCACGTTGTCACACTGATGATTATAAAAACATGTGAAAGGGAAATATTTTTTAGCAATGAATCTTTATATTTATAACAAGCGAATATTTAGACCAATAATATTGAATAGATAGAGGAGGAGACACATTAAAGAGGATATTTTGATTCATCAATTATTAAAGAAAAGACAAATTACATTCTCAGTCCTTATAATTTATTTTTTATGTCAATTTAGTATTAATAATTTTAATTATATCAATTTTATATTTAAATTTTTTACATTGTGTTAATTTATTCTAATTGATAATTCTCATTTAGAAACTAGATCAAAATCAAGGAATAAAACATTTAATTCATTTTTCTCAAAGTGATTAACGGATTGACATCTAATTTGAAATTATCAATTTCTTTTTGGATATACCATTTTGTATTTAATTTTTGTCTAATTTTTTAATAGATATTATCAGTTTGATTAAATTAACACAGCACAAAATTTTCAAGAATAAAATTGATACAATAAAAATTATAAAAACTAAACTACCACAAGTGAAAAGGGGTAGGAGTGTTATTTATCTTAAGAAAAATGATTTATTCACACAATTTCATCCCTTTCAAATTCTCTCAAATGACACGACAAGTAAAATTTTAAAAATTAATCCACGTTTCAAAATTCTTTCAAAACTTTTCTTATGCTCAAATTTTCTTACTGGCAGAATCTTAAAAAGGTGTTTTGTTGAGCATAAAACCCACATACAAATAGCAACTAGTATAAGATTTGTGTTCTATCTTCTCACCTTAATTGGAAATGAATTTGTGCAGAGGTAGAATCCTAAAATAAAGAGGAGAGAGAAGCGTTGAATGGGCCTCACCAAAGCAAAGTTGGGCCTTGCGGGGGCCCGGAAGACTTTCTTGTTCGAGAAAGGCCCAGAACCTTCGACACCAACGCACCTACCTACGTAGGATAACGGAAACTTCGTTTGAGAGACGAACAAACAAACGCATCAAATTACAATAATCCAAATCCTACTTTTGTTGGCTTTTGATCAATTCATTCCTATCAGAAAACTATATATATAGAGAGAGAGACACGCAAAGATATAGAGAGAGTTATTGAAAGATTGCGCTGAGAGAGAGAGAGAGAAGAGGCGATGGATTTTGAGCTGACGAGAGCGAGAGAGAAGCTAGAGAGAGAACAGAGGGAGAGGAAAGAGAAAGCCAGGTTGAAGCTGGAAAGAGAGAGAAAATCCAAACAACAGGCTGCCAGGCAACGCGACGCTATTGAAGCCGCTCAGCGATCTCGCAGGCTGGATGCTGCTAATGCCCAACTCAAGGTCATTCTTTCTTCTTCTTCTTTTTTTTTTCTCCTATCAATTGATTTGTTAATGGCGTGCTTGATTTTGAGCTAATTGAATCGATTATTGTGTTCTTGTTGTGGATTTTGGGGGGGGGGGGGCATAATTTTTTCAGTTAGGGTTTATAGACTGACGGTTTTTTTTTTTGCAGTTTCATACTTTTATGTGGTCACAAATTTTATATTCTTCATCTGGGGTAATTTGTGATTTTAGGCAGTGTTTGGTTGACTGGAATGAAACTGGATTGGAATTCCTTAGCCTCCTTTAAAATGTCCATTCCCTTATAATGCATCATGATTCCATTTGCAATGTATTTTTGCATAAATTTTTGTTGAACCAAACTTAAGAATGGACATTCTGGCGGAATGATCCTTCTATTCTAACTCATTCCAATGAACCAAACATAGCATTAAGGTTTGAGTATGCATTTGGAAAAGTGGTACATCTTTATGCTGTGTTAGGATTATGGATTTGGGTACCAAATCCATGATTCCAAACACAGTCTTCGGTGGATAAAAGAGAGAGGTGGAGGAGTACTTGAATAGCATGGTACATCTTTAATTACCTTTGGATGGATTGCCATACGGTTTATATAAGATAAGTTGGTTAAAAGCTAGTTTTTTTACTTTTCTTTAGCTTTTTTTGAAAAAAACGTATAAAAAAAATAGAGAGATGCTGTGATCCAAAATAGATTAAAAGCAAAAATTTGGCTTTTAGCCATCTTCCCAAAAGAGCCCATAGTTAAGCTGTTTAGTTGGAGCTTGGAAGTTGCTGTTGAATTGGTCAGCAAAATTGTGAGAATGTTTAGGTAAGAGTTAATTTACTAGGAGAACTCTGTGTTGTTGGATTAAATTGGAGTCTACAATGCCTGGAATTGTTGTGATGTTGGAGTAGTTGAGGAAAGTTTTGATGAATTTTTTTCATATATATTAAGACAAATTTTGAGTAGTGTGAAGACATCTGCACACAAAGTATGCTACTTGAAAGGATCAAAAATCAAAACTCACAACATGATGTTAGGCAAACCATATTTTGAGTTCAAAAAAAAAAAAAGGCAAACCATATTTCATTTATAGATTAGTGATTTAGTTTCACTTTCTTTTTAATATCCCTGCAGACTATGTAAAAAATTAATCCAAGGTGGCTATAACAGTCGACAATAGATCTCAACCTATCCAAATTCAAATTTCAACATTCTCCCGCATATAATTGTTTTAAATTGATTCCATATTTTATTTTTATTTTTTTTGATAAATAGACAAATATTACTCCCTCCGTCCCAAAATATTAGTCCCTTATTCCATTTTTCATTGTCCCAAAATATTAGTCCCTCTTCAAAAATCAAGTACAAAAATAATATAAATTTCCTATTTTGCCCTTCTTTTAAATTAATAAACAATATAAAAAGTACAATTATGACATTGATATTCCCAAAAAATGTACTATCAAAAGGATAATTTTGGAAAATTAACTTTTTTTAAAGGGTAAACTACCAATAGGTCCTACTTTGGAGACTTATTACCCAATAGGTCCTACTTTGGAGACTTATTACCCATTAAGTCCTATTGATAAATTTATTAAGTGATAAAGATAAATTTATCAGTCTTTTATTTTTATGAATAAATTTATAGTGATAAATTTATCAGTGTCTTTGTTTTTATGAATAAATTTTTAGTGATAAATTTATCACTCTCTTATTTTTATAGTGTTAAATTTATTAGTTAGGACCTGTAGGTAAATAAGTCTAGTTAATAGGACTAATTGGTAAGTACCCCTTTTTTAAAAGCAATAATTGTACTACAAAAAAAAGTTAGATTCCCCAAAAGGGACCATTATTTTGGGACGGAGGGAGTATTAAGAAAGTATCAAGACGATACAACAAATACAAAAAGGCATCCCCAATGAGGGGAAAACCATAAATAAGCACTAACCAATCACCTCATCTAAAAGATCTAAAAAAACAAATATATCTAGATCAACCTTCCTCTTCAACCAAACTATACATAACTATGAGAAGATGATTCTCTAACCAAAGAACACCATGATACACCTCTCGAAAGGTTCGTCTATTCTGCTCCAGCCTATGTTACACAGACTCGACACTTTGGGGTGAAGTACCCGTGTCGACACGACACGACACGACATGGGTGCGGGTGTGGGATCTGTGTCGGATTCTCCTTTTCTCTCTTAGACACGGCTCTTTACAAACGGCGGCAAAAGAAATGAGGAGAGAGCAAGAACAAACCTGGTCACCATTCGAAAGGGCAAGACAACTTCGATCCTCTAGTCGCTGGACGAGAGAGAAGACATTGGTCGCCAACTTCGCTCGATCGAGAGACGAGAGCAAAAAAGAACTTTCGCTCGATCTCCCTTCTGTGTCTTCTCTCTCGTCTCTCGATCTCTCTCTTCCTCTCCTCTTGTCTCTTGATCTCGATCTCCTCTCTTCTCTCTCTCCTCTCTCTCTCTCTTCTCTCTCTCTCTCTCTCTTCTTCTTCTTTTTTTGTATCTTCTCTTCTCTCTGTTCTCATCTTTGACTTATCTCTTTCATCTTTCTGTTTTCTTTTCTTATCCTTTTGATTACATTTATATTGCATAATATGAATTACAATAATATAATAATATATAATATTATTCATATTATATAGTATATTTACTCATAAAAAATTGAATAATATAATACATCATAAATAATATGATTTTTATATCTAAAATAAAAATAACTTATTTTATAATATATAATATAATTTATTTTATATCTAAAATAATTTATATAATCTTTATTTATTATATATATTTATTTGTTATTTTTTTTAGCAAAATCTGTTATTCCTTAGTTTTTTTTTTTTTTTTTTTTTTTTTTAATTCATCTTCATATAAATATATATATTTTTTAAAAAATATTTAACGTATCCCCATATCCGTATCTAAATTTGGATCCATATTCACGTATCCTCAATTTTTAATTTTAAAGTGTCTGACCCCTAGATGCGCACCTGCACCCGATACTCATACCCGAGTCCGTGTAACATAGGCTCCAGCCAAACTAGTCACATCAAACAGAATGGCGCTAGCACCCACACCCGGCAACGCTGACGCCCAATCCGAGCACCCCACTAGGCCCAAAGCATATCCAATACCCCTCTCGGTTGAACCTAAGCCATCCCAAAAAGTGAACAAATAAAACCCCATGGTCGTGAAGTCACTGAACAATGAAGAAACATATGATCCACCGACTCCGCATCCGCACAACTCATACAGCACCGATTCACTAAAACATGCCCACGTCGTGCCAAATTATCCAACGTGAGATTTCGCCCCAAAGCTACTATCCACATGAAGAAAACGATCTTAGACGGAACATTCGGCACCCAAACACTCTTCCAAGGGAAAACCTTCCAACAACCCCCCACCAAATCCCAATAGAAAGATGAAACTGAGGACCACCCCATGCCACACCATGACATCAAGTCGCACGCCAGTGATACCTAACCCATATAAGAAGCCCCACAGCTCCATTAACTAAGTCACCTCCCAATCTTGCACCTGACACCGCAACTGAATATCCCACCCCCCCCCCCCCCCTCCGCGTAAGATGCCACCGTAGCCTTCTGATGTCTACTTCCATCTTTTATTGAAATGTCTACTTCTCCAACTCAAGGCAGGCCAGCAACCTAAAATAAGTAGTTAACATCGTTTTGAAAGATAGGTTCCTAGGATGTGGTGCCTATTATGAGTATCAGTTTTTCCCTTTTTCTTTTACTTTACTTCTATTTATTTTTTATTTTTATTTTTTGCACTTGCGCCGGGGGGGGGGGGGGGGGGGGGGGGGTGGTGTTTGATTTAAATGTGTAACAATATATCATCTTTTAATTGAAAAATATAAGGTTTATCTTACTTGAGAGCTCAGTTGGTTTGAAAAGGAGCTGAACTCCTCAATTTCCAATCTGTAGAAAAGATTGTTGGTTTGAACTATCAACCAGGCAAAATTACCATTCTACCCAATGAATGATCAACGGCTTCAAACATGTTGGTGCAGGTTTATACAGTAGTTGAACATGAACCTCATTTATTAATTCCTCTAGGTGTCAAAGATAGAAACTATTTTCTTGCATGTATGCTAATCAGAAGATTCTTTTAGGTGAATTGAACATCAGTGAAAATAATCTGCTCCTTTTTAGCACCATTTTTATCCTTACTTGGGCTTAATCTTATTATTTGAACTTGGTTATTAAGATTTTGATTTTTTTTTTCCCAGGCTAATCAGCAAATGGAGGAAAGTCTACTTGCTGGAAGAGGCATTGTGTTTTGTCGTGTTTTGGAAGCTGTGGCTTATCAGGGCAATGGAGATAAAATTAAACTACCACCATCCTGCTTCACGGAATTGTCTGAACAAGGTGCTTTTGACAAAGGACCGCTGCACTTCAGGTTATCTGTAATTGATCAAGAAGCTTTTTCAGATATCAAGGATGATCAAAAGTATAGGACAACACATGCTGGTGTCCTGGAATTCACGGCAGAGGAAGGTTCAGTTGGGCTTCCTCCTTGTGCATGGAGTAACTTGTTCCCCTCTGGTGCTCCAAGACTCTCTATTTGAGCAGTTCGTTATGTTTGGCTTCCAAAGGAATTATGCAAAACTTAAGCAGATGAGTTGGGTTTTTCAGACCATACCCAATCACAAGGCTGTACTTGAAACTAGCCTTCGCCAGCATGCAACTCTTTCACAAGATGATGTGCTTACAGTAAACCATGGTACACTGACATACCATTTACGTGTTCTTGAGTTAAAGCCATCTTCTAGTGTATCTGTTCTAGAGACAGATATTGAGGTTGACATTGTGGGTCCTGATTCTGCTTTGGAAAGAACAAATCAGCATGTCCTGAAACCGCTCATATTTGGAAAATCAGAATCTGGAATTGTTGAAGAAGGGAACTATATTTATTACAAGTTCTCAATAGACAAAGAAAGTTGGGGGAGGATTTCTTCTGGGGATACCAAAATTGAGGTAACGATAGAATCGGATACAAAGGATGGAGATACTGATCTTTACATTTCTAGGCATCCTCTCTTATTCCCAACCCGGCACCAGCATGGATGGTCTGCCCATGATGTGGGTTCAAAGGCTTTGATCCTTAGCTCTAAGGACGCGAGCTTGGGAATGGGTACTTATAGCATTGGTGTATATGGCTTCAAGGGAACAACAAAGTACTCAATAACAGTAACCATTCAAGATAACCATGATCAAAAAATGGGTCAACAAGCTTCGTCTTCCTCGTCACCTATGGAGATGGATACTGTAGAGTGTAGGAATTGCAAGCATTATATACCCACTAGGACTATAGCACTGCATGAGGCATATTGTAGCAGGCATAATGTTATCTGTCAGCATGTAGGTTGTGGGATTGTTCTCAGGATGGAGGAGTCCAAAAATCATATCCACTGTGACAAATGCGGACAAGCTTTTCAACGGGGAGAGATTGAGAAGCACATGAAGGTTTTTCATGAGCCACTTCACTGCCCCTGTGGTGTTGTGCTTGAGAAGGAACAGATGGTAAGTGACGTATTTCCGGCTGTTTTTTGTAGTTTGTAATTTCTGATGGATGTTGTCGTAACTACATGCTGTCTAACCCTAAGATGCACAGACACGGACATGCAGATTTCAAAAAAATGTAGGACACAAGACATGCTTGGGATACGTGCAAAACACATAATTTACATATATTTATTTTTATTCTATGTCAAAAATTTATTTTCATCAAATTATAAACCTTAGATATGCTATTCGGGCCAAAATAATAATTATTATTTTTTAAATAGGCCATAGCATGTCCCTAGCGTGTCCCAATGTGTCCAACATGTGTCTGGTGCGTGTCCATGTTTGACATGTGTCGGATACTAGTATGTGACCTCCGGAGAGGTGTCCGTGATTCATAGGTCTAACAAATTAAACATCGTCATCAGTCCTGGCAGGCAAACGTAATTTACTGTCCCACATTGAAAGTCATGCAAAATCACACTGATGCTGATGGTTTTGAAAATCCACAAACTCGATCAAAGATTTAGGATTTGAAAATCTTAAAACTCGAGCTTTGTATTGTGGCATATATTTGTCCATACACTTGTCTTATTATTATTTTTTTTACCTGTACTTTTTACTTTTGGCAGGTGCAACACCAGACCTCAGATTGTCCCTTGCGCCTAGTTACATGCCGGTTCTGTGGAGACATGGTTCAAGCTGGGAGTTCTGCTGCAGATGTACGGGACCGATTAAAAGGACTTTCGGAGCATGAAAGCCTTTGTGGATCCAGAACAGCCCCATGTGATTCTTGCGGGCGATCTGTCTTGCTGAAGGAGATGGACATTCACCGAATTGCCGTTCATCAAAAGAATTAATCCAGAATTTGCTCTTATGCTTTTGTGTTCTTCATGATGCTACAGCATGCTCAATCTGGTTGCTGTGTTGCAGTTGTATATTATTTTATGAATTCTTTAAATGGAAATATGCATTTATCTATAAAAGCAGTATAGAAAATGTCCATGTGAATTGTAGTGGTGGTAGTTTTCTGATGTTAGTGCATTGAATTTGTCCCAAATTTGGTAATCAATCAAGTAAAATAATTTTTTTTCCTTTGTATGATTCTTTCTTGGTGAACATAATGATTAAGAGCTGACCTTCAAACTTTTCTCACTCTAAATCTTTAGTAACATATGCCCTACTATTACTTAATTTCTTTTTTAGGGTTTTATTATTATTATTATTATTTATTTTGAGGACAAAGATAATGTAGTTCATATAGAAATCAAGCAACTTACCAGACAAATGAAAAGAAAAACAAAACAAAGCTTATATGCCCAAAATAAAGAAATCAAATACAAATCACAAAAAGCGGTCAAAAAATAGTCACGGGTTTGAAAAATTACCAATCTTCTTATAAATGTAGTTAGAAGAAACAAGATATGGATCGATTTTAAAATCAAACCTGCCGAATTATTAGGCTAATGAGAATATGATTCTGAGTCGTCATGACACTAGCATTTAGAACATATTAGAATATGAAATGAGAATGTGATTTTGAGTCCTCATCATACCAAGCTAGCGTTTGGAATATACTATATTATGAAGATTCCTACTAAAATAAGTAATCACACTCTTAAACTAGGTAGCAATTTAATTCCACTACTTTTCCTTACGAATCTTACGATTTTTTAAGGAATATTAGTCATAAATAATAATTGAGTTTATAATATTTAAAATTTTATTATTTTCTTATTGAAATTTTTTAACAAAACTAATTGACATAAAAATTTTCAATTTGCTTCAAAATTTTTATCATCCAAATATAACCTTATTTCCATTTGATGAGGGGAGGATATAGGCAGCATTTGTACCCGGGAAATTAGTCCATTAAGTTTTATTATTATTGTTATTATTATTTTTATAGCGACTCTGGTTTGAATTCAAAACGTTAATGTTTTGGATCTGGATTTCATTGCCTTTTTGGTTGTTTATGTCTTGTTTCCGCTCATTGTTTATTGGGTTTGGTTATCGGAGTGTCTTGGTTGCGTTGGGAACAGGTTGGTGACTTGTTTCTCAAGTTGCTGTTGCCCAGAAATTTTTCTTCTGCGCTTGAGCGGCACTTCCTGTGCTCGAGCAGCACTTCCTGCGTTTGAGCGGTCATTGTGAACTTCCAGCACTTTTGCAGGTCTGCAGAGATACTAAGAGTTGTCATTCTTTGCTTGAGCAGCTATTCTTGCGCTCGAGCGGTACTTCTTGTGCTCGAACGGCGGTCACTTGTCTGTAAAACTTATGAGAGTTTGTATTCTACGCTCAAGCGATCACACTTTTTGTGTTTGGACGCTCGAGCGTCACTTCTTGCGCTCGAGCGGACTGCGCGATTATATAAGGCCGTAGTGCGCTGAAAAAGCCACTTTTTGCTTTTTTCTCTTTTCTCTTTCTCACTTTTCATCATTTTAGGGTTCCTTGGACCTAGAAGGTTGGGTTTTATCTAGTTACACCCATTTTCTATCCCTAGTCCTATGGATCAAAACGTAGAGTGTCATGAGGGCTTCCTTTTGATCTGAGCGGATCGTGTTTTCGTCGCTAGTGGATTTTCAACTTTTTTCCTCTTCGCTCCTAGAGGTAGGGATTCTTGAGTTTCTTTCCAATACCTTTCTATAGATAGATTTGCAGTATTTTTATTACATTTAAAAGTATAGTTTATGGTTGATTTTGTTAAAAACCATAAGAGTTGATTTGAGTTTAAATTGGTGGGTTTATAGGTTATGTTTACATTTGATTTTGGGTTGAAAAAAAAAAATAATTATGTTTAGGATATTGGATTGGAAGGATTTGGTATTTCATTCGTAAATTGTAGAATGTTGAAGCAAGGTTGTATGTAAATTGGAAATTGGGGTTATGTTGTGGTTGTTTACCAAATTGGGACTTTGGGGTTAATGATAGCAGATTTGGTCATTGTTGCGTATATTGGGAATTGGAGTGGAGAAGACCTATTTTTAAAAACAAATTGGGATTTGCTATCTTTTTATAAAATGTGAGAATTTCCAATGAACAGGAACATGGAACTACCTAAGGGTGTATCTATTATTTCGGATTATGTAATTGGCATCTAGAGTTTTGTCCTTGGCCATCGGTGAAGGATGGTAATGATTGTTGTTAGATATATGCCATATGTAATATTGTAGGATGGACTATGTGATATGAGATGATATGTTGTTGGTTGTAAGTGGACATTGTGAATAGACAATTCTATTGTTGAATTATGAATTATATTGTTAAAAAGGTAATTGGAACGTCTATAAGTGTTGTTTCTATTATGAGCCTGTTGTTGAATAAGTTATGGTTTTAAGGTGTAGTACTCCATGATGTGTTTTGGGAATGTTTGAAATAAAGGAAAACCCATGTGGAACAGTGGTTCGTGGAGTATATTTTAAAAGAAATGAGTTAATGTAATTAACGGATTGTGGCTATTATGATGATAATTGAACTAGGCGTATGTATTATACCTGTGTAGTATTCTGTTGATTAGCTCGTTATGCTTTTTAATGTGATATTGTTTGGAGGTCCGTTTCCCGCCGTATTTTAGCCGGCAAAGCGTGGCGCCTTGACAGAGATTTCCTCGTCCCTTCCAGTTTGCCCCCAGTAAAGTGTGAAAAGGGGGTCCGTTTCCCGCCGTATCTTAGTTGGCAAAGTGTGGCGCCTTGTGATAGGTTCTTCGTTCTCTTCCGGTTTGTGCCTGGTAAAGTATGACCTGAGGAGCACCTCCTTCCGGGTGAGGCCGGTAAAGTGTTATGTGGTATTGGTATTGTTTGATCTGCCATCCATGCTATAGGCCGGTGGAGATGAGATTGGTAGTATGTATTACTTCGGTTATCTCATTTTGGATATATACGTGTTGTCGATTTTCCTATTGTGGAGATGAGATTGGTAGTATGTATTACTTCGGTTATCTTGTTTCAAATGTATATATGTGTTAACGGTTTCATACCGGTCTCCTTTTTAAATCCTTGGGCCTATAGTCAGGGAATGTTGTAGATATATATGTTTGGATGTAAATGCTTATGATGTATTGAGAGGTAGGGTGGAGATTATGATTTGCATGTAGAGTTATATTTTCAGAACGGTGGGTCAAGTGAGATTCTTTTATGTTAACATGAGAAGTTTTATCAAAGAAAGAATAAGGTTTTAAAATATTTTCTTTTGGAAGTAACGATGGGAATGTGAAAGAGGAGAATTGATTTTATATTGAATTATGTCAAGAGGAACGAGTTTGAGAAAAATACAGTTACATGTGTATATTTTGGATATTAAACGTCACACTACTTATATGGTATGTCTTGATACATTCATGATCATTTTTATCTATATGTTGTGATTGGTTAGGATCTTTGAGATCTCTACTAGGCTTAGTGCTTATCCTACGTATTGATAAACTTTTTCAGGTACAAGGCTGGAGGAATCGTGTATGCCTTGAAGTCTTTTAATTGTTGGCCATAGGGCCCTTTACTTGTTGGCCGTGTGCCATATGTTGTATTAGGGTAAATCCTTTCTGTTTTGTTATTGTCATTTAATGTAAGCCTAAGGACATTGTACTATGTTTTATTTATATCATCATTGTTGTCGTGAGGGAATGTTATTATTTATTCTTGTTCATGTTATCAACTAAATGGAATTATTATAATAAATTTGGTAATGGATTTGAATAATAAAAGTCAGGCATGACAATTGTTTTATTATTTTTTTTTAGAAAGGAAGTTATGAAAACAATCCACATTATAAGAAGAAAATTACGAAGTGAGATTACACAATCACAAGAAATAAGGGCACCACATGACAATATGTACCCTAAAAAATATGTAATAATTGTTCAACATTTTTATTTAAATTTTTTTATTCCCCTATCTCAATTAACTTTTAATCATTTGTGCTTCAAAATTCTTATATTTTGAGATTCTCACCATGTCATGTAGCTATGAATAGATTGAAGTAGAATAACAAGAAAATTTGAAGACATAAGATTCCTTGCCCATTCCCATGATAAGCAAGGCCTCATCCAATAATAATAGGATCATATTGTGTGGTAGGTTGTTAGTCAACGAAAATCATTTTATTTTGTAGAAAAGCATCTCTTTTTTTATATTCATTTTTATTAATCATCAATCAATGCCTAGATTTGTTTAATTTTTAATTTTTATGAGTTTTTAAGTTGTACTCTGAAGACTGGAGGTTTCTTGTCTCACCTGAGAACTCAGATTCTGGAACATGTTGCTCTTTGACTGGCCTCAACATATGGAACTAAGAGGCACATAAACAATTGATTGGGGTTTCTCTATGTGAGGTGGTTATTCTCAGCTCCATATATACCCATCAATGAATTATCATATGATATGGGTAATACTGATATTTCATATATATTATTTTTTCAAATTATCTATACAATAGTTGGCAAGGTGTACATTAGGTTGTACCTCAATAAATAATAAAAATAAGTGTCCATTTAGGCTCTGCCACCTTAGGTACTGATAATTCCAACCTTTTTGCTTACCTTATTCTATGACACTGTTTGGTAGGGTTTATTTCCAGCTTATTTCAGCTTTTGGCTTAATTTAAGCTATTTTGATGTGTTTGGTTCAGCTTAACAATACAGCTTATAACTTTTTGTAAGTAAAAAATCAACTTATTCTTTGAGTGGGGGACGAGAAGCTTAGTTTATAAGTCAAAAATCAGCTTATGTTCACAGTTATAAGTTATAAGCTGTTAAGGTATAAACTATAATTACTTTCCCACAGCTCTACCAAATGGGGCCTATGTAGTATTCAAGTATTGTTCATATCTTGTGATCATGTGTGCATCTTGATTACAACATTGTTGATCTATTGCAGGATCAAAGGCTTTGTTTGATTAGGGTAAATAAAAGAGGATATGAGGGTTGATCCAACATGAAATTCAATAGTCTATATGTTTTGTCTTTCTTTATCTCATGTTTAGTTGTTCACGATATAGGGGATCTAGATATTATATCCCTAATGTTATGTTTTGTTAGAGGATTTGAGAGATTTGGAAAGGAAAAGAGAAGAGGTGTGTGAAATTAGGTAGAATGTAAGTATATTTTATTTACATTTCATCAATTTTTTTTTTCTTTCTCTTTCAAAATCTCTCCCCAAATTCTCTAATCAAATACAGGGTAAAAATGTGAGATATGCTGACCTTTGAATATATGTTTATCTTTCATCCAATAGCTAAATATAATAACTCTCCTCTTATTTATAATATATTTTATCCTAACTAAACATAGTAAAAATAATCCCATATTATATATAATTTATCTCATATTATAGACATACTATACCACATTATATATCCCTAAGTATTATATATCTTCTCACTCCTTTATATACCATTTGAATAATCAAATCAGAACTTACAACATAAACTCCTCTTTATTTTATTTTTTATTTTTATTTTATGGTAAATAGATACTTTTGATTAAACTCGATATGAAATGTCATACAATTTATCTCACATGATAATTGTAAATCATTTATTCCAAAATTTGAAAATATATTATAACTTTATGTATTGAAATATTTTTTATCTGAAAATTACAGAGGAGCTGAATCTTTTAATTTCCTATTCTAGCCACAATGTTGGGGGCTTGAATGTGCCATGTTGCCCATTATTACTTTGTACATTCTTCTTCTCATACAAAAAAGTATGGTATTAGATGATCCATCTATGATTTTAGGGTGATGATGTAATATGACTAGTGAGTCATGTTACATAGGGGTGTACACGGTTCGGATTGGTTCGGTTCTAAGAAAATCCAAGAACCGAACCAATCTTAACAGTTCTGTGATTTTGAGAACCAGACCAGACCGTTACACTTGTAAAATCGGACCAGAACCAAACCGAAAAAACGGTTCGGTTTCGGTTTGGTTTACGGTTCCAAAAATTTCTATTTATAATAATAAATTGTTAATATTAGCAAAATAATTACTCAAACTAATTACATTTAACTCATGATAAAAACTAATAATATTAAGGTATTACTTAATATTACATATATATACCATCATAATATCATTAAAATTATAAAAAACCAATTAATAGAAATAAAACTTGATATTATATATATATCTTTTAAAATTCGGTTCGGTTCGATTCGGTTCGGTTCGAACCGCGGTTTTTTCATAAAATCCATTAACCGAACCGTTTTTACGGTTCTCATATTTCTTAATCCAAAACCGAACCAATTCTTAATAGAACCGAACCAAACCGTATGATTTGGTTTGATTCGGTCCGGATTACCAGTTTGAACGGATTTTTGAACAGCCCTAATGTTACATTGAGTCTATTGCGCCATGCCATTGTGACCTTGCTATTGTTGGTGAGATTCACTTAACCAAACAATTCACACTCCCATAGAAACTTAGTGGTATAAATTTTTGATTGTAAAAATATTTTGGAACCCTAATTTGTGAGTTTTAATAGCTCTAACGTGTATGTGGGACCTATGTAATGTGATGTTTTGGCCTTTTTTATTTTTTATTTTTGACTTTCCACCTCACTAGCGTTCAATTGGAGTTCTAATTTTAAAGAGATGTATCATTGTTGTTTTTGATTGTTCTAAATGGGTGAGGGGATGAGTATAGCTTAGCCAAGGCTAGTAAAAGTTAAAAAAAATTTCTGTCTAAACTCATTCCGAAATTAGGTTTAAAATTTTCATCTCAAGTTGGACCTCAAAAATTATATTAAAATTGAAAGTTTGTCCAATAAATTCGTATTATAGTAAAAACCAAATATTACTAAATTAGATACTAATAAGTTTGTAGTTTAGTTGACATGAACACTAAAATTTAGTAGGCATATTTTCCTTCTTAAAATTAATTTTTAATGAAATAAAATAAAAATTAAATAAGCTATATTTGTACTATGCAAATTAAATTATACTTTATACCCATATACTTTCAAACCAATCGTAATTTGGTCTCTCAATTTTTTATTGTAACAATTAATTCCTTACACTTCACGATCACATTACAATTTGGCCATTCTATATATATATAAATATTTTTTTTTTGAACTTTGAAAAAATGATGCTTTGAGGTGTGATCACTACATCCGTGGACGGTGTTGAATTCATTAATAGAAATTGTTATGTAACCTTAATATGAGACGTTTTTTTTAGGCAAAAGTATAATTTTTTTTCCTTTTTTTTTTTTCCCTTATATCTCCATTGTATTTCTTTCCTCTACCTTTTTTTGTTATTATATTTTCTAAATTCACCACCGCACACCATCTCTTCTCTACTATTCCCTTTTTTCCCCTACAGTCCCACCATTTCTCATCACTCGTGGCCATTTTTAACACAAGTAAAAGACAAATTATTTGCAAAATATAATACACTTTTTATTAATTTCAATACACTTTTATTGAAATCAATATATTTTTTAATATTTTTATATATTTTCAATGCACTTTTTACACAATTTCCAACATTAAACAATGTTTAGGGGGTCCAACATTAAACAATGCATATGGAGTCCTTGTTAATATTTACAATTCAAAATGAGAGAATGAAATGGAATTTGAGATAAAATATAAGTGTAAAGTGTAATTTTAGCCATAATTTAATCGTGGATTTGTGGGGACATAGATAGCGGATGAGTTAGATATAAAAGAAATTTTCTTAGGCAGATTTATAAAAGTAATTGTTACTATTTGTCTATCTCACGGTCATCCGTTGTTAGCGACTTTTTCAATAATTTTTTGGTGTATGTTCTTGTTACTAAGGAAGATTAAGCTTTGCACCAAATTAACCACACACACACACACAAAAATAAAATAAATAAATAAATAAAATAAAATTACAACAAAACCGGAGAAATGGATTTACAATTTTGTTCTTAAAAATGTGATGGTTATATGACAATTTTTGTTAATCAAGTTAATACTAAACAGAATGGTTTAAAAGTAAAATGAATTGATTGTTACAATTGAAAAATGACAAGATGAAACGGAATTTTGTGATAAAATACAAGTGTATAGTGTAATTAATTACCCATAATTCATTATCTAAAAAATAAATAAAAATTAAAACCAATAATTTAATCGTGGATTCGTGGGGGCAGATAGATAGCGTATGAGTTACATAAGCAAGAAATTCTGAGTTGGGAGAGTTATAAAAGTAGCCGTTACTACAACACCATTCTTAAATTGCCGAAAGCTAACGTCCAAGGTTTTTCAACCCATCAAAACCGACACAAAATGTTTCAATATTCATAAATTCAACCCATCATCATCGTCACCATCGATTCGCTATCTCATTCTTTAAAATAACATTTTCCTTCCCTTTCTCTCTCTTTCTTTTACTTTTTATTAATTTATTTCAAAAAGTGGCATTGATTGATTGAGTGTAAAGAATCCCACTGCACCTGAGTAAAAAAAAAAAAAAGCTCATGACTTTGTCGTTTTAGTTGCAGCAAGACCTTCAAACTTTGTCTTTTCATGTCGTGTTCTTGATCTGTTTCTCACTCACAAGTCCAATAATCAGGTTCATTTTGGACTCAAACGCTAGGGTTTCAATCAGCCTTGAAAAGGGTTTTTTGGGTTTCTCAAGCACTCAACAGAGAGTCTTCAAGTTTAGAGATCAACAGTATGAATCTTTCTACTCCTCCTTTAATGTACAAAATTTCAGTTTTTTTTGTTTTGTTTTTTTTTTAAAGTTCTTGTTCATAGTGTATATTTCAGAAATGTATATGTGAATATACAGAATAGATATGAATCTTCCTCAGAAAGTGGATATAACTAGTTGATCTATGGTATTGAGGAGTAATTTTCACACAACCTGGGCATATTGGATAATATACATTGGTGTTTTCTGAATTTAGATTATTTTTGTCTAATTTTGTGATTTTTTTTTTTTGGATAGATATCTAATAGTGTTATTTATGTGCGTGTGTGTGGGGCGGCGGCCGGGGGGGATGGGTGGGGGTTGTAATTCTTGCCTTGATAATTTCTTGCCTCTGCATTTTTTTTTTCCTCCAATTGATTACAAACTATGAAGCATGGGTATTACATTTAGATTTCACTATATCGGCCTACCCGCATCACATCGGTACCCGTACCTATGCATGTGCTTCATAGATTTAAAAAAATCAAAAAACAAAAGAAAAAATGAAGATTCAACCCAGGGCAGGGCTGCCCAATCTACAATAGGGATTAAGATGAAATCTCAATGAGATGCCTTTTTTTACATTTAAATAGTATTTTCTAATTTTTTATTTTACAACTTTATAATATAAAATTCATTTATCTCGTCTAATCTTTAAAAAAAATAAAATACTAAAAAAATTTGGAGCTATTCATAGCATTTACTATGGCTCTTGGACAATGACAATTTTTTTATTTAAAAAAATCTAAATTTAAAGGAAAAAAAAGACAAAAAAACAAACGATGGATCTTTGGATTCCCTTGACTACCGGAGATATTCATATTACTTTTGTTTTTTTACTATAATAATTAGTGTTCATTAAAACTTTTACTATCGAGGGCCTTTGGACGGAGAGGACTTTTATCAGGCTTTATGATTGGGGCCTTTGGACAATTATTACTTGTTTTGATCTGGCTAGCCTTTGGACAAGGAGGTTTTTTTTAGTGGCCTAATGATTGAGCAGGCACTGGCACAGGGACAAGGCTGGAAAACTAGAAATAACTAACAAAAAGAGTGTGTAGAGATTGTATTGAGGAAATGGGAACCTACAAAGTTTAGCATGCCTGCTCCTTTGGTGTGTACAATTGAAATTTCGATAGGTTTAGGTTATTCATTTGACAACAGTAAATATGTATATGTATATGTCTATGTGGAGACTTGGTTCATTTAAATGATTCCAAAAAAAACCAACCATTGTTATGAAACTTGCTCTTAGTAATCAGAAGTTAAGTTTTTGGTTGGCTGTTGGTCCAAACTGTGTAATATGTGACATGACCCGCAGAACATGCTTGGTTGCTACTTGCTAGTTATCCTAATCTTCGTTGTGTGAAATTTGCCGTGCAGTTCCTGATATTTTGATTAGTTATCATTAATTGAATGAATAATGCTGGAAATATGTCTCAGAACTGAAGTAAAACATGACTAAATGTTTGGTGGAAGTGAAATCATATTTCTCTCTACGGAAACTTGAATAATTAACTTCACTGATGTGACAACAGATAGAATTTAGAGGCATCACTGTTGGGATCATTCATATATCTTCCCTTTCATTTGCATCTATTGTATTAAAAAAAGTTTCTTGTTCTTTCTTTGAAAAGAGAAACCCTGATTGAGCATTTATGAAGACAATGCTATTGTTGTATTTAAAAAATGGAGATTTTACATGACCTCTTAGGTGCCTTAAGTAGTCACTTCTGACACTGAATAGCTCATTACAACTACTCATAGCAGCTCAATTGTGGGAATTGTTGTTAAAGTGAAAAAATTTTACTCACGTTTTTTTGAATTTTTTTGCATTTTGGAATGTTGTCTGTTAGTGCAAGATAAAGATTTTTTTGGGGGTACTATCATTCCTCTGATCTTATGGGAAAACCACTTTGATTGGCTTGAATGTGTTTCGTTGTTGCATTCCACTAGCTCATTTGTACTGCTAAATCAACACCTATTTTTTTCTTTTTAAAAAATGGGACACCTCCTTATGATGAATGCAGATCAGTATAGAGCATGGTTTTCACAATGCAAAGGAGCTTTTTTTTCATACTTTCTTTTATTTATTTTTATGTTTTTTTTTTTAGTAGTGACGCTAATTACTCTGCATCCAAAGCAGTAGTGTTCATTCTTGTTCAGTTGTTCATTGTGATTGTATTACATGAGATATAATAAGACATTCTCTTCAATACAGGGAAGTATACATCTTTTTTGAAGTGGATAGATGGCTACACTTAGTGATATAATGGTTGCAGCAGCTATTAATATCCTCACTGCGTTTGCTTTCCTTGTGGCATTTGCTTTACTTCGGATCCAGCCTTTCAACGATAGGGTCTATTTTCCGAAATGGTATTTAAAGGGTTTAAGAAGCAGTCCAATGCACTCAGGTGCATTTGTTCAGAAGCTTGTGAATTTGGACTTCTGGTCATATGTGAGGTTTCTGAATTGGATGCCTGCTGCATTGCAAATGCCTGAACCCGAGCTTATTGACCATGCGGGATTGGATTCTGCTGTTTACTTGAGGATTTACTGGACAGGGTATGCTCTAGCAGCTTTCAGTTCTCCTGATTTTCATCTCTTGTTGATTCTGAAGTTGGGTGCATGACACCTTGCAGTTTTACAAGGCATTGGTAATAAGTTAGCAAAATTCATTAATGGAATTGTGTGAAAGGTGAATTTAAAATGGTTTCTAATGACACTTATCAACACACACCTTTTCATTGAATTTGGCAATACCGAGTTAATAGTTTGATGTGTGTTTGAGTGTTTCCTAATTTTTAGAATACATTTCAGGACAATGCTATCCATGGAGTTGATTCAAGCCATGATCACTTTAGACCTTCAACACTACTATGAATAATAATTGACATACTATGGACAGAAGCATTTAATTAAGAATTTTGAATTCAAATTAGTACTATGAAAAATTGGCTATAGAAGGAGTAGAAGAATCTATATGTGATTGGAACAACATAGGTTGATTTGAATGGTTTTGTGCTGCATTCTTTTGTCATTTATGAAACTATGGTCAATGTCTTCCTTTAGTTCCTATAATTTTTATTGACTTACATTGCAATTACATTGGAATTTTTGAGTTACTTAACATTCAGGATTTACACAAATATAAATATATGTTATAAACTTTTAGATATAAACGTTATAAACAAGTTAAAATATATCAGCTTTTAGATTGTTAGGAAATTCATCAAAATCTTGAAAGTTTATCTAAAGTGAGAAACACATTGTGGTTTTGGCATGGTAATGTCAGTGCAGAGTAGTGTAGTGCATCTTATACTTTTGCATGATCATTTCCTTTTTTAAAGTTTCTTGCATCAGGTATTTTTTATCCCAATATATATATATATATATATATTTCTTGCATCAGGTACTCTTTAGCTTTATAATAAATTAATAGTAACCTTATGTTCATCATGAGTTTGAGAATGCTAGTTTCTTTCTACTTTCCTGGACTGATCATGTTTCGCTTTTTCCCAATGCAGACTTAAAATTTTTGTTCCTATTGCAATCCTTGCTTTCACAATCATGGTGCCAGTTAATTATACCAATGGAACTTTAGAGCATTCTAATTTAACTTACAGCAACATAGATAAGCTTTCTATCTCAAACATTCCAACTGGATCACATAGGTAAGCAAGACTCTGTGCTAAACTTGCTATATATTTTAAGTTACTTTTTTTTTTCTTTTGCCATAAATATGATGAATCGTCTCCTCTTGTTGGTCATGAGAGAATTAAGTATTATAAGTGAAATTTTGCAATTCATAGTAATGGACAGTTTACCTTCCTATGCAAATCCACACAGTTGTTGGAAACTATGATAGAGTTTTATATAGAACTTTGATCTTTATATTTGCTCTCGAGTGCTTTCTGTGGGAATTGCGTCTTCTATTTAGTTTATGTAAAAAATTTAACGGTTTTTAGTTGGTGGAAACAAAACAATATTGAGAGAGAGAGAGAGAGAGAGAGAGAGAGAGAGAAATAATTTTTCTCTATGGCAAGGGAAAAGTAAATTTACAGTTTCTTCACATATTTTAATTTAATAAATAATTTTTCTCTATGGTGTGTAGCATTTAGCTTTGAATAGGATGTAATTAAATTTTCTTTCAGGTGCGTCTGGGGTATTGTGTAATAAACGAGTACTCACTAAACTAAAAGGGAAGTTTTATAGAACGGCTATTAGACTAGCGATGTTGCATGGGTTGGAATGTTGGGCAATTAAGACACAACACGTAGATAAAATAGATGAGTGTTGTTGAGATGAGGATGCTAAGGTGTGGATGTGTGGCAAGACTAGAAAAGATAAGAGTTAGGAATGAGTATAGTCGAGAATGGGTATAGAAGATAAATTGAGAGATAATAGATTGAGATGGTTTGGTCATATACAATGGAGACCAACAAAGGCAATAGTGAAGAGATGCGATATAGTGTCGGTAGATGGAACTGTTGGGGGAAGGGATAGACCTGGATTGACGTGAGCTAGTGTGGTAAATAGAAATATGAACCTCCTTAATTTGACTAACGAAATGACCTTAGATAGAGTTGAGTGGAGAAGGACTCATGTAACCGACCCAATTTGATGGGACTTAAGGCTTGGTTTGGTTTGATTAACTCATCTTTTTTTAAGCTTTCATGAAGTTTCATGATTAAGTTATATCCCTTCCCTTCTGTCAATTTGCATCCTCTTTTTATGGCAGCAATGTTGATTTAGAAACACATTTTTTTCACACAAAATTGTCAAAACTACCTAAAGGTAAGGCATGCAGTTAACTCTTAAAAAATTGGAGGCTATCGTGCATATTAAACAATTTGAAGAACCTCATTAGAACTTTCTATGAAGTTGCCCTTTGGATGTAGAGTATACCACTTAACTGTTGGGGGTAGTGGTTAGATTATTCATGATTTTGTTTTCTCCTCATTAACACAGAAGGGAACTTAGGTTCGAAGAGTTGTTACTTATAAGATCTCAAATTTCAGTGCTATAAATTTCTACTCATGTTTTGGATTGCAGATTCTGGGCCCATTTGGTGATGGCTTATGTCTTTACCTTCTGGACATGTTATGTGTTGAAAAATGAATACGAGATAATTGCTTCCATGAGGTTGCATTTCCTTGCTTCAGAACATCGACGCCCAGATCAGTTTACAGTAAGTTTACTCTTTGTCTCATCAAGTTAATATGTATATGTGATTACTGTTTTTCTATTCCGTTTGTTTAATAGTCAAAATTTTATTTCATTTGGAAAGATGGTTAATATATGATGTAATAATAACAGGTAATGTTAGTTCGTATTTCAAAGTTCTAATCTGATGCTGTCACAAACTTTGTGTCTTTTACTAATTTGTGAATTTACACATTTTTATGTAGGTACTTGTCAGAAATGTGCCACCAGACCCTGATGAATCAGTTAGTGAGCTTGTGGAGCATTTTTTCCTGGTCAACCATCCAGATCACTATCTCACTCATCAGGTCTTGTTCTGCTACAACTTCATTAACATTTTAAAACTACATCAGAAGTTAGGATGCCATTGAAATTTATTTATATCCCTTTTCTTTCAGTGTAACTTTTCAAATATCACTTGTGTACGTGCCTTAGTTGCATGAAGTAGGACTTTCCTGCTACTAAGGTACACACACATGAAGAAAACTGGGGGGTTAGGACCAGCCTAAGTAAGACTTGTTTCATTAGTCTCATTCTATGTGAGCAAGAAATTTTTTTGACTTGTTTATCTAATATAAATCTAATAACCTGGGCATCTTTTTATGTTAACTCCAGTTACGTAACTCAACTTGAGTCCAACAATTATAATTAGGGCATGGCTCTAAGTGGAATATTATGTGCAGTTCACTAGCAGTTTGTACTTCGTACTACCTTTGCTGCAAAATCAATGTTATGCATTCTCTCATGTTAATTTGGCTTGTAATTTCATTTGGAGGATAATCACCACCGCCACCGCCACCACTACTCCACCACTACCACTACCAATGCTACCGCCTCCACCACAACCACCACCACCATCACCAGTGCTGATGCCACTCTACCATCACTCCCACCACCACCCCACCATCACCGGCACCACTAACACTATATGTTGCAAAAAACATTCAATAAAGTAAACGGGTTGGTTGGGTTCATTTATGCAACCCATTTCCAATCCAACCCGACGCAACCCCACCCATTTATTAAATGGGTGAGTTTGGGTTGGATTATTTTAAAATGTATATCCTGTTTTGACCCACCCAAACCCGCCCATATGCCACCTCTAATAAATAATATGGTTATCCTTTGAGGATGAAGGTACGATCAAGCTGAATTTTTGTTCACACTGATGTATGCTTTAGTTCAAACTTAAGGGCATGATCGTTAGAGATCAAGGCAAGCATCGAAAGTTAATTATGATTTTTGAAGGGGATGTGGGGGGATGCAAGAAATTTCGCTGTTGATAATTATGTCTATGCTGAAACATATCGTGCAGCAATCCTCATCCTTCAGTGTTCCAGAGTAATTATATTTGATTTTTTAAGTGTGATGGCTAGCTGTTTCTTGTTTATGAACTAAATACTACTAACATTCTTCCCAAGCGCATGCCAGTGCTGTCAATGAGGATTCATTATTAAGCTTGTGTTGATTGCACAATTAAGTTTTCTTTTACTTGTTTTTTTTTTGGTTGGGTCCTGAATTATGTTCTCTGTATGAGATACTGATTACGTTTATAGATTACTAATATATTAACCTCCATACACTATACAATTCAAATGTCCAGTTATTTTGCTGAGGATGTATGTGTTTGCTTACACAAAGTTTGCTTATAGGTTGTGTACAATGCAAATGAACTTTCAAAATTAGTCGAGGAGAAGAAGAAGAGGCAGAACTGGCTGGACTACTATCAGCTCAAGTATGCTAGAAATCAATCAAAAAGACCCTCTGTGAAGGTATCAGAATGACTATGAAAATATGATTATTTTGAAACTGGTGTTAATATGCCAAGTTCAGAAGGAAATTAGATCATGCTATATCTCACCATTAATTACTAATACTAACATCTTGTCAGGAAAATGTTTTTCATTAAGCAGACTGGTTTTCTTGGCCTTTGGGGGAAGAGGGCAGACGCAATTGATTATTATACATCTGAGATCGAGAGAATATCAAAAGAAGTAAGTACTAGAGATTCATTTTCTTGTATAATGCTCATACTTCAGGTTGTTTGCCTATTTTTCCCCTTATGATTAAGCTTCTTAAATACGATATTCTATAACTATCTTCACTTTATATAACAATTGAAATTGATCATTGTTTTGAGACAAGAAGAAAAGGGTACCGTAAACTTAATATTCCCAAACTTCATCATTTTTCATTTTTCTTCTTCTAGTTAAGGAAAAAGTTACTTTTCTCCTAGTGATTATTATGCTAATTGTTTCACTTGAACCTTTGTTGTAGATCTCAAAATCATATGAATTCTTATTATAGCACAGGATTATTGTTTGAATGCATGCATGGCTTCAAACCCTAAAATTCATGAACTCTCATCAATTAATTAAACATTTATAATTTTGGTTTAAAACTTACATAATGATCTTCCCAAAGTGACAGTGACAGCTGAATCTAAGGATGAGACTCCAATTTTGTTTTGAGGGGATGCAATGGCAACAGTTGGAACATTTTGAGAGACTGATAACAAAAACCTCTTCTTGTTATCCTTGGAGCTTTGAGAAAGTTTGATTCAGGTCCTAAACTGCATAAGATAAGGTAGCTTAGCCAAAAACAATTATGACAAGTAGGGTGATTATTAGTGCTAGGGTGAAGCACCTCTTTCCTTCTTTTATTCTTTTTCTTCTTTGCACGAATAACCTAAGGTACTATTCTCAGTTATTGTTCACAGCCCTCAAAAAGTGCACTTTTCATCCCCAAAGCCCTATTTAATCACTTCCAAATCAATCTTAGCTCCTTTTCCCCTCCGTATTGACCTTCAATTCAACTATTAAAACCTTAGGTTGTTCACTATTTAGGACATTAAAAAGCTACCACTTTTGAAATCAAACCTAATATCACAACTATTCGTCTTCAAGCCCTACCCAACTCTACCCCTAGAAGCATTCCATAGCCAAACGCACCACAATTCCTACAGTAGGCAGCCTTTAACCAGGTTTCCTAAAGTTGTCCTACATCACAATGCTAACACAACTTTGAAGTGACATATAGTGCCTGTTTGGTGCAGCTTAAAAGTTGCTTATTTCAGCTTTCAGCTTAATTTAAACTATTTTGATGTGTTTGGTTTAGCTTATAGCTTATAACTTATAGCTTTTTGGAAGTCAGAAATCAGTTTATGTTCATAGTTATAAGCTGTAAGCTGTTTAGGCATAAGCTATAAGCACTTTCTCACAACTTTACCAAACAGGGCCATAAGCATGCTATTGATGATCGTTACTTGCAGCTCTTTTATAAACAAACTGATACAGATTAACAAATGCTGACGAAAAATTAAGGATCTAAATTATTGATTTTTTAGGCCATCCACATTGATTGTTTAGATATGAGGTTATGCAATCTCCTCTTGAAATTTTCTCGTTATTCTAGTTTCACCCTTACAAGGGTTTATGTACAAAGAATGGATGATATACTATTAATTCAAAAGAGTTTAAATTTGATTTCAGAGGATTTTTTGTTAGAAAAAAATGACACTCGAAACTTCACTTTCTACTATGTTAGGTTTTGATTAAAAGCACTGGTTCTTCTATTTGATAGTTAAATGGCATGGGCTGGACCATAGTAAGTTACCTAAGAAAGGGAATTCTACAATATACCAAACCAAACCAAACCAAATCAAGCCTTAATCCCATCAAATGGGATTGGCTACAAGAATCCTTCTTCTCTACTCGACCCTATCAAAGGTCATATGGTTAGTCAAATTAAGGAGATCCATATCTCTATTTATTACACTGGCTCACATCAATCTAGGTCTGCCCCTTCCCCTAATACTTCCCTCTGCCGTCACTGTCTTGTATCTTTTCACTACAGCCCCTGTTGATCTCCGTTATATATGACCAAACCATCTCAATCTACTCTCTCTCAGCATACCTGCTATTGGTGCTACTCCTACCCATTCACGAATATGTTTATTACTAACTTTGTCTTCTCTAGTCTTGCCACACATCCACCTTAGCATTCTTATCTCAGCAACACTCATCTTATCTACATGATATTTCTTAGTTGCACCGCATTCCGTCTCATACATATTGCTAGTCTAATAGCCATTCTATAGAATTTTCCTTTTAATCTAGTGGGTACTCATTTATTGCATAGTATCCCCAAACACACTCCTCCACTTAAATCACCCCGCTTTAATTCTATGGACCACATCTACTCTAATCTCCCAAGTCGTTGTGATAATCAATCCTAAATAACCAAAAAGTTCACTCTTAGGCTATGAAGCACAGACACGTGACACGATACGGACACGGACACGACATAAACACGCAAATACGTAAATTTTCAAAAAATAGGGGACACAATACGCTGGAGACACGTTCAATACATATAATTAATTTTATTTATTATATGTCATAAAATTATTAAAAAAAAATTATTTTATTTTATTTTATTTTAATAAAAAATAATTAATTTTATTTATTATATTATACATTCAATACATATTATTCAAATGAACAAAACTAATCAAATTTTTTTTTTATATAAAATGGAATTAGAAAAAAGAAAAAAGAAGAGAGAGAGAGAGAGACAAATGTTACACTGACCATTTTAAAAAAATAAAAATAAAATAAAAGTTCAACTTAAAGGAGAAGAGAGACAGAGAGAGAATGATTGAGAGAGAGAGAGAGAGAGACTGAGACCGAGAGAAGATCGGAGAAGAAGATTGCGAAAGAGAGGGAGACAGCGACTGAGACCGAGAGAGAAGATCGAAGAAGAAGAATAAGAATGAAGAAGAAGAAGAATGAAGAAGAGCAGCGAAGGTGTACCTTAGATAACAGCCGACGAGCGACGGCGACCGACGAATGACCACCGAAAAGCGACCAGGTCTTCTCTATTTCTCTTCTATTCTTCTGTTCTCTTTTTCTCTTTTGTTCTAAATTGATTTAGGGCAAATATTATTTTGGTTTTGTTTTCTTACAAATCGATCCCATAGAAGTTTTATAAATTATGAAATTGACCCCGAACGTGTCCCGAAAGTGTCTGAACTTGTCCGGCTGCAAAAAAAAAAAAAAAAAAAAAAAAATGGGACACTCTTTGTTGCGTGTTGGACACGTATCCACCGCGTGTCCGTGTCCGACGCGTGTCCAACACTGGTACGGAGCCCTCTGAGAGGTGTCCGTGCTTCATAGCTCTTGGGTAAGTCTTCTTGGCTCTCAATCTTCACTTCTTCTCTGTGTTAATTGTTAGTATCACTAAATTTACACTCAATGTACTCTGTTTTAGTTTTTTTTTATCCTAAATCCTTTAGATTCAAGTGCTTATCTCCAAGTCTTTAACTTAGTATTAACTCCTTTTCTAGTCTCATCCATTAACACGCTCATCTGCAAAAAGCATACATCATCTTGAATATTTCTCATCAACTCATCCATAACTAAAGCAAAAAGATAAAGACTTAAGGTTGATTATTGGTATAACCCCACAGTAATTGGAAATTCACTTTGTCTCTCTAGCCGGCGATCTAATAGTGGTCACCACCCCTTCATACATGTTCCTAATCACATCAATATAGCCTTTTGTCACCCTTTTATTGTCTAACACCCACTAGATTATATCCCGAGACATCATATGCTCTCTCAAGATCGATAAAAACCACTATTAAGAAAGCGTATTTTGCAATATCCATTTGGAACCTATTGGATCATTGATTTCTATCTTAAGGAAGTGTTTAGTTCCTGACCCCGAACGTGTCCCGAAAGTGTCTGAACTTGTCCGGCTGCACAAAAAAAAAAAAAAAAAAAAAAAATGGGACACTCTTTGTTGCGTGTTGGACACGTATCCACCGCGTGTCCAACACTGGTACGGAGCCCTCTGAGAGGTGTCCGTGCTTCATAGCTCTTGGGTAAGTCTTCTTGGCTCTCAATCTTCACTTCTTCTCTGTGTTAATTGTTAGTATCACTAAATTTACACTCAATGTACTCTGTTTTAGTTTTTTTTTATCCTAAATCCTTTAGATTCAAGTGCTTATCTCCAAGTCTTTAACTTAGTATTAACTCCTTTTCTAGTCTCATCCATTAACACGCTCATCTGCAAAAAGCATACATCATCTTGAATATTTCTCATCAACTCATCCATAACTAAAGCAAAAAGATAAAGACTTAAGGTTGATTATTGGTATAACCCCACAGTAATTGGAAATTCACTTTGTCTCTCCAGCCGGCGATCTAATAGTGGTCACCACCCCTTCATACATGTTCCTAATCACATCAATATAGCCTTTTGTCACCCTTTTATTGTCTAACACCCACTAGATTATATCCCGAGACATCATATGCTCTCTCAAGATCGATAAAAACCACTATTAAGAAAGCGTGTTTTGCAATATCCATTTGGAACCTATTGGATCATTGATTTCTATCTTAAGGAAGTGTTTAGTTCCTTACATCATGTGCTTGGTCTTAGAGATATCGAAGAGTAGGGAACGAGCATGTTTCCAGTGCTCTAGGAATATCAGGATAGGGAAAATACCTCAACTTTGTCACTTCAGATGAGATGATGAGAAGAATCTTGTAGTTAATTAGAATTTTTTTTTTTTTATAAATATTTGGATTATACATATTCTTGAGACACAAGCACAATAAGAAGCTTATTTAAACACATTAAGTTGGCATTTGGGAACACAAACACTTCTCATGTGCATTTGTAGCAATTTTTTTGGAGGGTATATCTGCCTAAATCCCTCAGCGCCCCCACGCCCCACCCCCCAACCAACCAAACATATTGTGCATTTAAATATTAAGTGAATGCTCTTTCTACAACATCTGTTGCATGGCAGCATTCGATTGTACATAGCATAAAGAACGTGTTTAATTATATCTTTCCCAATTAAATATATAATTTGACATTTGTTTATTGCCCATCTGATTATTTGAATGGATAATTGTCAGATATCAGGAGAGAGAGAAAAGATTGCTCACAACACTAAATCTATCATGCCAGCAGCATTTGTTTCCTTCAAAACTCGGTGGGCAGCTGCTGTTTGTGCACAAACTCAACAAACCAGGAACCCAACTCTATGGTTAACTGAATGGGCTCCAGAGCCCCGTGATGTGTTTTGGGTTAACTTGGCTATTCCATATGTTTCACTCACAATTAGGAAGCTTATTATTGCTATTGCGTTCTTCTTCCTCACCTTCTTCTTCATGATTCCAATAGCATTTGTACAGTCCCTTGCTAACATTGATGGTATAGAGAAAGCAGTTCCCTTTCTTAAGCCGTTAATTGAAATGTGAGTTCACTCTTTATCATCTTCCATTCATTATTATCATTGTTACAATCATAATTCATAATCTTTTTCTGCTTTTCTTCTTCTTCTTCTTTATGGAGTGCCCCCACTCCAAAATTTTGATTTATAGTAATGCTTTTTTTTCCCCTTCAACATGTATATATATATATGAATCTCGTGTGGGCTTAGCATAAGATAGATCTTGACATAGGGTTTAGGATGGCATTGTAATTTGTAACTAATGTACCCTCCTTCATATGGCCTTTTGGCTTAAAAAATAGTAAATCATATTAGAAGTCCCTAAACTTTGCACTTTTTTCAAGTAAGCCACTGAGCTAAATTTTCATTCAAATAAGGCCTCAAACTTCCCAAATTAGTCCAATATTGCCCTTTTATTACGTTTTGTCCACTTTTGACAATGAAGTATGTCATATAGAAGCAACCTAAAGGATAAATTGATAAAATTAACTTAAAACCTTTTTTCCTACAATTAAAAAATAAAAAAATTATTATCAACCTCAAAATACATGTGTTGGTGAAGGAAGGGGCATTGGTTCTATGGGCTTTTTTCTGTGATATTAGGAAAATGAATTTGTGATTAATTTTACCAATTTATCTTTCAGTCAGGTCCGTATAATGTACTTAACAAAAAGTGGACGTAACATAACAGGAAGGGTTACATTGAACCAATTTGCATAGTTAGAGAGCTTAATTGAATGAAAATTTAGAGCAGGTTGCCAACTCCACACTTGCCAATCAAAATCTCATTGTTGACTTATTTTCTCCTTTCAACAGAATGTATGTGTGTAAGTTGCCATCTTTTAGTTTGATATAATGAGGCATTTTTCTTTTGAAAGAATTTCATACTATTGCTGTTATTTGTGAGTTTAACGCCCAATCATTCCCTGGTGGATATCTGTTACATGTTACATTTACTGGCATTTTCTCTTATTCTTCATCTTCTTCTTCTTTTTGTCTTGGGTTTTTTTTTTTTTTTGGTCTCCATGCAGGAAGGTTGTCAAATCATTCATCCAAGGTTTTCTTCCAGGAATCGCTTTGAAGATTTTTCTCATTTTTCTACCCTCAATATTGATGATTATGTCTAAGTTTGAGGGATTTGGCTCCATATCAGCTCTAGAGCGGAGATCTGCAACTAGATATTATATCTTTCAGTTTATTAATGTATTTCTTGGAAGCATAATCACTGGCACTGCATTTCAGCAACTGAACAATTTTATCCACCAGTCTGCAAATGAGTAAGTTATCATCATAAATGCTTCATGCTTTATGCTATTCAAAGAATTATGAGTTGCAGCAACTATAATTTCTTATGATCTTTATATATTCACTGAAGATATTTTATTTGTGTATCTATATATCTCTAGTCTTTGTATTCACTTGAGGAAATCTTGTTATGGTCTGAAAATATCACCAACCATTTTGAGTTGCACACAGTTGCTTTGGCTGATTTAGGTTTCTTAGATGTTGTTCCTAGATCACGATCCATCTGGATGAGTCAGTTTAGTAGTTACATTCCTTGTAAGAGAAAATCCATTTCCCCACAGTTACACTAATAGTGATCAATGAGGTGTCACAATTGTGTTCAACAAGAATTTGTCTAATCATGGTCAATGAGGTTTAATGTCACAATTGTGTTGAACAAAAATTTGCTAGACAAACAAGAAGAAGATTGGAGCTTAATCGGAGTTCGTCATCCATTTATACATGTATTATGGAATAATTGGGAAAAGAAAAAATATATAATATATATTTTCATCATCCATTTAAATTAGCATATATTGGGAATTCGTATCAGTAAGAACTTGAGAAATATTCAGACAATCAATGCATAAATTACCAGTTACAGATTGAACTGTCATGTATTTTGGCTGGCTATGCGGTAAGCATTTGTAAATTTGACTAATTTTGATGTTTGAATCAATTCAACTGAATCTTTTGTGAGATCCTTAGCATGTTTGTCTTGTGACTGAACTAAGAGCCTTGACATCTTGTGATTGCACAATAAATTGGTTTGCAGGAAGTGTCTTTTTGGTCCCTCAAGTCTAAGAAGATAAAACCACTATAGAATTAGAAATTTAGAATACATAGAATCTCAGCCTCATTTACATTACATGTACACATTTTTTGATTCTGCTTATTTGCAATCATTTATATGTTACTTCATCTAAACTATATTTTATATGCTCTTTTGATCTTAATGTGTAAAATAAATTCTGAGTGGCTTACTTGTGCAGAATCCCGAAAACAATTGGTGTCTCAATCCCAATGAAAGCGACCTTCTTTATAACTTACATAATGGTGGATGGATGGGCTGGAGTTGCTGGGGAGATTCTGCGGTTGAAACCATTGATTTTCTATCACTTAAAAAATTTCTTCCTTGTGAAGACTGAAAAGGACCGTGAAGAGGCAATGGATCCAGGAAGCCTAGGTTTCAACACAGGCGAACCTCAAATACAACTTTATTTCTTGCTTGGCCTTGTTTATGCTGTGGTCACCCCAATTCTACTTCCTTTCATTATAATATTCTTTGGCCTTGCATATGTTGTATATCGCCATCAGGTACCATTATTTAAAAAAAAAAAAAGTTGTGTTATATGTGTCATATTGATAAAGCGGAAAAATGTGAAGAGCAGAATCTATAGCAACAAGAATACTACAACCCTTCTACAAATCTATTGAATCCTAAGATTATTAGAATTATAGGGTAAAGAAGAGATTTCTCTCAACAAAATTGTGTATTATTAATCAAAATCTGTATAACCCTAAGACTTACAACCATTATTTATAATAGAAGAGAATTCCTAAAAGTAGGATTAAAATATATATATATATATATATATTAGGAAATAAAATTAATTGTTGTAAAGCAAGCAATTCTAATTCTTGTAGGACAAGAAAATAGGAATCCTAAATAAACAGGAAACTAAAGATATCAATTACTAAAATAATAAAATGAGATATATATATTTTAAAATTTCCATCTGCATCATATATGATATATCTAACTTACCTGGTATGATTTTTTTTTTTTTTTTATCCCCTCTAACAAAATCTTCTCTGAATATGTAGATTATAAATGTCTACAATCAAGAGTATGAGAGTGCTGCAGCGTTTTGGCCAGATGTCCATGGACGCATTATAACTGCATTAGTTGTCTCGCAACTACTTCTAATGGGACTGCTAAGTACAAAAGCAGCTTCCCAGTCAACTCCGTTGCTCATCACACTCCCGGTGTTGACCATATGGTTCCACAGGTTCTGCAAAGGTCGTTACGAACCAGCTTTCATCAGATACCCATTACAGGTTAGTTGTTAACTGTTGCAATTTATGTATACCTGTTGGTTTGTTATTTATTGTTATGGTTGACCTTGTTTTGTTTGAGTCAATAAATGTAATCTAATTCATTATATATAAACCATCTATTTTGGTCATATTCTCAATTGGATTACCAGTAATAGTTTTTGGGCTGCAGTAACCAGAAGACTTCTAATACTGAATGAATGTGTTATCTTACATGTTGAGAATATCCAAGTCACCTGTTCTGTTTGATTGTATTTTCATTTTTCGGAAAACAACAAACTTGTTTGGCAAACTATTTCCCAAAACCTTTAAAAAAATATGTGAAAACAATTGTTGTTTTTGATATTTTCATTGTATTTGTTTCCATATATATGAAGAATAGAGGAGAGGGAGAAACTATAAATCGACACAATGGAGTTACAACTATTTGAGAAACAATCCTATTTGGTTGTGAAACTTCAAATTGACACAACACAGTCACAACTATTTGAGAAACAATCCTATTTGGTTGTGTTCTCTCTCTCTCTCTCTCTCTCTCATTGGATTTTTCTAAGAAAACTAGCAAACAGTTGAGCCCAAAGTTCAGTCACTAGAAAAAAAGTGCTTAACTTTCTTGCACTTTCTTGTTGAGTCAGAACTTCAATTATCCTTCTCATTTTATTTATTTATTTATTCTTTTGGTGGATTTTTCAGGAAGCAATGATGAAAGATACCTTGGAACGTAATAGGGAGCCAAACCTAAACTTAAAAGATTACCTTCAAAATGCTTATATCCATCCAGTCTTTAAGGGTGGCGATGAGAGTGAAAATGAGAGTGATGCAGCTAGCGAGGATTCAGATCAGGAACTGGAGCTTGTCCCAACAAAACGCCAATCTCGAAGGACTACACCTTTCCCCAGCATACACAGCGGTTCTTCCCATCCTTCGCTCTCTGAAGTACACATAAATTCACAGCCATAACATTTGTCATTTGTGCACTTAGATTTCCATTTCTTCACTCTACATTTAGGTTCTTGTAAAGGTTCAACTTGGTGGATAAGTACTAGTGGAAATTTTGAAATAGATTGGGGATGTATATAATTAGCTTGAAATGAGATTATTTCAACACAATTAGTGTGAAACTGTTTTTTCAATATATTATCCGTCTTGTTTCTCCTACTTCAACTGGTTTGAAGTTTCTAAATTGGACGTGTCACATACAAGAAATGGAAAGAAGTCTTTAGCTTTCAGCCTCCCAAAAATCCATGACCATTGTTTATGTATATGATGTTATGTATGTTTACTACTGTAATTCTCATGTTCATTGTATTTTGTTATTTAGGTTTCTTGTTGACTTGTCCTCAAACCTATGTAAAGGCTTTCTGTATACAATTATAATTATGATGGAAAATATATAGAATTTCATATTCTCCCTCTCTTCTCTCCTCCTCTGTCTATTGGGATTTTAACATGGTACCAGAATCAATGACTCAATGACCTAGGGTTTCATCATCAAACATGACTGTCATCTGTCTAATACTCTCTTGCTGCTATCAGTTCGCTTGCCCAGCCTCATCTTAAAAAAGCACCGCACACGCTCTCATCCTAACGGTGGAGCATAAGTGACAGCTCATCGCACAATTTTGCTTTTTGCACACCCATTTCCAGCTCATCGATTTATCCTAAACCAGCCCATCTTCTCTCAATTTACCAATGTTATAGTCTATGTTACATGGAGTCGGGTATGGGTGCCGGTGCGAGTATGTATTTAGAAGTCGGACTCATCAAATCATAAATCTAAGGGCATATGGACTCGGCAAAAAATTGTCATATTTTTATATTTTTAATCAAGTATGTGAGAGAAAATGGTGCTACATGTAACTTACAGTCTCAAAAAGATATTTATAGCAATTATATAACAGTATGTATTATGTATATATAATAATAGTGTTATATACAATTATATAAGAAATATCCATTAAAAAGTATCCGACACATATCTCATACCCTTATCCGAGTATCCGACACATCTCATACCCTTATCCGAGTGTCGGGTGTCCGATACGGATATTTGATTTATTTTGAAGAGTCCGTGTAATATAGGTAATAGTGTCCTAAAAGTATGGAGCAATGTGATATCTCTCACACAATTTTGGACAACCCAAATGATTTATTTATTTTATTTATTATTATCAATTTTAGTGATCTTGCTCTCTACTCTAGCAAATCTTCTAAAATTCTGGTACTCACTTGTCTATTGCTTTGTATCTCGCCTTTGGTGCATTTTATTCATTATTTGATTTGCAACTTGTAATCGCATGACATCTAAAATTCTAGTACTGATCACTTGTCTATTGCTTTGTGTCTTGCCTTAGGTACATTTTATTCATTATTTGATTCTGCATGTTGTAATCGCATGACATCAAATCCTACCAAGAGACCAAAACTTTGCATCAGTCATGAACCAGAATCCAATCATGAGAAAAATCATATGAACACATACTCAACTCTAAACAAAACACATTCATAAACCAATACAAGGGTAGACCAGTTGTCTTACAAAAATTGTCAAGCTAACCTAACCTAACCCAACCTAACCTATATACAAATAGATATAGACAAGTGCATTATGAATGACATGGTTGATATGTACAACACTTACCAAGAATGTTAGAGATCCATAATTTAAAATTTAAAATTCACCTATAATAACATGATAAGGGATTAAGTCTTACGTGATTAAGTTTGTAAAAATCAAAAATTGACACGAAATCTCTCATGTCATTGTGAGTAAAATTGAGAGAGATTTTTTAGAGGTTTCAATTTCTTTTTCACACAGTTGTTTTGTGTGTGGTCTAACAAAGGGAAGTTCAAAAAGTAAAATTTGAAGATGAAATAAATGGCCAGCAAGGTTTGACTTGTCTAACAAAACCACTATCTTGTTCATGGTTTTAAACAAGTCGATGAATAATAAATCAGAAATTCAAAATCCTGATGGAGCAATGCATGAAATCAAAATTTCATAAACTAATTTAGTTAGCAGGAGTTGAATAATTAAAAAACAGTTAATCCAAAACTGAAATAATTGAGATAAGTTAATAAATAAAAAACTGAAGTAGTTAGTACAATTATACAACTAAAAAATGGTGAATTACAAGTGCAATATACTAAAATTATTTACAGAAATATGGGGGATGCAACTCTCTATTTATACTAAACTTATTAAAAAAAAGTGTGATGTTGTTTATGCCAAATTAATGTTTTGACTTAATATATTAGTTACATAAATTAGAAAACCAAACTTCTCTAGTGTGGGCACTGCCTTCACACTATAGAGAGAGGTCCTAAAAAATGAATGCAATACTTAAAAGGAGCACGACTCTATTTCTAAATGAGTCACATATAAGTCTCATTAATGACAATTAAAGGACAAAACAAAATGAGGTTAAAAAAAGGGTAAAAATAATTCCACCTCATTGCTATAATGGTTGTTATTATCAAATTATCAAATATTCTCTAGCGACATCTTAAAAGGGTTTCCAAAAATGACATTGTCAAAAAATATTAAGAGCCTAAAGGTGAGATATTCAACAAACAAGAAAGCTTAGTTATACATACATACACATATATATATATATATATAGAGAGAGAGAGAGAGAGAGAGAGAGGGAGGGAGAGAGAGATTAACGCTATGTTTGGTTGGGGGATTTCAGGAGGAATTTAGAAAAGGAAAGATAAAAAGTGTGTGAAACTAAGTAAAATGTAGATATATTTTATTCATATTTTACTTATATTTTCCTTTTCCCTTTCCAAATCCTTCCTCAAATCCCCCAGCCAAACACAACGTTAGGATTACTTGATCATAGGAGAGTGTGGTTTTTGCGATGTAGAGGAAATGAAGAAATCGATCGATCGTAGAGACAGATAGTTAGGGCTATTGGAAATCGATTGATATAATAAGGGCTTAGAACTAGAAATTGAGAGAGTTACGTAGAGAAAGGCTTTTGATATGTAATGTTTATAGATTCTTTTTATTCATTTATTTGGCTTGCTATCGGAAATAGAGAGACACACAAAAAGCCTTTTGATTCAAACCAGATATTTCATCTTATTGGCATCTAAGCCACTCAAGCCTGGTTTGAAAACAAACTATTTTAATAATTTTTTTAACTTTTTAACTAAAATATGAGGTAAAAAATTAATGTGTTTAAAATGATTTTTTTGATTTTTGACGAAAAGATGTGCAAAAGTATAGAGAAAAAAGAATTTTTGACTTTTTGATATAAGTTATGAACTTTTTAATTTTTTTACAACCCCGCTACATAGCTCGAAACTCGGTGGCGCGAATTTGGCTCAACACCAAAACGACGTCGTTTTGGTGTCTTTTTTTTTTTTCCTGTGTTTTTGTTGCAAAAGGAAGAAGAAAAAGAAGGGAGAAGAAGAAGAAGGGTGGAGAAGAAGAAGAAGGGTGGGTCTGCAGATCGGGAGGAGGGGGAAGGAGGAGGAAGAAGGAGAAGTGGAGGGGAGGGGGCCATAAAAATCAGACTGGAGGAGGAGGCGGGACCGGAGGCGGGGCTGCGCGGGGCTGCGATGAGCTGCGACGGGGCGCGACGGAGGAGGAAGAAGAAGGACTGGAGGGGAGCTACGACGACGGCGGGGAGCTGCGACGACCTCTCCTCTCTCTTTCTCCCTCTCTTCTCCTCTTCCCCTCTCTTCTCTTTCGAGTCATTTCTCGAGCCAATTTCTCGAGTTACCAATCTTTTTCCATTTTTTTAATAACTTTTTGATTTTTAAACTAAAACTATTACATGTCAAACGAGGCATTAGTTCGTGCCCCAAACCCTATACCTTTCAGTTGCAAGAACTACATCCGAGCAGTTCATAAATTACTATATTAACGGGGGCGAATTCATAATTTATGGCAACTTTTAAACCTTGTTGCCTTGTTTTTAAAGTAAACTCACGTTATATCCTCACGCCTTTGTTTCAAAACAAAAGCAAGGGAACAAAAGAATGCCGCATATTATTGGCATGTAAATGCGGGTGCACGCATCCGGACCCAGCTATGTTTGGCATTGCCCTTTTGGCAATGAAAATGAAGTTGCACACATTATGGTTGGTTTTTCAAATGGCATTTTGTTAACCAGTGTACTATGGATACAAGAAAAAGAAAAAAGGAAAAAAATATATAAATAAATAAAAAGAAAGTATAGAATGTATTTTTTATTGGAAAACTTTATGATACACATCTTGAAGTTATGATGTTTGTGGTGTTAGTTATGGTTTTGTTATAAATTATTGTAATTGTTATTTTAGTTATGACTGAAGAGGTCTTTGGTTGGGATTTATTTATGATCTTTGGTTATGACACATTGTGGTGTTAGTTATGATTCAGTTATGACTTATTGTGATTGTAATTTTGGTAATGACTAAATCTTTGGTTCAATTGGTTATTTGATACAACTTATCTGAGTTGTTTATAATTTATTTATTTAAAAATTTGTATAAAATTATTTAATATAACTTATGCTTATAATTTATTAAATAGAAATAACTTAAATAAGTTTAAAAAAAAAAATTATCTTTTGAAAGTTGGTGAAGTAGCATTTTTTACTTCTATTTTTGAATTGTCAATAGAAAAATGCCTAACACCCCCAGTGGGGGTCACTGGGAGTTGTTTTTCATTGGCCCAAAAACTGTCTTCCTTTTTTTTTTTGAAAAATGAGTTGGACCCCCTCAAGAAGGCACCCCCTTTGACCCCCTCTCTCTCTGATTAGCTAGTTTTTCTTTTTTCTTTTTCTTTTTTTCCTTCTCCTCTAATCATCACCCGCTACATGTGTGTAGGGGTAGTAGGGGTGGTGATTAGAGGGGGTCTCAATCACTTCCCTTGTACATATAATAAACACTTCAACAATGATTTAGACCACTAAAAAATACATCACTAATAGCACTAATGCATTGGAAATGGTAGAAAAAAAAAAAAAAAACCAAGGCATAGAAAGTGGGCAGGGTCCACTGCCACATCATTAGTGCTCCTCCTAGTGCTTCATTTTTAGTGCTCCCAAATATTTTTCTAAACACTTTTGAAGATTGTGTATTGTAATTTTACTTCTTTTTTTTTATTTTTTTAATTTTAAATTATTGTAATAAGGGAAAATTATATGCATGTGAGAGAAGAGGAAAAAATTATTAATATATAAAGGTGTAAGTGTATCTATGATAAACAAAAATGCTTTAGAGCTCTAATATAGGAGCTCTAATAGCTCTAATGGGAAGGTGAGACCCACTCTGATGTGATGTTTGTGCCTTGCTTTTTTTTTTTTTTTTTTTTTTGGCTTTGACACATTACTAGAGCTCAAATTAGAGCTCTAGATTTAGAGCTCTCTAGCATTTCCCTTAAAACTAGTGAAAGTATTATTATAAGAAGGAATTACATACACGGGAGAGAATGCAAAAAAAATAATAAATACATTGGAGGTACAAGTCATAGTCTTTTATCTATATGAAAAATGCTTCGTACTACTAATTTAGCACCATTAATGCACTATTAATGATGTGCATCATGTGGACCCCACCACTGATGTGATAGTTTGGCCTTTGTTTTGTTTTATTTTTTTTTTCTTTACATTGCCACCTCATTAGTGGTGTTTTAGAACTTCAAATTTAGTGCTCTAAATCACCACTCCTAGTTTTAATTCCTTCTTGTAATATGTTTAGTTTTTTTTTTTTTTTCATCATGTTCGAAATACTTTTTGCATCTCTCTCCTCCAATAATGTTTGAGACCACTAAAAGTGGTGCTCTAAAAGCACCACTAGTGATGTGACAATGGACGGGGCTCACTTCTTGTGTGTTTTTTTTTTTTTTTTTTTTTTTTTTTTTTTTAAAGTGCTTGCCAACTCATTAGTGATGCTCTAGAGCACCACTTTTAGTGGGATGTATCATTACCCCTCTCTCCTCACTTGCCTTATTAAATTGACAGGGATAAATGTGTATCTTTCATTTTATAATAAAGGACAAACATTTATTTTATTCCCTTATAGCTTGAGGTCAAAGCATTTTATTATTTATTTTTTGGGGACGTTTATACACAAGTATTAATTTATGAACTTATATTCCATTAAGTCCTAATTAAGATATTTTATACCTTTAATAGTCGGAATTACCCTTCAAATAATGATTGTTCATCATTTACAATTATCTATAAAGGAATATGATAATTTAACATTTATTTTGAGTTTCAGAACTTTAAAATATCAACTTTCAAATTGAAAAAACTAAAAAAAAAAATTTATGTGCAAAAAAAAAAAAAAAAACTAATATATATTTTTTTTGAAAAAATTGAAAAACTAAATTGTTTTTTGTGCAAAATTGAAAATTTTGTGTCTATAAAGAAGCATGGTGATGTAACATTGATGTGTAAAACAGAAAAAAAAAAAAATTAAAATGAAAATACTGATAATGTTCTTTGTCTTAAAACTGGAAAAAATTGTTAATATTCTCGATTTTATTGGATAGTTGAATCAAACTAATAAGTAGAAAGGCAAAAACGTTTAATCTCATATTCTGTTTTTTTTTTCATCAGTTGGTGAAACAATTATCTGAAATATTACTATGCAAAATTGATAATGTTTTTAGTTTTAAAAATTAAGAAAAACTGATAATATTCTCAGTTTTATTAAATAAGACTTATTGGTTCAAAAAATCTTAAATAGGACTTAGAGTTACCATAACATTTGTAAATAGGACTTTAAGATAATTAACTCTATTTTTTATAGTTCAAATATAATCAAAAAGTTTTCATGTGACTTTGGACAAAAAATACAACTATTAACATCATTAATTATAGTATAAATGTAAAATAACTGTAATACCCTCAAATCTTAAATATTTTTTTTATTATTTTCCTTCTCTCTACTCTCTTATACATATACTTTATAATATATTATATTAATTCAATTAAATCACAATTAATTATAAAATTTTAATTATTTATTGGCATTTCTAAATTTTTATTCTAATATTAGTTTAATTATATTTTAGATCACAATTAATTCTAAATATTTAATTATTTATTATAATTCTTAGCTTTTTAATCTAATTTTAATTTAATTACATTTAAGATCACAATTAATCCTAAATTTTCAATTATTTATTATGATTTCTAACATATTAATTTAATTATATTTTAAATCAATCATTAATTATTAATTATTTTATATTTTTACTTAATTATATTTTAAATCAAGCCTTTATTATATTTTATATTTTAATTAACATATATTAATCAAGTTTGGAGAAAATAGGGATAAAATTACATTTTTGTTATTAATTTCACTTACTTTTTTTTTTTCTTTCATAAAATCAAACTAACTATAAAAAATAGTATGTGTAATATATTTTTCGTTAGTTTGGATGAAAAAAATAATAGTGACAATCTCAAAATTCATAGAGGTTTTGACTATGTACGAGGGAGAAATATTTGTCGTCGCCCATATACCTTGCTACCAAGCTTACTTTGCTTTGAACAACATCGTGCTACATGAAAGCACAACTCAGATGAGCTACCTGTGCAGGTGTGTTGTCAGAGAATCTCTCTGACGGTCAAGTTAACACCCTTGGAAAGAATAAGAAATGTAAGGAGAGTTTAGTGTAGGAAATTCCAAACCTTTTGCTTGGCAGAGTTGCGCACCTTTTATATATTGTTCCCTTAAGATTACGCGTGTACTACCTCGCTCATCCTTTGCTGGACGTGTAGATATACTGCTCTCTCATTTCCTTACATGTGTGCGCGTTAATACTGTCAAACAGTATCGACAAAACAATCAAACAGTATTGACGCGTTTTATTGACAAGTTTTCCTCCTTGTCCTCCAATTAGGCCACGTAGTATACGACTGCGACCTATCTTCAACTAGGCTAATTTCAACCGATTAAGCCTAGGTCACTTCATGTCTGAGCCAGCTTTGGCTGGTTGGCTCCCAAAGAATTCTACTAGCACGGTCTGCAATATTCTGCTCAGTTAAGCGCCGTTTACTCGTTGCTCGAACGAACTCCTCATGGCGCTTTGCCTTGACGAAGATTCTCAGTTCGGTCAAGGGTCGCCCTCGTCATCTTGGCCTAGCCATTCTCCACTGCGCATACTTAGCTCGATTAAGATCCTTCGCTTGATCTATATCCAACGCGTGGGCTTATCTCGGCCCATAGTTCAAGCTCATTTAGCTTGGCCCAATGCCCATTTCATGTTAACTTTGTTGCACGATCAAAGGTCCATATGGAATTTAGGTCGGTTCATTTGTTCGGCACAAATCTCCCACTCAGATTATATTTGAACCATAAGGAGTAAGGTATTCCAACCCCAAATCATGAGGTGTAAAATGAATTTAACACTATAATAAAACATGAATTTATTTATAATAATCATATTGTCATCTTGAAGAAATTATATTGTCTTTTAGGAATTCCAATTAGATTGTATATCATTTTAATTTTATTGATTGATTTATACAATACATAAGAGAAAAAAAAAAAGAAATAATAGATATATAATCAATATAACTATAAAAATATATTATATATGATATGGGACGGACCTATATTATAATTTTTCGCCATGTTGATTTTTATTTGTTATATTTTATGAAAAATAATTTTGTTGGTGATTACGGTTTCGACTTTCCTTTTTAACGGCTTAGCCGCTCTCCGCTGTTCACACCTTTATAACCGTCTCTCTCTCTCTCTCTCTCTCCATTGAATGCAAATTCCAATTCTCTCTCTTGGAACCGTTACACACTGCGTTATTAGGCATTTGCAGGGTGGGAGGAGATTGAGAAAGAAGATCATCGTGGTCAATGTCATCATCCATGACGAAGAAGAAGCGATCTTCTTCTTCTTGTTTGTCAGGGCGCCGTCTCTTCTCGGTGGGGTCGAAGCTGGCGATATGGCTGTCGGCCATTCTCTGCTTTGTGGCACTTGTCAGACTCCACTCCGAATCCACCATCGTCATCACTGACTTTCACAAGTTCCGCACATTCAACCATCATTTCCAAGGCTCTCCCAAGGTCGCTTTTCTATTCCTCACTCGCGGTGCTCTTCCTCTCGATTTTCTCTGGCACACCTTCTTCCAGGTTCATCTCTCTTCTCTTTCTCTTCTCTTATTATATATATATATATATGCTAGCGGCAGGGACGGAACTAGAAGAAGACTATGGAGGCCATGACCCTCAATTTCTGTGAATATTATTGTTTGTCATAGAATTTAAATATATATGTATATAAATCATTTTATATATGAAATGAGCCCCAATATAAAAAATATATATGTCTTTTGTTTTCATCTTGAATTTTCTTTCTATTTTATATATCAAAAAAAAATTATTCATCCTAGTAGAAATTACTTATACGGTATTTACAATTTATATATATATATATAATTTATATATCATATATACATACATGTGTATTCTGGTTATATGGTGAAAAAAAATTATTTTTCTTTTGGCCCCTCCGGTAATGAAATCTTGGTTCCGTCCCTGGCTAGCGGTGTTTGCAAATGCGACAATCTATAAACCAAAGCAACCGATAAGGGTTCGGCTTATGTCCAGTTCGAGATCGGACTGGATGGTGTTGTTGGGTTCATGGGGCACACCACGGGTCCCATTTTGATAATTCAAACCATTCAATATGTAAAACTCATCGAGTACTATATGCTTGTAAAAAATTACGTTGATCGGATATCGATAGCTATGTGATCAAATCAGTTTTGTATAAAAAAAAATAGACGGTGAACAAATTAACGGTTAACAAAAAACTATTTTGATCACATAACTATCGATACCCGATCAACCTGATTTTTTACAGGTATATAATACTTGACGAGTTCTACACATTGAACTGTTCGAATTATCAAAACGGAACTTGTGGTGGGTCTCCAAAGACCCAACAGCATCGTCTAGTCTGATCTCAAACTGAACCCAAGCGGCTACCTAATAAAAAGTAGGATAAACTACACTTACCTCCTCAACTATCACTATTTTTCACTTTATCCCTCAAACTAAAAATTGATATTATCCCCCATCGTCCTATGAAAGTTTTCAATGTTAACAGAATTGACAAAAAATGTGCATGTAATCTATCCTAAATATGACATGTATACGCATTTTTTCCGTTAGTTTTATTAACAGAATGAAGATATAAGGGTCAAATTGAAAATCTTTAAAAGATGAAGGGTACATTGTATCAATTTTTAGCTTCACGGGGTAAAGTGAAAAACGATGATAGTTGAAGGGTAAAATGTAATTTGTCCTAAAAAGTAGGTGTACACGTACAGCTGTGTACCTTTGTAAAAAAAATGAATCACTATGTTTGGTTTGAGTTTTTTAAAAAACCTTTCAGAAAATTCTACTTTCTTATTTTTCATATTTTTTTATTTTCTTTATTTTTTTTAATATTTTAAGCAATTTTTTAACTTTTAAACATACCTAACATAAATACACTTACAAGTATAATTTTTGCGAAAAAAAATCTTTAAAAAATTTACAAAATACCAAAAATACAAAAAAAAAAAAATACAAAAATTCAGTACATTTTTTGTATTTTTGTGTATTTATTAATTTTTTAAATATTTTTTCATAAATATTTTACTTTTTAGACACATCTAAGTAAGATGCATCTAAAAAAATAAAAAAAATACTTAAAATTTTAAAAATATTCAATAAAAAAAAAAAACACGAAAAACAAAAAACTCAATTTTCAAAAAACTTAATTCAGAAAACTCAAACTAAACACACTGATTTATTTTAGAGTAATGTAAAAATTAGTTAAATAATTTAGTTTATTAGAATTCAACTTAAATTCATATTTAATGTCAAAAGTAAAGGTATCAACCAAAATTATAAACTATAACTTAATTTTAAAATCATGTTAAGTATAATAGTAATAATAAAAAGTTCAATGAAATTAGAAGAAAATACTATTTCAAGGTACGGCTCGGGTATATACTAATTACGTTTACGGTTTGGTAAAAATTAAAATTTTTTGATAAGTGCTTCGTGTATATGATATTTATGTAAAAATACCATACGGAGTACTTAGTTCCCGGTACATGTATGACATGTTTATCAAATACCCATGCTTCATAGTTGACAATTTTACTTTTAAATTTTGCATAGTGTGATGCATGAGGGAAAACTATTTAACATAAATGTGAAGGGCATTCTTGAAAAAACAAAAGTGTGACAGCATCCCCTACATATATATATATATATACACACTTAGCGGTGGATGCAAATGCGATGAGTTTACAATCGTACATTTAAATTTTTAGATTGTTTGATGAATGAGAAAACAGTTTAACAATTTTGAACGTTTTAATGAATGAGAAAAACAGTTCAGTAGTTATGAATTTGGCAGTTATATTGAATGCAGAGGTAATTCTTGGAGAAACAAAAAATGAGATTTGCTCTCATCAAATGAGGTGTAAACTTTATATAATAGAAGAGATAGAAAGAATAGTTAGATAATCGAATAGAATAGATGTAAACATATTGTGTGTCAAACTGTCCATTCGGATTGAAGGGTTTGGTGAAAAAGGAAATGAAATAGAGAGGGAGATAACTTTCATAATTTGTTTGAATGATTGAGAATGTAAAAAATGATGAGAAATGGAGAGAAATGGAAAAAAATAATAATCTAAGTTTTGATTTGGTGAGAATGTACAACATTTTAACAATCCCTGAATTACCCATCTAAATACAAAACCAAAAAAAATGAAAACTCTTTTCTTCTTTCTCCAAACAAAATGGTGAAAAATCACTATCATCTTAATCTTATGATTTCTTTCTTCACCTAGTTTAATAAACGGGCAGTTAATGCATTTCTGTGTCATTATATATGTATATATGTTGTGAGAAAGAGAGAGGTTTTTGAGTAATGTGTTGTAATTGTGGGATTATGTGAGTTTGCAGAATGGAGATGTTGCAAATTTCTCGATTTACATACATTCAAGGCCTGGTTTTGTGTTTAATGACAAAACAACAAGGTCAGCTTTCTTTCATGATCGGCAAGTAAGAAACAGCATCCAGGTACCAATTCCATATTCCATATACATTGGTAAATGGCTTCGATTTGTTTAGTTCATAGTTTGATTATTTGGTTTTTGCTGAACTTTTCATTGAATTTGTTTCTCTCTTGATTCTGTTTTGTTGTCACCAAATTGGACATTTGTGTGGCAGGTGACTTGGGGGGAGCCAACTATGATAGAAGCAGAGAGGTTGTTACTTGAAGCAGCTCTTGAAGAGCCAGCTAATCAGAGATTTGTTCTCCTCTCTGACAGGTTGTTTGCATTGCCAGTTTAACTGTCTTTCGAGAATTATCTCCTACATTTATTTGAACTGCTAAATTTTGTAGTACTGTCGATGGTATTGCATTAATTAAACTCTTCCATGGATTTTAAGGATTCTTTGTAATTTTCTCTAATTAGCCTAAATTTTTTCTCTAAATTTCATTTGGTATTTCTTACCTTTTGAAATGAAACACAAAGTATGAAATATGAGTTGTTTCCCTACTACATTCACTTGAAGGACAATAACCTCTCTTAACTTGCTATGTCAAATTGCGTCTTTGTTATCCTCTTGGTCTGAATCTTTCTCTGACCCTAGTCTCAATTTCAATGCCATGTGCTTAACCTTTCTGTTATGCAATCATGTTGACCTAGGAAACCCAATGCTCTATTAAGCTGTTTCATATATGCTGGGTTTTCCTATCATCTTTGTTGCATAAATTTATGTTCTGTTCTTTGTGCTTTACTTTTTAGCTGATTATTTAGATGTCTGCGTTAATGTTATTTTTTAGTGCCTTTTTCTGGCTTATCTTTCTATTATTATTCTTTACATGTGTGTGTGTGTGCATGAGATCATTATCCACTCAATGATGTAGAGGAATGTATTGGGTATAGATCCAGTGACATGTGTCCGAAGCGTTTATAATCCTGTATCGTCTCAAATTTCCCATGATTTTTTTTTTCATTTTATTTATTTTTTCTTCATGTTTTTAAATTAGCATATGATGTACAATATTAAGCATCATATTGTAAGTGTCTAATTTATTTGTTTACTTTGCTTATAGAACAACTAGTCAGCTTAGTGATTTCTCCATTTTTTGACTTTTTTTTTCCAAATTGGAATATATTTTTACAAGTTGCTTATTTTACAGCTGTGTACCTTTGTACAACTTCCGTTACATATACAACTATCTGATGTCTTCTCCAAGAAGTTTTGTTGACAGGTAAATAGGCATCATATCTGGAAACACACTAATGAATTTATAGATTAATTCTACAATATCAGCACTAGAAATATTTATTTTAACCAGAAGCCACTGAACTACATGGGTTTGACTCAATAGGAGGCCATGGGTTTGACTACCCTTCTCCCCTCCAATTTACCCCCAAAAAATGTTTCTTTTAGATTTCAAGGATTTACTTTCCTTTTTTTATGCATGTGAATGAAGCATTAAAGCTGATGGTTTACTGTAGTTTGTGCGGTACAGCTTTCTTGATGCAAAAGAAGTTCGTTACAATCCAAAGATGTCACCTATAATACCAAAGCACAAATGGCGAAAAGGATCCCAGGTTTTTCTTTGTCTTTTCTTTTAATTTCCTTCATAAAATTTAATTAAGGTTGACCATTTCTGGGTTGGAATTGAATAGGCAGTAAGGAAAAAACCACAAACTTCATGAAGAAATCATGAAAATCTTATATAAGAATGGGGCACACTTGTATAGCGTTAACATTATAACACGATTGAAAAGTTTGTCTGCCAGATTATCCATTTGCATCCTAATGCTTTTTGGATTGGTATTGATCCATGTCTTATCATTGCTATGGGATTTTTTATGTGATTTCAGTGGATTACATTGACCAGAGAACATGCAGAGGTGGTTGTGAATGATAATATCGTTCTTCCTGTCTTCAAGAAATTTTGCAGGGTATGAATGGAAACAAATTATTGCCTTTTTGAATGCAGTAAGGTGCATTATTTTCTCTTCTCTAAGAAAGAAATGCTGATTTTGTTGATTATTCATCTTCATATAACTGCTTCTTAATTGTTTCATTAAAAAGTATATGCAACTTGTAGCTGATTTGTTCATCACCATTAATTTTTTACATTTGAGACAGTTCTTTTTGAAATTTATTGTCACATTGTTTTGAGTCATCAATCAATTTCTGCCAATGCTTGTCATTTTCTAGCGACTACGATGGCGACCCTTTGCAGGCTTAGGTAAAGCAGGAGAGTTGTTTTCTGTAAGTAACCTTTCTTATGAATTTTCACTTGGAAACGCAATATTCATTTTGGCTTTGAAGTCACATAAAGTGAATATTTTTACTCTCTTCCAAGCAGTGCCTAATTGTTTAATATTTTCTGAATTGTGATGCAGAGACTTCTGGGTCTATACAATTGCATCCCAGATGAACACTATATGCAGACTTTACTTTTAGTAAGTGACAAACTGTTCCTCTGTTGTGAAATATCTATTCGAAATTATCTAATAATTGCTGAATTTTTAGTTGTATCATTGTCCTAGAAGTTGATTGGCTTTTATCTTCATAGAAACATATCTGTCTCATTTTTTGGTGTTTTATTTTGGTATTTTGGATAGCTTTTTTATTATGGGTTGAAAATTTTTTCCTCATCTGTTTTCTCTTTTTAAAAATTATTTGAAGTAGTGTGTTAGCATTTAATGATCTCATTCGTTTTCTTTTACTATAAGATGAGAGACCTAGAAGTTGAACTGGAACGAAGATCACTGACATACTCCTTGTGGAATCAATTTGTTGGGAAAGAGGATAGAAACTCTTGGCACCCTATTACATTTCAATATGCAGATGCCGGCCCTCAACAAATTAAAGAAATAAAGGCGAGTTATTGAGCTACGTTCACTCCAATGCTTTAATGATTCATACATAAAACATTTTTCCATGTCTGATTCAACTTATATGCATAACCTTTTTCAGATGCTGTAGTACGTGTATTGGTCACATTGACTTTAGTCTACTTAGGATGATCAGTGGCTGCTTAGAAGGATTATATGTTACTGTCATGATACTATTGATGTGAGATGCTCAAAATTTTTACAGATCATTATATGTGTGCTTTGTCAGAACCATAATTTGCAACAGAGTCGTGGGTCTAATTAAAAGTTCTTTTCCTGTTAAAATTGGCGGTGGCCTTCTTCGTCCATACTAGAGCCTCCTCAGATTGGGCTCTAGCTTTGCTCTCAGCCCTTCACCCCTTTTGTGAACTTTTGGGACTTTAGTACTCTAGATTCGTGCAGTTACTCTTGACCTAGTATAACGAAGGAGGCATTCCCTATACTTTTTGGCTTAGTTCTTTGTTTCCAATAATGCACTTGCATGATTGCACTCATTGGAGGAGACAAAGGGGTTGTTATGGTCAGTGTTGTGAATACCATACTGTTCTGGGTCATACTAGAACAAAAACGGTACAAAGAGGGGTGCAATCTGTTTTGGTCAAATTTTCAATTTGTTGTATATTCTGTTTTACAATTTTAACTATAGTTTTTTGTTAATTGAACATTGTGAATGATTCACTTAATTTTTTGCGCTAATATTTGTTTAAACAATAAAAAATTGTAACGTATTTGATTTACCATACCATGGCCTCCCAAATAGAATTCCCGACTCTGCCCTGATTGAACTAATGAAACTATTCTAAGTTGACAAGATTTTCTATTTGTTTTTGATAATATTTGGAAGTCAATTCACCTCTGTAAGTTTATATATTTGATTTTCTATTGATTCTCCACCAATGCCCTTGTTTTTTTTTTTTTTTTTTAAAATTCGGCAGGATATTGACCATGTCAACTATGAGTCCGAAGATCGAATTGAATGGTGCCGTACTAATTCTACATCTGCTCCGTGTTTCTTATTTGCGAGGAAGTTCTCACCGGGGGCAGCTATGCGCCTTTTGACTTCTGGAGAGATCGGTTTGTTTGATGTAGCTACATTGTTGGATACACCAATATGACTATAGAGCAACCATAGCAAGATACAAAGATTTAGATATGTATGGGGATAGTTTCCTGATTATTACCGACAACTAACTCACAATGTATGCACATGTTCACAAAGATATAGGCTATTTTTTTTTTTTTTGGATTTCTTATGTTGTGTTTGGTTGGGGGATTTGGGGAGAGATTTGGAAAGGGAAAGGGAAAAGATGTGTGAAACTAGGTGAAATATAGGCATGTTTTATTCACATTTCACCTACCTTTTCTATTTCCCTTTCAAAATCCCTCCCCAAATCCTCCAACCAAACACAACATTAGAGAGTAAGATACTAGATCTATGCAGGCTATAATTTTAGTTTCTAAGCTGCATGGGGTTTGAGGATAGTTTTATGAAGTCTGAATGGGAATTAACAAGGAGAAGCTGACATAAGAGGCTTTGTGCTTTCATGAAAAAGGGGGAAGCACAGTTTGATACAGTTTGATATGTACTCCCTTTCTGAAAAAATATATATATATTGAAAACATGTCAGAATCGCAACCAACATGGGATTTTTTTTAAATAAAAAAACGTTTTAGTCAATTTGAAAGTTAATTTTTTTTTTAAAAAAAAAAAGAAAAAAAAACCAACATTATTTAGAGAGAAGAACTGGCTAAAACCGGAATTAGTCAACCCTTTCCTAATTTTAATGGCATTTGTTTGGGAAAAAAACTCATGAGAAGACCTCTAGAATGGAGCTATGAACTCCAACCTCACAATGCCAATGAAACAATGCAAATGTATTCGTTTAAATGTGGATTGTCTTTTTAACTATTTTAGTTTGAAACTAAAAAGTCTCGTTTAAGATAGGATTTTTGACTTTTTTAACTTTCACTAGGGCTAAAAAAAAATGAGGCCCCAAATTACGACTATGTTAGCCCCGACCTTTATCCCAAACGGTTTAGAAGGCATTTGGTAGAAAGTAGAGTTTCTGTACACGAGATGATGTGGATACATAAATTAATCAAAAGTTAATTTCTAATTTGGGGCCTCAATTTTTATTTTTTTTTTTGTTATTATTATTTTTTTGGGTCAATCGAAAGGAGATAGATTACAACGTCATGAAATAAAAAAATAAAAAAAATAAAAAAACATTTATTGAGACAGTAAAACAAAGCGTTTTCAATTGTGTTATTAATTTTTCCAACGTTAGTGGCAGAGGACAGTCATGTTTTGTGTGTGTATATATATATATATATATGTATAATAAATAAAAAAAATCTACAACACTAAGGGCCTGCCAGTAACATTTAGGACCTGTTTAATGACGTTTATATTTATTATTGTCTGTTTAAATTGGGGAACTTACTGATAAGTCCCATGCAACAAGTTCAAGATCCAGCTAATCCCAAAATAAAATATTTGTACCAATTAGTCCACACATATTTTTAATTGTTACCAAAAAATCCTTTTTTTTTTTTTTAATTTACAGACACTGTTCACATCTTACTATCGTCGGACTTCCATCAAACGGTCGCCAGAGACTCGTCGGAATGTTCAACATCGCCAGAAAGTCGTCGGAATGTTTAAAACATGTTATGAAACTGTAAAATTTTACAGTTCTAAAGCATGTTATAAAACTGCAAAATTTTACAGTTTTAAACCATGATTCATTCCAGCACCAAAAAAAAAAATTCAAACTGCAAAATTTTACAGTTTTCACCGCCTGTAACTAAAACTCGAAAATTACTTGTTCAGAATTCGAAAATTTTCTCATTACAAATCTGTGTGATAGCTGTACAAATCTAAGTCATTACAGATCTGTTTCAATGATATTATAGATCTATTTTATCATCAACAACAACAACCATAGATCAACAACTATCCCAAAAAAAAATCTGTAAATAGAGAGAGAAAGAGAGAGAAATTGACAAAACCATATTCATGGAAGATTCTTACAACCCCTTCTCTGGATTCATCTCCGGCCATCTCTCGCTCTTCTTCCCGCAACTCTCGCGCCCACATCGAGGAAGAACTCAAGCAAGTCTTCAACAAATTCGACGTTAATGGTGACGGCAAGATCTCCTCCTCCGAGCTCGGATCCATCCTCTCCAGCCTCGGCTACCCCGACAACGATGAAGAACTCCAGACCATGATCCGAGAGGTCGATTCTGATGGCGATGGAGTCATCGATTTGGACGAGTTCATCGAGCTCAACACCAAGGATATCGATGGATGAGAGAGACGAGAGGTGTCCCAGATTGGGGAAAGGACTTTTGGGTGTGGTGAAAAAGTTATGGGATTAAATGGAGACCACATGTTTCACATGGGACCTATGGGTAATTTCCCCGTTTAAATTTATAGAATTTTGAAAACTGTAAACAAAATTCGTTTGGTTTGTGTTTTTATTTTTAAAAAGTTGTAAATAGTTTACAAAATTAAGTAAATTTTGTAAACAGAAAAAACTTGGTTTCATTTTCTATTTAATTTTTGTTTCATTTCTTCTTCTTTCTCCCAAATTTTCCAACTACCTCCCATTGGTCTCTCGTTCTTGTCTCAATTTTATTTATTAAATATATTTTTATATATATAATACTTATAAAATTTAATTTTTTAATGTAATAAAACTAAAATATTAAAATATTATAGTTAATATTCATTTTCACTCATTTATTTATCATACTACATCTTTTTAACTCTCATTAATTATAAATTATTATGTATAATATACTATATTTTCTTTATTTATTATTATTATTATTATTATTTTCTATTTTTAAAACTACAAAACTAACTTGTCCCCGCCCCGATATGATATTGGGTGGGGGCGGAGGACAACAAATCTGCTCCAAACTCGCCATGTTATTATTCCTTCTCATCGCTATTGGCTATCATCACCAACAATGATCTCATCCGTCAACCACCTTTGGCCACCACATCCCTCAACTGCAAACCACTTTCAACTACTACTTTAAGCAGTTGACTAACCATTATCTTGACAATCACTTGCGACTAACACTTTTTTTGTCCAATAACCACTTATAGCCATTGCCAATTGTTTCTTATGGGTAGCAACCACTTTCGGTCATTACTTCCCATTGCCAACAACCATCTTTGGTCACCATTTTCTACCGTTGATAATTATCTTTCTTAACTCCATTTTTACTTTTTTTCAAAATAAAATTTTAAAGTACTTATATTTTTTGTAAACAAAAAATAGTAAATTGTAAATTTTGCCAAATGACACCCAAGCAATTTAAAGAATGTGTTTGAAAGAAATAAAATAAAACGGAAAAGTAATAAACATAAAAACTACTGTTTCTTTCTTTCAATTCCGTCTTCTCTATCTCTCGAAAATATCATATAAATTACTGTTATGATGTTATTAATGATTTTTCTCAACCAGAAGAAAAATGTTGATAGAATATAATTTTAACAAACTAATCAATCAACTTAGCTGAAAAAAGAATAAAAAACCAAAAAATCAAATTTATGAGCAATTCGGGCATCCGATCGGGCTTAAATAGACAATTCGGGCTTCCAAGTTGTAAGTTATTTTGGACAACTCTCAATACAATTTGGACTTCTCTTGAACAATCTCTTAATCTGTCCCAAATTGCACCCCCACCAAGCATGAGACGATCATGGATAGAGAGGCTATTAATGAGCATGTCTAAAGGGGCTATTTTTACTCTAGTCCAGCACAATGGCCCTAAACCCTCATAATGGAGTATGGCAAATTGCCCACAAAGTAGAACGACGTAGCAAACTGAATATATATAAATATATATATATTTTTTGGATTTGACTTATTTTCCGTTGGATTATACATCAAGTTCAAATTTTGTAGAAGTGGTAAAAAAACATAAGAAAATTACCAATAGGTCCTACACTTAGTACTCATTAAGTTCTATTGATAAATTTATCAAGTGACAGATTTATCAGTCTCTTGCTTTTATGAATAAATTTATAGTGATAAATTTATCAGTCTCTTGTTTTTATAGTGATAAATTCATCAATTGGGACCTATAGATAAATAAGTATAGTTAATAACACTGAATGGTAAGTGTCCCTAAAAAAATCGGGTTCAAGTAGAGAGAAACTTTTACCTTTTCCTTTAAAATATGCAAAAGGAGGCCATAAATTATGATAACGATCATAGGTAAAATTAAACATTCATAATTACCGGAATGGATAATTTTACCTTATTATTTTGCATACAAACAAAAAAATTCATTAAATTAGGGAGTTCAATCTTACACTGCATTAATATTTGTATAGGATTGATTTTTTTTTTTCTCTCAAAAATGAAAGTTTTACATTGCAGGGTGGGTATAATGAGAAATTTAGTAAGGATAAATAGAAGCTCTCAATAAAATCAGGAGAAACTACAGATCGGTAAGATGTAGGGCACTTTATTGTAAAAATTAAGATTTTTTTGTTAGTAACTTTATGCATAAAAAAATTGTACACCAATACATTTGTAATTACTCTTGGCTAAATATATGGCTTGGAGTTGGTATTCAATGGTGGGTCTATTTGATTGGGTGAATTACTTGAGGACTTAACAACTTATTCTCAAATTAGATTTGTAGAATTCTCTTTAATTTAGTAGGGAAAGAAAAAAAAATTCATAGATTTGTAGAGTTCGACAATGAATTTTGATTTGAATCTCTAAATTTTAAGTGTGATAGAGATTGATGGAGTTTCGTTATGAACAATCTGATTTAATTCTCTAAGTTTTATACTTTATGGAGATTGATAGATTTTGATAAAAAGACTTTTGGGACTTTAGAGGTTTAAATCCAATAGTTTTCTCTTACTTGATGTAAAATTTTGTCTCTATATCTTAATTTTGTATATGTAGAATTGTGTTGGAGATGATCCCTATTTATAGACATGAGTAAATAAAAGTCTTAATAGATTTGAATTTCTTTAATAATTATCTTTAATTTATTCAGAGATAAATATCAAAATATCACTTAAATAGTGTGCTTGACCACTTTAATGTGACAAGTGGCTTAACTTGATTAGTAAAAAAACTTATTTGCTAGAGGTTTAATTTGATTAGCCAATATCACGATCCAAACCCGCCCCTATAGGTTTAGCGTCGTAACCAGCCAATAATCATTGGATTATCAAAGGCCTTTGAACAGGTTATCACATAGTAAGGGGCTGCGGAAGCAAATATATATGATATACATAGTCCATTGAGTTGTGTAGACACACATGGGACAGAGATCTTCAAAACTTAAATACATACATACATACATACAAATGTGATGTCAAACTTCCATAGTCATGCATCACAATACAAGTAGTATCATAAGGGACTAGCCCAGTGTATAGAGAAATAAAAACAAAAACAAGGTAACAAAACGTCCTTAATATGGTTCACAAAACTTGACTTCTCAGATGGGAACCTCCCTAGGAGGCACAGTGGTTGGCTGACCCAAAACTCTTCAGGCAGAAACAGAGTCTTGTAACATAATCAGAATTCAAATTAGAAACAAATTCATATACGTAGTCTTATTCCTATTCACAATTCATACATTTCTCAAGGTCATACGTGGTACATCCATTAGCGTTAACAAATCTGATGACCCGTAGAGAGATGGCCATGAAGGCATTCCAACGACTCATGTGCATAGAGACGTTTTCAATGATCCATAAAAGGGCGGCCATAAAGGCATTCTGATGACCCATAAAGGAACGGCCATAAAGGCATTTTGATGATAACCCACAAAAGAACGTATATCATATGATGCTAAGGATGCCACGAATACTGAAAAACCTAGGTGATTCGTGATTCGGCTTAAGATTAATTATACCAGTTCCCAAACAATTAAAACTAACAATCTAAATCATCAAGCACGTACGAAAGTGATTTAGATTATTGTTTCAAAAAACAATAAATCGGCTCAAACAATTTTTACGTAGAAAAACCACAATTGGAACACTTCCAATTGTGATAAAAAAATCATAGGCGAAACGCTACAAATCAATCCACTATGAAGGAAAGAAAGAATACAAAACAACCAAACAGATTACCCAAACTCTGTCAATTTGTCTTCAACGATTTGTATTTCTTTCACCGCAACCTTTGTCTCAGAATTGATTAGATTGATGTTGATTCCATAACATTTACGTCGACTCAACGACTGCGCACAGCTTCGAACATCTTCGAACACTCCACGCTTGAATCTCCAGATTCCACCGAAGAATATTCACTCAACCAACCCTTTGATGTGAATTGTCAAACCATGTGAGTTTAATACTCAAGCAAACATCAAAAGAAAAATAGCAAAATAGCCCTAAAAGAAAAACCTAGAGCCTTCAAAACAAATCTAGAAGCCTTAGCCCTAAAAACGGGCTTAAACACATATATATAGAAAACAGGGGCCGCGAGCATACGATTAAACAAGTATATGCTCGAGCAGAGGACATGTCGCTCGAGCGCAAAAACACGCCTCCCAGTATTTTTGTAGACAAGCCAAACTACTGAGAAGATGCAAACGCCGCTAGAGCGCAACTTTGGCCGCTCGAGCGGGAAGACCAAAAAACAAGGAAAAATTACAACTCAATTAAACTAAGCTTGTTCGCGGAATTGGCAACAAGTAGGGACCTAACAATCTCTTCTTTTGTCAATTCCCGGACAAAACTTCCCTACCAATTTTTCCTAACAACACACGCACTAGACACACTCACTAACACAACCAAAACATCCGTTCTATCAGACACAAAAAACTACAAAAGCACAAACACTGATTTGATAGAGAAACACTGAGAAACATGTTGAACAATCCACCTGTGGAAACGACCAAATACCAAAAACCAAAACTGTGGAACAAAATAAGATCCAAATAGACATAATGCATGAATGTCATAAACAAAAACAACCCACAACCATCGCATGTCCAAGACATCCCATAAGCCAAAGATATGGGTATGTCTATGTTCTGTGTCTAGCATGTACAAACCAATAAGGAAAAATACCCAAAAACAACCACCAAAAACTACTCCTTCTTTTTGTCCGGGAGACAATAATACAAAACAAGAGAAACCAGCCCAAAAAAAAAAAAAAAAAAATTGAGATAAAATAGAGAATAAGCAAAAACGGTCCAAAAATAAACTGGCCAAAAAACAAACTCAATGATCTGGCGGTAGTGGATGTGGCGGCTGCAACTGAAGCAAAGAAAGAATTTGATCCAGCTGGGGAGTGGTTTGTGCAGCTGACTGCTCAAGATGGCCAAGCAGACCATCGAAAGCATCCAGACAAGCATCCATGTGAATCAACCACTGAGTCATGGACTACTCAAAGCAGCGAAGTTGGTCACGCATAGTCCAGGAAGGAATATCAGGCTCCTCTGCTCCTGCTGCGACGGCATCAAACTTGGCCTCCTTGACCAGAAGATCATCATCACTTGTAAAAGAATGGCCTGCCCTAGATGACTCCCCCTTAACATGAGCACGACTCTGAGACATGGTTTTCTTAGTAAAGAGTTTAATGGGAGTGGCAAACTCATCTTCCTCGAAGACTAGGACCTCAAGTCTAGACAGGAGACGGTTGATCAGACAACCATAGGGCAATCCTAACTGTTTGTTCCCAATAACGACAATCATTTTGCAAAGGATAATAGTGGCAAGGTTAATGGGCAATTGGTGATCAATGCAATATAGGGCATAACCTTGCTCTTGGTTTATTTCAGAGCTATGGGTGGTGACAATAAGATTAGCACAAACAATGAGATTTAGCAATCAATACTTAGGAAGAAGCTCATTCTGCTTGATTACAGCCCCTTGAATCCAGGTGTGGGGTGTACCACACAGCGCAGTGGCCACCTCATTGAAGTCATAATTGGGGCAAACAAAGAATGGGTACCGAGAGTAAAGAACTGGGCTAGTGCCGAGGAGAGAGCGGATAAGGTCGTGCTTAACAAAAATCTCTTTAGACTGAACCCAAGATTTGAAAGACGGGCCTATATCATCAACACCTTCGGTGTTACAATAAAATTCCCTGACCCAATCTAAGTTTTGATGCTCGGAAAAGAAAAGGAAAAGATCACCCCCTAAAGGGTCAAACACCGGATGAATGGGAATAGACTCAAAGGTATTAGGTTGCACATTGCGTTCCAAATGGATAGTCCGAGAAGGGTAGGCTTCCCTAAAGTTTTTGGCTTTGGCAGAGGAAGGAAAATGGTCAGAGTTATACTGTGGGCAAGTAGCGGTGGACTTACGACGTTTAGAGGAAGACATGGTAAACCCAAAATAAAAAATCAACACTAACCTAATAGAACACTACCCCAGAACCAAACCCAAAACAGTTAGAACAAAAAAAAAAACATTAGTAAACAAAATCCAAATGAGACAAAATGCAAAATAAAAAAATAAAAAAATAGCACTATCCAAAACATTAGAACAAAAATAAAGAACCCAACAAATCATAAGCTGAAAAAAAACAACCGTAGAGCAGACTCCAAAGTAGAACAATTCAGTAGTATTAAAGATGCACACAATTAAAAAAAAAAGTTAAGACCACAACTTGGAGAGAGTCGAACCAAGTGAACGAAGAATGAAGTGTGTGAATCACCAACATGCTTAAAACCCTTTGTGGAAGTGTGTGAATCAAGTGAATGAAACACAAAATCAACACCGACCAAGTCACACAAGATAGAAAACAAACCAAAGCACAAGTATGAAACAAACCCCAAAAACATATCGAGAGAGAGAGAGAGTAAAGAAAATAAGAAAAAACTGGGGTGAGAAACTTACTAAAGATGAATCAGAGGAGGAAAAACAAGAGGGATGACCAAAACACAGCCCAAATCAGTCGTAATCGAAACCCTAGGGAAGAGAGAGAGAGAGACAATCGCGAAAAGAGGGAAAAAAATTAAGACTAAAAGGACGGGTTGCAAAATATATACGAGGGCTTACCACTCGAGCGTGAGACTCAACGCTCGAGCGAACTGACTTATGTGTGTCTCTCCGCTCGAACGAATAAAAGGACGCTCGAGTGTAAAAAACTTGCTCTTACAATCTCGCACACTTTGCAAAGTAGTACTAGATAAAGGGAAAACGCGCTCAAGCGCTAAATTTTCTGCTCGAGTAGATAAGAAAAATCACAAAAGGCAAAAAAAACACCTTTCTGTAGAGTTAAAACCAGCTCATACTGCCAAGCGGAACCTGAAACAATGAGAAGTGAGCACAATAGCCAGAATGTGACACTAGGATGTGATAATCCACAAACCATGAAGCCCATAAACTCACAATTTTGACATTATGAACCACAATATCATGAACAAATCAGATAAAAATTGATCAAAGAGCATAAGCTACATGAGAATGCACAACCCAAAGACAAACATGAGAGCTCACATAATGAATGTGTGTGTGTGCAATCCTTGAGAGGCCATAGACCTAGAGTTAATCCTCATAGTGATCGGATGGCTAAACCTCCGGCAAGAGTAACTAAACATCATTGAGAAAAGTCAAATCACTAGAAATTGTTGAATGTAACAATTTCTATGTAACAATTTCTACCTACTCCACCTACAATTTCTACCTACTCCACCTACAAATACTCCACCTACTCCACATTAGTTAGTGCTATAGTTAGTGCCCTATATAGTTAGTGATATAGTTAGTGATCCATTATGGTATAGTGCTCCATTATGGCTCCATTGTATCCCATTTCTCTCTATAAAAGAGAGCTCTTGTAAGAACATAATTATATCAATCAATAATATCAATACATTAATTTCCTACATGGTATCAGAGCTAAGTTAAGAACTTAGTAATTCCGCTTCACCGGCGGGCGGCAGCCTCGCCTTGGCCGCCCGCCGGACAAACCCAAATTTCCTTTAACAGTTTCATTGTATTAATCTGCTCCATTAGTTGTGATATCATCCATCTTTTCCAGCAGAAATTCTGAATAAAGCTGGGTTTGTGTTAGAAGCTCATCCAATTTGGTGAACTGGGTGTCATTCAATTGTGGTGTCTCAGGCTCATTTGTTCTGTCATCTTCTTCCTTCACCCGAGCTTCCAACAACTTCTCTTCTTCCTCAGCCATGGCTTTTGATATAAGAGAAGAATCTCCATTTTTTGCATCAAGGAGTATTTCCTCCTCCAATTTGACTCCAGCTTTCTCATCACAGATTTCCTCGTCCTCCTGTACGGAAGTCGGAGACTCTGCTTCGTTCTTCACTTCGGTCTCAGGCACAATCTCCGAGTTCCAGATCTTTGAAATTTTTAAGGTCCTTGGTTGCTGCTGTCCATATTACCAACCACGCACTTGAGGTCCTTGGTTTTGGTACTAAGAACCTCACAGCCAAGACCCTGATACAAATGCTCATGGGTTTCATCAGATGCTGCTTGACCAATTGAAGCAGTGACCTGAATGACTCTTGTGTAGAACTCCATTTCCTGCCACTATCACTGTCAATAGAACCAGCAGAGTACCTTCCAAAGAAGTGATTCTTCCTTGACACTCCAACATATCCTTCTTCAGAAGATGTTCCAACAACATCAGATGGATCATTACAGCATAAAAGGGGATGCGGAGATGATCTCCATGAGCTACAAAAAGCTGCCTGTCGACGTGAAGCCTGGGAATACCATCTTATGTGCAGATGGCACTATCAGTCTTACTGTCTTGTCATGTGATCCAGCTGCTGGAACAGTGAGATGCTGTTGCCAGAACACTGCTGTCTTAGGTGAGAGGAAGAATGTGAATCTTCCTGGTGTTGTGGTGGATCTTCCTACACTTACAGAGAAGGACAAGGAAGACATCCTGGAATGGGGTGTTCCTAACAACATTGATATGATTGCTCTCTCTTTTGTGCGCAAGGGCTCGGATCTTGTTAATGTCCGAAAGGTTCTTGGGATTTTGACCGGTGGAATGGTTGCATGTATTATTTCTGCATCATTTAAGGCCAAATTTCCTGCCCCGGCATATCAAGACAATGCTCTTGGCTCCACAGTTCCAGAAGCTGATTATGTAATTGCTCCAAGGCTGATTTGGGAAATAACGTTGGGTTTGTTTCAGCCTCTAATGATGGTTTCCTTTTGCCAAATGCTTTTAATACAAGTTCAAGGCCACTTACATCTCTTGCTAATATTACTGCTCAGTATTTGCAACCAATCCAACCAAATACTTCAATGTGGCTGGCATAAGAACAAGTTTCTATTGCAAATGAACTGACCAATTTGAGCTTATTGGAGAATGGGTTTCCTGTGAAACATGGTTTGCAAGATCATTTGGGAGCTTTGCAGCCTATTGCGCTTTCAGTTCCATTTCCTCTTTGAAGAACCCTTGGCCCAATGTTGATGCCCACAGTTGGGTGTTGCTGAACCATTGACATTATGAGGTTCACCACAGAAACAGCATTCAGTTGGATATCCAGAATTGTCATCACACCAAACCTTCCCTTATTTTATTCATCTCGGGGATCAACCCCGATCACATTTTTACCAAAAAAAAAAAAAAAACCCACAAAAAAACAAATCAACCACAACCCACACAACAAAACCAGCCTTATTTTTTCGCCTCTTCAGCTGTTCTCTTCTTTTTTCCTTTGTCTTGGGCGTCCCTTGCCGGTGCTGCCTCTGTGTTTCCCACGCCGCCGAGCACGTTCACTTCCCGTTGCTCCTCAACTGTCACATATGGCAGACCTCCAAATCTGAGCATCACAGTGGCCTTCCGCTTCAATTCCTTGTTTTCTGCCTTCAGCACACATATCTCTGCTCGGGCATCCGTATACATGCGCTGGAGTAGAGCCAGTTGGGCTTTTACCTGCTGCACCTCATTTGTTCTACTCTGAAGCCGGTGCGACAGGTTGTTGACCGCAGTCATGGTCTCAACACATGACCTTAATGTATAATAATTGGCCTCAATATCAGATTGAGCAGCCATTATCTGCTCAACTGCCACCACCGGATAGTTCAACGGCGCAAAACCAGGGGGGCTTGGTCCAGGGGCGCTTAGTTGAGGTTCAAGGGCAACTGCCCCGGCTATCTCTCTTGTGGACTCGTTGAGGTCGGGAAAGAGAGTGAGCAGACCACGGGACGAAGCGGCTATGTTCTGGGTAACGGGGCGGGAAGAAAAAGCCATTTTCTGGGCAACAGAATGTTACAGAATAGCTCTCTCAGAGAACGAAGAGTTTTTCAGCTGGTTTGTTATGCATCAGCGGCAGCCTCGCCTTGGTTTAAATAGGCAAGGCAGACACGCGTATCACGCGCCTCTCAACGCTAGACGACAAATCGGCGCGCCTTTTTTGATGGCTGTCGGACACATCTTTTGATGGCACGCCTTTTGATGGCACGCTTTTTGATGACACGCCTTTTGATGGCACGCCTTTTGATGGCACGCCTTTTGATAAGATTGGGCACGCCTTTTGAGGGTCCGACAAGACTCGGTAAACTGTTTTCTACAACGGTCCGACATGACCCCGTAAACTGTTTTCTACATCGGTCCGATATGACCCCATAAACTATCTTCTACAACGGTCCGACATGACCCCATAAACTGTCTTCTACATCGGTCTGCCATAACCATACGGTCTTCTACAACGGTCTGACACGACCATACAGTGTCTCCTATCCACTTTTATTTTATTTGTCAGATTATTTTCCTGTTTTGTTACTCTCTCCAAACTCAAGTTGGTTAGTTCCTAACCCCCTTGAGTTTGAGGGGGGCTGTTGAATGTAACAATTTCTACCTACTCCACCTACAAATACTCCACCTACTCCACATTAGTTAGTGCTCTATTAGTTAGTGCTATAGTTAGTGATCCATTATGGTATAGTGCTCAATTATGGCTCCATTGTATCCCATTTCTCTCTATAAAAGAGAGCTCTTGTAAGAACATAATTATATCAATCAATAATATCAATACATTAATTTCCTATAGAAATCAAGGGGTATTTATCGAGTAAAAGCGGAGGCTCTCCCTCAATCAATGAGTTCTTTTTTTATTATTATTTAATTTTTGACTTTACTTGCTTGTGGGCACTCACTGGTGGCATGCACGCTCAAAAGTATGGAGACCGAAACATGAAATCAGTAAGGATGGCCTGGTTGGTGCCTCTGAGGTATGCCTGGACTTCAATGAATTGAGGGAGGAACCATGGAAGTGAAAAAACGATGGTAGATGGTTAAAAGACTCAACATCACCTATGATATGCCAATATACATCAATTCCTCCAATAATGTAAAAGAAACACTGTTAGTGATCCATAGAGAACTTTGATTACTTATGCGGAAACCCCTACAACAGTTTATCTCAAGGATGTGTACAGAATGAGATCATGAAGTCAAGGAGCATGAGCATTCAGAATGAGTTATGAACAAAGAAGAATGAAATCTTGCAAGCAGCATGAGAGGTGTTCATATGAGTCTAAATGCAGAGATGACAGGAATCAATGACAATGAGATTATAGCATCTAAGTAAACATAAAGCCAATTACGCTCACCCACTCAAGTAAGAGGTCGCGCCCTAGTGACTAAGCCCAACACCCAAGGTCTTTCTAAGGAACTCAAACCTAAGAAGATCAAAGGGTTTTAAAAAAATATCAGTTTTTTGATACTCAGTGGGTACATGTTCAAGAACAACAAGGCCCTCTTCCACTAATTCTCGAATAAAATGATGACAAATGTCAATGTGCTTGGTGCGAGAGTGTTGGATAGGATTTTCAGAAATGTTAATGGCACTTGTGTTATCACATAAAAGGGTGAGAGTGTCCTGGTTTATACCATAATCACGAAGCATTTGCTTCATCCATAACATTTGTGCACAATAACTCCCTACAACAATGTATTCGGCCTCAGCGGTCGAGAGAGAAATAGCATTTTGCTTTTTGCTATGCCATGCAACCAGATTATTCCCAAGGTAAAACACCCCTCGGATGTACTCTTCCTATCATCAGCACATCCTGCCCAGTCGACATCAGAAAAACCAGTAATTTTGGTTGTAGTGTTGGTAGAAAACCAAACCCCATACCCCAATGTCCCATTAACATACTTAATGATGTGTTTGACTGCAAGAAGATGAGACTCTTTAGGACAGGCTTGGTAACGGGTATAGACACTTACATTAAATGCAATGTCAGGTCGATTGGCTGTGAGGTAAAGAAGACTCTCTATCATACTATTATAAAGGGTAGGATCAACATTAGTACCAAAAGAATCTTTGGAAAGGTGAAAATTGGTGCTTATGGGAGTACGAGCATGTTTAGCTGACTCTAGACCGAACTTTGACACAAGGTTTTTGGCATACTTGTTTTGAGAAACAAACATACCCGAAGGAGACTGTTTAATTTGAAGACCCAAGAAGTAAAACAACTCCCCCATCATGCTTATTTCAAACTTATGTGTCATGCAATCCGAGAAGTATTTCACAAGAAAATTAGCAGTGAATCCAAACACAATATCATCAACATAAATCTGAGCAGCAAGTATATGAGACTTAGTATGTTTCACAAATAAGGTCTTGTCCACACTATCCCTTTGAAAATCATTATCAAGCAGAAAGGTAGTAAGTCTATCATACCAAGCTCGAGGGGCTTGTTTCAACCCATATAATGCCTTGTCTAACTTGTAGACATATTGTGGACATTTTGGGTCCTCAAACCCTTTTTGTTGCTCAATATACGCCTCTTCTTTCAAGTACCCATTCAAAAGGGCACTTTTCATATCCATTTGGAACAATTTAAACCCAAGAAAACATGCAACACTAAGTAAAATACGAATAGATTCGAGATATGCAATGGGGGCAAACGTCTCATCATAATCAACACCCTCTACTTGTGTATAGCCTTGAGCAACGAACCTAGCTTTATTTCTAACCACAATGTCATTCTCATCAGATTTATTTTTAAATATCCACTTGGTACCTATCATATTCATGTCTCTAGGTCTGGGAACAAGAGTCCAAACTTTGTTACGTTCAAATTGACCTAACTCTTTATGCATAGCATTGACCCAACTATCATCTAGTAAGGCCTCTTTTATATTCTTAGGTTCAATTAATGAAACATAACACATATTAGATACCTCATCTCGAATTTATCTTCGGGTTTTTATTTGATCTGCGACACTTCCAATCACTTGTTGAGTCAGATGATTCAGTTTTACCCTTGCTGATGGTTTGAACTCTGAACTTGTAGTGATAGGAGCATCGAAAGTGGTGTCTCTTTGTGCACTCTTTGGACTCGGACTTACCTTAGAAGTTGGTGTTGACTCACCTTCTTGAGCTTGGACCTCTGCTTCTCCTTGACTTTGTGGTTCAGTATCCAAGATTGGAGACTCACCATTTTCTTTCTCATTTATCATTGAAGTAGGAGAACCTGTGTCATCTATAACCACATTGATCGATTCCATTAAAGACAAAGTTTGCAAGCTATAGACACGAAAAGCTCTACTAGTGATTGAATACCCTAGAAAAATACCTTCATCACTTCAGGAGTCAAATTTGGCCAAAGGCTTTCTATCTTTAAAAATGCAACACTTACTCCCAAAAGTTTTGAAGTATTTTACATTAGGTTTCAGTCCCTTCCACAATTCATATAGAGTTTGCAAAGTGCCGGGCCTTAAATACACATGATTCACAACATAAACAACGGTATTTAAGGCTTCTGCCCAAAACTTTGGAGGAACTTTCTTACTAAGGGGCATGACCCTAGCCATCTCTTGAGCAACCATGTTCTTCCTCTCAACAACTCCATTTTGTTGTGGAGAGTGCAGAAAAATCATGCTTAATTCCAAGCATATCACAAAAAATTCGAAAATGAACTATTTTCAAACTCAAGACCATGATCAGTTTGGATTCTTATGATATGCCCAATTGAAACACCTTGTTCATTTTGGATTTTATAGACTAAGGCCTGGAAAGCATCAAACGTATCAGATTTTTCTCTTAAAAAAATTACCCATGAAAAACAAGTATAATCATCAACGGTTAAAAACAATGTATCTTTTACCTCCAATGCTTTTAGTGCGAGTGGGTCCCATAAGATCCATATGAACTAGTTCAAGAGGACGTTTGGTTGTGAAACTGTTCACCTTTTTATGAGGAGCATGAGTTTGCTTCCCAAGTTGACACGGTCCACACACATGGTTCACATTTTTACCTATTTTGGGTACTCCTCTCACAAGCTGTTTGTTGGCAATCTTAGTTAGGTCTTTGAAATTCATGTGACCTAATCTTTGATGCCACAGGTCAAGGCTACTTATGACGGCCGAATGACAAGTAAGATCATTAGTGGTAACAATCCCATAGCAATTATCAGATGTGCAAACCCCATGCATGACAGTATTTCCATTCTTATCCAAAATTTCACATTTATTTTTTGAAAATAATACTTCATGATGGGAATCACACATTTGACTAATGCTCAACAGATTAGCTTTAAGATCATCAACAAGCAAAACATTTTCAAGTTCAGGAAGACCAGCGACACATATAGAGCCTTTACCAATGACTCTAGAAGTGCCACCATCTCCAAAAATAGCAATTCCTTCTTTATATTTATCAAGAGATGTGAAGTAGGATTTGTCACCAGACATGTGACGAGAGCACCCACTATCAAGATACCATATGTGTGAGTCATGTGCTTTCAGTGCAATGTGAACAACGAAACGCGTTAAGTCATTTTTTCTAATCCATATCTTTTTGGTCTTAGTGAAAGCAGGACTGGCAGTCTTGGTAGATGTCTTAGCGTTTTGAACACTCTCATGAATCTTGGTGTTCCTCCTAGACATGTAAGGTTGTCTCCTAAGCCAAGAAGTATTAGAATTTCTACCATTTTTAGACACTTTACCAAACAACTCAAAACAATAAGGATGAATGTGGCCATACCTCCCACAATGATGACAAACAAACACAGGTTTTATCTCCGGTTTGTCGATCTTACCCTCTTTGGGTTGATGAAGAGAAGTATCACCCTTGAGCTTTCCCTTTGCTTGAGTCTTTAGGTCATGTGATGTAGAGGCCTGTCCCTTTTGAAGCATTGTAGCAATATAGCCTATCCCACTTTTATCACCACTCATTTGTTGAGACCCGTGATGCCTTCAAGGGTCTTTGACTCGTTGTTCCACATATCCATCGTGGCTCTAGTAACTTTGAGTTCTTCCTCTTTCTGACCAATTAGCTCTTCCAACGTGGCTTGTGACATCTTAAGGATTCCAATCTTCTCTTCAAATGTGGCATAGATGCTCAAAAGTTCATTCCTTTCAGTTTCACAAGCTAGAAGCTTTTCGCAGAGGTCTTGCCTGTCATTTGAGATCTTGATGACATCCCTTTTTGCAGCTCCAATCTCTCCCTTTAGCTTGACATTCTCGTTTTCACATGCTTTGAGCTTGAGAGTGAGTTTGTCATTGATCTTGGACAAATTCAGAGATTCATCGTAAAGCTTCTCATAAGTTTGTTGTAGGTCATCACCATCAATCTAATCATTGTTTTATGAGGTTTCATTATCTTTTTTTTGCTTATCTTTCTCTTAGACCTCATCCAGTCGAGCAACTAAGGCATGAAAGTTGATAGATGGTGGTGAAGATGACTCTTATCTTTCATAAAATTGACTCAGAATGTCCCATGCATCTTTAGCCTTTGTTCAGTGAGCAACTCGTTGTTGTTCTACGTCGAAAATTGCTTCACGAATAGTGGTCAGAACTCTTTAATTGCTCGGATTATTAGCGTTTTCAACATCCTCTTCAATGGCTTGCCAGTCCTCAGGGTCGTGAGCTCTCAGAAACATCCTCATTCTAATTTTCCAGAACAGCTAATTACTTCCATCAAAGGTAGGAGCATGGTACAGATTCTGACCACGAGCAAATTCCACTGGCCTTGGAGGAGGTTGAGTGACAGTAGACCAGAATGCCATGTAAGTACTATCTCCGTCTTCACCGGATTCAATTTCGTCAGGTTCTTACTCTGACCTGCTTTCATCATCCCAAGTCACTGTATAAACTTTCTTCCGGTTCTTTTTCGATGGACATTCAAGAGCAATATGTCCAAACCCTTGACATTCGTAACACTTGACACCTTGCCATTTCATAGTTTTCTTTTCAGTTTTTGGAGCAATTTTTCTAGGAAAAGTTTTGTGTTTTTCATTACCCTTATCATTTGAACTAGGATCCTTGAAATTAGGCTTCTTTTTCTTTAATTTTTTTTGAACTGTTTGGTAAATATAGCCGTCATTTCGGACTCTAGATCAAACTCAATCTCAGGGGTCTTAGCAGTCTCATGAGCACTAGTAAAAGCCACACTATCTTTTTATTTTTTCTTAGAAATTTGGTGGGCTTTATAAGTCTGCAAGTTTCCAACCAACTGATCAATCTTGAGGGTATCAACATCCCGAGCCTCCTCAATAGCTGTAACTTTTGATTGGAACCTCTCGGATCAAGACCTCAAAATTTTTCCAACAACCTTAGCTTCAGGGATTTTTTTCACCGAGTGTGAAACAGGAATTCACGATGTTACTAAGTTTAGCATAAAAAACATCAAACGTCTCATCATCACACATAAAAAGAGTTTCAAAAGCGGAGGTGAGACGTTAAAGTTTTGACCTTTTAACAGAAGTAGTATTCTCGTGAATAGTTTTAAGAATATCCTAAGCCTCTTTTGCTACCTCACAAGTGCAAATATGGCGAAACTCTTCAGGTGTGACGGAGCAAAAGAGGGAATTGAGAGCCTTACTGTTCCAACTCAAATTTTGATAATCGAATGCGTCCCATTTATCAAGAGGTTTGGGAATATCAACACCATCAATGGTGACAACAGGTTCACTCTACCTATAGATCACACAGTGTCAAACTTTCTCATCGATAGATTTTAAAAATGCTCTCATACAAGCTTTCCAATAAGAATAGTTTGTACCATCAAGTAACAAAGGTCTATGGGTCAAGTTGCCTTCACGAATTGAATCCATATCACCAATCACACAAAATCACACTCCAATAGTTTTGACAAAAAACAAAGAGTGACCTGCTTTGATACTAATTGAAAAACCTAGGTGATTCATGATTCGGCTTAAGATTAATTATACCAGTTCCCAAACAATTAAAACTAACAATCTAAATCATCAAGCACATACGAAAGTGATTTAGATTATTGTTTCAAAAAACAATAAATCGGCACAAACGATTTTTACATGGAAAAACCACAATTGGAGCACCTCCAATTATGATAAAAAAAACCACGGCGAAACGCCACAAATCAATCTATTATGAAGGAAAGAAATAATACAAAACAACCAAATAAATTAACCAAACTCTGTCAATTTGTCTTCAATGATTTGTATTTCTTTCACCGTAACCGTCATCTCAGAATTGATTGAATTGATATTGATTCCACAACATCTACGTCGACTCAACGACTACTTACAACTTCGAACACCTTCAAACACTCCACGCTTGAATCTCTAGATTCCACCGAAGAATAATACTCTTGAAGATGATCACTCAACCAACTTTGATGTGAATTGTCAAACCATGTGAGTTTAATACTTAAGCAACCATCAAAGGAAAACTAGCAAAATAGCCCCCAAAGAAAAAACTAGAGCCTTCAAAACAGATCTAGAAGCCTTAGCCCTGAAAACGGACTTAAGCACATATATATAGAAAATAGGGGCCGCGAACCCCACTTGAGCGCATGATTTGTCGCTTGAGCAGAATCACTAAAAAACATGCAATTAAATAGGTCTACGCTTGAGCGGAGGACTTGCCCGCTCGAGCGCAAAAACACGCCTCCCAGTATTTTTGCAGACAAGCCAAACTACTAAGAAGGTGCAAATGCCGCTCGAGCGCAACTTTGGCCGCTCGAGCAAGAAGACCAAAAAACAAGGAAAAATTACAAATTAATTAAACTAAGCTTGTTCACGAAATTGGCAACAAGTAGGGACTTAACAAATACATTTCAGAAACTTGGACAATCATTCATTCATATAAAACATAGCATTTCAGAACACTATTCATTTCATATAATTAGAAATAATTAAAGTTAAACATAACTTTACAGAGTTATTACTCATAAATGGCTCCGGTAACAAAACAGAGAAAGCGGGCGATTTGGATAGTCTATGGCGCATGACCTACATCAACACATATTGAAGCGTACATTCGGGAGGCACTGAACTTAACTCTTTTCATTCTCAGTGTGTTTCTAAGTCTTATCCTCATTATTATGTCTTAATTAGGGTTTAAGAATGCCTAGGATATAATGAGGATGCTGAAATGTGATTCGAAACACTTAGTCAACTTTGCTGAAAATAGGGTCTTCGCTTGAGCACAACTTCCTTCGCTTGAGTTGAGGTTCAAAAATGTGAGTGGTCGCTCAAGTACAACTTCCTTTGCTTGAGCGGTCTATAAACTCTGCAAGAGTACTGATTGTTTGATTTTTCCGCTTGACGCACGCTCGACGGTCGCTCGAGCATAAGACTGAGGAAATCACTCGAGCGCAACTTTGGTTGCTCGAGCGGTCTATAAAACTTGTAAACTTTTGGGAGCATGCATTTTACGCTCGAGCCAACTTTTGGTAGCTTGAGCGGAAGTGCAAAACAAATGGTGGTCGCTCGAGGGCAGGATCTGTCGCTCGAGTGAAGAAGCAGAAATATGGAATTTCTAGATTTGCTTCCAAGCTCAAAACTCGAATTCAAAACCTTAGAATGCAACCTTTGGCCCCAAAACTTGAGAAGACATGTTTAAACTTGTCAAACATCATGAATTCAAAACCATTTCGCAAAATCAAGGCCAAGAGTAAGTCAATTATTCAACCCAAGTTTGAAACTTTCATATATATAACATGTATGCAATGCTATGAACTCAAGCTTGCTCAAAACATGATCACTTTAGATAAAATGGTGAGAAACTTGATAAATTCTCAAAACAAAGCCAAGATAGACACATGCATGTGAGGTTTGTTTGAAATTCAAACTCAAAATGTGATGAAAATGCATGCATGCAAGGTATGGTTCAAATTCACCTCTCAAAGCTTAATTTTTGTTCTAATTCCTCTTGAATCCATGTGCTATGTCTCAATTTCAGAAGTAAAAGCCCAAATCCTTACCTAACCCTTGAATTAGGCTCTAGCTTGCTATATCTTAAAGCTTCTCTAGCAAGTTCCTTTCAATCCCAAGTTTGATCTCAAACCCTCTTGGTCTCTTCTTCTTCTTCTCTCTCTCTCTCTCCTCTTCTCTCTCTCTCTCTCTCTCTCTCACGTTTTGTTTGTTTGTATAGACTCAAAGATGTGATGAAGAGAAGAGATGAGTTGAGGCACATATAGGAACCTTATATATGCTTGATTAGAGGTGATTAGTTAAAGTAAATCAAATGGACATTAAATTATTCTAAGTTAATCATTGCAAATCGAATTTTAATTAAATCTACTATAAAATTCTAAAAATTCTAAATAACACAGAAACCAAGTCAATTTCATGATCGGATGTCGACAAGACCTTCAATTTGCAAAACAAATCAGAAGTACAAACATATATTTCTACGACAGACAGATATAACCACAAATAATGCAGTGCACATGTAATTAAACAAAATTTCATCTTAATTACTTATTAGGCATTCTTACTCATATGTTTTAAGCTCATCACGGGTCCGGCTTGTTACAGCCAAAGACTTCCTGTATTATTTTAACAGGTGGCAATATTTGATTTGACTACAATGTAATTTTGATTTGAGATCAATTAGATACCTTACAAGATTTGATTTGCCAATAATTGTGCCATATTCGGTAGCCCTTCTAAAATATGTAACGATTTGTAATTGGTCAAAAATTTTCAAACTTGCATATATTTTTAGTACAAAGCTATACACATCTATTGGTATACCAATTAGTGTACTAAGAAATAATGTGGTATAATTTTAGAGGCTTTGGAATTTTCTAGTTTGTATAATGGGTGAGGTTCATAGTTTTGAAGTGACAATGTCATAGCATATGCTAATACACTAATTGGTATACCAATTGGTGCATGTAACACCACTGATATTTTTATATCCATAGCAAAACAAACTAAATAGGAAAGAGGATTATTTATCTCAGTAATCCAACTAAATAATTAAGAAAAAATTACAAATCAGTAGGATAGTGAAATAATATTTGCATTTTATGGTGATGCAAATTTTTTATATGCATGATGCAAGTCGTACCAAAATTTTTTTTATTTAAAGTATAATTATTTTTTCCCTATCCCATTTATTTGTAATTTTCCTAATAATTTATGACTTCACTATAGTCTATAAATAACTCTCAACCTTCAATTCAAATAATAAATGAGGGAAAAATAATCATTTTCGTTCAGAGAGCCTTTCCACCCAACGTTGACAACTCCTACTCGTGGAAAAATTATTGGGTGCTCTTGGAGTGCCCGTTATATTTTTCAATTACTCAATACAAAATTATAGATGACATTTGGTTTAATTTTTAAATTAATATTTAGATCAAAAAATCAAAAAACATGTTTGGTTAACAAATTTTCAAAATTATTTTTTCTGTCCTCTCTTTCATTCTCTTTCTTTTTTATTAATAAATCAATCAATCACTTTTTCTCTCTCCTCGCTCCTATATTCTCTCTCAGTCTCTCATATTCTACACATTAATTATCAATTTTTTTCTCACACCCATTATTCAACTACAATATATATATATATATATATATAAATCATTCCAAAATTATTTTCAAAACTTATAATCAAATAAAATTTTAAAACTTTTCTCAACAACTTATCTTTCAAAATATAATTCAAAACTTTTTAAAAAAAATTAAACCAAACGGAGCCATGGACTTCACTTTCTCCACTAATCACAACACCCATCAAGCATCACGTGGCCATTTTACTCCCTCATCCTACGTAAATTGTAATGGTCTCGGAAACAGCTTCATCGATGAAAATTTTCAAACCCTAACATCTAATCAATTTTCTTTTGGTGAAATCTCAATCTTCTAAACTGTTTTCATGGTTGAAACCCTAAGCTCTAATCCTCCGATGAGAACAGTCACCGTGTCACACCTCCAATCACCGACCAGCCCCTTCTTCTTAGGCTCAAATGACGATCAACTTGAACGTGCCCAGGCACGTGCCACCCGAACCGCCGTCGTCCGTTAGAAACGGGCCACTACTTCCACCGTTCCTCCTCCATCTCTCAATCCCTATCTTGACAAACAACTGATTCTCGAGTTGTTTCACAACTGCATTAAAATCGTTACCGAAAATGTTCGTAATCCCCCACACTTTCTTCTTTTTCTATGCACTTATATATATGCACGTTTGTTCTTTTTCAATACTTGAGGTTTTCTTGTGTAATGGAGAATTGGAAATGCATTTTGATTCGCAGAAAATTAACCAAAAGAATACATCAGAGCTGAATCTGATAGGTCACCTCTTTGACGTAATTAAGGTGGAAGAAGAAGATGATGTGTAAACAAATTTTCAAAAGGCAAGTTTCACCTTATTATGATTTTATGGATATTGCACAGTTTTGCCCTCCATTTAGACCGTGGGATGAGAAAAGGAAAGAAATTATTATATTTTCTCGCTATCATGTTTGGATGATTGGGAAAGCAAGTAAATGAGGGAGGAATATGCGAGTGATATTTTTTTTCTTTGCATTTTAAGGAGTAATCTTGGTAACTTTTTTTTTTTTTTTTACAATCAATTAACTTCTATTTAGGAGTGTAAATCTAGCCCATGAGCCTGTCGCCCATTCAAAGCGCTCCCTTGGCCCTAGCCCAAGCCCAATTCGAGACCTTGGGCCTAGGCAGTGTGTTCTGAAACCCAGCCCGTGGCCTGGCCTAACTTTTCCCCCCTTGCCGACCCGACTCAACCCGACCCAACCCAACAGTAAAACCCCTCAAAAGACAGAATTTTGAAAAAACCAAACGGTCATATGACCATTAATCTCAAATGGCCCAATTTTTTTATTTATTTATAATTTGACCCCCTCCAACTCCTATAAATATCACCCCCTCTCCTATTTTATTTTTCACAAACAAATCTCTCTCTCGTAAACTCTCATTCTCTCTCAATTCTCAACTCTCTCAATTAATTTTCAAATTTCATTTGTAAGTGGCAATTGTAATTGTGCAAAAAGAACTTTTACTAAAATAAGCTAATTTTTTGTATTGCATTAATTATTTTAATTAATATTTATTAGCTACTTATTTTTTTACGTTAATTATTTCTTAACATATATTACTTGTTATTGTCTACTCTTTATTTTAATTAATTTTTGTTCATATATATTATGTTACTTCAATTACTATGAATCCTAATTTTTCTAATGTTTATGTTGATGTTGATCAATATACACAACATGAATATGTTAATTCTCTTCTACTGTACCTAATATACATTTTCCAACTATAGCATCATCATCTAGGGTCACGTCTAATACAGTTTGGGAGCATTTTGAAAGAGTATTTGTAACTACTCTTGACGGTACAACTGTAGTTAAAGCAAAATGTAAATATTGTGCATATTTACTTAGTGCTGCATCGGCAAGTCATCTAAAAATGCATGCTCAAAGAGATTTACAAAGTCCACAACCTTATATTAGAACTCAAATGTAATTAGGGGTTTCATCAATTGGTAATTTACAAACATTTTCAAATGTTCTTGTATGCGCACAAGATTCTATAGTTAATTATATTATTAAAAAAAAGAACAACTTTTTACTACTGACGAATGTCCCAATTTTTTAGAAATAATTCACGGAAGTTTTGCACCTCAATATCAAGGTTTTTCAAGAAATGCTACTAGAAACTTGATTTTTTTTTTTAAATGAGGATATTAAAACTGAATTATTTAACATTTTTTAAAATTTGAATGAAAGAATTTGTTTAACATCTGATCTGTGCGCAAATAATTGTTTAGAATATCAATACATCACTACACATTGTAATGCCCCGAAATAATCAACATTAACCCATCTCATAGTAGTGCTACAATTGATCAGCAATCTCATAACTTCTATTCATTATATCTTTGATCATTACAAAAGATGACATATGCAATATATATTCACCAATCCTAAATTCTGAATCTACAGTATATGGCATTGATACAAGAGTAAAAAGAGAAATAGAATAAAATAATGAAATGCCTTAATAGCTACAACTTTCCAAGACGATGCTTGGTTACAACAAAAAGAGTTTAAACTCAATATAAGTAAAGCCCTGGGTTTAAACAAGAATAATTACTCCCTCCGTCCCAAAATAATGGTCCCTTTTGGGGAATCCAACTTTTTTTGGTAGTACAATTATTACATTTGAAAAAAGCTAATTTTTCAAAATTATCCTTTTGATAGTACATTTTTTGAGAATATCAATGTCATAATTGTACTTTTTATATTGTTTATTAATTTAAAAGAAGGGCAAAATAGGAAATTTATATTATTTTTGTACTTGATTTTTGAAGAGGGACTAATATTTTGGGACAATGAAAAATGGAATAAGGGACTAATATTTTGGGACGGAGGGAGTACATCAAAAAATAAAAAATGAAGCCTTAAGTTCCAAGTCCTCCCACACTACGTCCTTGGTGAAGGCATATCATCAGTACTTGAAATTGTGTTCTACATAGGGTAAGTCATAGCCCAATAGAGATACTCTAACACAGTATATGAATTTTAGCAAAATTATAAGGTGAATGCACATGCATGCCATTTGTCAAACATTCCTCGTTTTCCATCTCAAAACAATGTAATGCCAGATTATAATTCGATTCATGAAAATAATCATTTTATAACAGAAAACAGGGCAATGGATACAACACACTGGGAATCTCTAGGTACATGTTTTCTAGTAGGCTATATAAGCACTACCAAAGCCATTTTACCAGTACTAATCGAAAGGATCTGCACCTAACCGCGCGGGTTTCTAGACTTTTACCAAGGACACACAAGCTAACATAATAAAACCACAACCACACCCCCAAATCAGATTCACCACGGTATTCACTCATTTTTTCTCAAAATCAAAACATTTACAATATTCAATATGAAATGATGCTCCATGCACAATGTATGAGAAATTAGTTTTAATTTAACCTAATCATCATGCAATGTTTGAAGTAATTAAGACTATCCTCCACTGATAGCTCAAAACAGTTATTTTTATACAAGATAATTTCCAATCAAAATATACGATTCCATCCTTTTATAATGGGAGTGATATTACATATCCAACTCCTCCATCATCAGCAACATAACCATCGTTCCAATCTTATGAAAACTCACAACATTTTCCATTTTCTTACACAATTCCAAACATCCAAAATTTAGGGCAAAACCCCTTTCATTTTACGAAAACTCACCATTTTAACATATTTCAACCATGAACTCAATCCCACAACCATTTTCAAGAATCTATTTGGAAAACCCTTTTTTTTTTAATTTCAAATCCAAACCCTAGGTTTTTCCCAAAATTTCTGAATCATTAACAATTTTCAAAGAGCAAATAACTAAACTAAAAATCATATAAAAAAGTCAAAGAAATCCCTACCTCAAAGTAGAAGACAAGAAGAAACGATGGGTAGAACTCGATAGAGCCCAAAACACTAACTTCTCTGATTAGAACAAAGCCCTTGACGCGCTCAATGTTTTTTCCTAAAGGGCTAGGGTGAAAAAAAATCAACAAATTGAAAGTATTTTTAGCTAGAAGTAAGACCCAGAGAGAGAGAGAGAGAGAGAGAGAGAGAGAAGGTTTTTAGAGTTTTGAAATGTTTAGAGAGAGAAAGAGATGAAAAATTGACTCAAAATGGCCCTCTCTCAGACTGATATACGCACAAACTACTCGAGCGACCAAAACACTGCTCAAGCGAATAGACACAAAAGTTGACACAACTCGAGCACACAATGACCCTTCCCAGTAGTTTTGCAAACTACAAAAGATCGCTCAAGTGCAAGAAGTGTCGCTCGAATGCAGATATCACACTTTCAGTAGTTTTACAGACTGTAAAAGACCGTTCAAGCGCAAGAAAAACCGCTCGAGCAAAAAGCCAAAAATCTGGGCAATAACTCTTGGAAAAATTAACTTTCCAACCTATTTCAAATGCAACCAAAACTCCCAATAGCCAATCTCAACCAGTAATAAGATGGAAATAAGATAAACAACAAAAAAAGTACACGGGTTCTTGGATTCAAAAGCAAGAAAATGGGTCGGGTCTAAACCAGAATCATTATACACATTATATTGATAATGATTGGAAATGAAATAAAAGAATCATTTCATTTAGATTAGTTGAATTTCCGTACAATGGTCATTCACTTCGGGTAGCAGTAAGGAATGTATTATATGAATGGGCTTTGCAAAATAAAATATTTACCATTAGTTTAGACAATCCATCATATTACAATCAGACTGTAGTGCATTTCAAATCAATTTTACAGTTACTTATTGATGGTGATTTATTTCATGTTCGTTGTTGCGGTCATATTTTAAACTTGATTGTTAAACAAGTTATACATGTATATGACACTTCTGTACAGTTAATAAAACATGCAGTTTTTACTATTATGTCTTCTCCTAATCGAATTTTAGAATATAGAAAAATTTGTCAACGAGAAGATATGCAATTTAAAAAATTAATTTTAGATATAGACACTAAGTGAGATTCAATATATAATATGTTAAAGAGAGCTTGTAAATAAAGAAAAATAATAGATTTATTTGTTTGCAACAAGAATAATAGGAGGAATATTGACTCTCACAAAAGATAATTGGCGCCACCTAAACTTATATAAAGATTTTCTACAAAAATAAAATTATTTTCTTATATATATATACATCTACCTCACCCATTGTTTTATATATGTTAACAGAAATAATAGAAGTTTTCACAAAATATATAGATAATAAATATTATATAACCATTATTACTGCAATGAACGAAAAGTTTGATAAATATTTTAATCCATTACCTCATCTTTTAGGTTTAGCCATCATAGTTGATCTTAGGTGCAAAGACGTTGGTTTACAAGAATTTTTACAACTTATTTTCACTAACGAAAGCCAATTTCACCCTATTATGCGAACATGTAAAAAATTATTTGAAGAGTACAAAAAAGTTGTAGTTGCAAATAGATCTCTACACACTACACCGGCCTCATCTCAAGGTGGAAAATTAAGTGCTTTTTTAGCAATAAAAGCTAAAATAATATCTCAAAATGTAACCGTAAGTAGTTCTGAATTACAATGTTATTTGGATAACCCAATTGTGAATGATGAAGATGATTTTGATATTTTGGATTGGTGAAAACAAAATAAGACTATGCAGCATGTACTTTCACAAATGGCCCGTAATATACTAATCATTCATATTTCTACAGTAGCTTCTAAAACAGCTTTTAGTGCAGGTGGATGGGTGTTGATCGATTACTGCAGCAGACTTTCACCCAAAATGGTTAAGGCACTTATGATATTAAGAGATCATATGCATGCGTTTACAAGAAGACAATATTGTAGTGAAAATGATAGAATTCCAGGCGATTTAGATGATATATCATTGGGCTCCCCAAGTGAATTGTCTAGCTCCCCCGATAATTGATCAACCAATTTTTTTTCACTACTTAATTTCGTAATGTTTTTATTAGATTATTGAGGTGAAATATAATGCAAATGATTGGTAGGCTAGTAAGTATCAACCTAGCTGGGATGTACTTGACCTATAATGATGTAATTTCTCTATCATCATCAATAAGCTAAATCTATTTTATGTAATGATATAAATTTTTGCAATATTTTATTTCATTTCGATATAAAAATTATTCATTAAAGGCAATATATTTAATTTAATAATTGTAATATTTCATTTCATTGTGATATATATAAAATTATTCATTTCATTTCATTTTCTTTCGGGAAAGACTATGTACGCACCTTATAACTAAATAAGTAAATGACATAATTTCATACTTTTTGAGTCATAACTACAAAACATAACATAATAACCAAATATCTAATTAATTATAACTAAAATAATGTCATAACTTAAAAAGAAAATTAGTCATAACTAAAGTACAAAATGACATAACTTGATACTTAGTCATTACTATAAAAATAAAAATAAAAAGTCATAACTAAACACCACACGAGCTATACCAAATAGCTTTCATGAATCATAATAACTAAAATAATGTCATAACAAAAGAAGAAAATTATATAACCTCACACTTTGTTAGTCATAACTAAAAAAACCATAAATCATACATAACTATTACTGAATACCACCACATGAACATACCCAAACATCTCGTTATTTTTAACTAAAATACCATAGTACAAATTTTCTTCTGTTTTTTTATATCTCATAAATAATCTCTCTCTCTCTCTCTCTATATATATATATATATAATATATATCTATATAATATATATCAATTAGTTTTCACAAAAAAAAAAAAGGCCCGCCAGGCCCGAGCCCGAGCTCGAGCCTAGGCCCACAAGCCCTATTTTGAGTGAGCTTGGGCTTGGGCCAACCTTTCTAGCCCGTGGGCCGGCCGAATTTCGGCGAAAGCCTGCGTGGCGCCATAGTAGGCTAGGCCAATTTTATATCCCTACTTGTTTCTCATTAAATCTCACCACTTTTGGTGAAAAATGAAATAGGTTTACTAAGAGAGTCCTCTTTATCACAATTTATCATCATTTCTCACCATTTCTCACCCAACATATAAACCAAACATGAGAGAAAAAAAAAAAAGGTTATATTTCTTATCACTTCTCACAAAATCACCCCATTCAAGTAGAATGTTGGGGATTAATATTTCAGTCTTAAAGTATCTCCAATCATTACTCTTTTCCCCCATCAATTTAGAGTGAAATTTTGGTCAAATGGAACACTCAAATTCTCTCTCTCTCTCTCTCTCTCTCTCTCTCTCTCTCTCTCTCTATCAATTTTTTTTTTTTTGAAAAATTCCAAACTTATTCTAAAAACTTGTTTTAACCATTAATTATCAAAGAAACTTATCTCCAATCCTAGCTCTTTTTATCAGTTCATCAAATTTAAGTAAAAATATGAATGTTGAGAATCTGGTGAAGGATTTGCTTCATCCTTGATTTAGTGAAATTATTGCCCCTACTTGATTTGATGAAATGGTTGGAGCATACTTAATAGCCATTTATTCATCAAATTTGAATTTGATGAAGGATTGGAGATGTTCTTCGTTGGGAAAAGAAAGTGAAAGCAAAGATTAAGGATTGATCTTAGTTAAATAAGTCCTTAATTGAGAAATAACTAGAGTATTTGTAAAATCCGAATGGTTGATTTGGCCTCTTAAGTTAGCATTATGTATGAAATATGATTTAATTAATAGTCTTTTATTAATCTTTGTTTAGTACTTTCATGTTGGCATTTTTCTTACATATAACTTACAAGATTTTATATGTTTATAGGTTTTTAGTGACTAGTTTAATGGTACAAGTGAACAAATTCGTTTTAAGAGAGGAATTACTACACCCATCTTGGGTCATGTTTGTTTTTATCATCTCCTAGCTATAACCATACTAGAGGAGCTTTATTTTCGTTTCTTTTATATCATTTTAACCAATGGATGTGTCTTTTTCAAGCTCTACTAGTTTGTTTTTTGTGTTCACACTATTTTGAACTAGTGTTCTTGTTTAAGGGCTTACAAGTTACAAATACACGCTACATGGTCAATCACTCGATGTTTCTGTGGACAAGTGTGCAATGAAAACAATTCCTTCTCAGTGATTGGTTGTGATATAGTAGAATGCATGACACATATGCCTTTATGCACGCACATAGATATATATCATTGCTTTTTTCAGGAGACTTGTAACAAAGGCATGGCTAATGAGCTAATGCTTTATAACACGCTTAAAATTAATGTCGAAGCTGTTCAAAACTTGGAAACCCTAATGATTGAATATACTTTTTAGAAAATTGCAAACTTGTATATCAAATAAACCAATACAAGCGTTAAAATCAGGTGTGACTAGTGAAACCAATGCAAACTTGTAGATTCAATCATTAGGGTTTCCAAGTTTTAAACAACTTCGACATTAATTTTAAATGCGTTATAAAGCATTAGCTTATTAGCCATGCCTTTGTTACAAGTCTCCTGAAAGAAGCAATGATGTATATCTATGTACGTGCATAAAGGCATATGTGTCATGCACTCTACTATATCACAAACAATCACTGAGAAGGAATTGTTTTGATTGCACACTTGTCCACACAAACATCAAATGATTGACCATGTAGTGTATATTTGTATCTTGTAAACCCTTAAACAAGAACACTAGTTCAGAATAGCGTGAACACGAAAAACAAACTAGTAGAGCTTGAAAAAGACACATCCATTGGTTAAAATGAATATAAAAGAAACACAAATAAATCTCCTATAGCTAGGAGACGAGAAAAACAAACATGACCCAAGATGGGTGTAGTAATTCCTCTCTTAAAACCAATTTGTTCACTTGTACCATTAAACTAGTCACTAAAACCTCTAAATGCTTGTATTTTATTTGCTCAATTCTGTCCCAGAGTTAAGATTAGGTGTGGAGGATAAATTGGTGTGGACTTTTGGTGCCTCAAGGATTTATTAAGCAAAATTAGCTTATGAGTGGCTTTCTTTAAATGACAGTCCAGGTTTGGTGGTGCCTAGCTTGCTGTGGAAGGGCATCTCTCCACCAAAAATGCAGTTCACATGTTGGTTGGCACGAAGAGGTAGGCTTAAAACATCTGTGTTTCTTCAAAATATTGGTTCTCTTGATCCCAGTAGAAGCTTTCTTTGCTGTTTCTGTAATTCCTGTGCTTAAGAGATGAGTCATGTTGGTTTTATTTGTAATTGTATTTGCAAAATTAGAGTTGTTTGACAAATTTTGAAATGAGAAACCATCAGGGAGGAGTGAAGGTTCGTGGAGCAGCTAGTAGGGATGAAGGAGGATGGATACCAGTCTTTCATCAGAAGCTTAGAAGGAGTAGGGGCAATCTGAGCGTACAAACACTTTTTGTGGATAATCTTCCTGAGTCTATGGATCCAAAAGAGCTCTATACCTTATTCTCCAAGTTTGGTGTGGTCAAAGATGTGTTCATCCCCTTCAAAAGAAGAAAAGCAACAAGTTCCAGGTTTGGTTTCGTCCGTTACGGCTGTCCAGTAGCTGCACAGGTGGCTATTCAGAAGGCAAATGGGGTATGGTGCGGGAACAGAGCCTTAGTAGTGAAGAATGCTGATTATAGAAGAGCACAGCAGGTAGGTATCCAAACTTCAGATAAGCAGAAGATGCATGCGAAAGGGAATGCTGGGTTTAGGGACTGGGCGCATGGAAAACCATCCTTTGCAGAAGTGGTGAGAGGTGGGCAGCTACAAACAGACACTGAAAAGGTAGTTATAGCGGAGGAACTTGGAATTGGCTGGCTACAACAAAGTGTTATAGTTACACTCAAGAAACACTGTAATTTTACTGATTTTAGAAAAGAATGTGCAAGGAGAGCTTTGTAGAATGTTCGTGTTCGAGAAGGTGGAGGCAGAGTAGTAGTTCTGTCTTTCGAATCAATGGAGGCACTAAGGAATAGGAGGGTGGTACTTGGGGACTGGACTGATGAATGGTGTGAAACCATGGTTGAGTGGAGGAATGGACTTATTCTAGATCAAGAGAGGAAGGTATGGCTACAATGCTATGGCATACCTTTTAATCTGTGGAACAACACAAACTTCAGAAGAATTGGGGAATTATGGGGAGAGGTGTTAGAGGTTGATGTGAACACCATGTCTATGTCATCCTTGGAGTGTGGAAAACTGCGAATCTTGACGAAGAACATGGAATTAATCAATACGAGTATCAGGTTGATTAATGAAGGGACGGTTAGTACAGTTGGGGTTGTTGATTCTAATGTGGGTGCAAGCTGTGTTCTTTGTAGAACAGGGGAAGAAGTTTTAAATCATATTATGCTTCACTGTCCTTTTGTTTGGGAAGTATGGTCTTGTATTATCAAATGGTGGGGAGTGCAGTGGGCTATTCCTGGCTCTGTGGAATGCCTGCTTCAGTGGTGGAATGGATGGAAGTATAAAAAAGGGGAAATGAAGATTTGGAAAGCACTTCCTTTAGCAGTGTGTTGGTCAGTATGGAAGCACAGAAATGAGGTTATTTTCAATAAGGTGCAACCCAATTTAGGAGTGGTCTGTGAGCTCATTAAAGTTAGAGTAGCCATGTGGATGAAGTCTTCTTTGGTGGGTAGAGATTACTCAATTAACCAGTTCCTTTCAAACCTGCAGCAGATCAGGCTGTGTATCAAGTGATTGGGCCCTGTGGTTTGGGTTCTGTTAATTTCCTTGAGTCTGCCGTAGATTGTGTGGCTGAGATTCTGCTTTCACCAGTACCAGTGGTTTCAATAGGTGTGGCAAGTCCTGGGGTTGTTTCAGGAATCATGTTCTGTGGATCTGCATGCTGCTAATTTGTTTGCTGATCTGTAAGCTAATCTGCATGCTGCTAATGTGTGGTGTTCTTACAAGTAAAGAATCGCAAAAACATGTGGGCTGTTGACTTGGTTGCAAAAGTATAGGCTGATTTGTTGTAATGTGGTGTGCAGAGCTACTGGTGTGGATGAATCTGCTGGGTCTGTTTCTGTGTTTTTTTTTCCTTTCGGGTTTGGTTCCTCACCAAACTCCTTCCCTTTATTTGATGTAATCTCATATCTTGTATGATTTTCCATCTATAAAGGTTCCTTTTTTCGCTGATAAAAAAAAAAAGAGATGAGTCATGTTCTCCTTTATTTTCATTTTACCTAGAGTATCTGGTCTGACTTGGTAAAGTGGTGGAGTTTGGTGTGGGTTGCGCTTGAAACTATTAATCAGCTATTGGATTGGTGGAGTGGCTTTAAATTTAAGAAGATGCTCAAGTGTATGTGGGAAGCCTTGCCATCTGTGGTTATGTGGTTTGTGTGGAAGGCTAGGAATGAAATTAAGTTTACTGGATCAGTGGTTAACTGGTGTGAAGTTTGTGAGTCTGTTAAGTTGCACATCGCTCTTTTGGTGAAGTAACCATATTAAGGAGGTAGATTTTTTAGTCAATGATTTGCTTTATAATTTGAAGTCCATGAGGGAGCTATGAGAAGTGGCTGCTGTTTATTGTCTTTGCTTTGGTCTCTGTTTGTTGTGGGTCTGCTAGTTGAGTTCTCCTCAACTAGGTTTTGGCAAGTGTAAGCACATGATTAGGTGGCTTTTCTTGTGCCAGTCTAGTTAGGATGAGTATGGCTCACTATGATGCTATTAACACTACTTTTGTCTATCTTTATTGATGTGAGATGTAAAGGATTCATTCTTGGTTCTGGTTCTACAAAGTTTTTTTTTCGTTGACAAAAAAAAATATACAAGCTTCTTCCTTACCTTTTGGATAAAGAATTAGCATTTAGTCCTTATCTCTTTGTATTAGTTATTTATAATGTTACTATACACATTCAAGAGGATATGCCTCGATGTACATTGTTTGCTGATGGTATAGTCTTAATTGCCAAAACTAGAAGGAGTAAACTATATTAGAATTGGAGAGAGATATTTCATAGTCTATTTTTTTTTTAGGTTTAGTAGGACTAAGACAAATTGAAGTATAATTTTAGCAAAACTAGATTTGGCAATGAGGATGAAGATTTGATGGCCACAAGATACATGAGATCTTGGACCAATTATTAATAAATAAGAGAAGATTGAAGTGGATGCGACCTATAGACTTAGAGAAGGATCGATGGAAAAGAGCTTTGATAGTTTTGTGTGATTAAAAAAATTTTGCTAAGTTGAAGGGAAAGTTCTATATCAGCTATGTTATATGGGTTAGAATGGTAGGCATTGGGTAGTTAAGAAACAATATTTCAAATATGACTGGAGCTGGGGATGATGTGCTGATAAATAAGTGGTGTTACAAAAAAAGATTGTAAGGAATTTTCTCTAAGTGGGTCTACATAGATCAAATAATACATTGTATATTATTAAATGAAATATGAGTGGTGTTGGTTAGACCCATTAAATTATGATTCATACAGAAACATGACCAGGATGGATACATCTCTAATAGCACATATTTTTTGATCATGGTATGTGCACTAAAGGAGTATGGGTTCAACCATATGTGTAGAGATCAGTTTAAGCCCACTTGTAATTCCATTTATTTATGATGGCCTAATATGAAATTGGGGCTTTATGTATATGTGGTTATGAGAGAAACAAGAGTAGTCTTCTGGAATGGAAGACAATAACCACAAAAAAAGTCTATCACTTGGATTACCTCCATCAATTGCGTCAAGTACGCAACAGTTATCGTTTTCTTTTATTGATTTGACTTGAGATCTTAGAATTTAAATTTTTATTGAAATTCCATAAATAGTATCAGAACTTCTTGTCAAATTATTGAGGAGAATATATAGTCTATTTTATTTGATTCATGATGTAAGTTTTCTTTTTATGCCATGATATCAACATGACAATGTATGATATATAAGGTTCTATAGTTACTGTAGTTAACATCGATCTATATATATATTTTTTATTTTGCTTCAGCTTTGTGATGTTATTACATCAATAACACAATTACCTATATGGCAGAGTTATGATCGAAGGCCATATAAAGTTTTAATGGCTTCATTGCTCTTTATGGAGATTTGATTTCTGTGTTGATTGTGTTGCATTGCGGCTTTGGACTCGATTTTCGGGTCACTTTTTTTTTTCTTTTGTTTTTTTTGTGCACAATTGTTCATATTATTATTGTGATGTTAATAATAATAGTATTATTTATGATTAATGGCATCATTAATTATTAATTGATTCATAATGTAACTTCAGATTCATTTTTAAGCCACTTTTTCACTGCATTCAATGAATTCTATACATGGATTGTTTGATATACAATATGACTTTGTAATTGATTTTATGTATATGAAATCATAGGAGATTTGAAACTGTTAGATTGGTGTGGCCATGGGCCATTAATTTTGTTTTCATGCTTAATATTTACGATTACGGTATGAACATTGCTGTTATTATAATTTAATGTTGTTATTGAGTTTCATGGTCGTAATACATGTTAATTATTTATATTGAATAATTAATTAAAGTTGTTTTTGGGGCATAAAGTTTTTTTGCAATTCATACCTAAAACTTAAGATAATTGAAGTGACATATCGTCTAAGTGGTCTCTGTCATGTAAATTTTCTTGAGCTCAAGGTAAAGTTTTGGATTGCATATGGTTACGTCTAGATCCATGCAAGTACTAATTGGCTCAAAGGAAGGTTATTATTTTGGCTGGGTCATAGACGTTATAAGATAATTAATATGGGTGATATAATTATGGGATTAATCTATGCATTTAATAGTCGGCCCAAAGGAAGACTTATTGTTTGGCCAGACCTATTTTTATATTATTCATAGTAATTAGTCTTATTGGGAGAAGACAACTTGCATGTTATAATACTTGTCCAAAGACTTGATTGTTATGATGCGTTAGGTTTCTTATGAGGATCCATTGCTAAAGGTTTAATATTTTATTATTAAAGTTAATGTCCTATAGTCTAAATAATTGCTCTTTCAATTAGACTAATTTTTGCATAATGATAATAATTATGGTTATATTTTTATCAATGCATTAAGGTAGATGGAATAATTATTAATTGTAAGATTTATTATGTCTTATATAAAGTGAACGCATCATATAATTCTATGAGTTTGAATAGTATTTCAGTTCTTAATTGTTGTAATTTACAAAATTGAAAGAACATTTTGCTATTGTTTTTTGGGTGTAGGAATTTGATTTATGCTTTTCGTATTGATGAGCTTTTCGCACTTTGTAACATCACCCATGGGGTACCCGCGCACATAAACAGTTCGGACTCCCGAGATCTCTACGATCTAGTCTCACGAATGCAATGTGAAACATAGATGAGAGTCCAAATTCGGAAACTTTTATTGAAAATCCATTTTAATGCAATTTTGTCAAAAATGAACTGCGTCATCAGATTTCAGAGTCGCCAACTAATATTTTGAAAAATTAGAAAACACATGACTCATGCCAAGTTCACTGTTCATCGTAACCAAAGATGCTTGGCCAGTATAAGAGGGGAAGGTCAATAATGAGCACCCCCGCTCACCCGATCAAAGATCGGCCTCTACTAAATCATGATATGAGTTTTATTTGCTTTATATGTTCATATTCCGATTTATTTAATAAATCCTAAAAATTTACTATGTGAAGCATACAAATATAGACTATGTCATTCATCTTGGAACAATTTGAGTTCATGTATTTTTTGAAAGAGTTTTGAAGATGCACAACTTAAAGAAATTGAGTTCACAAATATGAAAATCAATATCATTCCAAATTAAGCAACACAACTTCCATCCACCAGCATTCATAGAGATATATCACATAAGCAAACAACCATATGGTAGAATGCTAAACATAATAAGAAAATTGTGTGCAAGCGTAATGCTAAGGCATAACAACTTACATATTTATCGACGTCCCGCGAACAGCTACAAAACAAAGTTAGTAAAATATGCATGATCCAATATACAAAATCCTAATGCAATACATACACAAGAATGCTTCTAAAGATCCGGTTTCTAAAACATAACATGTGAAATATTGCAAAACATGCGATTGCGTACAAAATCATGTAATAATCAATTAAAGTACAAATATGCAAATTTAGCCAGATCTAGGCATGAATCATGTATGTAAAAGCATGGATATGCATGACATGCAAGATATATACATATGTACAGTTAGGGAAAGCAATTAAAGAATGTGATAGATAAGAAGTGGGGATGAAGAATTATTATAACACTTTAAATATTACAAATCCAAGGGAAATGAATAAATAATATAACACAATATAAAAATCTTCACAAACACTCAAAATAAAATAAACATAAGAAAATAGCAGCTTCAAGCGCCTCAAAAACCATTGAAGGTTGATCTTCTCAATGTCGGAAGGCTGCTCGGTTTTGCCTAGAGGTTGTGGGCATAGTCATAAAGGTCGCGGGTGCGATGGTGTACTTTTAGGTGGCTACCCCACCAACTAACAGGCCGGGTAGCCCGGTATGCTCGGCCAAACTCTATTTTCTTAGATTTCCATAACAAAAACAGAACTAAAAACAATATATATCAGAGTCTCAACTCACCATTTTCAATTAAATTACAATAATATTTAATATAACAAGAAATCAATGCAAATGAACAAAATAAGTAAGAAATGCAAGAAAATGAAAAGTTTATGAAATTCACCTTCCAAGGAAAGGATGAACTCCTTAGTTCACAAACTCCCTCTTGATCACCCTCAAGTGTCGGAAGTGTGTTATCAAATCCGCAATTCAAAATTATAGAGTTTATGGTATAAAAAGTGGCTAACTCTCTAATTTTTCTCACTTTCAATCACTAAACACTCTTCCTTATGATCAAGGCAATTGATCTCTGGCTATATTAGAATTTTTGGAGTGGTTTTGGTATATGAAAATGAGGAATTTCAATAGTTATGGAAGCTTGAAAGTGTTTTGGCTCGAGGTTGCAATTTAGACAATTTTTCCTCTTTTTCTCTCTTTTCTCTCTAACTCTCTCGAACGATTTTTCTTTTTTCATTTCATCCTCTCCCTCTTTAATATACAATCTAAATGTATAAGCCATGAAGGAATAAACAAGTCAAGGAATGGGGGACAAGGTAGAAGACAAAAGTGATGGGGATGACAAGGATGATAATGATGATCAAGACTTTGCTACTCTTGATTCATCTTTTATGACAAGGCCAAAACATTTTTTTGATAATAGAGGGTGAGTAGAGATAATGGAGGATGAATGGGTGCACTTAAATGGATCATTAAATGGGTCAATGGGGTGACCCAACTGAACCAAAACCAAAAACAACGGGTCTGCTGCTGTCTCGGGTTGGGTCAACAAAATCTGCTTTTAAGCTCGACTTCAAACAAGCATATCTCCCTTATCCAGAATCGGTTTTAGGTGATTCTTGAGTATAAATTGAAGCCCCAGATGCCGACTTGCCAATGGTGATGGCCTCACATCTAAGTTCCAAGTGTACAAAGAGATATGCCTTGCCTAATTTAGTGAAGGTTGTTCATTTATTTCTTAACGATTTGATGCTCATCCTTTTCCTAAACTAGCTTTCTTCCATCCCCTCCTATTTACTTCAACTCCAAACCTATAAAGAAGATGTTTTAAAATATTTTTCAAAGAGTTTGCCTTCCTTCCATATATTTCCATTTTGTCCTTACTTGGTTTACTGAAAAGTGCAATATTTTAATCGAAATAAGAGCCTTGGAACATCGTAGAAACATTTGAAAAAATATTTTGAAAAGAGGGTTTTAAGGTCTAAAATAGTCTGGCCAAAATGGGGCATAAGATTTTTCAGAGAAAACCAAACTCCATTTTTCTTGCTGAGGATTTTGTGAGACACACCTTCTTGTTATTCATCATAGGGTGATCAAAAGAAAGTGCTCAGGTCTTAGGGCCATCAAAATGGGGTGTCTACAGTTGCCTCTCTTTGGCAGAGCTCGAAGTCAGTTCATGACGTGAGTGAATGCCAAAACCCGAAAACGACCCTTTTGACAAGGCTGTAAGACTTGGACAAACAAACAAGATGCAATACAGGTGGTTTTGAATCTGAAGGTTGCCTACGTATCCCTTTGCAAGAAAACAAACACGCGTAGTTCGAGAGCAGAATGCAAATGACATGCTCGGCATACAATTTAAAAGTTGGACTCACATGCTTCGCGTAGTCGGTTGTTTTGAAAATTCAAGATTATGTAATAGGATGCAATGTCTTGGAGTGATGATAAAGATATGAAGATAGTAACATATGAGACAAGCCTCTTGCAAATGATATAAAGCATAACCGAGGGTATAACGCATATAAATGTGCCACAATACAAATAATAGAGAGAGTGCATTGCATACAAATGTGCCATATCATTGCATTAATTGTGCCACAACTCAATTGATAGAAGAAAAGTGAACTCAAAATCCAAACACATGTAACGTGAGAGAAGAAATAGTGAACCTCAGATCCAAATGCGTTTCACGCAAAAGAAGAAAATAATGAACTCGAAATCCAAACACGTTTCACGCGGGAGGAGGTATACTGGTGTAACCAACAGAAGTTTCTAGTCGTATTTCATACGGAGAGAGGGAAGGCTTTAACCGGATAAACATCAAATCCTAACACGTTTCACGTGAAAGGTGAAAATGTAGTGTAACCAACAAGTATACCTAACCGTATCTCATATGGAAAGAGTGAAGGTTTTAACCAGATAAACATCAAATCCTAACACATTTCACGTGAAAGATGAAAATGTGGTGTAACCAACAAGCATACCTAACCGTATCTCATACGGAAAGGGAAAATGTTTAAACAATGTACAAAGGCATTAGTATACACAACAGAAGTATGCATATACATCAATATACATACACATACAAAGTATATACAAGCAGATATATATACACAAAGATATACATATACATACATGTCTCTCTTCCCTCTTCTATTTTTGTCTCTCTCTCTCTCTCTCTCTCGCGCGCGCTCGCTCTTTTTTCATCTGCTTCGAGTGTCGTGTCTGGCACGCGATTTCAACAAATACATCACCTGACCGACATAACTAGACCCTCAATTTTTTCAACGATTGCCTCGGCACCTTCACCCCCTTGTCTCTTTTTCCTTCCTCGTTCTCTACTTAAGACGATGCCTGCGAGAGAGGCAAAGCAAAAAGCTGCAAACTCTCTCTGCTACCACTCTGCAACCCTTTTCTTTTGTATCATTTTCCTTTGACATAGACTCTTCCCATGGTTCTCTCATGCTCTTTCAGACCTTAATGAGTCCATAATTAAAATAACCGATTCTGACTCCCTTGAACCTCAACCTCGCGCCCTTCCTACTTCCCCTGTTCTTAGCTTTCCAGCGATGTCAGTTGAGCAAATAATGGTTGCACAGTCTGACATCGAGGCTAACTCATATACATTGAGGTCATGTGTGAAGACCGTGACTGCGGTCTTTAAATTGTTCCATCGATTGCAGAACAAGACGTTTGAAGTGTATCAACTGTCAACACAACTCTCCCTGCTTCAACGTATGTACAAAGATGCTCGAGTAGAAATTAGTGCACTGAAAAAGCAGAACAAAGAGCTAAAATGACAAACCACCTCTGTGGGTCAATTTGGAGTTCTCTCATACTCCGCATTTGACAGCCAGCGGGGAATAATTCTTTTGAAAGCTCTACCAAGGCCGAGGTAGAGTCTTCAAGAGCTTTGAAGGAGTGAAGATGAAGCAAGACAGCTGACGGTGGAGTCGGGCGACGAAGCTATCTTTGTAATCTCTGTCGCTAGACTGCTGTCAGAAACTAAGGAAATAATTACCTCCTTTGTGTTTCCTTTTCATTTTTTTTTTTCTTTTTTTTGGTTTGTTTTGGAGTGGGCACCTACAGCTTCAACTCTCTTTTGTACAACTTTGATCAGGGATCCCTAAAGTTTAATAAAAGAGTTTTGTTTTGCAAATTCGAATGCCATGAATGGCACAACACTTGAGCATAAAAAACCATTTGTTTTGAATTTTGAATTTGGGAGGTTGTATTTCAATGAATTCTGAGCTGGATGTCGAGCTTATGACTGACCAAAACACAAAATACAACTCAATGAAAGGCAAACAAAGCACAAACCATCCCAAATGCATCCCATTACGCTTGCCGGAATAAAATGGACAAAAAACATAGCAACACCAGTCAACCGCCCGATGGAAAAGCATTGCCGGCGACAATTACTATACATTTTTCGACGATTGCTTGATTAAGGTGATGAGAACTCGATAGTGTGGGTAAATGATAGAAAACCTGACTCAACTGTGCCCATAGTTCATTACTTTGCCCCTCTTTTTTTTTTTTTTTTTTTTTTTCCTTTCTGCTAAAGCGATTTGATCAACGTGAGAAGTAAATTAGTACACTTGTTCCACTTTTCCATTTTGAAATCATGTGAGTCAGGCTGTGAGCATTGAAAATTTTCTCTTTTTGGTCCAAAGAATAGTCTAAGTTTTGAAAAAATGGAATAATTTTTGAGAAAATCAGTCAACTTCATTAAAAGTCCTCAAAATCTATTTTCACAAATGGCCACTACTCGATCAACATAAAACCAACCTTTGAGATGTATTACTGAATTCGTTTTGCAACTGAACCTGTCATGAAAGAGAAATAGGACTACTGAATCAAATGGGGACGAGCAAATCAAATATGGAAAGCTGAGTCGAATAGAGATACACTAATCAAACATGGACGAGATGAGTGAGTTGAAAAATGATTAAGGTCGAACTTCAAGATGAAGCTACCTACGTATCCCAAAGATAGGAATTAGGCCATATGCAGTTCCGGCTAAGGTTCACTCAAGTATTAACACTCTCATTTTGTGCTCTAACTTTTGCCAAAGCCGCCCTTTCGGGTTTTCAACCTTGCGAGCTTGTCATTTTTTTCATTTTTCTATTTTTTTTATGCTCTAATTTTTTCCTAGGCCGCCCTTCTAGTTTTTAGGCCCAGCGAGCCTCTCAAGGATAATACTTCTTCATCTTGTCCATGTTGATTGTCTATGAGAATTCTAAACCATCCAAATCCATGAGAATGGCTGTTACTCTTGACCAGATAAATTTGATGATGTAGGGATCCCTCCAATTTTGGTCTAAATTTGCCCCTAATGTTGTGGATAGGAATTCGATTGTCCTTCAGTAATAAAATTCATTCTCTCAGATTCTAGGATTTGACTTCTTTTCCAGTCTTCATTAGCTTGAGAAACGATCCAGTTTGAATCTTTGTCACATTCGACATTATTGCTCCTAATTCAAGGGTTGCTTCCAATTTGAATCACATCCGACCTTATTGCCCCTAGTTCAAGGGTTGCCTCTATTCCGACTATGCAAACCTTATACTTTGGTTGATTACTGAACATTCTAAGTCAAGGTTTGAAAGCTAAGGAGGTCGGATTTCAAGTCGAGAGGGATCCTATGTTGTACAATCTCAAGATCAATTCAAGGCATGTTTTCATAGGACCACGCAAAAATATTTTTTTGAAATCTTTTAACAAAGTAACTAATCACTCGTGCTCTTATGAAGACAACATATAACCAATCTGGACCAAGTCAGGATCCTTCTCAGTACCCACATTAACAGAAATGATCTCATTCATCAAGGGCTTAGCACACCTCTCTTCTTCTCAGTTGATCAAAATTTGTAAATCCCAAGAAATTTCTTTCTCTTCGTTTTTATCAGAGTTTTGGAAAAAAGTTTTGTAATTTTTGGTCAATGCAATGAATTAAAGGCACAAAAAAGTAGGCAGAATCTATGGCACTTTTATTGAAAAGAAACTACGACTCAGCGATAACAGACTCAAAAGAAAATGGCAAAAAAGACCTAGACATGACAGAAATGTCTAGGTTAGCACTCTCAAAATCAACAAACTTTGACTCACTAGAATGACTCGAGCCTGATCCCAACTCTACAAACTTGGTGGAATCAAACTTAGGCTTAATACTCGATTCAGAACTCAGAATAAAATCATTCTCAAATTGCTAAGTATGGGCTATCCACAACATTCAAACTAAAGCCCGTGCAATCAACAGGTGGTCACTCCGCAATCACGGAAATGGTCGGATATCCCACAAGTTCTATTTATTTACACTGGTAGACTTTGTGGGATATCGGATTTTTCTGAAGCAATAGTGCTACAACAACTTTACAAAAACAAAACGGAACTTCCAATCAGAACTATGGCAGCACTTTGGCCCAATTCACATAACTGATTGTTGTATGCCCCCATTGAAAAAAAAAATGAACCCCACAAACTGACATGCCTGAATCACTGTTCAGAATTTGAGAACCCAAATCTCATACATTGCACATAGTAGGAAAAAAGAACAAACACCCCTATGGGGGCTAGAGTTACGCTGTCCTAGCTTTGAAATGATCTAGGGTTTCACTATTCAAACAAGCGGTATCATACAACTTAGAAATGGAAGAGTATCCTGTCCTATTTTTTGAAGGTACTATAGCTCGCTATATGCATATGGTTAGCTCTACTCTAGGGATTGAAGTCAAGGTGACGTCACTAAAGAGTCCTTTGAACAATAACCAATAAAGACCCCAGGAAGTTAGAAGAGTCAATATAGCCTCTCTTCGAAGTCTGAGAACCTTAGATAGCAGAGCTACCTTTTTGACAGATTTCAAAAGGTTATAACACAAGGCCTCTAAAGTAACGTAGAGATAGGTATAGTGTCACAAAAACCTTGTTTGTGCTCCCACCAATATCTGGGCAAACACAAGGACTTTAAGTGCACTAATGCATACAATGCAATAAACATATAATTGAAAATAAAATTTATATCATGGAGTTCGAGTCAAGATTTTATAAAATCCCCAACAGAGTCGCCAGAAACTATAACATCACCCAGGGGTACCCGCGCCCGTTAAACAGTTTGGACTCCCGAGATCTCTGCAATCTAGTCTCACGAATGCAATGTGAAACATAGATGAGAGTCCAAATTTGGAAACTTTTATTGAAAATCCATTTTATTGCAATTTTGTCAAAAAAGGATTGCGTCATCAGATTTCAGAATCGCCACCAAAAATTTTGGTAAATTAGGAAACCCATGACTCGTGCCAAGGCCATTATTCATCGTAACCAAAAATGCTTGGCTCGGAACCTTAGGTATGAAAGGGAAGGTCAATAATGAGCACCCCTGCTCACTCGATCAAAGATCAGCCTCTACTAAACCAGGGCATGAGTTTTATTTGCTTTATATGTTCATATTCCGATTTATTTAATAAATCCTAAAAATTTACTATATGAAACATACAAGTATAGACTATGTCATTCATCTTGGAACAATTTGAGTTCAGGTATTTTTTTATTTTCTTGTAATGTTTTTTTCCTTTCTCTCATTTGGTTTGTAATTATTTATTCAAAGTATTGTAATAATTCCCCGCCCTGCTTCTATCTATCCCATCATTTTACTTACTTTCCTTTGTGAATATGCATCATATATATATATATATATATATATATATTATATCCATGTTTTGGATCCATATTTCATGCATATTGATTCGGCTAAATTTGTATTTATGGATTTAATCAATTGAAACATGAAACGTGTTAGGATTTTCACCTTTGCTTGTTGGTTACAACACATTTTCACTTTTCACGTGAAACGTGTTAGGATTTGATATTTACCTGGTTAAAACCTTCCCCCTCTCCGTATGAGATACTGTTAGGTACGCTTGTTGGTTACACCACCTTTGCTCCTTTCACGTGAAACGTGTTAGGATTTTCACCTTTTCTTGTTGGTTACACCACATTTTCACCTTTCACGTGAAACGTGCTAGGATTTGATGTTTACTTGGTTAAAACTTCCCTTCTCTTCGTATGAGATACGGTTAGGTACGCCTGTTGGTTACACCGCCTTTGCTCCTTTCACGTGAAATGTGTTAGGATTTTCACCTTTGCTTGTTGGTTATACCACATTTTCACCTTTAACGTGAAACGTGTTAGGATTTGTGTTTACCTGGTTAAAACCTTCCCCCTTTTCATATGAGATACGGTTAGGTATGCTTGTTGGTTACACCAGATTTTCACATTTCAAGTGAAACGTGTTAAGATTTGATATTTACCTAGTTAAAACCTTTCCCCTTTCCGTATGAGATACGGTTAGGTATGTTTGTTGGTTACACCGCATTTTCACCTTTCACATAAAACGTGCTAGGATTTAATGTTTACATGGTTAAAACCTTCCCCCTTTCCGTATGAGATACGGTTAGGTATGCTTGTTGGTTATACCACATTTTCTCCTTTCACGTGAACGTGTTAGGATTTGATGTTTACATGGTTAAAACATTCCCCCTTTCCGTATGAGATACGGTTAGGTATGCTTGTTGGTTATACCACATTTTCATCTTTCACGTGAAACATGTTAGGATTTGATGTTTATCCAGTTAAAACCTTTCCCCTCTCCGTATGAAATAAGGCTAGGAACGTCTATTGGTTACACCACTTTAACTCCTCTCGAGGGGTACTCGCACGCGTTAAACAATTCAGACTCCCGAGATCTCTACGATCTAGTCTCACGAATGCAATGTGCAATATAGATGAGAGTCCAAATTCAGAAAGTTTTATTGAAAATCTATTTTATTGCAATTTTGTCAAAAATAGACTGCGTCATCAGATTTCAGAGTCGCCACCTAATATTTTGGGAAATTAGGAAACCCATAACTCGTTCCAAGGCCACTGTTCGTTGTAACCAAAGATGCTTGGCTCGGAACCTTAGGCATGAGAGGGGAAGGTCAATTATGAGCACCCCCACTCACTCGATCAAAGATCGGCCTCTACTAAAATGTTCACATTTCAATTTATTTAATAAATCCTAAATTTACAATATGAAGCATACAAGTATAGACTATGTCATTCATCTTGGAACAATTTGAGTTCATGTATTTTTTTGAAAGAGTTTTGAAGATGCACAACTCAAAGAAATTGAGTTTACAAACATGAAAATCAATATCATTCCAAATTAAGGGACACAACCTCCATCCACCGGCATTTATAGAGATATATCACATATGCAAATAGCCACATGTAGGATGCTTAAACATAATAAGAAAATTATGTACAAGCGGGATGCTAAAGCATAACAACTTACATGTTTACCGACGTCTCGCGAACAGTTACAAAACAAAGTTAGTGAAATATGCATGATCTTATATACAAAATCCTAATGCAATACATACACAAGAATGCTTCTAAAGATCTGACTTCTAAAACATGACATGTGAAACATTGCAAAACATGCGATAGCACACAAAATCATGTAATAACCAATTAAAGCACAAAGATACAAATTTAGCTGGATTCAGGCATGAATCATGTATGTAAAAGCATGGATATGCATGGCATGCAAGATATATACATATGTACAGTTAGGGAAAGTAATTAAAGAATAGGATAGATAAGAAGTGGGGATTGGAATTATTACAACACTTTAAATATTACAAATCCGAGGGAGATGAATAAATATTACAGCACAATATAAAAATCCTCACAAACACTCAAAATAAAATAAACATAAGAAAATAGTAGCTTCAAGTGTCTCAAGAACATCGGAGGTTGATTTTCTCAATGTCAGAAGGCCGCCCGATTTTTCCTAGAGGTCGCAGGTACGGTCATGAAGCTGGCGGGCGTGATGGTGTACTTTTAGGTGGCTACCCGGCTAACTACCAGGACAGGTAGCCCGGTAGACTCAGCCAAACTCTGTTTTCTTAGATTTCCACAATAAAAATAGAACTAAAAATAATATATATAGGAGTCTCAACTCACCACTTCAATTTGATTACAACAATATATAATATAACAAGAAATCAAAGCAAACGAGCAAAATAAGTAAGAAATGAAAGAAAATGAAAAGTTTGTAAAATTCACCTTCCAAGGAAAGGATGAACTCTTTAGTTCACAAACTCCCTCTTGGTCACCCTCAAGTGTAGGAAGTGTGTTCTTAAATCCTCAATTCAAAATTATGTAGTTTATGGAGTTTATGGTATGGAAAATGGCTGACTCTCTAGTTTTTCTCACTTTCAATCACTAAACTCTCTTTCTTATGATCAAGGCAATTGATTTTTCGCAATATTAGAATTTTTGGAGTGGTTTTGGTATATGGAAATGAGAAATTTCAGTAGTTATGGAAGCTTGGAAGTGTTTTTGCTCAATGTTGCAATTTAAACAATTTCTCCTCTTTTGCTCTCTTTTCTCTCTAACTCTCTTGAATGATCTCCTCCTCATTCCATCCTCCCCCTCGTCAATATACAATCTGAATGTATAAGCCATGAAGGAATAAACAAGTCAAGGAATGGGGGACAAGGTAGAAAACAAAGGTGATGAGGATGACAAGGATAATAATAATGATAAAAACTTTGTTACTTTTGATTCATCCTTTATGACAAAGCCAAAACCTCTTTTGATAATGAAGGGTGAGTGGAGATAATGGAGGATGAGTAGGTGCACTTGAAAGGATCATAAAATGGGTCATAAAATGGGTCAATCGGTTGTCCCCCCAATTGAAGTTGCAATAAAATGTGTGTATGTGTTTTTGTTCATATATATATATATATATATATGTGTGTGTGTGTGTGTGTGTGTGTTTATGTGTGTCTCCGTATATGTATATAGTTTGCTTGTGTAGTCTTGTATACATATTTGTTTTATGTATATGGTATGTATATATATATATACGGTATTTGGTATTTATACAACAAAATTGAAAAAAAAAAATTTGAAAACAAAAGAAAAAAAATATCATTCCATTGTACCTTCCTCCACTCGCGTGTAACACGTTTCGACTTCGAATTTACAATTCCTCCTTTTACGTGAAATGCGTTAGGATTTCAAGTTTACTCGGTTAAAACCTTCCCCCTTTCTGTATGAAATACTATTAAGTACGCTCGTTGGTTACACTATCTTTCCTCATTTTGCGTGAAACGCGTTGGATTACAAGTCTACTTGGTTAAAACCTTCCCCTTCACCGTATGAAATATGGTTAGGTACGCCTGCCAGTTACACCATCTTTCCTCCTTTCACGTGAAACGCGTTAGGATTGCAAGTTTACTTGGTTAAAACCTTCCCCCTTTCCATATGAGATACGGTTAGGTACTCCTATTGGTTACACTAACTTTGCTCCTTTCATGTGAAATGTGTTTGGATTTTCACCTTTGCTTGTTGGTTACACCACATTTTCACTTTTCATGTGAAACGTGTTAGGATTTGATGTTTATTTGGCCCCCTCTTCGTATGAGATACGGTTAGGTACGCCTGTTGGTTACACCACCTTTGTTCACGTGAAACGTGTTAAGATTTTCACCTTTGCTTGTTGGTTACACCACATTTTCACCTTTCACGTGAAACGTGTTAGGATTTGATATTTACTTGGTTAAAACCTTCCCTCTCTCCGTATGAACTACGGTTAGGAAAGTCTGTTAGTTACACCACTATACCTCCTTCTGCGTGAAACGCGTTTCGATTTCGATTTCATTATTTTCTCCTCTCGCGTGAAACGCGTTTGGATCTCAAGTTCACTATTTCTCCTCTCACGTGAGATGTGCTTGGATTTTAAGTCCACTTTTCTTCTATCAACTAATTTGTGGCACATTTAATGCAATGATATGCACTACAAGAAAAAACGCATTCGGCGACCAAATTTCCCGACTAAAAAGAATTTGGTCGCTGACTAAAAAAGAATTAGTAGCCAATTGTGAAGCTTTTTGGCGACTAAACAAATTTAGTAGCCAAAAGTCCACAATTGGCGACTAAAAATAAGTTTGGTCGCCAATTATATGGGTTTTACCGACTAAAACATTTTTAGTAGCCAAAAGTATAGTTTTCGCCGACTAAAAGAAATTTAGTAGCCAAAAAGTCAACAATTGCCAACTAATTATAATTTTGGTCGCCAATTATGTGGGTTTTACCGACTAAAACATTTTTTGTAGCCAAAAGTACAAAATAAATTTAGTAGCCAAAAAGTCTACAATTGGCGACTAATTCTAAGTTTGGTCGCCAATTATGTGGGTTTTACCGACTAATTCTAAGTTTGGTAGCCAAAAGTAAGTTTTTTGGCAACTAAAAAAAATTTAGTAGCCAAAAAGTGTACAATTGGCGACTAAAAACAAATTTAGTAGCAAAAAGTGGTCTTTTTTGCGCGAAAGTCTCTTCGCCGACCAAAATTATTTTGGTTGCTAAAAGTTAAATTTTTATTTTTATTTTTATTTTGCCACTAAATAATTTATTTTCACATAAATTATGTCAATAAAAATAATTATGTATATTACATATATATAAATAATATATATTACATATATAATCATGTGGTGTTACGTTGGCGTAGTGGGAAGTGTGTGGTGCATAAGGCTTATGCTATGGGAGGTCAGTGGTTCGAGTCCTTATAAGAGCGGATGCAAAGCTTAATAATGAATTTTTTTTTCACGGATAAAGCTTTTGGCAACGAAAAATGTTGGTCGCCGTTTGGTAGCTTTTGGCGACTAAAGATTTTGGTCGGCGATTCCTTGACTATTGGCGACTAAAACATTGGTCGGTGAATGTATGATTTTAAAGAAATATAATTGACTATTGGTGACCAAATTTTTGGTCACTAAAGAGTAGCTTTTTGCCGACCAAAGGCTTTTTAGTCAGCAAAACCTTCCCCGACAGGTTTTTGGCAACAAATGTAGTGACCAAAATTTTTTGTCGCAGAATGGCTTTGGCGACCAAAAAACAGACAATTGGCGACCAATATTTTAGTAGCTAAAAGTGACTTTTTTGTAGTGATGGCACATTTGTATGCGATGCACTCTCTTTGTGCTGTGGCACATTTATATGCGTTATGCCCTCTGTTATGCTTTATATCATTTGCACGAGGCTTGTCTACTATCTTCATATCTTTATCATCATTCAATGACATTGCATCTTATTACATAATCATGAATTTTCAAAACAACCGGCTACGCGAAGCATGTAAGCCCAACTTTCAAATTATATGCCGAGCATGTCATTTGCATTCTGTCCTAGAACTACGCTGGTTTGATACCTTGCAATGGGATACGTAGGCAACCTTCAGGTTCAATCACTTTCATTGCATCTTGTTTGTTTGCTCAAGTCTTACGGCCTTATCAAAAGGGTCGTATTAGGGCTTTAACATTCACTTACGTCATAAAATGACCTCGAATTCTATCAAAGGGGGACAACTATAGACGTCCCATTTTGACCGACCCTAAGACTTAGGCCCTTTCTTTTGATCACCCTATGATGAATAGCAAAAAGATGTTTATCACAAAATCCTCAACAAGAAAAATGAAATTTGTTTTTCTCTCAAAAACCTTACGCCAAACTATTTCAGACCTTAAAACCCTCTTTTCAAAATATTTTTCCAAATGTTTCTACAATGTTTCGAGGCTCCCATTTCGATTAAAATATTGCACTTTTCAATAAATCGAGTAAGGACAAAGTGGAAATAAATAGAAGGGAGGTGAACTCTTTGAAAAATATTTAAAAACATCTTCTTTATAAGTTTGGAGTTGAAGGAAATAGAAAGGGATGGAAAAAAACTAGTTTAGGAAAAAGATGAGCATCAAATCGTTAAGAAAGAAATGAATAGCATTCACTAAATTAGGCATATCTCTTTGTACACTTTGAATTTAGATGTCAGGCCACCACCATAGGAAACTAGATTTCTGGGGCTTTTATTTAGACTCAAGAATCACCTAAAACCGAGTCTGGATAAGGGAGATATGCCCGTTTGAAGTCGGGCTTAAAGACTTGGCCCGAGATAGCAACAGACCCATTTTTTTAGGTTTTGGTTCAGTTGGGACACCCCATTGACCCATTTTATGATCCACTCAAGTGCACCCACTCATCCTCCATTATCAAAAGAGGTTTTGGCCTTGTCATAAAGGATGAATAAAAAGCAACAAAGTCTTGATCATCCTTGTCATCCCCATCACCTTTGTCTTCCACCTTGTCCCCCATTCCTTGACTTGTTTATTCCTTCATGGCTTATACATTCATATTGTATATTGAAGAGGGGGGGATGGAATGAGGATGAGATTATTCGAGAGAGTTAGAGAGAAAAGAGAGCAAAAGAGGAAAAATTGTCCAAATTGCAATCTTGAGCCAAAACAGTTTCAAGCTTCCATAGCTACTGAATTCATCATTTCTATACACCAAAACCACTCCAAAATTCTGATATAGCTAAAGATCAATTGCCTTGATCATAAGGAAGAGTATTCAGTAATTGAAAGTGAGAAAAACTAGAGAGTTATCCACTTTCTATAACATAAACTCCATAATTTCGAATTGAGGATTTGAGAACACACTTCTTACACTTGAGGGTGATTAAGAGGGAGTATGTGAACTAAGGAGTTCATCATTTCCGTGGAAGGTGAATTTCATAAACTTTTCATTTTCTTGCATTTCTTACTTATTATGTTCGTTTGCTTTGATTTCTTGTTATATTATATATTGTTGTAATCTAACTGAAAGTGGCAAGTTGAGACTCCCATATATATTGTTTTTAGTTTTGTTTTTGTTGTAGAAATCTAAGAAAACAGAGTTTGGCCGAGCCTACTGGGCTACTCGGCTCGTTAGTTGGCCGGGTAGCCACCTAAAACTACACCATCGCGGCCGCGACCTTCATGACCGTGCCCGCGACCTCTATGCAAAACCGGGCAGCCATTAGACATTAAGAAGATCAACCTCCGATGGTCTTTGAGGCACTTGAAGCTACTATTTTCTTATGTTTATTTTATTTTGAGTGTTTGTGAGGATTTGTATATTGTGTTGTAATATTTATTCATCTCCCTCGGATTTGTTATATTTAAAGTGTTGTAATAATTCCCCATCCCCACTTATCTATCCAATTCTTTAATCACTTTTCCTAACTGTACATATGTATATATCTTGCATGACATGCATATCCATGCTTTTACATACATGATTCATGCCTAGATCTGGCTAAATTTGCATCTTTGTGTTTTAATTGATTATTACATGATTTTGTGCACTATCGCATGTTTTGCAATAGTTCACATGTTATGTTTTAGAAGCCGGATATTTAGAAGCATTCCTGTGTATGTATTGCATTAGGATTTTGTATATAGGATCATGCATATTTTACTAACTTTGTTTTGTAGCTATTCACGAGACGTCGGTAAATATGTAAGTTTTTATGCCTTAGCATCCCACTTGCACGTAATTTTTTTTATTATGTTTAGCATTCTACCATGTGGCTATTTGCTTGTGTGATATATCTTTATGAATGTCGATAGGCGGAGGTTGTGTCGCTTAATTTAGAATGATATTGATTTTCATGTTTGTAAACTCAATTTCTTTGAGTTGTGCATCTTCAAAACTCTTTCAAAGAAATACATGAACTCAAATTGTTCCAAGATGAATAACATAGCCTATACTTGTATGTTTCACATAGTAAATTTTTAGGATTTATTAAATAAATTGAAATATGAACATATAAAGAAAATAAAACTCATATTATGGTTTAGTAGAGGCCAATCTTTGATTGGGTGAGCGGGGTGGCTCATTATTGACCTTTCCTTCTCATACCTAAGGTTCTGAGCCAAGCATCTTTGGTTACGATGAACAGTGACCTTGGCACGTGTCATGAGTTTCCTAATTTTTCAAAATATTAGGTGGCGACTCTGAATTCTGATGTCGCAGTCCATTTTTGACAAAATTGCAATAAAATGGATTTTCAATAAAAGTTTCCAAATTTGGACTATCATCTATGTTTCACATTGCATTCGTGAGACTAGATCGCAGAGATCTCGGGAGTTTGAGCTGTTTAAAGCGCGTGGGTACCCCCTGGGTGATGTTACAGTTTCTGGCGACTCTGCTGGGAATCTTATGAAATCTTGATTCGAATTCCATAGTATGAATTTTATTTTCAATTATATCTTCATTGCATTGCATGCATTGGTGCACTTAAAGTCCCTATGTTGCCTAGATACTGTTGAGAGCACATGCAAGCTTTTTCTGACACTATACCTATCTCTACGGTACTTTTGAAGCCCAATGTTATAACATTTTGAGATCTGTCAAAAAGGTAGTTCTACTATCTAAGTTGTGCTATCTAAGGAATTGTCGAAAAATATTCTGCTCAACGTCGGAAGATTGCTATGTTCGGTTCAGAGAAATTAGCAGGCCGGCAAACTTGACTCACAATAAGTCCAAAACAAAACGAACAAGAGATATTTGGTGGCTCAACCAACCATTTTGGATTAGATTACAAAAAAAATATAGAGTATGAAAAATCAAAGCAAGAAAACAAATATAAGATAGAAAATGCAAGAAAATTAAATAAATTGAAAATTCACCATTTCAAGAAAGAATGAACTTCATGATTTCCAAACTTCTTTTTGATCACCTTCAAGTGTATGAATTATGTTCTCAATCCTCAATTTGAAAGCTTGGAATTCTTGCTAGAATGATGCCTTGGAGGTGTATGTGGTAAAAATTGATTATCTCTCTTGTTTTTGCTCACTTTTATCAACACCCACTCTTCCTCTTGATCAAAGCTACTTAAATTCAAGCATTTTAGAATTTTTGGAGGAGTTTTGGGTGTAGAAAAGATGGAATTTCAGTTTGTACGGAAGATATGGGATGTATATGGAAAATAGCAGCGTTTTTAACCCAAAAACTCAACTTTTCTCTCTTTTTTCACTCTTTTCTCTAGCTCAAATGTTCTCTCCTTCATCTATATTTTTTCCTCTCAACAATCTGATGTATACCTATAGGCTAAGCAAGTGGAGAAATGGTGGAAAACAAGGTGGAAGACAAGGTGGAACATAAAGGAAGATAATGGAGCTATACCTCCATTATCTTTTCAAGAAAGGATGAACTTCATGATTTCCAAAATTTCTTTTGATCACCCTCAAGTGTATGAATTATGTTCTCAATCCTCAATTTAAAAGCTTGGAATTCTTGCTAAAATGATGGCTTGAAGGTGTATGTGGTGAAAAGTGATTCTCTTTTGTTTTTGCTCATTTTTACCAACGCCCACTTTCCTCTTGATCAAAGCTATTGAAATTCAAGTATTTTAGAATTTTTGGAGGAGTTTTGGGTGTAGAAAAGATGGAATTTCAGTTTGTATGGAAGGTATGGGGTGTATATGGAAGATAGGAGTGTTTTTAGCTCAAAAACTCAACTTTTCTCTCTTTTTTTACTCTTTTCTCTAGCTCAAATGTTCTATCCTTAATCTATTTGTTTTTGTCCTCTCAACAATCTGATGTATACCAATAGCCTAAGCAAGTGGAGAAATAGTGGAAGATGAGGTGGAAGACAAGATAGAGCATAAAGGAAGATAGTGGAGCTAATAGAGCTAATGGGAGACAAAATTGGAGTGTTATCTTCAATGGATCAAGCACTAGGTAATGGGAGATGAGTATACTTGCATTGGGACATGTTTGGGTTAGAAAATGGGTCAATGAAGTGCCCTACTCAAGCCAAAATAAGTTCAGCACTATTCAAATATTATTTGAGGAGAAACATAACACAAGACAAGGCTTTGAGAGTGGTTAAGGTGCTAGGAGTTGAGTAGTAGGTTGGTGGTTCAAACCCACTTCAAAGCATTCTTCTTCTTTTTTTTCCCTTGTGCAAGCCTAGTCAGTGTCATGTGCCATGAATTTAAGGAATGCTTGGAAGAGGGTTTGAACCCCCAACCTACGACTTAGCTCTTAGCAGCTTCAGCACTCTGCCAAAGCCTTATTTGTGTTATGCTTCTCCTCAAATAATATTTGAACAATGTTGAACTTATTTTGGCTCAGGTAGGGCACCTTATTGACCCATTTTCTAACCTAAACATCTCCCAATGCATGTATACTCATCCCCCATTACCTAGTGCTTGATCCATTGAAGATAATGCTCCAATTTTGTCTCTCATTAGCTCCATTAGCTCCACTATCTTCCTTTATGCTCTATCTTGTCTTCCACCTTGTTTTCCACCATGTCGTCCACCATTTCTCCACTTCCTTAGCCTATAGGTATACATTAGATTGTTGAGAGGAGAAAAAAAAAAAAAAAACTAAGGATAAAACATTTGAGCTAGAGAAAAGAGTAAAAAAAAAGAGAGAAAAGTTAAGTTTTTGAGCTAAAAACACTCCTATCTTCTATATACACCCCATACCTTCCATACAAACTGAAATTTCATCTTTTCTACACCCAAAACTCCTCCAAAAATTTTGAAATACTTGAATTTTTGTAGCGTTGATCAAAAGGAAGTGTGGGTGTTGGTAAAAGTGTGCAAAAACAAGAGAGATGATCACTTTTCACCACATACACCTCCAAGCCATCATTCTAGCAAGAATTCCAAGCTTTCAAATTGAGGATTGAGAACATAATTCATATACTTGAGGGTGATCAAAAAGGAAGTTTGGAAATCATGAAGTTCATCCTTTCTTGAAAAGATAATGGAGGTATAGCTCCATTATCTTCCTTTCTGCTCTATCTTGTCTTCCACCTTGTCTTCCACCATTTCTCCACTTGCTTAGCCTATAGGTATACATCAAATTGTTGAGAGGAAAAAATATAGATTAAAGAGAGAACATTTGAGCTAGAGAAAAGAGTAAAATAAGAGAGAAAAGTTGAGTTTTTGAGCTAAAAACACTCATATCTTCCATATACACCCCATACCTTCCATACAAACTTAAGTTCCATCTTTTCTACACCCAAAACTCCTCCAAAAATTCTAAAATACTTGAATTTAAGTAGGTTTGATCAAGAGGAAGAGTGGGTGTTGGTAAAAGTGAGCAAAAACAAGAGAGATAATCAATTTTCACCACATACACCTCCAAGCCATCATTCTAGTAAGAATTCCAAGCTTTCAAATTGAGGATTGATAACATAATTCATACACTTGAGGGCGATCAAAAGGAAGTTTGGAAATCATGAAGTTCATCCTTTCTTGAAAATGTGAATTTTAAATTTATTTCATTTTCTTGCATTTTTTTTTAATCTTATATTTGTTTTCTTACTTTGATTTTTAATACTATATATTTTTTTTGTAATCTAATCCAAAGTGGTTGGTCGAGCCACCATATATCTCTTGTTTGTCTTGTTTTGAATTTATTGTGAATCAAGTTTGCCAGGCCTTGTTGGCTGGCCAGCCCGAATCGAACATACCAATCTTCCGGCGTTGAAAAGAATATTTTTCCGACGATCCCTTAGATAGCAGAGCTTAGATAGCAAAACTACCTTTTTGAAAAATCTCAAAAGGTTATAACACAAGGCCTCCAAAGTAAAGTAGAGATAGGTATAGTGTCAGAAAAAGCTTGTCTATGCTCGCAACAGTATCTGGGCAACATAGGGACTTTAAGTGCACCAATGCATGCAATGCAATGAACATATAATTGAAAATAAAAGTCATATCATGGAATTCGAGTCAAGATTTCATAAAATCTCCAGTAAAGTCGCCAAAAACTGTAACATGACCCAGGGGGTACCCGCGCACATTAAACAGTTCAGACTCTCGAGATCTCTGCGATCTAGTCTCACGAATACAATGTGAAACATAGATGAGAGTCCAAATTTGGAAACTTTTATTAAAAATACATTTTATTGAAATTTTGTCAAAAACGGATTGCGTCATTAGATTTCAGAGTTGCCACCTAATATTTTAGGAAATTAGAAAACCCATGACTCATGCCAAGGCCACTGTTCATCGTAACCAAAGATACTTAGCTCGGAACCTTAGGTATGAGAAAGGAAGGTCAATAATGAGCAACCCCGCTCACCCAATCAAAGATCGACCTTTACTAAACCATGATATCAGTTTTATTTGCTTTATATGTTCATATTCCGATTTATTTAATAAATCCTAAAAATTTACTATGTGAAGCATACAAGTATAGACTATGTCATTCATCTTGGAACAATTTGAGTTCATGTATTTCTTTGAAAGAGTTTTGAAGATGCATAACTCAAAGAAATTGAGTTTACAAACATGAAAATCAATATCATTCTAAATTAAGCGACACAACCTCCATCTACTGACATTAATAGAGATTATCACATAAGCAATTAGCCACATGGTAGAATGCTAAACATAATAAGAAAATTATGTGCAAGCAGGATGCTAAGGCATAAAAACTTACATATTTACCGACGTCCTGCGAACAACTACAAAACAAAGTTAGTAAAATATGCATGATCCTATATACAAAATCCTAATGCAATACATACAGAAGAATGCTTCTAAATATCCGGCTTCTAAAACATAACATGTGAAATATTGCAAAACATGCGATAGCGCACAAAATCATATAATAATTAATTAAAATACAAAGATACAAATTTAGCCAGATCTAGGCATGAATCATGTATGTAAAAGCATGGATATGCATGTCATGCAAGATATATACATATGTACAGTTAGGAAAAGTGAATAAAGAATTGGATAAATAAGTGGGGATGGGGAATTATTACAACACTTTGAGGGAGATGAATAAACATTACAACACAATATAAAAGTCCTCACAAACACTCAAAATAAAATAAATATAAGAAAATAACAGTTTCAAGTGCCTCAAAAACCATTGGAGGTTGATCTTCTCAATGTCAGAAGGCTGCCCAATTTTGCCTAGAGGTCACAGGCACGGTCATGAAGGTCGCGGGCGCAATGGTCTACTTTCAGGTGGCTACCCGGCCAACTAATGGGGTGTGTAGCCCGGTAGACTCAGCCAAACTCTGTTTTCTTAGATTTCCATAAAAAAACAGAACTAAAAACAATATATATGGGAGTCTCAATTCGCCACTTTCAATTAGATTACAACAATATATAATATAACAAGAAATCAAAGCAAACGAGCAAAATAAATAAGAAATGCAAGAAAATGAAAAGTTTGTGAAATTCACCTTCCAAGGAATGGATGAACTCCCTAGTTTACAAACTCCCTCTTGATCATCCTCAAGTGTAGGAAGTGTATTCTCAAATCCTCAATTCGAAATTATGGAGTTTATGGTATGGAAAGTGGCTAACTCTTTAGTTTTTCTCACTTTCAATTACTAAACACTCTTCCTTATGATCAAGGCAATTGATCTTTGGCTACATCAGAATTTTTGGAGTGGTTTTGGTGTATGGAAATGAGGAATTTTAATAGCTATGGAAGCTTGGAAGTGTTTTGGCTCAAGGTTTCAATTTAGACAATTTTTCCTCTTTTGTTCTCTTTTCTCTCTAACGCTCTCGAATCATTTTTCTTTTTTCATTCCATCATCTCCCTCTTGAATATACAATCTAAATGTATAAGCCATAAAGGAATAAACAAGTCAAAGAATGGGGGACAAGGTGGAAGACAAAGGTGATGGGGATGACAAAGATGATAATAATAATCAAGACTTTGTTGCTTCTGATTTATCCTTTATGACAAGGCCAAAACCTTTTTTGATAACGGAGGTTGAATAGAGAAAATGGAGGATGAGTGGGTGCACTTGAATGGATCATACAATGGGTTAATGGGGTGTGCCAACCAAACCAAAACCAGAAAAAACGGGTCTGCTACTGCCTTGGGCCAGGTCAACAAAATCTGCTCTTAAGCCCGACTTCAAATGGGCATATCTACCTTATTTGGACTCGGTTTTAGGTGATTCTTGAGTTGAAGCCCCAGAAGTATACTTTCCAATGGTGGTGGCCTCGCATCTAAATTCTAAATGTACAAAGAGATATGCTAATTTAGTGAAGGCTATTCATTTATTTCTTAACGATTTGATGCTGATCTTTTTCCTAAACCAGTTTTCTTCCATCCCCTCATATTTTCTTCAACTCCAAACCTATGAAGAAGACGCTTTCAAATATTTTCCAAAGAGTTCACCTCTCTTCCATTTATTTCCACTTTGTCTTTACTCGGTTTACTGGAAAGATCAGCCTCTACGAAACCATGATATGAGTTTTATTTGCTTTATATGTTCATATTCCGATTTAGTTAATAAATCCTAAAAATTTACTATGTAAAGCATACAAGTATAGACTATATCATTCATTTTGGAACAATTTGAATTCATGTATTTTTTTGAATGTGTTTTGAAGATGCACAACTCAAAGAAATTGAGTTTACAAACATAAAAATCAATATCATTCCAAATTAAGCGACACAACCTCCGTCCACTGGTATTCATAGAGATATATGACATAAGAAAATAGCCAAATGGTAGGATGTTAAACACAATAAGAAAATTATGTACAAGCAGAATGCTAAAGAATAACAACTTACATGGTTACCGACGTCCCGCGAACAACTACAAAACAAAGTTAGTAAAATATGCATGATCCTATATACAAAATCGTAATGCAATACATACACAAGAATATTTCTAAAGATCCGGCTTCTAAAAGATGACATGTGAAACATTGCAAAACATGTGATAGCACACAAAATCATGTAATAATCAATTAAAGCACAAAGATGCAAATTTACCCAGATCTAAGCATGAATCGTGTATGTAAAAGCATGGATATGCATAGCATGCAAGATAAATACATATGTACAGTTAGGGAAAGCGATTAAAGAATGGGATAGATAAGAAGTGGGGATGGAGAATTATTACAACACTTTAAATATTACAAATCCAAGAGAGATGAATAAATATTACAACACAATATAAAAATCCTCACAAACACTCAAAATAAAATAAACATAAGAAAATAACAGCTTTAAGCGCCTCAAAGACCATCGAAGGTTGATCTACGCAACGTCGGAAGGCTGCCTGGTTTTGCCTAGAGGTTACGGGCACGGTCATGAAGGTCGCGGGCATGATGGTGTACTTTTAGGTGGCTACCTGGCCAACTAACGGGTTGGGTAGCTCAGTAGGCTCGAACCATATTCTGTTCTCTTAGATTTCCACAACAAAAATAGAACCAAAAACAATATATATGGGAGTCTCAACTCACCACTTTCAATTAGATTACAACAATATATAATATAACAAGAAATCAAAGCGAATGAGCAAAATAAGTAAGAAATGCAAGAAAATGAAAGGTTTGTGAAATTCACCTTCCAAAGAATGGATGAACTCCTTAGTTCACAAACTCCCTCTTGACCACCCTCGAGCGTAGGAAGTGTGTTCTCAAATCCTCAATTCGAAATTATGGAGTTTATGGTATCGAAAGTGGCTAATTCTCTAGTTTTTCTCACTTTCAATCACTAAACACTCTTCCATATGATCAAGGCAATTGATCTTTGGCTATATTAGGATTTTTGGAGTTGTTTTAGTGTATGCAAATGAGGAATTTTAGTAGCTATGGAAGCTTGGAAGTGTTTTGGCTCAAGATTGCAATGTAGGCAATTTTTCCTCTTTTGCTCTCTTTTCTTTCTAACTCTGTCGAATGATTTTTATTTTTTCATTCCATTCTCTTCCTCTTTAATATACAATCTGAATGTATAAGTCAAGGAATGGGGGACAAGGTGGACGACAAAGGTGATGGGGATAACAAGAATGATAGATGATCAAGACTTTGTTGCTTTTGATTCATCTTTTATGACAAGGCCAAAACCTCTTTTGATAATGGTGGGTGAGAGGAGATAATGGAGGATGAGTAGGTACACTTGAATGGATCATAAAATGGGTCAATGGGGTGTCCCAACAGAACCAAAACCAGAAAAAACAGGTCTGCTGCTATCTTGGGCTGGGTCAACAAAGTTTGCTCTTAAGCTCGACTTCAAACGGGCATATATCTCTTATCTGGACTCGGTTTTAGGTGATTCTTGAGTCTAAATTGAAGCTCCCGAAGTCTAATTTCCAATGGTGCTAACCATACATCTAAATTCCAAGGGTACAAAGAGATATGCCTAAAATAGTAAAGGTTGTTCATTTCTTTCTTAACGATTTGATGCTCATCCTTTTCCTAAACCAGTTTTCTTTCATCCCCTCCTATTTCCTTCAACTCCAAACCTATAAAGAAAACACTTTTAAAGAAATTTCAAAGAGTTCACCTCCTTTCCATTTATTTCCACTTTGTCCTTACTCGATTTACTGAAAAGATCGGCATCTACGAAACCATGATATGAGTTTTATTTGTTTTTTATGTTCATATTCAGATTTATTTAATAAATCCTAAAAATTTACTATCTGAAGCATAGAAGTATAGACTATGTCATTCATCTTGGAACAATTTGTGTTCATGTATTTTTTTGAAAATGTTTTGAAGATGCACAACTCAAAGAAATTGAGTTAACAAACATAAAAATCAATATCATTCCAAATTAAGCAACATAACCTCCATCCACCGGTATTCATAGAGATATATCACATAAGAAAATAGCCAAATGGTACGATGCTAAACATAATAAGAAAATTATGTACAAGCGGGATGCGAAAGCATAACAACTTATTTGTTTATCGACGTCCTGCAGACAATAACAAAAAAAAAATTTAGTAAAATATGCATGATCCTATATACAAAATCGTAATGCAATACATACACAAGAATGTTTCTAAAGATCCGGCTTCTAAAACATGACATGTGAAACATTGCAAAACATGTGATAGCACACAAAATCATGTAATAATCAATTAAAGCACAAAGATACAAATTTACCCAGATCTAGGCATGAATCATGTGTGTAAAAGCATGGATATGCATGGCATGCAAGATAAATACATATGTATAGTTAGGGAAAGCGATTAAATAATGAGATAGATAAGAAGTGGGGATGGGGAATTATTACAACACTCCAAATATTACAAATTTGAGAGAGATGAATAAATATTATAACACAATATAAAAATCTTCACAAACACTCAAAATAAAATAAACATAAGAAAATAACAGCTTTAAGTGCCTTAAGGACCATCGAAGGTTGATCTTTGTAACATCGGAAGGCTACCTGGTTTTGCCTAGAGGGCGCGGGCACGATCATGAAGGTCGCGGCCGTGATGGTATACTTTTAGGTGGCTACCCGGCCAACTAACGGGTCAGGTAGCCCGGTAGGCTCGGCCAAACTTTGTTCTCTTAGATTTCCACAACAAAAACAAAACTAAAAACAATATATATGAGAGTCTCAACTCACCACTTTCAATTAGATTACAACAATATATAATATAACAAGAAATCAAAGCGAATGAGCAAAATAAGTAAGAAATGCAAGAAAATGAAAAGTTTGTGAAATTCACCTTCCAATGAATGGATGAACTCCTTAGTTCACAAACTCCCTCTTGATCACCCTCGAGTGTAGAAAGTGTGTTCTCAAATCCTCAATTCGAAATTATGGAGTTCATGGTATGGAAAGTGGCTAACTCTCTAGTTTTTCTTCCTTTCAATCACTAAACACTCTTCCTTATAATCAAGGCAATTGATCTTTGGCTATATTAGAATTTTTTGAGTGGTTTTGGTGAATGGAAATGAGGAATTTTAGTAGCTATGGAAGCTTTGAAGTGTTTTAGCTCAAGGTTGCAATTTAGGCAATTTTTCCTCTTTTGCTCTCTTTTCTCTCTAACTCTCTTGAATGATTTTTCTTTTTTCATTCCATCATCTCCCTCTTTAATATACAATCTGAATGTATAAGCCATGAAGGAATAAACAAGTCAAGGAATGGGGGACAAGGTAGAAGACAAAGGTGATGGAGATGACAGTGATAATAATGATGATCAAGACTTTGTTGCTTTTGATTCATCCTTTATGACAAGGCTAAAACATCTTTTGATAATGGAGGGTGAGTGGAGATAATGGAGGATCAGTGGCTGCACTTGAATGGATCATAAAATGGGTCAATGGGGTGTCCCAACCAAACCAAAACTAGAAAAAACGGGTCTGTTGTTGTCTTGGGCCGGGTCAACAAAATCTACTCTTAAGCCCGACTTCAACGGGCATATCTCCCTTCTCCTGACTCGATTTTAGATGATTCTTGAGTCTAAATTGAAGCCCCACAAGTTTACTTTCCAATGGTGGTGGCCTCACATCTAAATTCCAATGTTACAAAGAAATATGCCTAATTTAGTGAAAGCTGTTCATTTCTTTCTTAACGATTTGATGCTCATCTTTTTCCTAAACTAGTTTTCTTCCATTCCCTCTGATTTCCTTCAAATCCAAAGCTATAAAGAAGATGTTTTTGAATATTTTTCAAACAGTTCACCTCCCTTCCATTTATTTCCACTTTGTCCTTACTCGGCTTACTGAAAAGATCGAACTCTACAAAACCATGATATGAGTTTTATTTGCTTTATATGTTCATATTTTGATTTATTTAATAAATCCTAAAAATTTACTATGTAAAGCATACGAGTATAGACTATGTCATTCATCTTGGAACAATTTGAGTTCATGTAATTTTTTGAAAGATTTTTGAAGATGCATAACTTAAAGAAATTGAGTTTACAAATATAAAAATCAATATCATCCCAAATTAAGCGACACAACCTCCATTCACCAATATTCATAAAGATATATCCCTTGGTGCTGAGGCCCTTGAGGGTTATTTTTGGAGGTTTTAGACTGATTTCAACCTAAAGAAGTTGCTGGAGCCCCATTGGTGAAGAGGGTCTTCAAGGGTAAGAAGCTTGTCCCTTTATTCCCCATTTTTGCATTGTATTTTTGCCTACCTTACAACTATTTTTGGGCTTAGTGTATAACACAAAAAAGTTCTATTTTTTAGCCCTCTAAATAGTTGGTTAAGGGTGCTTTGGCATTTGGGGTTTTTTGACCCCTCTTAAGCCTTGAAATGCCCCATTTTGTGCCATTTTGAGTGAGCTCCGGGACCATTGAGTTCGGGCCTCCTCACCACTGAAATCTTGAGGGATTTCAGAGGTGAGGATGGTGTCTTGAGGTCCTAGGAAGGAGAGGGCCACCCCCTCTCCTTGTTGTCCTTGAAAAGGACCATTTTTGCCTCTTGAGAGAGCACCATATTTAAGTGTGTGTTGGCCATGTCTTAGCTGATTTTCATGCTTATTATGTCATGATATGTCTCTGTTTTTAGTTGGTTTTGGCACACCATGCTTGCTTAGCATACATGCCTTGTAATGCCTTGTCTTAGCCTTAACATGTCTTATGTTTTGAGTCCTTATTCAAGCATGTTTAGGCCTAGCTTTGTGAAGCCTTTATGTTTATTTTGCCATGGTTAAGGTCTGTCCTTGGCTGTTTTGGTCAATCATAACATGTATTGCATAGCTCCTTTGCATTGCTAGCTTGTAGCCCCAAGTATGTGAGTGTGTAGCATGCATTGCTTGCATCATTTCAGTGGTTTGGAACCACTTAACATGCCATTTCAGTTCATTTAACATGCTTGCATGCTTGCCTTTAATGCCTCTTTGATGCTTTGGAAGCTTGTGTTGTATGCTCCATGTTTTGGGCAATTATGCATACTTTTAGATTTGAGTCACTTAGACGCCATCTAGGTGTTCCTTTGGTATTGTCTAGGTCTGCCTTGAACCTATTTTAAGTCCCTTTGGCCTTGTGAGGCTTGGTTGACTTAGTCATGGTTTAAGTCTTCTTGGCTTGCTCCATGTTTTGGACCTCTAATTGCATGCATGCTTGGCCTCTTGAATTGCTTGTGATAGAGGTTAAGCCCCATTGTTTGATTATGTGCATTGCATTCCATATTAAAATGCACACTTGATTCTTTGGGCCATCATGCATGGAAATGCGTGATTGGTGGTCCGAGAATCGAGGCCCATGTCCCTGTGAGTCATAAACATGATAAGGGATGTGATTAGTGCATACATTGCTTGAAATGCATTGCCATGCCAAGTCTTGCCCTCTGCTGCTGCCAAACACAGATTCTGCAGGAAGATTTGGCCGGCCGGCTATCTTCATTGCCGACCGGCCATCATTGTTGGCCGATGGATCAAATTTGTGGCCGGTGACCATTCTATATGGCCGGTGGTGTTCTCCTTCAGCCGGTAGTGTTCCCTAGTATCCAGAGAGCAAACCCTGAGACTTTGGCAGTCATCAAGGGAGCAGAGCAAGGAAAACAGAGGCATCTTGAGCATGGCGGTGGATTTCCGGGCGGAATCGAGCGCGCATGCATTGAGCCCTCTACTGAGGCTGCTATTTACTGCTTTCTTAGATTAATTAATTTGCTTAATTAATTTAATGGTCTGTAATATTTAATTAGCTTGTTGGTTAGTTAAATTGTGTTATTCTTTCGGTCCCTCCGAGCGAGGGCAAATTTGTAATAAGTGTGGGTGAGTGTGTGTATGTCTTCCAACCCCCACTTCTTTCTCCCTTTTACTTACCTGCTTTCAATGGTTAGTACTAGGGCATATTTATTTTAGCATACCTTATGCTATGCATGCGTGCATCCATACATTTGTCTTGCATGCACCAGGCTCGGCGCATCATGCTAACTGCATAAGTACTTCAAATCTAACTTGAATATATGCTACTTGTGCATTTTCGCATGTCATTCTTAGATTAGCCGAGCCTATTCTATGTGACATTCTGTATGCGATGCATTAGCCACTTTAACATGAACTAGGATCACGCATGTTTGCTAACTAGTTTACTGTTTTGACACAGAGTACACTGTAAGTATTTTATGTATTAGCATCTCGCATGAGTGTGAATGTTAAACATAACAACATGATTACCATGAGGCTAGCTGCTTATGTGATATAACTGCTTGAATGCCTGTGGATGGAGGTCGAGTTACCTAAATTGGAATAATGCATTAAAACTGTGAGTTTTAAAGCCCACTGGATAGTGGCAAAACCGTCTTTTCTAAAAGCCCACTCGAGGGTAGCAAAACTTGCATTTTAGCCTACTTACGAGTAGCAAACCATTTTCAAAACAAACATGAAATGTTTTGTTCCAATTTAGTCGATTTGGTCTATACTTGTTTGCTGCGCGCATAACATAGTAATTCTAGGCTAATAACCGGAATAAGAGCATATAATGTTTTCAAAACAAGATATCACGGTTAGTAGAGGCCGATCTTTGATCGGGCGAGAGGGGGTGCTCATAGCTGACCTTCCCCAATCGTACCCAAGTTCCTGAGCCGAGACAACTATGGTGATGACGGACACGTGGCCTTTGGCACCGAGTCAGGGTTTCCTAAATTCCCCCATAAAAAATATTTAGGTGGCGACTTTGTATCTGGCAAAGCAGTCCATGTTTGGCCCTTTTTTACAAAAATCTGTTTTTCTCAAAACGATTTGCCGAATTTGGACTCTTTGGTTCAGATTAAGAACCGTGACACAAATTGAGTCCGAATTGTAGCGAGGCCCAAGGGCGCGTCTACAACTGCTGTCTTGGATCGGGTCAACAAAATCTGCTCTTAAGCCTAACTTCAAACAGGCATATCTCCCTTATCCGGACTCGATTTTAGGTGATTCTTGAGTCTAAAGTGAAGCCCCAGAAGTCTAATTTCCAATGATGGTGACCTCACATCTAAATTCCAATTGTACAAAGGGATATGCCTAATTTAGTGAAAGCTGTTCATTTCTTTCTTAACGATTTGATGCTCATCCTTTTCCTAAACCAGTTTTTTTCCATCCCCTCCTATTTCATTCAATTCCAAACCTATAAAGAAGATGTTTTTAAATATTTTTCAAATAGTTCACCTTCCTTCCATTTATTTCCACTTTGTCTTTACTCGGCTTACTGAAAAGTGTAATATTTTAATCGAAATGAGAGCCTTGAAACATCGTAAAAACATTTGAAAAAATATTTTGAAAAGGCAGTTTTAAGGTCTAAAATAGTTTGTCCAAAATGGGGAGTAAGGTTTTTGAGAGAAAACCAAATTCCATTTTTCTTGCTGAGGATTTTGTGAGAAACACCTTGTTATTTGTCATAAGGTGATCAAAAGAAAGCGCCGAAGTCTTAGGGCCAGTCAAAATGGAGTTTCTACACACTTACTGATAAAAGTACAGTTGATATAAAGTTACATATGAAAAGTGGGAATGCTTGAATCGTGTATGTTTTATGATAATAAAGTTTTCTATCTTTGACACAATTCAAGATGCAGTGTCTGAGGAAGGAAATGTGAAGAAATTTCTAAGCCAAATTGCAAACTGATTTGTTACACAGAAAAGGTTGAGGCAAGTATGCTTTTTAGAAAACTTCTCACCATACGGTATAATGGCAAAAGAAATATAAAGGAATACACTATAATCTTGTTACCAGAATGAGAGCACTAAGGCTAAAATTTTCTAATGAAATTCATGTGCATCTCATTCTGATTTCACTTCCTGCACAATTTGGTCCCTTTAAAATTAAGTATAAAATTTAAAGGGAAAAGTATACTCTTAATGAGGTCATTGCTTGGTGCACAAGAGGAAGTGAGGTTAAAACTAGAAAACATAAAGTGTTCACTTGATAATTTTTCTCATGGCAATTCAAGAGCTAACAAAAAAAAAAGGACAAGAGATAGTAAAGTAAGGAAACTGAAGATGTTGGGATTTCACAGACAAATGTGCAATAGAAATAGAATGAGGTTTTTTACTATTTCTTTTGCAAGAAGGTTATTGGTCATGTGAAGGATTGTCCCAAATACCATTGCTTAGCTCGCAAAAAAAAAAAAATATGACATTTTTTATTTTTTGTTTATTCTGGATATAATTTAACAGAAGTACCAACCCACACTTGATGAATAGATATGGGAACTACTATTCACATTAGTGTTAATATGCTGAGTTGCCTAAGGAGTTGCCTGGCCAGTGAATGTTGAAAGGTTTATTTACATAGGAGATAATAATAAAGTGTGTGTTAAGGCAATTAAAGTCTATAGATTAAATTAGAATCTGATTTTCATTTGAATTTAGATAAGACTGTTTATGTGCCGTTATTTAGACTAATTTTGATTTCTTTTTCCTGTTTGAACAAATTCAGTTATACTTGTTCATTTGGAAAAAAAAGATTTAGTCTCTTTCAAAATTTAAATTTTATTAGTAATGATTCTTTGAAGATAATCTATATTGGTTAGACTTGGATGCCTCTCACCTTAAGTCAAATGAAACTTTGCATGTGATAAATTATGGTACAAAGCAAAAATTAATTAGTGAGAGCTCTTCTCTTTCATGTCACAAACATCTGGGTCATATCTCTTTATAGAGATCTAAAAGGCTTGTATCAAGTAGAGTTCTTGGTCTTCTTGATTTTATAGATTTTAAAATTTGTATTAAATGTATAAAGAGGAAGCAAACAAACATAAGAAAGTTAGGTACCAATAGGAGTTCTGACGTTTTAGAAGTGATTTATATCGATATTTGTGGTTCATTCCATACGGTTTCTTGGAATGATCAACAATATTTTATCACTTTCATAAATGATTGTTTTCATTATGGGTATCTATACTTAATAAATGAAACATTACAAGCACTGGATGTATTTAAGGCATATATCTAATAAGAAAGTGAGAGGCATGTATCTAATATAAAGCATATATCTGTATTTAAGGCATATATCTAACAAAAAGCATATATATGTATTTAAGGCATATATCTCTTTCCAGTTCATAATCCATATATCTGTATTTAAGGCATATATCTAATGTATTTAAGGCATATATATGATATAAAGTTGAGGTTGAAAATCAGCTTGATAAGAAAATTAAAGAAGTTATATATGATCATGGTGGTGAATAATATGGTAGATATGATGGATCAGGTGAATAACATCCAGGGCATTTATGAGATACTTATAGGAATATGGCATTGTTCCTCAGTACACCATATCAGGGACCCTGTGTCAAAATGATATAGCTGAGAAATAAAATTGGATCCTAAAAGATTTGGTTAGAAGTATGGTAAATCATTCTTCTTTGACAGAGTCTCCTTGGGAACAGACCTTAAAGACTGTAGTTTACATTTTTTATTTGAGTATATAGTAAGGTAGTAACTAAAACCCCATATAGATTATGAACTGAAAAGAGACCTGGTATTAGGCATTTTCATGTCTAGGGTTGTCTAGCTAAAGTTAGGCCTTATAAGCCAAATGAAAGAAAATTGGACTCAAGAACTATAGTTGCTACTTTATTGGATAATCAAAAAAAGGTTAAGGGTTTTAGGTTTTATTACCTAGCTAGTAATACCATTATTGAAACGAATAATGTCAAATTTATTGAGGATGTTAAAAGTAGTGGGAGTTTACAATCAAAAATATTTTATTTGGAGAGGAAAGTATTGACATTTCTATGACAAATATTCAAAATAATAAGGCGGTGACACCTGTTATTATATAAGATGCAGATGCAAGTCACCAAAATATTCTTAAGCTTCCTCCTACTAATATGGAAAAGCCTCAATAACTTTAATTGAAAGTACCTATAAGGTCATTAAGTAGGCAGAAGAGATTAGCGATTCTAGTTGATTATATCATTTATCTCCAAAAGCATAAGTTTGATAAATGATTGGAAGATGTTCCAACTTCTTTCAATCAAGCCAAACAAAGTGCTCACTTCTTAAAATGGATAGATGCCATAGTTGATGAGTTCAAGCATATGACCGACAATGACATTTGAAATCTTATCAAATTGCCTAAGGGTGTAAAACCAATTAGTTGTAACTAGGTCTTTAAGACCAAATGGGACTCTAAAGGCAGTGTTGAAAGATATAAAGTACGTCTTGTCAATAAAGGCTTCACTCAAAAGGAAGGCATTTATTATAAAGAGAATTTCTCTGCGGCTTTATCGAAAGACTCGTTAGGATTATTGTGGCATTTGTAGCTCAATATGATTTAGAGTTTTACCAAATAGATGTAAAGACTATGTTTTTTAACGACAACGTTGAACAGGCCCGACCCTGGCCATAGGCTCACAAGGCCATGGCTTAGGACCCCTCAAAATAGGCCCAAAAAAGGGGCCCCCTCCTATTAATATTTAGTATAATATATTAGGTATATTTTAAGTCCAAAAAAAATTTTAAAAATGCCCAAACTAACTTAATTTTTTTGACCCATTAAAAGGCCAACAGTTAAGCCCAACCCAACACTTTGAAAAGGCCCCATTTTTCTAAATTCTAACACTAACCCTATCTTCTCTTAATCCTGATAGCACCAGCAGCCCAAGCCAACAAACACAGAGGAAAACAACGAAGCAACAGCAATACACGAACAGACGAAGTAGCAAGCACAGGTAATTTTTTTTTTCTATTCAATTAATTAAAAATTTATCTTGTCTTTTGCACAATTAATTGCTATTATAATATTGGTATTTACATCATCAAGAAGAATTTGTTTAAGTTTAATAGTTCACATCACATAATTTAAAAGTTTTGTGTTTTGTTAAGTGATGGTGCTCTTGTTTTGAATTTTGATCTAAAAAAATATTTTGATCTCAGCACAGCAAGCACAGGTAATTTTTTTTTTCTATTCAATTAATTAAATATTTGTCTTATCTTTTGCACAATTAATTGCTATTATAATATTGGTATTTACATTATCAAGAAGAATTTGTTTAAGTTTAATAGTTCACATCACATAATTTAAAAGTTTTGTGTTTTGTTAAGTGGTGGTGCTCTTGTTTTGAATTTTGATCTAAAAAAAATATTTTGATCTCAGCTCATCATGACTCTTAAAAGAAATTATCCGTCTGGATTCGCAAAAAGGAAAAAGAAGCAAATAGTCAAAAAATTAGTCGAGTGTCAAAGAGGAGCTATTCATAAATTCTTTATGAGTGACAAACAAACAGAACAATCAGTTGAAGACTTGAATAGTGAAGAATTTGAAACTTTGGTGAATAATGAGAATGAAAATTTGGTGGATAATGAGAATGAAAATTTGGTGGATGAAGAAGGAAATGGGGAATTTAGGAGTGCAGAAGCCAATCAAGATGATGAGATGAATACGGAATGTGAGCATTCAAATATAGATGATACAGGGACTTGGAAAATAATTGACCAGAATTTACGAGATTTTTTAGTCGAAAGAGGTCCTGTGAGAAGAAATTGTGAGTTCAACTTTCCTAAGGATGATTCTTCTAGGCATAGGCATTTCTCACCTGTTCATTACATTCGGCATTTACCAAATGGAGAAAAATTTGATAGGACATGGCTGATATACTCGGAACTTTTGGATAGAGTATTTTGCTTTTGTTGTAAGTTGTTTAAGCAAGAGGGAAATAAGACTCAATTGGCTACTGAAGGATTTAAAGACTGGAGAAATATTGGTGAGAGACTTAAAGGTCATGAAAGGGGTAACGAGCACATTACTTGCATGAGCAAATGATTGAGTTGGAGGAAAGATTAGGAAAGCATCAAACAATAATAAAAGTATACAAGAACAAGTTAACAAAGAAAGAGAGCACTTGAGACGGGTTTTATTGATGATAATTGCAGTTGTGAAAACACTTGCCAAGAATAATTTGCCTTTTCGAGGAAGCCATGAGAAGATTTATGAAGAGAGCAATGGACTTTTTTTAAGCATAATTGAAATGATTGGCGAGTTTGATCAAGCGATGGAACAACACTTGCAGCGGATAGAAAAGGATGAGATTCATTACCATTATTTCAGTCACAAAATTCAAAATGAGGTGATACAAATGTTGACCGAGGAAGTCAAAAGTGCAATTTTGTCGATAATCAAACTAGCAAAATACTTTTCGGTCATACTTGATTGTACACCGGATATAAGCCATCAAGAACAAATGCCTCTTGTTGTACGATGCGTGGATGTTTCAACAAGTCCAATTAAAGTGAAAGAGTTTTTTTTTGGAATTCTTGAATATGGATGATACATCGAGGATGGGACTTTTTGATAAACTTCAAGAAGCATTAGTTAACCTTCAACTTGATATTGGTGACTTAAGAGGGCAAGGATATGACAATGGCTCTAACATGAAAGGCAAAAACAAAGGTGTTCAAACAAAAGTACTTCAAGTAAATCCTAGAGCATTCTATACGCCGTGTGGTTGTCATAGTCTTAACCTTGTGCTTTGTGATATGGCCAACTCTTGCTCTAAAGCAAAAACTTTTTTTGGTGTGGTACAACGCATATAGGTATTGTTTTCATCTTCCGTTCAACGTTGGGCATTTTTAAAAAATAATCTGAAGGAAGGCCTCACGGTTAAGTCGTTGTCGCAAACGCGTTGGGAAAATCGCATTGAAAGTGTTAAACCACTAAGATACCATGCTTCAAAAATAAGAGATACTTTAGTTGACTTGTACAACAATCCTATCACAGATTCGATTGCAAAAAGTGAAGCTAAATCCCTGGTAACTCATGAACTTGAGACTTTTGAGTTCTTGTTTAGTATTGTAATTTGGTACAATTTGTTGTTTCATGTGAACTCTGTTAGCAAGCTTCTTCAAAGTGAAGATATGGATATAGCAGTTGCTGTAAAACAGCTAGATGGGCTTGTTAAGTATGTTGCAATGTATAGAGAAGTTGGTTTCATGGAGGCTACAGTTGAAGCTAAAGAAATGGCAAGTGAATTGGGAATTGAACCTACATTTGTTGAAAAGCACATCATTTTTAGAAAGAAACAATTTGATGAGAATGTTAGCGAAGAGGTGACCCAGTCGGCTGAAGAATCATTTAAAGTTGGTTACTTCCTTTATTTTGTTGATCAAGCCCTTTGTTCACTCAAAAATAGGTTTGAACAATTCAAAGTATATGAGGCAAACTTTGGCTTTTTGTTTGACTTGAAAAAGTGCAGCGATGAATCGTTGAAGGCGGGGTGTGTGAACCTTCAAGAATTTTTAAAACATGGTGAGATTTCCGATATTGATGGAAGAGATTTATTGATGGAGCTAAAAGTCTTGAAAGAGAGATTGCCAAAAGATGTCAATAAACCAATTGAAGTGCTCAATCATCTGCAGTTGATGGCAAATTATTTCCCAAATTCATGGGTTGCTTATAGGATACTTTGACTATTCCGGTTATAGTTGCATCGGGGGAAAGAAGCTTTTCAAAGTTGAAAATCATCAAAAATTACCTTCGATCAACTATGTCACAAAACAGATTGAATGGATTAGCATTGTTATCCATTGAAAATGATTTTGCAAAAAAAAAACTAGATTATGCAAGTATGATTGATTTATTTGCTTCTAAAAATGCAAGAAGAGTGAAAATCAAGTGATATTTATTAGTTATTATAATACAATGCTAAGTATTTTTGTGATTTTAATACAAATCTTTTGTCCTTTACCTTAATTTTTTTTTTTCATTCAATAAAAAAAAATGTGAAGGGCCCCAGAAATTTAGAAGTTGATTATCGGCTTTGGGCCCCAAAAATCTTAGGGTCGGGCCTGACGTTGAAGAAACCATAATGGTGCAACCGTAACGTTTTGAGACTAAGGGATTAGAACATTTGGTTTTCAAACAAAAGAAATTCATCTATGGTTTAAAGCACACATATAATCAATGGTATCTTAAGTTTTTCCAAGTGATTTCCTCTTTGGAATTTAAATTTATTTTTCTAATGCTATATGTTGATTACATCTTAGTGATTGGCAATGACATAAGTGTATTGCATGAAACTAAGAGATTTCTTTTAAAGAATTATGAGATAAAAGATCTTGGGAATGCATCTTTTGTGATACACATTCAGATTCACCGTGATAAATCAACAAAGGTGCATTTACCCATTGTGCAGCAAAATGCTGAAACTAAACAACTCAAAATGTGAATTTAGATATAGTAGTCAAACATACAAAGCACGGAATATGAAAATCGAACAAAATACTAATCAGAGCTAAAAGTTCCAGCAAATGAAAAAGGGAACAAGAGAAATAATATGACTAAAACTTCCCTTTTGCAAATACAAGCATTGCCTAATAAATTATTTTGTGCAGAAAATAAACAGAAGAACCAATATTATAAAGGAAAGATTTTACCAACTTTTGCTAGATATGGAAGTTGTTTCCTCTTTGGAATTTAAATTTATTTTTCTAATGCTATATGTTGATAACATCTTACTGGCCGGCAGTGACATAAGTGTATTGCATGAAATTAAGAGATTTCTTTTAAAGAATTTTGAGATGAAAGATCTTGGGAATGCATCTTTTGTGATACACATTCAGATTCACTGTGATAAATCACATGGTATAGTTGGCTTATCACATAAGGCATATATCGAAAGGGTGCTCAATAGATTTGGTATGTAAAATTTTGTGCACTAAGTGATGCACCCATTGATAAGGGTGATAAATTGAATTTGCGCCAATACCAAAGAACAATATAAAGGAGATCTTGGGGTTTAGATTTCTATTGAAATTCCACAAAGATTGGATAAGAAACCAATGCATTCATGGGAAGTCAAAAGTGGCAGCTATTGAAGATAAGATGAGATATAATTCTTTAAAATGGTTTGGCTGTGTGAGATGTAGACCCACTAATGCACCAGTAAGGAATGATTTTGATTCAGGTTGAAGGTGTTAAAAGGAAAATAGCCAGACCAAGAAGGATTTGGGTTGAGATGACTTTAGGCTTAATTGTGTACTAGTGGTAAGCCCGTGTTATGCATGGGATGTGAAAAAAAAAAAAAATTAATAACATATTTTTTATATAAATAGTTAGACTTTTGTATGCAAATTACGAAAATGAAAAAGATTGAAACTCACAATTGGATTTGTTTGGAAATTAATTTTTTGAATAATTTTTTAATTGTTTATGAAAAATCACATAAAAGGTAGAGATAATCAATTGACAACTTGCAATGACTTTTGACAAAAATACTCTTCCCAAACATGGCTCAAAATTTTACATAGTAGCATATACTTTATGTGTCAATTTTTAAGTTGTCACTAACTCAACCATGTAACTTCCTCCCCCCTTTGCTAGAGTAGGAATTCAACCAGAGCAACCTGAGCCCAAATCGAAATTTTTTAGGGATTGAGAAATGTTTTTTTAAATTTGGTGAGGGCTTGAGCAACTTGTGATTTTGATTTTTTTATTTTTTATTTTTAAATTGGATAAACCAAAGAGCAACTTGTGATTGAAAACATCCTTTTATTTAATATAGATATAGATAAATATAGATTATGTAAATATTAAGGCATGTTATTTACGAAAGATTATTCAAAGTCAGTTAGGCCATATCATGGGTCATATTCTAACTCTAACCCTACACCTGATCAAGAAAAATTGATTGGTCAATTAGTAAAAATATTTTATAATAATCAATTTAAATCGACTAATCTATATATTATATAAGCAAAATGGGGGTTTTTAACTTTGAGAGCTCTAGGAGCTTCAAAACTCCAATCCAATTAGTTGATTTTTTGTTATTTTTTAAAAAAGAGAAAAATATCATTAGCTACTAAAAATTGAAATTTAAAGTTTAAAATTTAAAATTATAGTCAACAAAAATGTATTGAATTCACCTATGATTTAGGAATTTAAATTTCAAAGTTTTAAAACTAACAAAATGCACATACTTTAATGAGTTGCTTTCCATAATAAGAATATACTATATATTTTACCTAGCTAATTAATCTTTCTTTCGATGGGAATTACAAAATCCCTTCCTTAAAAAAAAAAAAAAAAAGAGCCTATATTTCACTACTTTCACGTAAAATTTTAATTTCTACAAGAATTATAGCGATCCCGGTTCCTCTTCCTTTGATCGTTGTATTCCGGACTTAGGTTCCGTGGAGTTGGTGGTTGTATATCTTGTTGTTATCCTTTAATTCCGTATGTATGAGTTTTAGGATGTGTTGGGCGTGTTTCGAACAGGTTGGTTGAGCTTTAGTCCCATTCCTTGTTGCCCAGAATTTTGGTGGTACGCTCGAGCGGGTCTACTTGCGCTCGAGCGTAGTTTGATTTTTGGTTATCCGCTCGAGCGGGTCTTCTTGCGCTCGAGCGGGATTTTCACACTCTCAGTATCTCGTGCCTCTGCAAAACTTCTGCAGGTGGGTTTTTCACGCTCGAGCGGATTTTCTTACGCTCGAGCGGGTCGCGCTCGAGCGGGTAGTTCTTGTTCTGTGAAAGTTCTGGGAGGGGAAAATCTACGCTCGAGCGGACTGGTTTTCGCGCTCGAGCAGATGTACTTTATTCTTGTGTCTTGGCGCTCGAGCGGGCCTTCTTGCGCTGTGACGCCCCAAAATTTGGGGACATCATAATAAGGTTTGAAACTTAAAATCAATTTTCTTAATTAAGAATCCTCATCAATGTTGCCACCAAATTTACCATCATCCATTAATTACAACACCAAAACTAAAAGTTCTTCAATTACAACTCCAGTAGAGAAAAACTAGAAAACTCAGAAAGATGGTTCATGGAACTTTGGCACGCTTCAAGCTAATCAGGGCTGAATGTTGCCTTTCAACACCTCGGTGTTTCCTTCGGTTTCTTCGGTACCTGGCATGAAACGCCAGGGCAACGAGGATGCCAATGAGCGACGAGCTCAATAAGATACTACAACCCGAAATACCCACCCCGATAATAATACCCACAATGAATAATATGTAGTAACAGAATGACAGGTAGCATTTAATAAACATAATAGGAATACCATCAGTTGAAATAATAACAATAGATAATAAATAAATAAAATGACAAACAGAGGCAGTATTTTATCATAAGAAAAATGCCCACTCATTAGAATCCGAACATAAAATCTGGCATAAAACGCCAGGGCAACAAAAATATATGCCATGAGTTTTGCAACACAGTAAGAAAACATAACCAACCTACCATTCTTTTTAAGAGAAAAATAATGAGCTTCTAAACATGAGATAACAATATAATTGTAAACATAAATTACAATAGTTAAATTTTAATAAATTAGGTGACACTCGAAATCTCACCAAAGAGATTTAACTTACCAACCACTAAGCATGGCAACGGTTAATTTGAAACCCTCCCTTGGTCAAATATTTAAATGTTACCTACAGTAACTACCAATGATGCCCACGCACCAGGGTTACATACCCGAGTCGTGACATCACGGTCTGCCCCAAGGAAACGGTCTGCCAGGGGTACGTAACCTCCCTGTGTGCCACCTGCACGTCCACCCTTATTCCAAAACCGAATACCGAAAAGGGTTCAAATAAGTCCCGTGCCATCTTAGAGTTTCGCAACACAATTTACGTGAGAATTCTCAAAACCAGGGCTCACCCTGAACAACCGGTATTGACCGTCAACCCTTAATTTCATACACTCTTTAAAACCAAGACTCACCCTGAACAACTGGTATTAACCGTCAATTGTTAACTTTGTGTAAGCCGCTAACCATTTCAGTTAATTTTGATATTAATCACAAATAAATTTCAAATTTTTAATTACAAATAATGTTATACCAACTCATTAAAATCCGAACATAAAATATTACACATGTCACACAATAATAAACAATTGTACAAAATTTAAATAAACAATTTATTTAAACCATGGTATGAAATAATAATTTAGATACCCAAAGAATAGAAATAATTTATAATTACACACATGCATGGACTTTTAATCTACAAGATTAGACTAGCACAATATTAAATAAACTACAATACACCCATATATGGATTACTAATTTACAATATTTGATGAATTAGACCAACACAATAACTGATTTTTATCCAAATAAATAATTGAAGTAATGATCTTAAATCTGTCCAGAAATTTTCAGAATGTATGTCTTGCAAATACAATTATAAATAAATTACTTATACAACTCTAAAATTCATATAAATCTACAGAATACTCAATAAACATGTTATTGTCATTTTTCAGAAAGCATTTTCCAAAAATAAGTTATAATTAATTCTTAAAAATTCCAAGAGTGTTTATGACACAGATTTATCACATTTTCTTAAATTGATTCCATACTTAAATTTATAAATCAATTCCATGATCTAAAAATTTATTATGAAACTAGACTTCTCAAATTTCATTTTTTTGCTTAGAAATTATCAGATTTGGTTTAATACAGAATTTTTTATGATTTTTCAAACACATAATAAAATCTGTCTATGGCTCCAGATTTGGTTAAAAATCTGTATAAATTCGTACAAAACTCAATAATTGTTGAAAAATTTTGTGGATGAACTAGACATCATTATCAACAAATTTGTAGAAGAAATCATCTTCAAATTTTGAGTATAAAATTGTCTAAAAATTCGTACAACTTCCTGGCAGATTTAAGGGGACCAAAAACATCTTCAATAATCTTTACTTGTTCTTCTTATACCCAACATGAAATTAATTCCTCAAATCTCTTAAAATTCATTGATGCATGTAAAGATGAAGTCCAAATTCATGAGGAATAACACAAATTAAACTTAAAATAATTAGTTTCTAATTTATTTTCCATGAGTATCCACATGCATGCAAGGATGAGTTTTAATTTGTGAATAATAAAAATTAATCAAACTCTAACTATTTAATTTCCAAATATATATCCATGATCTTAAAACATAACTCAAAATTTCTTGGTCTTCTTGTTAATTCCTATTAATTACATGATTTTGAGTCCAAGTTTAACAAATTTAAGAAATCATCACTCATAATCTACAACCTAACTTGATTTACATGCAAAATCTAATTTCTATCCATTTATATAATTGATCTACAAATCTTCATTTTAATCTTCTCAAAATTCATCTTAAATTAATTTATATCTAAGTTATTTAAACAATAAAAGGAAAAGGGTGAGATCTCTTACCTTAAAATTATTTTTTTTTCACAATTTTGACTTGAATTGCTCTCTTTTTCCTAGCTTTTCTACTTGACCTTCCTTCAAAATTCCCAGCAAAGGTTTAAGGGATTGAACCTCTTTCTCACCCACGGTTGTCTCTCTCTTTCTTCCTCTATTCTAATTCTGCTTCCAGCAGAGTGAAATGCATCACTTGACTTCAATTGCCATCTCTCACTATTTTATTTATTTTTATCCATTAGTGGGACACTTGTCCACATATCATGAATCCATGTCTCATTAGCTTAGCATACTAATCACACTATACACCTCACTTCTTTGTCACCACACAGCACACGTGCACTCTTATGTTTGATTCCAGCACATCACTCTCACATGCACACCCACACAAACAGATTTCTCAATGCACCCACCTGAATTTTCTCTGCACACACACCCACATAAACCTCAAATTAACACCATTCAACTTGTGATTAAAATTAACTTAATTAGGTAACACTTAGTCTTAATAAATTTTAATTAGCACATCATTAAATTAATTATGACTAATCATAAATCCCTCATAATTTAATTGATTTAATTTGACTTCCACTAAGGTCCAATTAATTATGTTTAATTTTATCAATCCGAATTAGATTTTTAATCGAACTCCTAAAACGTTCCAAATATTGAATTAAACTTATTTTCATTAATAATTTTGATTTCCCAAACCATTTAGGTCTTCAATTTCTGATCAGACTCAAATTTCCATCAATAAATTACATATTCGAATTGGACGCACCGTAATTAAATTTAATTTATAATAACCACAATTCTCAATTCTCATGACTTAATCAACTCTAATTAGGACCTAATTAGTCAAATCTCAATTTTTCTAAACTGAATCGAATATTTAATTAATACTCCCAATGGGTCCGTAATTAAAATTAAATTAATTAAACTTCTCAATTTTACTTCCTTAAGCCATTTGGACGTTCAATTTCTAATTCTAAAATAAATCCTTAATAAACTAATTTATAAATAACAAATATTAAACACCCACAAAATTATTATTTATTTATTTATTTATTTCCTTGTTAGTGATTGAATTGGGTTAATTTAAAACTAACTTTTACACTGATATTTTTGAGATAGACTCTAGATAAAATTAATTAATTAATTTATTTATTTTCTTTTAAGAATAATAAAATGTGGGTTTTCACATGCGCTCAAGCGGATCCAGTTTTTTGTTCTTGACACTCGAGCGTCCTGTTCTCTGCTCGAGCGGACCTGTCGTATATCAGATGGCAGCTGGGCATTTTTGAATCACTTTTTACACTCACACTCTCTCTCTTACTTTCTAAAAACCGATTTTGAGAGCTCCTCTCTCTAGAAAATACCTTCTCTCTAGGGGTTGATCTAGTTAGAGTGTTTTCATATCCTTCGGCCTTTGTAAAAAGTGTGTTGATCGTCGAGGGCTTCGTTTTGATCCGAAAGGTTTGGAGTTTGGAGCACTTTGGTTTTGGTCTTCTTCTCTATTTGAGCTCTAACTTCGAGGTATGGATATTCTACTCTATCTTATGAGCTTTGTCTTTAAATTTTGACATTTTGATATGTTGGGGGTTGTTGGGTAATTTTGAGAAAGTTTGGGGTCATTGTGTAATTTTCAAAAGAGGGGTTTTCAAATTTATAAACCCATATGTATGTAATACATTGAGAAAAGGAATTAATGTTGGATCATTGATGAAAATGGAACCTAGGGTTGTTATGTGAATTATGGGAAAAAGCCCTAATTTGTTGATAAATTGATTTGTATAATTAATTTTGGGAAATGGGAAATTGAATAGGAAATATTCAAATTGGAAAGTATGGGATTAAAAGGTGTAGTTGGATTAATTTATCGCTCACCTAGACAAAATGATGATATTTTATCCATTTGGTGCATTTATTTCCTGTTTAGAAATAACTGCTTTGGGCTATCGGTGGAGGATAGTCTTGATTGTTGTAGACAATGCATGATGATTAGGCAAACTAAAACTAATCAATGGAATGTGTCATCGAATATGACGGTTGAAAAATATATTAACTTTATGTATTAATTGATTATGTATATGATCTGTGTTTATATACATTGTGTTGTGTGGGAGGAGATATGGGATGTACTCCACGGTTTAGGGGAAGATAGGGGATGGACCTCTAAACCGGAAAATTGTGTGACATTGATACAGCACTACAATGTGTATCATGGTGAAGTATGGAAGTGTTTGTTTGATTTGATATAGCACTAAAATGTATATCATTATCAATTGTGAAATATAGAAGTGTTTCTATGTTATATTGATACAGCTCCAAAATGTGTATCACTTGTGAAGTAAGGAAGTGGTTTATGTGTTATTGATACAACACCAAATGTGTATCCATCATGAATTTCGAAAGTGTTTAGTAATGAGTTATAATCTCATTAAATTATTTGGCCAGGTTCTGAGCCTTGTTTTCAAATTCAAAGTTGAATAAGAAATGGAAAGTGAAATGTAACATGGACATGATTGTCATGAAACTGTAATGTGATATAAGTTGGAATATAAGTGTGGACCATCTACCGAATGCTATTATTTTAGTCATTGTTTATAGTTGGTTTAGTATATTCCTACTGGGCTGTGGCTCACCCTATATGGGACATCATTTTCAGGTACAGGTAGCATGCCACCTCCAAGGACGTAGCTTGGGAGGCTTGAGACTGTTGAACTATCTTGTATTTTTTGTTGTATTACATGTATATCAAGCCAAGGGCTTTCTTTGTATAGAGTTAGTACTCTCATTTTTTTGTAACCAAGTGTTGACTTGGAAAGTTGTAAGCCTATAGGGCGTTTACTTTTGTTATCAACATGTAATACATTTTGTAATGGATACTCTGATGAAATATAATTATGCTTATTTCTCTTATGTCTGAGCATGTCAATACTGTATGAATTATGGGTTTATTTTGAGGGCATTACAAGAATAAATATTCTTACACTCTCTCTCTCTCTCTCTCTCAAATGGTGATTGTTAAGATTTCATTTCGTGTTTAAAACTTTTTTTTTTTTTTCATTCAAGCTTAATCTCCATGTCTGTCCAATAGATCATGTCCATATGTGAGAATAACCATGGATGCCTCCTTCAAATCTATATATATATATATATATATATATATATAACGAAAATGGACTTTTTAAGAATATTGATTGTGAAAGTTCCGAACTCCCAATTAATTTTGTTAATTTGTTAATTTTTAAAGGAAAAAAAAAACTCTAATTATCTATAATTTTGAATTTTAAAATTCAAAACAATATGATAAGTCACCCTCACTCTTTTCAAAAATAATATTGATCAAAACAATTTGAACAAAGAAACAATAAAGGCACTAATTATCTATGATTTTGAATTTCAAAATTCAAAATAATATGGTAGCCACATTCATCCTAAAATTTTTAAAAATCCAATCTAATTAAAAATTCAATATAATTCTCTCTTTAGTATAATCAATATTTAATCTTTTTTTTCAGCCCAACCAACTCCTCTCCAAATGTAATGATGCAAAGATTAGTCTCTCTTTTTGTCTATAGCGATCCCGGTTTTGACCCAACTCTTGTGGTATTCTGGACTCGGGTTTGATGCTTTCATATTGTTGTTTAACTCTTTCCTCCCTTGTATCTCTTGAATTTGGCCTTTGGGTTGTTATAGTTGCGTTTGGAACAGGTTGGTTGCTTGTTTTTTTTCCAAACCTTGTTGTCCAGATTTTTGCTTCTCCGTTCGAGCTGCCTTTCCTGCACTTGAGCGGGATTTGCAAACCCTCAGTACTTTACACGTCTGCAAAAGTGCTGGCGGGGTGTCTTTCACACTCGAGCGGCGTTTCCTACGCTCGAGCGAGTGGGCGCTCAAGCGTCCTTTCTTTAGCTCAAGTAGTTGGTCTTTCGTTTGCAAAAAAATACTGGAGGTGTGTATTTAACGCTCGAGCGAGTAACTTCCTGCGCTCGAGCGGAACAAATTGTTATGTCTGACGCTCGAGCGTCAACTTCTCTGCTCGAGCGGACTGCGTGTATATCAGATCTCGAAAATAACTTTTTAAATCAGTTTTTCATATCTTTTCATCCTAAACCCTCAAGTTGAGAGCCTCTCTCTCTAAAACTCACATTCTCTCTACTTTTCTACCTAGATCTAGTGATCTATCCACCCTTCTTCCTTTGGTAAAAAGATTGAGCTCCTCAAGATCTTCATTTTCATCCGATTGGAAGTTGGTTTCGGCATTGTTGGAGTTCCCTTTTGCTTTGCTTGGTCTTCTAGCGTGAGGTAGGGATATTTCTACACTTTCATATGACCTTTAGTTTGTTATTTGTTATTTGTGTAACAATGGTGTAATTTGGGGATGTTTAGACAAAACCTAGGGTTTAGGTATAAAATGGAAAGAGGGGTTTTGGGTGAATGTGAAATAAATGATTGTGGGGTCTGAAAATGATGTTGTATTGTAACGCCCTCAATTTAAGACATAAATCATTCATTCACAAGTTTCATGAACATAGAGAAAAGAATACATTTTCATTCATCAGAGTCTTCTTTACAAAAAATTTACATGTTATAAACAAAGTAAATGCCCTATGGGCTTACAACTTTCCAAGTTATCACTTGGTCACAACAAAAGAAGAGTTCTAACTCTATACATGAAAAGCCCTCAGCTTGGATTTACATTTAACACAAAATATAAATACCAAAATGAAGTCTTCAACTCCTAAACCTCCCAAGCTAAGACCTTGGAGGCGGCATATCAGCTGTACCTGAAAAATGATGTCCTAAGTAGGGTTAGCCAATGCTCAGTAGAGATATGCTAAACAACATATGAGAATTAACTAAAACATTAGCATTCAATAAATGTTTAACACTTATGAACCATCTTAGATTTTTTCCATAATCAATCAACATTGGTACCTACATTTTCAATTCACTTCTAGCTATTACCCAAGTCAATTCATTGACATAATTCATCATCATATAAACACTTCAAAATGAAACTGCAACTTATTCATCAACACTTCAATCATAAACATCATTCATACACTTCCATAACTTGCCATTTTACGGAACTACGTCCTAGGGAACCGGCACCCAAATATATATAAGATTTTGGGACTTTCACCCTACACACTCCGACCAACTTAATTATCAATAGAGTCCATCCCCTATCTCCTCTCACACAATGGAGTACATCCCCTATCTCCTCCCAAACAAGATACATATACAATGTATTTAAACACGTTGTCATATACAATAACCAATTCAATTACATATACAATGTTTACATCCAACCGCCATATTTAATGACATAATCCAATTGATTAGTTTCAATTTACCTAATCAACATGCAATTTATACTATAATCATGGCTATCCTCCACCGATAGCCCCAAACAGATATATCTAAACAGATAATTAAATTTCTCAACATATAATTTATCACATTTTCCATAGGTGAGCGATTCATCAATCCGACTACACCATTTAATCACAATTTCCTCCAATTTCATGATTTTCAAACCAATTTCATGTTTCCGCATCATTTTCATTATTTATGCAAATAACCATTATAACTCAAATTAGGCCATTTTTTCCCATTTTCTCAAATAGTGCACCCAAGGCCAAATCTCACCATTTCAACAATTATGCATCATTAACCCCATTTTCAAGGTCTTACATACACATATGGAGCCCAAACAAGAAAACCCCTCTTTCACAATTCCAAACTCAAACCCTAACTTTACCCAAACCAACCATTTATACAAAATGACCAATATTTCTATTAAAACTCATAGTAGTGAGTAAATTACCCCTTTCTCAAGAAAAGAAGATGAGCCAAGCAAGGGATGAACTCCAATGATGACGAAATCAACTTCTACTCAGATGAAAATGGAGACCTTGAAGAGCTCAATCTTTTTATCAAATGAAGGATGGTGAGAAGATCACTAGTTCTAGATCAAAATGTAGAGAGAGAGGCTCTCGACTTAGGGTTTTGGAAAGTTTTAGAGAGAGAAAAGATAGAAAAAGTGATTTAAAATGTCACGTTCGCGATCTAATATACGCGCAGTCCGCTCGAGCGGAGAGTTTGACGTTCGAGCGTCAGACACAAAAATTATACCCGCTCGAGCGCAATAAGGGCCGCTCGAGCGCCAAGACACAACAGCAAGGCACTACCCACTCGAGCGTAGAATACACTCGTCCAGTATTTTACAGACTTCAGACAGCCGCTCGAGCGCCAGGGGCCGCTAGAGCTCAGACCCGCTCGAGCATAAAAAACTCTACTCGAACGTGAAAAACACTTCTGCAGTATTTTTGCAGATGCACAAAGTACTGAGTGATTGCAAACCCCGCCCGAGCGCAAGAAGGCCCGCTCGAGCGGAAGACCAAAATTCTGGGCAACAAGGCTCTAGACCAACAATCAACCAACCTTTTCTGAACACGCCCAAGACATTCAGAAACCCAAATTCAAGGGAGAAGAAAAGACATAACAGCAACATTAAACCACAAGACCTGAGTCCAAAACACCAAAAAAATCGAGTTAGAAACCGGGATCGCTATAACCTCATCCCCTTAAAGAATTTTGTCCTCGGAATTACAAATTAAGTTCAAAAATCAACGTTTGGTCATTCCTAACCATGTTATTCTTACAAATCCAATACCATGACTCATCTTCCAGTCATTCATTTTCACCGACTCGATACATGAGCCCCATATTGAAACGAAATTCACAATTCCCAAAACATTAACAATGTTTAATCAAAATTTAAATTTTCAAGAAGTGTACATGGCATATACAATGCTCCCAAGGTAATACAATACATGTGATATTCCATATTCCTAAACATATGCAATGTTTACAATAAACTCATGTTTCTAAGATGGCCATAACATATACAATGTTCTCATAATTTAAACATATACAATGTTTTACAACCCAAACATATTCAATATTCTTAGAGTTCATCAACAAAACAAGTTTTCCAACATATTTTCAAACATTAATAAACGAATCCGGATATTTCTCTCGGACCTCCATTTCACGTTCCCAAGTCACTTCCTCAACTTCGTGATGTTTCCACAATACCTTGACCAAGGGAATCGTCTTGCCTCGCAAGACTTGGTTCCGTCTATCTAAGACCCTCACCGGTCTCTCCTCATACGAAGCATCCTCATCTGTCTCTAAGTCAGTCCAATCCAACACATGTGATGGATCCGGCTCATACTTCCGAAGCATACTAACATGAAATAGGTCATGCACTCCGGACAGTTGCGGCGGCAATGCTAAACGGTAAGCAACCTCCCCAATCCGCTCAAGGATCTCAAAAGGGCCAATAAACCGAGGGGACAACTTTCCACTCTTCCCAAACCTTATCAAACCCCGTCTATGTGATATTCTCAGAAAGACGTGATCACCCACCTCGAACAACAAAGGCCTCCTTCTGCAGTCGACATAACTCTTTTTGCGACTCTAGGCCGTAACCAACCTCTTACGGATAAGTGCTACTTTCTCCATTGTTTCCCGCACCAACTCCAGGCCTAACAAAGGTGCATCACTCATCTCGGCCCAACACACTGGAGATCTACACGATCGGCCATACAAGGCCTCAAACGGTGCCATACCAATACTCGATTAGAAACTGTTATTGTAGGCAAACTCCACTAATGGTAGGTGTCTCTCCCATGACCCCTTAAAGTCAAGGACACAGCCCCGAAGCATATCCTCAAGGATCTGAATAGTGCGCTGCCCGTCAGTCTAAGGATGGTAAGCCGTGCTAAAAGTCAACCTAGTGCCCAAGGCACTCTGCAAGCTCTGCCACAACCTAACAGTGAAACGCGGATCTCTATCTGAGACAATCAACACTGGGATCCCATACAACCTCACTATATCCTGAATATACAAGTCGGCAAGGTAATCTACTGAATCTCTCACACGCATAGAAATAAAGTGCGCCAACTTGGTCAACCGGTCAACTACCACCCAAATGGCATCACTACCCCGTTGAGTCCTCGGAAGACCCACGACAAAATCCATCGTGACGTGCTCCCATTTCCACTCGGCTATAGGCAAGGGTTGCAACAAACCCGCTGGTCTCTGATGCTCGGCCTTTACTTGCTGACAAGTAAGGCACTTCGATACGAACACTGCCACATCCTTCTTCATACCTCTCCACCAAAACTGGTGACTCAGATCATGATACATCTTCGTGCCTCCCGGATGCACCGCAGGGCGTGAATGATGAAACTCTCAGAGTACTTCCTCTCAGCAAGACTCCGGCACAAACAAGCGGTCTCAATACCTCACACTCAGGTCAGGATACACCGTCAAACCCTTTTCTACCTTCCCACTAGAGATCTTCTCCCGGAGGTATTCTACCTCAAAGTCACCCTTCTGTGCTTCTAACACTCGGTTCACAAGTGTAGGTTGTGCAACTACAGAAAACAAGGCTACAGACTCCACAAACTCGCCCAAACGCAAGTCAAACTCACCAAGAGCACCCAAAATCTCCCATTCCCAGATAGCAATACAAGCTACATCATTAATGGACTTCCTACTAAGGGCATCGGCCACAACATTGGCCTTCCCAGGATGATAATGTAACTTGAAGTCATAATCTTCTATGAACTCCATCCATCTTCTCTGCCTCAAATTCAATTCTTTCTGTGTAAACAGATATTTCAGACTCTTATGATCCGAAAATACTTCAAACCTCTCTCCATACAGATAGTGCCTCCAAATTTTCAAGGCAAATGTCACAACTGCTAACTCTAGGTCACGAGTAGGATAATTTCTCTCGTGTGTTTTCAACTGACGTGAACCATAAGCTACTACTTTCCCCTCTTGCATCAATACACAACCCAGACCCTCTCGTGAGGCGTCACAATACAAAACATAACCCAAACCCCTCTTCGGAATAATCAAGACTGGACCTATGGTAAGTCTAACCTTAAGCTCTTGGAATGACTTCTCATAAGTCTCACTCCATACAAATTTGACCCTTTCCGCGTCAATCTCGTCAAAGGCGAAGCTAGCCTGGAGAACTCCTTCACAAACCGACGGTAATACCCGGCCAACCCCAAGAAACTACGGATCTCGAAGACATTCTTAAGTTGTGCCCAATCTTGCACTGCTTCTATCTTGAATGAATCTACAGTCACCCCTTCCCCGGATACCACATGGCCCAAGAACTTAACCTCTCTTAGCCAAAACTCACACTCCCAAACTTAGCATACAACTTATGGGCCCTAAGCAACTCAAGCACCACTCACAGGTGTTCCTCGTGCTCCTCCATATAAGGTGAATAAATCAGAATGTCATCTACAAAGACGACTACGAACCGATCTAAAAACTCTCAGAAAATCCGGTTCATCAGATCTATGAACACAGCTGGTGCATTGGTAAGCCCAAAAGACATCACCAGAAACTCATAATGGCCATACAGTGTACAGAATGCCGTCTTCAGGATATCCTCCTCCCTGACCCTCAACTGATGGTAACCCAGTCTCAAGTTTATCTTAGAGAAACAATGGGATCCTTTCAACTGATCAAACAGATCTTCTATACGAGGCATAGGGTACTTAATCTTAACCGTAACCCGGTTCAATTTCCGATAATTAATGCAAAGTCTCAAAGCCCCATCTTTCTTCTTAGCAAAGAGGGTCGGTGCTCCTCAAGGCGAAGTACTAGGGAGAATAAAACCCTTATCTAGTAACTCCTGAAGTTGAATCTTCAACTCACTTAACTCGGCTGGCACAAAATGATACGGTGCCATGGAAATCGGTGCCGTGCCAGGCACTAAGTCAGTAGAGAACTCGATCTCTCGATGGGGTGGTAAACTAATAAGATCCTCAGGAAAGACGTCTGAGTACTCACAAACCACTCTTGGCAACTCAGTTCAGGTCTCATCATACTCACTACTCACAAGGCTAGCGAGAAGACAACTAAGCTCACTCTGCCCTCGCGATCATACACCGGTGGTAAGACTCTACCAACCCGATCTCCCAAGAAATGAAAACAATCTCCGCTCAACGTACATACAGTAACCCTCTGACGGTAGCAATCTATAACAGCCCGGTATGACGATAACCAGTCCATACCCAAAATCACATCAAACCCAGACATATCCATCAACACAAAAGAAAAGGGAAGCCGACGATCGGCAACCTCTATATCACAGCCCCGACACCCCTGTTTCAAAACCATCTAACCCCAATGGGTGATACCACACAAATAGGAGATGCTAACTACGCTAACTCCAATCCCAAAACAGATGCAAATGCAGAAGATATAAAAGAGTAGAATGCACCCGTATCAATTAACACATTAGCAACCGAGTTGCAAAACAAAAAGGTACCTTTCGCTACTGATGGAGCCGGTACAAAATCTGGCACTGTAACAGCATACACGCACCCTATAGGTCTCTGATCTACCTGCTCGCCTCTCGGAGCATAAGACTACTGCACAGACTGAGCCGAAGAGGCTCCCTGATTGGCCTTCGAGGCCTGAACTGACCGCGCTGGCTGGTGACTCTGTGTTTGTCTCAAACCAGACGCACCAAGTGTGCCACCCAACTGTGGGCAAAACCTCTTCAAGTGCCCTGCTTGCCCACGCTGATAACAAGTGAGCGGCTGGCCTCTGCCCTAACTCTGGCCCTAAGAACGAGCCGAAGATGATGCTGTACGCTACCCTCCTCCTTTCTGCAAGCAAGCTAGAGACTTGTGGCCCAACTGACCACATTTGTAACAGGTGATGTCTCCATAACCGCCTCTCCCAGAACCTAAACTCAACACTAGAAAGGTAGACCTCGAATGCACTCCCTGGGACTGCTAAGGATTAGAACCCCTCTGCCTCTTACCGTCCCCCTAACCATCCTGACTCCTCCTAGAGCCCCTCATCCTCTCCTCTTTTGCATGCATGATAGTCTCAAGATGGGCAGCAGCCTCCACAAGGCGTCCATAATCTCTAATCATGGACCCGGCAACTCGAAACATGAGTCCGGTCCTCAATTTCTTATCGAACTCCAGACAACGACGTTCCTCAGTCTCCACTAACTACAAAGCAAATCTAGACAAGCTAATAAAGGTGGCCTCAAACTCCGCCACAGGCGTATTCAACTGCTTGAGCTAAGAAAATTGATCCCTTAACTTCTCCCTCACCGTAGCCGGCAAATACTTGTCCTGGAAGGCTTCAACAAAGGCTTCCCAGGTCCCACCAATGTACCCCCGTACATACTTCCACCACTAACCTGCGTCTCCCTTCAGCTAGAAGAACGCCAAGGTCACTCGCAAAAATCCGTCTTCGATGCCAAGCATCTCAAACGTCTTCGTCATCTACTCTAACCACTCGTCAACCTGGGTCACCCAAAAACTCGTCCGAATTCGACCGGAAGAACTCCCTCTTCAGAAAAGACGGCCCTACCTCAACTACTTGGGCCTGGACTTAATTCTCAGCCCTGAGAATGTCCATAGATTCCCTCAATGCTCTGGCCATTTCACGGGCTAAGGCGCCCATGGCCTGCTGACCTACTGGCTCGGCCACGTTGGCCTGACCAACTCCCTCCTCCGGCACCGGGATGTCATCCGGTATAGGCATCTCCTTCCTCCTAGGCCAACCACGCCTACCACCACGACCTCGTCCTGACATCCTAATAAAGGTCACAAAAGAATTAGCACGTTTACAAATGTGCCGAAGCTATTTCACTCGTGTCCTAACACAATGGACAACAGTAATTTACTCCACGTAAGCACATAATCATATAAACACTTATGAATTTCATTTCCAGATAATGGTCGCCCCGTGGCATTGCTAGAGTTCTGTTAGAAACGGCAGTGATCAAGTGCCTTTCTAACAGGACTCCCAGAAACCCATAGACCCGATCAACATCCTAGAAACTAAATTCCATACCCACATAGTCACATAAACATGTTATCATATAAGCACGTAACATTACACTTAAGTCTCTAACAAACGAGACAAACCCATTGTGGTACTAACCACTTCCCACTTACCCAAAGTATTCAAACCCGGTATACTCTGATACCAAGTTGTAACGCTCTCAAATTAAGACATAAATCATTCATTCACAAGTTTCATGAACATAGAGAAAAGAATACATTTTCATTCATCAGAGTCTTCTTTACAAAAATATTACATGTTATCAACAAAGTAAATGTCCTACGGGCTTACAACTTTCCAAGTTATCACTTGGTCACAACAAAAGAAGAGTTCTAACTCTATATATGAAAAGCCCTCAGCTTGGATTTACATTTAACACAAAATATAAATAGCAAAACGGAGTCTTCAACTCCTAAACCTCCCAAGCTAAAACCTTGGAGGCGGCATATCACCTGTACTTGAAAATGATGTCCCAAGTAGGGTGAGCCAATGCCCAGTAGAGATATGCTAAACAACATATGAGAATTAACTAAAACATTAACATTCGATAAATGTTTAACACTTATGAACCATCTTAGATTTTTTCCATAATCAATCAACATTGGTACCCATATTTTCAATTCACTTCCAGCTATTACCCAAGTCAATTCATTGACATAATTCATCATCATATAAACACTTCAAAATGAAACTGCAACTCATTCATCAACACTTCAATCATAAACATCATTCATACACTTCCATAACTTGCCAATTTACGGAACTACGTCCTAGGGAACCGGCACCCAAATATATATAAGATTTTGAGACTTTCACCCTCGACACTCCGACCAACTTAATTATCAATGGAGTCCATCCCCTATCTCCTCCCACACAATAGAGTACATCCCCTATCTCCTCCAAAACAAGATACATATATAATGTATTTAAACATGTTGTCATATACAATAACCAATTCAATTACATATACAATGTTTACATCCAACCGTCATATTCAATGACATAATCCAATTGATTAGTTTCAATTTACCTAATCAACATGCAGTTTCTACCACAATCATGGCTATCCTTCACCGATAGCCTCAAACAGATATATCTAAATAGATAATTAAATTTCTCAATATATAATTTATCACATTTTCCATAGGTGAGCGATTCATCAATCCGACTACACCATTTAATCACAATTTCCTCCAATTTCATGATTTTCAAACCAATTTCATGTTTCCGCATCATTTTCATTATTTATGCAAATAACCATTATAACTCAAATTAGGCCATTTTTTCCCATTTTCTCAAATAGTGCACCCAAGGCCAAATCTCACCATTTCAACAATTATGCATCATTAACCCCATTTTCAAGGTCTTACATACACATATGGAGCCCAAACAAGAAAACCCCTCTTTCACAATTCCAAACTCAAACCCTAACTTTACCCAAACCAACCATTTATACAAAATGACCAATATTTCTATTAAAACTCATAGTAGTGAGTAAATTATCCCTTTCTCAAGAAGAGAAGATGAGCCAAGCAAGGGATGAACTCCAAGGATGACGAAATCAACTTCTACTCGGATGAAAATGGAGAGCTTGAAGAGCTCAATCTTTTTATCAAATGAATGAGGGTGAGAAGATCACTAGATCTGGGTCAAAATTTAGAGAGAGAGGGTATTTTAGAGAGAGAGGCTCTCAACTTAGGGTTTTGAAAGTTTTAGAGAGAGAAAAGACAGAAAAAGTGATTTAAAATGTCACTTTCGTGATCTGATATACGCGCAGTCTGCTCGAGCGGAGAGTTTGATGCTCGAGCGTCAGACACAAAAATTATACCCGCTCGAGCGCAATAAAGGCTGCTTGAGCGCAATAAGACTTGCTCGAGCGTAGAATACACTCGTCTAGTATTTTATAGACTGCAAACAGTCGCTTGAGCGCCAGAGGGGCCGCTAGAGCTCAGACCCGCTAGAGCGTAAGAAACTTCACTCGAGCGTGAAAAACACTTCTGCCTTTTTTTGCAGACGTACAAAGTACTGAGTGATTGCAAACCCCGCTCGAGCGCAAGAAGGCCCGCTCGAGCGGAAGACCAAAATTCTAGGCAACAAGGTTTTGGACCAACAATCAACCAACCTGTTTTGAACACACCCAAGACATTCAAAATTCCAAATTCAAAAGGTAAGAAGAGGAAAAGACATAACAGCAACATTAAACCACAAGACCCGAGTCCGAAACACCAAAAAAATAGAGTTAGAAACCGAGATCGCTATATGTATTGTGTCTAATTTGATGATTTTGGTACTTGGTTAATATTTGGGGAAAAGGTGGGAGTTTGCCCTAATTGGATCAAACTATTATTTTGTATAAATAGTTGAAGTTGACATTGAAAATGTGAGATTGGAAGGGTATTGGTATGAATTGTGAGATTAGTTATGTATTATCTCCTTATTTGAAAATTTTGAATAAATTATCTGTCATGAGATCGTATATCTATTTAGAAATATCTGTATTGGGCTATCAATGGAGGATAACTTTGCTTGTTGTAGAAATTGCATGTGGATTAAGTGAACTGAAACTAGTCCATGGTTGGTTGTTATTGAATATGACTACATTTATATACATTGTATATGTATGATTATTTGGGAGTGGAAAGGGGATGTGCTCCACGTATGACTATGTATTTAAATACATTGCATATTTATGAATGATTGTTTGAGAGGAGAAAGGGGATGGACTCCATTATAATTAAGTTGGCTAGAGTGTCTTAGGTGAAAGTCTCGAAATTATACATGGGTGCCGATCCTACGGATAAAATTTCTATAAAATGGCAATTGTAGTACCTATATAGCCTACGTTTACATGGGTCCCATTTGACGGTTTCCCGCTGACGAAATATCCGTGAAAGGATAGTTTGAAGTGTTTATGTATGATTTGTATGATTGGAAAACTATTGAGTTGTAGTCTCAATTTGATTGATGAAAAATAATAAGATTGACTCATGAATTGAGACAAATAAATGAATTGGAATGAATTAGAGGAAAACCGGATTATGATTTGAGATTTAATGTCTTATGAGAATATAAATCGTGGATGTTTTAGCATAGACATTGTCTACTCTCTTTGTACTTATACCTTTGCTAAATTTCATATACTGTGTTAGATGATTCCTACTGGATTGTGGCTCACCTTATTTGGGAATAACTTTTTCAGATGTCGGTGACATGCCTCCTCCAAGGCAATAGCTTGGAGGGACATTGGAAGCAAGAGCTTCTTTATTTGTTTATTTCTTTTTGTAAAGCCAATGGCCTAAAATGTATTGAGTGAAGCTCATTTTTGTTGTAACCAAGTCAAAACTTGGAAATGTGTAAGCCAATATGGCATTTATTTACGTTAAACACTTTTGTATCATTAACTTCATGTAATGAAAGGATTATTTACTCTGAATTATGTAGTTATTATCAAATGTTTGGGTTGTATTTAATGTATTAATTTGGGGGGTGTTACATTGTCAATAGTCCAAATTTATTTCAAGTTTATTTGTTTGTATTTTTTTTTTTTTTTTTGTAAATTCCTATTTTCGTGTGAGTTTTTTTTTTTTTTTTTTTTTTTCTCTATATGACTTTTTTTTCCAACCAAATTGATAATATATATATATATATATATATCTGTTTAACGATCTTTGTTTTGGGAGTTAATTTGAATTTTTATTTTTATTTTTTTGGTGCGTGTTTGTGTATTTTTTATATTGTTGTTATTATTATTTTTGATATATGTAAATTGATAATACAATTATGAGTTTTTTAATAGAATATGACGTCTTATATTGTTCTTTATGATTTGGCCTTTTTTTTTTTTTTTTAATTTCTTAAACAAATTTTTCAAATTTTTTATTTATAAAAAATTTAAAACATTTAATTGACTTGCCCATCAATACATAAAATTTTAAATAATGAACACTTTTCCATAATTTATGGATTTAAAAAAAAAAATTTATCACCCATATATGAAATAAGAAAAACTAAAACCACACATTTTTTTCATTTTTTATTTTTGACTCTTTAAAACTCTAATGGTACTTTTTTATTTCTCCAACATTGTCTTTTTAAATTTGCAAAGATAAAAAACTATACAGGAGTTGCATAGTAATTAGTGAAGGTAGTGAGCATGGTAACAACAAGAATGATGATGAGTTCGGTCAGAGTATTGTTTGGTTGAGTTTTGAAAATGTGGATATTACTTAAAAGAATAGTAGATGGTTTGAGTGATGAATTGATTTAGAAAACTAATGTGTGGTTGAGATTAAGTGTGAATTTTACTATATAAAAATTGAATATGAATCATATATTATTTTTTATAAATCATATTGGGTACTTTTGTATAACTATAAAAACATTATTGTGATCACATGTTATCTATCATCTGATATATTATTACCGTATTATTGTAATGAGTTTTATTATTAATGTCTATTATCAATGTGGTACTGAGATGTCACATGATAAATAAAAATATATTTTGTTATTATTATTATTGATAATATATTTCTTTATTTATTTTTTACAATGTTCAAAAAAATAATTATATATAATTCAAGTTATAACTAATTTGAAATTGAAAAGGAAAGTTCTAAAAGAAATTATAATTATATATAATTTTAAAATATTTTTAAAAAAATACAAAGAAAAATTGGAAGTATAAATTATAATTATCAAACAACCTAATTTTATTACGAAAAAAATTAAATGAAAAATTGATCAAATTTAAATTTATATTTATTAAATATTTTTAATAAGTCATCAATTTTTTATTCAAGTTCTAGCTTGATCTGGTCTTAAATAGTTTTTTAGATATAAATATATTTTATTATTGATACAATCAATATTAGACATATTTTAAGAAGGGTAAATTATATTGATAGTTCCCGCATTTTGTCACTTGTGTCAATTTAATCTCTGTAATTTAGCTTGATTTTGACCATTAATTTTTGATTTTGTATTAATTTGATCCAATTGATAATGTCGGTTAAGGTTTTTAAAATAAGATGGTTATTTAGTTGGTTGATATTAACTTTTGAACAAATATGTAATTTTATTTATAAAAGTATAATAGATGCTATTCATGTGTGTATTTTCAATAAAAAAAAAACACTAACAATTATAAAAATTGGACCAAATTGAGACAAAATTATAAATTCATGATCAAAATCAAGCAAATTAAAATTGCAAGGACAAAAATAACACAAGAGTTAAAATATAAGGACTAGCATGTAATTTATTCTTTTAGGAATAACTACATAATTTCTTAATTAATTTTAAAATTGTTAATAAATGTACCAAACAAATATGTACATAATTCCTATTTTTGTTATAAATTTTTTTAAAATATATTTACTAATTAAAAATTAAATAAATAGGTGGGTCTACTAACTCATGAATTGGACATGAATTAGACAATTCTCCAAAGACTAGGCTTAAATCAAGAATTATTGGGAAAAAAATCGACTTGAACTAAATTTTCTTAACTACTTTTTAGCATTTAATCCAATATTAAAACTCTCCAAATTTGCTTATATCAGTCACGAATTGATAAGCTATGGTAAAATTTAAATTTCTTAGGACTAGAATATGACCTACAATTTAGGGTGACTCTATCTTAGATAATTTTTTCATCCATAAATATATATATATATATATATATAACTATTTATTTGATTGTTTTAAACATAAATATATAGTTTTTCTAAACTAATAAGTTCAATTTAATTATTATAAAAAAATACTTACAAATATCTATTTACTAATTTAATAAATAGTTAGGTCAAATGATTCATATAAGTTGGGAATAGATAAAGATAATTTTTAATGATTAGGTGAAAGACAAGTTGACGTAAATCTAATGTTTAGCCTAAATTTAATATCACAAGTGAATACTAATGCATTTTTACGTAAATCTTATAGCATAAGATAAATTATAATTTTGATGCTAGACAAAATTTTAGACTTTACAAAATATGAAAAAAAATTAATATATTGACAAATATAATTTGCAACTATCAAATGATAAATTAAATTTACGAAACTCATAAGACGAAATGTATTTATATTTTATCATAAGTATAAGTTTTGTGATTTATTTTTTTAATTTTTACGAATTAAATTATGACATATATTTGTTATTAAGAACTTAGAGCACACAATTAAGAAAAATAAGTGGTAGCTCGAAAAATAAGTGGCCCGAATGGCTCAATTGCCCAAAACGACATTGTTTTGGGCAGGTTTTTTTTTTTTTTTCTCGTTTATATATGAGAAACAGAGGGAGGGCAAGAGAGAGAGAGAGAAAGAGGGAGAAAGAGAGAGGAAGAGAGAAGAGAGACGGAAACACATAGAGAGGCAACGGTGATGGAGGGTTGGCAACGGTGACCTTGCGACGATGAGCAACGGTGACTCTGTTTTCTCTATTTATTTTTTTTCTAGATCTGAAGATAAAGGAAAAAATAAAAAATTGTTGCCTGATGATGATGTGTTGATGATGATAATGTTGATAAAGATGTTGTTGTTGTTGATGATGATGTGTTGATAAAGATGTTGTTCTTGATTTTTTTATTTTATTTTATTTATTATTATTCTAGTAGATCCAGATAAGGGGGGAAAAAAATTATTGTCTAATGATGATGTGTTGATGATGATGATGTGTCTTTGTGTTCACCGGCTTCTTCTTCTTCTTCTTCTTCAATCTTCAGATCTTCAGAAAAACGAGAAAGAAGAAAAGAAAAAATATATATCAAAACGACGTCGTTTTGATTTTCGGGCTAGTCGAGCCACGAGGATTTTAAGCTACCAAACGGGACTGCACAATTAATGACATCAGAATAAAAAAACAAATCTCTTGTATGTAACTGTGATAAAAAATGAATAAAATTTAATTGATTCTAAATTATTTTTACTAAATATTCTAGATAAATTTTTTAGATTATTATTTAATTCTAACAATTAGTTTTTGATTATGTATTTATACCCGTGCATAGCATGGATAATTATGCCAGTTCTAAGGTAACTACAAATAATTGTTAGTCTCGATGTCAAGAGTAGATGTGAGATTTTTTGCATATTTGTTATTTCTAAGTCATATAAAACGTAAATGTGCCATATATTATAGGTCTATCAAATAGATTATAAATAAAATAAAATAAAAAGAATTGTATCATTTATTGATTTTATATATGTAATCTTTAAAAATCAATAATTATATTTTTCATAATTTTTATTTTCAATTCTATTCAGTAACTATTTAATTATACAAGTGACATAAAATTAGTGTGTTTCTGAGCAAAAGAAACTTTTGGTCTAAGAGGCTTTAGGAATTTCAAAGCATTAATATAAATATAATAATAATTCATAAAATTAGTGTGTTTCCAAGCAAAAGAAACTATTTAATTTATCAATTATTATTGTATTTATATTAATGCTTTGAAACACACTAATTTTATGTCACTTGTATACTCTATGGCTAAGAAACATAATAATTGATAAATTAAATAGTTACTGAATAGAATTGAAAATAAAAATTATGAAAAATATAATTATTGATTTTTAAAGATTACATATATAAAATCAATAAATGATACAATTCTTCTTATTTTATTTTATTTATAATCTATTTGATAGACTTATAATTAACCACAAATTCTGACTTTTTAATAATATATGGCACATTCACGTATTATATGACTTAGAAATAACAAATATGCAAAAAATCTCACGCCTATTCATAACATTGAGACCAACAGTTATTTGTAGTTACCTTAGAATTTGAAGGAGGCATCCATGGTTATCTTCACATATGGACATGATCTGTTGAACGGACATGGAGATTAAGCTAGAATGAAAGGCCAAAAAAAAATGGAAAAAAAAAGTCTTAAACATCAAATGAAATCTTAATAATCACCATTTGAGAGAGAAAGAAAGATTAATTAGTTAGGTAAAATATATAGTATATTTTTATTATGGAAAGCAACTCATTAAAGTATGTGTATTTTGTTAGTTTTAAAACTTTGAAATTTAAATTCTAAATCATAGGTGAATTTAATAAATTTTTGTTGGCTATAATTTTAAATTTTAATTTTTAGTTGCCAATGATATTTTTCTCTTTTTAAAAAATAACAAAAAATCAACATAATTGGATTAGAGTTTTGAAGCTCCTAGAGCCCTCAAAGTTAAAAACTCCATTTTGCTTATATAATAGATAGATGTGGCTTTGAGCAGGGCCATCTGTCGAAAATTGATCCATGTAGTTGTACTCAAGTAATTACGATTAAAGCTGATTGTATTGAGTTGAGTTGAGAATTATAGACACCAACTTAACTAGATTTTCACTCTAAAGTAGAAAATTCAGGTATCCAACAAAGTAAATAGTGATTATTTATGGGTTTGTTTGGGTGTCTCCAAAGCTTCTCGAGTTATTATTTTTGCTTCGGCTTCAACAACTTCCATATCCAGCAAAAGTTGGTATAATCTTTCCTTTATGACATGGATAGGCCCAGATAGGCCCACAATAGGCCCACAAGGACCACAGCCCACCATTTAAACCCCCATTACACAACCCGAATAGAAAAACCCAGCACCACTGGAAGCCAACTGGACAGGGAGGACCAGTGATATCCGGACACGTGGCAGATTCAGAAAAGGCCACGTCAGCAGACAAAGATCTGCAAAGTTATTGCCACAGCACATCACCATTAATGCAAGCCATCACAGCATTTATTGCGACAACACCCCTCAGCCGGAATGGCACCCCCTCACCCTGAACAAGACGAATGACGGCACAAGCTTTCGGCAGGAAACGAAATGATGACAGAAGGATATAAGCAAAGTTGGTAGACAAGGAGAAGGTTAAGCTTTCCTAACCCCTATCTCTCTCACTCTCTCTCTATAGTCCAAACACTAACTTGTTCGTCGGAGGGTTCACTGGGGGACTACCCCGTTCCCCGTTGAACTTATTTGCAGGTAGCCCATTGGATCTGAGGAGCTTGGATCGGTCCAGCCCATTCACCTAGATCAACCGCATCATCAGTTGGCGCCGTCTGTGGGAACTTGGTTCTTATCCGCGCGCCAGTTGTGTTCATTGTCGCCGGAGACCCTCGTTCCAACGATCCTTTACCTTTACCCATCAAGGTGTATGGTCACGACTAGATCCATGGCTTCTCACCACAATGCCGCTGACCACCAGACCGACCCTCCCAACCCAAACCAACCGCCACAATATTTCATCGAGCTCACCAATAGCATCAACCGCATGGCTGAGCAAAACCAAGCCTTGATAAATGCCTTGCTCCAAAGAAATCTTCCCATGCCGCCTCCGCCACCCCCAGATGATCCGCCTCATCCAGAACAAGTCCTGAGCCACACCATCCCACAACCCAACTTTCCTAACTTGGGAGGCTTGCAACCGCCTCACCCACAAGTCATTCCACCACCTCCACCTCCACACCCGTCGATCGCACCACCAGCTCCCGAGCAGGAAGCCAGCAGTATCCAACATCCACCCCAGCCTCCATTCCCCTCCGGAGGTGACAACATTCCCCTCTGGGACGCTGAACTCCGAGCCATGAAGCTTCAGCTCCAAGGGGTCATGCAGAACATTCAACACAAACCCTCTACCACTACAAACTCACCATTCGTTGCCTCCATTCGAGACAAACCTCTGCCCGCCAAATTCAAAATGCCCACCATTGACTCCTTCGACGGGACCACGGACCCAGTCGATCACCTGGAAACCTACCGCACCCTCATGATTCTCCACGCCTTTCCCGACGAGATCATGTGCCGAGCTTTCCCTGTAACATTGAAGGGGTCAGCTCGGCTTTGGTTCAGTCAGTTACCGGCGGACTCTGTCTCCACCTTCCAGCACCTCAGCGACTCTTTCCTCAGCCACTTTATCGGAGCTCAACGTCAGCGCCGTCCTGCAACCCAACTTCTCAACATCCGCCAGACCGAGGGGGAGTCACTACGCAGCTTTGTTACTCGCTTCAATACCGAAGCTTTGCAGGTGGCTGAAAATGATGACAAGGTCATCCTCACCGCATTCATGGCAGGTCTACGGTCGTCTGATTTCCTCTTCTCACTTTCTAAAAACCCCCCGACCTCCATGGCAACCCTACTCTCCAAAGCCCAGAAATATATGAACGCAGAAGACTCATTAGCCGCTCGGCAAGACCCGATCACTAAAAACCCGACCCCCAGAGATAAGAGGAAGGACCCCGAACCCCGAAACACTCAGTACAACAACCAAACACCCCATTATGCCGACCGGCCTCCGCGCACCGACCGACCGGCCCCAGCTAGACCACCTGGTCGGTTCGAGAGGTATACCCCCCTTAACTCCCCCATGGAACAGGTCCTCCATCAAATCCAGAAAGACTACCCCCTCAAATGGCCCCTACCTTCACGAAACCCTTCCAGCCGGAAAGACCAGTCCAAATATTGCCGTTTCCACCAAGACCACGGCCATAACACGGACGACTGTATCAATCTCAAGGACCAGGTCGAAGCCCTGATACGTCAAGGGCGTCTCAGTCGGTTCACAAATATCCACCCTCAGCAGAGACAGAAGACTGAGCCCCTCAGACACGACCGTCGGCGCACCCCGCCCCGACACCAAGGCCCACCTGACCAGGGTCGTGATCGTCAACAACCACAACCACGACCCCCAGGAAATCCTCCTCCACCAGTTGGAGAAATCCGGGTCATTTCAGGCGGGCTCGCCTGCGGAGGACCATCCCGCTCAGCTCAGAGGGCCGAGCTCAGAAAAATCCGGCAGGGCTCGGACAACACGGTGGCCATGGTCGACAGACCTTCAAAGCAGCCAAAGCAGTGGATTGAACCCATCACCTTCACAGACGCCGATTGTGCAGGAATCCGCTATCCCCATGATGATCCCCTAGTGATCTCTTCAATCCTCTCCAATTACAAGGTCAGACGAGTCCTCATAGACAATGGCAGCTCTTCAGACATCATCTTCCTAAATTGCTTCCGCCAGCTTAAGGTCGGAGAAGAGAGCTTGACCCCACTCCAAACCCCTCTGGTCGGTTTCACCGGCGACCGTGTGACCTCGATCGGCTCCATCGACCTGCCTATCACCATCGGCGAACACCCCAGGCAGACCACTAAGTTGCTCACCTTCCTTGTGGTCGATTGCCCCTCTGCTTACAACATCATCCTTCGGCCGCACGGCCCTGAATGCCTTCCAAGCCATCACATCCACTTACCATCTTGCCATCAAATTTCCTACTGATTCCGGTGTCGGGACAGTCAGAGGAGAGCAGACAGTGGCCAGGGAGTGCTACGTCGCCTCCCTTAAAGAAGTTAAGCTGAAGGAAGCAATGATCATTGAAGGGCTCGACGCCCGGGATGAAGACGAGTTGGTCAGAGGAGAACCAGTGGAGGAGCTCGTCGAGGTCAATATTGACCCCACCAACCCACTCAAAACAGCTAAAATCGGCAGCCAACTACCTTCCCAAGCCAAAGCCGACCTTACTGCCCTCCTGACCGAGCACAGGGACATCTTTGCTTGGACTCATGCTGACATGCCAGGCATTGACCCTTCTCTCATAACCCACCGCCTCAGCATCGAACCTCATTTCAAACCTTACCGCCAAAAGCAGCGAATCTTCCATCCAGAGCGTAATAATCTTATCGCTGCAGAAGTTGACAAACTCCTTGACGCCCAGTTCATCCGAAACGTGGACTATCCTAAGTGGCTGTCCAATGTGGTCCTGGTTCGCAAAAACAACGGCAAATGGCGTCTCTGCGTCGACTACTCCGACCTGAACAGAGCTTGCCCCAAGGATAGCTACCCACTTCCCCGCATAGATCTGCTGGTCGATGCCACGGCCGGTCACCAAATGCTCAGTTTCATGGATGCTTTCTCTGGGTACAACCAAATCATGATGCACTCATCTGATCGGGAACACACATCCTTCATCACCGACCGAGGTACCTACCACTACTGCGTAATGCCATTCGGATTAAAAAACGCTGGGGCCACCTACCAACGGTTAGTCAATGCAGTTTTCCACCATCAGATCGGTCGAAACATGGAAGTATATGTGGATGACATGCTAGTCAAGAGCAAACTCTCCACCGATCATATCGCCGACCTGCGAGAGACTTTTGCCACCCTTCGAAAGTATCAGATGAAGCTCAACCCCGAGAAGTGCGCCTTTGGCGTAGGGTCTGGGAAATTCTTGGGCTTCATGGTTAGTCAACGCGGCATTGAGGCTAACCCTGAAAAGATCAAAGCTCTGGTCGAGATGCAGTCGCCCAAAACGGTTAAAGAAGTTCAACGGCTCGCTGGCAGAGTAGCCGCCCTCAACCGTTTCATCTCCCGCGCCACAGATAAGTGCCTACCCTTCTTCAAAGTCCTCAGGCAGACCTTCGAATGGACAACTGAGTCCGAAGAGGCTTTCCAGCAGTTAAAACGGTGTATGGCCAACCCACCCCTCCTTTCACAAGCCATCACAGGCGAACCCCTCTTCCTCTACCTAGCAGTATCAAACACTGCTGTCAGCGCGGCCCTCATCAGAGAAGATGGCTCAGTCCAACGGCCTGTTTATTACATCAGTCGAGCTCTGAGGGGAGCAGAGCAGAACTACCCTTTGCTAGAAAAACTATCCTTGGCTTTGGTCACTGCATCCAGACGACTTCGCCCTTACTTCCAAGCCCACCCTATAGTGGTCCTCACCGACCAGCCCTTGAAGAAGGTCATGCAACAACCAGAACTCTCGGGCAGACTAATGCAGTGGTCAGTCGAACTCAGCCAGTTTGACATCTCCTACCGCCCTCGAACAGCAATCAAGGGGCAAGCTATAGCCGACTTCATCATGGAATTCACCAATCCTATGCCACCCACTACCTCAACAGCCCCATCAGCTCCTGCCGATCCTGAAGACCCCCATTCATGGACTCTCAATGTTGATGGGTCATCTTGCAGGGCGGGTAGTGGGGCTGGCATCATCCTCGCCTCTCCTGAGGGTGGCTACTTCAAATGTGCTCTTCGCTTCCTGTTTGAGGCTAGTAATAACGAGGCTGAGTATGAAGCATTGATAGCAGGACTCCGCCTCGCCAAAGACATTGGTGTCGACCAGATCCGCGTGTTCAGTGATTCCCAACTTATCGTCGGTCAGATCACGGGGGAATTCGATGCCAAGGATGATACAATGCGAGCTTACAGAGACATAGCACTCCCCCTTGTTCGCCTCTTCAATACTTTCCAGATCAGGCACATACCCCGGACGGAAAACTCCAAAGCAGACGAAATGGCCCGGCTGGCTTCCGCTGACCATTCCGACCTTAGCGACGGAGTTCACCTTGAATATCTAGCTCACCCGGCCATCTCGACCGACCCACAAGAAGTGCAATTCCTCCAGACTGAACCCATCCCTTGGGCATCCGACATTCTCCTCTTCTTGACCGCTGGGGAGCTCCCAAACGACCAACAGCTAGCTGCCAAGGTCAGAGCTCGATCGGCTAACTACATTCTGGTCGATGGCATCCTTTATAAACGAGGTTTTTCGCGCCCATACCTGCGATGCCTCAACCCCACCCAGGCAACCTATGTCATGCAAGAAATCCATGAGGGGATCTGTGGCAACCACTCGGGGGGAAGGTCCCTCGCTCAGAAAGTACTCCGCACAGGCTACTTCTGGCCAACTCTCAACCAAGATGCAACCGATTTTGTGCTTAAATGCGACAAGTGTCAACGCTTCGCCAACATCCCACACGCCCCTCCTACCGAGCTGATCACCCTTTGCAGCCCTTATCCATTCGCCAAATGGGGGATCGACTTGGTTGGTCCACTCCCCACTGGCCGAGGCCAGACCAAGTTTGCAATTGTCGCCATCGACTACTTCACCAAATGGGTAGAGGCAGAACCCCTGGCCACCATCACCGAGCGAAATACGACCAAGTTCATTTGGCAGTCGATCGTTTGCAGGTTTGGCATCCCTCAAGCCATCGTCACCGACAACGGAAAGCAATTCGACAACGCCAAGTACAGGCAGTTTTGTGCAGACCTCCAGATCCAACCGTGTTTCTCCTCCCCTGGTCACCCCCAAGCAAACGGCCAAGTTGAGGTCACAAACCGTTCTCTCCTGAAGATCATCAAAACCAAACTCGAAGCTGCTAAGGGCCTTTGGGCTGAGGAACTACCCAACGTACTCTGGGCCTACCGAACCACTGCTCGGACTCCCACTGGGGAAACCCCTTTTCGTCTAACATATGGCGCTGAGGCGGTCATCCCAGTCGAAGTCGGTCTGCCCACCCCCAGGGTCCTGCATCCAGACCTCGCCTCAGCTGAAGAGCTCCGTCGCACGGATCTAGACCTGATTGAAGAACTCAGGGAGACCGCTGCGGTGAGATTAGCCTCATACCAGCAGAAAATGAGGACACACTACAATCGCAAGGTCCGACCAAGGGAATTTGCGGTGGGGGACTTAGTGCTGAGAGAAGCAACCCTTGCCACCAAGAAACCGACTGAGGGTAAATTGGCCGCCAAATGGGAGGGACCCTATATTGTGAAAGCCAGACCGCGTCCAGGCACCTACCGACTTCAAGATATGGAGGGTCGCGACCTTCCCCACCCATGGAATGCTGAACACTTGAAACGCTACTTTCAATAAGCTGTTACTTTTGTATTCCTCAATTGTCGTATTCCCATTTTCAAGCATGATGTAATTTTTGGTCATTGTACTACATTTCTTATAACAACTGTTTTGTCTCCCAGCTATCCTCATCGTCCCAATTAAGTTTCAGCTTGCAGCACACACTCAAGACCTCAGTCCGACCTGAGCACTTTCAAAAGCCTCGGCCAGACCGAGCACTTACAAAAGCCTCAGTCCGATCTGAGCACTTTCAAAAGCCTCAGTCCGACCTGAGCACTTTCAAAAGCCTCAGCCCGGTCTGAGCACTTTCAAAAGCCTCAGTCCGACCTGAGCACTTTCAAAAGCCTCGGCCAGACCGAGCACTTACAAAAGCCTCAGTCCGATCTGAGCACTTTCAAAAGCCTCAGTCCGACCTGAGCACTTTCAAAAGCCTCGGCCAGACCGAGCACTTTCAAAAGCCTCAGTCCGACCTGAGCACTTTCAAAAGCCTCAGTCCGACCTGAGCACTTTCAAAAGCCTCAGCCAGACCTGAGCACTTCAAAAGCCTCAGTCCGACCTGAGCACTTTCAAAAGCCTCGGCCAGACCGAGCACTTACAAAAGCCTCAGTCCGACCTGAGCACTTTCAAAAGCCTCAGTCCGACCTGAGCACTTTCAAAAGCCTCAGTCCGACCTGAGCACTTTCAAAAGCCTCGGCCAGACCGAGCACTTCAAAAGCCTCAGTCCGACCTGAGCACTTTCAAAAGCCTCAGTCCGACCTGAGCACTTTCAAAAGCCTCAGCCAGACCTGAGCACTCTCAAAAGCCTCAGTCCGACCTGAGCACTTTCAAAAGCCTCGGCCAGACCGAGCACTTACAAAAGCCTCAGTCCGACCTGAGCACTTCAAAAGCCTCAGTCCGACCTGAGCACTTTCAAAAGCCTCAGCCAGACCTGAGCACTCTCAAAAGCCTCAGTCCGACCTGAGCACTTTCAAAAGCCTCGGCCAGACCGAGCACTTACAAAAGCCTCAGTCCGACCAGACCTGAGCACTCCCAAAAGCCTCAGTCCGACCTGAGCACTCCCAAAAACTCAGTCATAGTCTGACTCTCACCCATAATTGCAAAATAATTTGACACTTAGTCATATTTTAAAGATGCTCCCCCATATTTCCCAAAACACTCAGTCGTAGTCTGACTCTCACCCATAATTGCAAAATAATTTGACACTTAGTCATATTTCAAAGACGCTCCTCCATATTTCATTTGCAAATCACCTTCAACATTACATTTCAGTCTACTTTTTCAAACTAATTAGACACTTAGTCATATTTTAAAGATGTTCTCCGACGCTTAAACAAATTTGCCATTTCACTCTGTATTAGAAAATTCCTTGTCCTACTCTGGCTTGGATTCTGGCATGACTTTAGTTTCACCTTGCTCTACTGCCTAGCACAAGCATTTGCTGAAAACATCAGTGCACAACATAATCCCAAGAAACACAAAGCAAGGCCAAACCAGCACAAGGGGAAATACACTGGACTCCTCAACTAGAACCATAAATGCCATTTTATTCATTCAAAAATGTGTGTACAACTTACTTACATCCCTTCCAAAAAAAAAAAAAAAAAAAAAACAAACAAGACGATAAATCAAAACCCCTAAGTCTACTCATCATCCAGCTCACTCATCTCCTTCACTTGAGGCCAGGTCTTCTTCTTCCACGCCTTCGTCCAGTGGCGTCTGGGCTACGTCATCTTCTCCAACCACCACACTACTCAGGTCTAAGTCTGGAAACAGCTCCTCCGCCTTGCGCTTGAACATCTTCCAACCGCTGTCCCAGTACTCAGCCATTTCGTGCTTGTAGTAGTCAGATTGCTGGAAACTGTTAATGATTTCAGACTCTGTCCTCACCCCAGCACTTGTCCCTGATGACCCAGCACCCCCAGACCCCAACCCAGCCAAGCTGGCAGCAACTGCGGCGTCGATCGCCATCTGGAACTCAGGAGACCCTTTGAATTGTGTCACAGCTGCAACATAAAGATCAGGATAGGCTGCCCTTTCTGACGCCGCCTTCGCCTTCTCTTCGTTCAGCTCTTTTTGTAGAGCCTCCTTCTCAGCTGCAGCCTTGGCCTTCTCAACCTCCAGCTCCCTCTTCCAGGCCTCCCCCTCAGCAGTCAGTTTCACCCTCTCCTCCTCCACCTCCTTCCTTAGCCTCTCCCTCTCCGCCCTCGCCTTCTCACCCTCTACTTCCAACTCCCTCCTCAGTTCCACCTTCTCCTCCTCTGCCTTGGCCAGTTTCTCCTCCACCGCCTTTTGAAGAGCCTCCACTTTAGCATCCGCGTCATCTCTCTGCCTGACGAGATCTTCATTATTGGTCATGGCCTCCTCATGACGCTCGATCGCAGTAGCACAGGCTTTTTGGGACTCCTCCAACTTCTTCTTCTCACCAGTCAACTGGAACTCGAGCGACACAACCCTGCGGCGTGTGTCCTCCAACTCCGACTTGACTGATGGCAGCTCGGTATAGGCAGCCTTCCAGGCAGCACTCTCCTTCTTCAGTTTGGCTAACTCTGCCTTGGCCTCATCAGCCTTGATCTTGGCCGCTGCACCTTTCCTCAGCAAGGCCCCTGCCAGGGTAGTTACCTCCATTTGGGCGGAGCATAACCCCCTGAACAGGTCGGCCTCCCCGAATCCAGAGGCCGAACGCAGAGCTGGCTCCTCCACCATCTTCACCAGACGGTCTGCCACCGCCTTAGCTGGTCCCCATCTCCCTCCAACCTCCCAGCTACAGCACGCACATGGTAAATGGTGGCCCCCAGACCAACTCCTCTTTCCTGAGGTGCAGGCCCCCTTGGGGTCTGCTCCCTCCCACTTGGCTCTGCCCCCACCAACCCACCTCCACTTGCACCTCTGGGGCCTTCTCCAACCCCCCACTTGGCTCACCCCCAGCCAGCTCAGCTCCCACTTGTCCTGCTGGGGTCTTCTCCACCACGTCCGCCGTTGGACTGGCTATCACCACTTCGGGGGTATCCTTTGTCACAAGGACCTCTTCCCCAGCTGAGACAACCACCCCTTCTGGGGTCTGTTCCAACTCCCCGCCCTCACCCTCCACTTGTTTGGCCAGGCTGGCCCCTCCACCCTTACCTCCTTTCTCCTTTTCTGGGCTGGCTCCTCCCCACCCCGCCTCAACCTCTTCTTCTTCTTCCCTACCCCCAGTGCCTCCATCTCCTTCAGCGACCTCTCCTTCAGAGGATCTTTTGGAAGCAGCCGCAGAGCAGACTCACCCAAACCCTTCTCTCCCAAGGGTTTGGGACGAGGTCGAATCCTCTCCCTCGCCACTGGCTGAGGAGGTCGGTCGGCTTGGGCCTCCTTGAACTTCTGGGCTTTCACCAGCATGGTTTGATCTTCCGCCTCTTGCGCTTTTCTTCTTACCTCCAACTCTGATCGGTCGAGGTCCCCACCGATCGGTTTTGGGCCCAACCCAGCTTCAAACAAGACCGACGGCTGAACCAGCTCGTCCCACTTGACCTTTTCCTTTCCCTCCACTCCTTCACCTTCTTGACTCTCTCCTCTGCCGTCGCCCCCAACTTTAGCTCTGCATACTTGGCTGGCACCTTCCATATGGTGCGCACACCAGCCCCTCCAGCGATGGACACATAGAACCACCGCGGCCTCCAACCTTTGATGGACGTTGGTAAACCAGCCACCAAACCCTTCCCTGCCAACGCCTGAAGGGTGATCCAGGTCTCTTGCTGTCCTGAAGCCTTGTGACAGCCGAAGAACTCCTCCACCGTCATGGCCGCCCCTCCGTTCGCCTTTGGCCAAGCACTTGCACAAGCCAACAGGATTTTCCATGCATTGGGCATCAGTTGCCCTGGTGCTACCTCCAGGTGGTTGAGCACATCTACCACGATTTGCGGCAGAGGTTGACAAACTCCTTGACGCCCAGTTCATCCGAAACGTGGACTATCCTAAGTGGCTGTCCAATGTGGTCCTGGTTCGCAAAAACAACGGCAAATGGCGTCTCTGCGTCGACTACTCCGACCTGAACAGAGCTTGCCCCAAGGATAGCTACCCACTTCCCCGCATAGATCTGCTGGTCGATGCCACGGCCGGTCACCAAATGCTCAGTTTCATGGATGCTTTCTCTGGGTACAACCAAATCATGATGCACTCATCTGATCGGGAACACACATCCTTCATCACCGACCGAGGTACCTACCACTACTGCGTAATGCCATTCGGATTAAAAAACGCTGGGGCCACCTACCAACGGTTAGTCAATGCAGTTTTCCACCATCAGATCGGTCGAAACATGGAAGTATATGTGGATGACATGCTAGTCAAGAGCAAACTCTCCACCGATCATATCGCCGACCTGCGAGAGACTTTTGCCACCCTTCGAAAGTATCAGATGAAGCTCAACCCCGAGAAGTGCGCCTTTGGCGTAGGGTCTGGGAAATTCTTGGGCTTCATGGTTAGTCAACGCGGCATTGAGGCTAACCCTGAAAAGATCAAAGCTCTGGTCGAGATGCAGTCGCCCAAAACGGTTAAAGAAGTTCAACGGCTCGCCGGCAGAGTAGCCGCCCTCAACCGTTTCATCTCCCGCGCCACAGATAAGTGCCTACCCTTCTTCAAAGTCCTCAGGCAGACCTTCGAATGGACAACTGAGTCCGAAGAGGCTTTCCAGCAGTTAAAACGGTGTATGGCCAACCCACCCCTCCTTTCACAAGCCATCACAGGCGAACCCCTCTTCCTCTACCTAGCAGTATCAAACACTGCTGTCAGCGCGGCCCTCATCAGAGAAGATGGCTCAGTCCAACGACCTGTTTATTACATCAGTCGAGCTCTGAGGGGAGCAGAGCAGAACTACCCTTTGCTAGAAAAACTATCCTTGGCTTTGGTCACTGCATCCAGACGACTTCGCCCTTACTTCCAAGCCCACCCTATAGTGGTCCTCACCGACCAGCCCTTGAAGAAGGTCATGCAACAACCAGAACTCTCGGGCAGACTAATGCAGTGGTCAGTCGAACTCAGCCAGTTTGACATCTCCTACCGCCCTCGAACAGCAATCAAGGGGCAAGCTATAGCCGACTTCATCATGGAATTCACCAATCCTATGCCACCCACTACCTCAACAGCCCCATCAGCTCCTGCCGATCCTGAAGACCCCCATTCATGGACTCTCAATGTTGATGGGTCATCTTGCAGGGCGGGTAGTGGGGCTGGCATCATCCTCGCCTCTCCTGAGGGTGGCTACTTCAAATGTGCTCTTCGCTTCCTGTTTGAGGCTAGTAATAACGAGGCTGAGTATGAAGCATTGATAGCAGGACTCCGCCTCGCCAAAGACATTGGTGTCGACCAGATCCGCGTGTTCAGTGATTCCCAACTTATCGTCGGTCAGATCACGGGGGAATTCGATGCCAAGGATGATACAATGCGAGCTTACAGAGACATAGCACTCCCCCTTGCTCGCCTCTTCAATACTTTCCAGATCAGGCACATACCCCGGACGGAAAACTCCAAAGCAGACGAAATGGCCCGGCTGGCTTCCGCTGACCATTCCGACCTTAGCGACGGAGTTCACCTTGAATATCTAGCTCACCCGGCCATCTCGACCGACCCACAAGAAGTGCAATTCCTCCAGACTGAACCCATCCCTTGGGCATCCGACATTCTCCTCTTCTTGACCGCTGGGGAGCTCCCAAACGACCAACAGCTAGCTGCCAAGGTCAGAGCTCGATCGGCTAACTACATTCTGGTCGATGGCATCCTTTATAAACGAGGTTTTTCGCGCCCATACCTGCGATGCCTCAACCCCACCCAGGCAACCTATGTCATGCAAGAAATCCATGAGGGGATCTGTGGCAACCACTCGGGGGGAAGGTCCCTCGCTCAGAAAGTACTCCGCACAGGCTACTTCTGGCCAACTCTCAACCAAGATGCAACCGATTTTGTGCTTAAATGCGACAAGTGTCAACGCTTCGCCAACATCCCACACGCCCCTCCTACCGAGCTGATCACCCTTTGCAGCCCTTATCCATTCGCCAAATGGGGGATCGACTTGGTTGGTCCACTCCCCACTGGCCGAGGCCAGACCAAGTTTGCAATTGTCGCCATGACTACTTCACCAAATGGGTAGAGGCAGAACCCCTGGCCACCATCACCGAGCGAAATACGACCAAGTTCATTTGGCAGTCGATCGTTTGCAGGTTTGGCATCCCTCAAGCCATCGTCACCGACAACGGAAAGCAATTCGACAACGCCAAGTACAGGCAGTTTTGTGCAGACCTCCAGATCCAACCGTGTTTCTCCTCCCCTGGTCACCCCCAAGCAAACGGCCAAGTTGAGGTCACAAACCGTTCTCTCCTGAAGATCATCAAAACCAAACTCGAAGCTGCTAAGGGCCTTTGGGCTGAGGAACTACCCAACGTACTCTGGGCCTACCGAACCACTGCTCGGACTCCCACTGGGGAAAACCCTTTTCGTCTAACATATGGCGCTGAGGCGGTCATCCCAGTCGAAGTCGGTCTGCCCACCCCCAGGGTCCTGCATCCAGACCTCGCCTCAGCTGAAGAGCTCCGTCGCACGGATCTAGACCTGATTGAAGAACTCAGGGAGACCGCTGCGGTGAGATTAGCCTCATACCAGCAGAAAATGAGGACACACTACAATCGCAAGGTCCGACCAAGGGAATTTGCGGTGGGGGACTTAGTGCTGAGAGAAGCAACCCTTGCCACCAAGAAACCGACTGAGGGTAAATTGGCCGCCAAATGGGAGGGACCCTATATTGTGAAAGCCAGACCGCGTCCAGGCACCTACCGACTTCAAGATATGGAGGGTCGCGACCTTCCCCACCCATGGAATGCTGAACACTTGAAACGCTACTTTCAATAAGCTGTTACTTTTGTATTCCTCAATTGTCGTATTCCCATTTTCAAGCATGATGTAATTTTTGGTCATTGTACTACATTTCTTATAACAACTGTTTTGTCTCCCAGCTATCCTCATCGTCCCAATTAAGTTTCAGCTTGCAGCACACACTCACTCAAGTTAAAGCCTCAGTCCGACCTGAGCACTTCAAAAGCCTCGGCCAGACCGAGCACTTACAAAAGCCTCAGTCCGATCTGAGCACTTTCAAAAGCCTCAGTCCGACTGAGCACTTCAAAAGCCTCAGCCGCTGAGCACTTTCAAAAGCCTCAGCCGACCTGAGCACTTTCAAAAGCCTCGGCCAGACCGAGCACTTACAAAAGCCTCAGTCCGACTGAGCACTTCAAAAGCCTCAGTCCGACCTGAGCACTTTCAAAAGCCTCGGCCAGACCGAGCACTTACAAAAGCCTCAGTCAGACCTGAGCACTTCAAAAGCCTCAGTCCGACCTGAGCACTTTCAAAAGCCTCAGCCGACTGAGCACTTTCAAAAGCCTCAGCCGACCTGAGCACTTTCAAAAGCCTCGGCCAGACCGAGCACTTACAAAAGCCTCAGTCCGATCTGAGCACTTTCAAAAGCCTCAGTCCGACTGAGCACTTTCAAAAGCCTCAGTCCGACCTGAGCACTTTCAAAAGCCTCGGCCAGACCGAGCACTTACAAAAGCCTCAGTCCGACCTGAGCACTTTCAAAGCCTCAGTCGACCTGAGACTCAAACCTACCTAGATCAAAAGCCTCAGTCCGACCTGAGCACTTTCAAAAGCCTCGGCCAGACCGAGCACTTCAAAGCCTCAGTCCGACTGAGCATTCAAAAGCCTCAGTCCGACCGAGCACTTCAAAAGCCTCAGCCGACCTGAGCACTCTCAAAAGCCTCAGTCCGACCTGAGCACTTCAAAAGCCTCGCCGACCGACACATTCAAAAGCCTCAGTCCGACTAGACCTGAGCACTCCAAAAGCCTCAGTCGACCAGCACAAAAATCATCAAGTTGATCAATTGCAACTTGCCCTATCAAAACACTCAGTCATAGTCTGACTCTCACCCATAATTGCAAAATAATTTGACACTTAGTCATATTTCAAAGATCGCTCCTCCATATTTCATTTGCAAATCACCTTCAACATTACATTTCAGTCTACTTTTTCAAACTAATTAGACACTTAGTCATATTTTAAAGATGTTCTCCGACGCTTAAACAAATTTGCCATTTCACTCTGTATTAGAAAATTCCTTGTCCTACTCTGGCTTGGATTCTGGCATGACTTTAACCACCAGACCGACCCTCCCAACCCAACCAACCGCCACAATATTTCATCGAGCTCACCAATAGCATCAACCGCATGGCTGAGCAAAACCAAGCCTTGATAAATGCCTTGCTCCAAAGAAATCTTCCCATGCCGCCTCCGCCACCCCCAGATGATCCGCCTCATCCAGAACAAGTCCTGAGCCACACCATCCACAACCCAACTTTCCTAACTTGGGAGGCTTGCAACCGCCTCACCCACAAGTCATTCCACCACCCTCACCTCCACACCCGTCGATCGCACCACCAGCTCCCGAGCAGGAAGCCAGCAGTATCCAACATCCACCCCAGCCTCCATTCCCCTCCGGAGGTGACAACATTCCCCTCTGGGACGCTGAACTCCGAGCCATGAAGCTTCAGCTCCAAGGGGTCATGCAGAACATTCAACACAAACCCTCTACCACTACAAAACTCACCATTCGTTGCCTCCATTCGAGACAAACCTCTGCCCGCCAAATTCAAAATGCCCACCATTGACTCCTTCGACGGGACCACGGACCCAGTCGATCACCTGGAAACCTACCGCACCTCATGATTCTCCACGCCTTTCCCGACGAGATCATGTGCCGAGCTTTCCCTGTAACATTGAAGGGGTCAGCTCGGCTTTGGTTCAGTCAGTTACCGGCGGACTCTGTCTCCACCTTCCAGCACCTCAGCGACTCTTTCCTCAGCCACTTTATCGGAGCTCAACGTCAGCGCCGTCCTGCAACCCAACTCTCAACATTCCGCCAGACCGAGGGGGAGTCACTACGCGCAGCTTTGTTACTCGCTTCAATACCGAAGCTTTGCAGGTGGCTGAAAATGATGACAAGGTCATCCTCACCGCATTCATGGCAGGTCTACGACGGTCGTCTGATTTCCTCTTCTCACTTTCTAAAAACCCCCCGACCTCCATGGCAACCCTACTCCCAAAGCCCAGAAATATATGAACGCAGAAGACTCATTAGCCGCTCGGCAAGACCCGATCACTAAAAACCCGACCCCCAGAGATAAGAGGAAGGACCCCGAACCCCGAAACACTCAGTACAACAACCAAACACCCCATTATGCCGACCGGCCTCCGCGCACCGACCGACCGGCCCCAGCTAGACCACCTGGTCGGTTCGAGAGGTATACCCCCCTTAACTCCCCCATGGAACAGGTCCTCCATCAAATCCAGAAAGACTACCCCTCAAATGGCCCTACCTTCACGAAACCCTTCCAGCCGGAAAGACCAGTCCAAATATTGCCGTTTCCACCAAGACCACGGCCATAACACGGACGACTGTATCAATCTCAAGGACCAGGTCGAAGCCCTGATACGTCAAGGGCGTCTCAGTCGGTTCACAAAATATCCCCCTCAGCAGAGACAGAAGACTGAGCCCCTCAGACACGACCGTCGGCGCACCCCGCCCCGACACCAAGGCCCACGAACCAGGGTCGTGATCGTCACGTCAACAACCACAACACGACCCCCAGGAAATCCTCCCACCAGTTGGAGAAATCCGGGTCATTTTCAGGCGGGCTCGCCTGCGGAGGACCATCCCGCTCAGCTCAGAGGGCCGAGCTCAGAAAAATCCGGCAGGGCTCGGGACAACACGGTGGCCATGGTGGTCGACAGACCTTCAAAGCAGCCAAAGCAGTGGATTGAACCCATCACCTTCACAGACGCCGATTGTGCAGGAATCCGCTATCCCCATGATGATCCATGATGATCTAGTGATCTCTCTCTATCATCCTCTCCATTACAAGGTCAGACGAGTCCTCATAGACAATGGCAGCTCTTCAGACATCATCTTCCTAAATTGCTTCCGCCAGCTTAAGGTCGGAGAAGAGAGCTTGACCCCACTCCAAACCCCTCTGGTCGGTTTCACGGCGACCGTCGTGTGACCTCGATCGGCTCCATCGACCTGCCTATCACCATCGGCGAACACCCCAGGCAGACCACTAAGTTGCTCACCTTCCTTGTGGTCGATTGCCCCTCTGCTTACAACATCATCTCTCGGCCGCACGGCCCTGAATGCCTTCCAAGCCATCACATCCACTTACCATCTTGCCATCAAATTTCCTACTGATTCCGGTGTCGGGACAGTCAGAGGAGAGCAGACAGTGGCCAGGGAGTGCTACGTCGCCTCCTTAAAGAAGTTAAGCTGAAGGAAGCAATGATCATTGAAGGGCTCGACGCCCGGGATGAAGACGAGTTGGTCAGAGGAGAACCAGTGGAGGAGCTCGTCGAGGTCAATATTGACCCACCAACCCACTCAAAACAGCTAAAATCGGCAGCCAACTACCTTCCCAAGCCAAAGCCGACCTTACTGCCCTCCTGACCGAGCACAGGGACATCTTTGCTTGGACTCATGCTGACATGCCAGGCATTGACCCTTCTCTCATAACCCACCGCCTCAGCATCGAACCTCATTTCAAACCTTACCGCCAAAAGCAGCGAATCTTCCATCCAGAGCGTAATAATCTTATCGCTGCAGAAGTTGACAAACTCCTTGACGCCCAGTTCATCCGAAACGTGGACTATCCTAAGTGGCTGTCCAATGTGGTCCTGGTTCGCAAAAACAACGGCAAATGGCGTCTCTGCGTCGACTACTCCGACCTGAACAGAGCTTGCCCCAAGGATAGCTACCCACTTCCCCGCATAGATCTGCTGGTCGATGCCACGGCCGGTCACCAATGCTCAGTTTCATGGATGCTTTCTCTGGGTACAACCAAATCATGATGCACTCATCTGATCGGGAACACACATCCTTCATCACCGACCGAGGTACCTACCACTACTGCGTAATGCCATTCGGATTAAAAAACGCTGGGGCCACCTACCAACGGTTAGTCAATGCAGTTTTCCACCATCAGATCGGTCGAAACATGGAAGTATATGTGGATGACATGCTAGTCAAGAGCAAACTCTCCACCGATCATATCGCCGACCTGCGAGAGACTTTTGCCACCCTTCGAAAGTATCAGATGAAGCTCAACCCCGAGAAGTGCGCCTTTGGCGTAGGGTCTGGGAAATTCTTGGGCTTCATGGTTAGTCAACGCGGCATTGAGGCTAACCCTGAAAAGATCAAAGCTCTGGTCGAGATGCAGTCGCCCAAAACGGTTAAAGAAGTTCAACGGCTCGCCGGCAGAGTAGCCGCCCTCAACCGTTTCATCTCCCGCGCCACAGATAAGTGCCTACCCTTCTTCAAAGTCCTCAGGCAGACCTTCGAATGGACAACTGAGTCCGAAGAGGCTTTCCAGCAGTTAAAACGGTGTATGGCCAACCCACCCCTCCTTTCACAAGCCATCACAGGCGAACCCCTCTTCCTCTACCTAGCAGTATCAAACACTGCTGTCAGCGCGGCCCTCATCAGAGAAGATGGCTCAGTCCAACGACCTGTTTATTACATCAGTCGAGCTCTGAGGGGAGCAGAGCAGAACTACCCTTTGCTAGAAAAACTATCCTTGGCTTTGGTCACTGCATCCAGACGACTTCGCCCTTACTTCCAAGCCCACCCTATAGTGGTCCTCACCGACCAGCCCTTGAAGAAGGTCATGCAACAACCAGAACTCTCGGGCAGACTAATGCAGTGGTCAGTCGAACTCAGCCAGTTTGACATCTCCTACCGCCCTCGAACAGCAATCAAGGGGCAAGCTATAGCCGACTTCATCATGGAATTCACCAATCCTATGCCACCCACTACCTCAACAGCCCCATCAGCTCCTGCCGATCCTGAAGACCCCCATTCATGGACTCTCAATGTTGATGGGTCATCTTGCAGGGCGGGTAGTGGGGCTGGCATCATCCTCGCCTCTCCTGAGGGTGGCTACTTCAAATGTGCTCTTCGCTTCCTGTTTGAGGCTAGTAATAACGAGGCTGAGTATGAAGCATTGATAGCAGGACTCCGCCTCGCCAAAGACATTGGTGTCGACCAGATCCGCGTGTTCAGTGATTCCCAACTTATCGTCGGTCAGATCACGGGGGAATTCGATGCCAAGGATGATACAATGCGAGCTTACAGAGACATAGCACTCCCCCTTGCTCGCCTCTTCAATACTTTCCAGATCAGGCACATACCCCGGACGGAAAACTCCAAAGCAGACGAAATGGCCCGGCTGGCTTCCGCTGACCATTCCGACCTTAGCGACGGAGTTCACCTTGAATATCTAGCTCACCCGGCCATCTCGACCGACCCACAAGAAGTGCAATTCCTCCAGACTGAACCCATCCCTTGGGCATCCGACATTCTCCTCTTCTTGACCGCTGGGGAGCTCCCAAACGACCAACAGCTAGCTGCCAAGGTCAGAGCTCGATCGGCTAACTACATTCTGGTCGATGGCATCCTTTATAAACGAGGTTTTTCGCGCCCATACCTGCGATGCCTCAACCCCACCCAGGCAACCTATGTCATGCAAGAAATCCATGAGGGGATCTGTGGCAACCACTCGGGGGGAAGGTCCCTCGCTCAGAAAGTACTCCGCACAGGCTACTTCTGGCCAACTCTCAACCAAGATGCAACCGATTTTGTGCTTAAATGCGACAAGTGTCAACGCTTCGCCAACATCCCACACGCCCCCCTACCGAGCTGATCACCCTTTGCAGCCCTTATCCATTCGCCAAATGGGGGATCGACTTGGTTGGTCCACTCCCACACTGGCCGAGGCCAGACCAAGTTTGCAATTGTCGCCATCGACTACTTCACCAAATGGGTAGAGGCAGAACCCCTGGCCACCATCACCGAGCGAAATACGACCAAGTTCATTTGGCAGTCGATCGTTTGCAGGTTTGGCATCCCTCAAGCCATCGTCACCGACAACGGAAAGCAATTCGACAACGCCAAGTACAGGCAGTTTTGTGCAGACCTCCAGATCCAACCGTGTTTCTCCTCCCCTGGTCACCCCCAAGCAAACGGCCAAGTTGAGGTCACAAACCGTTCTCTCCTGAAGATCATCAAAACCAAACTCGAAGCTGCTAAGGGCCTTTGGGCTGAGGAACTACCCAACGTACTCTGGGCCTACCGAACCACTGCTCGGACTCCCACTGGGGAAACCCCTTTTCGTCTAACATATGGCGCTGAGGCGGTCATCCCAGTCGAAGTCGGTCTGCCCACCCCCAGGGTCCTGCATCCAGACCTCGCCTCAGCTGAAGAGCTCCGTCGCACGGATCTAGACCTGATTGAAGAACTCAGGGAGACCGCTGCGGTGAGATTAGCCTCATACCAGCAGAAAATGAGGACACACTACAATCGCAAGGTCCGACCAAGGGAATTTGCGGTGGGGGACTTAGTGCTGAGAGAAGCAACCCTTGCCACCAAGAAACCGACTGAGGTAAATTGGCCGCCAAATGGGAGGGACCCTATATTGTGAAAAGCCAGACCGCGTCCAGGCACCTACCGACTTCAAGATATGGAGGGTCGCGACCTTCCCCACCCATAGAATGCTGAACACTTGAAACGCTACTTTCAATAAGCTGTTACTTTTGTATTCCTCAATTGTCGTATTCCCATTTTCAAGCATGATGTAATTTTTGGTCATTGTACTACATTTCTTATAACAACTGTTTTGTCTCCCAGCTATCCTCATCGTCCCAATTAAATTTCAGCTTGCAGCACACACTCAAGACCTCAGTCCGACCTGAGCACTTTCAAAAGCCTCGGCCAGACCGAGCACTTACAAAAGCCTCAGTCCGATCTGAGCACTTTCAAAAGCCTCAGTCTGACCTGAGCACTTTCAAAAGCCTCAGCCCGGTCTGAGCACTTTCAAAAGCCTCAGCCCGACCTGAGCACTTTCAAAAGCCTCGGCCAGACCGAGCACTTACAAAAGCCTCAGTCCGATCTGAGCACTTTCAAAAGCCTCAGTCCGACCTGAGCACTTTCAAAAGCCTCGGCCAGACCGAGCACTTACAAAAGCCTCAGTCCGACCTGAGCACTCTCAAAAGCCTCAGTCCGACCTGAGCACTTTCAAAAGCCTCAGCCAGACCTGAGCACTCTCAAAAGCCTCAGCCCGACCTGAGCACTTTCAAAAGCCTCGGCCAGACCGAGCACTTACAAAAGCCTCAGTCCGATCTGAGCACTTTCAAAAGCCTCAGTCCGATCTGAGCACTTTCAAAAGCCTCAGTCCGACCTGAGCACTTTCAAAAGCCTCGGCCAGACCAAGCACTTACAAAAGCCTCAGTCCGACCTGAGCACTCTCAAAAGCCTCAGTCCGACCTGAGCACTTTCAAAAGCCTCAGCCAGACCTAAGCACTCTCAAAAGCCTCAGTCCGACCTGAGCACTTTCAAAAGCCTCGGCCAGACCAAGCACTTACAAAAGCCTCAGTCCGACCTGAGCACTCTCAAAAGCCTCAGTCCGACCTGAGCACTTTCAAAAGCCTCAGCCAGACCTGAGCACTCTCAAAAGCCTCAGTCCGACCTGAGCACTTTCAAAAGCCTCGGCCAGACCGAGCACTTACAAAAGCCTCAGTCCGACCAGACCTGAGCACTCCCAAAAGCCTCAGTCCGACCTGAGCACTCCCAAAACACTCAGTCATAGTCTGACTCTCACCCATAATTGCAAAATAATTTGACACTTAGTCATATTTTAAAGATGCTCCCCCATATTTCCCAAAACACTCAGTCGTAGTCTGACTCTCACCCATAATTGCAAAATAATTTGACACTTAGTCATATTTCAAAGACGCTCCTCCATATTTCATTTGCAAATCACCTTCAACATTACATTTCAGTCTACTTTTTCAAACTAATTAGACACTTAGTCATATTTTAAAGATGTTCTCCGACGCTTAACAAATTTGCCATTTCACTCTGTATTAGAAAATTCCTTGTCCTACTCTGGCTTGGATTCTGGCATGACTTTAGTTTCACCTTGCTCTACTGCCTAGCACAAGCATTTGCTGAAAACATCAGTGCACAACATAATCCCAAGAAACACAAAGCAAGGCCAAACCAGCACAAAGGGAAATACACTGGACTCCTCAACTAGAACCATAAATGCCATTTTATTCATTCAAAAATGTGTGTACAACTTACTTACATCCCTTCCAAAAAAAAAAAAAAAAAAAAAAAACAAACAAGACGATAAATCAAAACCCCTAAGTCTACTCATCATCCAGCTCACTCATCTCCTTCACTTGAGGCCAGGTCTTCTTCTTCCACGCCTTCGTCCAGTGGCGTCTGGGCTACGTCATCTTCTCCAACCACCACACTACTCAGGTCTAAGTCTGGAAACAGCTCCTCCGCCTTGCGCTTGAACATCTTCCAACCGCTGTCCCAGTACTCAGCCATTTCGTGCTTGTAGTAGTCAGATTGCTGGAAACTGTTAATGATTTCAGACTCTGTCCTCACCCCAGCACTTGTCCCTGATGACCCAGCACCCCCAGACCCCAACCCAGCCAAGCTGGCAGCAACTGCGGCGTCGATCGCCATCTGGAACTCAGGAGACCCTTTGAATTGTGTCACAGCTGCAACATAAAGATCAGGATAGGCTGCCCTTTCTGACGCCGCCTTCGCCTTCTCTTCGTTCAGCTCTTTTTGTAGAGCCTCCTTCTCAGCTGCAGCCTTGGCCTTCTCAACCTCCAGCTCCCTCTTCCAGGCCTCCCCCTCAGCAGTCAGTTTCACCCTCTCCTCCTCCACCTCCTTCCTTAGCCTCTCCCTCTCCGCCCTCGCCTTCTCACCCTCTACTTCCAACTCCCTCCTCAGTTCCACCTTCTCCTCCTCTGCCTTGGCCAGTTTCTCCTCCACCGCCTTTTGAAGAGCCTCCACTTTAGCATCCGCGTCATCTCTCTGCCTGACGAGATCTTCATTATTGGTCATGGCCTCCTCATGACGCTCGATCGCAGTAGCACAGGCTTTTTGGGACTCCTCCAACTTCTTCTTCTCACCAGTCAACTGGAACTCGAGCGACACAACCCTGCGGCGTGTGTCCTCCAACTCTGACTTGACTGATGGCAGCTCGGTATAGGCAGCCTTCCAGGCAGCACTCTCCTTCTTCAGTTTGGCTAACTCTGCCTTGGCCTCATCAGCCTTGATCTTGGCCGCTGCACCTTTCCTCAGCAAGGCCCCTGCCAGGGTAGTTACCTCCATTTGGGCGGAGCATAACCCCCTGAACAGGTCGGCCTCCCCGAATCCAGAGGCCGAACGCAGAGCTGGCTCCTCCACCATCTTCACCAGACGGTCTGCCACCGCCTTAGCTGGTCCCCCATCTCCCTCCAACCTCCCAGCTACAGCACGCACATGGTAAATGGTGGCCCCCAGACCAACTCCTCTTTCCTCAGGTGCAGGCCCCCTTGGGGTCTGCTCCCTCCCACTTGGCTCTGCCCCCACCAACCCCACCTCCACTTGCACCTCTGGGGCCTTCTCCAACCCCCCACTTGGCTCACCCCCAGCCAGCTCAGCTCCCACTTGTCCTGCTGGGGTCTTCTCCACCACGTCCGCCGTTGGACTGGCTATCACCACTTCGGGGGTATCCTTTGTCACAAGGACCTCTTCCCCAGCTGAGACAACCACCCCTTCTGGGGTCTGTTCCAACTCCCCGCCCTCACCCTCCACTTGTTTGGCCAGGCTGGCCCCCTCCACCCTTACCTCCTTTCTCCTTTTCTGGGCTGGCTCCTCCCCACCCCGCCTCAACCTCTTCTTCTTCTTCTCTACCCCCAGTGCCTCCATCTCCTTCAGCGACCTCTCCTTCAGAGGATCTTTTGGAAGCAGCCGCAGAGCAGACTCACCCAAACCCTTCTCTCCCAAGGGCTTGGGACGAGGTCGAATCCTCTCCCTCGCCACTGGCTGAGGAGGTCGGTCGGCTTGGGCCTCCTTGAACTTCTGGGCTTTCACCAGCATGGTTTGATCTTCCGCCTCTTGCGCTTTTCTTCTTACCTCCAACTCTGATCGGTCGAGGTCCCCACCGATCGGTTTTGGGCCCAACCCAGCTTCAAACAAGACCGACGGCTGAACCAGCTCGTCCCACTTGACCTTTTCCTTTTCCCTCCACTCCTTCACCTTCTTGACTCTCTCCTCTGCCGTCGCCCCCAACTTTAGCTCTGCATACTTGGCTGGCACCTTCCATATGGTGCGCACACCAGCCCCTCCAGCGATGGACACATAGAACCACCGCGGCCTCCAACCTTTGATGGACGTTGGTAAACCAGCCACCAAACCCTTCCCTGCCAACGCCTGAAGGGTGATCCAGGTCTCTTGCTGTCCTGAAGCCTTGTGACAGCCGAAGAACTCCTCCACCGTCATGGCCGCCCCTCCGTTCGCCTTTGGCCAAGCACTTGCACAAGCCAACAGGATTTTCCATGCATTGGGCATCAGTTGCCCTGGTGCTACCTCCAGGTGGTTGAGCACATCTACCACGATTTGCGGCAGAGGCAACCTCAGCCCACCTTTTAGAGCTTCCTCGTAGAGGGAGAACGCACCCACCCTGACATCGGAAGGTCTCTCCGTCGATTTCGGCACCCATAATTCCACCTCCACAGGAATCTGATACTTCTCGCGGATAGCCCCCAACTCCGCCGCTGTAATAAGGGATCTATCAGCCCTCGAATGCCAGTGGTCTGGTTCCACCTGGCTGATTGGCTGTGCCGTTTCTACCACTTCCCCACCCCTGTTGGACCTATACTGCATCGCTAATTCCTCTGCATCATCTTCCCCCAGTGGATCTCCCCTGACAATCGCAGTCCCTTCGTGGGCCATTTCTAAGCTGTGTTTGCGAATAGCTCTTGCTGCAGGTGCTAAAAAATCGAAGAAATGTCTCAACGGAGTATCGTGAGCAACGAAGGAACTGACACTTCGAATATTTTGAGTTTTTGTAAACAAGTAGGTGAATCGTATGATACCAAAAGCCCACGGTTTGCCCGTATTCCAAGGATCCAAATTAACGTTCGCCAGTTTGAAAACTTTTCAAATCATCCGCCAAAACTGTCTCATCAATGCCCATAATAATGCCCCTGACGCTTCACTCCTGATCCAACGCTTGACGTTTCCCCTTCCCACGAAACCCGGCCACATGTATGGTTCAGATGCACTGACTCCTGCCCTCACCTTGTCTTTTCCACTTCAAATCACCACGTGACACGCCGCCTCTTGAGCCCCGTGCTCGTCCGCTCGGCCACCCTTACGCTCGGCCACCCTCACGGTCGCCTCTCGCGCTCGGCCACCCTCCGGTCGCCTCTCGCCTCGGCCTCGCCCGCTCGGCCACCCTTACGGTCGGCCTAGTCCGCTCGGCCACCCTTGCGCTCGGCCACCCTCCCGGTCGGCCTCTCGCGCTCGGCCTCACCCGCTCGGCCACCCTTACGCTCGGCCTCGTCCGCTCGGCCACCCTTGCGCTCGGCCACCCTCCCGATCGGCCTCTCGTGCTCGGCCTCGCCCGCTCGGCCACCCTTACGGTCGGCCTCTTACGCTCGGCCACCCTCACGGTCGGCCTCGCGCGATCGGCCACCCTCACGATCAGCCTCGTCTGTTTTATTGTCACTTTTCCCTTCGTTGGACTGAAGCTGCACTCGGGAATGGGGGACTACTGACATGGATAGGCCCAGATAGGCCCACAATAGGCCCACAAGGACCACAGCCCACCATTTAAACCCCCATTACACAACCCGAATAGAAAAACCCAGCACCACTGGAAGCCAACTGGACAGGGAGGACCAGTGATGTCCGGACACGTGGAAGATTCAGAAAAGGCCACGTCAGCAGACAAAGATCTGCAAAGTTATTGCCACAGCACATCACCATTAATGCAAGCCATCACAGCATTTATTGCGACAACACCCCTCAGCCGGAATGGCACCCCCTCACCCTGAACAAGACGAATGACGGCACAAGCTTTCGGCAGGAAACGAAATGATGACAGAAGGATATAAGCAAAGTTGGTAGACAAGGAGAAGGTTAAGCTTTCCTAACCCCTATCTCTCTCACTCTCTCTCTATAGTCCAAACACTAACTTGTTCGTCGGAGGGTTCACTGGGGGACTACCCCGTTCCCCGTTGAACTTATTTGCAGGTAGCCCATTGGATCTGAGGAGCTTGGATCGGTCCAGCCCATTTACCTAGATCAACCGCATCATCACTTTATAATATTGGTTCTTCTGTTTATTTTCTGCACAAAATAATTTATTAGGCAATGCTTGTATTTGCAAACGGGAAGTTTTAGTTATATTATTTCTCTCGTTCCTTTTTTCTTTTGCTGGAACTTTTAGCTCTGATTTGGATTTTGTTCGACTTTCATATTCCATGCTTTGTATGTTTGACTACTAAATCTAAATTCACATTTTGAGTGTTGAGTTTCAGCAGTTTGCTGCACAATGGGTAAATGCACCTTTGTTTTCTTAGCTTCTTCTTGTTGTTCTTTTATTGCAGATAATGTGGTGGAGGATGCCAGTGTCAACAATGGGCAAAAGAAATGGAATTCTAAGAAAGAGCAAGAGATGAAGGTTGGTAGACCTCTACTTTCATGGAATAGATTATTAGTGGACTCAAAGAAAAGGAAATGAATATATGCAGGTGTCCCCATTATCCACACTGGAATCCTCATTTGAGCCTCTCAATGCGAAGAAATTTAATGGTGACTGCATGTTTTTTCTGTTCTATGTTACTAGTTTCGTTTGAACTATGAGGTTACAATGAAATCTCCTCTCTTTCCAGTTGCATTTGCAGTGGATCCTCTCTATCACCAGACATCTGCATAGTTTGATGAAGGTGGGGCCAAGGGTCTCTTATTGAATAATCTTGGAGTATATGATATGGTAACTGTCTGGTGCTTTTTGATTCATGGGAAGTGCCAGGGAACTGTATGTCATGTGCAAATGTACTTGACAAATTAGACAATCGATATTTCTTTTGCTAAAGGTGTGTTGCTTTTGCTAATATGTAGACATTTTTTTGCATGTAAAATGGATAATTGTGACCATTGAATTCTTTATAGAATATATTGAATGGATAGTGTTGAACATACACAAAAAGGATGAAATTTCTCCAACTCTAAGGGATATTATTATTATTTGTGGTGCCACCAAGAGTGCTCGGCCTCTGCCTAGGAATCCTTTCCATCAAGGACTCTAGCACTCCTCATCTAGGATTGCACTCTTTTAGTTGAGTTAGGATAAAAAATCTCTTCGAAGAGTTTCAGTTCTACCTGACTTAGGAGCTGTAGTTCATTAGGACTCAGTTATCTAGTCTGAATATCTCGACTATGGTATAGGCCATGGCCATACCTTGGTGTTCATATCTTGTCATGTGGCTCATTGGCCCGACAACACGCCACGTGTCCCCACAGTTACAAAGTCGGTTACAATTAATATTTACAGCAATGTTAGGTATCATGAAAAATCTTTCATGAAAATAATCATGAAAGCTTTGTGACCTTTGGATTACACTTAGAATAAAGTACCACACACTAATCAAGATAATTCAAAAATCATAAATCTTTCATGATCATTTTCATGAAAAAAATTTCATGATCCCTACCATTTCCCTAATATTTATATAGAAATAACTCATGAATATTTAGGGCCTGATAGTCTTCCGCACATTTGTTGAAGTCAGCCCTCCAGTCAACTAAGAATCCAAGTCCCTTTATACAGGGTTCTTCAAAATTTGGTGTTTTCCAAAATTTGGTGCTTTCTTTCAAAATACTGGGAACATCATAAAGCAATTTGGGAAACACAAATTTTCTTTCTTTCTAAATACTGGGAACATCATTTTTTTTTTTATTCACTAAAAATAAGTTGATTAACTTATACTGTAAGTTGTGTTGAACAATGAACGCCATCTATCAGTTTTTTAAATAATTCAACTTACTCAACTTGACAGCTTTGTCAAGCACTGTTTAAAGATGTAATCGTAAAATTGAAAATGTACTAGGGATTAAAAAAAATATATTATGTTTAGTTTGTTTTCTTAAAAGTACTATTAGATGAGTTTTTATTTATTTATTTTTCATATTTTACTCATTTAAAAAAAAAAAGAGATTTATTAGAAAATCATTCTTTAAGTGTTTATATCTCAATCAGACCATAAGATATTCTTATATTTCAATAAGTTCTATTATTTGGATATTTTGATTCATCAAATCTTAATTCTCATATTTAAGATATTTTATGGATAATTTTACCATTACAAATTTTTTTTGAATTGTTAGCAATTTGGTGATGTGAATATTCATATTTATTCACATTGACGTGTAAATGTTAACATTCACATTGACAGTGTGGACATTCACATCATGGAACATTCACACAATCAATGTGAATATTATTATTACAGGTATTTTTGTAACTATTTCATTCATAGGACTTATTGGAACAAAAATAATGTAAACTAAATGAAACATAATTAGATGAAAAAAGATTTATGAAAAAGTAACAAAAGTTTTCTTTTTTTTCATTTTTATTTTATTTTATTTTTTTATGCAACTAATCTAGATGATTTTAAGAAGTTAAAAAATTGACTAAAAAATATTTTAAAAAGATTGCTAAAAATATAATTTTTTTAAAAAAAAACCAAACAAAAAATTGTGTTTTTTAGACTTGTTTTATTTCGTTTTTAATAAATGTTTTCATATTTTACTTAATTTAAAAAAAATATATGTGCATTTAAAAGGTAAAAAAAAATAATTAAAATATAAAAAAAAATGCAATAAAGATAAATAAAAACACATTTAAAAAGAAGTTTTAAAAAATTAGTAAGGGCTCTTTTGAAAAGAGCAAAAAAAAGTTAAAAATTCTTATTTCTCATATTTTTTACACATCTTTTAAAAAAAACTAAAAAAATAATTTTTAACCATCTCCTCTAAACAAGTTTTAAATCAGACAGAATCTTGAAATGTAGTATTACGTGGCCTTTTGGGATTGAAAATTATTCACTCTTTTTATTTTATTTTAGGGTCATGCTAAAACCATCATGAAAATCATCTGCACCGTTGGATCATGAGACACATACTTGATCTAACGGTGCAGACAATTTTCATGATGATTTTTATGAAAATTTTTCATGAAACCTAACATTTCCCTTTATTTTATTTAGAATGGTTTGTTGACCCACGTGGGTAAATAAAATATAATTTTTTATTGATGGAAAATGAAAAACGCTATAGTACATATCCTTCCTAATGTATATATTATATATATCTTATAATTTAAAAAAAATGACATAAATTTATATTTTTTGAGTCATAATTATATATATATATATATATATATCATAAGTAAATACAACATGAGATATAATTAAAAAATTCATAAGTTGTAACTAAAATAATGTCATAATTAAATAACAAAATTGGTCATAACTAAATAATAAAATAATATAACTATGTGTGTATATGGTACACCCTTTTTAAAAATGCGTATATTAGAATTTCCCTAAAATAATATATATTTGGGAAAAATTACAAAAAGAAAAGTTAGTAGTTTGACATTTGTAACAAAATAAATTTTTAATTTTGTTAATTTAAATTCTAATTTTTTTATATATTTTCAATCTAAATCATTTATCGATTTTTGTTAAATAAAATCAATGAGAAAATAGGTATTTCAATCATTAAACACAATGAAATGAGTATTTTAGACATTTTATTTATATTTACATTGAGTTTAACTAAAAAAAAAAAAAATCCGTTGATTTTACTTAACAAAAATAGATTGATGATTTAGATTGAAAAGAAATTCAAATTAGAATTCAAATTAACAAAATTAAAATTTAGATTTTATTTTATTAAACTATTCAAACCCTGTAAAAAAAAAAATTGTAATTGTCCGTTTATAACTTATGCAAAATATTTGAGACTGCCAAATTTTTTTTACAATTCTACCTACAATGACATAGCAGGATAAGTATCAACTTTTAATTTGTTACACATAATGATTGAGTGCACATTCCCTTACTACATAATTATGAATAAATTTATGGATTAAATGTGTTGATCTTTAACATTATTCATAATTTATTCAAAAAATGAATTCACTCTTTCGAAGTTGAGGATCACCAACCTAGGATAACTTTTCCACCACAAGGCTTACTTTGTTAATTAAGAAAAAAATAATTTATTAATTTATTGATTTATTTGAGTTACATCACTACTTTATTTTTTAAAATATCTTTTTTCGCAAAAAAAACCAACAAGTAAAAAAAATATTCTAAAACAGGCCAATAAAACTTGAGTGTAATGGTGATACTATTTCATCATACATGCATGGTATCACCAATCAATTATAACTTAACACAAAATTAAATAAACCATACCTATTAATTATAATAATTATAACCACCTATCCAACCATGTCATTGGTATAACTTTAACTTAACTTTGATGTCATCATAGTGAGGTTGAGATCTATACATAATTGATGCATATAACAATTGTCATTTTAAAATTATGACCTCACATATTATACAAATTATAAAAATTCAGAATTTTTAAAATTATGTCACATTATCTATTAATACACGAATAATCTTTTATATATATATATATATATATATATTACTAAAAGTAGTGTTTTTCTCATGCTTAGGTGACATATTATAGGGGCTTATTTGTTTTTTTAAGAGAGTTATCAGCATGTATTTTCTTTATTACATATAGAGTTCTACACAAATTCAAACCTAATGCTAACTTTACTTATTTTATATGAATTCTATTCGACAAATATTTTTTTTTCCATATATTTTTCATGATAAGTTAAGATAATTCATAAACTCAATACCAATTTTTTGCATTTCACCTTTTTCTTCTTAATTCTTTCAATGGTATTAGGATTTTTTTTTTAATACTAAATTGCCTCCTTTTTTTTTCCTTTTTTTTCCTTGCATTATTCTATACACAATACAAATTTTATATTATTCTATATTATGGATTTGTAGTTTAAATTTTATAGTTATTTCATATATGAAATTATATTTCATTTCCTACATTATTTTATATAGTCATAACAAACATGAGAAAAAAACATGCACAACAATGATACACTTGAAGAATTTCTAAAGTTTGGATTTACGGTTTGAGTTACTTTTTCAATTATTGAACAGTAAGTTCTTTTATATTGTGACATCATATTATGGATAATTAATCACTTCATACACTAATGATGTATCTATCGTTTGGATTTTTTATTATTTTTTCTTTTTGGGTTTAGATGTTGTTATGTGATTTTTTCTTGATTAGTCGTTGTTGAATTTCTTTTATATAGTTGATATTTTAATTTAATTAAGAGTGTTTATTTTACAATCTTATAATTTAATATATATGTATATATATATCATATAAAATCATTATATGATAATCCAACTACAACATATTTATATTTAATTTTTTCAATAAAATTTATATAATTTCTATTTCTATATATTTTTATTTTCCAAATAAATAAAAAAGAAAATTAAATAGTTAGAATTACTTTTAATTTTATATTAATAATTCTTCTTCTAATTTAACTATTATTTTTAATATCAAAATGAGTATTTATTTTACTATTTTATAATTTAATATATATCATACAAAATTATTATATGATAATTACACTTTTATAATACAATTGAACTAAAATTATCAAAAATACACAAATATTTTAACTAAAATTAATATATATATATATATATATATATACATAAGTATTCAAATAACAATTTTATAGAATGATAACACTAATATTATCAAAATAAATAATTAAAATGATACTTTAATTTTAATTTTAAATTAAAATTAAAATTATTTTTTTATAGTACACACATTGTACCATCAAATATTTTTTGGAAAAAAAATAACACGTGCATTGCACGGGTCAACTGCTAGTATATTATTAAAAGTAGTATTTTTCTCACACTTAAGCTAGTATATTATTAAAAGTAGTATTTTTCTCATACTTAGGCAGCACATTATAAGAGTTTACTTTTTTCTAAAAGAGCCACGTCAGTATATATTTTATTAATTATATATAGAGTTCTGCACAAACCTAAACCTAATTTAAATTTTACTAATTTTACCTATTTTATATGGACTCTATTTGATAAATATTTTTTTCCCCATATATTTTTCATAGTAAATTGATATAATCTACAAACTTAATACCAATTTTACGTTTCACGTTTTTCTTTTTAATTCTTTCATGGGTATTAAGATATTTTTTAAAATGTTAAATTGACTCTTTTTTTTTTTTCCTTATTTTTTCGTGTATTATTTTATACCTAATACCAATTCTATATTATTTTATATTATAGATTTGTCGTGTAAATTTTATAGTGATTCTATATATGAAATTATACTTATTTTCCTACATTATTTTATATAATCATAATTCACAGGAGGAAAACCCTGCATAACAATGATACTCTTGAGGAACCTCTAAAGTTTGAATTTACTGTTTGAGTTACTTTTTTGGTTGTTGAACAATAAGTTTTTTTATGTTTTGATATCATATTACAAATGATTAATCACTTCACATACTGAGATATATCTATCGTTTAAATGTTTTTATTATTTTTTCTTTTTGGGTTTAGATGTTGTTATTAGGGGTATTCATGGTTTGGTTGCGGCCGAGAAACGTCCAATCCGCCATCAGTCCACCGAATTGGCGGATTGGAAAAAATCAATCCGCATTCGTCCGTCGGACTGACGGATGCGGATTCAACGGATTGGCAGATGAATGCGAATTGGTTTGGCGGTTTAAACTTTTACAAAATTTGAACATGATATAACAACTTGTCAACATTTTTTTTTTTTTTTTGGGATAATAAAAAATCAATATAACCAAAAGATTATCAAGAAAATTGTCAAATACTAATAATAAATACATATAAGAAAACCATGCATTATCAAAACTATTTCATTACTTTTTTTATTCAAAAAATATTTTATTTGATTTTTTTTTTAAATGACAAAATTAAACCTTATATTTTTTACACAAAAATACTAAATATCAACACTTGTCATTTGATAGAAGGATTTCCAAATTGAAAACACAACAAAATAGTTAAACTCTCTTTCAATTGAAAATACAAACATAATATCTAAACAAATTGAAAATACAAAATCTTACAAATTATTAGATGTGCTCGCGGCTTGGCAGTTCAGTTGCAGCCGAAGGAGGATCAAATCCGTCATCTATCCAAAACTAGGCAGATTGAAAAAAATTAATCCGCAACCGTCCGCTCATCATCACACGTCTATCCAAAAAGCGGCAGTTCGGTTTGGTTCGATTCGGTCAGTTCGGGCGGGTCGAAATATCCGCTGCTCATCCTTAATTGTTATATGATTCTTTCTTGATTAGTCGTTATTGAATTTTTTTATATAGTTGATATTTTAATTTAATTAAGAGTGTTTATTTTACAATCTTATAATTTTTAATATATATATATATATATATATGTGTGTGTATTTCATATAAAATCATTATATGATAATCCAACTACAATATATTTATATTTAATTTTTTAAATAAATTTTATATAATTTCTATTTCTACATATTTTTATTTTTCGAAAGAATATAAAAGAAACTTAAATAGTTAGAATTACTTTTAATTTTATATTACTAATTATTTTTCTAATTTAACTATTATTTTTAACATTAAAAAGAGTATTTATTTTACTATTTTATAATTTAATATATATCATACAAAATTATTATATGATAATTACACTTTAACAATACAATAGAACTAAAATCAAAATACACAAATAAATTAACTAAAATTAATATATATATATATATATATAAGTATTTAAGTAACAATTTTATAGAATAATAGTGTTAATATTATCAAAATAAATAATTAAAATTATACTTTAATTTTAATTTTAATTTTAATTTTAATTTTAAAATTAAAATTAAAATTATTCTTTTTATAACATACATTGTACTATCAAATATTTTTTTAAAAAAATAACACGTGCGTTGTCCGGGTCAATTGTTAATTGATATATCAATTAGTGTATATAATATTATTCTAATAAATAAGTGATAATATATTATTAGTTAGTGATACTGTTGACATTATATATTTTCTTAAATTTTTTTTTTTTAAGAGCACGATGACATTATTGTATCAGAGAAATGTTATGTATCTAAATATTGTATCAAATATTTTATCAAATATTTCACATGAGGATAGGACTCACATAAATTCATATGAGGGGAGACTCAACCCATATAAAAAATTTGATAAAATATTTAGTAAAGTATTTAGGATTTGCGATTTTTTTTTTTTTTTGTTACAGGAAAATCCTTCCTACCCTCCCATAGGTCCAAGGCAGCGCACCTTGCAGAGATCACCAGGGTGTCCTGTTAGCTGTTCCGAGCGAGGAGACTATAACCTGAGAACTTGCCCTGACCTCCCAAGACAAGCTCCGCTTAAGTCAGGACTCGCACAGCGAGGGAGTATTGAACCCACACCAAGTACTGATTAAACAATTTAAAGTCCAACTTCCTAACCAACTATACTTTGCTCAGAAGATTAGTCCAAGAAAAAAAAATTAAACCTGTGATATTAAGACTTAAATCTCAAACCTTAACCACAATATCACCCACCGCCGGTTCGATTGGCGAATTGTATCACCGCTAGAATGAATTTTGTAGGAGATAAGAGAGATCATGTTTCCCACGTGGAAGTAGATGATTTGCTGCGGCTTTATCTAAACGACCGACTAGCTTGCGGCCAGCATCGCATCAATCTTAATTCTTATTTTTACTTTTTTATTTTTGATAAATTACACTGACAGTGACAATATTTGAATATATATATATATATATATATATAAAATAAATTTTAACAGTTTATCATAAATACATTAATTTTTTATAAGACTAAACAATATAAATAAAGAAAAATACACTTTAACTTAAAAAAACATAAAAATATCATTTATGTTTCATTTACACAATTAATAAATTACTGATAAAAATAAAAATAAAAAGGTATTACATAAATTACAATTTAAAAAGAATTTAATATATATAATTATATAAAATTTATGAAACATAATATTTTTGTTAAAAATAAAAATTAATGTAATTGATTTATTTATTTATTTATTGATATATCAATTTTAGACAGTTAAGCACGTTTATCACAAGCCTAGTACCATCCAAGGCTATCGTGTTTCATGGCCTAACCAGGGTTGGTTTGGAAGGAATTTTTTTTAATTTGATATTTTAGTGTTCAACTAATTTAATTTGGTTAAAATAGTTTTATTTAGGAAGAATTTTTTATTTTTTTGATTTTTTTTAAAAAAATAAAATAATTATTATTTAAATATAACATTTTATCTTATTAATATATTTAGAGGTTGTTTGGGATGATCTAAATAAATGCACTTTTTATTTTTTTTACGAAAAGATATGCAGAAAAATAGAGAAGTAATGTAATAAAAAAAGATAAAAAGATAGATTATTTAGGGAATGTCAAACCACCCCTTAATCTATTTTATCTTTTTATATTTTGTTAATTTCCATCCAAACCCAACCCTTGCCTAATAACGACATCTTAAGCCATCCAAATCTTTGGATTGGTGTTCAAATTTCAATCATACACGTGTTTCTTGGATGGAAATAACTCCTCTTTATATTATTATTTCTCATATTTTTTTTTTATATTTGATTTTCTTGTGAGTTCATTTTGAGATCACAATTATGATCCGAATTATTCATCTTATAAATCTCATAATAAAAAGAATAAAATTATATGTATCAATTAGTTTACTAATTAGTGTACTAATCGATGATTTGACATAATTTTAAAAAATTTAGCTCTTTGTAATTTATAGAATGAATGGGCCTATAGTTTTGAAGTGGCAATGTCCAAATATATATTGGTGCACTAATTGGTATACCAATTGGTGGATGTAGCACCACCGTAATAAAACCATATGTGTAAAAAATTAATTTCAGCCATTCTCATATTATACCTGAGTGATTATTGATTGAGAAAATTGATAATAAATCCAATCTAAGAAAGGGTATAAGGCATTAGGTCCAGTAAATATTTTTGTTGGTGAAAAGTCCACGTTTTGTGAGAAATCCTGGAAGACATTTTGTTTTCAATTTTACCACTTGACTTTTTTTATCTGTTTGACTTTTTGTTGACTATTTGTTCAAATTTGTATCTATTTGTTCAAAACTTTTGTTTATTTGTTCAAATTTAGATATATCTGTTTAAATTTTTTGACTATCTATTTAATGTTTTCCTCTATCTGTTCAATTTTTCTCCTAAATTCTATCTATCTATGCAATTTTTTTTCCCTAAATTCTATTTATTTGTTTAATTTTATATCTATATGTTCAATTTTTCCCCTAAATTCTATCTATCTGTTCAATTTTTATTATCTGTTGAAAATCTGTGTCAACTTTTTTGTTTATTTGTTACAATCATCATCATCAGTATCAAATTTTTTCTAGATCTGTCTCATACATACACACACTTACAAACATACATACATACACTTATAGATATACATACATATACCAATACCTATTTGTTGTAATCCAAACCAAACCTTATATTTTCTAAATTTTTTTTCTCTTTTCAAATCTTTCTTCTCTCTCATCATTATCTGTTCAACACAAAAATAAAAACAAAAACTTTATCTGTTTTATCAACAACAACAACATCAAAAAAATTATAAGAAAAAATAAATTTAAAAAAAAAACATTCATCATCAACAACATTTATCATCATTATTAACAATAACATCAACAACTACAAAAAAACAAAGACATTTTCGATCACACAGATCTCAGATCTAAGATCATCGGTGGCCACATAGATCTGAAAGAGATGAAAGAGAAGATGGAGAGAGAAAGAGAGAGACAGAGAGACAGAGACAGACAGACAGACAGACAAACATAAAAACAGACAGACACACAGACAGACACACAGAGACAGAGACAGAGATAAAAACAAAGAGTGTCACGACCCAAACCCGCCCTTATATGAACATATTTTTATAGTAATGTTACTCACAATGTTTGCTTAGACGATACTCCTTAATAGCTCAACCTGCAGAAATATAACCAAGCGTAACATTTCATAACATATTCAGTTTAATCTATTCGGATCATTCGTTATATATATCTGTTAAGCCATGTCTACTTGTTCTTTACTTTTCTCCATAAACAAAATGCATTCAAAACATGTGTTAAAACCATACAAATGAAGGCTTGAACATCAGAAAAACAAAGAGAAAACGAAACCGAAAAAACTACTCTATAGGCCGCACATGTGATAGCCTAGCCACTCGTGCGGTGGTCTCGGCCGCACTAGCGGTGCCAAAACAGAATGCAACTTGAGCAAATGAAGGTTGGCTGCTCATGCGGTAGCCCTGGCCGCACGAGCGGTTTGGGCACAATTCAGTCCGAAAATTTGCTAAGTATTTGGAACCCAAGCTTTTCAAACACATATTCCCTTTTCATGTATTTCAAACCCCCAAAAGCCACAAAACAACTTAAATTTGACAAATCTAACTTTAAATAGAAATCATAAATTCAAAGTAAAACCCAATTTCCAATTAAAATGTCAAAAGCTAGACTCAAAGTAATAAAATCATAATATATATAAGTTTGAGTTTCAAACCTCAACATCTATGGAGTTTTCTCTCCAAAGTTGAAGAATCAAGTAAAAAGTTTTGGATAAAACAAGAATTTCATGAAATCATGCCATGTATGTTGCTAGCTAGAGCTAATTCTCACCAATCATCTCTTTAATGTTCATAAGGGTTCACAAGTCTAAAACCACCATGATTTCCTCCTAATTGCGAAGAGTTGAAAATTGAATGCTACAATTCTATACCGGCCTACCCTCAATCCAATGGCCAAGTTGAAGTTTCAAACAAAACCATTCTAGATGGGCTGAAGAAGCGCCTTGAGAAAGCTAAAGGCAGGTGGACTGGGGAACTCCCCAACGTACTCTGGACATATTGAACCACCCCAAGACATTCCACTAGGGAAACTCCATTTGCCCTAGCTTATGGCATAGAGGCGGTCATATCCTTGGAGATCGGCATGCCAACCATTCAGTCTGAAAACTTGGAGCCCAACTTGAACAGTGAAGCTATTGCCTTGGAGTTGGACCTAGCCGAAGAAAGAAGGAACAGGGTGCTAATTCACATCGCGGCCTATCAACAAGAGCTCTCCAAGAAATACAACAAGACTATACACCCACGTCTGTTCAAAGTTGGGGACAAGGTCTTAAAGAAAGTGATGGGCAACACATTGGTCCCTGGAGAGGGCAAATTGGGTGCAAATTGGGAATAGCCATACAAGATAATTGACCTGGCAGGCAAAAAGGCATACCATCTGGAGGACTTGGACGGAAAAGCTATCCTAAGACCGTGGAATGCGGCCAAACATAAGTTGTTGTACTTTTGAAATGTAATCTTTTTTCCTTTATTCAAACTTAGCCTTTTGGTATTACATGTACTGTTTAATGAGCAATGAAAAGAAATGTTTTATCCTTTTTTTTAATTTTTTTTATTTTGGCGCTTTATGTAACCTTTTTTTTTTTTTATTAAGGCCTAGCTTGATGTATCCTGCCATCCAGAAAGCTGGTTTTATGCCCAGATTGGGGCATAAGACCGAGCTAATTTTGCTTAACCTCGGGCTGACTTTGCCCGCCATGCTAAAAGTTGTTACCCCCAATTATAATCATTTGTTCTGAGCTGACTTTGCTCACTCTTTCCCGAGCTAATCTTGCTCGCTGAAAAGGAAATTGGTGTTATCCCCAATTTTGACCTTGAAATTCAAGCTGATTTTGTTCACCTCCACCAAGCTGATTTTGCTCGCTAGGCAGAAAGTTGGTGCTCCTCTGCCAATCTTTTGATTTGAAACTGAATTAACTTTGCTCGTTCCCCGAGTTGACTTTGCTCGTTCCTAGAGCTGACTTTGCTCCATGAGGAGAAAACTGACGCAATTTAAGAGCTGATTTCTTGCTTCTTTAACTAGGCTGATTTTTGCTTGTTACCCCGAGTTACATTTGTTTGCCGGGGAGACAGTTGATGTAATTAAAAATGAACCTACTTTTTTGAATCTCTAATCAAGCTTATTTTGCTCACTGAAGGAGAGTTAGGCCTCACTACACTAGTAAAGACACTAGCCGAGTAGAAATTAGCTTGGAATTTGGGGTCAATTTTCATCTTGATCATATGGAAACTTAACATGACAAAGAAAGCGAGCAGTTTTATTTCGGCGAAAACAACAGTTAGCGTTGCAATCATCCATACAATAGTAAAATTGAAGAAAAATGCAAGAGGCTAGCAAAAAGTCAACTGATTTTCATTCATGATGTAGTTCAATTACAAAAGATGGAGCCGACCGCCCGGTTACAAAAAAAAAAAAAAAAAAAAAAGAGCTCAATCCACGTTCATGGTGTTGGCTTGCTCGGCTATTTCTTCTTCAGCCTTTTCCTCCGCGTCGAGCACTGAATTATCCTCCAACTTGGGCTCATCCTCAGTTAGGGAGGCCCTTTCCTCAGATCCCCTTGGCGACGAATTCTGACCGGCTGGTTGAGCGGAAGACCTTACGGTAGCAACTGCCAGTTTCGTCACTTCAATGAGTTTCTGTTGCACGGCGTTGGCGTACGGCTGCATATCCGCTGGAATGAAGGCAATAGGTGGATTCTTGAACACCTCAGAATCTTTTGCTTCGACCTGCCGTTCATCATTTTTTTCGCCCTCCGCATAGCTGTGATGTTCAGCGTCGTTGACCTACTTCTCCAGCTCAGCATTGTGGGCATCTCGGAGCTTACGTAGCTCGGCAATGTATCTAGCCTTATTCGCTTGCACCTTTTCTTGTCCTCCTCAGCTTTAGCCAATTTCTCGGCCAGTTGATCTCGCTCGGCTAACACTACCTCGTAAGAGGCCTTCAATTGTCCCAGTTCGGCCGTTTTGGCCTTGTTGTAGGCAATGGCCTCTCGCAGACTCTGCCATACCGAGATCATGTGTTCGTGGGCCAGATAGTTTTTTTGTGCGGCCTGAAACAAAGAATAAGTCAACATATCGAAACCGAGCAATGACTTGTAACAAAAAAATCCACTTACTTACCAGAACAATCGACTTTGCGGCCGACCTCAGGACCTTCAGGTCAGAAATTTCTTCATGTTCTTTATGTCTGCTAGAAGGAGCAAACCCTTAGTCATGTTGAAGCCAAGGGAGTAATCCTTGTCACCATAGACCGAATCAACCATGGTCACTGCTCGGCCCTTGTATTTCAGCTCGGGTAACCAAACTGGAAGGGAAGTGGAGCGAGTGGACTGCTCAGCCAAGGGTTGTTCAGTCTACTCTCCCTGATCGACAAACGACAGCTCGGTTGAATCTTCATTAACCAAATGCTGCTCGGTCAAAGTTCGCCTGGGCCTCTTTTTTGATTGGCCATCACCTTGTTTGCTAGCCAAAGCCAGCATCAGGCCAGACTCTTGCGGGACTTGGTGGGAAGACTGGCCTTCTGCCGTTTCTGCCGACTGAGAATCGCTTGGCTCGCCAATGATCATGGATTTGATGGCACGAATTTTAACCATTTCTTGCTCGCCGGTTAAGGGAATGAGGTTGATCGGTGGAAGATTTGGATCTGGCTCAGGTGTGGGCTCACGCAAGAAGTCGGTGACCCTGTTTTTGCGCAGTGCACTATATCGGTAGCTCGGTTCGTATTCGAGCAACTTGTGGCACTCTTGTTCCCTGGCAGAATACCGCAAAGCAACTTTGATAGCCTCCTGATTGGCGCGAGAATAATCCGCTGCCAAGAGTGTATAATCTGCAAAAAATTATAAAATGTTAGATTGGCAAATACAAATCAAATATAAAAACATAAATCGTGCTATGCTGCTCACCAGCGCTCCTAAAATCCTTGTGGATGTACCAGCCTGGTATGGGTGCCTCAGTGTCTTTGTAATTGCTAGACACCCAAAGGAAGTCGTCATTGTTTAACTCTTTGTCTGGATTACCCTCTACAAGTTTTGCTCGGCCCTTTCTAACTTTCAAGTACTAGCAAAAACCCCCTTCATTCTTGTTCAGTGTGTATTAATGGAATATCTCGGCAAGGCCGAGGTTCAAATCGAGGATATAGTTCAGTGCGGCCACGCCGTTTATTATTTTGTAAGTGTTGTTGGAGACTTGGGTTGGGCACAACCTAGTGTGTCTAAAAAATTCGCAAACTAGGGGCTGGACCGGGAAGCGAAGGCCGCCTTCCACTATGGACACGACAGTGAAGAGGCAAGCGTCCAATTTACCCCACGGCATATCTCCTTTCTTGGCTAGCTCAATGTGGACATCGACCAGGATATCGAACTCCCTCCGGAACTCGGTTATGGCTCCAAGCGAACTGACTATAAAACGGTGCTTGCCAATTTATCCCAGTTTTATTTCATTTATTAAATCTAATTTATTGCCTGATAGATGGTTGCTTGGTCTATAAGCATCACCAGTTTGAAGGCTAAGGTGTGCCTAGTTGGTCCTAATTCAGCCTGCATAATAGAAATCAAGTACAAGTGTTAGCGTGGCATATTCTGCACGGCTTCAAGATTAAAGAGTGTTTTAGCTCAGTTATCAGAGTGAAGCCTGATAGCGCGATTTTAGTACCAGGGGGTATTAGGCCGGTTTTGGGCCTTAGTCTCTAATATGTTTGTTCCTATCTCGGTTCGGTTTTCCTAAAAGCTTCTAGCACGGTCACAGACACTTGGTAGGACCACAAACAAGGTTTAGCCCGGCTCAATCCTATTTTTGGATCTAAAAGTGAGATTTTGCTCAGTTTTATCCAGAATTTGTGTTGTTTATCCTAAATACAAAGCCGTATACTGAAACTGAGGGAAAAGAGGGGCACTGAGGCCCCATTTATGTTTTTGGTTTCAGTTTTGTCTAAATTCTACGAGTACCCAACAGTTTTACCCCAGGGCAAGGGAATCAGAAGAATATCAACAGTCCTAGATAAGCAGAAGCTCGAAGAACACGAAGGACAAATGATAAGAAAAAAATAGTGAGGTTCGAGGAACTTACCAGAGATGGCATAGGAACTCGATCCAAACGGAGGAACAGCTTCAGCGTAAGACGGCAATTCCAACGGAGTGAGAACAACGGCCTGGAGCGTGAAGAACAGCGGTGGCAACGACGGTACGAGCTCTAAGGAAACTAGGGTTTTTTGCTTGAGAAGAAGATGAAAAGTGAATAGGCTGTGGGAGCGTAAATGGCCTATTTATGGGTGAAAGCTCAAAATGCGGCAACTTTTCAAATTTTTGGCATGATGATGACAGCTATAGGGATTGCACGGAGCCTTTGGGGAAGCACCACATGGCATGGAGGTGACGGGTTTTTAGTACGACTGATGGGTTATTAGTGCGGCTGATAAATTGATGACAAGACAACCGACACAAGTCTCGATGACCGCCCAAAATAGATGGCTCAGTTGGAAAATGTAATCCCAATCACGCTTAGCTCAGATGAGATTAAGGGGCAATTGAGAGGAGAACTTATACCGAGCATTAGCCGAACTAGGCCCGCACGGGATATAGTGTTGTGTCGGACTAAGGTTGCCCGAGATGTGGTGTTATGCCGAGCTAGACCCATACAGAATATTGTGTTGGGCCGAACTTGGCCGAACTAGAACACGCCGGTGTGGCCGAGCTACCACCAGCGTTGCGATTCTAGGACCAATAGCAGATTCATAAACTAGCCAAGTTATTAAAGATTCGGGCTATAGACGTTAAGGAGGTGGTCTACGAGACCGCAGTATGCGGCCGAGATAATGAATGGCATGCCTCATTGGCGGGTCCCAGATGATGTTGCTAAGGCTTTGACTGAGTAGACTTCCTCTAAGAGACCGGCTTGATCCTGCTCGGCATCAAGGTGATCAAAGTGATGCTTACGGTTCACAAGTAATGGCTCAGTCAAGTATTCCACGTGGACCAATAACAAGAAGAGGGGAATCCACTCCTGGTATGCGTCAATACCGTCTCGCGGTGTGACAAATACTGTTTAGTAGTTTTGGTCTCTACACGTGTAAGGAATATAGAGGAGAGCACAGCCGCCGGCCAGTAAAGGACAGCAGAGGTAATGCGCCCACCACAATCTCTGAGATTGCATGGCCAACCTAGAAAAGGAAGCACAGGCAGACGTTGGTGGTAAGCAATTTTGTGTAACTTTCTCTCTCTACTGTGCTCTTCTTTCTCTCTTCTCTAAGAAAGCTAACTTGACTGTCGGAGGGGTTTTCCGGCAAACCCACCCAACGGGTAGCTCACCTTCATTTTGTTTACAGTGCGATGGAATTCTAACAGAAAGCAACAAGCTTGGTAGCAAAGAAATACGGAGCGAGACAAATATTTCTCCTCGTACAATTGTAATAGCATAACATTAACGGATTTGTGACTAAGTGCCATTATTTATATATGATTTTCCTTTTTTGGTATAGAAAATTTTTTAAAATTTAAAAACATTATTTTTTGTATTTTTTTTGTCAAATTAATTTTTAATTTATTAAAATAAATTTTAAAAATTCAATCGAAGAAAAATAATTTTCAACTAAAATTTTTTCTAATTGAAATTAACTTGCCACCTTATTATATCACATTTAATGTACCATCTCATGTTCCTATTTAAAAACTAAAAAATAAAAATATATCACCTCATGTGTTAGCAGATCATTTGACATAAAAATGAGTAATAGGACCCATTACACCAATGATGAGTTGATACATTAGGTGATACAATAAAAGTGGTATAAAAACATGGTAAGAGTAGCATTTAGCGTGTTTGGTTTCCGTTTTCTAATTTTTTTTTAATTTTTGTTTTTAGTGAATATTTTTTAAATTTTAAACAATTTTTTACTTTTTTAGATGCACCTTACTTAGATGTATCTAAATAGTAAAATATTTGTGAAAAAATATTTTAAAAATTAATAAATACACAAAAATACTAAAAATGTATTGAATTTTCATTTTTTAAAATATTTTTTTGGTATTTAGCGTATTTTTTTAAGAATTTTTTTACAAATGTTATACTTTTTAAGCGTATTTATGTTAAGTGTATCTAAAAATTAAAACAAATTGCTTAATATATTAAAAAAATTCATTGAAAATATTGAAATACGGAAAATAAAAAGTAAAATTTTTTGAAAATTATTTTTTTTAAATTAGAACCAAACAAGTTGATTATTCTTTTTGAAAAGGAAAATATTATACAGATGAACAAATCTTATAATTTGTTTTACTAGAATGATGGGTCTTGTAATAATAATATTTGAAAAATTAAAACATGATTCATTTTAATAATAAGATTAATGTCATTATAATAATAAATAAAATAAATTTATAAAATTTTGTTTGTATAGTATGGTGGTGTTTGTTTTGAAGGATATGGGTATGGGATTGGATGGACTAATAGTCCGTTGTTTGGTAGTCAATTTTTGCTCCGAATTAATAGTCTCTCTGGCCTATTAGTCCCATATTTGTTGAATTATTGTATCCCATGGGGGGTAGGATAGAAATCATGGGATAACTCATCCCATGAGATTAGCTTAAGAAATTTGACCCTCTTGTATTTAATATATTTTTTTAGTGTTGTTAATTTAAAATTCTATAATAAATTAAAAATTATGTCCTTATAAATTAAATTTTCTTAGTGTTGTTAATTTAAAATTATATATTAAATAAAAAATATAAATTATAAATTTAATTTAATTAAAAATAATAAATTATAAATTATGGCCTTATAAATTAAAATTTTTTAGTATTGTTAAATTATAAATTATAGATTACAAATTTAAAATTATCTATTAAATAAAAAAACATAAATTATAGATTATAAATTATAAGGGTAAAATAGTCTTTTGAACATTTATCCTTATCCAGTCCGTCCAACTAAATATTAGATTCACTAAAAATAGTTCAATCCAAACATCTAATTCTATGACTAAACAAAAATAGGATATAAATCCAATCCAACTAAATAATCTAAAAACAATATATCCTACAATTGATAATCTAATAAATTACAATCGTTCCTTATCCAATCCGTCTAAACAATCATGCACTATGGGTGTGTTTGATTGGACGGACTGGAAAATGGGGGATTAGAATCCATCGGACTTGAGTCCTGGGACTGTGAATCTCCCGGACTATTTGGTTGGATTGGATATGTATCCTGTGTTTGTTTTTTCATGGGATTAGATGTCTGGATAGGACTATTTTCAGTGAATCTAACGTTTGGTTGGACGGACTGGATATGATAAATAAACAAAAGACTATTTTATCCTTTTTCAATTGTTTACTAAGTAATAGCAATATTAAACATATCTTTAATATTTTAATTATTTTTAGTAAACATTAAACATACTAATGGTTAAATTTTGTTTAAAGATATTTAAACATACTAATATTGATAAAAAAATTTGACTGGTACATATTATTTTTATTTAAACAAATAAAAATTTTTAGTAAACATTAAACATACTAATGGTTAAATGTTTAAATTTTTATTTAAACAATTAACATTGAAATTATTTTGATGTACATATTATGTTTAAACAATTAACAATTAACAATTAAATAAATGTTGATGTACAGATTATGTTTAAACAATTAACAAATGTTGATGTAATTAACAATTAACAAATGTTGATGTAATCAAATGTTGATGTATTAAAACATAATTTAATAGATGTTAAATAAATATACATGTTGATGTACAGATGTTGAAATAATTTAATAAACATGTTGATGTACAGATGTTTAAATGTTTAAATAAAACATAATTTAAATAAATGAAATTATTTATTGTTGAAATTAAACATTTAATTGTTTAAATAAAACATCTATTAAAACATCTATTAAATTTAAATAATGAAATTAAATAAAACATAAACAAAATTTAAAATAAAATCAATAAAATATCTATAAAAAATTATAAAAAATTAAATAAATAAAATATTAATAAAAAGTTAAATAAAATTATTTTATTTTTAAATTGAGACATTTAAATTTTATTAAATTTTATTAAATATAATACATAATTAAATAGTAGAGGGTCAAAATTGTCATTTTCGCATCTAATCCAAACAGTGATTAGTCCCCCCAAAATAATTCCATCCCCCCCAAGGACAGGATAATCCCCCATATGGGGGACATGAAATCCGACGGACTAAAAAAAAATTAAATGACGAATAAGGAAGAAGACCGGACATAAAGTCCAAATAGTAAATAGTGCCCCTTATCCACAATCAAACACACCCTACGAGTATTCTGAAAATTTAACCATTCCATTCATGTGTTTAAATTGATGGATATGTAGGGGTTCATCATGGATGTGTAAGTGTGAAGTTAGAATGCATTGATTTTGAAGGTTTGACTGTGCATCGAGGACCACCGGGGCTCGTGGCCTCATGGAGAAGGTAGTCTTTTTGACGGGGTGTGTCAGGTTTTATTTTTGGGATGCGTAAAATGTTGATTTTATCTAAGGAGTTCTTTAGGGTATTTTAAATAAGTGTATTTTTTATTTTTTTAGACTAAAAATTGAAGAAAAAAATATAGATATTTGGGTTAACTTTTTAATTTTTTATAAAAAAATATTTATTAAAAAATTGTATAAATAAGTGTGTAGGAAAGATAAGGTAGGAGGACATACGGAACGGGCTTTGATTGGATGGTGTTGTTTGGCTTGTGGAGGCCCACCACGGGTCCCGTTTTTCTAATCGGAACCGTGCAATGTATAGAACTCGTCGAGTATTATATGCTTGTAAAAAATCATATTGATTGGATATCGATAGCTATTTGATCGTATTAGTTTTTTTTGGTCAACTGTTAACTATAACACCATCCATTTTTTATACAAAACTGATTTGATCATATAGTTAGCGATATCCGATAGACGTGATTTTTTACATATATATAGTACTAGACGAGTTCTACATATTGAACGGTTCGGATTATCAAAACAGGACCCATGGTGGCCCCACGGATCCAATTTTACCATCCAACTATAGGACTTAAACACGTAATTTTTTTTTTCTTTCACTGCAGTGGGTTAGATGTCAGTACGGTTGATGGGAAAAAAAGTTGATTTGTATATATATATTTGTATATTAATTTTTTAATATATTTTTTTGATAAATAGTAATAATTTTTTAATTTTTTTGATAATTTTTTGACTTTTTTTAAACTTGTCAAACCAACCCTTAAAGGGTTGGTTTGGCAAGGGTTCATTGGGCTTTTTTGGCTCAATAAGCCACAAAAGACAGAATAGGCTCATGAGCCACAACAGACAAAACATCCCATCCAACCCCACAATCATTACACTCTTCTTTCACAAAAAAGTCAAAAAAATCAAAAAGTCAAAAACTCTTCCCAAACCAAGTTTTTGAGCCCAGGCTCATATAGCCAAAAAAGCCAAAAAGTTAAAAAATCAACCCACGTCCTAAACGGAAGCAAATTGAACCTTGATTTTTTATGTGATATGTGGTTGAATTCCATTGAATGTCTTAATGGTGAATCTCTTCTTTTAAATTGGATAAAATTTGACCGTCAATCAATTACTCCATAAACAGGACTCATAGACACTCTGATATCCTCACAGAACATCTTTTTTTCCTCGATAAAAAAAATAAAATAAATTATGCATTGATGCAAACGTTAAGTTGTATTACATACTGTATACACGTCAAACTTCTTCAACATCGACATCCACCATCGCGCATAAACAACATTAGTTGTTGGGCAGGCTCCAGAGAAAAAAATATTGAGTATAATGATAATGTTATTTTAAAATAATAAAATTATTGAAAAAAATAAATAGAAAATCCATCGTTTTCATTGTTTTGTGTGTGATACTAGGGCTGGTTTGGCATAGACTATATAATCCATCTTTTTATCTCTTTATCTTTTTTTCATCACATCACCTCTCTACTTTTCTGCACACCTTTTCGTAAAAAGATAAAAAGTATACTTTTTTAGGACACCCCAAACCAACCCTAAGGCTAAGTTTGGCATGAAGTCAAAAAGTCAAAAAGTCAGAAAGTTACTCAAAAAGTTAAAAAGTTAAAAAGTTATTACTATTCACCAAAAGTCAAAAAGTACAGCTGCACAACTCCCAATCTTAATTTTTCCCTACACATTAATTTATATAATTTTTTAATACACGTTTTTTCATAAAAAGTCAAAAAGTTAATCCAAACAACCATATTTTTTTCCTCAACTTTTTAGTCTAAAAAGTTAAAAAGTGCACTCATTTAGGACATCCCAAACAACCCCTAATTTTTGAAAATTTTGATAGCAATTTTAAGGTATCAGCTTCTAAAAAAACATTTTATTTTTTCTGTAAGAAAAAAATAAAAAATAAAAAAACTAAGCACAACCATCAAACATCAGCCACGTGTAACTGTGTCTTTGTACGACGCTGCACATGTAAGATGAGACATGAGTCTTCACATGTATGCATTAGGGACAGAAAAGAAAATTGTTTGAGACCACTAAAACAAGAAGCTCTAATAGTTCTAAAAATACTGTGTTCCTAATTAATTTGATGTTTTGTTCTTTGGTTTTTTTTATTTTTATTTTCTGAACTGCCAGCTCATTAGAGCTGGCTTAGTGGCCCATTTTTAGTGGGATCTATCACCACTGATTAGGGACAAGTGGGGTGCAGAAATTTATTTTACAAAAAAAATGTGAAAAGTATAGGGTATGTTTGGTTTGTATTTGGGAGATGAGTTTTAGAAAAAAAAATTAAAAAAATTGTTTGGTTTGAGTTTTTCTTAAAAAATTTTCAAAATCACTTTTTCGCTTTTATACATCAATCAATCACTTTTTCTCTCTCCTCTCTCCTTCTCAATCACTTTTTCTCTCACACACATCTATTCAAATTCTCTCAAAATATCAAATCATTCCAAATTCCAAAAAAAACAACTCTCCCAAAATATACAACCAAACAAACCAAAAAAATTTCTTAACTCTCTTTCTAAATTTTTTTTTAAAACAACTCTCCCAAAAACAAACCAAACAAGCCCATAATGCTTTTTATCTTTTTATAAAAAAATTTTTTACATCCCAATGTAATTCTCTCTATATATTCTGGTTCATAAGAAAATCCTCTAGTACAGTAAAATAAATATCTATCAGAACATTTTTATTGGCGTAATGTTTGGAAAAAATACAATTCAGTGTATATTTTTTAAAAATTAAATGACAAAGTCTATATATATTAATAATTAATATTATATGATTTTTAATGAATTAGTAATAATTTTGTGATAGTACCACTGACAAGTGCTTTTTCTTAATATTTTTATGTTATTTTAAAACAACAATAAGTACTTTAAATGCATCGTTTTTTTTTTTTTTTTGTTATTTATCTCATTTTTATGTTGTTCAATAATCTTTTCCAAAATAAAGTATTTTTTTTATCTAGTTACCCATAAAATAATGAATAGACATAAATAATAGAAAAATATCTAGTGGAATTCACTTTTCTTTGAAAACACTAATCAGTAAATTAATAGGGTTGAATCATATGTTAAATACTTCAGTCAAAAAATACGAATAAGTTGAGAAAAAAAAAACAATTGGAATTTTGAGAATTCATTTTTCTCAAATCAATAAGGACACTCGATTGATAAATTCAAATTTAAATTCAAACTCAAATTTTTCTTGGCCAAAGGTCCACGCGTTTATTTACTCTGTCCAAAAGGACAAACTCTTACAAAATGACTAAATTATCCCGTATATATATTGTTTGCCAAAACCAAACAATCTCATATCTCTCTCTCTCTCTCTCTCTCTCTCTCTCTCTCTCTCTCTCTCTCTCTCTGTTTTCTTTTTTTGTCTCTTATATCACCACCGTTGAAACCCCATTGGAACTATCGTTGAAACCCCTCCAGCATCACCGCCATCCCCTCTCTTTCCTCCATTACCACCTTCGAAACCCTTTCGGCACTACCGTACTCTCTTCTTCTCTCTCTTTTTCCCTCTCTCCTTCTTTCTTTTCATCTTCTCTCTAGATCGATCGGATAAATCGTCACACAGCAGTGTCGTAGGGTGTAGACACTCCATTTTTGACCACCATAAGACTTGGGCACCTTACGGTGAACGCTCGATGATGAAAAGTTACGCTGTACAAACCGTTCAATTTCTTTAGTAGAGAGCTTCGGTTTTGAGTTTCAGAGCTTAAAACCTTGCACCTCCTTGGAACCAAAACCTTTTTTTTTTTTTCCAACCTGATCACTTAAAGGTCTGCTAGCCAACAGGTGGCTGGCAGGCCAATTTTTAGTGGCCGGTCGTCCCCCTACATAGCTGGCCGGCCATGTTTCTCGGTTGGCAGATCTTTTGCTACCAACTGTCCCCCCATGTGCATGCACTGCACTAGCTAGCTCAATATAGATATTTCCGACTGAGGAACCCATTTTTCTATAAATAAGTGACCACCCACTTGGTTTTAAGTTAGAAAAATTCTCCAAGTGCCCAAATCCTACTAAATACTCTCCCTCTCTATCTTGCAATATACATACACTATACATACACTTCCTAAACCAATATTTTGAGACTTCTTGTTGAGATTATTGAGCTAAAATTTTAGTTCTTGAGAGTGAGCACCTCGTGGTTTATGAACAAAATAGTGTCTTCTCTTCAAAGGTATAACTCTTGCCATCTTTTGCCTACTCTTCACTCCTCTTTTTCTTGGTATTTATACTATGTTTTGGACTATTTTTGTGGGCTGAAACTTGTGATTTAAAAGATACTCAAGGTAGAGGGGTTAACCACCCTTTCTTGAACCCTATTACATAGTTTTTATCCTTGTATTTTCCACTTATTTCTCAACTTTTAGCTACTGATTTTCAAAATTTTTAGAGGCTAAAACATGTGGTTTGAAGGTTCAAAAAGTGGAAGGGTTAGCCACCCCTCCTTAGGCTTGCTTACTAGTTTTTGTTCTATTCCATTTTGCTTACTTTTTTTTAGCTTTTTTCAAAGTAATTCCAGCACTATTTTTGCTGTTTTTGGGTTTGTTTTAATTGTTTGATTAGTTTATGCTTTGAATATTATTCTTGTATTCTTGTAAGTCCTCATAGATTTGGTGGTTTAGGCTTTAGACACCAATCTATTTGAGTTGATAGCTTTTTTATTCCATAGTTTTCATACATATACTCACACTTGTAATAATCATCTCTACAACCTCCCTCCTTCTTGGTTTTCTTAGTTTAAGAGTTGTTTCAAACAATGGATCGTTGCTTAAGGCATGAGAAAGAGACCTTTCATGCTTAATGGTTTAATCTCTTCGAAGGTTTATTACCAGGACATTACATCTCTCTCATGCCAAGGACAACTTCTTATTTGACATTTCTCTTTATTAGTGGACGTACCATCACTTTTCGACAAAAATGAATAAAGAATGGAAAGATAATAAAAAGGGCTAATAAAATGGAATTAAAAGTGGTGAAAAATGTAACAAAATCAAATCGGGTTCAATCAGACGTTATATTGAACCTATTGCCTCTTGACTCATTGCGTACTCTTTAGTGACGTTCAATGGTTCAAGAAGCAATGTCCACTCCTTTCCTTGAGATAACTCCATGATAGGAAGAGGTGTTGTTGGTCTTTCATTTCATTTTATTGATCTTTTTGTCCCATTGGTTCATAGATCATCACGCAACAACTTTACGACAATTAATGATTTGTGGACCGATTCTAGTCCTCCCTTGATCAGTTTCGTGATAGGGAGAGACAGAGGGGATAAACATTCCCTGGAAACACTTTGTTTTTGCTTTGTTTTAATTCTGTGGTAGTAGGGTAGTACCTAAAAATAGTGGCCAGCCGGCCACCCTTCAATTCGGCCGACCATTTTTCAAGGCTAGCTAGCTATCTTATTTTGGACAACCAGTGTCATTTTCATGACAGAATAGAGCAGAAGCTGAGGCAAAAATAGAATTATTTTCTAATTGCAAACAGAACAGAATCTGGCAACAAAACAGAGGAGTTTCCGAGAGGATGTTCTCGGTTATGCGTGTGGTTCTTCGACTCTCGTTCAGATTCATAAGCTTGTAGCTCTTAGATTAATTAGTGTGTTGTAACTAGTTAATTAAATTCCTTTGAATTTGTATAATTAGTTCAATTTAGCTTATTTATTCATTTGGTGTTTATAATATTTAGCTAATTAAGACATTTATTCGGACCCTCTTGTATGAGGGCAAACTTGTAATATTGTGTATGTCTTCCAATCTCATTTCTTTCTCCCTTTTATTTACTCGCTTACGGTGGTTGCATTCATATTTTGGTTTCATATTATTGCCATGTACTATATCCATTTTTGCATGCATTAGGTTCGGTTCATTATTCTAACCATATTGTCATTTCTTACTTACTTGAATACGTGCACTAATCGCGTGCTTTGAGTTAAGCCATATGCCATGTTAATAGATCGAACCTCGTAGTTACATTTTGTATGTGTTGAATTAGTCACTTGCATAGTAGAGCATGCATTTTTCTAATGGTTTCATTTCTTTTGGCTTGCCTCGGTTGAGTACTAAGTGAGCATTTGTAATAACCCCGATCCGCAATTAGCCACTAATCGGTAATTAAGGATGTTAATTAAGTGGATAAAATAAATTATGGGTTTATTATGTAATTTGCATGATCTTTGGCCTTCTATCTGTTACTTGTAGAAATATCTGTTCGGAATTTCGCTTTAATATGAGCATTAAAAGCCTTATCGGCATCCGAAATCGAAATTGATTACATCAATATATTATTTGAAATTTTTAGAATCATTTGGCAAGTTTTATTAAAAATTGATTCAGAACGATTAATTAAGTTGTGTTTGGATGGACCAATGTTCTAATTAATGTATTATAGCATCATAGCTATATATATGAGCCTTAAGCTCATTTTTGAGCTCAATTCTTTTACCTCTTAGTGCCAAAATCTGAGAATTTATTTTAGAGAGAGAGAGAGAGTGCAATTCTAGAGAGAGGAAAGAAGAAGTTCAAGGTAGAGTTGAAGATTTTGCTTGAGTTCACCAATATTGTGCAAGAATCTAGTTAATTCAAGACTATAGGTATGAATTCAACCCCTAATTTATGAATCTAAGTCATTAACATGAAGATTATGAGTTTAAATGTGTACTTTGAGCTTAGGATAAAGGATTGGGTTACAATTCATACATACATGCTCATGTATGTGTTAAATTACCAAGTTAGCTATGAGTTTCACTAATTGTGTTGAATTTGGAGGTTGAATTGTACATGCATGCATATTTCATCAAGTTTTGTAAGTCAATCCCATGTTTTTGAAGCCTTGAAAGAGAATTTGGAAGAAAAATCCACACGCATGCATAAACATGAAGAGTTTTGTCATGTTGAGTTAATTTGAGCATCTAAGTTGTTACCATAAGTTATTTGGTACATGCATGTTAGAATTACCATGTTAATCACTTGAATTCATGCTTTGAGAAGGAATTTCTTACATGCATGGAGCTTATGAGCTCAATTTGTTAGTTTCATAAGTTTTGAAGAGAAGAGTTTGAAAGATTTCACATGCATGTTTTGCTTCTTGAATTTCAAGATGAATTGTGAGCTTTTGGAAAACTCTTGGGCCATGATTTTATGAAATAATCCTTAATTCTTCATATTTTACAAGTTTACTATGTTATCTCAAGTTTTGGGGCCCAAGAGATGTGTTTTGAAGAGTTGAATTCGAGTTTTGAGCTTGGTGATCAAATCTGGAAATTCCAGAATTTGCATCTACGCTCGAGCGTAGGAGTTCACGCTGGAGCGACCACTCTGAGTGCGTGCACTTCCGCTCGAGCGACCAAAAGTCAGCTCGAGCATGAAATGCAAGCTCCCAGAAGTTTCATATCTTTGCAGATCGCTCAAACAAAGGAATCCGCGCTCGAGCAACCCCTCGCATGTTTGCATGTCCGCTCGAGCGAGGAAAGCTACGCTCAAGCAGGGACCCTGTTTTCAGAAATTTGACTAAGTGTTTCAATTCACGTTTTGGCATCCTCATTGCATCTTAGGCATTCCTAAGACTTAATTAAGCCATAGTAATGAGGTTATGGATTAGAAACACACTAAGAAAGGAATGTACTAAGTTAAAAGATTACAAGTGTGTGTTTTGATCAATGTGATAAGAAAGAACAAGAAACAATGTAAAGAAAGGTAAGCTGTGATGGCCGTACGAATGTGTAATGATAAGATATGTTGGTGTTATGTACTTTTGTGTTTGTAGGTCAATGTCTGGGGATTGATTGACCGTTTGCGGGAACCACTGTGAGTAACATTTCTGTAAAGATATGTTGATATGAATTATGTTCCAAACAAGTTATGATTTCTGAAATGATATTGTTTACGTGAACGAATGTCCTATGATTGAAATCTATTATGGCATCCATAGATAGTCCCAAGTCATGGGAGACGACATGTAAATGCGGGTCCATGACATACATGTGATTACGAGATTTCGTTAGCCACTTTATTGTGGTGATATGTGTTTAATCGGTATCCGGAACCGATTACTCTGTCGAAAGACGATATGTGATGTGTTCTATGGGATGTACCATTATTATGTTCGGATACAAGAATGTTTATGCTATGATCTGTTTTACGCTTATGACATGCTCGGATCTCGTTCACTAACCCCTTTACGTTAATGTTATTCACTGGGCTTTAGCTCACTGTGTGTATATATATGTATAGGTGGGCATTCTGGAGATCGAGCCTGAAGGCTTTTGTCTGGATTTGTGTTCTGCTGTCAGCCAACCATTGTGCCTCACGTGGAGGTTCCCAAAGTGTCTCATGTGTTAAAGTTCCGGTTGTTTCCGTATATGAAACTTGTTTGTTTGGTTGGCTGTACTTAAGATACTTTAATGTGTGTGGGTATAATGTGTGAATGACTATTGAATACTTATATAAAGTTTTAAATGTTGCGTTTCATATAAGTCAGCACAGCTCATTGGACAATTATATTTATGTAATTGCTTCCGCTAGCCGCTCAATTTTGCTAATCAGTTCTGAGGCCTTCGGTAATCCAAGAATTACTGACCAGTTACGATGCTAAACCTATAGGGGCGAGTTTGGATCGTGACAGCATTTCTTACTTTAGCATATTACGTGTGTGTTGGTGTTGTCATATCAAGCATGTTTACCATGAGGCTACGTGCTTAGTTAATATACCTCTTGAATGCCGGTGGATGAAGGCTTTTTCACTTAAGTTGGGAGGATTTGATTAATGTATATATGAGATCACTTTTTCAAGTGGTACATATTCAAAATAATTTTTAAAACAAACATGAAATCAAAACGTTCCAAATTGGGCGAATTAGTCTATACTTGTGTGCATCACATAGTACAGATAGTATAAATAATCAGAACAATAGCATATACTATACATAAAAATCACATCATGATTAGTAGAGGCTGATTTTTGATCGGGTAAGTGGGGTGCTCAATTCATGACCTTCCTCTCTTATACCTAAGTTCCCGAGTCAAGACACTTTGGTCATGACGGACAAGTGGCCTTTGGGGCGAGTAATGGGTTTCCTAAATTTTCCAAAAATATTTAGATGGCAACTCTGAAATCTGGCAATGCGGTCCATTTTTAATTAAAAATCGATTTTCCAAAGATTTGCCAGATTTGGACTCTTTTGTGTTTTCACTATTTTACATTGCACTTGTGCAATCAGATTCAGAACCATGAGAGTCCAAACTGTAAGGCTATCATATCCAAGGAGACTAAACCTCTCCGAGGAGCAAGAGAAACTAGCTACATAGGGACGGCGATAAATGGTGTGTATCAGTGTCGACATATATCTCTCTCTCTCATCTCATTTTCTCTCTCTTGAGGTAACGATCTCAGAACCTTTCCTAGATCTGAGATTGTGACAACTCCGCCTCCATCTCACCACAGCTCCGCCTCACTCCCTCCCCTGGCCTCGATAGCGATAGATCTTCTCGAACTGCCTTGTTAGTGACAACGACGGATTTGCCAGAGTACCTTTGCTTTCTTCATTGCAAGCGGCTGAAAGAATCAATTGTGTATTTTTGTGTAAAAGTGTGTTTGTCAATGATGATTATAGTTGAAATCTATATTGTGTTTGTGTTTGAATCTGATCTGGTTACAAAACATTAGCTATGGGAAAGTGCTACCCCGATTGTCAACGAGGAATATAATAGATGCAGATCTCTCTCTGTAACGACTCGAACATGTATTTGATGAACTAATCATCTAATTACATTGTTATGTGCTAATTGATTATGTGTTTGATGAGAAATTGCATGTGAATTAGAAGGATTTGAATTTATATTTGTTGATTATAAACAAACCTGTTGAAATTACAACTTTAAACTGAAAATTAAAGGTCTTACAGGTGCCAGAAACCAAAATTGAGGACATATTTGTGATCAGCATGATTTTTAGGACTTAATGAGAAGTTTTGTAAAAATTCGATTCAAAATGAATTAATTAGATTTGATTAAATATTATATATATACATATAAGCCTTAGTGAGCCATAGGCTCAACAAAGTATCTTCTGAGAGAGAGAAAGAGCAAGAGAGTTCTAGAGAACTCAAGAAGGATTGAAAAGAATGAGGATTGATCTCTAAAATCAACAACTTAAGGTAAGCTCTCCACTCAAAATGCTTGAAATTGCAACTTCTATACTCATCATCTTTGCCATCAAATTGCGTACCATTATCTGAGATGAGGGCCTTTGGGACTCTAAACTGAGTGATAATATTCTGCCATACAAACTTCTTCACATCCTTTTCTTTGATGGTGGCCAATGGCTCTGCTTTCACCCATTTGGTGAAGTAGTCTGGAGCAGCAATGAAAAACTTGCAATTGCACAAAGCCATTAAGAGTGGTCCAACAATATCCAGCCCCCAAAGGGCAAATGGCCAAGAACTCATTAGGGAAATCAATTTTCTGGCCGGCTGATGAATCTAGTGTGCAAATTTCTGACACTTCTCTCATTTGCACACATATTTCTTCTCGTCGGCCTGCATGCACAGCCACCAGTAACCTTGGAAAATTGCTCACTATGCCAGCGATCTGCCCCCAATATGGCTTCCATACACACCTTTGTGAATTTCAAAGAGGAAGGTTTCAACTTTGTTAAGGTGGACGCATTTCAAGTATGGCCCAGTAAAGGACTTTTTGTACAAACCGCCAGATGAAGAGAGCCAAAACCACTTTGACTTGGCCTTTACCTTGTTGGCTTCCTTTTTTTTGGTGGACAGGACTTGATCTTTCAAGAAGGCGATGATGGGGTGTCACGACCCAAACCCGGTACCCAAAGGCTCGGTGTCGTAACAAGATAAACATAAAATAATTCAAATAATTTTGTAGTCGTAGCGCGAGCGGTTAAATTAAATAAATTAAAATAAAATAATTAGGTACCAAATGTTTAATAAAATGAAACAAACATAGTTAATTGAGCTTTATTGTATTACAAGAGTCCGATAAAAAAAAAAACAGATAGAAATCTTAAAAGTAAATAAAAAAAAACAACACAGCGATTCATTCCCCCTCTTGATCCCGCTAAACTTCGTCACCTGAAAGGGTAACAGCTACAAGCACATAGCAGAGTGCGAAATATTATACTGTGAGTATAGGGCACCAAAATAGCCATGGATAGTTATTTAAGCTAAAACATTAACGTAATTTGAGTTGAATACATAAATTAATTAAGTGGCAGAACTGAAATAAATAACTATAATCACGGTACAGAACATAACAGAACAGAACAAGGATCACTAAAGTGACAATCAGAACAGGGGTCAATGGATCCATGACAAACAGGGGACCACAAAGTGGTCAAACAGGGGTCAATGGTTATTTAAGTCCCCTAAGGCATGGGACTCCCGTGGTGGTACTTACAAAACATAATTGTTTATAAGGTCATAGTCAAATATTATTTAAAATATAAACAAACATATCCATGGGTTTCAATTTACGCAATTAGAGTTCAGAAAATAATCCACGTAATTGAAACATTAACCTAATCATAAAACATAAATTATATAAAATAAATTGTGGTAATTCAAAACATTCGTAAAATATATTATGGTAACTCAAGACATGTAGAAAACATATTATAGTAACTTAAGGTATAATAAAACTCACCTTAAAATTACTCCTAATTTATTCAGAGCTTGCTCCCCATTCTTAAGACTCCTTTATACTTGAACTCCTTATACGTTTGTTTGAATGCTTCTTACTTGAGTGTTCATGCTACAGCACCGACCTCCTATTTATACAAGTCTTGAAGTGAGGCCCAAGCAAAACAAATACACACGTGGACAATTTCTCTCCTTGCCACCCATTTCTTCACCCCTCAGTTTTAACCCCTAATCGACACCTGTTTTACCCCTTAATTTTTCATCTCCATGCTTTTACCAAGGGCCAAGTTGACCCTTGGCCCACACCGAAATTTACTTGGCCTTTTTTTTTTGGTTTATATTCAATTCTAAAGGTTATACTTTCTAAAATTACCTATGATTATATGTTACATCTAAAAACTTCACCACTTAACTATAAAACATTACTTACCATTTACTGAAATATTTAACATGCGGTGCCTCACAATTTATTTCCTTAGCAATTTAATCGATTAATTACCAATTTCCTAAATTATGCATGTATTTATTTATTAATTATTTTATTTCATTATTATTATTATTATTATTTTGAGTTCTATTTATTGCAATACTAAAATTAAAAAAAGAAAATTCGGGTGTCGCATGGGGTCCATCCAAGACGGCTCTAAGTTGGTGCAAAGAACTTCGGGCACCTCGGGTTCTTCAATGCTAGGTTGAGGTAAGAACTCAATCATCAAAGGATTGGGAAAGATGTTTTGCATGGATGCCAAACCGGCCAATCCATCCGCGTGACTATTCTCTTCGCGGCCGATTTGCTCCATTCTTATGGCGGCAAACTTTTTGATCTCAGTGCGTACCAATGCTTAATACTTGGCCATCATGTCATCCTTGGCTTTGTATTCCCCAGAGACTTGATTCACCACCAGTTTGGAGTCACTAAACACCAGAAGCTTGGTTGCTTTCATCCGCAGTGCACTTTTTAGGCCAGCTAGGAATGCTTCATATTCCGCTTCATTGTTGGACGCTGGGAACCCAAGTGTGATAGCGTGCTCAATGGTTAGTCCATCTGGCAAGGTTAATACAACTCCTAGCCCGACACCGTGCCTATTCGAGGCCCCATCAACAAAGAGTTTCCATATCTCGCCAATGAACAATTTCCAACAATCAAATGGATTTTGAGAATTTTGTGAGTCTAAGGTTTTGGTCTCCTTTATACGCAGCTTGTCAGCTTACGCGTCTGTCTTTGTGCTCGGTAGGTCAGCTTTTTCTTCAACACTGCGCCGCCTGTCCACGCCTTACATCTCCCCCCTACTGACAGCACGGGGATCATTGGCCGTGCTAAATCCGCATCGGCTACTTCTATCTGCTCGGTTTTAGGTGCCAAATCTATTGGGCAGATGTGGTGAGTGCCAGGGGCAAACTCCGCCACAAAGTCGGCCAGGGCTTCTGCCTTGATGGCTGTTTGTGGCTAGATTTTGATATCGTACTGCCCCAGCTCTACTGCCCACTTCAAAATTCTAACAAAAAAATTTATTTTCTCAAAAAGCACCTTGAGTGGAAATTTGGTTAGCACTACTATTGTGTGGGCGTGGAAATAGTGTGTTAACTTTATGGAGGCCATCATGAGAGCTAGAGCTAGTTTTTCAAGCGGTAGATATCTTGAATCGGCGGGGAGCAACATTTTGCTGACATAAAAAATAGGAAGGTGTTGCATCCCCTTGGCTCGAACTAGTATCGCACTGACCGCGTATTGAGAGACAGCCAGGTAGAGTTAGAGCTCTTCACCTGGTTGTGGGATGACCAGGATTAGGGTGGAGAAGAGATATGCCTTTAGATCGACCAATGCTTTGTTGCGTTCTCCATTCTAACAGAACTTAGATTTCAAAGTTTGGAATAAGGGCTTGCAACGATCTAATGACCGACTGATGAACCTATTCAGTGCGGCTACCATTCTAGCAAGATACTGCACGTCTTTTGTTGAGTTTGGCCTCTTCAAGTGCTGTATAGCCTTTATCTGCGAGGGGTCAACCTCTATACCTCGGTTTGTGACTAAGAAACCCAAAAACTTTCTTATCCCAACGCCGAAAGCACACTTGGAAGCATTCAAGCGCAATTTGTGGCGTTTGAGTATAGCAAACATCTCAGCTAGGTCGGCGAGGTGCTGGGGCTCATCTTTTCTCTTCACCACCATATCATCAATGTAGGCCTCCATAGTGCGACCAACAAGAGGGGTGAACTTTTTGGTCACCATCCTTTGGAAGGTTGCCCCGGCATTCTTGAGGCCAAAGGACATAACCTTGTAGCAATACAAGCCTCTTGGCGTGGTGAAGGATGTGATTTCTTGGTTTGGTTCATACATCGCTATTTGGTGGTAGCCATGGTATGCATCAAGGAAGCTAAATCTTTGGTGACCAGCGGTAAGATCCACCAGCTGATCGATCCTTGGGAGTGGAAAACTATCCCTGGGCTAGGCACGGTTGACCGTCTTGTAGTCGACGCATACCCGCCATTTTCCATTCTTCTTCGTCACTACCACAGTGTTAGAGATCCATCTGAGGTATTGAACCTCTTTGATTGCCCTAGCCTCCAGCAAATTTTTGACCTCCTCTGCCACTACCTCGGTATGGTGTAAAATAAAGCGTCGAGTCCTCCATATAATCGGCCGAGCGTTTGGAAAAACATTTAATTGATAGCAGATGAAGCTAGGGTCAACGCTAGGCATATCGTAAGGCATCCACACAAAAACCTCAATATTTGAGACCAGAAAGTTGAAATAGTTCATTCTTTCGGCGTTGGACAATGACGAGCCCAAGAGAAAGAATTTGCGCGGATCATTCTCATCGATCTGAACCTCTACCAAGTCTTTAACTGATTTTTCTTCAGCTTTTCTTCCCGCATCTTCCAGGACCTCCTTGCCTTCTAGTTCTTCTATCATCTGTATGAAGCCTTTTGCTGCCCGGCTGCCGTTGACCACGATGAAACATTGTTTTGACATGACTTGGTCCCTCCAGACTTCTTCAATTTTTCTGATCAGGCCAGGGAAGAGCATGACTTGGTGATAAGTGGAAGCCACCGCTTGTATGGCGTGCAACCAACCCCTTCCTAAGATCAAGTTGTAGGTAGATGGGACCTTCAGTACCCAGAACTCAAACTACTTCGTGATGGACCCCACTTTGACTTGCAATATGATATTTCCAATCGGCCATTCCGGTTGTGAGTTGAAGTTGACGAAAGGAGAAGTTGTTGCAGCCAAGTCTTTGTCTTCCAACTTCATTTGTTTGAATGCAGCATAGTATATGATCTCAATCGAATTTCCCTGGTCAATCAAAATTCGCTTGATGTCAAAATCCCTGACACGAAGCGTTTCCATCAAGGCGTCGTTGTGAGGGGTTTGAATTCTTTTCAAGTCTTTACTTAAAAAGGTCATGACGTCATGTACCTCAGTTTTTCCCTTCTTTACGACAGGCTGAACGGATAACACTTACCTCATGTGCCCAGCCTTCTTAATCATCTCCCTGAGCTCGCATATTTGCATCGGCTCGATGATACCGTGAATAACATTGATAAGCCCCTGAGGCTCTGTATCTAGGATGGCTAGCCCATTTGGCTTGGCTTGCCTTTGCAGAGCGGCCTTCATATCTCCATCTATGTACTGGTCTAAGTGTCTGGCCGTAACCAGCTCTTTCAAGTGTTGTTTTAACAGCACGTAGTCCTCCGTGCAATGCCCCCTTTCTTCATGGAAAGTGCAGCGGTACCTTAAATTGAATCCCCTCTGTGCATCTCCCAATTTTTCCTGCCACCGGACAAATGGTTTGCCTCTAATCTCGTTGAGGATGCGATAAATTAGGATTTTGAAAACGGTGGTGATGTCGGTCCGTGCCTTCAACTTTCTCTTGGTATCTTTCTCCTTGTTGCGAGAAGCATTAGCTCAGTCATTTCCATGACCCTTGTTTCTGTCATTATGGCCAGCTCCGCGATGTTGTTCTCTAGCTTAGTTATTAGCGCGGTTATCCTCTTGCCCCACTGAGTGAACCTTTCCAGCCACACGTTTGTTTGCTGCCACCAGATTTGCCTTCTTGGTGGCAGTAATGGCGTCATCCTCAATTCGGATGTGCTCGTTAATATTCTGCATCAATGATTCCATGGTCGTGGGCTAGTGCATCATAAACGAGTCTTGCAGTCTATGTTCCACTAGTAGGCCTCGTTTGTATTGGGTGATCGCCAAATTAGTGGGGCAATCGAGGATCTCATTGTAGGTCTCCTAATATTTGGCGTTATATGCCTTCAAAAAACTACCTGATTCCATCTTGATACCTAGAAGGTAGTTGACCTCCCTAGGTGTCCTAGTATTGGTCTTCAATATGGTGACAAAGGCTTCCGCTAGTTGCTGCAACCCCTTGATACTCTCCTCCGATAGCCTTTCAAACCATTTCAGGCCCAATTCCCCCAAACTCGCTGGGAATATGAGGCACATCAAGGCATCGTTGCGTCTATGGCCCGTCATTACTTGCCAATAATGGCTAACGTACATGTATGGATCCATCTTGTCATCGTACAGTATGAACTTAGGTTGATGGAATCTGGCAGGGAGCGGGTGCTCTCAATCTTCGGAGACAGAGGGGTGGCAGTAAGCCTTGCCAAGTCTTTGTCCACCGGTGCTGGAACCACCATTCTAGGTGGCGGCATAGCCACTTCTTCACTGCAATAGACTTTGGGACTCAGCCTCTACAACGTCGGCACTCTTTGAGCCTCTCTATGGCGTGCTCGTTCCTCTAGGACGTTCCTCAGGTCTTCCGAATGGGCAAAGTAAGAGTATCTCAATGTCGTCGACGGACACGAGGGACGATAACTGTTGTCTCGCGTGCATGACCTCTTCACCAGGAGGTTAGAATTGCCAACTCTGTAGCTTCTAGTGATGGAGAGGGAGGGTGCCCCCCGTTGGTGCTGGCCATCTGAGCGACGGGATTAGGTGCGCTCACTGTGGTTACCCACTCTAGCAATACCATTTCCTTTGACCTGTCGCTTCAACGCATCCATCTCAGCCGCCATCTTCTTTATGGGGGAATCCTGGTCTTTGAGTTTGTGCTCCAAGCATTAAGCGTACGACTCTCCTCATCGTTGGTGTCTTTTAGGGCTTTGTGAATGGTCAGTGCTCCTTGCGCGTTTGTCTCGCGCATCTCTAGGTAGCCCTCTAGAGAAGGTCTCCAGACCTGCCATAGTCGAAATGAGGGGAAGGCCATTTATTCTTTGGACTAAATCCGGAGTGATACCGTTGATGACGGACAATGGTGTTTTGTCGTTGTTAGCCATGGAAAATAGTCAGAAAAACTTGGAGGACAATCAAAGGATTCCCACAGAGAACACCAATCGTACAGGGGAGAAATATTCACTTCACTCTGCACTTCCTTCCTACCAAGCTCGTCCCTCTCTATTAGAATTCCATCGTGTTATAAACAAAATGAAGGTGTATAGCGATCTTGGTTTTGACCGGACTCTTGTGACATCCTAGACTCGAGTTTAATGCTTTCATATTGTTGTTTATCTCTTGTTTCCCTTGTATCTCTTTGAAATTTGCTTTTGGGTTGCTGTGGTTGTGTTTAGGCAGGTTGGTCGTTTGTTTTTCAAACTTTGTGTTGCCCAAAATTTTGGTCCTCCATTCGAGCAACACTTCCTGCGCTCGAGCGACTTTTGCAAACACTCAGTACTTTTGCAGGTTAGCAAAACTACTGGGAGAGTGATTTTTATGTTCGAGCAGTGTTTCCAACGCTTGAGTGGGTGGGCACTCGAGCGGCCTTTCTTGCGCTCGAGCGTTAGTTTATTGTCTGCAAAACTACTGGATGTGTGTTTCTACACTCAAGCGTCACTTCTTGAGCTCGAGCGGTGAGCGTCTTGTTCATTATGTCTTGGTGCTCGAGCGACCTTTCTTACGCTCAAGTGGAACAACTTATTGTGTCTGACGCTCAAGCGCATCAACTCTTGCGCTCGAGCGGACTGTGCATATATCAGATCGCGAACATGATTTTTTACATCTTTTTCAAATCTTTATTCCCTAAAACCTAAAGTTGAGACTCTCTCTCTCTAAAACACACACACACTCTCTCTCTACTTTTTCACCTAGTTCTAGTGATCTCTTCACCCTAATCCCTTTGATAAAAAGGTAGATCATCTCAATATCTCCATTTTAGTCTGATTAGATTGGATTTGGGCATCCTTAAAGCTTCACTCTTTCTTGACTCTTCTTCTCTCTTTGAGGTAGGGATTTTCTACAATTTCATATGGTTTTTACCTTAGTTATTTGTCGTTGTGTAACAATGGTGGGGTTTGGGAGTATTTTGAACAAACTTAGGGTTTGGGTGTCAAATGAAAAGAAGGGTTTCTAATTGAGTGTGAAATAAATGATTATGGGGTTTGAATATGAGATTACATTGTATTAAAATAGTTAATTTTGACACTTGGGTTGATATATGGGAAAAAAAGAGTTTTGCTGTAAATGGGTCCAATTGTTATTTTGTATAAATAACTAAAATTGATAATGGTAATGTGCAATTGGATGATTGTTGATGTAAATGATGGAATTGAACACATGTTGTCTCTCACCAATGAAATTTGAATAATTTATCTATTGTGAAGATTGTATATCTGTTTAGAATAGCTGTATTATGCTATCGGTGGAGGATAACTATGATTGTTGTAGAAATGCATGAAGATTAGGTAAATCGAAACTAATCTAATGTTAGTTGTCATTGAATATGGCTATGTTTTTAATTACATTGTATATGTATAATGTTTGGGAGGAGAAAGGGGATGTATTCCATTGTTTGTGAGAAGAAAGTGAATGTACCCCATTGTTTGGGAGGAGATAGGAGGTAGACTCCATTGAAATTAAGTTGGCCGGAGTGTCCAGGGTGAAAGTCCCGAAATCTTGTGCATACATAGAAGCCGATCTTGCGAACGAAATTTTCGTAAAATGACAGATTTGAAGTGTTTGTGTGGTAGTGTATTGAATTGGAAAACCACTGAGTTGTAGTCTGAGTTGGGTTGTTGAAAGATAACGAGATTGAATCATGAATTGAGAAGAATGAGTGAATCTTGAAATGAAAATGAAGGAAAATGAATTGAAATACGAACTTTGGTGCTTTACGGTTATATAAGATGTGAATATTTTGTCACCGGTATTGTACATGCACATTACACTTATATCTTTGTTAAATTTCATATATTGTGTTAGATTCTTCCTACTGGGCTTTGGTTCACTCTATTTGGGAAAAACCATTTTGAGGTGTCGGCGACATGCCTCCGCCAAGATAATAGCTTGGAGGGACTTTGGGAGCAAGAGCTTCTTTATTTTGTTATATTCTTTTGTATAGCCAAGGGCTTAAATTGTATTGAGTTAGGCTCACTTTTGTATAACCAAGCAATGACTTGAAAATATGTAAGCCTATAGGGCAGATGACTATATTTTTAGTTTAATTCTCTTAACATTGCAACACATACTGTAGATTCAGGATGAACATTTGTGAATGTATATTGCATGTGTTAACTTTTGTAAATGGACTTTGATGAATGAAAGCATATTATTTCTATTATTCTTTTACTTTAAGGATTGGGTTTACTGTTATTTTTTTAGAGCGTTACAACTTGGTATCAGAGCGTACCGGTTTTGAATATTTTGGGTACGTGGGAAGTGGTTAGTACCACAATGGGTTTGTCTCGCTTGGTGGAGACGTTGGTATGTATTGTATGCTTATGTGATAATGTGCTTGTATGATTATATGGGTATGAGATTTAGTTCCTAAGATATTGACTGGGTTTATGGGTTTTTAGAAGTCCTATTAGAAGAGCACTTGATCACTGTTATTTCTAATTAGAACTCTAGTAACGCCGCGGGACGGTCATTATCTAGAAACAAAATTCGTATGTGTTTACGCGATTACGTGCTAATATGGAGTGATTTATTATTGTCCATCGCATTAGGACGCGAGTGAGTTAGCTTCGACATATTTACAAATGTGCTAATGCCTCTTGTTACTTTTATTAAGATGTCAGGACGTAGACATGGTGGTAGTAGGCGTGGTAGGCCTAAAAGGCATGAGATGCCTTTACTAGATGATATTTCGGCACAAGGAGAAGGGGTTGGTCAGGCCAATGTGGCTAAACCTGTAATAACCCTCGTTACTGATCACTGATTAATACCGATTACTGCTAAATTAAGACCGATTATGGAAAGTAAATGAACTGATTGAATTACTGAACTGACTGATTGGAAACTGGAACTGAATTGACTGAGTATATATGTGTTATTTTGCATTCTATCTGTTTGACTATTTGGTTATATGTTCAGTTTGTTTCGTTTAAACTGCTAATTGAAGGCCTTATCGGCGGCCGAACCGGAAATCGTTTAATGTTTCATGATCATCATAATTTATGTGATTTTATGGTGTATTTATCCGAAAACTGATTTGGTATGGTTAAATTAGATTAATTATTGATGAATTGCATTGTTTGGCATATTTACTACTTTGCCATCTAGTGGGCCACTATCTACAAAACATATTGAGCCTATTTACACTTAACAAAAATATTTCATCAGCTCCTTCTTTTGTGCCCACCGAATTAGAGAAAGAGGATAGAGAGTTAGAGTGAGTTCATCTTGAATTACTTGGAGGCTTGAAGAAATTGAAGTGTAAATTGCCTAGTTGAGCTTCTAGTCTAGTGATTGAAGACTTAGGTAAGGAGATTCACCTTCCTTATTGTGTGTTTAAGTTAATTCTTGCATGACTCATGTCAATTGTAGAGCTAAGGCATGTTTTAGTCTATTAATGTTGAATTAGAGCTCAATTGTTGCATGCATGTGCATATTGTCAAGTTTTGAGGTTGTAGATCCATCATTTCTCACATGCATGTTCATGAATTTGCAATGGTCCATGTTTTCAACTTGTTTTTGGAACAATTGGCTCACTAGAGCATCAAATTGAAGCTTTGAAATGATTTGAATTCATGCATGTTTGCATGTTCTTCATGTTCATGAAAATGGGTTTGAATTTGGATTTATTTGACTCACCCTTGGGCTTTAAATTCATAAATTGAGCTTTGAAACTTGTTGTATATTGAGTTTAGTTGTGTTTTCCAGAATTTGGGCCCAAGAGGTTGAGTTTTGAGCTTTGGAATGCTTGGTTTGAGCTTGGGAGGTGTAGACACCCCATTTTTGACCGACCTTAAGACTCAGACGTCACCGATTGAGCGCTCGGTGATGTTGCATACTGTGCTCATTCAGAAGTCTCAGAGTCGCGGCCGTGCGCCCTGCCTCCGAACTTCCGAATCCTCTTCTGTGCCTTGTCTCGGTTTGCGAACCAGACTCGGTTTTCTCTGTTTTCTTTCCTGAGGGAAGGGATTAGTCCTGTAGACTATCTCTCGGTGGTCGTGCGCTACTTTTTCGTGGCCGTAGGCCATTTTGCCCATTTCGGAGCCCGGTTCCCGATTTCCGGAGCCGTCAGGCCGTGTGCCTCGGTTCGGGATCGCCCAACCGTCTCCGATTCCTCCGGTTCTTGGCAGGCACCTCTGTTTTGTCATAACAGGGCACACTGGGGTCCCAGATGCCCACTTCGTGGCCGTATGCCACTTTCGGTGCTTACAGCCGGTTTTCGGGCCCCGAACCTCCCGGTTTGGCCCCCGAGCATTCATTTCGCATCGGTTTTCTCCGGTTCTTGGCAGGTACCTCTGTTTTGTCATAACAAGGAACCCTGGGGTCTCAGATACCCACTTCGCTGCTGAACACCACTTCTGGTGCCTACAGCCCATTTTCGGGACCCCGAACTGCGCGGTTTGGGCCCCGAGCGTTCATTTCTCATTAGTTTTTGTTCAATTTTGGCAGGTACCTCTGTTTCAACATTAGGAAGATCACTGGAGGGTAGGAGGCCAGCAATTATCCCAGATAACCAGTTTCGCTCCTCCGGCGCCCGTTTTGCTCACTTCCGGGCTAATGTTGAACACCCTAGGCCCATTTTCTTCCAACCAAAGCTACATATCTGTGATCAGGGGACATGGGAGGACCCTAAAAGAGCATGGTCGGCCAGCAATTCAAAGTTTCATTTTTGAGCCCCTCCTTCAAGCTCTATGTTGTGGCTCCTGCTTCAGTGTTGCCAATTTCCGACCTTGGAACCTTGTTCTACACATCTGGGAGGACCCTAAAAGTTGGTGGTCGGCCAGAAATTGTTGTTTTCATTTTTGAGCCCCTCCTTCAAGTCCTATGTTGTGACTCCTGCTTCAGAGTTTCCAGATTCCGACCTTGAGGCCTTGTTCTACACATCTGGGAGGACACCATTGCATAGTGGTCGGCCAGAATTTTTTCACTTCATTTTTGGGCCATGGCCGGCCGGCCAGGGTGAGTGGCTGGCCGACCAGGTGGGGTGGCCGGCCGGCCACCTCCCAGAAATTTACCTGGCCGGCCAGCTTTCTGCTTTCCAGCTCTTTACAGCTGTCCGGATATTTTTTTGAAATATCTCCCCCATCCGGGGGATATTTTGGGAGGGAATGCTTGGATGCAATTCCCTCCCCTTTTACACATTTTCTTCCCTATTTGAAGGGTGGTCCTCCTCCTTTGCTAGGGTTAGAAAAATTCCTCTCAAGAACCCTCTTCAAAAGCCTCCATTTACATAGCCAAAAGCTCCAAAAACTCTCCAAGTCCCTAGCTCCTCTCTTCATCAACCCTAAGCACAACCAACACCACCTCCATTTCAGCAGCAAGGGAGTGATTTTCAGAGGTTAGGGATCAACAAATTCAAGCCAAGAAGCAAAGAAAGCTTGATCTTCAAGGGTAAGTCACTAAATCCCTTTTCCTAGCATTTTCTGGCTTCAAACCTTTACCCTACTTGTGATCTGTTTTGGGTTCTGGCCCCTTCTGGTTTTGTGCTTATTTTGACCCCCTCTACAACTTTGTAGAAGGGCTCAACCCTGTTTGGTGTCTCCTTCATATACTTGCTTCAATATCACTCTTTAGGCCATTAATTTGCATGCTCTGTTTGGCTTTTGAGTGATCTGATTTCGAGCATACTATATACTGTGAGTGGGCTTATTTTGAGCCCCTCTTCAACATTGAAGAAGGGCTCAGCCATGTTTGGCTTCTCTGTCATGCACTTCCTTTGAAATGCTTCCATTTTACCGTAAAATTGCATGATTGTTTTGGCCTATTTGTGATCTGAGTTGGAGCATGAAACATACTGTGATTGTGCTTATTTTAATCCCCTCTTCAACATTGAAGAAGGGCTCAACCTGGTTTTCTTGCTCTACATATCACTTGCTTTGAATTCTTGTCACAATCCCATTTTGCATGTGTTTTTAAGCTCACCATGCTTCGGATTTCAGCTTTCATCAGGCCTAGACAGAGCCTTATTTTTTCCTATTCTTCATGTTTTGTTAAGGTCCTTAGGCCATTTGATGACTGATTTTGGTACTTCATGTTGTATCCTTCATATTTCCCGTAAAATTGCATGTTTGTTTAGGCTTGTTTAGCTACTGATTTGAGCCTTCATCAGGCTTATAAAGTGTCTTTTTTTGGCTTATTATTCATACTTTATCAAGGGTCCAAAGTTGTTTGATCATTGCTTATGGTACCTCATGTTGTAGCCCCTTATTGGCCCATTTTTGCATGCCATTTTAAGCATATCTACACACTGAATTAGAGGATCTCATCTACTGTAAATATGCATGTTTTTGGCCCCTCTTCAAATTTGTAGAACTGATTTTTCTGGTTTGAGCATTGTATATACTACTTGCTTTGTAATTCCCCTCTTTTTCCCCGTTTTTGCATGCTAAATTTGCCATGCTTGTGGTTCTTGTTTAGCCTTGCTTTGTACTGGAAAAATGCCATATTTGGGGCTGCCTTGCTACTGTTTTTGCTTTAATGTATCAATTTTGCATGTTTAGCATAGCCGTAGGCCATTTCGGGTACTTAGAATCACATTTCGGGATGATTTCATGCTTTGATTGTCATTTCGTATCATTTCGGGGCTGTTTTCCCCTTTATGTAGCTGCTGAAATTTGGTTCGCATGCTTGCATATCATTTCCCGTGCCAGTTCATGCCTTCGGGCCATGTCTCGGTTTGCGTGCCCATGGGCACGCACTTCGAGACACCTCTGTTTTATCCGACGGCATCTGACGTGAGAGTGGCTGAGGTCCATTCATGTCAGTATAAGCCCAATTTACATTTCCATCACTTCATATCATCGTCTCGATGTGCGTGCCTGTGGGTACACGTTTCGAGGCACTTTGGTTTTATCCGATTTTCTCTTCATATCATCGCCTCAATGTGCGTGCCTGTGGGCACACATTTCGAGGCACTTCGGTTTTATCCGATTTGTATTTTTTTATCATCGTCTCGATGTGCGTGCCTGTGGGCACACGTTTCGAGGCACTTCGGTTTTATCCGATTTTCTCTTCATATCATCGTCTCGATGTGCGTGCCTGTGGGTACACGTTTCGAGGCACTTCGGTTTTATCCGATTTTCTCTTCATATCATCGCCTCGATGTGCGTGCCTGTGGGCACACATTTCGAGGCACTTCGGTTTTATCCGATTTGCATTTTTTTATCATCGTCTCGATGTGCGTGCCTGTGGGCACACGTTTCGAGGCACTTCGGTTTTATCCGATTTTCTCTTCATATCATCGCCTCGATGTGCGTGCCTATGGCACACATTTTGAGGCACTTCGGTTTTATCCGATTTCCACTTCATACCATCGCCTCAGTGTGCATGCCTGTGGGCATACATTTCGAGGCACTTCGGTTTTATCCGATTTGCATTTCATGTCATTGCCTCGGTTTGCGTGCCCGCTTGCACGCATTTCAAGGCATCTCATTTTCATAGCATTGTGCATACTAGAATTGTATATTAGCTGCATTTCATGCATATCATGCATATTGCATCGTGTTCGGGATAGGAGTTAGCCCGGGCACGGGAAACGAGGCACGTTTCACGGAACGGGTCTCGATTCCCAAGTCGCCGACACTCCGGATTACCCATGATGGAGTTAGGGTTTGTTGTAGCATTCATATGCATTTCATCCCATATTGAGTTGTGCAATCCGATTCCTCGGCCATCATGCATCGTTATGCGTGATTGGTGGCACGAGAATCGAGGCATGCATATATTTGTGGAATACATTGCTATGCCCTTTTCCTGCTCTCTGTTGCAGCAACATAAGGAATCAGCAACTTTTCGGAGTCTAGCGCGCATTTCAAGAAATATTGCAAACAGAGGCTAGATTGGGCATCCCAGTGGATTTCCGCGCAACACAGTCCAGCATACATCATTCATCAGAAGCGAGGCAGCCCTTGGCTTGCATGCCAGTTTACAGTTTTTCTTACTTAATTTGTTAATTATTTAGAAATCTGTATTATTTCGGACTGTATTATTTCGGACTGTGTTATTTATTCGGACCCTCTGCGCGAGGGCATAATTGTAATAAGTGTGCGTGAGTGTGATGTATGTCTTCCAACCCCACGTCTTTCTCCCTTTTATTTACCCGCTTACGATGGTTAGATATAGGGCATATTTCAATTAGCATACAGTATGACAGCATGTTTGCATCATTCATCTGTTTTGCACGCACCGGGCTCGGCGCATCATACAAACTGCATTTGTATTTCAATTCCGAATTGAATACGTGTTAGTTGTAGCATTTCATATGCCATATTTAGGACAGCCGAGCCTGCTATAGTTTGCATCTTTGCATGTGTTGCATTAGGCAATTCAGCATAATTTAGGATCATGCATGATTTCTAATTAGCTTCCTGTTTTGGCTTGGAGTACTCGGTGAGTTTTATGCTTTAGCATCCTTGCATGCGTGTGAGTGTTGCCATGATAGCATGCTTGCCATGAGGCTAAATGCTTATGTGATATTACTGCCTTGAATGCCTGTGGGTGGAGGTTGAGTTACTTGAATTGGGACAATTCGTCAAATGTTTGTTTTAAGCCCACTAGAAAGTGGCAAAATCATGTTTTCTAAGCCCACCTGAGGGTGGCAAATCCGCGTCTTAGCCTACCTGCGGGTAGCACCATCAAACCATTTTCAAACAAACAAACATGAAGTGTTTTGTTCCAATTCAGGCGGCTCAGTCTATACTTATTTGCTGCGAGCATCACATAGTAACCTAGGCTAATAACCGGAATAAGAGCATACAATGTTTTCAAAAACAAATATCATGGTTAGTAGAGGCCGGTCTTTGACCGGGCGAGCGGGGGTGCTCACGATGTGACCTTCCCCAATCGTACCCAAGTTCCCGAGCCAACTTTGGTGATGACGGACACGTGGCCTTCGGCAACGAGTCAGGGTTTCCTAAATTTCCCATTTTAAAATATTTAGGTGGCGACTCTGTTATCTGGCAAAGCAGTCCATGTTTGGCACTTCTTTCAAAAAATCTGTTTTCAAAACGATTTGCCGGATTTGGACTCTTTGGTTCAAGATTGAGAACCGTGACATTTGAGTCCTTGAACTATAGTGACCCCAACATGAACAGAACGGGACCTAACCCTCCCGGGGCGTTCGGGGGACGTCTACAGGAGGCAAATTTGGAAATTCTAGATTTTGGCTTCTACGCTCGAGCGAAGGATTCTACGCTCGAGCGACCACCATTTACTCTGAGCTACGCTCGAGCGAAGGAATGGTGGCTCGAGCGTAAATTTCAAGCTCTCAGAATCTTGGTGCGCGCAGGCATACGCTCGAGCGAAGGGACCTACGCTCGAGCGAAGAGCTGTGTCTCACGCTCGAGCGAGCATCAAGCGAGCATCGAGCGTAAATTCTGAGCATCCAGTATTTTTACTGTAGCACACAGTCCGCTCGAGCGACGGAATCCACGCTCGAGCGGAGCTCTTTTATCTGCATGTCCGCTCGAGCGAAGGAATCCTCGCTCGAGCGAGACCCCTGTTTTCAGCAAATTTGTAAAGTGTTCAAAAGTGCATCTTTGCATCCTCTTTCCATCCTAAGCATTCCTAGGGCATATTTAAGGCATCTCAAAGAGGACATAGATGTAGAACACACCGAGGAAAATTAGGGATTAAGTTATTATCCTTCCCCAACTGTGAAACTTAGTGTGTGTTCAATCTGTTAACTGTATAGGGTTGGCATTCCGAGGAGACGCTCTAGTTCACTGTAGCCCAGAACTCTATGAGTAACAACTGTGTAAAGATATGTTCAAATGATTATTTTCTGAACACTGAACTGTACTGTTTTCTGAACTATTTACTGTTTACTGAATAAACGTATGTCCTATATTCTGAACTATACTGTGGCATCCTTAGCACCTACTGTTTACTGTTACTGTTACAGAGATCTCTGTCAGTTCCCTCGTGGAACCACTACTGTTTACTGATTGATGGCCATCATTATTGTTCGGTCTTTCAAGACCTACTGTTACTGTTATGCTAATGGATGTACCACATATGACTGATTGACTGAAAGACTGAAATACTGATTTAATGAACTGTTTTCATTACTGTACTGTAAGGACATTCATTCTAATCCTCTTTACGCATTGTGTTATTCACTGGGCTTTAGCTCACTGCTCATATATATATGTAGGTGTACAGGCACCGGATCAAAGCTAGAAGCGTCGGGGTAAACTCCCGTTTTGTCAAACCAACCAATGCGCCTTACTACGAGGTTCCGAGCCTGCCAAGCTAAGGCTTAGGGGTGTTTTCATTTCCCCGTTTGTCCCTGCTCTGTTTTGTAATACTGTATAGACCGCACTGTACTGGTTATTAGGGACTTGATCTCTGTCCTCAATGTTTGTAAAATGTTTTGTATACTGTGCTATACCGTATATATATGTGAATGTATGAAAAATCTTTTTGGCATACAAACTGTCACAGCTCATTGGACATTGTTTATTTACTGTGTTGGCTTCCGTCATGCCCCTGTACTCTGTTATACTGTCTTACTGTTAAGCAGGCCTTCGGTAATCTCGGATTACTGGCCGGTTACGGTGCTAAACCCATAGGGGCGGGTTTGGGTCGTGACAGAGTGGTATCAGAGCGATACTTAACCACGAGTTATACCGCACACACGTGTCCAAATGAGCTATAGAGTGTCCTAGAAAAGCGATTAGGGCATTACATGAGCATGATAAGTGTGTGGTTATGATATGACTGAATGTATGCTAATGTGTTAAATTGTCTAAGTATGCAACTGTTAATGTTTATAATCGTTATAACTGCTTATAGTGAAATGGATAATGCAAATGAAACTAAATCCTCATCCACTGAGGCAAGAATGGAAAGAATGATGGAACTGTTAACTGCAAGATTAGAGCAACAACAGAACCAACAGCCCCCACCTCCTCCTCCGGTACAGCCGGACCAGAATGTGAATGTACAGAATGTGAATGCTAATGAGGGGGACATAATTGCTCTCACCCAGAAGTTCAGCAAATTGAAACCGCCATCCTTTCAGGGAGGCCTAGAACCGTTGAAGGCTGAAGCTTGGGTACTCGAGACTGAAAAGTTATTTGAGGTGTTTCCGTGCTCGGAGGCAAATAAAGTATTGTTAGCTACCTTCACCTTGCAAGAAGAGGCTAGAAGGTGGTGGATGCTGGTCCGTGACACTAACACTGTAGTGACTTGGGCTCAGTTTAAGGAGTCCTTCCTTGAAAAGTATTTCCCCCAGTGCGTCAGGGACAGGAAAGTGACTGAATTTGAACAACTGAGGCAGGGCACCATGTCCGTTGCCGAATATGAAACAAAGTTCACCGGACTTGCTAGATATGCACCACATATGGTGGATACTGATTACAAGAAGGCCAGAAGGTTTGAAGGCGGTCTGAATGTTGCAATACTTGACAGGATAAATGTTTTAAAGCTACCGACTTATGTAGGTGTTCTTGACCGAGCTTTGATGGCCGAGTCGAACATCGAAGCTGTGAAACAATCTGAAACACCGGCGTCTGAGTGGCGTGGTAAAAGACAGAATTTTAAGTTCAAGAAAGGCAAGAACAACCCGCTGAACAAAAAGCAAAATACAAGGTCAACGACTACTTCTAGTCAAGGAAACCGTCCCTTTCCGCCCTGTTCCGAATGTGGTAAGAACCATAAGGGAGTTTGTTATAAAATTTCTGGTGCTTGTTACAGGTGTGACAAGGTGGGCCACATGGTGAAAGATTGCCCTTCCACTACTCCGGGCAATAGTAAAGCTGCAGGCAGCGCCGCAGCATCGACTGTAGCACCAAACCCTAACCCCAAAGCTACCGGAAAAGAGCCTATGAGGCAGGGCCGAGTGTTTGCCCTAGTACCGGGAGACATGCAGAATACTGAAACCGTTGTGTCAGGTATCCTCTCTATTTGTGCTCAAAATGCATATGTATTGATTGATTCGGGGTCTACACACTCATATGTATCGCATGCTTTTTCACGGAAATTGAATAGACCCTTAGAACCCATGAATTATCTGTTAGCCGTATCATCGCCCGTAGGGGATCCATGACATGTGCTTATATGTACCCTGCATGTAAAATCATTGTTGGGGATATGCATCTGTTTATTGATTTACTGCCATTGAACATTGATCATTTTGATGTAATATTGGGGATGGACTGGTTACAAAAATATCATGCCACCATTGACTGTGTGACAAAGAAAGTTGTTTTCCGTCCACCTGGTCTACCCGAATTTGTGTTTAATGGGGTTGGAGTAGTACCTCCTCCGTATTTGATTTCTTCTGTGAAAGCCGTTAAATTGATTAGAAAGGGGTGTAAAGGATATCTGTGTTCTGTACTGACTGTATCTACTGATGATAATGTTAAAACTGATGTGAACTGTATTCCTATAGTCAGAGAATTCCCAGATGTTTTTCCAAATGATCTACCAGGGGATTTGATTGACAGGGAGATTGAATTCACCGTTGATGTGATTCCGGGAACACAGCCTGTATCGAAAGCTCCTTACAGAATGGCTCCAACTGAATTGAAAGAATTGAAAGTGCAATTGCAAGAACTGCTAGACAAGAAGTTTATCAGGCCTAGTACTTCACCGTGGGTGCACCGGTTTTGTTTGTGAAAAAGAAAGACGGCTCATTGAGACTGTGCATTGACTACCGTGAACTGAACAAGGTAACTGTGAAAATAAATATCCATTACCGCGTATTGATGACTTATTTGATCAGTTACAGGTGCTCAAGTGTTCTCCAAGATTGATCTCAGATCGGGGTACCCATCAACTGAAAGTTAAACCAGAAGACATTGATAAAACTGCTTTTAGAACGAGGTATGGACATTACGAATTTTTAGTTATGCCTTTTGGAGTTACCAATGCACCTGCAGCATTTATGGACCTCATGAATAGAATCTTTAAACCGTACCTTGATGACTTCATTGTGGTATTTATTGATGACATATTGATTTACTCCAAAGTATAGAACAACAATGAACATCATCTGAGACTTGCCCTGCAGACCCTAAGAGAACAGAAACTGTATGCTAAACTGTCTAAATGTGAGTTTTGGCTTGATCATGTTATGTTTTTGGGCATGTTGTTAGCAAAGATGGAATTTCTGTTGATCCGCAGAAAATTGAAGCTGTAGTGAACTGGCCTAGACCAACAAATGTGACAGAAGTCCGAAGCTTTTTGGGATTTGCTGGATATTTCAGAAGATTTGTCAGATTTCTCCAAAATCGCCTTACATTGATCACTGACACAGAAGGGATATCATTTGACTGACTTGACCAAGGGAATCACGTTCCAAGAGTTAAAAACTTCGATTGGTGACTACAACCGTCTTACCTTTACCTTCAGGTACGGATGGTTTATCTGTTTGAGAGGGTAATTTATATACAATTGGGCCGAGCTGGGTATTGAGCCTTAGGGCCGAAATAAAAGGGCCGAGTAGACAGGCCATGAAGGTTACTCCGGTTCGGAGAAGTAACTTTGGAGATAGACCGGTCGTACAGCCGTGGTGGTTAGCCCGGTCTCGGAAGGACTTAGTTCTACTCCGGTCGAGTGGAGTAGCACGAAAGTTTCGGTCTTCGATAGTTACTTCGGTTATAGCATGTGAGAAACCGAAGTAAGCTGTGGTCCAAAAGATAGCTCGGTTTTTAACTCCCTCATGTGTAGCTCGGTCTCAGTATGGGAAAGCCGAGGTAGGGGGAGTAAAGTAGGGCCGAATTATAGTTACTTCGGTCCTGAAGTAGTCCGGCCATAAGAAGGTCCATCTCACTTTGTTCAAGCAGTGAGGGGGGTGTTGGAGGATAAGCATGGTCTTCCAGGAGTATGAATCCAAGGAGGACTCTACGCAAGGAGGAGTAATCCTGGAAGGACTCTGCACATGGAGGAATAAGAGTCCTACCAGGATTGTGCCACGCGAAACCTATATAAGCTCACTAATATCACCTTTGGAGAGGTAATGCAACTTTTGCTCCCTGATACATTGAGCTTTTGCCTACTTGTCTTGCTTTCTGACTTAGGCATCGGAGAGGTTTCCGGCACACACCCGCCGGCCAGCTCACGTTTGTGTTTTCAGGTGACCAAGCGACGTCGTACGGAGGAACGCAGACTTGATCAACAGGATTATACGAGAAGGTATATTTCTTTCCCGTACAATTCCCATGGCGAACCTGGAACCACATAGACAAAATTCCAGAAGGGACGCAAGGGGACGAAGGCGGAATAACAGCCCTCATCCCTCTCGTTCGCAAGAGCCCAGAAAGACAAAGACGCAGAGTTGATCCTCAAACTTTGGAAGATCGCGTCAGGGAACAAGACGAGTTGATCCGTCGGATGGCGGCAGACATGGAATCTCTGAAACGTCAGGTGAAAGGAAAAGAAGTGGCGACAGGAGAGGGGCGCACAAACAAGACGCCTCCTCGCCACTCGGAAAGTCGTAGTAGAATACTACAACCCTCACAAGGGGAGAACAAGAGCCTCAGGACGGCGACACGCAATCCAGATCTTCCAGAACTCGTCACTCCAGGTCTGAGAGGGCGAGGTCTGAGAGGTCACACACCGGGGGAAGCACTATGGCCCTCGCATACGCACCAGACAAGGTCTAAGCACAGACAGGTTGCCCAGATCGTCCGACCTACGAACCGTGCTGGAAGAGAAGGCACGATGGAGGGAGGACGCCAGGGCACGCGATCCACACAGAGTTTCTGCCTTACAGCGGTTGGCTCCTCGAACGCATGGAAGCGTCGAGGTTGGAATGCCAATACCGCGCCCCGGCCTACGAACCAACGGACAAGGCATTGGAAGGCTGCAGACCTCACCATTCGTCCCAGCATAGAGAACGCGCCCCTACCGTCAGGCTTCCTACAGCCCAAATTCACAACATATGAGGGAAAGACGGACCCCTACTCACACTTAAGGCCACTTTCGCCAGGTCATGGCTGTATATCGGCGGAATGAGCCTTGATGTGCATCCTATTCCCTTCAGCCTTGGTGACCTAGGCTTGACTTGGTTTGAGAAGCTTCCAGAGGGCAGCATAGCCTCCTGGGCGCAACTGGCGGAGGCGTTTGTAACGCGATTCAGAACAAACAAACACGAAAACCCGTGGAGATCGACCAGTTACTCTCCATCGACATGGGTGATAAGGAGACCCTGAGGTCATACACAGTCGCTACTGGGAGACATTCAACCAGATTGGGGACTGCCCAACCAATCTCGCCATTGCGCAATATAAAGAGGCCTCCCAGTCGGGAACAGACTGAGGGACTCTATCACCATGACGCCACCCCTCACCATGGAGGCCCTGATGGAGAGAGTGCATCAGCACATCAGGGTGGAAGAGGATGGCGCTCGTGCCAAAGAAAATCTGGCACGGCAGCAGCACCAGAGAAGAGGCCTCAGCAAAGGTCAACGCAGTAGACCGTCCGAACAGAAACGGACGTGGCAAAAGAGACAATGGAGAGGACCAAGACAAAGATGGTTGAGAGTCCGCACTGCCATCACCACGGTCTTCAAGAAACCGATCTACCGTATACTTAGCGAAATTCGAGACGAGCCTTTCGTCAAGTGGCCAGCTAAGTTAGGCGAAGCTCAGAAGGACTACGATGACAGATCGAGGTGCACCTTCCATAAAGAAAAGGGGCACCGCACTGAGAATTGCACACCATTGAGGCAGCATCTGGAAGAGTTGGTGGCAGCGGGTAGGGGCACAGCCAGCCCCCCAGGACCACAATATGCCCAATGGAATGCCAAACGACGCCCCACCTCAAGGTGTCATCAACGTAATACATGGAGTCTTTGAACCTGAGCGTGTGTGCGAGCTCAGAGGTTCAATCAAAAAGGCTGAGCACTTCAGAGAGGTACTAAGTGTCCAACCAGTCGCCAAAAAGGGAAAGATAGAGGCCACAAATGTCATGTCCTTCTCAGATAAAGACTTGGCAAGGATTTATTGCCCTCACAACGATGCCTTGGTCGTCACTCTTCGAGTCAAGGATTTTGACGTCAAGCGGATTCTGATTGACCAAGGTAGTTCGTGTGAAATCATGTATTATGAAACCTTCAAGCAACTAAAGTTGCAGGATAAAGACTTGGCGCCTGCCGTATCTCCCCTTATCGGATTCAACTCCATGCCAGAATGGCCCGTCGGCAAATTATCCTCCCAGTCAGAGCAGGGAGTGTGACGAAACAAGTGGAGTTTTGGGTGATAAAGGTCCCCTCCACCTACAACGTTATCTTGGGCAGAACATGGCTGCATGCCATGCGCTCGGTGGCATCCTCCTACCACCAAGTGATGCGATTTCCCAACGACACCGGAATAATTGAAGAAGTATATGGGGACCAGATTATGTCCAAACAATGCTTCGTCACAACGAATGGCAGCCGCGCTGCCAAAGGATATGTTCATTCGGTTGAAGAACCTGAGAGTAATGAACTGTTCGCAGAGGTTGGCAAAGCGGCTGATCAGAAAGCGGTGGAAGACTTGGTGGAGGTAAGAATCGACGAAAAGAACCCGGATAAGTTCTTCTTGCTTGGTTCGTCGTTATCCAGCGCTGAGAGGTTGGAGGTCATGGAATTCCTGACCTCCAACATCGAAGTGTTTGCCTGGACCCCTTACGACATGCCAGGCATTGATCCAAACCTCATCTGCCACCAACTCAATGTCCACCCATCTGCCAGACCAGTCATTCAACGCACACGCAGATCGGCACTCCACCACGCCGAGATAGTGGCAGAAGAAGTGGGTAACCTACTGGAGGCAGGAGCAATCAGAGAGGTACATTACCCCAGTGGATCTCCAACACAGTCGTGGTGCCAAAAAAGAATGGCAAGTGGCGTGTCTGCGTCGATTACAAGACGGTCAACAAAGCATGTCCGAAGGACAGTTTCCCCTACCAAGGATAGATCAATTGGTGGACCTCACAGCTGGGCACAGCAGGCTTAGCTTCCTTGACGCATACAGAGGCTACCATCAGATAGCCATGCACGAACCTGATCAGGAAGTAACATCCTTCACCACTCCAAGAGGACTATACTGCTACAAGGTCATGCCCTTTGGCCTAAAGAACGCAGGGGCGACATTCCAGAGAATGGTCACAAGATGTTCGAGCCATTGTTAGGCAGAACAATGGAGGCTTACATCGACGACATGGTGGTCAAAAGCAAGGATGCGGATGACCATCTAAAGACCTAGATGAGATGTTCCAGATCCTGAAGAACACAAGTGCGCCTTAACGCTTCTAAGTGCGCATTCGGTGTAGGGTCTGGCAAATTTCTGGGTTTCCTGGTGACCAACCGGGTATATTGAGGCAGACCCCTCCCAAATCAAAGCAATTCAGGAGTTAGAGAGGCCTAACTCAGTGAAAGAAGTGCAGCATCTCACCGGCATGGCAGCAGCACTTAACCGATTCATCAGCCGGTCTTCAGACAGATTGCGTCCATTCTTTCAGTCATTAAAAGCTAAGTTTGAGTGGGACGAAGAATGCGACCGAGCTCTGGAGAGTTTGAAGGAATACATGTCTTCTCCACCACTACTTGTCACCCCAATACCTGGAGAAGAACTCTTCCTCTACTTGGCAGTCTCTCAGCACGCGGTAAGTGCAGTGTTGGTTCGAGCAGAAGGAATCCAGCATCTTCCAATCTTCTACGTCAGCAAGACATTGTTAGGCGCCGAAACGAGGTATTTGCCACTGGAAAACTGGCCTTGGCCTTAATGATGGCCTCAAGGAAGTTGTCACATTACTTTCACCGCCCACACCATAGTTGTTCTCACAGCCTTCCCACTCAAGGCTTTATTTGAAAGAGCGAACTTTTCTGGGCGAATTCTGAAGTGGGCAGTTGAATTGGGACAATATGACATCAAGTTCCAACCCAGAACCGCAGTAAAGGCCCAATCTTTGGCAGACTTCGTCGCGGAGTTCACTCCTGGAAGCCACCAAGTCTGCCCAATCGACCTGACTGACACAGACCGAACTAGGGATGGAGATTGACGCCGGAATAGCGCAACCCCTAGTGCAGGTAACTCAGCCAGGCCCAAGGCAGACCAGAGTAAGAAGGCAAGGAGGAAGCAGACCTTGCTACACCAAGTCAAAACTCACCAACAACTAATGACTTGGTACCATCAGAAGACAAGGGGCAGACTGCAACTATGGATCATGAAGGAAACTCCAGCGACATTCCAGACCCCACAACATCATCCGATCCCTCCATTTGCTGGAAGTTGTTTGTAGGGGAAATGTGGAAGCTCTTTGTGGATGGAGCATCCAACCGACATGGCGCAGGACTTGGCATAGTCCTCATCTCTCCAGATGGCCTAGTGGTGGAGCAGGCAATCAACCTTGGCTTCCCAGCGTCAAACAACGAAGCAGAGTATGAAGCACTTCTGGCAGGCCTCAAGTCAGCATACTACATGAAGGCCACCGAGCTAATGGTTTACAGCGACTCCCAGTTGGTGGTAAACCAAATATCTGGCGACTACGAGGCAAAGGATGATAGAATGGCCAAGTACCAAGAATTGGTCAGAACAGAGATAAAAAAGTTCGAAGTGGTGAGGATAGAACAGATCGGCAGAGAAGAAAACAGCAGAGCAGACGAACTAGCAGGCTTCGCCTCAATGGCAGACACCTCCATTCCTCACCCACTGCTAATTGACTATCTGCCTAGACCAAGCATTGAAGACCCAGAGGTAGAAGAGGTCTGTTGCGCAGAATTAGGCCCTTCTTGGATGGATCACATCATACTGTTCCTGAAAGACGGCACCTTACCAGAAGAGAAGAAAGATGCCAACAGAATAAGAGCGAAGTCACAGCGATTTTGGCTCTCCCCATCCTTGGCATTATACAAAAAGTCGTTCTCAGGACCTTATTTAAAGTGTGTTCACCCCAGCAAAGTGGAAGCATTCCTGTTTGAAATACATGAGGGTGTTTGTGGCAGCCATCAAGGAGGAAGATCATTGGCATACAGAGCGATCTCGCAAGGATATTGGTGGCCATACATGCAAGCGGATGCAGAGAAGTATGTTAAAAAGTGCGAAAAGTGTCAAAAGTTTGCACACCAAATACACCAACCTGCCAGAGAACTACTACCATTAACTAGCCCATGGCCTTTCGCAATGTGGGGTTAGACATAGTAGGTCCACTTCCAACAGCACCAGGCAACAGGAAGTTCTTTCTTGCGGCAACAGACTACTTCACAAAGTGGGTGGAAGCAGAAGCCTTGGCGTCAATCAAGGAAAAAGATGTGAAGAAGTTTGTCTGGCAGAACATCATTACTCGCTTTGGCATACCAAAGGCACTGATCTCAGACAACGGCACTCAATTCGATGGTAGGATTTTCAGAGGCTTTTGCGAAGAGTACAAGATAGAGTTCTACAATTCTACACCGGCATATCCTCAAGCAAATGGACAGGCAGAGGCGTCAAATAAGGTAGTCTTGGATGGATTGAAGAAAAGGCTAGAAAAAGCCAAAGGCAAGTGGGCAGAAGAGCTCCCCCACGTTTTGTGGGCTTACCGCACCACGCCTCGGCGTTCGACAGGAGAAACACCATTCTCCCTAGCTTATGGCATGGAGGCAGTCATCCCATTAGAAGTTGGCCTCCCCACAATTCGAAGCGAAAACTTTGATCCAGACTTAAATGGCGAAGCCATAGCAATGGAACTTGACCTTGCGGAAGAAAGACGAGACAGAGCATTAGTTCACATCGCCTCTTACCAACAAGAGTTGTCCAGAAAGTATAACAAAACAGTGCATCCAAGGCAATTCAAGATCGGAGATTGGGTACTGCGCAAAGTGATGGGAAATACCTTGGTTCCAGGAGATGGCAAGCTAGGACCTAACTGGGAAGGACCTTACAAAGTGGTCGGATTAGCAGGCAAAGGGGCATACCACTTGGAGGATGAGGACGGCAAAGCAATTCCCAGGCCATGGAACACAGCAAATCTCAAGTTGTTTTATTTTTAGCTTTTTTCCTTTTACATATATGTAATTTTTTACTTTCTCAATAAAACAATTCGATTCTTTTTTCAGTATATTTGTTTTCCGTAGAAAGTAGCTTTAGTAAGTTAGTAGCATTGTAAACATAGTTGGCCGGAATAACCAACTATTAACCCTTCCTAAGCCCAGGATAAGGATCCAGGCTGCAGGACGTTTGGTGGGATTAAACCAAACACCTTATTCTAAGTTGGCTGGAAAAACCAACTTAGAGGTTGGCTGGATTAAACCAACCTTTGTTTCTCTTCAGCCGAAGTAAGCTTATGACTGACGAGAGGTTGGCTGGATTAAACCAACACCCCTCCTAAGCCCAGGATAAGGATCCAGGCTGCAGGACGTTTGGTGGGATTAAACCAAACACCTTATTCTAAGTTGGCTGGAAAAACCAACTTAGAGGTTGGCTGGATTAAACCAACCTTTGTTTCTCTTCAGCCGAAGTAAGTTTATGACTGACGAGAGGTTGGCTGGATTAAACCAACACCCCTCCTAAGCCTAGGATCAGGATCCAGGCTGCAGGATGTTTGGTCGATATAACCAGACAATCTATTCTAAGTTGGCTGGAGAAACCAACTCAGAGGTTGGCTGGATAAAACCAACACTTTATACTCTTCAGCCGAAGTAAGTTATATCGGCTGAAGAGTGGTTGGCTGGATTAAACCAACACTCTATACTCTTCAGCCGAAGTAAGTTATATCGGCTGAAGAGTGGTTGGCTGGATTAAACCAACACTCTATACTCTTCAGCCGAAGTAAGTTATATCGGCTGAAGAGTGGTTGGCTGGATTAAACCAACACTTTGTACTCTTCAGCCGAAGTAAGTTATATCGGCTGAAGAGTGGTTGGCTGGATTAAACCAACACTCTATACTCTTCAGCCGAAGTAAGTTATATCGGCTGAAGAGTGGTTGGCTAGCAAGTTAGATAGCTTAACCGAGATCATAGTTATGCAAATAAGTTCATGGAAAAATTCATTACAAGTACAGGCATACATGCACGAAACCGGAATAAGAGTTGAAGAAATTTGTCATTAAACTAAAACCAAGTACAGTTGGGGGGCCGAAGCCCGGTTACAAAAAGTTGAAGAACAAAAGAAAAGAAAGAAACAATCAGCGGAGAAGTGCGTCCAGTTCGGCGTCAAATTCTGCGTCAGCATTCGCCTGGAGTCCGGCGTCAGAGGGGAGCACGGTTTGATGGGGGAGTTCGGTGTCAACCTGAACGTCGGTATCAGTCGGCTGCAGCTCAGGAGTTGGATCTTCTATAACTGGCTCAGACCGAACTGTTTGGTTATTTTGTTGTTCGTTGACAATCGGAATGAGAGATGGCTCCTCATCATCATCATCATCGTCATCATCATCGTCATCATCATCATCATCGCCGGACCCCTCAAGAAAGGCTTTTTGCAGATCGGCAACGTATTGTGAGAGTGAAGCTGGAATGGAGTACGGTGGAGCGTTGTAGACGTCGGTGTCTGACGTACAACTGAGCTTCTCCACCGCAGACCTCCAGCCGCACTTGAAAAAGAGGTCTTTTGCTGCGTCGCATTGAAGGGAGTATGCTTCTTCGGCCTCCTTGAAGCCTTGCTTCTTAACCTTCTTCATCTCTCCCTTCAGTTGTTTTATTTCGGCGTCCTTCTTCGCCTCAATTTGTGCCAAGTGGCGCAGGTACTTGTCCTTTGCCTCAATGGCGATCTTCTCCTTCTCAGCTTCGGCCGAATTAGCTATTTCGGTCAGACGACCGTTTTCTGCTCGCAGCTCGGCTAGCTGCTTCTTGGCCTCAGCAAGTTCGGCCGTTTTGACTTCAACCTCGGCCATGGCTTCTCTTGTGCTCCTCCTAAGCTCCATGACCCTTCTGTGGGTGACTTGGTTCTTCTGGATAGCCTGCAAAGGAGAAGTAACATTAGCCGAACTCAAAGTTGGGAAAAATTGACATGGAGAAGAAGAAGAAGTTTACCAGGATCATGGACTTAGTGGAGGACCGAATTGACTTGAGCTCGGTGTTGAGCTGCTTGAAATGGTGCTCCATGTCCTTCGGGAGGCACACACTTTTGGCCAGACTGTGAGCCAACAAGTGGTCCTTATCAGCAACCACCGAATCATCAGCGGTGATATCTCGGTTGTCGACGGAGAGGACAGGAGCCCATTTCGATGAAGTGGCAGTCCGGTCAGTTTGTTCCGGTGTAGGCTTTGTTGGGGGCGTGGAGGAGAGCTTTGGGGAAGAACGGTCTCGTCCTCATCAACAAGACGTGGCTCGGATTGGGTAGTCCGAGCACGTTTGTTTCGGCGAGAAGTGGATGGCTGTTGGGCTGCAAGGGCCATCACGGCTTCAGTGCTCTGGCCGGCCTGCGGTACTGCGGCTGGGTTTGTTGCGGTTAACATTGCCTTCAGCCTGTTCTTCTTCGCCATCTCTTGTTCGGCGGTGAGTGGCACAAGGACAATCTCTGGCAAGGATGGGTCCGGTTGTGGTGGGTCTTCAAGAAGAAAGTCGGTCACCCTTGCTTTTCGACGACCGGAGTAACGGTATGTCGGTTCGAAGTCTAGCAATTTAGCCCAACTTCTTTCCCGAACCCGTAGTGCGGCTCGCAGAACGCCTAGGTTGGGGTAGCTGTAGAGCGAGTGAAGATGAGCTGAATCTGCAAAAAGTAAACAAACTGTTAGTTCGGTTCAAAAGTGAAAAACCGAGATAAAGAAAAATGAGAAAGGCAACCGGAGTATGTATACCGGGTTCTCCTTTTTTCCAATTTATTCTTCGGCCAGGAATCCGGGCTTGGTGGTCTTCAAAATTGCCACACACCCAGAAGAAGTCATCATCGTTTAGGTCTTTGTCCGGTGTGTGCTTAATTATTTTTTCTCGGCCTCGGCGTATTCTCAAGTAATAACACCAGCCTTCATTCTTGGATCCTAATGAATACTGATGGAGTATTTCGGCTAAGCCTAGGTTGAGACCGGTCTGACGGTTTAGGGCGTCTATGCCCATAATTATTCGGTATGTGTTGGTGGAGAGTTGGGTTGGGCAAAGTCTGGTTTGCCTAAGGAACTCACAGATTAGTGGCTGAACCGGAAATCGCAGTCCGGTTTCTACTATTGACTGAATGGTGAAGGGGACAGAGCCTTCATTGCCCCATGGGTCGACGTCTTGGTTGGCTAGGGTAAGGTGTACATCGGTTGGAATGTTGTAATCTTTCCTGAATTCGGCTAGGCCTCCCGGGGTTTCTACTAGACACCTATACTTCCCCATTTATTGAATAACTTATAAATAATTTAGTTCGGCTGGGGATTTGGACTCGGGAGCTCGGTTGAGCGCACGGAGGAAGTACCTGGGCAACCTAAGTCTGCAAAGTGGAAAAACAAGGTGTTGAGCACAGATCAACGACCGTGCTATAGAAAACAAGACAAGGAAAAGAAGCCTTACTTCGGCTAAATGGATTGCCACGGGATCTACCTCGGTTTTGGCAAGGCGTTGGGTTAGCTCGGTCCTACTTTTGGTTTTGTTATTTCGGCTGAACGTCAAGGGGCAGCTTTCTGAGTTCGGTTTAGGAACTAAGAATGCTGGCATAACCCCTGAAGTTTTAGCTCGGTCAAGTGCTACGTTTCTAGTTCGGTGGGTTTTGTTTCGGCTACTGTGGATCAGTTGGTGACCTTTTGAAACTACTTTGATGTGCGCAAGTGCTAGTTTGGTTTCAGTTCACCTATATCTTTACATACATCACAAACAATGTTCTAGTCCGGTTGGGGCATGTGCATAGATCAAAACTACGTTCTACAGGTTGCTTTATAATATTCATAGTGTTCTTGTGATGTTTTTTCCAGAAAGTGCAAGAACAGTGAAGGCTAAGCATAAAAAGTGTTTTGAACAAAAAACACATGAGCAGTTTGCTAGGGATTTAATAAAAGAAAAAATGAAAACAAAAGAAACAGAAACAGGTTTTTGAAAGTTTACCAGAGGAAGAAGGAGAAGCTGGAGGTAGAAGCAGAGGCAGCAATGAAGATCTCAAACGCAGCAATTCCAAACTCAGAACAGAGGCGTGGAGAGAGAGAAGATGAACAGAGTATGGTGTGATTCAAAAGTGAGGAGTTCTTTTGGTGTAGGAGGGACTTCTGGCGGGAACTGTTTGATTTTTTCGGAGTACGAGGGACGGCGTGACAGCTAAGCTGCCAACCAAAACGAGCCACGTGTCATTGGAATACTGAACGATTCAGTTTCTATAAATTGAAGAGATATGTTTTGACCGGACAGGATGAGCTCGGCTAAAACTTAGCTCGGCTAGATAAGCCAAATAGCTTTCAGTTCGGCTGGAGGGACTGAAAGGTTTTTCAGTACGGCTGGGATAACTATGGGATTGCAGCTCAGCTGTAAAGGCTTATAAAACGCTAGCTCGGTTGATAAACAGGTAATTCATATCATGCTCTGCAGATGGAATTAAGGGGCAATTGAGAGGGTAATTTATATACAATTGGGCCGAGCTGGGTATTGAGCCTTAGGGCCGAAATAAAAAGAGCCGAGTAGACAGGCCATGAAGGTTACTCCGGTTCGGAGAAGTAACTTTGGAGATAGACCGGTCGTACAGCCGTGGTGGTTAGCCCGGTCTCGGAAGGACTTAGTTCTACTCCGGTCGAGTGGAGTAGCACGAAAGTTTCGGTCTTCGATAGTTACTTCGGTTATAGCATGTGAGAAACCGAAGTAAGCTGTGGTCCAAAAGATAGCTCGGTTTTTAACTCCCTCATGTGTAGCTCGGTCTCAGTATGGGAAAGCCGAGGTAAGGGGGAATAAAGTACAGGCCGAATTTATAGTTACTTCGGTCCTGAAGTAGTCCGGCCATAAGAAGGTCCATCTCACTTTGTTCAAGCAGTGAGGGGGATGTTGGAGGATAAGCATGGTCTTCCAGGAGTATGAATCCAAGGAGGACTCTACGCAAGGAGGAGTAATCCTGGAAGGACTTTGCACATGGAGGAATAAGAGTCCTACCAGGATTGTGCCACGCGAAACCTATATAAGCTCACTAATATCACCTTTGGAGAGGTAATGCAACTTTTGCTCCCTGATCACATTGAGCTTTTGCCTACTTGTCTTGCTTTCTGACTTAGGCATCGGAGAGGTTTCCGGCACACACCTGCCGGCCAGCTCACGTTTGTGTTTTCAGGTGACCAAGCGACGTCGTACGAAGGAACGCAGACTTGATCAACAGGATTATACGAGAAGGTATATTTTCTTTCCCGTACAACTGTATTTAGTGATGCTTCTCATAAGGGTTTGGGATGTGTTTTAATGCAGAATGAGAGAGTAATTGCCTATGCTTCCCGACAACTGAGACCACATGAAAAGAACTACCCGACCCATGATCTGGAACTTGCTGCAGTGGTGTTTGCACTGAAAATCTGGCGTCACTATCTGTATGGGGCGACATGTGAAGTATACACCGACCACAAGAGTCTGAAGTACTTCTTCACTCAGAAAGAACTGAACATGAGACAGCGAAGATGGCTAGAACTGATTAAAGACTATGACTTACAAATTCTGTATCATCCAGGAAAAGCCAACACCGTTGCCGATGCATTGAGTCGGAAATCGATTGGGAACTTAGCTTGTTTGCTCACTGGACAGAAAGAGCTGCTTTGTGATCTTGAAAAATCTGAAATTGAGGTTGTCTTGAGAGAACAAGGTGGAACAATGGCTGCTATTTCTGCTCAACCGGCATTGATTGAAGAAATTAAAGAGAAACAGTGAACGGATGACTTCTTAAAGAAGATCATCGAAGAAAGAGAATTTAAACCGAGACCGGGGTTTAAATTTGAAGGTAATGTACTGAAATTTCAAGAAAGACTGTGTGTACCAAATGACACTGAACTGAAAAGAAGAGTTCTGCAAGAGGGCCACAATTCAAAATTTTCTATCCACCCAGGGAACACGAAAATGTACCAAGATCTGAAACAGAACTTTTGGTGGCCAGGAATGAAGAAAGAAATTGCCGACTTTGTGTCAAAATGTCTTCATTGCCAACAAGTCAAAGTGGAACATCAGCGACCCGCAGGCTTACTGCAACCCTTACCCATGCCGGAGTGGAAATGGGAGCATATCACGATGGATTTTATCGTTGGATTGCCTCGCTCCAGAAAAGGTATGGATTCAATTTGGGTTATTGTTGATAGACTGACCAAATCTGCTCACTTCTTACCTGTCAAGACAATTTATAATGCGGATAAGTTGGCTGTAATTTATATTGATGAAATTGTTAGACTGCACGGAGTGCCTGTATCCATTGTTTCTGACAGGGATTCGAAGTTTACATCGAGGTTTTGGTAAAGCCTACAGACTGCATTGGGTACCGAATTGAGACTGAGTAGTGCCTATCATCCTCAGACAGATGGACAATCAGAAAGGACCATCCAGACTCTGGAGGATTTATTGAGAATGTGTGTCCTTGATTTTCAGGGAAATTGGGAAAGCCATTTGCCGTTGGCTGAATTCGCCTACAATAACAGTTTTCATTCAAGTATTGGTATGGCGCCTTTCGAGGCATTGTATAGCAGAAGTTGGAGATGGGCCTTTGCTTGGGCCCGAGATTGTATATGAAACGAGTGAGAAAGTAAAACTGATACAACAGTGATTAAAAACTGCACAGAGCAGACAGAAAAGTTATGCAGATGTCAGAAGACGAGACAGAGAGTATGAAGTGGGTGATCACGTCTTTGTGAAAGTGACACCAATGAAAGGCCAGACTCGTTTTGGAGTCAAAGGCAAGTTAGCGCCAAGGTATGTCGGACCGTATGAGATTATTGAGAAAATCAATCCGGGGGCGTATCAAGTTGCGCTTCCTCCTGAAATGGAGCATATGCACAACGTCTTCCACATCTCTATGTTGAGAGATTATCTTTGGGATCCTTTCCATGTGATTGAGCCTACTCGGGTAGTGTTGAGTGATGACTACACTTACGGGGAACGGCCTATACAGATTGTAAACAGACGGATTAAGAAATTGAGGAACAAAGAGATCCGTTAGTGAAAGTTGACTGGCAAAACCATGGTGGTGTATATGCCACTTGGGAAAGGGAAGATGACATGGCTAAAAGATATCCTGATTTGTTCCCGCTGAACCCTGTTTTCTTCCAAAATGAAGGTAACTTGAGTTTAGAGGACTAAACTCTTTATAAGGAGGGGAGACTGTAATAACCCTCGTTACTGATCACTGATTAATACCGATTACTGCTAAATTAAGACCGATTATGGAAAGTAAATGAACTGATTGAATTACCGAACTGACTGACTGGAAACTGGAACTAAATTGATTGAGTAAATATGTGTTATTTTGCATTCTATCTGTTTGACTATTTGGTTATCTGTTCAGTTTGTTTCGTTTAAACTGCTAATTGAAGACCTTATCGGCGGCCGAACCGGAAATCATTTAGTGTTTCATGATCATCATAATTTATGTGATTTTATGGTGTATTTATCCGAAAACTGATTTGGTATGGTTAAATTAGATTAATTATTGATGAATTGCATTGTTTGGCATATTTACTACTTTGCCATCTAGTGGGCCACTATCTACAAAACATATTGAGCCTATTTACACTTAACAAAAATATTTCATCAGCTCCTTCTTTTGTGCCCACCGAATTAGAGAGAGAGGATATAGAGTTAGAGTGAGTTCATCTTGAATTACTTGGAGGCTTGAAGAAATTGAAGTGTAAATTGCCTAGTTGAGCTTCTAGTCTAGTGATTGAAGACTTAGGTAAGGAGATTCACCTTCCTTATTGTGTGTTTAAGTTAATTCTTGCATGACTCATGTCAATTGTAGAGCTAAGGCATGTTTTAGTCTATTAATGTTGAATTAGAGCTCAATTGTTGCATGCATGTGCATATTGTCAAGTTTTGAGGTTGTAGATCCATCATTTCTCACATGCATGTTCATGAATTTGCAATGGTCCATGTTTTCAACTTGTTTTTGGAACAATTGGCTCACTAGAGCATCAAATTGAAGCTTTGAAATGATTTGAATTCATGCATGTTTGCATGTTCTTCATGTTCATGAAAATGGGTTTGAATTTGGATTTATTTGACTCACCCTTGGGCTTTAAATTCATAAATTGAGCTTTGAAACTTGTTGTATATTGAGTTTAGTTGTGTTTTCCAGAATTTGGGCCTAAGAGGTTGAGTTTTGAGCTTTGGAATGCTTGGTTTGAGCTTGGGAGGCAAATTTGGAAATTCCAGATTTTGGCTTCTACGCTCGAGCGAAGGATTCTACGCTCGAGCGACCAGCATTTACTCTGAGCTACGCTCGAGCGAAGGAATGGTGGCTTGAGTGTAAATTGCAAGCTCTCAGAATCTTGGTGCGCGCAGGCGTACGCTCGAGCGAAGGGACCTACGCTCGAGCGAAGAGCTGTGTCTCACGCTCGAGCGAGCATCGAGCGTAAATTCTGAGCATCCAGTATTTTTACTGTAGCACACAGTCCGCTCGAGCGACGGAATCCACGCTCGAGCGGAGCTCTTTTATCTGCATGTCCGCTCGAGCGAAGGAATCCTCGCTCGAGCGAGACCCCTGTTTTCAGCAAATTTTGTAAAGTGTTCAAAAGTGCATCTTTGCATCCTCTTTCCATCCTAGGCATTCCTAGGGCATATTTAAGGCATCTCAAAGAGGACATAGATGTAGAACACACCGAGGCAAATTAGGGATTAAGTTATTATCCTTCTCCAACTGTGAAACTTAGTGTGTGTTCAATCTGTTAACTGTATAGGGTTGGCATTCCGAGGAGACGCTCTAGTTCACTGTAGCCTAGAACTCTGTAAGTAACAACTGTGTAAAGATATGTTCAAATGATTATTTCTTGAACACTGAACTGTACTGTTTTCTGAACTGTTTACTGTTTACTGAATGAACGTATGTCCTATATTCTGAACTATACTATGGCATCCTTAGCACCTACTGTTTACTGTTACTGTTACAGAGATCTCTGTCAGTTCCTTCGTGGAACCACTACTGTTTACTGATTGATGGCCATCATTACTGTTCGGTCTTTCAAGACCTACTGTTACTGTTATGCTAATGGATGTACCACATATGATTGATTGACTGAAAGACTGAAATACTGATTTAATGAACTGTTTTCATTACTGTACTGTAAGGACATTCATTCTAAACCTCTTTACGCATTGTGTTATTCACTGGGCTTTAGCTCACTGCTCATATATATATATGTAGGTGTACAGGCACCGGATCAAAGCTAGAAGCGTCGGGGTAAACTCCCGTTTTGTCAAGCCAACCAATGCGTCTCACTGCGAGGTTCCGAGCCTGCCAAGCTAAGGCTTAGGGGTGTTTTCATTTCCCCGTTTGTCCCTGCTCTGTTTTGTAATACTGTATAGACCGCACTGTACTGGTTATTAGGGACTTGATCTCTGTCCTGAATGTTTGTAAAATGTTTTGCATACTGTGCTATACCGTATATATATGTGAATGTATGAAAAATCTTTTTGGCATACAGACTGTCACAGCTCATTGGACATTGTTTATTTACTGTGTTGGCTTCCGCCATGCCCCTATACTCTGTTATACTGTCTTACTGTTAAGCAGGCCTTCGGTAATCTCGAATTACTGGCCGGTTACGGTGCTAAACCCATAGGGGCGGGTTTGGGTCGTGACAAAACCGGTTGGTCAACAGGCCATGGATGCCTTATCCTGTGAAATGGCCAGAGCTTTGCAGAAATCTATGGACATTCTCAGGACTGAAAATCAAGTCCAAACCCAAGTCGTTGAGGCAGAGCCATTTTTTCTGAAAAGGGAGTTCTTTCGATTGAATCCGGAGGAGTTTTTAGGAGATCCCAATGAACCACTGAAAGCGAATGAGTGGCTAGAGTAGATGGTGAAGATGTTTGAGATGCTCGGCATCGAAGATGGGGGTTTAAGAGTGACCTTGACATCCTTCCAGCTAAAGAGAGACGCGGGTCAATGGTGAAAGTATGCACGAGGGAGCATTTGAGGGACTTGGGAGGCTTTTTTCGACGCCTTCCAAGACAAATTTTTGCCTCCCACTGTTAGGGAGAAGTTGAGAGACCAGTTCTCCAAGTTGGTACAGTTGAACACACCAGTGGCTGAGTTTGAGACCACGTTCACTAGCTTGTCGAGGTTTGCATCGGAACTTGTGGCGACTGAAGAGCGCTATTGTTTAGAGTTTGAGAAGCGGTTAAGGACCGGGCTCATGTTTAGAACGACCAGGTCCATGATTAGAGAGTGTGGGCGCCTTGTGGAGGCGGCGGCCCATCTTGAGACTATCATGCAGGCAGAAAAAGAGAGAATGAGGGGTTCCAAAAAGAGCCAAGATAGTCAAGGGGACAGTAAGAGGCAGAGGGGTTCTAACCCTCAGTCGTCCCAGGGAACTCAATCAAGGTCCACTTTTCCAGTGCCGAGTTTGGGTTCTGGGAGGGGTGGTCAGGGAGATTTTACTTGCTTAAAATGTGGTCAGTTGGGCCACAAGTTTTCAGCTTGCTTGCAGAAAGGTGGAGGGCAGCGAGCAGCATCGTCTTCGGCTCGTTCTTAGGGCCAGAATCAGGGGAGAGGCCAGTTGCTCACTTGTTATCAGTGTGGGCAGGCGGGGCACGCGAAGAGGTTTTGCCCTCAGTTGGGTGGCACATCTGGTGCGTCTGGTTTAAGGCAGACACAGAGCCACCAGTCGGCACAGTCAATACAGGCCTCAAGGGCCAATCAGAGAGCCTCTTTGGCTCAGTCAACACACCTGGCATATGCTCCAAGGGGTTAGCAGGTTGATCAGAGGCCTACTGGACGTGTGTACGCTATTGCGGCACCAGACCTTGTACCTGCTCCTTCAATAGTGAGAGGTACCTTCTTGTTTTACAATTCCGTTGCTAATATGTTAATTGATACGAGTGCATCCTATTTTTTTATTTCGTCTACATTTGCATCAGTTTTGGGGTTGGAATTGGCACAGTTATCATCTTCTATTTGTGTAGAGTCGCCTATTGATGGTGAGGTTATCTTGAAACAAGGGTGTCGAGGTTATGACATCGAGGTTGCTGGCCACCGATTACCTTTTGCATTTGTATTGCTTGATATGTCTAGTTTTGATGTCATCTTGGATATAGATTGGTTATCGTCATACCGGGCTATTATAGATTGTTACCGTCAGAGGATTACTGTATATACCTCAAGCGGCGATTGTTTTTACTTCTTGGAGGACCGGGTGGATAGAGCCTTATCACTGGCATATAATCCACATAGGCGGAGTGAACTTAGTTGCCTTCTTGTTAGCTTCTTGAGTGGGGAGTGTGATGAAGTCTGGGTGGAGTTGCCAAGGGTAGTTTGCGAATACCCAGATATCTTCCCTAAGGATCTTACTAGTTTACCACCTCACCGAGAGATCGAGTTCTCTATTGATTTAGTGCCTGGCACAACACTGATTTCTATGGCACCGTATCGGTTTGCACCTTTTGAGTTGAATGAGTTGAAGATTCAACTCCAAGAATTGTTGGATAAGGGTTTTATTCGCCCTAGTACTTCACCTTGAGAAGCACCAACTCTCTTTGCTAAAAAGAAAGATGGAGTGTCGCGACTTTGTATTGATTACCGGAAGTTGAACCGGGTAACCGTTAAGAACAAGTACCCAATGCCTCGTATAGATGACTTGTTTGACCAGTTAAAGGGGTCTTGTTGCTTCTCCATGATAGACCTGAGATCGGGTTATCACTAGTTTAGGGTAAAGGAGGAGGATATCCTGAAGACGACATTCCATATGCAGTATGGCCATTATGAGTTCCTAGTGATGCCTTTTGGGCTGACCAATGCACCGGCTGTATTTGTGGATTTGATGAACCATATCTTCCGTAAGTTCCTAGATCTTTTTGTGGTCATCTTTGTAGACGACATTTTGATTTACTTACCTTCTGAGGAAGAGCACGAAGAACAGTTGCGAGTGGTGCTTGAGTTGCTTAGAGCCCATAAACTGTACGCTAAGTTTGGGAAGTGTGAGTTCTGACTGAAAAAAGTTAAGTTCTTAGGCCATGTAGTATCTGGGGAAGGGGTGACTGTAGATTCATCCAAGATAGAGGCAGTGCAAGATTGGGCACAGCCTAAGAATGCTTTTGAGATCCGTAGTTTCCTGGGGTTGGCCGAGTATTATCAGAGATTTGTGAAGGATTGCTCTAGATTAGTTTCACCGTTAACTAGACTGACGAGGAATGGAGTTAAATTTGTGTGGAATGAGACCTGTGAGAAGTCATTTTAAGAGCTTAAGGTTAGACTTACCACTGCTCCAATCTTGATTATTCCGAAGAGGGGTTTGGGTTATTCAGTTTATTATGATGCTTCACGGGAAGGTTTGGGTTGCGTTTTGATGCAAGAGGGGAAGGTAGTAACCTATGGCTTATGGTAGTTAAAGACACATGAGAGAAACTACCCTACTCACGACCTAGAGTTAGCAGCGGTATCTGTATGGTGAGAAATTTGAAGTGTTTTCCGATCACAAGAGTCTAAAATATCTGTTTACACAGAAGGATTTGAATTTGAGGCAGAGGAGGTGGGTGGAGTTCATAGAGGATTATGATTTTGAATTGCATTATCACCCGGGGAAGGCCAACGTTGTAGCTGACGCCTTGAGTAGGAAATCTATTAGCAATGTAGCTAGTATTGTCATCCGGGAGTGGGAGATGTTGGGTGCTCTTTGGGAGTTTGACTTGCATTTTGGCGAGTCCGTTGAATTTGCAGCTTTGTTTATGGTAGTTGCCCAACCTGCACTTGTGAACCAAGTGATGGAAGCACAAATGGGTGATCTTGAGGTAGAAACCCTTAAGGAGATCTCCAATGGAAAAATGGAGAGGAGCTTGAATGTGTATCCCGACTAGAGTGTGAGATACCGAGACTGTTTGTTCGTGTCGGAGTCTTGCCAAGAGGAAGTACTCCAAGAATTTCACCATTCGCGCATTGCGGTGCATCCGGGAGGCACAAAGATGTATCATGACCTGAGTCGCCAGTTTTGGTAGAGAAGTATGAAGAAGGATGTGGCCGTGTTCATGTCGAAGTGCCTTACTTGTCAACAAGTGAAGGTCCAGCATCAGAAGCCAGCGGGTTTGTTGCAACCCTTGCTTATAGCCAAATGGAAGTGGGAGCATGTCATGATGGATTTTGTTGTGGGTCTTCCGAGGACTAAACGGGGTAATGATGCCATTTGGGTGATAGTTGACCGATTAACCAAGTCTGCGCATTTTATACCAATGCGTGTGAGTGATTCGGTAGATTATCTTGCCAACCTGTATATTAGGGACATAGTGAGGTTACACGGAATCCCTGTGACGATTGTGTCAGATAGGGATCCATGTTTCACAGTTCGGTTGTGACAGAACTTGCAGAGTGCCTTGGGCACTAGATTGACCTTTAGTATTGCGTATCATCCTCAGATTGACGGGCAGTCTGAGCGTACTATTCATGTCCTTGAGGATATGCTTCGAGGTTGTGTCCTTAACTTCAAGGGTTCGTAGGAGAGGCACTTGCCCTCAGTGGAGTTTGCCTATAACAATAGCTTTTAATCAAGTATTGGCATGGCACAATTTGAGGCCTTATATGGTCGACCGTGTAGATCTCCAGTGTGTTAGGCCGAGGTGGGTGATACACCTTTGTTGGGTCCAGAGTTGATTCGAGAAACGACAAAGAAAATGGCACTTATCCATAAAAGGTTGATTACGGCTCAGAGTCGTCAGAAAAGTTATGCCAACAGTAGGAAGATACCCTTGTCTTTTGAGGTAGGGGACCATGTGTTTTTGAAAATATCACCTACGCGGGGTTTGATGAGATTTAGGAAGAGTGTGAAGTTGTCACCTTGATTTATTAGGCCTTTTGAGATCCTTGAGCCGGTCGAAGAGGTTGCTTACTGTTTGGCATTGCCGCCACAACTTTCTAGGGTTTATGATGTGTTTTATATTAGCATGCTTCGGAAGTATGAGCTGGATCCATTGCACGTATTGGATTGGACCGATCTAGAGGTAGATAAGGATGCCTCGTATGAGGAAAGACCGATGCGGGTCTTGGATACTCGGGACCAAGTTTTGCGAGGCAAGACGATTCCCTTGGTTAAGGTATTGTGGAAACATCACGGGGTTGAGGAAGCAACTTGGAAGCGTGAATCGGAAGTCTGAGAGAAATATCCGGACTTATTTGTTGGTGTTTGAATATATATATATTGAGATTTTGATTATGTTAATGAAATGTAAAAATATTGTATATGTTTTGAAATATAAGAACATTGTATATGTTGAATATGTTTTGAAAATGCAGGCTCAATGTGAACATTGTATATGTTGTTTAAGTTTTGGAAATGTGAATTTATTACAAACATTGAATATGCTCTGGAAATATGGAATATACATACAAAAATCGGTTAAAACTACAAGAAATGTATATTGGAAAGGTATGTTGAGATGTATATTATGACTTGTTCATCATGTGATGGAATTGAATGACCGGTGGATGGGTCATGGTATTGAAAATTGATTTGTAGTCATTGTGGAAATTTGTTTAAAACATGGTTTTGAAATGTGATTTGTAATTTTGGGGACGAAATTCTTTAAAGGGGGAGGTTATAGCGATCCCGGTTTTGACCCGACTCTTGTGGTATCCCGAACTTGGGTTTAATGATTTCATATTGTTGTTTATCTCTTGCTTCCCTTGTATCTCTTTGAAATTTGCTTTTGGATTGTTGTGGTTGCGTTTGGGCAGGTTGGTCACTTATTTTTCAAACTTTATGTTGCCCAGAATTTTGGTCCTCCGCTAGAGCGGCACTTCCTGTGCTCAAGCAGCCTTTGTAAACACTTAGTACTTTTGCAGGTCTACAAAACTACTAGGAGAGTGATTTCTACTCTTGAGCGGCGTTTTCTACGCTCGAGCGGGTGGGCGCTCAAGCTGCCTTTCTTGCGCTCGAGCGTTAGTCTGTTGTCTACAAAACTACTGGATGTGTGTTTTCTACGCTCAAGCGTCACTTCTTGCGCTCGAGCGGTGAGCATCTTGTTCATTGTGTCTTGGCGCTTGAGCGGCCTTTCTTGCGCTCGAGCGGAAAACTTATTGTGTCTGACGCTTGAGCATCAACTCTTGCGCTCGAGCGGACTGTGCGTATATCAGATAGCGAAAATGACTTTTTACATCACTTTTTCAAATCTTTTCTCCCTAAAACCTAAAGTTGAGACTCTCTCTCTCTAAAAACTCTCTCTTTACTTTTTCACCTAGTTTTAGTGATCTCTTCACCCTAATCCCTTTGATAAAAAGGTAGATCATCTCAAGATCTCCATTTTGGTCCAATTAGAGTTGGATTTGGGCATCCTTAAAGCTTCACTCTTGCTTGACTTGTCTTCTCTATTTGAGATAGGGATTTTCTACACTTTCATATGGTTTTTAGCTTGGTTATTTGTCATTGTGTAACAATGGTGGGGATTGGGAGTATTTTGAATAAACCTAGGGTTTGGGTGTGAAATAAAAAGAAGGGTTTCTAATTGAGTGTGAAATAAATGACTATGGGGTTTGAATATGAGATTACATTGTGTTAAAATAGTTAATTTTGACACTTGGGTTGATATATGGAAAAAGGGAAGTTTTGCTCTAAATGGGTCAAATTGTTATTTTGTATAAATAACTAAAATTGATAATGGTAATGTGTAATTGGATGATTGTTGATGTAAATAGTGGAATTGGACACCTGTTGTCTCTCACCTATGGAAATTTGAATAATTTATCTATTATGAAGATTGTATATCTGTTTAGAATATTTGTATTGGGCTATTGGTGGAGGATAGTTATGATTATTGTAGAAATGCATGAAGATTAGGTAAATTGAAACTAATCTAATGTTGGTTGTCATTGAATATGACTATGTTTTTAATTACATTGTATATATATAATGTTTGAGAGGAGAAAGTGGATGTATTCCATTGTTTAGGAGAAGAAAGGGGATGTACTCCATTGGTTAGGAGGAGATAGGGGATGAACTCCATTGAAATTAAGTTGGCCGGAGTGTCCAGGGTGAAAGTCCTGAAATCTTGTGCATACATGGGTGCCGATCCAGTGGACGAAATTTCCGTAAAATGACAGATTTGAAGTGTTTGTGTGGTGGTGTATTGAATTGGAAAACCATTGAGTTGTAGTCTGAGTTGGGTTGTTGAAAGATAACGAGATTGAATCATGAATTGAGAAGAATGAGTGAATCTTGAAATGAAAAAGAAGGAAAATGAATTGAAATACGAACTTTGGTGCTTTACGGTTATATAAGATGTAAATAGTTTGTCACTGGCATTGTATATGCATATTACACTTATATTTTTGTTAAATTTCATATATTGTGTTAGATTGTTCCTACTGGACTTTGGCTTACCCTATTTGGGAAAAACCATTTTCAGGTGTCGGTGACATGCCTCCACTAAGGCAATAGCTTGGAGGGACTTTGGGAGCAAGAGCTTCTTTATTTTGTTATATTCTTTTGTATAGCCAAGGGCTTAAAATTTTATTGAGTTAGGCTCACTTTTGTGTAACCAAGCAATGACTTGGAAAGATGTAAGACTATAGGGCAGATGACTATATTTTTAGTTTAATTCTCTTAACATTGTAACACATGCTGTAGATTCAGGATGAATATTTGTGAATATATATCGCATGTGTTAACTTTTGTAAACGAACTCTGATGAATGAAAGCATATTATTTCTATTATTCTTTTGCTTTAAGGATTGGGTTTACTGTTATTTTTTTGGGGCGTTACAAGGTGAGTTACCTGGTAGGTGGGTTTGCCGGAAAACCCTTCCGACGATCAAGTTAGCTTTCTTGGAAAAAAGAGAAGGAAGAGCACAGTAGAGAGAGAGAGAGAGAGAGAGAGAGAGTTGCACAAAATTGCTTGCCACCAACGTCTGTCTGTGCTTCATTTTCTAGACTGGCCATGCAGTCGTAAAGATTGTGGTAGGCGTACTACCTCTGATGTCCTTTACTAGACAGGTGGCTATGCTCCCCTCTACATTCCTTACACGTGTAGAGACCAAAACTACCAAACAGTATTTGTTGCACCGCCAAATGGTATTGACGCATACCAGGAGTGGATTACCCTCTTCTCGTTATTGGTCCACGTGGAATACTCGATCGAGCAGGTTACTTGTGAACCGTAAGCATCACTTTGATCACCTTGATGCCGAGCTGGATCAAGCCGGTCTCCTAGAGGAAGTGTACTCGATCGAAGCCTTAGCGGCATCATCTGGGACCGGCCAAGGAGGCATGTCGTTTGTTATCTCGGCCGCGTACCATGGTCTCACAGACCACCTTCTCAACGTCTATAGGCTGAATCTTTAATAGCTCGGCTGGCTTATGGTTCTGCTATTGGTCCTAGAACCGCGACGTTGGTGGTAGCTTGGCCACACCGGCGTGTGCTAGTTTGGCCAAGTTCGGCCCAACACAATATTCCATATGGGTCCAGCTCGACATGACACCACATCCCGGGCAACCTTAATCCGGCCCAACACCATATCCCGTGCGGGCCCAGTTCGGCCAATACTCGGTATAAGTTCCCCTCTCAACAACCAAAACAAAACAAAAAAATCAATCTGTTGAAGACATAATATTATTTCAACAAAAATCAAAATCTATTAAATTTATTTCAATCTACTTAAGATACATGTAACTGAACGTAGATATACATAAATAGATTTTTTTTTATAATTTTTTTGTCTTCATTAGACAGAAAATGGAATTGGCTAAATTTTTTTTTACTTTTTAACTTTTTTTAGTCACATTAACTCTTTATTTTTTATATATGTTTTCAAAAAAAAAAAAATAGTTAAAAATTCAACTTTTAACCTACTTTTTCAAGATAAGAAAATATAAGTGTAAAATTAATTTTTCTATAGCATATGCATATGCATATTTGGAGAACGAACTAATTTTTGGTGATTTTCAACCATTAAGCTGCTTAGACTATGGCTCAAAGTAAAAGAAATTTTAAAAAAAATTACTGCTGAAAGTACCAACTTTTCATAAGATTAGTAAAATAAAATTTCATTTAATATTTAACTTAAGACCTTCAAAAAATCTTAAGCCAAGAGTGTTTGTCACAACAACTTATAGGAGTCTTAGAAATTAAATTTTTTAGTCTTTAAAAATAAAAAGTTTGTTACATAAGACATTTAAGAATTAATTTATATTATCATGAGGATAGTTGTTAAAAGATCGTCTCGAAAAGTTAAAAACAAGACTTTTAAAGACAAAATTTTAAAAATGTCAATAATAAATATACTTTTAGGGACAAAATAATTTAGTCTAAAAAAAATTTATTTTTTGATATAAAAATTTAATCTAAAAAAAAAATTAATTCATCACTAATTTCTAATTTTCGTTATTAAAAATATAATAAAACTTTTCACAACAAACATTAGTTCTTAAAAAATAATTTTATTTATAAATTTTCATCTCTAAAATTTTAATTTTTTATAACCTATGATGTGTGTTTGATTGAACGGACTGGATAAGGGGGATTAGAATCCATCGGACTTGAGTCCTGGGACTGTGAATCCCCCGGACTATTTGATTGGATTGGATATGTATCCTGTGTTTGTTTTTTCATGGGATAAGATGTCTGAAAATGACTATTTTTAATGAATCCAACGTTTGATTGGACGGACTGGATAGGATAAATGAATAAAAGACTATTTTACCCTTTTTCAATTATTTACTAAGTAATAGTAATATTAAACATATCTTTAATATTTTAATTATTTTTAGCTAGATTAAATAAAAATTTATTTTATTTTATTTTTTACACAATTAAATAAATTTATTATTTAAATTAAATAAATAAAATAAAAATAAAAATATATGTTATTTTTTAATTAAATTTTAAATAAATTTGTTTTTAAAAATAACAATAATTAAACAATGAAATTTAATAAAAACATCTATTAACATTTAAATAATGAAATTAAATAAAATATAAACAAAATTTTAAAATAAAATATCAATAAAATATCTATAAAAAATTATTTTAAAAAATTAAATAAATAAAACATCAATAAAAAGTTAAATAAAATTATTTTATTTTTAAATTGAGACATTTAAATTTAATTGAATTTTACTAAATATAATATATAATTAAATAATAGAGGGTCAACCCCAAGCCAGTGGCCGAATGGTAAAGTCTGGAGGATAAAATCCACAGGTCTCGGGTTCGAGTCACCCCTTGGGGCCACTGGAGGTTTGCCCGATCGTTAACTTCAGGGCCCTTAGGATTAGTCCTGACTTCCCTTAAAATCAGCGGGTTGGGGATACCTGAGTCATCCAAAAAAAAAAAAAAAATAGTAGAGGGTCAAAATGGTCATTTTATCGTTTAATCCCAATAGTAAATAATCCCTCCAAAACTGTCCCACACCCCCCAGGAGAGTCACCCCTTGGGGCCACTGGAGGTTTACCCGGTCGTTAACTTCAGGGCCCTCAGGATTAGTCCTAACTTCCCTTAAAATCAGCAGGTTAGGGATACCTGAGTTATCAAAAAAAAAAAAAAAAAATAGTAAAGGGTCAAAATGGTCATTTTATCGTTTAATCCCAATAGTAAATAATCTCTCCAAAACTGTTCCACACCCCCCAGGATAGTATAATCCCCCATATGAGAGATAAGGAGTCCGGCCGAACTCCATGTCCGACGGACTAAAAAAAAAATAAACGATAGACTACTCACTCCTTCAAATAAACAATCCGAATAGTGAATAATCCCCTCTAATCTCCAAAATCAAACACACCCTTTGTGTGTTTACACTGGACCAGCAGAAACGTCCAAGCCAAGCTCTTGATTGAAGGTTGAAATTTGTACCATTTTCTTGGGATTCTTTGGTGGACTACTGTCCATTGATGCTCCGCCCATAATCCACCTTTTTTTTTTTTCCTGTTGCGTAAAATGTCTAGGAAGAACAATGTAAAACATTTGTATCCAAGGAAGGTGAAAAGGTAAATAAAAAAAAATATATAGAATAACAAAAAAGAGAAGAAAGGCTAAAATAGAGAGAAAAGCAACCAGAGTGTTTTGATCTTATTATAAAAAAAAAATTTAAAGAAATTAATTAATTAAGATAATTTTTAAGCTTTTACAACTTCATATATAGGTGGACATGATTATATTAATTTAATATTTTCTTAACATATATCCTTAATAAAAGCTTTTGAAAAATAAAATGCTTATGAAATAAAAAATTATATTATATTGAAATTTTTTACTCATTGAAATAACCGATGCGAACATTGAGAAATTGCTTAAGTAGACGTGGAAGACGCTTAGGGTGTTTTGACAAGTTGATAAAAAATTAATTTTTAAATTTTTTTAAGTTACATTATTTTTTTTATTTTATTACATCAAAAAATTTAAAAAGTTAAAAAAAAAATCAAAAAACTAAATTTTTATTATATTTCTAAAACACCACTTAGGTACGAAAATAAGTGAGATTTGAGGTTTGGATCAACCACAAAAGAGTTCGGGATAGTTTAGGATGATCTAAGGGGTGTTTTGGGAAGATGGTTATAATCTGATTTTTGGTGAAAATCTGATTATAAACAGATTATAATCAGCTTTTCTGTGAGAGAAGAGGAGATAAAAAATCTGAAAATCAGATTTTTTATCTCTTCCCAAAAGAGGCCTAAATAAATGTATTTTTTGACTTTTTATGAAATATGAGTTGAGTTTAAAGTGATATGATAGAGAAGTAATATGACTTAAATAAGATGATGTGACTTAAATATGATAGTGACTTTTTAACTTTTTTAGAATATCCCAAACAAGACCTCAATTATCATTCCAAAAATAATTTTTTTAGTCAAATTAAAAAACCATCAAAAATAGCCAAATTGTCCAACTAACCCAATATTTATGTTCTATACTATTAATTTTCTATTTAAATACCACAAGTGGAACTTATCTGATCCATTTTCTTTCAATTCCATTATTTGGTACTGGAAGGATCCTCAACACCAACTATTATTAGAGAGAGAAACAGAAAGACTCCAAAACCAAAGAAGCATGTTGGCAGTGATGGCGAAAATGATGAGCATATCACCAGGCATGCCCTCACCCTCACCATCCCTAACACCGCCATCGCCGCCGTCAATTTCAGTGCCGGTCCGCACAATCCCGGGCGGCTACGGGTGGCCGGTGCTGGGTCCGATTTCCGACCGACTCGACTACTTCTGGTTCCAAGGTCCAGAAACATTCTTCAGGAAGAGAATTGAGAAACACAAGAGTACCGTGTTCCGTACAAATCTTCCCCCAACTTTTCCTTTCTTCTACGGTGTAAACCCTAACGTAGTGGCCGTGCTGGATTGCAAATCTTTCGCTCATATGTTTGATATGGAGATCGTTGAGAAGAAGAATGTTCTCGTCGGAGATTTCATGCCTAGTGTTTCCTACACCGGCGATTTGAGAGTTTGTGCTTATCTTGATACATCTGAGTCTCTCCATTCTAAGGTTGGCTCTCTATGCTTCACTTTTACTCTAGTTTGTTTCGGTAATTTTCTAGTTTTGTTATTGTTTTAAATTTTAATGTAGAAATACGTATTAATTTGAAGCATAATATTAGGAATCATAAAAATTTTTAAAATAAAAAAAATTATGAAATGTATGTTGAAATTTTTTTAAATATATAATATTTTATTATATGTATAATTTAAAAAAAAAAGAGAATCTTTCCCAATCATGTTTATTACTATATTTAATGGTCCCTCTAATTTTTTTTTTTTTAATTTTTGAAAAGTGGTTATTTCACCTACTAATAAATTGTATAATTTAGACGACTAGATTTATATATATATATATATATATATATATTTTGATTAATTGTTTAAATCAAAGAATAAAATGATATAATTTTATATTTTTTGAGTCATAATTAAAAAAAATATTATAACCAAACAAGTCATAATTAAAAAAAATATTATAACTAAACATAACATGACATATAATTAAATCTCTCATGAGTTATAATTAAAAAAAATATCATAATTACAAAAAAAAATTAATCATAACTAATGATGCATATGATATTCTTTTTTAAAAGTGTTTATATTAAAATTTCCCTTAAATTAGATGATAGGAGAATTTTACACCACACATCTCTTACCATATACACATTTGTTTATGTCATTTTCTTATTTAGTTATGGCTAATTTTTTCTTTAGTTATGACATTATTTTGAAATGTTTGGTTGTACTTTATGTAGTGTTTGGTTGTATTTTTTTTTTTTTTTTTAAATTTTAGTTATGACTTAAAAGATATAAAAATATATTATTTTCTTCTTTAATTATAAAGTGCATATGGTATATATCTAGAGCTGCAGATGAGCCGAGTCAAGCCGAGCTTTAATATGTTAGGCTTGTTTATTAAGATTTTACCAGCTCGAGCTTAATAAAAATTTAACGAATCAAGCTTGAGCTGAATTAGCTTAGACTCGACTCGAGCTCGATCCTGTTCACGAGTCCTAACGAGTCAAAAAATTTATGAATTTATACTTACGTATGCGACTAAGATTATAATTAAAACTTTGATTATACAATTATATATACAATATATATAAATATTCTATAAAAAAATTAATATTTTATCAAAATAATAATATCTACTACCACTATTATATAAATGTACTATCTATAGTTAACTATTATTTACATTTACATTTTTTAAATATATAAATAACATATTTATCTTATTTTTTATACATATTTTTACACTATTTAATACATAAATAATAAATATTAAACGAGTCCGCTAACGAACCGAGTTTATAAGCCGAGTTTTAGAATGTTTGGACTTGTTTATTAAAAATTTAACGAGCTCGAACGCAAAAAAAATAATAAATAATAAATAATAAATAAATAAATAAAATAAAATTAATTAACAAACGGAATTCGAACGAACTCTTACCGAGCCGAGCTCAAGTCTGTTTACAAACGGCTCTATTCATTTATAGCCCTATATACATCTTTTAACAGGTGTGTAGCATAGTCTTTCCTTTAATTATAACATTTTTGTTAAGCAAAAATCGTATGTTTGGAAAGTGATTTTTGGGTTAAAATATGAAATGAAAAAAATTAAAATATTTAAAAATGAATTTTTTATTTTTCTAAAAAAAATGAAAATGAATCTTTAATTTATATATATTGATTTTTAATAATTTCTTGACTTTTTGAATAATTTAAGGGATGGTTTGGGTATGACTTATTTTTTTAAATTTTTTGACTTATTATGAAAATGTGTTCAAAAAAGTAAAAAGTAATATGACAAAAATAAGTAAATAAATCAATAAATAACCTTTTGACTTATTGCCAAACTTTAATATATTTTAAAACAACTCCTAAGGGTAAAAAATTAGAATATGTAAGTGTGTTAAAAAAATGTATTTTTTGACTCAAATTTATGGTGAGTGTGTAAATTACACTTAAATATATATATATATATATATAAGTTAGAAAATATTTTTTTTGAAATATATTTTTGTGATATAATTATGGATACCTAATATTTTTATTAAATTAAAGAAACTAAAGAGAATCCAAAGATTTGAGATTTTTTGCATCACAAGTAAAAAATATTGGGTGAGAGAAGATTAGGAAGTTGTGGTGATAAATGATAATGCAATCAACGTTAAAATCATGGACCAAAGAACTAAAAAAAGACTAAGGGATGGTTTGGCATCCCCTATATAATCTATCTTTTTATCTTTTTTTCATCGCATCATCTCTTTATTTTTCTGCACATCTTTTTGTAAAAAGATAAAAAGTACATTTATTTAAATCATCTCAAACAACCCCTAAATAGTCACAAAAAAATATATATATTAAGGCCTTGTTTGGGAAGACTAAATAAGTGCACTTTTTGTCTTTTTTGACTAAAAAAGTGAGGTTGAAAATATGGATGTTTGGGTTAACTTTTTGACTTTTTATGGAAAAATGTGTAATAAAAAATTGTAAAAATTGATTTTTAGAGGAAAATTTAAATTGGGAGTTGTGCAGCCGTAATTGTTGACTTTTGGTGAATAGTGTTAACTTTTTAACTTTTTAAGTAACTTTTTGACTTTTTAGATTATTTGGAATATCCCAAACTTAGCCTAAAATTGCCTGCAAAAATTTAAAAGTAAAGAAAGAAAAATGATTTAATAGTAAAAATATTTCATGCCATTTTGACATTTATCCTATCTCATGAAAGTAACATAAAATGGTGAAATTTTCCACCGTAACATGATAATTTTAAGGGTAGTGTTATATATATCAATTAATGTACACACTAATGTATCAATTAATATTATATAATTATTACTGATCTTACTTATTATATAAATTATAAATATTAAAAAATTTTAAAATTATGACATATCATCTGTTAATATATTAATTAATATATTAATTGATTCATATAGAATTTTAATAACTTTAGATATGAGGGTGAGCTCGTGGATGGTTTTTCGAGGTCTGATTATGTATGGAATTTAGAGCAAAGTATTTAATTGCTGGTGCAAAATTTCAATAGTGTTGGGAAAACAAATGAAATTTATATAATGGGATATGGAGGCGATACGAATGTGAGTCTTGAGATTCACTTTTATCTTATATTTGTGTTTTATTATGGAAGTTTCATATGTGTATTTAGACTTATTTGTAAAATTTTCGTTGCCTATGGTGGTGGCCTTTGAGATTTTTGTTATCACTTATGTTTTAATACATTTTCAATCATAAAATTATGTATTACGATATTTATGTTTCAAAAATTTTATGTGATCATAAAACTGAAAGTACATTCCCATCTAGGTAGATCAATTAGAATAGGGCGTGACAAATTTTGAGAATGACTTCATATGCAATAATAATTAATTTGGACTTGTAGTTGAATTTGTTAATTTTGAATTATGTCTGATAAAAACTTAGGATTAGATCTAAGATTTAGAGTTCAAGTTACCTTAATGCTGTGTTTGGTTGGGGGATTTGCGGAGGAATTTGGAAAGGGAAATGGAAAAGGTAGGTGAAATGTGAATAAAACATGCCTATATTTCACTTAGTATCACACACCTTTTTCCTTTTCCTTTTCAAATCCTTCCCCAAATCCTCCAACCAAACACAGCATAAAAGATCATTGAAGATTTATTTAACCTTTAAATTTAGGATTTCAAAATTAGTCGAGGAGCACACAAGTTAATCCAAACACCTAATTATTAAAAATTTTAAAATTTTGATAATTACATAAAAAAATTTGTCACTTACATAAAATTTTGATATTAAAATTTTTTCCGAAGATTTATTTAACCTTTAAATTTAGGATTTCAAAATTAGTCGAGGAGCACACAAGTTAATCCGAACACCTAATTATTAAAAATTTTAAAATTTTGATAATTACATAAAAAAATTTGTCACTTACATAAAATTTTGATATTAAAATTTTTTCCCTTGCAGAAAAAATATTACGATGATCAATTTTAAATACCAAGTTTTTTAATATCTTGTCGTGTTATTTGTCTCCGAACTCCCATACATTGATTTAGGCCTAGTTTGGGATCTACTATATAATTTATCTTTTTATCATCACATCACCTCTCTACTTTTCTGCACATCTTTTCATAAAAAGACAAAAAGTACACTTTTTTAAGACACCCCAAACCATAGACAAATCTTTCATATCTTCTACAATCTATACGTAACAAATCACATCATATAGTAACCATGGTAACATATTGCCTCATGAATAGCTTTTTGCTTTTTCCACAATAATTTATTGTAAATAAGCTACCCAACTAATTATTAGTACTGATTCAAAAATTTAAAAAGTCTCAGATCAAATATTAAAATAAAATATTATCGAACTAATATTTTGGAAAAGTAAATCCTTCAACAATTAAAATTTTATTAAAATATTTTTCCGTTTTATGAGGCCTTAGATAACCCCCAAGTGGCTTGATGATGCAAATGATTAAGCCTTCATCATCCACTAAAGCAAGGACGAGTGCCTACAGCAGGACCACCACATAAATCCAAGTAAAGGTGGTCTCTCGACACAAGTGGACCTTATCGTGTAGATATTTTTTAGATATGTCGTCTTCAAATTAGATAGCTCATGCATATGACACAAGAGAAATTATTGGATGCTCTTTTAAAATTGTCACATGGTGTGCAATTTATTAATTATAATTATTCAATATAATGAGATTCAATACATTTAGGCTAAATTACATTAATTTCTCTTGAGGATTTGAAAAAATATAATAAGATATATAATTTTAATATAATTATATTGACTTTTCTTTTACTAAAATTAAAAGAATCGAAACTAATCAGATAGTATAAAGACATAAGAATAAATAAAGAAAAATATATATTTTAGTGTAAAAGTTAGCATATGAGTAACAAATTATTTATGAAAATAAAGTTACATGTTCTGTGAATTATACTTTTAATGGAACTCAATGTAATTAAATCAAAATTATAAAATTTATTTTATCTTTTCTAAATCTAAGGAGAAGTTCATACTAGTGTTTTATCTGTATTTTTTGGTGATAAACATTGCTTCGGGAGCAATTTATAATTTTTTCTTGTTATAGACTTTGCAAAATTGCATTCTTATTTTCTTGAAGGCACAAATAATATATATATATATATATATATCAATTTAATCATTTCATTTTCAAAATATTGGGAAAAATTATATAATAAAAAAAAATTCAAGGGTTTGACTATTGTAACAAAATAAATTTTAAATTTTGTCAATTTAAATTATAATATTTTGATTTGTTTTTAATGTAAATCATCTGCTTACTTTTGCCAAGCAAACCAAAAGAGGAAAAAAAAAAAAAAAAATGTCTTCTAATCATTAAACTCAATGAAAATGAAATTTTAAACATTATATATATATATTTTTTGTTAAAATATTCTTTTTTCTATCAGCTTTGTTTAACAAAAAATTTTAAATAATTTATATCAAAAACAAATTAAAAAATTATGGTTTAAATTGTCAAAATTAAAATTTTATATTATTATAAGAGTCAACTTTTGATTTTTGATTTTTATTTTTAAATTTTCTCTATTATATATAATTGATTTTGTTAGGGGAGTAAGAGATAAAAACCATCTTGGTCCCAGATCACAATATGAATCTCGTTTGCCTCAATTGTCGACTTCAAGTAGTAGAAACCATCGAAAGCAATTTGTTGTGACTTTCATGAGTTCATCATATAGCTTCTTTTAATTTAAAAATTATGTCAAATTATGTGATATAATTTTTATTTATAAATTATTAGATAAGATAATTTAAATAAATTAAAAAAATAATTATTTAAAATTTGGGCGAAAAGTACCATTAATTTCTATTTTTTATTGTCAATTTTTAATTTAAAAAAAAGAAAAAAAAGAAAAAAAAAGAAGACCCTCTACCAAACAGGACAAAAGAGGGGGCCATTCTTGAGGGACCGTCCGTCTCACTAGCGAAACCATCTTGCTGATTCATACATATGAAAGAGGATGAACACTAAGACATTTATCATTAAATTATATATTTTTATTAATTGTAAAATATTTTTTTATTTTTTAAAATCTTTTATACACTTCTAATTTTTAATTCCAATACTAAACAATGTTTCAGAACACTTTTTATTATTTGTTATTAATAAATGTTATATATTTTTCTCAATTACTGTATTACTTTTATTATATTATTGAAGTTGATACTTATTGTATTATTAATTGGATTTTTTGCACTTTTCAAAAATTCATTAATGCATGACGCAGCAATTAATAGGAAATTTTATGAAATTTATTAGTTTGTATTACGTTACTCTATTACAAATTATTTATTATCCATCTTAAAAACATTTATAATTTTATAACCGTGTCAACTCAATGGTGTATCAAAAAAAGGCATGCAATCTTTTTTTTTTTTTTTTTTTTTCTGTAATAGGCATGCAATCTCTTGATGTGACACTCATTAATAGTTATGCTTAGGATAAAGGAAAATGACTCAGAGCTTGATTTTTTTGAGGCTCGAGAGGCTCGAAAGAGGGAGAGGAGAAAGAGAAGGGAGGGAGAGAAGAGAAGGCAGCCTCGCCGTGGGTCGTCCTCGCCTTGCCGATCGTCGCAGCGGTCGTCCTCGTCGCAGCCCAGCCCCGCCGTGGGTCGTCCTCGCCTCGCCGATCGTCGCAGCAGCCTCGCCTCCGCCGCAGCAGCCTCGCCTCGCCTCGCCTCCGCCGCTGCTCCCCCACCGCCATTTTAATGGCCCCCTCCAGTTCCTCCTCCCTCCTCCTCCCCCCTCCTCCTCCTCCCTCCCTCCCTCCCTCCTCCTCCTCCCTCCCTCCATCCCTCCTCCTCTCTCCCTTCTTCCTGGTTTTCTTCTTCTGCAAAAAAAAAATTTAGAGAAGATGAAGTCGAAAATAAGAAAAGAAAAAAAAAAAAAAAAAAAAAAACAAGGTCAAAACGACGTCGTTTTGACCCTCGAGCCAACTCTCGCGCCTCAAGTGTCGAGCTACCAATCACTGCCGTAGGATAAATTACATTGCTCTTTCTTAAAGTTTAGAAAAAAGTAAAGTAAATTTTTACATTTTTTAATAAGATTAAATGGATTAAAATTAATTCATATGGTGTAAAAATATAAAAATAAATAATGTAAAGTACACATTTTTATATAAAATAGATAATAACATTATTTTTTCATCCATATGATAACAAATTATTAATGAAAAGAGATCTAAGTATTATACGAATTAAAATATCAAAGAAGCTTAATGTATATGGCTGCACTTAGGATTCATTTAGGATGCGGGTTGACTTTTTGATTTTTTGACTTTTTGACTATTTTAGTTTGGGATTAAAAAGTTTCGTTTGGGATAGACTTTTTGATTTTTTTGACTTGTGTGAGAGGAAAAATAAAATGATTATGGTTTGGATGTAATGTTTTGTTTTATTGGGTTAAAAAACTTATTTTGTCTTTTTGTAACTAAAATAATCAAAAAGTCAAAAAGTCTGACATGCCAAATGAAGGCTTATATATTTATACCACATTCAATATATCACCTCATATGAATTAAAATCGTAATGCATATGGCTACACTTATATATTTATACCACATTCAATATATTCCCTCATATGTTAACCCATTATTAATATAATAGGTCACACTATTCATGTTTTTGTGCTAACAAATGAGATGATACATTGAAAATAATAGTATAAAAATATAGTAACTGTAGCATTACTCAATTGTAAGACTTATTGAATTTTTGCTAAACAATGAATGTCACTGTAATTTACCCTTATGCTTAGGGAATTCGGATCCTCGGCCGCCCTTCTCGGCGGCCGTTCACAGCAGCCCCCCAAAACGACGTACTTTTTTTTCTTCACAGAACCAGAGGGGAGGGGAGGGGAAGAAGAGAGAGAGAAAGGGGAGGGGAGGGGGTCCGGATTCGCCGAAGACTCGCCGTCGCAGGTCGTCGAGCTCGCCGTCGCAGGTCGTCAAGCTCGCCAGCCGTCCGATCGTCGCCCGATCCAGCTCGTCGCAGCAGCTGCACCGCCGTCGCCTTCGCCTCCGGCCCGCCTCCGCCTCCGCCTCTGGCCCGCCTCCGCCTCCTCCTCCTCCTCCTCCTCCTCCTCCCCTGGTGATTATGGCCCCCTCCAGTCCGGCCCACCGGCGGCTCCCTCTTCTTCTCCCTTTCTCTCTCTCTTCTTCCCCTCCCCCTCCCCCTCCCTTTCTTCTTCCCCTCCCCTCCTCTCCCCTCCCCTCTAGTTCTGTTCGAACGAGGAAGAAAAAAAAAAAAAAAAACAAAACAAAACAAAAAAACTCCCAAAACGACGTCGTTTTGGGGGCTGCTGGGTAGGGCGGCCGAAGATCCGAACTCATGCTTAGGAGGGTGATTATGGTTACGAGGGTACTTTACCCTTATGTCAGCATAATTTGTGGTCTTTTGGCGACATGATAAAAAGTTGTGTTTGTACCTTGGGAAAAACAAAGGAGCTACATTGACTTTTTTAGGATGAAGTCATTTGCCAAGGTAAAAAAAACAGTCGTGCTACGTCGCTCGAAAAGGAGCCCCCCTAATCCCCCGAATACGAAACGACGTCGTTTCGTATTTTTGAATTTTTTTTTTTTTTTTTGGGTTCAATCAGAGAAGAGAGGAAGAAGGGAGGAAGAAGAGAAGAAGAAGGGACAGACGGCGGCAAAGGACTGGAGGGGGGCCAAATAAATCGGGGTAGAGGCGGAGGCGGAGGCAGAGGCAGGGGCGAGCAGCGACACTGCGACGACGAGCTGCGACATCCCAGCGACCAGCAGCGACGGCCGGGGACAAGCAGCGACGATCCTCGGCGGCGGCGGCGGTGGTGCTCCTCCTCTCTCTTCTCTCTCTCTCTTTCTCTCTTCCCTTCTGTGTTTCAACTCGAAAATGGAAAATAAGAAGGAAAAAAAATAATCCCCAAAACGACGTCGTTTTGGGGATTAGGGGGAGGGATTTTCGAGCTCTCAAACATTATTCTAAAAAAAAAAAACTACATAGAAAATTACAATTTTACCTTTTATATTATTTAAGGTTATACATGGGTGATAATGTGAATTTATTAAATTGGGTAGGGTAGTTTGAACATTCTATTGTGATACGACATCATAAATAAATATTAATAAAAAAAATTAAAAATAACTTTTTATCAACTTTTCAAATCACTTTCTAAAAAAGTTAAAAAATTTGATAAAAAGTCAAAAGTTAACTTTTTATCATTTTTTTTAAAACACCTCTTTATCTCGTTTGGGAATAGATTATTTTAATAATTGTTTAATTTTTTAATTAAAATATGAGATAAAAATTATTATGTTTGGAATAATTTTTTAATTTTTTACGAAAAGATATGCAAAAAGTAGAGAAAAAAATAAAATTTTTGACTTTTTTTTGTATATGTTAGCTTTTTAATTTTTTTTACTGACTTTTTAACTTTTAAGTTAAAATATTGATTTGCCAAACGAGTTTATTACTCCATTTAACTATCTTGAATTTGTGTAGTGTGATATCAATTGGATATGTCGAACATACCTAAAATAAAAAATTATAATTTTAAATAATTTCTAAATAATTAAAACTGGTTTGTAATATTAGTATTATGATTATCCAAAATTTTAAATGTATGTCATTATTATTATTATTAAAAAAAATGGTGAATTTCTCAGAAAAGTGATATGTATTGAGCCTTCATTTGGGATGTGGGTTGGTTTTTTAACTTTTTGATTTTTTTAGTCTAGAGTTAAAAAGTCTCGTTTGAGATGAGTTTTTTGATTCTTTTGACTTTTATAAGAGAAAAAATAAAATGATTATTGTTTAAATGTGACATTTCATCTTATTAACTTTTTAGGATTAAAATAGTAAAAAAAAAAAAAAAAATTTATACCAAACATAGCCTCAATGACATTAACAGGTCAAGAACTTTGCGATGGACATCCTAAAACGAAGCTCCACCATATGGGTCCCCACACTCAGCTCCACCCTGGACACCATGTGGTCCAGCATAGAGTCCAGCCTCGCCAAGTCCGGCTCAGCCAGCTACCTCATCCCGATACAACAGTTCATCTTCAGCTTCTTCACTCGCACTCTTATCGGCGCGGACACGGCGGCTTCGCCTGAAATCGCCAGTTCCGGCTACGCCATGCTGGACATCTGGCTCGCTCTCCAGCTCCTACCCACCGTCAAGATCGGCATTCTTCAACCCCTCGAAGAGCTCTTTCTTCACTCCTACGCCTACCCTTCCTTCCTTGTCAGCGGCGGCTACAACAAGCTCGCCAAATTTATTGAAGAACATGGCAAAGAAGTTATCCAGGTTAGTTTCTATGTTTATTTGTGGCTCATTAATTTTCTTTATTTTTGCATGTTTTATGGTTATTTCAACTTCACATAAAGTTAGCCAATATTAGAAGCTATAATAATGCTAGGGTAAAAATTTAAGTTTACCAAGGAAAATAATGGCCTCATTTGGAAAGTTAGTTATTTTAACTGGTTATTTGGTTTTTTAATTATTTTAGCATGGTTAAAACAATTATGTTTGGGAAGTTGATTGATTTTTTTTTTTTTTTTTTTTTTTGTAATTAATTTGATGATTATGAGAAAAAAAATAAAATGATTATAGATTGAATGTGACATTTTATCTTATTGATTATTTTAACTTATTTTATGTTTTAGTGAGTTATTTTAATCCAATTCTCTTTCCAAACACGCCAATGGCCCTGTTTGGTAGAGCTGTGGGAAAGTGCTTATAGCTTATGCCTAAACAGCTTATGGCTTATAACTATGAACATAAGCTGATTTCTGACTTATAAATTAAGCATCTCCTGCCCCACTCAAAGAATAAGCTGATTTCTGACTTCCAAAAAACTATAAGCTATAAGTTATAAGCTAAACCAAACACATCAAAATAGCTTAAATTAAGCTGAAAGCTGAAATAAGCAACTTTTAAGCTGCACCAAACAAGCACAATGTGTGATCAAAGTCCATAAGTTTGGCATATATCAAAAAAGTCAAAAAGTCAAAAAGTTATTCAAAAAGTTAAAAAGTCAACAATTACGGCTGCACAACTCCCAATACTAATTTTTCTCTACAAATCAATTTTTACAATTTTTTATTACATATTTTTCCATAAAAGTCAAAAAATTAACTCAAACATCCATATTTTCTTCCTCAATTTTTTAGTCCAAAAGATAAAAAGTGCACTTATTTAGGACACCCCAAACAACCCCCAATATAGGTAAATTAATATTTATAAAATGATGAATGACTCACCTTTCAATTTGAGGGGTGGTTTGTAATAATCTAAATAAGTGTATTTTTTAACTTTTTATGAAATATGAATTAGGTATGGATTAGATTTGAAATAATGTGTTAAAGAGATAATATGACTTAAATAGGATAGTAATTTTTTGACTTTTTAAAATTATGCCACACAAGGCAGTTATATGTTTTCTTCTATGTATTCTAATCATTCTATTTGAGAGATAAAAAATGAAGAGTGTGAGTCAAAAAGTAATTCAATTAAATATAAATATTTCACTTTTTCTTTTTTTTTTTCATTGCATGAATACATTTTGGAATTGAAATGTGATTTAACGGTTGAACATGCCTATTATAATTGATCCGCTATTAATTTCTTACAATCCAGAGAGGCGAGACCGAGTTCGGACTCACTAAGCATGAAACGATTCACAACCTTCTCTTCATTCTCGGCTTCAACGCCTACGGCGGTTACTCTATTTTCTTGCCGTCCCTGCTGAGCCAACTCGGAACCGACACAACCGGGATTCAACAAAAGCTGAGGGAAGAAGTAAGAGCAAAAAGCGGGTCGACTCTGAGTTTCGACTCAGTAAAAGAAATGGAACTCGTTAAGTCATTCGTTTACGAAACGCTCCGACTCAACCCGCCCGTACCGCTTCAATACGCTCGAGCGAGGAAGGACTTCGTACTGAGTTCGCATGACTCGGCGTACGAGATCAAGAAAGGTGAGTTACTGTGTGGGTATCAGACCCTGGTGATGAGAGATTCGAAGGTGTTTGACGATCCAGAGAAATTTATTTTCGATCGATTTACGAAGGAGAAGGGGAGTGAGTTACTGAATTACTTGTACTGGTCGAATGGGCCACAGACCGGGTCACCGAGCGAGTCGAATAAACAGTGTGCGGCTAAGGACTATGTTACGCTCACTGCGTGTCTTTTCGTGGCGCATCTGTACCGTAGGTATGACTCGATCACATGTAACTCGTCTGGGGCAATCACGGCCGTTGAAAAAGCTAACTGAGATGATGAGGATGTACATAATAAAATCATGTGTACCGAATAATTGTATTTTCAGTGTGCCAAAATACTAAGATGAATTTATCAACATCCGACTTTCATTTTATTCTAAAATATTTAGTTCTGAGTTAATTATATTTTTCACCTTTATAGTTTGATTAAATTTTACTTTAGTTTATATAGTTATAATTTGGACAATTCAATTTCTATAATCAGTCTAATTTTAATTTGGCCTTTCGTCTAAATTTTTGTTAATTGTTTACGTATACACTTTAAGAAATTAATAAATGTCTTAATATTGTTAATTTTAACTTTTAATTTAAATGAAATAATCAAATTAAACTTACAATGTAAGGACTAAATTATTCAATATAAAATTATAAGTAAAATTTGGATTAAACTAAAAGGGTGAAAGTGTAATTATCCCTTAATTCTAAATAAAATGTGAGTTAATTATTTTTTTTATACTCAGTATGAAAATTTGTATCATCTTTGTCGCTAATATTAAGGCCTTGTTTGTTTGTTTGTTTGTTTATTTATTTTTTTGAACTGCAAAAAATGAGTGCTCTTTGGAGGTATCATTACAACTCCTAAGCTTCGGTATTATGGCCAGATTTATCTCAATCCAAAGGAAGGGGTCCACCACTGAGATAAGCGGGAAATGTACAACCATCAGCATAGTAGGCAGAGTCATGAGCGAAGTATAACATGATCAATTTCACCAAATAAATAGGACTCTAATTATGCCCTTTAAGGAACAAGCCATACTTGCCTGTGTGGAAGGCCGGCCAACCCCCCCCCCCCCCCGCCCTTTTCCAAAATGGTATATTAAGGCCTTGTTTGGAGTAAATTTTTTTTCCTATTAATTAATTGACATTTTGTATATTATCTTCTAAATTTATCATACAAAAGTAATTGATTTTGTAATTTAAATTAATAACAACTAATTTGGAGTATCACAAAATTTTGCATGGAAATTTGTAAGAAATAATTTATGGTGATTATATTATTTTATTTATGGGTTTGGCTAATACTCAAACAATACATATTTTATATAAGGTCTTGTTAACAAGTGTTTTTAGAACACAAGTAAAAGACCAACTAATTGAAAAACACAAGACACCTTTTACTAAATTTAATACATTTTTTTTAACATTTTCAAAAAAAAAAAAAATTTTGATATATTTTCAAGACACTTTTAACCTACTTTTCAATATTCCCTCTTTTCTTTAATTTATTTCCTATATAAAAATTTGTAAGTTTTTATAAAATCTTCAAAACCTCATGTGAATCATTTCTCTAGGCAAAACTGACAAAGGTTTGATTTAGTCCTAAATTTAATGTAATTAACCTTTATTTCTAAATAAAAAATTAGAATTAACTACTCTTTTAATACTCAAAGTATGAAATTAGTGTCATTTTCATTGCTAATATTAAAGAGTGCTGCTATTAATACATACCTAAATTCTTTGGACCCCCAATCTCTAATTTTTCTTTTATTATAATTATATCCTGAAGTAAAATTACATCAAAAGATATCATTTAATGAAACACCTATCTACCAAATAAGAACTAACACTATACAATATTATACACCCACACCTACTCCCACCTCCATCTCCAGCTATACATATTCTACCTTTCTAAACCCTAAACATGTTACTCTTCATAACCAACCAACATAAATCCTAAACCTATTACTCTTCATAACCATCTTAAACCCTGAATGTATCATCTTCAACACCATCATAAATCCTCCTGAACCAGAAATCTCTTTTCAAGTCCAACGTAATACTCTTCATCAGTTATTTCACCTTGTAGAGCAATGGAGGACGATGACAACAATTCTGATGAGGCTGGCGTTCCATTGATAAATTTATCTATCTTGCATTAGCATTCTTGATCGTTTTCAATTGTTGTTGTTTTGTTCGAGCTATTTGATACTGGTTTGCCGATTGTTAAGATTATGTTCAGTAACACAGTACTGAACACAAATATTTAGTTCAATATATGGGTTTCGAACAGTAATGCAGATAGTCGGTACTGTTGAACCGAACATAACATTTATTTTTGGCACTGCTATGCCAAATGGTTCGATTTTTGTATCTTCAACCCTATATTGTGTTTTTCATGAGGGTTTTTCCTTCTAAAACCCCATTTTATGCCGAAATAAACCAAAAATGTAATAGGAAGAAGAAAGGCAATGTTGTTGACAAGATGGGAAGTCATATTTACCTAAGAGAAATTTTTGACGAGTTTTTTGCAATAGTCGACAGGAATTTTCGACGAATTTTCTGACAGTATTTTTGGACACCATCAAGTCGATTCCTTTTTTCGTTGAGAGTCGACAGAAATTTCAATGATGGACCGTCGATGCAATGCTCTTCACTGAGGCAATGGTATTTATTGATGCAATGACCGTCAGCGTTCTTTTTCAACAGGAGATATGCGGTCATCAAAAGGAGAAGGAGAAAGGGTGTGCCTTAGGTGTGATAATATTATGAATAGAGATAAATTTGACATTAAGTGGGGTATTTAAAGAAATCTTATTGAAATTTAGGATTTAGGATGGGGGCTCAAAGAAATGGCAATCCAAAGGATTTAGGCAAGTGCTAATAGCAACCCTTATAATTTGTGTTAACCTAATTTATAAAAAGTATTTTGATTTAATCAATCAGATCTAACTCCATTTGTAAATACAGTTGAAGTAAGGGATTTATATAAAATTCAAAATTTAAATCCGTTTGGTTTATGTTTTAAAAGAATTTTAAGTTTTCAATTGTATTTTGAAAAATAAGTTATTAAAAAGAGTTTTGAAAATTGAAAATTTATTTAGTTATGAGTTTTGAAAATAATTTTGTAATGATTTGAAGTTTTCTTTTGGGGGGGTCAAGCAGTTGGGCTCATGAGACTCACCAAGGGTCCTGTTTCGATAATCCGAACCGTTCAATGTATAGAGCTCGCTGTGTAGTTTATCCCTATAAAAAGTCACGGTGATCGGATATCGATAGCTACTTGATCAGATTAGATTTTTGTCAATAATTTATTTTGAAAATTATATTTACCGTTGACAAAACTCTGATCCAATCAAGTAGCTATCAATATCCGATCAACATGACTTTTTATAGGGACAATGTAATCGACGATTTTTACACATTCAACGGGTCGGACCATTGAAACAAGACTCGTGGTGAGCCCCCATGGGCCTAACAGCATGCTCTAGTTCGATCTCGAATTTGAGAGAAGCCTGACTTTTTTTTATTATTATTTATATAGTTGAATAAATAGGTGTGAGAAAAAATTTGATTGATTGATAGATATAATGTGAGAGACTGAGAGAGGAGAGAGAAGAAAAAAAAAGTAATTGATTGATTTATTAAAAATAAAAAAAAAAGAGGAAGAGAGGAGAGAAAAATAAAAATTAAAAGAATTTTAAAAATTAATAAATCAAATATTTTTTAATTTTTAAATCTAATCATTAATTCAAAAATTAAACCAAACGATACCATACTCTTTTAGTCAACAAAATAAGAGATTTGTGGGAATTTAGCCTAAAATATTTAAATTGTTTTAAATTAGTTCTAAAACCTAATTTCATTTTCGATTAACCTTACTAAAAAAAGTACTTTTTGCGACCGCAACAAGCCGTCGCAAATAATAAAAAGACAGTCGCAAAAGACCTTTTGCGACGACCCATGCGACGGCAAATGGGGGTCTCAAATGTGGGGGTGGCAAATACTTTTGCAACCGCAAAACAGCAATCACAAACTATTTGCGACCGCCTAATCTACTTATGGAAACTAATGTTTTGCGGTCGAAAAAAAAATAAAAAAATAAAAATGCCTACAATGTTTTAGCAACCTATATTCTCATATATATATATATATATATATATTCAAATATTATATACAATAAATGTAAAGTGAGATTTGTAAAATTCTAATACTCATGTATTATTATTTATATAGTTGAATAAATAGGTGTGAGAAAAAATTTGATTGATTGATAGATATAATGTGAGAGAATGAGAGAAGAGAGAGAAGAAAGAAAAAGTAATTGATTGATTTATTAATAATATAAAATAAAATAAAAAAAGAGGAAGAGAGGAGAGAAAAAAAAATTAAAAGAATTTTAAAAATTAATAAATCAAATATTTTTTAATTTTTAAATCTAATCATTAATTTAAAAATTAAACCAAACGATACCGTACTCTTTTAGTCAACAAAATAAGAGATTTGTGGGAATTTGGCCTAAAATATTTAAATTGTTTTAAATTAGTTCTGAAACCTAATTTCATCTTCGACTAACCTTACTAAAAAAGTACTTTTTGCGACCGCAACAAGCCGTCGCAAATAATAAAAAGACAGTCGCAAAAGACCTTTTGCGACAACCCATGCGACGGCAAATGGGGGTCTCGAATGTGGGGGTGGCAAATACTTTTTGCGACCGCAAAACAGCAGTCACAAACTATTTGCGACCGCCTAATCTACTTATGAAGACTAATGTTTTGCCGTCGCAAAAAAAATAAAAAAATAAAAATGCCTACAATATTTTAGCAACCTATATTCTCATATATATATATATTCAAATATTATATACAATAAATGTAAAGTGATATTTGCAAAAATTCTAATACTCATGTATTATTTTCCATCACTTCCCTCAACAAAATTATCTTTCTTAAAAAAAAAAAAAAAGTGTGCATACAAAATATAAACTTCTATACATGCAAAACAAATATCCATCAACCATCCTTAAAAGTATTTATACAAAATACTAATATATTCGAGTACTCAAAAAAAAAAAAAAAATCATCTCAGTTTAGCTCTCAATATCACCCACTCAATCATATCAACTACTCCCACAACACTACCAGCAAAAATATAAATCAATATATTAGTTGACTAACTTGGATGCCAAAACAAAAATGGATCCAAAGAGCACATTAATTGACAAAATAATCAACTCCAAGAATACTGAAAAATTACTTGAACTCGATTATCTTCTAGTTCAACTGGACAAATCAGTGATGCAAATTGTGTAAAGAACACCCTGCAATAGAAATTTTAAGAATTTGAGTTAGGATCTCATGAACATGACAATAAAATAGTACACTTTGAAATTGAGCAAGAAAGTAAAAACCCAATAAAATTAGCTCCTAAAAATAGACAATGCAGGTAACCTGAATAAAAAAAGAAAAAGAAAAAAAGCATACACAATTAGAAATACATATAAAGTAGTACTTATACATAAATACTTTAATGAACATGTGTGTGTGGGCCAATAAATGTAGAAGGAAAAAAACCCAATTGAGAAAAAGCAATCTAGGATAGTCAGGATCTCATGAATATGACAATAAAATAGTACAATTTGAAATTGGCAAGAAAGTAAAAACCCAATAAAATTAGCTCACAAAAATTGACAATGCAGGCAAGCAAGGATTCTCTTGAAATTGAATCTTAATGACAAACAAAGTATAATAATAAGGACCTGCTTGTTGCCCACTAGATGCATCCGGTACCTACAATAGGTTAGTATAATATGTTAATAATTTCCATATGCATATATATAAATTTGATAAAACATAAAATTCATCAATTTGTAAGTATTGCACCTCTCTTAAGCTCATACTCCCAGCCACACCTTGTGACTCTAAGAACAAAACACATGCCGTCAAGTTCACAATCGTTGTAGTGAACCTAGACTCAACGCCTTGTGCTACACGTCGTGTGATCTCAACAATAAAGAAGGGGCTGTTGATGATTGGGATGGGTCGCTGCCTTATGCATACATCGCACTCCAGGGCTCCTCTCCCATAAGTCTTGCAATACCCATGTCCATCATTCCCAACAATTTTATGGTAAATCCCATCGCAATACTCAATCGTATTTTGCTCCTTAGGAACTTTCCAAAGATGCGCATTGTATTCCTCCTACATTTTGAAAACATAAAGACAATGTTTGTAAAAAGCAAAATATGTGTAGAAACTTTTAAACCTTAGACATACCACAATTGCCATCACATCAGGATCATTCAGGTCGTGTGCCCTCTTCCAAAGACTCATCTTATCTATCCGCTCTCCTTTATGTGTCATCTGCAATTTTTTTCAAGTTAGGACCTCAAGTCTTCACAACATAATAAGTCGTAAGTGCAGCACTAGATCAATACATTGAAACGAATATCTGAGAAAGATGTTCTTCCGGTCGTATGTGGAGGCCCGCGAAATCCCTGATTAAAAGAATTCTTCTTAGCAATCGCCTATGACATTTGTTAGAATATCAAACATTAGTTATTTATTATTAAAACATTAATTAAAATTTTATAAAGAATACTTATACCTGTACTTCTTTACTCGCCTAATATTGCACAAGTTTCCTCCACTGGGTTGACACTATGTTAGTAGGTACTCTAGAAGCAATGTTCGAATCATTCTTGAATGGAACCCAATACTTGGACTTTGTCTTGCTTTTATGATCTTTCCACAATGTCCTACAAAGTTGCATGCAAACCTCCTTGAATTCATCTGGACAATATACCAAGTTGTCCTATAAAGCACAAATTAAAAAATTGAATAGTATAGATTGCAGAATAATATCCGCAACTTAAAATTAGAGAAGGGGACATGTTGGAGGATCCATAGAAACCTAAGAAATGCCTGAAATTATAAGTTCCTAAAATTATAATAGACATGGATGTCGGAGCTATCAATAAATTGAATTATTAGATATTTCAGAGTATCATATCTTCACCTCATGCCAAATATTCTCCTTTATATCAACATGCATCACATTCCAACTGAGATATATAAGTGGGACTCTATGCCCGCTGCGCACGATCAACCCCACTTGTCCCTTTAACTTTTTGCCATCATCCTCCACCGGCTGAAACTTATCATCAAATTTTACTTGGATCTTAGTACCTGTGCCCCATTCCTTTATCCCTCGGGAAAATCTTCGACCTTGTGGTGTACCTAAAAAATCGTTGGACCTGAAAAATCTTAAACATAAATAAAACAATACATTAATTAAAATAGAAAATAAAATGCAAACAAACCTAATGAAACCTAATGATGGCTATGAGGAAACTGTTGTAGAGGTAGCTAATACTATATGCAGAGATGAAACGGATGAAGAAGATGCTCCATCCATAGTGCGAGTTAGCGAGGGACTTGCCCGCACACGTAAAGCCTTATCCATAGTGCAAGGGGCCTTAAAAGTCTTTTTCTTCCCTTTCCGCTTCATCCTAAAATGAAAGAAATATGAAAAGGTTAATACACAAGAAATATGGATATCAATTTACTTATAATATAACATAAGATATAAATATAAACAAATGATACAAATCAATTTCAGAACAAATAGAACTTTAACAGTAAAGTTTACCTCGAGACATATGGAGAAGATGCTCCATCCATAGTGTGAGGTAGCGAGGGACTTGCCCGCACACGTAAAGCCTCATCTATAGTCTAAGGGGCCTTAAAGGTCTTCCTCTTCCTCTTATCAATTCTTCCTTTGGATGATGTTGATTAATGTCAAGAGTGCAAGTTAAATTTAAAACCAATTTAATACATAAAAAATAGCATCAACTAAAAAGATAAATTCATAAAATACTCCTACAAATACTGACTTGAGAGGCAACATCAACTCCAATTTTGTCTAGGACCTGTCAAGTAAATAAATAAACTACCAAAAGTCCCACCATGTCATGTGTACATTCTGAATGTGTAAAAATCTTTAGTAAATATTAAAGACCAATTTAAAGTCAAATTCCAACAACAAAAAAAAACCTAAACATACAAGCTTGTAATTGGACAAATGTTGAAAAAATGAACCTGGTTGGTCAGCTCTTCAGTTTCCTCTTCAGTCTGCTTAACTGGCTCTTCAGTTTCCTCTTCAGTCTGCTTAACTGGGGACATTTGCTGCAAACAAGCTTGTAATTTTGCTATTTGTTGCCTAAGCCTGATTAGTTGACATGTTGAAATTTTAGTTGCTGCTTGCAGAATGCAAATACAAATAAAAATAAGAAAATAAATCTGAATATAAAAATAAGAAATAGAAATATGTCCCAGAATGTACCTTATTTCCTATTTTAGCAGTTCTCTTAGTCTCCGCAACAAGCTTCTTTTCCTATATCAACAAATAATTTATAATTAGATCAAACACTAAAAACTTGCAACATAAACATTACCTATAAAATCGTTAACATACTTTCAATTGCAAGGTGGTGATTTCGATTTCAATACCTGAAGCAAGATAAAAGTCCAAACATTAATATGAATTCTTATGTATATAATAGTAATCAAATTAATTGATTCAGAGAGAAAAAAGCTAATATAGAACATTAACATTTACCAATAGCAGCTACTACATTTAATTACAAACATATTAAAGAACGATACCTCTGGCCTCATTGGTCATTTCACGTTTACTCTCTTGAAGCGCCTCTGTAATCAAACAACACAGAAATAGAATAAATCTTACTTAATTGTATTAATACATTCGCGTAATTGGTATGAATTATAAATTAGGAAGAAGAAAACTAGGGCACAAACCTTTGGTTGTGGGTTTCTTGGAAAAGATGTTCATGATTTCTAGAAAAAAAATGAAACAATCAGCAATCAAAAATAAAAATAAAGGAATCACAAACACACAAAGCGATGCACAATGACATATAATTGAATGGGACTTCCATTTTTGTATATCCACATTCAAAAGTACATATGATCATACTATAAATGACACGCTCACACACTCATACTAAGTTAATGAACACTTGATAATAGAGCAACACAAAAACACATAAATTTCTCACAAATTTAGCAATTAGACATGAAACAAACACGTTATTGTGCATCAAAAAAACCAAAGTTCAACCCTCTTCCTCAACATCAATTGTTGCTCCTTCTATTCCTTCTCTCACCCAACCAATTTCTTCATCACGAAGCATAGCGTTGTCTTCCAAATGTTGAGTCATATAGGGTTCAACTGGAGGGTCATCATTAGAATTCATATCAAGAAGACCACTTTGAGACATCTTTACCACAACTTGCCAATCTAGTTCCAAGGGATCAAGAACATACCAAACTTGCTCGACTTGGGATGATAATATAAAAGGTTCATCTCTAACACAATCGGTTGGATATAACAAACGATTAAAGTTGACTTATGTGAATTTGAAAGCATCTTCCATTTCCCCCTAATGTTATCAACCCAATCACACTTAAACAACACATATTTGATATTGTCAGTGTATCGGATTTGAACAATATCAGTCAACTGTCCATAGTAGTACATAGCACCGACGTGAGGTCTCTTGTCCTTTTGACTAGCATAACTCATTGTATCAGCCTTTAAAGCTACACCACTATTTTGAGTCACCCGACGGTCATCCACAGCCTTCACACGAAAACGAAACCCATTGATAATGTAACCATTGAACTGCCTAGCCAAGGTATGAGGACCATCTGCCAATCTATTGATTTCTTCAGTAAATGTAACATTACTCGTCCTTCGCAAGGTTTGAACCTATTAAAAGACAAATATAAATTAACTTCAACTTCAACTTCAACTCAAAATTTATGTATATTTAGATATGTGAAATGAAATTTCTAAATACATACATGGTCCTTAAACCAAGTGTGAAATGTTTCGAAATGTTCAAACTGAATCTGATGATCGCTTGCACGAGGCATTTTGGTCTTAATGACTTCAAGGTGTTTGTTGTGTAAATTGAAAGAGAATAGTAAATATCATATAAATTTCAGTTTAGAATTTTACAATATTGGGGGAGTGATAAATTACCTTATGAATGGTGCAACTAAACTTGTGTTAAACAACACATACTGGTGGCACTGTTGTAATTCATTATCATTAAGATAAAATGTTGTACTTTCACCTACAGCTCGACCCATGTTGTCATCACCTTCATTGTTTCTCCTCGGTCGATTAGATTTGGTTTCCACATCAAGGAGATAGCATAAACAAAAGTTCATGCTTTCTTCCATCAAATAACCCTTACCTATTGAACCCTTCAGATGAGCTCGATTACACACATATTGTTTCAATGTAAGAAGAAACCTCTTGATTGGGTAAATCCATCGAAATTGTGTTGCTCCGGCGATCAATGCTTCATCAGCAAGATGTATAGGCAAGTGTTCCATTATGTCGAACAAAGTTGGTGGAATTTTTTTTTCAAGATGACAAAGAATTATAGCAATACGATCCTGAATATATTCCAAATTACTTGCACGATTTACTTTGGAGCACAATTGTCTAAAAAAAAAAATGCTAAACTCAATTAATGGTTCAATCACATTCTTAGGCAAGGACCTCTGTATAGCTAAAGGAATAAGTTATTGCATCAAAATATGACTATCATGGCTCTTAAGACCCCAAATATTTCTATCTTGTAAGCGCATGTGTCGCGAGATATTAGATGCATAAAGGTCCGGTACTCTTACTTGCTTGAGTACTTTGAGAAATATATCTTTCTCATCCTTGCTCATTATGAATTGTGCAGGAGGTACATAAACTTTATTGGACCCTCTTGACTATAAGTGTAATGGTTTTCTAATATTCATTTCTTATAGATCACGTTGAGCATTCACATTATCTTTGGATTTTCCTCCAACTCCTAGTATTGTCCACAATATATTATCGCAGATATTTTTCTCTATGTGCATCACATCGAGATTATGTCTTATTAAATTGTGCTCCCAATAAGGCAATTCATAGAATATACTCTTTTTCTTCCAATTATGGCTTCTCCTTCCGTTATTTCCCCTCTCTTCTTGTCTCCTGAACATTTCCTTAAGGTCATTCCTCTTGTACTGACTAAGGACACCTTTTGATTCCAACAGATGCAATGTCTCAGATCCAGATAACATTTGAGGTTTTAGCCTCCATTCTCAATTTCCATCAAATGATACTTTATCCTTTTGAAATTTATGATTAACTGGTAAGAAACAATGATGACTCATGTATGAAAACTTCCTACCATGCTTCAACCAACATGATTGAGTTTGCACATTGCAACAAGGACAAACATATTCACCTTTCGTACTCCATCCTGATAAGTTGGCATAGGCAGGAAAGTCACTGATTGTCCATAACAAATTTGCATGCAATTGAAACATTTCATTGGTTGATGTATCAAACGTTTGTTCACCTTCATCCCATAATTCCTTCAACTCCTCAATCAATGGTTGCCAATACACATCGATCTTATCGCCAGGTCCTTTTGGCCCATCAATCAACACAAACAAAATCAAATTTGGTTGCTTCATGCACATCCATGGTGGTGAATTGTATGAAATCAACATAATTAGCTAAGTGCTATGAACTATGTTCATTTATCTAAATGGGTTAAATCCATCTGCAGCCAACCCAAGACGTACATTACAACTATTACTAGCAAAACATGTGTTTTGCCAATCAAAGTCTTTCCATGCAAGGGAGTAGGATGCCTTAACACACCATCATTAACTCGTTCTTCTGCATGTCATCTCATGAGCTTCGCCGTTTTCGATGACATAAACAACTTCTATAACCTTGGCTTCAAAGGGAAATACCTCATTTGTTTTGTTGTTGCCCGTTTACCAGATTCCCTTTCATTATTTCTAGCACCATCATTTTTTTCCATCTAGAACTATTGCATATAACACATTTATCAAGCTTTGCATCCTCTTTTCTGAACAACATACAACTATTGGGGCAAGCATCAAAAGTCTCATACGTGAAACCCAAATCTGTAGTAACCTTCTGAGCTTGATAATATGAACTTGGAAACTTTGTGCCTGTAGGAAAAGCCTTATTCAAAAGCTCAAGTAACATGTCAATGGACTTGTCGGTCCATTGATTGAGCACCTTCATATGCAAAATTCGAACAATGAATGATAGTGAAGTAAATTTGTGACACCACGGGTACAATTTAGTTTGTGCATCTTCCAAAAGTTTAAAATATTTCAAAGTTTCGTCATTTGCCCCTATTCGAACAGGATCATCTTTCTCTATATGGCTTGGATCACTTCCCCTTACTTGGGTTAGATCACTTGCAGTTAGTTCATCATTTTCAAACACCCACATGTGAAATTCTCATGGCCTCTTGTACTATCCCAACCACATCATCTCTAGTCCCTGAATCCACCATTAATGTTTGGTTTTCTTGGTTACCACGTAAGTGAACATAGAATTCCCCAAGATGAATCCAATTTTTGTATTTTTTTCAAACCCATTGGAAATAAGATGCTCCCTTACAACTCTATGAAAAATTGTATCGATTACTACAAAATCGACACAAACAACTAATAGATGACCTTTCATCTCTATTGTTGTATGCAAATCTCAGGAAGTTATCAATCTCATTCACGTAATCAACTGACATCCGATTTGGCAAATCAATCCAATTCTTGTCCATCTTTCTATTTCTTTAACTGTTTTTGTGCACATCCATAAAAAGAATGGGTTTGCAAATTATCACAAATAACACAGAGGTAATAATTTTAAAAAAATATAACCTTAAGTGAAAATCAAGGTAAATATTAACAATATGCCTACTCAATTACTAGTCCTATCCTATCATTTTCACTTTGCCCTACCACATTGATTTAGTATCTTATTCGAAATTTATTCAACTACTATGAGTAATAGATAAATATCATATACTTTACACCAATTTATGGAAGATAATCTCGTGATTAAATACAGATGATGGATCTGAAATCATTAACAGAAAAGCTCTGGGATCATTGCATTCAGAAATCATATGTTAGAATCAACATAACACAGTAAAAATAATTTGCACATCAATGAATGCAAAACGAAAGCAAATTCAAGGTTATGTTTTGTCTAGGTTCAGAGGTGAGCCTTAAAAGTGTACTTAATATGTTCCATATGAATCTGAAGCAAACTTGTGGACATAGACATATGAATCTGACATGGCGGCGTGATTGAGGTTTGTGTTGGTTGATTCCTAAATAAATAAATAAAAATTACATGCAACGAATGATCCACATCATTAAGGGAAAATTTTGGGGTAAAGTTTTAGGAGTCCTAAAGAATTTTCCTTGTATATATTGGAATAAATTGGAGAATATTTTCAATAATTGGCAGCTATTTTTGCTTGGAATATATACTAGAATTCTTAAAATCCATTGAGTGAGATGGTTCCTTTTTAATTTTTTTTTCTCTGCTTCTTTATGTTTTGGCTTGTTCTTGCTTGATAGCCTAGGGTATGCCCTGGATTTGTTTGTATTGTTTTTCTTGGTTTATTTAAAAAATAAAATGGAGCCCTAATATTTAATATAATATATATATATATATTATGGCTCGAATATAACGTACCTAAATTCGTTCCATTGATTATCAGAATAGGAATCATAATCTTCCCTAAATTAGTAACCACCTAATGTGCACATGAATACGAGATATTCTATTCTGGCTTGATTATAACCAACCTAATTGGTTCCATCGATTATCAGAATGGAAATCATAGTCTTCCCTAAATCAGTAACTACCTAATGTGCACATGGACGAGATTCCTGAATCCTAACATATTTCCTGGGCATATTTGGGTCAACAGCCCCTATAAGTTTAGCAAAGTCAATATGGCACAGTAATATTTAGCTAAACTAGTTTGCTTCAGATTCATATGTCTATGTATACACAATCAAAACAACCAAATATTCAGCTAAGCTATTTGTTTAGGAATTAACCAACACAAACCTCAATTGATATCCAGCTAAACTAATTTGCTTCAATTAATATTCATATGTTAGAATCAACATGACACAATTAAGAATTAGAAGGTCAAGCGACAACAATCAAGAATTGAATGGTTCAGCTTGTACAAACTAGTTTAGCATATGAGGAAGGATTGATTCAAACCAAAGCTTCGTCGAAAAGTGATGTATGGTTGTGAGTAGAGAGAGAGAGAGAGATAAAGAGAATTAGATTGACGAAAAAGTAATCGAATTACAGTGAGAATGAATGATTGAATGAATTACAGTAAGAATGAATGATCGAATTACAATGAGAATGAATTACAATGATCGAATTACTGTGAGAAAGAGAGTTACATTGAATGAATGATTCAAAGAGACTCACTGAGTCAAAAGAGAGAGAGAAAGAGTTCATACCGTTGGTGATCTATAGAGCGAAATCGATCACAAGGAATCCCACAGTTCTTGAGAATCGATCACAACCAATTTCTTCAGACGATCGAGCGAGTGAAATCAGATTTCACGATCGAGTGAAATCAGATTCTTCATCACGACCATGGTCTCTTCTTCAGACGATCGAGCGAGCGAAATCAGATTTGGGGGAAATCAGTCGGGAGTGTGAGAGTGAAAAGGGTTAGGGCATAGGTATAAGAAAAGGGCAAAATAAATAAAGAAAAAATGATCAAGGTTGTTATTGAAAATATTATTTTTTGCGACGGTCAAATAATCAGTCGCGAAAAATTAGTCACAAAAAGCCAGTGTGAATCAATGATAAAGAATGGAAGCTATGTTTTAAATTAGTTTTGAAACCTGATTTCATTTCTCTTCGACGAATCAATGATAAAGAATGGAAGCTATGAAGTAAGAGCACTGATACGAGTATTGGTACTGATACGATATGGGTATGTCAATATGGTAAAATCTAAAAAAAGTAGGGTACAGGTACGGCTTGGTACAATTATAAAAAAAATATTTATTTTTAATTTAAAGGTAACGCAAAAATTAATTAAATGGTTTAATTTGTTATGATCCAACCTATAATTAACATTTGATACCAAAAATAAATGTATAAATCAAAATTAAATATCAATATATTAAATAACTTACAAACATAGTTTAATTTTAAAATCATGCTAAGTATAAAACTAAAAATAAAAACGAAGCCTAGTGAAAGGAGTTTTATCTCTGAAGCAGAAGAAAATATTATTTCAACTGAGGTACTAGGTACGTCTGGATACACCAAAAATTAAGAGAAAAAAAATTTGGATATGTGTTTTGTGTACCCGGTACGTATGCAAAAGTACCATACAAGTTACCATACGTCGGTAAGTACCCGATAAGGGTATGACATATTTTTTGAAGTACCCATGCTTCATAGCATGGAAGCAATAACATTAACAAAAAGTTTTAAAAAATACGTAAATTTGTTTTTAAGAAATATTTCAATAATTTAGTAGGAGTATATGGGGTGTTTGGTGGAGATTATTTTAAGTTAAAAATTGACAATCAGAAAACAGAAGTTAAAAACACCCTTCATCCAGCTTTTGAAAAATTAATTTTTTTTCAGCTTATTTAAGCTATTTTTGCCTAATAAGCTATAAACAGAAATTACACCAAACATTCTGGCACAAACTCCCATATTAGAATAAGCTATAAGCTGCTTCCATAATCTCCACCAAACATCCCCTTATATGTATTAGGGGGACTTACATGTATGTCCTAATAATAAGTGCACTTATTGTTCAATAGATCCTATGATAACTAACGTCATTTTTCATCAAACACTATTAAAAAAACGTCATTAACTGTTAATTTTCAGCAATAGTTTAAAAATTGTCACTAATTATAAGTTTTAGCGAGAGTTTAAAAAAATCGTCACGAAAAAAGTCACTAATTTTTAACTTTCAGCAACAATTTAAAAAATTCATCACAGAAAAATGTCACTAATAGTAAATTTTAGCGATAATTTATAAAAATCGTGACAAAAAAAGTCACGAATTGTTAATTTTTAGCGACATAAGCAAAAAATATTACAAAAAATTATTTTTATCGACGATTTTGTTAAGACTTATTTATAATAGGACTAATGAAAATTAAGTCAACTTATTAAGATCTATTAGTATTTATTCTATAAATTATTTATATATCAAATATACTAGACAATGTATGATAAAAAAAATTTAAAAAAAATTTCCATTTTGGCCACAAAAAGAAAAATTTATACAATGAAGATCTCATTCATTGGAAAAAATTTTGGATGACAATTTTTTTATTATTATTATTGGAAAAATCACGTTTTCTTGTAATAGTGAGAATTTTTTTGATGAGTTGTATTTTTTTTTTTCCTTAAACTTTACTCCTAGTTCAGATAGAAAAGAAGATGAAATTAGGTTGGGTACCAAATGAAGATTTTTTTTACCTATGAGGATTAATTTACGCAATTTAAATATTAAATTTAATATTATACAAATTGAATATTTGGGGAATCAAAAGAATAATCTTTTTAATTAAATTTTCACAATTACCCTTAACGGCATCCACAAGGTTGAAGAATCAAACCAAAACATATTTTATGCATTAGAAATACAATTGATACAATTTAAACATTCAAAATCATAATGACACAAACTCTATAGGTTAGAGACTAAAATAGTAATTATTCAAAAAAAAAAACAAAACAAAACAAAATAAAACAAAAAAAAAAAAAGATCGTAAACGAGTAAAGTATTTTGAGATCGGTTCAAGCAAATTTATTAACAAGTTGAATTCAAGCTCAAATTATTTTGCATATCAAATATATATATATATATATATATTAATAAAATTTATTAATTAATTGTAGAAATGAATATAGTTGATAAAGAGATACATAGGAATTTGTAGGGTAGTCCCACATTGCCATAGTTGTACACAATAATGTCACAATCGTAAGATGATGTTTTGTTCTCATATGAAAAGCTGAAACGGTGATGAGGGGAAGAAATTACTATTAAAAATTTTTGGAGTAATGTGTTTTTTTTTTTTTTTTTTTTCCCTATTAATTAATTGACATTTGTATATGGGATTTATTAGGAAATCATTTTTCAAGTACTTGTATTCTAATTAGTTCATAACATATTCTTCTATTATTTGAACATTTGATTCATCAAATCTTAATTCTCATATTTAAGGTGTTTTATGGATAATTTTACCCTTATGAATATTTTTTGAAGAATATTTTATGGATAATTTTATGAAACATTCATACTGTTAATGTGAATATTATTATTAAAAATATTTTAGGAACTATGTCATTTATAGGACTTTTTGAAACATTGTAGATGAAAATAGATTTATGAATAAATGTCATTTTTGTATATTATCTTCTAAATATAGAGAATTTTTTTTTAAGATCCTTGATATTAAGATTTTATAGCATAAAGGACATGCAATATTTTTATAGTGGTTAGGAGAAACAGTAATATTGAGAGATGTTTGTAAATCTTGTGAGGTAACTTGGATGGTATGATTTTTCCAGTGGATTTGATCTCCTTACCGATAAAGGATTTTGACGTGATTTTGGAGATGGATTAGTTGACGAAGCATCATATATCTGTTGATTGTTTTAGAAAAATGGTAGTTTTGCTATGCTGGGACAACATGATTTTTTTCTTTCAAGGAGATAGGAAAATGTCTTCTATTTGTTTTACTTCTTCCCTTCAGGCTAACCAAATGTTAAGGAAAGGATGTCATGGTTACTTAGCTTGTGTGGTGAGTATCAGACAGCTAGAACAAAAGTGAGAGGAGTTACCTGGAGTGAGTGAATGTGTTGATGTTTTTCCAGAGGATCTACATGGACTTCCTCCAGACTGTGAAGTAGAATTTTCCATTGACTTGGTCCCCAATACAGCACTTATCTCTAAAGCGCGCTATAGAATGGCACCATTGGAGTTGAGGGAGTTACAAACTTAGTTACAAGAGTTGCTAGACAAAGTTTTTATTAGGCCTAGTGTCTTACCTTGGGAAACACCTATGTTGTTTGTGAAGAAGAAGGATGGGTCTATGAGATTGTGTATTGATTATAGGGAACTGAACAAAGTCACAGTGAAGAATAGATATCCTTTGCCACGCATTGATGACCTATTTGACCAGTTGCAGGGAGCTCAAGTATTCTCTAAGATTGACTTGAGGTCAGGCTATCACCAATTGAAGGTAAGGGATGAGGATGTTCCTAAGACCGCTTTTAGAACCCGTTATGGGCATTATGAGTTCATAGTGATGCCTTTTGATATCACAAATGCACTTGCCGTATTCATGGATTTGATTAATAGAGTATTAAAACCCCAGCTGGATAAATTTGTGGCGGTATTTATTTATGACATCCTAATTTATTCGAGGAGTAAGGAAGAGCATGAGCAGCATTTGAGGGTAGTACTACAGACCCTTAGGGAGAAGAGACGGTATGCAAAATTTAAGAAGTGTAAATTTTGGTTGAGCAGTGTATCCTTTTTGGGTCATGTGGTGAGTAAAGATAGGATACTTGTAGATAGCACGAAGGTGGCAACAATTGTTGATTGGCCATGACCTACTTCTGTGACAGAGGTACGCAACTTTCTAGGGCTTACTGGTTATTATAGATGGTTTGTGGAAGGATTCTCCCGTATTGCTTTGCCACTTACCAATCTCACCAGGAAAGGGATAAAGTTTGAGTGGAATGATGATTGTGAGCGTAGCTTCCAAGAGTTTAAACAGAGGTTGACATCAACTCCAATCCTTGCCTTACCTACAGATAGGGGTGGTTTTGTGATTTATAGTAATGCTTCACGACAGGGATTAGGATGTGTGCTCATGCAGTATGGGAAGGTGATTGCTTATACGTCACGACAGTTGAAAGTCCATGAGAGAAATTATCTTACGCACGACTTGGAGTTAGCAGCAGTGATTTTCGCTCTTAAGATCTGGCGACATTATTTGTATGGAGAGTCATGTGAGATTTACACTAATCATAAGAGTTTGAAGTATATTTTCACACAGAAGGAACTAAATTTGAGGCAAAGAAGATGGCTTGAGTTACTAAAAGATTACAATGTGAATATTTTGTATCATCATGGGAAGGCAAATGTGGTGGCAGATGCCTTGAGTAGGAAGGTCACAGTTGGAGATATAGCTGCTTTGTCTATTGAGAGTTGTTTGGTGGAAGACATGAGATGTTTGAGGCTTGAGGTTGTTACGCTTGGTGATAGGGCTTATTGTAGTCAATTGGCAATTTAGCCGATCTTGAGAGAATGGATTCGTTTAGCTAAGGAGATTGACTCCCAGTGTGAGTGTATTAAAGGAGAGATAGCAGAGGGTAAGCATGCAGACTTTGTGGTTAGTGATGATGGGTTGCTTAGATTTCGTAGCCGAGTTTGTGTTCCTGCTGGTGGCAATTTGAGGAAGGAGATTATGACGAAGGCACATAGTTCTAGTTATAACATTCATCCTAGAAGCACTAAGATGTATCGGGATCTTCATGAACATTTTTGGTGGAATGATATGAAGGGAGATATTGCAGAATTTGCGGCTCAGTGTTTGGTGTGTCAACAGATTAAAGTAGAACATCAGAAACCAGCGGGGAAACTACAACCCTTACCTATACCAGAGTGGAAGTGGGATCATGTTACCATGGACTTTGTGTGCGGATTACCTCGTACTAGTAATAATCACGATGCAGTTTGGGTAATTGTTGATAGATTAACCAAGTCAGCACATTTTATTGCAGTACGGATGAACTATTCTCTAGCTCGATTTGCACAGTTGTATGTGAAGGAGATTGTTAGATTACATGGTGCACCTGTGTCAATAGTGTCAGATTGGGACTCTCGTTTTGTGTCTAAGTTTTGGGATGCGTTACAGTCAGCTATGGGTACTCAGTTAAATTTTAGTTCAGCTTATCACCCTCAGACAGATGGGCAATCGGAGAGGACTATTCAAACCCTTGAGGATATGTTAATGGCTTGTGTTTTGGAGTGGAGAGGTAATTGGGATGATTATTTGCCACTCATGGAGTTTGCGTATAATAATAATTATCATTCTAGTTTAGGAGTAGCTCCTTATGAGGCTTTGTATGAGAGGAAATGTAGGTCTCCTTTGTGTTGGTATGAGGTTGGTAAGAGTCAAATGTTGGGACCTGATTTGGTGGAGGATGCTACACAAAAATTATCATCATTAGAGAGAGATTATTGACTGCTCAGAGTAGAAAAAAAAATTATGTTGATCATCGTAGGAGAGATTTAGAGATTCATGTGGGAGATATGGTATTCTTGAAAGTATCACCTTGGAAACGAGTCACCAGGTTTGGAAAAAAAAGAAAGTTGAGTCCTAGATACATTAGACCATTTGAGGTATTGGAGAAGGTTGGTGAGGTTGCGTACCGTGTTGCTCTACCCCCTAGGTTGGCAAGAGTGAATAATGTGTTTCACGTGTCTATACTGAGGAAATATGTGCACAGTCCGTCACATGTGATAGATTATGAGCCGCTTCAGATTAGAGAGGATTTTTTGTATAAGTGTATGCCTGTTTAGATTTTGGATTCGAAAGAGAAAATGTTGTGTACAAAGGCCATTACATTGGTTAAGGTATTGTGGCGTAATCATTTAGTTGAGGATGCAACGTCAGAACGCGAGGAGGAGATGCACGAGAAGTATCCATACCTATTCCCATGATTTACTCAAGTTAGTTTCGAGGACGAAACTTTTCTTTTAAGGGGGAAGGGGGGGGGAGAATGTGAGAACCCGAATATGAAAATAAAATGAATAATTAAATAATAATAATTTTACAAATCCCAAATATTTTGCTTGTAAATCTTTAAGTGCAAATTTAATTTTATTGGAGGGTCTTTTAATTAATTTTAAACCTAAAATAAATTTTTGGTGAAAGTCTTTAATTTAGAAACAAGATTTATTATATATAAAAAAGGGGGAACAAATTAGTAAGTATATTTTGATCTAATAATAGTTGTATTTTATTTAAATTAATGGAGAGAGAAAATAAAATAAAACAAAGGATATTTATTTAGAGCCTTTTATGTTATGTATAACAAAGAAAAGAAAAGAAAAGAAAAACCCTAGCTCTTCTAACAATATAGCAGCAACAACGTGAGAGTCAGGGAGAAAGAGAGAGCAAGAGATAGAAAAGAGAGCAGCAGTAACAACGTCAGAGTGTGGGAGAAAGAGAGAGCAAGTGATAGAAAAGAGGGAAAGAAAGGAACTTCCAGCACCTTTGTGGCTCAACAACTCTAAGGTATTGTCCTTGAGAGGGCAATTTATGTGCAAATTGGGCCGAGCTAAGACCATATGTTTAAATGGACTGAACTAGGTACGCTCTCTTGGTCATTGGGCTGCGTTGTGAGTGGAAATGGGAATAGAGTAAGCTCGGTCATAGATTGGGCGGTTATTCGGCCCAATGCTTGGGCCGAGGTGGTTATATTTGATCCAAGAAGGACCGAGATGCGATGGTGGCGGGGTACCGAACTAGTTTATCTCGGTCAAATACCATCCTGGTTCTGTCTGGCGTAGCACAAGGCCATGCTAGCTCGGTTAAGCTGCTATCAAACCGAGGTAAGGAGGTTTGAGCCATCTCACTTGGTTGGTAGTGAGTAGGGTGTTATAAGTATAGGTATTATCCTTGGGAGTGTGATTCTTAGGAGGGCTCTGCTAAGGAGAATAAGAGTCCTACTAGGATTATGCCATGCAGAATCTATAAAAACTCATAACAGGACCTATGTATAGGTATCACAATTTTTACTCTCAAATACACAGAGCTTTGGTGTCTATTGTCTAGTTGCTGACTTAGGCATCGGAGAGGTTTCTGGCACACACCCGCCGCGCCAGTTAGCTCACGTTTGTGTTTTCAGGTAGTAAAGCAACGATGTTTGGAGGAGTGCAAACTTGATCAACAGGATTATACGAGAAGATTATTTCGTGCTCGCACAATTGGCGCCGTCTGTGGGAAACCACAGAGAACAAACCTTTTGATTGAGTTTCCTCTTCAAATTGAATTCAATGACGCACAATGAAGACTTGCCACACTCTACCATTGATGGACAAACACCGGAAGGGGGCGGGAGGCGTGAAGATTTGCCTTTTGTCCCACTTATGGCAGAATTGGACCCCCAGCGACGGAACCCACGGAGAGACACACGAGAAAGGCAAGGCTCAAGTCCTTGTTGCTCCCAAAGCCCTAATCAACAGAGGCAAAAAATAGATCCACAGGTTTTAGAGGATCGCGTAAGGGAACAAGACGAATTGATACGGAGAATGGCGGTAGACATGGAGACAATGAAGTGCCAAATAAAAGGCAAAGAGGTGGCAGAAAAGAAGGGCGCAAAGGTAACACACACTCTTTCTACCCAGAAGATGGTGACAGGCAAGTTACACCGTCACAAGCTGAAAGTAGAAGTCTCAGGACAGGCGACACACAATCAAAGAGTTCCAGGACTCATTACTCCAGGTTTGAGAGAACGAGGACTGAAAGGTCTTATACGGAGGGAAGCAGTTATCGGCCCTCGCGTTCGCACCAAACAACATCTAAGCACACAGAGTTGCCTAGGTCGGCAGACTTACGTTCAGTGCTACAAGAAAGGGCTCGAACGAGAGAAGACACCCAAGCTCGCGACCCCCGTAGAGTCTCAGCACTGCAACGGTTGGCTCCTAAAACACATGAAAGTGTCGAGGTTGGAATGCCAATACCATGCCTTGCTTATGAACCAGCAGACAAAGTGTTAGCAAGGTTGCAGAGCTCGCCGTTCGTTCTGGCGATAGAGAACGCACCATTACCCTCAGGCTTCCACCAGCCCAAATTCATTACCTATGAGGGGAAGTCAAACCCCTACATGTACTTAAGCCACTTTTGCCAGGTTATGGCCGTGTATCGGCGAAGCGAGGCCCTAATGTGTATCTTGTTTCCTTCCAGCCTTGGTGACCTGGGTTTAACATGGTTTGAGAGATTGCTAGAAGGTAGCATAGTTTCATGGGCGCAACTAGCAGAGGCATTTGTGACCAAATTTAGAACGAACACCGAGACACCAGTGGAGATTGACCAACTTCTCTCCATAGACATGGGCGAGAAGGAAACATTGAGGTCTTACAATAACCAGTATTGGGAGACTTTTAATCAGATTGGAGATTGCCCCACAAACCTAACTATCGCACAGTACAAACGTGGTCTACCAACAGGTAATAAGTTGAGGGACTCAATGACGATGATGCCACCCCTCAAAATGGAAGCCCTAATAGAAAGAGTGCATCAGCACATCCAGGTAGAAGAAGATGGCGCTCGCGCCAAAGCAAAATCTAGCGCAACAGTAATATCAGATAAAAAGATTGCTGCAAAAGTCAACACGATCGAACAACCGAGCAAAAATGGGCGAGGTAGACGAGCCAACAGAGAGGACCCCCAAGCAAGGAAGTTAAGAGTCCGCACTGCCATCACCACGGTATTTAATAAACCTACCTACTGAATTCTTAGCGAGATATGCGATGAATCCTTCATTCGACAGCCAACCAAGTTGGGGGAGATGCAAAGGGGCTACGATGATAGGTATCGTTACACCTTCCATGACGAAAAGGGGCATCGAACAGAAAACTGTACACCATTGAGGCAACATTTGGAAGAGTTAGTGGCCGCAGGCCACTTGGACCAATACATTGAAGGAGGAACACAGCCAGCCCCCTAAGACCGCAACAGGTCGGATAGGATGCCAGTCGACGGCCCGCCCCAATGGGTAATCAATATAATATATGGGATCATCGAACCAGAATGAGTATGTGAACTCAGAGGGATGATCAAGAAAGCTGAGCACATGAGAGAGGTACTAAGTGCACAACCTACCGTAAAAAAAGGAAGAACGGAGGCCACGAATGTCATCACCTTTTCTGACAAAGACTTAACAAGGTTACAAAGCCGTCACAATGACGCACTGGTGATTACTCTGCGCGTCAAGAATTTTGACATCAAGCGAATCCTGATTGACCAAGGGAGCTCATGCGAGATAATGTACTACGAGACCTTCAAGCAACTCAAATTGGAGGACAAAGACTTGGCACCCGCAACGTCTCCCTTAGTCGGCTTTAACTCATTGCCAGAATAGCCAGTTGGCAAAATAATTTTGCCAGTTAAGGCAGGAATAATGACGAAGCAAGTGGAATTCTGGGTATTGAAGGTCCCGTCCATTTACAACATAATCTTGGGAAATGTGTGGTTGCACGCCATGCGAACGGTGGCATCGACCTATTACCAGTTATTACGGTTCCCTAACGAATCCAGAGTAATTGAAGAGGTCTTCGGAGACCAGATCATGTCCAAGCAGTGCTTCGTAATGGTAAATGACAGCCGAGCTACGAAAGGGTTTATACAAATGGTAGAAGAACCAGAAAGCAACAAGTTGTTCGCAGCCATCGGCAAAACAGCCGAACAGAAGGCAGTAGAAGACTTTGGTAGAGGTAAAGTTAGATGAGAAGAACCCAGAGAAGTTCCTTTTGCTCAGCTCATCTCTGTCCAGCACTAAAAGAATAGAGATCATGGAATTCTTGACCTCTAACATCGAAATGTTTGCTTGGACGCCGTATGACATGCCTGGCATTGACCCCAATTTCATTTGCCATCAACTCAATGTCCACCAAATCGCCAGAACAATTATACAGCGAACTCGTCGATCGACACTCCACCACGCAGAGATAATAATGGAAGAAGTGGGAAACCTACTAAAAGCAGGGACAATCAGAGAAGTACACTATCCCAGGTGGATTTCTAACACTATAGTGATACCAAAAAAGAATAGCAAATGGCGCGTTTGCGTGGACTATAAAATAGTTAACAAAGCTTGCCCAAAAGACAGTTTTCCCCTACCACAAATAGACCAACTGGTAGACCTAACAACAAGGCATAACCGACTTAGCTTTCTTGATGCGTACCGAGGTTACCATCAGATCGCTATGTACGGACCGGACCAGGAGGTCACGTCGCTTATGACACCCAGAGGATTATATTGCTACAAGGTCATGCTCTTTGGCCTAAAAAATACAGGGGCAACATTCTAACGGATAATCACCAAAATGTTTGAACCATTGTTAGACAAAACAATGGAGACTTACATAGACGATATGGTGGTCAAAAGTAAGAATGAGCGGGACCATCTCAAGGACTTAGATGAGATGTTTCAAATTTTGAAGTCCCACAAGTTGCGACTGAACGCATCCAAGTGCACATTCAGCGTAGGGTCAAGAAAATTCCTGGCTTTCTGGTGACCAACCGGGGTATAGAAGCTGATCCCTCTCAGATCAAAGCCATCCAAGATCTTGAGAGGCCTAACACAGTCAAGGAGGTGCAACATCTCACAGGCCTAGCAGCCGCGCTAAACCGATTCATAAGTCAATCGTCAGACAGGTGCCGACCGTTCTTCCAGGCACTAAAGGCCAAGTTTGAGTGAGATGATGAGTGGGACCGTGCCCTGGAAAGCTTGAAAGACTACATGACCTCTCCTCTGTTGTTAGTGACCCCAGTACCAGGAGAGGAGCTCTTTTTATACTTAGCAGTTTCCCAGCATGCAGCTAGCGCAGTGTTGGTAAGAGCTAAGGGAATACAACACCTGCTTATCTTTTATGTGAGCAAGACATTGATGGGCACTGAAACAAGGTACCTGCCGTTGGAAAAGCTGGCTTTAGCTTTGATGATGGCTTCAAGAAAATTGTCGCACTACTTCCATGCCCACACCGTGATCGTCTTAATGGCCTTCCCCTTAAAAGCCTTGTTTGAGATGGCGGATTTTTCTGGATGAATTTTGAAGTGAGCAGTGGAGCTGGGGCAGTTCGACATTAAGTTTCAACCAAGAACCGCAATAAAGGCCCAAGCTTTAGCAAACTTTGTGGCCTAGTTCGCACCAGGAAGTCATCATGTTTACCTGATCGACTTGACCAAGGCAACCGAAAGAAGAGGGGAAAGTGCCACAGGAATAGCGCAGCCCCCAAAATAGGACGCTCAAATGCATAGCAAGCCATTTAGCCCCGAGGAAAGGGAAGAAGTGACAGACCGCAACACTACCAGCAAGGACTCACCCAAAAATAAAGTCTTGAGACAATCAGATAGTGAGGATCAAAGCCCAATGGCAGACAATAACCTGGAAGAAGGCATCAACAACGCTCCTGATCCTAAGACATCATCAGATCTCTCCACTTGCTGGAAACTATTCATCGGAGAGATGTGGAAACTCTTCGTGGATGGAGCATCCAACAGGCAGGGTGCAGGACTAGGCATAGTCTTCATCTCACCGGACGGTCTAACAATTGAACAGGCAATCAACCTTAGCTTTCCATCATCCAACAACGAGGCGGAGTATGAAGCATTAGTAGCAGGTTTGAAATCAGCATTTCGCATGAAGGCCACCAAACTGATGGTGTACAGTGACTCCCAACTGGTAGTCAACTAGATTTCAGGCGACTACGAAGCAAAGGATTATAGAATGGCTAAATACCAAGAGTTGGTCAAAAAGGAGATCATAAAGTTCAAAGTAGTTCGGATAGAGCAAATCGGCCAAGAAGAAAATAGTAAAGCAGATGAGCTGGTCAGTTTTGCATCAATGGCAGATACATCTATCCCACACCCATTGTTGATTGACTTCCTACCTAGACCAAGTATTGAAGAGCCTGAAGCAACCGAAGCATGTTGTGCCGAGCTAAGCCCTTCTTGGATGGACCCCATCATAATGTTTTTAAAAGATGGCATCTTACCTGAAAAAAAGAAAGAAGCCAACAAAATTATAGCAAAGTCACAGAGATTTTGGCTTTCCCCATAACTAGCATTGTACAAAAAATCCTTCACGGGACCTTACTTAAAATGTGTCCATCCCAGCAAGGTCGAGGCATTTTTGTTCGAAATACACGAAGGCGTTTGTGAAAGCCACCAAGGGGGAAGATTGCTGGCCTACCGAGCAATTTCACAAGGGTATTAGTGGCCATACATGCAAACAGATATAGAGAAATATGTCAAGAAGTGTGAGAAATGTCAGAAGCTCACACATCAAATACATCAACCAGCCAGAGAACTCCTACCTTTGACCAACCCTTGGCCCTTTGCAATGTGGGGCCTGGACATAGTAGGACCACTCCCAACCGCACCAGGTAGCAGAAAATTCTTTCTCACGGCGACGGACTACTTCAAAAAGTGGGTGGAAGTAGAAGCGCTCCTATCCATAAAAGAAAAAGACGTTAAAAAGTTTGTTTGGCAGAACATCATAACCCGGTTTGGCATCCCCAAGGCCTTGATATCTGACAATGGCACTCAGTTTGATAGCAAGATCTTTAGGGGTTTTTGCGAAGAATACAAGATAGAATTCTACAACTCTACGCCGACATACCCCCAAGCCAATGGCCAGGCTGAGGCTTCCAACAAAGTAGTCCTAAATGGCCTAAAAAGGATGTTAGAAAAAGCAAAAGGCAAATTGGCTAAGGAACTTCCCCATGTTTTATGGGCTTCACGAACTACACCTCAGTGATCAACTGGCGGAACACATTTTTCTTTGGCCTACAGCATGGAGGCAGTAATCCCACTGGAAGTTAGCCTCCCCACTATTAGAAGCGAAAATTTTGATCCAGACTTGAATGGAGAGGCCATATCCCTGGAACTCGACCTGGCAGAAGAAAGAAGAGAACGGGCATTGATGCATATTGCCTCATATCAACAGGAATTATCCAGGAAATACAACAAAGCAATGCACCCAAAGCAATTCAAGATTGGAGATTGGATACTGCGCAAAGTAATGAGAAACACTTTGGTGCCTGAAGATGGAAAATTAGGACCCAACTGGGAAGGACCATACAAAGTGATTGGTTTAGCAGGAAAATAAGCATATCACTTGGAAGATACGGACAGCAAAGCTATTCCCAGGACTTGGAACATAACCAATCTCAAAGTATTTTATTTTTAACTTTTTCTTAAAACACTTGTAATTTTTTCTTTTTCAATAAAACAAGTAGACTTTCTTCCGGTAAAATTATTTTCGCTGTTTGTAAAAATTGTCAGGATAAGTAGGCTTAAGAAGGTTGGCAGGTTTGACCAACACTTTTTTCTTCTTTAGCCGAGATAAGGATCTAGGCTCAAGAAGGTTGGCAGGTGTGACCGATACTTTTTCTTCCTGAAGCCAAGATAAGGATCTAGGCTCAGGAAGATTGGCAGGTTTAACCAATACTTTTCTTCTTCAACCTAGAAAAGGATCTAGGCTTAAGAAGGGTGGCAGGTTTGACCAACACTTTTTTCTTCTTCAGCCGAGATAAGGATCTCAGCTCAAGAAGATTGACAGGTGTGACCAATACTTTTTCTTCCTGAAACCAAGATAAGGATCTAGGCTAAGGAAAGTTGGTAGGTTTGACCAATACTTTTCTTCTTCACCCGAGATAACGATCTAGCTTAAGAAGGTTAGAAGGTTTTGACTAACACTTAGTTCGTTCTTCAACCGAGATAAGGATCTAGGCTCAAGAAGGTTGGCAGGTTTGACCAAACTCTTCTTTTTTCAGCCGAGATAAGTATCTAGGCTCAAGACGATTTTCCTTTAAACTGAGATAAAAATGGAAACACAAATCTCAGTTATAAAAGTTTTGCAATTTCCAAAGTTGTTCTTCCACTGAGATAGGTATCTCGGCCGAAAAAGGGGAACGATAAGGAAAGGCTGAGCTAACTAAGCCGGCTATTCTAGCAGTATATATGATACACTGAAAAAGAGAAGTACTGTGACTGAACAAAAAGATACAAAAAAGCAAGCCAAAGATACTTCCATTCATTAGAAAAGTGAGTACAAAAGGAGGGACATGTAGCCTGGTTACATTTTCAATAAGCAAAAACAGAAAAGAAAAATAAATCAAGCAAAAAGGTCATTCAACTCGGCATCCAAATCGACCCAAACTTCTCCAATTTCGCCTTCACGTGTTTGATCGGTCTCGGTCGCTTCACTAAGGTCTAGCACGGCTTGGTTGGGTACTTCCGACCGGGTTGGCAACGAAGATTGGCGATTGAGGTCAATGTTGGCGGGTGGAACGTCGGCTGGATCTGGGGCCTCTTCCTTTTCAGCTTCCATTTCAAGGAATTTTTTTCTGGACAGCATTTACGTAGTTCGTCATGTAGACCGGAATAAAATGTACAAGAGGATTGAGGAACACATCGGAGTCGTAAGACTGACCGAGCTTTTCAGCTACAGCCTTCCAGCCGCACTTAAAGAATATGTCTTTCGCAGCTTCGTACTACTGGACATAGGTTTCTTCACCTTCTTTGAAGCCACGGTCCTCCGTATCCTCTATCTTCTTCGGCAATTCTTCATTTCAGCATCCTTCTTCTCCAACTTAGCGAGTTCGCACAAATACTGATCTTTTTTCTCGGCTAAGGCCTTTTATTATCAGCTTCAGCCGCGCTAACCTGCTCAGTGAGTTTTTCATTCGCGACGCTCAGCTCAGCCAAAGAAGCCTTCAGGGCTTGCAGCTCGGCCTCTTTTGTTTTGACCTCGGCCACAGCTGCCTTGGCCGTCTTTCGCAATTCGATCACACGCTGGTGCGCAATGTGATTTTTCTAGATAGCCTGCACAGTGTCCACAAAGATAAGTTTTAACCGCACAAAATGATTGTGAAAAATAACAGATTTACTGAGAAGTCCAAAGCTTACCAAGGCTATTGACTTTGTGGTGGACCGAATCGCCTTCAACTCGGTTAGGTTCTCGTGTCTTTCTATATCGGCGGGAAGGCACAAACTTTTGAATAAACCAAAAGCCAGTAAGTGATCTTTTTCGGCAGAAACGGAGTCGGCCATGGTAACTGCATGGCCTTTGAAAGTTACAACCGGTGCCCACGCCGAAGAAGAGCTAGCACGGCTGGGGGCGCCTCCCTCTTGTCTCAATTAGCTTACGGGTGGCTCGGTCTCTTGTGGTTCAACGTCCTCTTCGTCCATCAGCTGCCGCGGTTAAGAGGCTGAGGTGCGCGGCCTCTTGCTGGGCCGAGATGAGGGCAACGCAGAGACAGTTTTAATGGTCTGACAGGTTGTAGTCTACTCGGTCTGGACCTCAGCGTTTGCATTGGATGCTTGTTTGATGATCAAAGCCCGGACAACTCTCCTCTTGGCCATCTCTTGCTCTTCGGTTAGTGGGATAAGGTTGATCTGGGGCAAGTTGGGGTCTGATTTAGGTGATGGTTCAAGAAGGAAGTCGGTAACCTTAGTTTTTCTCCTTCCACTATACCGATAGGTCAGCTCAAAATTTAGCAGCTTGGTCCAATCTTGATGGCGGTATCAAAGTGCGGCACGAAGGGCATCTTTATTGGCGGAAGCATAATTTGATTTAAGCTGGTTTAAATCTGCAAAAGAGACAAGGAATGTAATGGGTTAGCACGGTGGTTGTTGGAACAGTAAAGAAATTCAAATCAAAATGTTCTTACCATCTGTTTCTTTATTCCAGTTTATATTGTAGCCTGGTATCTGGGCTTCCTGATTTTCAAAATGGCCAGAAACCCAGAAGAAATCATCATCATTTAAATCTTTGTCTGGTGTGTTTTTTATAATTTTTTCTCGGCCTCTTCTTACTCTGAGGTAGTAAACCCAACCGTCATCATTTTGGCCAAGCGAATATTGATGAAATAGCTCGGCCAATTCGAGATTGAGGCTGAGCTGGCGGTTTAGCTCGGCGATACCATTTATTATTCTGTAAGTGTTTGTGGATAGTTAGGTAGGACACAATCTGGTTTGCCTAAGAAACTCACAGATAAGGGGCTGTACGGGGAACCGAAGCCCGGCTTCTACGATCGATATCAGTGTAAAAGGGACGAAACCTGGTTTGCCCCAAGGTGTAGTGTCTAGCTCGGCTAAGGAGAGGTGGGCATCATCTGGAATATGGTAATCTCTTCGAAATTCAGCCATGGCTCCAGGCAAGTCCACCAGGAATCGGTATTTACCCATTAAACTTAAAGATTGTTATGTTAAAATGAGTACGGCAGCCTAGCTCGACACTAGTGTGACTTTGGATGGCTCAGTTGAGCAAAATCGCCCAAGGGCAAAGTGCAAGGGTGTGCCTGGCCAACCTAGTCAAGTCTGCAAAGTGGAAATAAAAGGTGTTATGCCCAGATAACTGGACTGGGCTAAGTAAAAAGGCAAAGTAAAATAAACCTAGCTCGGCTATAACGGGGTTACAGACCATTTTCTAGTTCAGCCATAAAACAGGGTCGACTCAAGATTTATAGCACGGTTGGTGATCAATGCATTTCTAGTTCGGTTAAGTACAAGCCTAAAGGTCACAAACAAGTGCCTAGTTCGGTCACAGTACGATTTTGGATCAAAGATCATGTTCTAAAGGTCATATATGTGTGTTTAGGTTTGAGCATGAGGTTTTGGGTTTATGATATTTTGATCAAACGCTCTAGTGCATATAACACACATATATGGAGGTTAAGTACTGGAAGTATATAAATGAATAAAAAGGAACATCAGCAAAAGAGAGAAAGAGGCATTAGCAACTTACGAGTTTAAAAGCGTGAAGACAAAATCCAACCAGCAAGAGGGCAAGCGAAACGGATGCTATAGTTACTTGGTTTGGGACTGGAGCATAGGAGGCATAGATGTGAAACTCAGAATGCACGGGAAAGAAAATGAACAGTAAGAGTGTTTATTCAAGAAATGGGTTTTGTACAGACATGAAAACGGCGGAACGTTTTTTTTAATAAAAGTGGCACGGCTGTCACAGTATGGAGAAGCAATGGACGTATGCCACGTGTCCCAATAAGGACATGATATCAGATACGTGAAACGACGGGCTGTGTGACAGGCACGATTCTAGAAAACCGAGCTACCTAGGATTGGACATGTCTATGGTTCAAATAGGAGGAGTATTTTACTTCGGTTGGGTTGCTTTTGGTTCGGTTAGTTGGAATATCTTAGCATGGCTTGAGAAGACTAATCCTAATCATGCACTGCAGATAGAATTAATGGGCAATTGAGCGGGCAATTTATGTGCAAATTGGGTTGAGCTAAGACCATATGTTGAAATAGACCGAGCTAGGTACACTCTCTTGGTCATTGGGCCGTGCTGTGAGCAGAAATGGGAATAGAGTAAGCTCGCTCATAGACTGGGTGGTTATTCGGCCCAATGCTTGGGCCGAGATGGTTATATTTGATCCAACAAGGACCGGGGTGCGATGGTGGCGGGGTACCGAATTGGTTTATCTCGGTCGAATACCATCCTGGTTCTGTTTGGCATAGCGCAAGGCCATGCTAGCTCGGTTAAGCTGCTATCAAGCCGAGGTAAGAAGGTTTGAGCCATCTCACTTGGTTAGTAGTGAGCAGGGTGTTATAAGAATAGGTATTATCCTTGGGAGTGTGATTCCTAGGAGGGCTCTACTAAGGAGAATAAGAGTCCTACTAGGATTATGCCACGCAGAATCTATAAAAGCTCATAACATGACCTATGTACAGGTATCACAATTTTTACTCTCAAATACACAGAGCTTTTGTGTCTATTGTCTATTTGCTGACTTAGGCATCAGAGAGATTTCCGGCACACACCTGCCGGCTAGCTCACATTTGTGTTTTCAAGTAGTAAAGCGACAACGTTTGGAGGAGTGCAAACTTGATCAACAGGATTATACGAGAAGATTATTTCGTGCACGTACAATCTTATTTTATTATATTTATATATTGTGTTGATGGTTCATGTGTGTAATCTGCTTGTTGCTGAGAAGGAATAGGAAGAATGGATGTGTTGTTTGGGTGCCAAATCAGTGGTTGGTGATGAGAAATAATGGGTGAAATTCTTAGTTCAGAAAAATTCTTTACAGAACCACAAACTTTAAAAGTAAAAAAACCATATCAAATGAATAAATTTTGAACTAAAATTTTTACAGTAGATTAATTACATATTGAATTGCATATCAGAATTTTCTCATAATTTTTGAGAGTCAAAATCTATATTAACTGGTGCGTTCAAATCTGCCTAGAAAACTGGTGTAAAATAGTAATTTCGGAAGTGTTGTTCTCTTTGGGTATAAATCCAAAAATTATCAAATCAGTTTCATTAGAACTGGTTACGAGTCTAGTTTCTTACATTTTTGGCCTTGCATTGATTGTTTGTGTATACTAAGAGAACCATCAATTTCTTTGAAGTGCTGCAGAAAACAACCTATTTAGATATAATTAATCGTAAATAATTATTTTGATAAGTAAATCAAGTGAAACCATTTGGGTTTGAAACTTAGGATATATTAGTTGATATCTGGAGGGTTTTGAAATTTTTCGAACAGTGTGAAGTGGGTTTTGTAATTTTGAAAGTTAGCGAATAGATTGGAAAAGCTCGTTTAAAATTATGTTTTATCTTAAAGTTATTTTTAATTAAGTTTCGATCTGAACCCATGTCTTAGGTAATTTTAGACATTGAAGAACATGAGCTTAGGTAATATTTAAGAGTAACGGTGAGTTGGGTTGAGCCGTGTTAGTGCGTTTTAGTTTGGAGTTACTTAGTTCTTATTCTTTAGTATTTTTAAATTAGTAGTGACGTGTAGTTTTCATATTTGGTTCAAGGCACTAGTTAGACTTTTATACTCTATTCGAGGATTACATTGTTCCGTTTTTAGGTGAGTAGTTGCATGCTACATATTTTTATAAATGTTCCCCTACCCAGAATTGTGGGAAAATTGAATTGTTGTTTCAGGACTAAACTGTTTTAATAAATTATTATAGTATCAATGGAATTAAATTATTTCTGAAACATGTGTAAACCTGGCATACTGTAAACTATTTGTTATGGTCTCATGTTTATAATGGTGAACTACCATGTTTTGCGAAACTGAATTGTATTGATTATCGGGACCATTTGTATATTTAGTCCAGGAAAATTATTCCACTGTGTGCAGTGACTCTAGCCACTAGGGAAAATATCCGAGTTGAGCTATGATGACTCTAGTGCTCAACGATTGTAAGGAAAAGACTTGGGTTGGACTAGGTGACCTTTAATCAAATCGTCTTAGAGAAAAGGCCCGGATTGCCACCCCGAGGATGACTCTTGGTTCGGTATTGGATCCAACGGGCTTATTGCCTTAAGAATTGCGTGGCATGTTACTTGTTATTCTTGGTATCCAGAAAATTATTGGTGTTCATGTTGTAATCTGTTTTAAGTGAAAAATGTCATTTATCATGTTCTTGAGAGACATGAGTATTTTAACTGTTGAATTATGGAATTTTCTTTTTGAAACAGATTATCTTTATTAAAAGTGTATGCCAATCTAGTTTATGTGATATATATCTTATTTTGGAATTGATCCCTATTTTCAAAACTGTATATACTATCCATGTTGCTACCCACTGAGCTATCAACTGACTTAGTTGTTTATCATTTCTTGGTGTTAGAAGGACTTAGAGTAGACTTATGGCGTAGTGGGGACTCAATTGCATGGATCTCTAGGACATTCATTTATTTTGTTTTCAATTGTTATGTCCAGTTTGTGCATATTTATTTTTATTTTTATTGGGGTTCATTTAAGATTATTTTGATATGTGGGCTATATATATCCCATAAGTTTGGATGATATTGATTACGGTTGGTTTTGCCGTTTATAATTATGGCATGTCACTGGATTGAGTTTTGGTTATTTATTATTGGACTATTGTATAGTTATTCAATGTGTTTATGGATTCGTGTGAGAAATTGACTCAGAAAAATTTCAAAATATAGAGACAAATTTCTCTGGTTTGCTCAACTTTGATTTACTGTGTTTTGAAATTTTTCTGGGTTGAATTTTTCCTGATTTGCTCACAAATTTCTCTGTAATTTGCTCACAATTTTCTCTGTGTATTTGACTAATTTTCTTTAATTTGCTCATAATTTTCTCTGTGCTTTAACCAAATCAAAGAAAATTATGTCTTTTCACAGAGAAATTTCAAGCAACCTTCAACAAACACATACACAAAAAGAGATTGAGGATTGAAAATGCACTTACCCAAATTTATGCTTGAATCTGTGTTTATCCGCTGGAGGTGTCAAATTGAGTATAATAACAAACTCATATGAACAAATATACATATATGACATAACTTTGGCAGGTGTGTGTGTGCGCGCGAAATTTTCTCTAATATTTGAAATTACTCTGACCACATTAGACTTCCAGATTTGTGTGCGATAGCCAGAGAAATTTGTAAAAATGAAACTATAGTTACAAGCACATAACTAGGCAAAGATAATCAAAGAAGTAACATAAATTAATGTCGTCAGGTAAAATTAAACATACCAGAAAAAATTACACATGGCAGAGAAAATTAAACATGCTAGAGAAAATTATACACATGAGAGTGTTAAGTGGTTTTTAACAAAATAAATCAAACATGAAAGAGAAAATTACACATGCTAGAGAAAAGTAATGTGGTCAGAGAAAGTTATACATGCTAGAGAAAATTACACACACACAAGAGAGTACTAAAGTGTTTTTTAACCAAGTAAATCAATCTAGCCACAAAATTTCCATTCCCAAAGAAATTTTCAATAATTGAGAAAATTAAACATATAAATACACAACTAACCGAAGAAAATCTACAAAGCAACATAAATTAACATGGTCAGAGAAAATTAAGCCACTTCCAAAGAAGGAACAACCAGCTTATATTTTTAATATCTTGTTGTGTTTTGGGTAACATGGATAGTTTGACAGCTTTAATATTTGTTGGGAATGGACTGCACAATGGGCCCAGTGGATTTATTAAGTGATTTTTAACAAAACAAATCAAACATGGCAGAGAAAATTAAACGTGCCAAAAAAAATTACATATATGAGAGAAAAGTAACGTGGCTAGGGAAAATTATAAATGCCAGAGGAAATTACACACACATAAGAGAGCACTAAGTGTTTTTTAACCAAATAAATCAATCTAACCACAAAAAATTTCCATTCTCAGAGAAATTATTAATAACTGAGAAAATTAAACATATAAATACACAACTAGCTAGAGAAAATCAAAAAAGCAGCATAAATTAAACATGCCAGAGAAAATTACACAACAGAAAAATTTAAATGAAATTGAAGGAAAATTACTAATTTCTCTATGTTTTGAAATTTCTCTAGATTGAAATTTTTCTGATTTGCTTACAAATTTTTCTGTATTTTGACTAATTTTCTCTGTATTTTAACCAAACCAGAAGAAATTGAACTACAAAATTAAATAGAGATAAACTCATAGAGAAATCATATTCATATATATATGTGCGCGCGCGCGTACGTATACAATCCCATCTACTATATCAACACTCAAAAACTCCATTCACCTTAAACTGGTTCCAAAGCATTGTTTACTCAATTCTAAAAGCTTCTTCATGTCCATAAACTTAGGAAAATCTAATTGAAATATGAATCTCCGATCCTATCTTGTCCAGTAGATAGAATTTTCGAGCAATCTATCTACTAGACAAGACTAGTGGCAACCCTTTCTAATTCTGGGAATCTTATATCAACCTTCAAGTAATTATGCCAAAATCATACCTAATCCAAAAGCTTGAATGTAAATATATTTTTTTAAGCAGCAAAATAATTTGTACATGGAACAAATGGGTTATAAAATTTTCTAGGAAATTGAGAAAACAATATATAGACAAAATGATAAAGAAAAAAAAGAAGCTATTCCAGACAAACTACACAAACCCAGAAATCCCCAACAATTTAATTAATTACCAAACACAAAATCTACATAAAGATTATACAATGTTTATGTACATAAATACACACAAATTGAACTAAGCGTATTGAATGGAACTCAAAATGATTGAGCAACACATACCCATTTTGATAGACATCTCCTTGAACAGGAAAAACCAAGGAGGATCCAAAATGATTGAGCGATTGGGTCTGCCTCGTCAAGTTATTTTGAAGGTATTTGGCAGTCGAGAAACAAACTTGAAACATTGTAGTCAAGAACAGAGCACAGAAAATCACCCCCATTGATGGTGTTTCTTTCTTTCTCTTACCCATCTTGATTGATTAATGGTATGGGTGATCAGATTCAGATACCCAAAGAGGCCTCAAAAAGTTTTGATCAGAAAATGCTCATGAAGACATTGCTCAGTTGTCTTCGTCTTCGTCTCTTTGATGTAGAAATCGTAGGAGCTTAACCTTTCAGATAGAGCTCGATCTATGTACATTACAATCCTCCAATAAACTTGGAACCAAAGGCATTGCTCACTGGTTTAGAAACCCTAGTAGAGTTCGCTCTGTCTCAAGTCTTTCTTGTTGAATGAGTCTTCAAATGTGATGAAGCATTTGGAGGAGGAGGAGAGAGGAGAGAGGAGAGAGTGGGTGTAGATAAGGGAACTTAGGCTAAAAAAAAATATAATATCTCTAATTATTAAAAGTTAGAGAGTGAAGTTAGACTAAATTTTTCCTAAATTAATAGCAATTAATTTGGAGTTTCACAAAACTTGTTTAAAGATACTGAATAGTTTCTAGATAACCAAGGCACACCATAAAAAAATAATAATAATAATAAATAAAAAACCTCGTTTACCTAGAAAATGAGGTATGGGCACGAAAATTTGTAAACAATAATTTATGGTGATTATGTTATTTCATTTATGGGTTTGACTAATAACCAGACAATGTAAAAAATATATATATATTTAAAATTCAATACACATTTTATATAGGGTTTCATTAGCAAGTACTCCTAATACATAAGTAAAAAGCAAAATAATTGGAAAATGCAAAACATTTTTATTAAATTCAATACATTTGTTAAAATTTCAAAAAATTTTGATATACTCTTTCTTTCATTTATTCCACCATATAAAAAGGAAAATGTCTCGTAGCTCAAATTTTGTGGCTCAAAAGTGGCTCAAATGGCCAAAACGACGTCGTTTTGGCCATTTTTATGTTGTTCTGTACTCAAAACGACGTCGTTTTGGCCATTTAAGCCACTTTTGAGCCACAAAATTTGAGCTACGTAGCATTACCGATATAAAAATTTGTTAACTTTCATAAAATCTTTTAAAACCTTGTGTGCAAAACTAACAAATCAAATCATATCATGCGGTATGTTTCAGTTCTTCAACTAACAAAATCGAAAGGTTTGATTTAGTCTTAAATTTTTCTTCAATCTCTACTGAACTGATCAGTTTAATTTTGTAATTAATCACTATCCAACATTTCTTTTTTTCCTTAGTGGTTTAATCATCAGTCTACTTAAACTCTTGCCTAAGATCCACAACCAAAAAAAAAAAATTCTTGGATAAATTACAGATCAATTTTATATAATGGATTTAAATATCTATAAGTTCAGTACATTTTTTTAATACATCAATAAATTTTAAAATACTTATTTTGTTCCAAATTTTTTTTAAAATATTAATAGGCAAAAAAATAAACATACTTGATAAATAAATAAGTACTAGCATATGAACCGTGCAATGCATGGATTAAATAAATAATTCAAAATAATTTTAAATTAAATAATAACATAAAATATATTTAAAAATATAGAAAAATAATTTAGAATGAATTAAATTTCAACCATTTTATTAGAATATATATATATATATATATTGCAGTTGTTATATCATTAATTGTATATTTTAAGTTCACAATAAGAAATGAATGCCATAATTTAATTGGTAAAGATGAAAAAAAATAGAATAAATAAAAAAAATTATATTTACAATAAAATAAAAATAAATTTTATCTTATAAATATTTTAGTTTTAGTTTATTCTATGTTAAAGTTTGTCATAAAACTTAAACATACCTTTTAGAAATAAAACAATATATATATAATAATTTAATTGGTAAAGATGAAAAAAAATAGAATAAATTAAAAAAATTATATTTACAATAAAATAAAATAAATTTTATCTTATAAATATTTTAGTTTTAGTTTATTCTATGTTAAAGTTTGTCATAAAACTTAAACATACCTTTTAGAAATAAAACAATATATATATATATATATATTGATAAATAGGTCAAAAGACTTACAAATTCACATAAAAATTAATTAATTAAAACTTTTAATTTTATTTTATTTTATTTTAAAATTTAAAAGGTTTTGTAAATCTTAAGTAAACGCAGCGGATGAAAAATTATGGTCATACATTTTTCTGCAGAGTCTGAATCGAAGGATCTCGTGGGTAAATCACGTGATTCCTGAATCTAATCAATCAACCCAGCAATGGAGTGATATTACAAAATGAATATCACCCACACAAGTCACAGTGCAAAATGGCTCTTGATCGTTGCATTTTGGGAGAGAGTCAGTATATGAGAAAAAACATACGACATACGTTATTTTTCTCTTAATCACCCATATCCCATATTATATCAGATATATAAGATATCTATCCATATCAGTTATATCAGATATATTAGATATCTTGAGTGGTTATCCAAATAGGTTTTGAATTCAAATTCAAACTTATTTGGATAAGGTTCAAATGGTTCAAAGGGTCATGCCACATGGGCGCCCAATTTCTTACATCTCCCACTCGCACATGAGTTGGCATGACACTGCCACATCTCTATCTCAATCTCCCCAAAAATGAACAATCTCATACTAGCCAATGCACCGTGCGACTGTTGAGAACACCTGCATATGGGAGCTCTATACTAGAAACTCAAAATGAGCCAACATAGAGACATCAACCCAAAAAGGACAGAAATAGTGTCTCATATACCCCAGACCCATCTAATTACACTGGTCCAAAAAATATCTCTAATCCCTCAAAAAGAGCATGTTTGACCCTCTCAATTCTTACAATATATTCACACTCAATCCGCCTCTCATACAGAGCGATGTGAGTTGCCGGCAGTGAATATACAACAGTGGTGTAATACTAGATGATCTTCCCTTTGCCCTCATGCCATTTAGTTTAGGATTGACCGCTTTCCCAGTGATGTCCCTTAAGGCCGAATCATACATGACCGCAGGTAACATACCAAAGTAGCAGAACATCAACCCCTTACCTTATGACATAGTCAAAAGTCACAAAAGGGTACATAAATGAAAGTCATATCAATAATGACACATAAGACTCACACAGTGAGGAAACAGGGATCCATTCTCTCACCTCATTACTTGGTCGCCAAGCACATATAGTATGAATACATGCTACGGTGGAGTAACTCTTCCAAAAAAGTGACGTCATACTCGATACACCGTACATATATTAGTCTAGTCGCTTTCTAGCGCCTAACCCGAATTCTCTGTTTGCTCGCCCTCTAGGCACCAAATGAGATCTCGCATCTGGATAATCATAACAGGCACAACATGGAAAGTGGGTACTAATATCCATGTTTGATCCTTAACACGACCTCATCTTGGTTGTAACCAAGGCCACATACATAGTGGATTATTTAAGCCTCTCTTGGCTCCAAATAAAAATAAACCACTAGTCTCATCCTTACTCGCTCCCAAGCGCCAAGGGCGATTGCTCATGTAAGTGAGCCAATCTTGCCTGCTGACATCATCATCTGCTAATCATTATGACACAAACCATAATAGTGTCAACATCTCATCATCTCAAAATAAGTGATCGATTTTAAAAAAAATTTGACCACAGCTTGCATAATTCTAAATTCCTAACATAAGCCTTATCAGCACCTCTTGCGATAAGTATATACAACAGAATCCACCATGTGTGCCTCACATAAAGTGATTCAAGATCACAATTCTAGATTCCAAACATAAGCCTTATCAGCACCTCTTGCGATAAGTATATACAACGGAATCCACCATGTGCGCCTCACATGAAGTGATTTAAGATCACTACCTCTTGCTCAATAACTTCTCTAAAGATATTTTGGTGACCAATTTGCGTTCATTCTTAATGCGCCCAACTAGCGCAGATGCGCCCAACTAGCGCATTGAATCTTACAATGAGCAAATTAATATACTACTAGTAAAGCATTTTATCCACAATCTAATGAGCAAGGTCAATGTCTAAACAACTCAGTTGACCATTTACCAAAGATAACACTTATCATGCCGAATACGCCCATATAGCGTACTTCAGGCTCCCACAATAAAAAAAAAAAGATCAATGAATATAGGTCATTTGTTTCTCCCAAAGACAATCCGAGGATTCACTCAGTAGCTAAGGCTCTAGCTTTTACCGATAGGTAAGTCAATGGGTTTGCCATTTTGCATCTAGAATCGTTCTAGGATATTCCTTATGTAAGTCATTGAAGACAAACCGAGAATTTTCCCAAAACAATTCCTAAGGATCGTACATCCGAGCATATAAATTACATCACCCATGTCCATCATATCTAAAATAGAGGACTGCCCACCCTAGGTGGCGACAACCTTATAAATTCCTGGCTCATTATGACTAAGTAAGGAAAAAGTTCTTTTTGGACCATTGATCATACCTCAGTGGTCTTCATTGATCATCGTCAGCCTATCATGGCTTGACGAAATCTAAGAACCACTATTTGGATAACAGTTTTAGGCTGTAAAAAATTTATTTGAACTAGCAACCTTTTTGCACTCCTAACTTTTCACCATAAAAGCAGAAGGTAAATCCCTACGGATCTACTTATCCAATTCTCTAATGAGAAGTTGGGTCACAATGTCCACAAATCAATGTTCCGAACTTATGTCAATCATAGCCTAAGTCGAAATAACATCACTCCCCAGGAGGAAGTCTTCTCATGGTCTACACTTTTCTCAATGGTGCGACTGTTCGGTATCTAGCGAGCCTTATGTCTCAACAATGACTATCCAAATTACGCATAACTTTAGAACAGTTTCACGTCATAATGGAAAGTCAACCAAATTATAGAAATGGTTAATCCTCAAAGACTTTGTCTTAAACTACGCAACATTAATCCATTTTCTAAAAACAGGGGACTAGAGCCTTTGGCATTATCCTAGGCTCTTTATCATCTTACGGAGCAATCATGAATGTTTCCCTCTCAATCACCCAGTGATGACGTGGAAACTTTTCACATTCGCTACCATGTAACTAAGAATTTAGAGTATTCTTCTCTAATGGAGTAATCCATTAGTAGGCACATCGCTCCCACTGTCCCTAGGATATTGGAAATTTCTTTCCATTCTCAACTAGGCTACATAGAGTGCTATGCTTAGAATTCTCTATCTTATAGAGTTTCTAAACTCTATTCACGTCACCTTTACTAAGAAAACTTTATGTGACTTAGTTACACTACCACAAAGCTGCTTACCTATATGCACATGACCTGGAGGGTTTACATGACCGCATACAATAAGGCGCCACACAACCCTATGTGTTTACAAGACAGCATACAATAATGCGCTATAGAACCTAAGTCTTAACTTCGCAACCTTATGAGAAGTAAAATAAAGATAAGCTGCTTAACGGTTACAGATCGCCTATAGATGGCTCTCCACTAACCCATTACTCAAATGGAGTGTAAAATCTAATATGGAGGGCACTTAGTTATGGATATAGGCAACAAACTAGTGCAATTCCCAATTGGGAAACATTTTGCGCCATTATCCACCTAACATTAACAATATTTAATTCCTTATCTCTACTACACCATTATGTTGTTGAGTACTAGGAATAATCAACTTTCTAAGCATCCATTTCTCTTCACAGAGCTTTCTAAAAAAAAACTCAAATAGATACTCGCCACCTTGGTCAAAACTAAAATCACAAAGGCTCTTATCTAATTGATCGCGACCTCATATGTGCAATGTCAAAAATCATCTCAAAACTTTTGACTTATGGAAGATCAAATAGTATTGACTCAGATGCGTATCGTAATCTATAAATGTGTCGAGATTGAGGCTTAGCTATCATACCCTTACACATATCTAGTCACAAATATTATAGTGGACTAAATGGGCCAATACAAATGACCTTCTACGGCTTTCCTACTTACTTGTGCGCAACCATTGTGAACAAAGTTACACATTCATATAAGAACAGGATGTCACAAGCGAGTGGGCCCGAAAGGGCCAACTCAAAACATTCATGCATCTTCTCATTAATGTGATTAAGTATAATAAGCCACCGGTTCTTGACCAATGTCATAAACTAATTCCAATCATCTTAATGTGTGAGTTCTCGAAGACAAGTTTTAAAGGTTTAGGCCCAACTAGGTAATGAGTCACAACTAATTCATATTCACTAGATCATAAAAGGATGTCATGGAGATATCAAGTGCGCCTAAGTCGCAAATTTAACTAGTAAGTGCTAATCCCCTGCACCTTCAAGTTAATTTTATTCTCCATACACTTTAATGCATCTAGTTGAAAGATGACGATACTCCTCTTGCCATATCTATTTCTCACTTCATAATTACTTGCAATTAATTCTACTATCCATAAGAAGAAGAGAATAAGCTATCAATCTATGACAGCTCCTGAAGTAACTTAAGCGCGAATTAGGCTAAAGAGTCTAATTCAACACAATGCTCTCATAAGCGATGCATCAAATTCTTAGAGTTATAACAACCTTGTCAGCCTTGACCTTTTCATTACTATGCTGCAACGTTTGCGCTTAGTGGTAAACATTATTCAAAAACGTTAGCCTAGCTAAGGAATCATACAAAGAAGCCCCTCCTCATGTCTCACACTCAAGTGTGGAAACAGTAAGTGTCCAGACTTAGACAAGTTAGCAATGCTAATAGATTTTGCAGCCACTAAGCGCTAATCTTTTCACTTAGTGTTAATAGATTTTTGCAGCTTCTAAGTGCTAATCTTTTCACTTAGTGTTAATAGATTTTGCAGCTTTTAAGCGCTAATCTTTTCACTTAGTGTTAATAGATTTTGCAGCTTCTAAGCGCTAATCTTTTAACTTCACGTGATATTTCAACGCACACTATTATAGTGCATGAAATTTTGCTCCATCCACTCCCAATAATTGGGTAGAGAGCAAAACACTGCTCATACTGGCTACTCGTCTTACACTTAATGACTAATTTATTTAAGCTCGCATTTCTTAGATGACGTGACTCTTGAATGTTACTTCATCCAATGATGTAACATTATTTACAAGTCAAATAACAAAGTCAATCCGCGCAACTCAATAGTCAAGATCATATACAGATCTATTGAGGGCTTGCTAATTTCATAACTCCAAAACTCGCCAATCAAAACTACGTAGTGTGCCGCTAACCATAGCGCACACATCAAATTTTGTTGTGCCAAACAAGGCAACAAAACCAGGGCGACTTTGAGTCATGTTTCCTTACTTTGGCTCAATTAAGGTCTGACCTAAAGTCTCTAAGACTTTTGCTCATCTAAAGAATGGGATTACATTGTTCACATTTGAACATCTCTACTAAGTCTAGGTCAACCAATTAACTTCCATAAGCTAAGTCAATTTAGAGAGAAATTCGCATTGGGATTAATTTGATTAGCATAATATAATTTTGCCACAAAAAACTAAATTAAATAGTGACAATATTACACAAGTCGCAAGATCGAAAATCCGCTATGCTCGTAATCATCTCTTGCGCTACAGGTGACAATTATCCAAAATTTAATTTAATTTATGTGCAAAATATTGGTTTTCGGGAGTAAATCTACAAAGATTTCTCTCAACCGAACAATCTCCCACTAACTATGGCATGTCTAAAAGCATGATAAAATATTCTAATTCCATACAATAGCATCATAATGTAGATTCACAACCAACTCATGCTATGTCACAATTAATAATGGAATTTAAATAAATAAATAAAAACTAATCATGCTTCTTTAATTGCAACATATTACAAACCCAAAAAATATGTTGTATACAATATTCAGATTATGCCACAATAAAAAGTACATCATTCTGAAATTTTTTTGGAATTTTTCTGAAATTTTCTGTAATTCTAAATAACTAATAAACACACATAAAATTAGAAATAAAAATTCCAGAATCTAGTAAAATGAAAACATTATACCAGTAAATAGTAAAACATTTCAGAAGTCTACAATAAAAATTTCAACCCCAGAAAATTATTCATGCAATACCAGAAGCATTTTAAAGCATAAATAATGAATTATTCTCACAGAAAAAATACTTTTTATTTTCATAAAAATTTCAAAATTTTACAGAACATGAAAAAATTAATTCTGAGTCTAACGGTACCAACCACGCTTAAAACAAAGCTATAACAAATTAATTATGACCATTTAACGCGATTTAGAATTTAAAACAGAACAAACAGCGCCTTGCATCAGCAGCCAAGCCAGCGGAGGAAAACGGCGCGGCTCAGAAGGTGGCTCAGCGCACGGCGCGCGTGCGTGGCGCGGACAGCACGCGCATGGATAGCGCCGCTGATGCACGCGTGATGGCGCGTGGAAGCGCGTCGGAGGCGCGTCTGGCGTGTGGAAGCGCGTGGAAGTGGCCCACGGCGTCAGGTGGCACGTGAGGTCCACGCGCCACCTTCCAGGGTGTTTTCTGGTCCAATTTCGGTACTGCCAGACTCCATTTTCCAAAATAAAATCATTTATGGTGTTAAAAATGACATTAATGAACATAAAAATAGGTATTTATACTCGTAATCTAATGAGAGTAGACAATTTTCCTCCTTTATAAACATTCATGTATATAATGTGTATATTTATATATATATAAGCACCTTGTGTAGTTCCCCCTCGAGCGTTTTTTCGCAAGAGTCCCCTTTTGGTATCAGAGCCTTATCAGACTGCCGATCCTTTCACTCTCCGAGTACCGGTAAAGAGAGGCTCTCCTGCGGCAGGTGCGGGTGCGCTCAAGTGCTAGTGCCCGTATGCTTTGGTAGGTACGCGATGCTGCCGTCCGCCCCTAAAAAGGCCTGGTATCGTGGGATTAGGGGCAATCAAGCATAAGCACCTTGTGTAGTTCCCCCTCGAGCATTGTTTTCGCAAGAGTCCCCTTTTGGTATCAGAGCCTTATCAGACTGCCGATCCTCTCACTCTCCGAGTACCGGTAAAGAGAGGCTCTCCTGCGGCAGGTGCGGGTGCGCTCAAGTGCTAGTGCCCGTATGCTTTGGTAGGTACGCGATGCTGCCGTCCGCCCCTAAAAAGGCCTGGTATCGTGGGATTAGGGGCGATCAAGAATAAGCACCTTGTGTAGTTCCCCCTCGAGCGTTGTTTTCACAAGAGTGCATTAAGATATCTGTAAAACTGATTAATTAACACGAACAATGAGTCGATTATTTCGAAGTAACTCATCAGTCAGTTCTAGGTCAACTACGTTGCCTTCCATACCAAATCAAGGTCTTGTAATAAATGAAGAAGATGTTGAAATACAAAATGATCAAATTAATACGGGATGGAATATACCAAAATTACAAATTAAAGAAATTTATAAAGCTGCTTTTTTACGAAATATTTTTAAAGTTGCATTACATGTTAAAACCATTGAACAAGTATATGCTTTGGAAAAACCCCAAGAAACTTGCCAATTATTTGATGCTAAGCTAATTAAAAGACATTTAAATAATGGTTATAATTTTATGCATATTGGTCTCATTCAAGTTGGTGTTAATCCATTAACCATAGTTGGTAAAAATACTTCTGTCTTACTATGTTTACGAGATGCTCGTTTTCTTGATTACAATGATAGTTTAATGGGTATGATGGAAACTGGTCTTCATAAAGGTCCAGTACATTTTAATTGTTTTCCTGATTTTACACTTAGTTTAAGAGATCCTCACATTTTAGATGCATTAACATTAAATATTCAATTACATGGATCATTCACTAACATGAAAGAAAAAGTTCATAATATTGCATTAATATATCGTGTTCATTATAAATGTATGCAAACTAATTTAAATGTTCATGCTCTACACAAAAGTCCCAAAGATAAAACTCTTTTAATCCAAAGTAGTAGTAGCAATGAATCACATATTAATATACCACAAATGATTGAATGGAAAAATGTTGATTTACCCGATCAATGGATCACTGTTAACGAAAATTACAAACATAATCAACAACAATCTTCCGAACAAGATATTCAAGACATCCATCAATTCAAGGATGGTTCTGTTCACATTAAATTTAATCGTAGTCAATCTTCTAGGCATAGTATGTCTAGTGTCCCTACTGAAATTGAAACTAAAGATGAAATATTTAATACTCCTTTATTTAGGAAAAATAGTCGATTACATCTTGACCCAACTACTGGTCCTTCAAATCAGCAAAAGTTAAAAGGAATTGATAATTCTACAACATCCCAAATTAGTAAACCTGTTTATTCTGTACAAACACATTTACCTGAAGAAGAAGTTGCTTCTAATAATTCTCCAACTCAAACTGATTTTGATGACTTTACACCACATGTCAACCCTCAATTGATGACAATCAAAAAAGACTTCACACCTAATCTCGATCAACTACTTATTGACTTTAAATCTAAAGCTAATCGCACTCAACGTCATGCTTATTATGCTAAATATAATTCTGCTCAAATGTCTCAAATATCTCGAGAATGGTATGATTTTATTGTTCAATATGGTTTTGAATTACCTTTGTTAGAATATGTTGAGAAATATTACAAAAAACTTAATACAATCACAAAACATAAATGGAAGACTTCTGCCACTACTTCTGTTAGCTCTAGTCATCCTCCTTTAGAAAAAATCATCCTTAATCAACAAGGTTCTGAAATCCCTGCTTCACCATTTAAATTACCTGGTACTGATACTGAAATTAAAAAAGTCATTGAACAAAATAATTATACTAATCAATGTTTAAGCACAATTGGTAAACAATTAGATAAAATAGAAACTAATTTAGAAACTGCTCAAACTTCGTCCTCTAAACAATCATTAGATTCACCCTTATTGAACCTACCTACTAATCGTTCTAAAAGAACTAGTCTAATTACTAATGACCAATCTACCGTTAAGGCTATTGAAAAATTATTCACTCAATTATCTACAACTGATAATGCTTCACCTTCTAAAGATAAAGGTCTTACTGTTCTAAATCAACAATTTGATATTGATCCTACTTCTACTCCATCTGACACTGATAATGACATCAATGAATTAGCTCAACAATTTCAATCTACCCATCTTACGAAAATTCATTATCCAAAAGTTAATCCCCAAACTACTAAAAATTGGTATTCTCGACCTACTCCTCCTGATCTTCAATTTGAAGAAACTAATCTCAATAATCAATTTTCTGTTTCTGCCAAAAAATTATATGAATGGAATATTGATGGTCTTAGTGAAGATCAGATTCTCCAAAAATTAAATCATTTATCTATGGTCTCTAATAGTTATCTCTCTAATTATCCCCAATATTCTCAAGCTGAAATTGTTACTTTAATTACTTCTGGTTTCACTGGTATGCTCAAATCTTGGTGGGAAAAATATTTAACTGAAGATCAAAGAGAATCTATCATTTATGCTAACCAAACTGATGATAATGGTTTACCTATTTTTGATGAAAACATTGGATGTTGCCACCCTGATGGTATTAATGTTTTAATATATACTATTGTTAGACATTTCATAGGTACACCCACTAATATTTATTCTCGCATACATGATTAACTTAGTAACATTACTTGTCCAACCTTAAGTGATTTTCGTTAGTACAAAGATGTATTTACCTCTAGAGTCATGTTAAGAGAAGACTGTACTAAATCATTCTGGAAAGAAAAATTTATTAATGGATTACCTAGTTTATTTGCTCACAAAATTAGAGATGCTCTTAGTCAACCTACTGGTGTCATAGAATATGATAATTTAACATATGGTGATATAATTAGTACTATCCAAAAAGAATGATTAAAAATGTGTATTGATCTTAAACTTAGTCAAAAAGCTACTAAAGATAAACATAAAGCTAAATATGAATTAGGAAATTTCTGTGAACAATATGGATTACCTCCTATTGCACCCTCTCGTAGGAAATCACATAAATACTCTAAACATAAAAATACATCCAAATATTATAATAAATACAAAAAGACTTATTTACCTTCCAAATCCAATGATAAATTTTATACTAAACCCAAAAAGAAATATCATAAATCTAAATCACATCCGAAATCTAATAAAGATCTTACCTGCTATAATTGTGGTCAAAAAGGTCATTATGCTAATAAATGTAAAGAAAAACAAAAACTAAAAGATCGAGTTAATCAACTCCAAATTAATGAAGAATCCAAACTTCATTTATTTGAAATCTTTCAATTAAATCAATCTGATAATGATTCCTCTTCTGTTCCTCCATCTACATCCAATTCCCCTTCTAATAGTGATAATTCTGATAATCAAATTACCTTAGGATGTAATGATGTTTGTTGTAAACCAGTTAAACAAATTTCTGTACTTACCAAACATACTCAAGAAGAATCTGCTTTAATTGACCTAATTAGTAAATTAGATGATCCTCAATTGAAACAACAATATATTGATAAATTAAAAGCTTTACTACTTCAATCAGATACTAAACCTAAGTTTAATAAACCTATTATTAGTTTATCTAAGACCTTAGAAAAATTTAAAAATAAAACTATAGAAGTTACCCTTCAAGATTTACAATCTAAAATCAATCAAATTAAACAAACTATCCGAGATCTCCAATCTAAAGATCACAAATTAGAAAATGAAATCATTAATCTCAAACTTAATCAAAATTTAAATAACTTCCAACCTAATCCAAAATCACCTCATGAATCTGAACATAATTCTGATCCTGATTCTGATCATACTAATCCAGCTAAACTCATATTTGATAATCGACCTCAACCTACTAACCTTGAAGATAAACGATTGAATTTACTCAATAAAATCTATATGCAAAAATGGTATTCAAAAATTAAAATCATAGTTGAAGATTTTGAATTAGAATTAGTTGCTTTATTAGATACTGGTGCTAATTTAAATTGCATTCAAGAAGGATTACTTCCCACTAAATATTATGAAAAATGTCAAGAGAAATTAACCTCTGCTAATGGTAGTAAAATGCATATTAAATACAAGTTACCCAAAGTGCATGTTTGTCAAAATAATGTTTGTTTTAAAACTACATTTGTTTTAGTTAAAAATATGACTGATAGAATTATTTTAGACACACCATTTATATCTTTGTTATATCCTTTTACCACTTCTGGTGAAGGAATAACTACTCATGTTTTAGGACAACCTGTCACATTTAAATTCTTATTTCCACCTGAAATGTTAGAATCAAATCAATTACAAGACTGTTCTATTTCTCATACTATTAATAGATTAACCCGACACATTAATTTTCTTAAAGAAGAAATTAATTATAAACGAATTGATCAACAGTTAACTGACCCAGTTCTAATTTCTCAAATTAGTGATTTTAAATTAAAACTTGAATCAACTGTTTGTTCATCTTTACCTACTGCATTTTGGCATAAGAAAAAGCATGTAGTTACTTTACCATATATTAAGGATTTTAATGAACGACAAATACCTACTAAATCTCAACCTATTCAAATGAATCATGAACTATTAGAGATGTGTAAAAAAGAAATTAATGAATTATTAAAAAATAGAATTATCAGTCCTAGTAAATCCCCATGGTCTTGTCCTGCTTTTTATGTCAATAAAAATGCTGAATTAGAACGAGGTGTTCTCGCTTAGTTATTAATTACAAACCATTAAATGCTGTTCTAGAATGGATTAGATATCCTATTCCTAATAAAAAAGATTTAATTAAGAGACTTAGTCAAGCTCTTATTTTTAGTAAATTTGATTTAAAAAGTGGTTTCTGGCAAATTCAAATTCATCCTAAAGATAGATACAAAACTGCTTTTAATACACCTTTTGGTCAATATGAATGGAATATCATGCCATTTGGTTTGAAAAATGCTCCTAGTGAGTTTCAAAACATCATGAATGACATATTTAACCCATTTAGTCATTTTTCAATTGTTTACATTGATGATATATTAATTTTTTCAAAATCAATTAGTGAACATTGTAAACATTTAACTGCATTCTTTTATACAATTAAAAGTCATGGTTTAGTCATCTCTGCTCCTAAAATTAAATTGTTTCAAACTAAAGTTAGGTTTTTAGGTTACGACATTCACCATAATACTATTCTTCCCATTAGTCGCTCTATTGAGTTTGTTTCCAAGTTTCCTGATGAAATTCTTGATAAAACTCAATTACAACGGTTCTTAGGTTCTCTTAATTACATTGCTGAATTCTATAAAGATCTTAGGAAAATCTATCAACCTCTGTTTGATAGGTTAAAGGATAATCCTCCTCCTTGGTCTTCTACTCATACTACTGTAGTTCAACAAGTCAAACAATATGTTAAGTCTCTTCCTTGTCTTGGTATTCCTACTGAGAATTCATTCAAGATTATTCAAACCGATGCTTCTGATATTGGTTATGGTGGCATCTTACTTCAGCAAGTCACTCCTCAATCACCTGAACAAATTGTTCGTTATCATTCTGGTGTCTGGAATAAAGCACAATTAAATTATAGTACTATTAAAAAAGAGATTTTGTCTACTGTTCTATGTATTCAAAAATTTCAAGATGATATTTTAAATCAAAAATTTTTACTTCGTGTTGATTGCAAATCTGCTAAATATGTTTTGGAAAAAGATGTTCAAAATCTTGCTAGTAAACAGATTTTTGCCCGTTGGCAATCTATTTTAAGTATTTTTTATTTTGATATTACTTACATACCTGGTTGTCAAAATTCCCTACCTGATTTTCTCACCCGGGAATTTTTACAGGGGGGTAAGGGATGAGTGCTACTCCACATATTCCATATTTAAAAACCCAAATTACCCATTACCAAACCCTGATCCACCAAGTTCATCACCGTATTAACCGTCTTAAATCAGCCAGACCAACTACTAAAAGAGCCCAATACATTATTTACCATCAGATTAAAGCCCGTCGTACTCTGCGACATGATTATTACAATCATTTACATTATTACCAGAATTATTTAGATCTTCTCTCTAGTTGTTAATCTCTGCTACTAATCTTTGTTACTTATTTCACAGATGTCTCGTCCTAAGCCTCCTTCCAAGGCTCTGGTTCCATCTTCCAGTAAACCTAATCAACTTATTGTTCCACCTCATTTGGAGTCAGTTACCTCATCATATTCACTTGACATGGTCAATCGTTACCAAGTTCTTGGTAACATTTACCGTCCTAATTATTCATCTGCATTGGCTTCTGACCCCTTTGTTTCTAGTCAATCTGTTTCAGTTACTCCATATCCTGCTAATCCAGTTAGGTCATCCCAATCTGATTACATCAAATCACATGTTACCAATTTGTTCTATAAAGAACCTGATCATCCTAAAGGTCAATTAATCAATGAACTTGCTAAATTCCATTTTGGCTCTGGATGCCATTTTCTACTTTCACATTCAGAAAAAACACTTACCTATTACAAAGATATTCTGATTCATCATCATTCAATCTTAATCAAACCTATTCATGACCGAACTTATGCTTACAAAGTTCTTTATCATTCTATTTATATTCACAACATTGTTTCCCTAGCTGAATGGGGTCCCCCTTCTCAGCTTCGTGATTTACCTGGCCACTCTATTCAGTATAATTATCATGATTATGTTGATGCCTGGTTCAAGATTTTCTTGTACCAAAATGAGTCCTTCAGTCACTCTTGGTTTATTTCCTTTGATCAAAAATTCAAATCCGAGTTACCTACCTGGTTTCTGAGATGGTGGACTCACTATGGTGCCATTTCAGATATTCTTCCTGGTAATCTCATTGAAGCCATCAATTATTTCTCTGCTGTTTATCCATTCACCTCCCATCAAAAGCAATTCCCATCCCTGCTCATTTTCATATCCAAATATAAACTCCCATGGATATTTAAATGGCATTACGGAATTGATGATTAGATAATTACCCGTCAACACACAGTTAAATGGTGGGTAAAGTTCAACGTGCCCAGAATTATTGAAATTGTTCAAGAAGAGTTCCCTATTGATCAATGTGCTCCAACTCCTTCAATGATCAACGCTCAGCAGAACCCCACTGCTGCAATCAGCCAAGGAAGTCAGCCCAGTCTTCCTCCAATCAATCTTGGAAGCCCCTCATCTAGTGGCTCCAAGCCCAAATCATCCAAATCAAAGTCCAAGGCAAAAGCTCCTGCCGTACCAGCTCAGCCCAAGACTCAGTCAAAGTCCAAATCAAAATCCATGTCTAAGGCCCAGTCAAAGCCCATTTCACTTCCTGTTCAGCCCAAAGCTAAATCCACAGTTAAGCCCAAAATGTCCAAAGAAGAAATGCTCCAGTTAGCCCGCCAAATAACCGAGCAAGCTGAAGCCCAGTCAAACAGTTCAGAAAATTCAGAAGATGGTTCAAACCAGTCACAATCTTCTGAAGGTTCAACTACTCAACCCATTTCATATGGCAGATCTGAGTTCCAAGATGCTCAGGACCCATATGCCTGATCAACATTGGATTCCTTATATATATAAATTAGCTTCAATCAATACTCTTTTGAGAAAAGCTGCTAATTTATATTTATATTGATTCCTAAATTCACATGTTCCACCGAAAGTGATGAATAGTAAAAGTTACTGTTCACTGTCACTATTCGCTCAATCAACTTTTGTTAAAGCTGCTCAACTGTTCAATCAATCAGCCGAAAGCAACCGACAGCCCTGCTCAGTCTTCCATGCTGCCAGCTGCTTTCATCATTCAGCCAAATTCACATGCTACATAGTTAATTTTTATTTTCTATATATTGTAATCAATTGTAATCACTCGGCACCTTCTCTTTTCTTCAACCCTTCAGTCTGTAAGAAAAACCAGAAAGCTCTGAGTGAGAATTACTTTCTCCCATTTTGTAACCTAATTAAGATCCTTGCAGTTGCTACAATTGTAATTGTAAATTATTTTTTTTATGTAAAGTTTTAAATTATGTATTTAAATTTGGTTTAAGTGCTTTCCAATTCTGTTTATTTGAATCATCTTTGATTTCGTAATTCATTTTCTTCATCTCTTCATCTGCTTGCTACTTCCGCCTATATAAAAATATACACATGATTAAAGAAAACACGAAAATACCCATTCAAGCTCTGATACCAATGCAAATCTTAGGTAAACGCAGCGGATGAAAAATTATGGTCATACCTTTTTCTGCAGAGTCTGAATCGAAGGATCTCGTGGGTAAATCACGTGCTTCCTGAATCTAATCAATCAACCCAGCAATGGAGTGATATTACAGAATGAATATCACCCACATAAGTCACAGTGCAAAATGGCTCTTGATCGTTGTATTTTGGGAGAGAGTCAATATATGAGAAAAAATATACGGCATACGTTATTTTTCTCTTAATCACCCATATCCCATATTATATCAGATATATAAGATATCTATCCATATTAGTTATATTAGATATATTAGATATCTTGAGTGGTTATCCAAATAGGTTTTGAATTCAAATTCAAACTTATTTGGATAAGGTTCAAATGGCTCAAAGGGTCATGCCACATGGGCGCCCAATTTCTTACAGGTTTGTAACTGAAACATGCATAACATTACAATATTAAATGAGAGCATATGTTTACTTTACATAACTGAAGTAACTCATTTTTTTATTCTTTTCTTGACATGAGATTGTATAAAATAAAAATTAACAATTGTTCGGACGGGAAGTTTATTTTAAATCAAACAATATCAATCATTTAATATTTAATTAGGTCAATCTTTAGTTTATTTCGAATCAAACAAATCTAACCAATATATTTTGATAAAACCGCAAAAAAAAATCACGGTTAAATCAGCGAATCAATCAAATCGAAAACGGTTTAGCCTAATTGGTGCATAAAATTCATTTTATATAAGTGAAACAATTCACTTTTTTCTTCTTTTCTTGATGTGAGATTGTAAAATAAAAATTGACAATTGTTTGGGTGAAAAGTTTATTTCTAATCAGGCAATCAGTTGTTTAATCTTTAATTAGGTCAATCTTTAGTTTATTTCGAATCAAACAAATCGAACAAATATATTTTTTTAGTTTATTTTCAATCAAACAAATCTAACCAATATATTTTGATAAAACGCTAAAATCGCAGTTAAACCAGTGAATTAATCAAACCGAAAATGATTCAATCTAATTAGCTATCGGCTAGGTCAAAAGACCAACCAATTTACACAAAAATTAATTAATTAATTAATTAAAACTTTCAAATTTCATTTGACAATTTAAACTGTCTTGAACTGAACTATGCACAACACTATAATATTAAATGAGAATATAAGATTCATTTTTATATTAGTGAAACAACTCACTTTTTCCTTCTTTTACCTATGTGAGATTATAAAATAAATCATATCATATACTAGTTTTTATTTTAAAATTTAAACTGTCTTGAACTGAACTATGCACAACACTACAATATTAAATAGGAGTATAAGATTTATTTTATATAAGTAAAACAAATCACTTTTTTCTTTTTCTCCCGATGTGAGATTATAAAATAAATCATAAACTAATTACAATTTTATTTTTATATGGTTAAACGGAAGCCAACCAATGTAAATTTTTTTTAATTGTTTAAAATTTAGAAAATCAGTATGAGAAATCGCGGTTAAATCGGCTAATCAGTCAAGCCAAAAATGGTTTAGCCTAATCAATTAGGTTAAATGACTAACCAACTTATATAAAAATTAATTAATTAAAACTTTTAAATGTTAATTTAATTTTAAAATTTAAATTATCTTGAATTAAAGCATGCACAACATTACAATATAAAAGTTCATTTTATATAAATGAAACAATTTTTTTTTTCTTATTTTTTCAATGTGTAATTATAAAATAAAAGTTAACAATTATTTGGGTAGAAATTTATTTCTAATCAAGCAATCTCGATCATTCAATCTTTAATCAGATCAATCTTTAACTTATTTCGAATCAAACAAATCTAATTAATACATTTTGATAAAACTGCTAAAATTGCAATTAAACTAACGAATCAATCAAATCAGAAAAGATTCAACCTAATCGGTTAGGTCAAAAGACCAATCAACTTACACAAAAATTAATTAATTAAAATTTTTTAATTTTATTTTAAAATTTAAATTATATTGAATTAAAATATGCACAATTACAATATTAAATAAGAGTATAAGATTCACTTTATATGAATAAAACAACTCATTTTTTTCTTTTTCTTCCGATGTGAGATTATCAAATAAATCATAAACTAATTATAATTTTATTTTTATATAGTTAAATGAAAGTTAATCAATGAAGATTTTTTTAATTACTTAAAATTACAAAAATCAAAAAAATTAATATGAAATATTGAAACTCTCATAAAAATTCTCACTAAAAATCTCATTTATAAAAATTAAAAAAATTAATATGCGATATTAAAACTCTTATAAAATTTCCCACTAAATATCTCATTTTATTTGTATAGATAGATATATGGTCAGTAAAACCTGACACATAAGGATCTAATAATTCTTATTGCCAAAGGTTTAACTTTTTAAAAATTTAACTAAATAAAATTTTATTTTAATATTTAATTTACAATCTCCAAAAATGTGCAGTAACTATTGTCTACGAGGCAATATCTACCGACAAGGCCCAGGACCATGCCAGCCCATTATCTAGCCTACTCAATTTTGAGCCACAAAAATGCTGAACCATTATTGGAGTGACTGACTGCTCCTCACTGATGATTGATGAGAGAGAGAGAACTCCCACTGCAATCTTCAGCATGATTAGCAATGTAAATTTGTCCAAGCTCGGTACATGTCGGATTTTACGGATTCTTGCTAAAATTTAGATTGGGTTAGATTGGTTTACGAGTCAAAAATTTAGATCCAAACCTAAGAATATTCGGGTCTTGGATGGTATGTCGGGTTTCACAGATTCTTGCTAAAATTTAGGTCCGATTAGATTAGTTCACGGGTCAAAAATTTAGATCCAAACCTAAGGATATTCGGGTCTTGGGTGAGTCACTGAGCCGGTGGGTCTGGGTCTGGACTCGAGCTTAGGACGAACTTGGACGGGCCTAAACAAATTTTTTTATTATTATTTTTTTTAATCAAAATTTTATTATTTTTCACTAAAAAAAACATTAGGTCTCGGACGGGCTGAGTCTTAAACGAACCAATGGATCGAACCACGGCCTAGGCCAGGCAAGCTGGGCTGGACTTCAAAATAATGATCCAAGCCCTAGTCCAAGATCTTCGACTGGGCTCAGACCTGAACTTAAATGGAATGGACCCACCACCAAACCGTGGGCGGGCTTCAAATCTACCACAAATCACGTGCTATTTTTACGCTCCTAAGCACCCCATGTGATTTGATTGGATTTGCTTGAAATCTTGGGTGCGATGGGATTAGATATATTATTATTAAAGCCTAAATTATTCGCACCAAATTGAAATGGGTCCCACGTCACGTCTCTTTGTGATTAATATGCATCTGCCAACAGCTGGACCAAGAATGTAGATACAAACAGGCATCAAACATAAATCACTGCCCCAGTATATTTAATTTTTCTGTTATTTAAACACTATAATTTTAATTAAATCAATTTTGATCATAAATTTATAAAATTATCTTAATTTAATTTAGTTGAACTCAATTGTGAGCATTTCTTACTTCATAATTTTAAGAACAAAATTATAAATTTAGAAATTTAGTCAAAATCCTCTCATAATAAAATTTTAAGGACAAATTACAAACACCTCCCTCGAGATTTGGTGAAAATACAGATTTTCCTCTGAGGTTTGAGAAATTACAAATTGTTCCCTGAGAGTCAAATTTTCATAACAAATTAGGGGAAATTAGGGGGGAATCTGTATGAAAATAACAACCTCAGGGGGCAATTTGTTATGGAAATATAAACATCAGGGAGCGGGATGTAATTTCTCAAACCTCAGGGAGGAATCTGTATTTTCACCAAACCTCAAGGGGGTGTTTGTAATTTGCCCAAATATACATTAAGGACATGTATAAAAGTTTTCTTTAAGAAGTCCAACACATATCATTATTATCAAAATATTAAACTTTAAAATAATATAATTTTTGATGTAGATATCGATTTTTAATAAAATTAATATTTTTAAAATTCTCTCATCAAGGTCTATTAAATAAAATCCATGTTAACTGTGAAATTCTTAAAAAAATATATTTATTACCGTTGAAATTGATATAAATAGTAACAGTAACATGTTACTCTATTTGATAGTTACTCTGTTTGACAACAACATGTTACTCTGGTTCACAGTAATATATTACTCTGGCAATATTATCTAAAAAAAATATATATATATATTTTTTATTTTGTTCTTACTCAATTATGTTTTTTATTCTTAGAAGATTTATAAAGCAAAATTAATTAGGCTGTTATTTTCACCAAACAAGAGTCTAATGAAGGGATTTTGACTAAATTTCTCTTATTTACTCAACTCAGTGGCCTCATTTAATTCAGTGATTATTTTCCATCAAAAACTCTAACGACATTATCAAATAGACCAAATTGACACAAAATTAAAATTAAATATTAAAATTGAGTCAATTGAAAATATAAGGACTAAAATAACACAAGGGGCAAAATGTAAACCAGAAGACAAAATTGCTGCTGAACTGTTGCTGACATAATTCCAGATGCACAATCCTTGCTTCCAAGGTTTTTACATTACAAGTGGAACAACTTCCATAATGAACAATTGGGAGGCGGGTCTGTGCTCTTTTGCACAGATACAATGTGTCGTAACACCACATAACAAACAACTTACAATGTTAAGAGCTATATCAGATGGCTCAACCTAGTCGATCAAATTCATAAACGTCATATGTTTTATGCAGCTTGATGATTTCCCTGAGACTGTGTCTGAGACTTGGCAACCCCTTCTTTCCATCCTCTCTGACGAGCCCTTGATTCCCACATCACAGTCAGTCTCTTTTGTGCCAACAAAACTGCTTCTGCTTTTTCCCTTGCCTCTTCACAAGTTTCCATCCCTGAATTGCACTTGTCTGCCTCCTTTTGATATTGGGATGTAATCTTCTTGGCCTCGAGCAGTGCCATGTCGGCACGCTGCTGACTTTCCAAAGCTTCAGTTTCCCGTAGCTTCAGCTCCTCGGACAAAAGCTCTGCAAAGTTCTTTTCTGTGTCTTCACTCACTTCAGGATCATGCTTCGCACAATCTGCATGAAAATATGGCCAAACATAACAAAGAAATGACGAAATTCTTAAAAGTCAAACACCTGTATTACACTGCACTTTTGTTTCATACACAGATTCATGATAGTTGGGAGTCCTAGATCTCGGAACAAGCAGGTTGGAAAATTGGGCAGAGATGTAACTGAAGAAATTGATATGATCTAGGATTACTCACATCAAATTGTAAAAGCATAACATAATGTAAACCTTGTAAGAGCTAGATATGCATAATGATGAAGAAACCACACTCTTAAATAGGGAACGCCATGTCCAAAATGTCCCCAACTTTTTGCACATTGTTTGCCAGTTAAAAACTTCAACCAAAATAATTAGGTCCTGGCTTCGATTGCCAACATGTTATGAGTTATGACCAAAAAGGAGCTCAAATGATTATAGACCATATCACTTCATCTGATTTTACTCAAAGGAACATTTTTGGAAACAACACTATCGCAAGTTCCTAACCAGAGAGGATGTGTCAAACTACCAGTTCCATTACACAAAGCTCATTAATCCTTTTTTAAAGCATATGACCAATACAGGCACGTACCATCTGGCATCAAAAGTAAAGGGAGGCACCATGCATGTGGAAGAGAAAGTAGGATTTATATTCAATTAAAAACACAATATCCAAATTTTCTTGCAGTTAAAATCATAAATGTTAGTTACATGGTATGCAAGGACTTCCTTATTATTGGTTCCAGTTGTCTTCTAATTAAGGTTGTTAAATTGGGATCCTAGGTGGGATCGTTGGGAATGACTTGTGGATCAGATCGTAGAATTGGATCGAGGATCATAAGATTTTACTTTTAATATAAAATAAAATAATAAATTATCTATAATGATAATGTATGTTAAATAATTGTAAAATCATTAAAGAAAAATGCTTAATTTGATATATTGCATCTTTTATGTTATCATAAATTAGAAGAGAGGTTTGTAGAAAGAATTTGTAGTCGAATTTCTTATATAAATATACGCATATACATACATATATAAGAAATAAATAATAATATATATATATATATATTTTTTATAGGATCGAGATCGTAGTAGAATCGAGATCCTAATGCAATTTTACATGATTTTATGAATAAGATCGTAATCATTTTAAGATCCTACTAAATTTAAGATCTTAGTGTGATCTGGATTGTTTGGACCAACTACAGTCGTAAGATCTTAAGATTCTACGATCCGGATCGAGATTCTGATAACCATGCTTCTAATGTTGTCCTTTGCCAACGTTTTATAATTAATCATGAGAAGCGACAATCAATACATACAAAATCATTGGGCATTTTCGTGTTAACAAAAATTATTGCATGTTGTTCTTGTCAGGAACCAATTAACCTTCTTAAATCAGGAAAAGCAGAAATGGAACGTTTGGGCCACATATTTATGGGATGGGACAGTTTTGAACGATTTTGCTTTACATAGATTATGAAAATTTGAATCCATAGGTTTTTCTAGGGTGTGTCTCATTCGATTCCGTCGTTGGAGAGTAGGCATCTTATTATGTTGCATAATTGGGTTACAGTTTCAGTTGATCCAAATGTCTTGGCTTTTGTAGAATGTAGATGATTTCATTAGTTAGTTTTTGATCCCTATGTGGGTTTGTCATTTTGTATTCTTTGCATTGCCTTGATGTGCGCTTCTAATAAAGTGTGATTATTTATCAAAAAAAATTGAACCCATAGGTTGAAGTGGATTCCTTACCACTCGAAAATTAGATTAGAATCCTTGTAAAAACATAAGTCGATGTAAAATAATGATGGAGAAGATAATTTTCTTGAAATCCTAATCTTACGATTTGTGATTTGTGCATAAATCAATATGAATCTATGGGTTAAATCTATTTTGGGATAGAATCTAGAGTGAATTGCACAATTCATAATCGATTCACGATTCATGCTTTCTTGAAACTATCATATCCAACAAATTCTGACCATTTTTTTGCGTCTTTGTTTTAGTGAAAATAACAAAATATAACTTCTAAGACTATTTAGTACAAAAATAACCAAAACCTATACATGATTTGTCGTTGTTCTGGTGATCAAAGAGTTTTTAAAAGGATTCAATCAGATCTAGTAGAACCAACATATTCTTAACATATTTTTCATTTTTTTCCCCTTAAGGCTGTGTTTGGTTGGGAGATTTGGAAAGAAATTTGAAAGGAAAAGAGAAAATGTAAGTGAAATGTGAATAAAATATACCTACATTTCACCTAATTTCACACACCTTTTCTCTTTTCCTTTCAAATCTCTCTCCAAATCTTCTAACCAAACACAACCTAAAACAAAAATATCAAGATATATGGATATTTAAGGATAAAGTAACTTGCTTGCATGAATTATCTATTACTATTTTATTGAAACAAATATAGTTCAAATTCAATAGTACATGGGTCGAGTTAGTTAAAATCAATTGCTCCACAACCTATGAAGCACGGGTGCAGGTACGAGTGCGGGTACACCGATATGCCAAAACTCAAAAAAAGTATGATACGTGTACGGCTGCGGTACATTGATAATTTTTATTTTTATTTTTCTAATTATGGTTAAAGGATCCAACCTACAAATTAAAATTTCATATCAAAACTAAAAAGAGAATTACAAAACTAAATATAATTGTCAAATGGTCATAACTAATATCATTTTAAAAATTAAAAATTTAAATTAAAATAATTAAAAGTTAAAGGTTTGATTTATCATTAAAATGAAATTTTAAATTATTATTATTTTTTTATAATTTTTTTTCCCTTCAAAAGGATAAGTTGGTGTACAATTATATTATGCTGTAGAGAGAGAGAGGGAGAGAGAGAGAGGGTGTAAATAAAAGCAAGAGACCTTTACCAATTCCCATACCAGTTTTGAAGCAAATCAACCCAACCCACTAGCACCGGACCATTGTGGAACGAGCACTTCGTCCTCCCCCTCTCCCTCCCTTTCCACGACTCCCTCATCGCCCTCGAAATCTTTCACTCCAAACCCTCCAAGACCCCCAAGCCCTTAGTCGGCTCTCTCCGTCTCGCTCTCAAGGAACTCGCTAGCAGGAATGAGGATTTCGAAGGAAGAACTGAGATTGAAGATTACGACGCCCCAATAAACCTAGGTTTGTATATATTTTTAATATTACAAAATAACCCTCTATTTTTTGTTTTTTTTTAATAAAGAACATAAATAAATTACTCCGATACCCCTGAATCTCTTTACAATTTGATTTTTTGCTCCGACGTACCCATACCGTACCCAAATGTACCAAACGTACCGGACCCCCTTTGGTTGTACCCAGTACGCGTGCAGCTGTACCGGTATGCGTACCCGTACCTAGTATGTACCCGATACTCGTACGGCACCATTTTTGAAGTACCCGTGCTTCATAGTCCACAACTATTTTTATTTATTATTTTTTTTTTTTGAACAATAAACATACACAACTTTCAAAGTGTTTTAAGTTTTAAATTAAAAGATTTTACTTTTGTTTTAAAGTAAAAGGATTCTATTTAATTTTTTCTTATTATTATACTTCATATAAGGTTCATTGGTCCATTTTTTGAATGTCAAGAAAAATTAAGATATAATATTTAAATACTTTTATAATTGGTGGGATTTGGACACGTATTTCCGAATTAGACAGTGTAATCATGTCCTTATATAAGAACTATTTTATAACATGTGCCAAAATCAATTTATTTAAGTTTTTTCATATATACGATTTTTTTTATAGTTTGTACTGATTTTTTATTTTTTATTTTTTATAAATATATAGTTTGTACTGAATCTTAACGATTCTCGATTCGATTTGAATCACAATTTGCAAAATTAGGATTTCGATTCATGATACAATTCATGATTTGACAACTATCATTACGGGTTGACCAAATTCCTCTTCAATAATTCCTTCCACATATTTAAAACTGGGAGAGTAGAACAGAAACATAAACTGAGAATAAAAAGGGGCACAGAGGCACTAATTTCAAAGGGAGCTTTATATCAGCATAATTTTAACTGAACTTGATGGTCCAGTAGAAATGAAACAAAAGATGTGTGTGGAACCAAAGTGGGGGAGAAATATGTTAATTTTCTTTCCATAAAACCAAACCAAAACAATTTGCATCCTCTTTCTCTATAACAAATTAATAATAAAAAACTCACCTGCAAATGACGCATTGGTCAGTCCTGCAAGAAAGATAGCCAAAGGATCAAAATCAGTACATGTTTAAGAAAATTTAAATAGTGGCAGAAAAGGCTATAGTAATATTCAGTTCAATTAATGCCAACATGCAAACCCTGACAACCTTGGGTTCTATGTCAAAAACAAGAAGTTCTACAGGCAAAAGAATGCCCATCAAAATTCTAGCCAAGTATAGAAAAAGTATATTCAACAGGAAGACATGGCATTCAATAGTGATTAAACAATGGATTAGTACATTAATCATAAAAAACGGCATCATTAGATTAATCTTACAAACATACTTTTTTATGAGTAACATATTAAAGAAAAGTGACAGAAGGGGGTGCAAAACCTATACACGCGGTGTAAGTAGAAAGACTATACCAAAAAGCTCATGAATCCGAAACCTCATTGAAGATGGACAAATCCCCCAAAAACCTCATATAGAAAGACTATATCATAACGCTGCAAAAGTTAGGTATGATACTTCACACAAAATGTCACATGTCTTATTCAATCTGGCCTTTTTGTAGATCTCTCACTTTCTAAAGACTAATCAAGGTGCAAGTCCCCTCAAGGAAAGGGGTAGCTAACAAGGCATCTTGATGAACTCTCAAGTCTAGCCACAGATCCTCTTATGATCTCGAGAAGGGGTTCCTAGGCTCAGTTCCTAGCCTAGGTAAACATGACAACATTAGGGTGCTCTTCTGGAGACTATCAATACTAGACAGGAGATCTACTTAGTGTAAGTTGCTTGATAGTGGCTGTTGGTCAAGCTGAAGGTTTAAACCGATCAAGCACAATGGGAAGTCAGGTTTGGCCGGAGAACGAACATGCATTGGTCTTGAGATGACAGGGGTAAGTGAAGACACAATCAGGTGATGATTCATCCAATCGAGCTACAGCTAGAGCTTCTCCGAGTAAAATACATCCACAATCAGGGAAGGATACCACTGGGGCGGAGATTTCTAGGTCAAGCCAAGGGGTCCACAAGCAGTCTGAGGCATTGCCTTAGTATTTGTGTGCCTTGGACACCATAGCTTGAGTCTCAGCCTCAGATGGGAGCTCATGGGTGCGTCTCATTAGTCCATATGTCGACCCACAAGGCTGACACATAGCACCCTATTCATTAGAGTTTCCAGCATGGAGATGACATGGCAATACCACACAATAGAGCTGGACACATGCATCTACACATACTTCATCCCACTCAACCAAGTGATACTTAAATTCATCTCCCAAACCACCCCAAAGGAATTCGCTCATCAACTTCTATTATGGACCATTGAAATGAGAATGTGAATAAAGATATGAAATATGTGAGCAAACTTGGACAATGTACTTTTAATAAGAGTCAACATACTCCCCTTCAATAATTATTGCCTCTTCCAAGTAGCCAACCTTCTCACAAATTTTTCAATCACCGAATCCCATGTTGATTTGGTCTTAAAAGATGAGCCAAGCAGCAACCCCAAATAGGAGGTAATGAGACAAACTAGCACCTCATATTTAGGGGTTGTTTGGGAAGTGCTAGATTAATATACTTTTTGACTTTTTACGAAAAAATGTGAAATATGGATTGGATTTGAAGTGATGTGACAGAGAGGTGATGTGACTTAAATAAGATAATTGTGACCTAAATAGAATAATGTACTAAAATAGCATGTGCTATTTTAGCACATGCCAAACAACCACTTAAATTCAAATTATCCACCTCAACCATCAATATGAGCATACTTCAGTAAAAATCTTAGCATTTGTTTAGTAATATTTTCATTTTAAATACGTTTGTTTCTCTTTTTTCTTTTTCTTCTTTTTTTTCTTCTTCACGTTTTCAGAAATAAAAACAATGAAATGTTTGAAAATATCAATCGTTATCATACCATTTTAATTTTTTATGCGGAAATAGTTTTTGAGTATTCAAAAAATAACTTTAAAGTGTTTCTTAAAAAATGGGGAGTTTTCAAAATCAAAAATAGTTTTTGGAAACAATTCACCAAACAAGCTTTGTATCAATTCCTGCTTTCTATTTCAACAACAAAAAACAAAAGTAATACCAAATGTGTCCGTTGTTCCTTCTATCATGATCTATATAAAATAATAGTAGAATTTGTGAATATTTAAGGGAACACTGAAACCATATCTGCTCCAATATCCCCTAACCTAAATTTTAATGCATAAAAAAAGACCCCCCATAATGGATGAAAAGAAGAATCATTGACTAATCCATCTTTCTTGCCCATATACAACACCAATTCACATGCACTTAACTCTTTTATATAAAAATATCAATGGTAAGAATCCTTCCATGTGTAGCACACCAAACAAAGAAAGCTCCCTTAAAAGGAGCCTTGGAACCTCAAATCCCTCTCCACGGAAAAAGGGACTCCTCGTAATCCATTATGGCTTCGTAAATACAATTAAACCTTAAAAAGGCCAGACACGGATCTCATCTGTCAAATCGAACGGTCGAGGAGATTCATCTCCTCCAATTTCCAATCATTAAGCTCCCTCCTCAAGAAGATACGGCAAAAAATATTGACACAATCTGAAGTAAGGTAATCTCTGACAATAACATCCCTGTTAAATGCAATACGAGCCAGGTTTGGGTAACCATCCTCCAAACTATCATCACCACACCATCTTACGTCTCCAGAATTTCACCCGATCCCCATTCCCAACCCTAAACTAAATATGGCTATAAAAAGAATCTCAACCCTTTCAAATGTCTTTCTATAAAGCTGAAGGGTGGATTGCTCTTGAGTGAAGTTCAATAACAATAAGGGATAGGAAAGTCTCCAGAATAGTTTTTAAAAAAAAAAAATTAAGCAACAATGGTTAAGCCCAATAAAATGCATAATAGAAAAATTAAAAATGAAGGTTGTCTTAATTTATCCCAAAAAAAAAAAAAAATGAAGGTTCTCTTACTTCTATGCATTTAGTTGTAAATATGAAGTTGTAGCGCAAAATGTTCTTTGAAGCACACAAGTTCACCTAAATGAAACATCAAAGTAATGTGCACTTGAGAATCCAAGATGGCCAATGCACATGGCATAAGTTTCACTTTTCTGCCTAGTTGAATCATCAATAAGATAAAGGCAGTCAAGGTAGCACACCTCAACAAATTTCAATTGTCAAGATGAAATCTACACAAACCTCGATGCATCCAAAATATATGCCTTAACTGCTTCTCTCATGCAAACTAGTAGATTAAAATGAAATCAGATTCCTAAGGTCATCCCTAAAGATGCTCTATCCTCAATTAATTAGATATTGAAGTTCACCTTATCAGGTTAGAAGGAAGCCAGAATAAGGAAATCCTCCTTTCTAGACCCCAACACAAGTACATAGAAGAGTAGCCTCTAAGGATAAGCATCAATTGAACACTATTGAATTGTCTACCCATCAATGTCTACAGAGTAGCCAAGAACCAAATTCTCATCTGTAAAACATCCACGCATCTAATTTCAATTATATTGCACTTCTCCTTCTTTTTCTTCCATCCATTGAATCTAAGATTTTTACGTAATTTTTTATGCTCATTTTTGTTTTGTTCCTTCGTTAAGCTCATCATTTGTGACAACTTCACAATCATGCACTTCTTCACATATTCTTTTTGATTACTTGCAAAGACTCTCTAGTCTCTATTGAACCGTAAGGCACAACTTCTTTCAAATTATATGTACATTTGCATGTATGTAGCTTAGTTGCAAGAACCTTGTACTGGAGTGACGTTTCTTACAAAGAAACGTGATTTTGCGCTCCCAAGTGAGAAAACTTGTTAGAAACTTGCTCCCAACTGAGATAGAAACCTCTCAAACGTATAAACCTCATAGAAACAAAAGAAAAACAACTCAAATTTTTTCTAGTAGTTTCTATTTATATAATATTTATTTATAATTAATAAAGACAATTTGTAGTTGACATAAATCTCTAATATTTATTCATATTTTAATACATATATTACAACAACGTAGTAAAAAATAATTATATACACACTTCCATAGACGCTCCCAACCTAAGAAACTTCTATATGCCCTCGCTCCTCCGATTCTGTTCCCGCCCCCGCTCCCGCTTCTGCTTCGTGCAACTAAGGTATGTAGGTCTGTATGTAAGCATGTAAGTGGTACGTATTGGAGCCTTAACATCGTTTCAAAGCAAAGCATACAGTCTCTGATATAGCCTTTAACATGTTTAGGTCACGAATGCTTTTTTGGGTGGGTAAGTCATAAATTAAGGAAAAAGTAAGTCATAAATTAAGGAAAAAGAATGTACACGTAATACAATAAATCCAATACTGCCCCCCTAATGGAGGGCGAGTAACAACAAACAACTAGCTAGAAACAAAACCCCGCAATTATGGGGTAACCAACGAAAACCATTATATCCTTTTTATCCCCAAGTTACCCCTACCATCAGAGATACTAGATGGAAACTTGAGGGAGATATATGGGCAAGTAATACAAATGTTAGCAAGCTTAAACAAGCATAGATATCTAGTTAGTACATGAGAAGGACAACAGCCCCAAATATTTGTAATTAACTAGCTGTGACAGAAACAAAGTCATTGATTGAAGTAGTATGCCTCATAACAATGAACCACACTCACTATTTGAGTAAAATGATCTTCACTAAGAATCCAAACACAAAAAATCATGATATTATCTACCAGCTAAATTACTTTCAACCCTAAGTCTAGCAATCATTAATTGATTATTTAAAGAAATGCAGAATCTTTATAATTGAAGAGGAGGCAAATTGAAATGAAAGAAAATGAAGAGATCTAAGAGATGTTGAAAGAGGGGTTTTGATGGGGGGTACCTTGGGGAATGGTGAGGACAGGTTGAGAAGAGCAATCGCAGAGGCAAGGAGGGCAGGAGGAGGCGGAGGAAGAGCGGTTCACGGCGGCTAAACCTTCCATGAAGTGCCAGTAGAGAGGCGGACCCACTATGTACCCTGCCAAGCACAACGCCATCACCACTAAGCCCGCCTTCAACACTGCCGGACTGCACGATCCAGGCCCATTCACTGCCATTTCTCTATCCCTCTCTCTCTCTCTCTCTCTCTCTCTCTGTCTACAAGTGAGTGATTTGGAAGATTTTCTTTATCAGAAGACTGGGTATGGTGTGGATGGAGTACGCTAGAGAGCTTGATTATGAAGAGAGAGAGAGAGAGAGAGAGAGAGAGAGTCAAAAGGGAAGGAGATGGTGACTGGTGATGATGACAAGGTAAATTGATTGAAGAATTGTCGGCAACAGAGCAACCTGTTGTGTGCCCTTCTTTATCCGTGGACCGTGTTACAACGGTGGATTAAATTTTTTATTAAATTTAAATAAAAAATTCATTTAATATCAAATATTCAAATTTAATGCCTTGTTTGTTTGGGTGTAATGGATGGGAGGAGATTAGGATGTAGGTGAAATTATTTGGTGTTGTGGTTGTTTATAGAGTTGGAAAAGAAATTATGATGGAAGAGAGGATTAAGATAGAGGTTGGAAGGGGGATTGTGATAGAGGAGGTAGAGGTGGAGGTGGAGGTGTTATTAGAAAAATAGGGGTGTAATTTTGGCCCGGCCCTGCCGGCCCCTCCAGGGTCAGGCCAGGTCAGACCATGTCAGGCCTTGCGGGCTCCCGTCAAAAAATCGGGCCGGGCCGGGCACTAAGCCCAGGCTCAAGAGTATTCGGGATTTAGGCGGGCCAGTGGGCTGGGCCTCGGGCGGGGCCCTTGGGCTTGGTTTTGGGCTCGGGCTTTAGGCGAGCTTGGGCGGATCTAAACAATTTTTAAATTTTTTTATTTATTTTTTCTACCAAAATTTTATTATTTCCATTAAAAATAACACTAGGTCTCGGGTAGCCCAAGCGGCCTGGGCTTTTGGGCGGGCCTTGAGCGGGCCGATAGGCCGGGCCAAGAGGGTCGGGCCCATGGGCCGGGCCGAGCTTCAAAATGATGGCCCAGGCCCTAGCCCAAGGCCTCAGGCTGAGCTTGGGCTCGGGCCTAAATGGGCCTTAACGGGCCGCCCGCAGGCCACAGGCCAAAATTACACCCCTATAGAAAAATAGTGAGGACATTAGAAATTTTTTTATTTTTTACATATTGGAAATTTTTTTTAAACATTAATATTTAAATTTTTATTTATTTTATTATTTTATATAAAAATAATTTAACAATTCCTACATCAATAACTATCATCAAAATAAATAAAATTTTACTTAATTTTCTTACTATCAATCTACTCATTATGAATCCCCTCTACTCCACTCTTGAAAATAAACAAGGCCTAAATTTGATAAAAATGATAAGGGATATAGTTATCACACCGGTTAACCTCTTGGTCCCTTTTCTCATTTGACTTTGACTTGGAGCTCTTATCCTCGAGCAAGGATCCTTTAGAGTTTTTTTTTCTTAAAATTTCCTAGAGTGGTGCATTGTGTGGCTGAGATTTAATGACAAGTCACATCAATTTTTCAGCATTAAATCTCAACCATACAATACACCACTTTGGGAAACTTTAGGAAAAAAACACTCTAGAGGATCCTTAGTGCTTATCCTCAGCGCTAGGATGGGCAAAATACCATACAATTTATTAAAATTGTATCAATACGTTTTAATTCGTAGTGCTTTAATCGTTAATTACGGATTAAATTTTAAAATTTATAATTCGTCAATTAAATCGTCTTGCTCTGTTATAATTAATACATATATATTTTTTAACTTCCAATGAAATATCAATATAAAAATGAGTGTGATAGAGATTTAAGATATGAAATTTATTACAAATTATTAGTTATATATATGAAACATATTATATAAAATTACTTTGTGTTATATATCTAAAAAATATTATACAAATTAGTGTTATATATTATGCAAATGTATGATAATTAGTTAGAATATTCTTCAATTCACCAATCTGTCAAAAGCTGTCCAAACTGCAACTTGTCAATCTGCTAATCCGCTAACCTGCCATTCAATTTATAATTTTACTTTTAAATCGCCCGAATCACATAGCGCACACCCTTCCGCTACGCTACTATGCATAGTAATGCTTTAAATATTTCCAATCCTGGACCTTTTATTGGTATCAAATTTAAGTTTGAGTGATGAAAAAAAAAAATGAAAAAATAAAAAGTAAAAACTGTCAAAATCCATTAACTTAGGCCTATTTTGGCAATTTTAAAAAAAATTATTAATTTATTTAAATCACATCATATCTCTATTTTTTTTTTACACATTTTAAAAAAAATTTAAAACAAGCCAATAAACTAGCTCTTTTCTTACTTCCAAAAACAAATCTTAATTTAAACTATCAAATGAAGTTGGAAAATTGTAACGGCATAGATATACCAATTAGTGTACTATTTAATGTATCAACTAGTATTATGATATTATTACTGGTTCTACTTATTATACAAATTATAAATATCCAAAACCTCTAAAATGATACTACATCATTAGTTAGTATAGTAGTTAGTACACTAATTAGTGCATAAAACATTATTCAAATTTTAATATACATACTCCTTAAAAAGAATGTATCATATGCACTCTTAATTATGTCATTTTCTACTTTAGTTATGATTAATTCTTTTTTGGTTATAACAATATTTTAATTATGACTCATGAGATCTTTGATTATGCCCATATGGTGTTTGATTATGATCCTCTTCTTTTTTTAGTTATAACTCAAAAAATATGAAATTATATTATTTTCTTATTTAATTATAACGTGCATATAGAATACACCATTTGAGATGTGTAAGTCTTTCCTAATAAAGTTTTTTTTTTTTTTTTCCTTCAAAATCATAGGAACATTTAAATATTTATATTAATTTTTTAGAAACTAATTTTTTAAGATTATTTTTATACAATAATATTACAGAGTCACCCTTACTAATTCATAAATTATCTAGAATTTTCATCTTGTGATTCAAATTCATTTTAAAGGCTTGAGTAATTTGATTTAATATAATAAAAATTTTTATATTAAATTAAATTTATCATATAATAATGTTCCAGAGCCAATATCAGTCGGGTTGTTTTAAAAAATGTAGCCTAAGCCTGTGACCAAACCTGTCCTTTTATTTTTATTTTTATTTTTAACAAGCATAGATTGATTCGAGTTAACCTGTTGGTCAAAAACTTAGGCTAAGTTTGGGATATCCCAAATAATCTAAAAAGTCAAAAAGTTACTCAAAAAGTTAAAAAGTTAACACTATTCACCAAAAGTCAACCATTACGGCTGCACAACTCCCAATTCAAATTTTCCTCTAAAAACCAATTTTTACCTGTTGGTCAAAAACTTAGGCTAAGTTTGGGATATCCCAAATAATCTAAAAAGTCAAAAAGTTACTCAAAAAGTTAAAAAGTTAACACTATTCACCAAAAGTCAACCATTACGGCTGCACAACTCCCAATTCAAATTTTCCTCTAAAAACCAATTTTTACAATTTTTTATTACACATTTTTCCATAAAAAGTCAAAAAATTAACCCAAACATCCATATTTTCAACCTCACTTTTTTAGTCAAAAAAGACAAAAAGTGCACTTATTTAGTCTTCCCAAACAAGGCCTTAGGCTCAGGTCCTGTCCACGGAAGCAGATTGCTTTTTACAGGCCAACAACTCAAGATTTAAGACAATGTTTTCATTAGTTTTTCAAATTTTATTTTTTATTTTTCATAATTTCTAAGGAGCTTACAACTCGATTTAGCCCAACTTCATTTCAGACTAGCCCAGCCCGACCGAGCCTGGAACATTCCACAGGCCTTCAGCACAAAAGTAAGATATTTTGGGGGTGTTTGGAAAGAAGGATTTTTGACTTTTTAGGTTAAAATAATACTATACACAAAATAATTTAACATAGTTAATAAGATAAAATGTTATATCAAACTCATAATTATTTCATTTTTTTTCTCATAAATATCATATCCAATTACAAAAAAAATTCAATTCTCTTTCCAAACATAACTATTTTAGCCTACTAAAATAGCTAAAAATTAAAATAGCCTACTGAAATAGTCAACTTCTCAAACGGGGCCTTTATGTCATTTATTATAATGATATTGAGGTGCTTGAAAAGTTAGCTTTAGGCTAAAATAGTTAATAAAGATAAAAAATAAATTAAAATAATCAAAAATGTCATATTTAAATTATAATTATTTTATTTTAACTCTTACCATCATCAAATCAACTATATATATAAAATAAAATAAATAAATAAAAAAGAAGTCAACTATCATCCTAAACAGTATTTTTTTAATCAGGTTATAATATTCAAAAAGTCAAAAAATCAACTAAAAGAATCTATTCTCAAATGGAGCCATAATAATTCATAAATATTAAATAATAAATAATTAATAAAAAATAAATTTGATAAAAGGGGTACTCATTCATAAATTCCTCTTCTACTTATGTTTTAGTTAGTCTAAATTATTATTTTTGTATTCTAATAAGTTTTATGGGTGACATACTTACAAAAATACTCATAATAATAATACTAGCATATCACTCGTGCTATTCACAGGATTGGATTTAAAATTTTTATTTATGATTATGTCAAACATATTTTAAAATTATTAGCATAAAATATACGTAATTTTGAAAGAAAATGTTGACATTTCATAATTGAAGTAATAAAAATAAAAATTTATTACATTTGTTCGGAATTCACTAAATAAATAAAATATATTATAACTTAAATCTAAATTTTTGTGGGTCTTTTATTAGCATTCCTGCATTGTCATGATAGTTAGTATTATAATTGATGAACAACACATATATTATATATTTATAAAATGTTATAAAGTAAAAATGTTATACTTACATATTATATATATAATCTTTATATACCTTCTAAAAGGTATAAACATTCTTCAGACCAATCCATATTTGAAACAAAGGTCACGCACGATGCACAATCTAGTTGATATAGTATTGTTGGTACATATATGATAAATGCATAGGCACGGTCTTGGCATAATGCAATATAATCGTTAATCATTCTAACTCCATTATCCTATAAAATTTTGGAATTATAACATTGTGTTTGAAAAGGTAAGAATAAGTTATTTATAATAAATCTTATAGTTTTCTACCTTTAATCTCATATTCTTCAAATATGATAGTTGACATCGCAAGATAAACTCTACCTATTTTTCTTGAATAGTAAGATTTATTGAACTAGTACTGTCTTTGACCATAATGTTAACATTGTATCTGATATAAAAATATATATATATATATATATAAAAAAACACTTGTTAAAAGGAAATATTGTACCTAATGAAAAAATGAAAAATTAAAACACTTATTAAGTTTGAATTATTATACATAGCAATTATTTACCTAAAGAAAATTATCTCAATATAATATCAATATCATCATGTATGCAGTGACAACAAATAATGTGACCATAATGATATTCAACTTTTTGATAGTAGATTTTGCACAAATCGATCCAAAGGTTGTCAACATCAATTTGTTCAATGTAAATAAGTATTTGAAAATATTATTATTCACCATCCTTGTAACTTCTGAAACATCTTCATGTATGTGTACACTCTTAGATATCGGGAACACAACAATTCATTTATTTGAATTTGCATGAATAAAATATTTAGTGTCAATTCATTTATTATTTGAAGTTATGATAATATTATCAAATAAATCATAATTCTAAAATTAATACAAATAATAATTATTACATTTTTCTTCTGTGACTATTGTTGTTCACTATTATAGTTTCCTGTAATAAATCCCCAAGCAATTGAATGCCCTCTAAATTTTGAGACATGACTATCTCGTCATCTAATTGGATGAAAAAATAAACAATATAGGTATCGGAAATTATAATTTTAAAGATCATAACTACAAAATCTATATATATGTTAGTGTTTACCTTCTTGTAGGATAATATTATTATTTACTACCCTTGTGACTTCTGAAACATCCTCATGTATCTAAACACCCTTTGATATCGGGAACATAACAATTCCTTTATTTGGATTTACATGAATAAAATAATTGGTATAAAATCATTACTTTTTTGAAGTTATAAGAATATTGTCAAATAAATTATAATTGTAAAATTAATATAAATAATATTTCTTACATTCTTCCTAGACATGGGAGGCATGACTATTGCATCATATAATTTTCATGAAAAATATAAACAATATAACTATTAAAATTTATTATGAAAGTAGCAAATATTAGCATTTGCAAATTATAATATAAAAGAATCATAATTAGAAAAATATTATTACCTGACGTTCTTACCATTTAGAACATTAGTATTGTTTGTCAATGTGGTGACTCTCGAAACATTTTGGTGGAAGTGAACACCCTCTGATGTGGAAGGTATAACAACTCTTATATTTTAAATTGTAGCAATATATATATATATATATATATATATATAGTATAAAAACTAATGAGAAATCTATATATATGAAAATGATAATACTTCAGAGCTTACTTGTGACATTCTGAACATTGATTCTATAATGCAATTGTTTCATGTAGAACACATACTCTTAATCGACGTGTATCTTTTTGAAGATTTTTCAATTTATCCTTGAATATGGGATCATTATGATCAGTTTGGCGTGAAATGAGTAATTTTATTTTTTGAGATAGTCCATTAATTTTATTAGTAATTGTATCACGTTCCATCCTGTAAAAACACAGAGATTGTCACAACGCAAACAATTTTTTTTCCTCATCATGTAATTGAAATGGAGTGTAAAAAAACACAATTAGTTAAAAAAAATTACCATGTGATCAAAACGGAGTGCAAAAAAACCACAATCACATTTTTTGCTCGTAATAAAAAAAAAGCAATGAAATCAATTGGTAGTTAAAAAGTACAATTTTTTTTTTGTCAAAAAGCACAGTGAGTTAAAAACCCAATTACAAATTAAGTTAATTGATAGTTGAAAAATCTAAAAAACCCAAGATATTGATTTGTGATTATATTTCAAATCAAACAATCAAAGACAAATCAACACAACAATTTAACGTGAAAAAAGCTACAATTGGAGTGCCTCCAATTATGATAAAAAAAACCAAGAGTCAAAGCCACAAAGCAATCCACTAAGAAGACAAAAAAGAATTACACAAGTTACTCTTAATTACCTAGCGAATCTATATCCGAATTAAACCAATTCCAATGTGCCTCTTCTAACACCGTCCTCACCTCGGAATTGTCTTGTTCAACGTTGAATCCACAACGCTAATGTTGAATCCATAACGATGAGTCACTCCGGTATCCACCAAAGCTTCATGCTCAAGTTTCTCGGAATCTACCGAAAAATAACTTTCTCTTTTGTGAATAAAACAATAATAACAACTCTTGATGTTCGACAATCTGAAGTCTGTTGATCAATTGATCACTTTTTATACACCAAGGAAACTCATATAAAATAGCCTCTAATATAAAACACTTTCTTTTTTTCTTTCTCTCTGAAAATCTAGGCGGTTCAAACCCTAAAAACAGCGAACAACGCACTTTATAGAAAACAGGATCGCGCAGACTGCTCAAACGCACATTTCATCGCTCGAGCGGTGTGACTAAAGGCAGTGTGAAACATATAGGCTGACCGCTCGAGCGCAACTTTCACCATTCGAGCAGTAAAATTTTATTCCCAAAAGTTCAAGCGCTGGGCAAAAATACTGGATGATCTGTTTTTTCACTCGAGCGTACAAATGACCGTTTGAGTGCTCAAATAACTTCAACTGCATTTTTGCTTTTTGCTTCGGGGGTGCTGCCCCTTAACCCTCGTACTTAGTTGGAGAAGTGGCAAACATGAAAGGATTAATATCACAAACTCCTCTATATAGGCACAATTCGGGTTGGATTTGTATCTAAACACTCATAGCCTCATTGAAACAAAAGAGTGAATAAAATTACAACTGAAAGAAATTTTGTCAAACGAGATTACCAATTTCAAAAACCTAACAATAGTTAAAAAAACACAATAATTTATTTTTTCAAAAAACACAGTGAGTTAAAAAAACACAATTACAATTATTTTTTTCAAGACAAAATACAATTTAATCATCATCAATAGTAATGAATATAATCTATTTTTGTTTAAAAAAACACAGGGATTGTCACAACCCAAATACATTTTTTTTTTCTCATCATGTGATCGAAATGGAGTGTAAAAAAACACAATCAGTTATAACAATGTGATCAAAATGGTGTGTAAAAAAACACAATAACATTTTTGCTTATAATAATAATAAAAAGCAATGAAGTCAATTGATAGCTAAAAAACACAATTATTTTTTTTTTCCTTCAAAAAACATAGTGAGTTAAAAAATTAAATTATAAATATTTTTTACTAGATAAAATACAAAATTTTTTAATTGATATTTAAAAAACACAATCATTTACAATTATTATTTTTTTTTCAAAAAACACTGTGAATTAAAAACCCAATCACAAATTAAGTTAATTGATAGTTAAAAAATACAATCATTTTTTCCCCCCAAAAACACATTGAATTAAAACCTAATCAGGAATGAAGTCAATTGGTAGTTAAAAATACAATCACATTTTTGCTCATAATAAAAAGAAAAATACAATAAGTTAAAAACCTAATAACAAATTAAGTCAATTGATAGTTAAAAAACACAATCATTTATTTTTTTAAAAACATAGTGAGTTAAAAAAATCAATTACAATTTTTTTCTTTAAAATACAATCTAATTATCATCAATAATTCATCATCAATAATGGGTACTTTATATGAACCTAATGAATACAATCTATTTTTTTTCTTCCATAAAACACAATGACTTAAAAATCAAATTGCAAATTAAGTCAATTGATAGTTAAAAAACATAATTCATTTTTTTTTTTCAAAAAACATAGTGAGTTAAGAAAATCAATAACACATTTGTTTTTTCAAAATATAATCTAATCATCATTAATAATGGGTACTTTATGTGAACCTAATGAATACAATATATATTTTTTTTCCAAAAAACACAGTGAGTTAAAAATTAAATCACAAATTAAGTCAATTGATAGTTAAAAAATACAATAGTTTTTTTTTTTTCAAAAAATGCAGTGAGTTAAAAAAATCAATTACATTTTTTTTTTTCAAAATACAATCTAATCATCGTCAATAATGAGTACTTTATGTGAACCTAATGAATACAATCCATTTTTTAAAAAAAACACGGTGATTTAAAAATCAAATCATATATTAAATCAATTGATAGTTAAAAAACACGGTGATTTAATTTTTTTTTTCAAACAATACAGTGATTTAAAAATCAAATTATAATTTTTTTTTTAGTAGACAAAATGCAAATCACAATTTTTTTTTTGGGTGTAGATATGCCGAACACTTGAAAAGAATGGTTGAGTATTTGGTTTTAAGTTTAGTTGTTTTACAGTTATTATGCTATTTTTGTGACTGTTCATGTTTATCTAACTATAATCATATTTTTCTCATAATAAAAAAGAAAAAGAAAAAGAAAAAGAAAAAAAAAGAACCATTGAAAAATAAATAAAAAGATTACTTATAGATTTTGAAACTTTCTCTTTACAACTGTTTATGTTTATCTAACTATAATAACATTTTTCTCATAATAAAAAAATAAATAAATGAAAAAAAAGAAGGGAAAATTATCCAAAAGTCTCATATCAGCATTAGCAACCCCATTTAGTCCTACCAATTAACGCATATACTGATAGATCCCATAGGTGATAACATTATCACTAATAGGTCCTATTTTGATTTATATTGTGATATTATGGTCGCTTCTACCCCTTCATTTACTGCGTCACACCTCACTATCACATGTCAAAAAGTAATATAGGGCGTTTTTCCCACTGTCACACAGTCACACAGCAGAAAGTACTATAGGGCATTTTCCCCACTGTCACACAGTCACACAGCAGAAAGTACTATAGGGCATTTTCCCCACTGTCACACAGTCACACAGCAGAAAGTACTATAGGGCATTTTCCCCACTGTCACACCCACTGTCACACAGTCACACAGCAGAAAGTACTATAGGGCATTTTTCCCACTGTCACACTGTCACACAGCAGAAAGTACTATAGGGCATTTTTCCCACTGTCACACCCAAACACACACCGTCACACTGTCTCACATAACCCAACAAATGAGGGCATTTCAGGAAGATACACATACCGCAGGACCAAACGGAGTAATAAAAATATTTAAGGACTAATTGCACCAACATTTCACATTACGGGACTTATCAGTAACTCACTATTGTAAAATAAATGAAAAGATTACTTACAGGCTTTGAAACTTTCTCTTTATCTTGGTTTGTCTTTCTAGTATAAAAAATAAGTGCAAAATTATGTGTTATAAATACATAGATATGCTGCCGATAGAAGTGGAAAAGACTGCAATAGATATTGGAGAAGTTAAAAGTGAAAAATTATGTGGTAGAAATGGAAAAGGTTGCAATAAGTTGAAAAGGTTGTTTGAAAAAAGTCAAAAAAGCTTGAGAGAAATCAACAAGTACTAAGATTTTTTTTTAAATCAAAAAATTAGGAAATTAAAATTGGAATATTGAAACTTTCACAAAGTTTGTGGGTTAAAAACCTAATTTTCTTTATATAATATATAGATTCATATTGACAATGTGACTATTTCATGATGTGAACATTCACACGGTCAATATGACTGTTCACGCCATCAATATAAATATTTATACGTCAATGTGAATATTCATATTATAAAATATGAATGTTCACATTATCAAATTCCTAACGGTTAAAAAAAATATTTATAAAAATAAAAATATTTATAAAATACTTTAAATATAATAATTAAAATTTGATAAATTAAATGTCAAAATAATAAAATATATTAAAATACAAAAATATATTGTGAACCGGTAATTTGTTAAAAACCGACCAACGGCGGAGGTGATGAAATTCCAGAGTAGTCTTCCCTCTCAATCACCCAACATTTCCGAGAAACGCAAACGCAGAGAACAACACATTCATTTATAGAGAGAAATCCATAGATAAATATATGTAGAGAGAGAAAGAGACAGTCTTACCATCACCACGAACATTGCTTCGATTTACAGTACACAACACAATCAAAAACGAAGATGGGTTTTGAAATCCCAACAGACTTGATCCGCCAAGTCCAGATCTCGCTCCGCAACGACGCCGGACTCTCCTCCTACGATCCCCACCCCCCTCCCCTCCCTCCCCTCCGAGAATCGGTTTCTGGGTTCGACCCATCACCGCCGAATCTCCGGTGCGAGCATTGCAAGTGCAGACTCGTCAGAGGGTTACAATCGCTGATTTGCGTCTACTGTGGTAGACGCCAATTTAAGGACCTCCCTCCCGAACCCATCTCCTTCAATTCCACATTTGGGTATCGATGGTTACTTCAGTCTTTGGACTTGAATGGATCGGTCTGTCTCTTCTCTTCTCTCTCAATTTCATTTCTTTACCTATAATATCACACAGTATGTATAAATATGAGTATTTAGGAGGATTTGTGGGTATGATTGTGCATAATTGTAAATTTGTCTGTTTTGGGTAAGGTCACGCTTGGTTTATTTGGAATATTGCAGTTTTGGGTTCATTACAATTCTGTAAAACGAACTGTTGTTTTTTTTTTTTAATTGATAGGAGAGCAATTACAAGTATGAGATCATCAAACCAAGCCGACTACTAGCTCACTAGAAAGTAATTACAAGAACGAGAAATATTACATCATCAAACAGGCTATTAACTCACAATAGTTAGAAAGTAAACAAAGCCTAGCTAACAACCAATATCCTGCTAAGACCAAGCCCAACTACCACTTCACTACTAATTACATACAATCCTGATAATGGGAAAAAAATAAGCAGCACCACAAAGGATATCAAACTTCTCTTTGTAGGACCCGACATCTCACACCACAAAGGTGTTACACAACCACTAGGTCAGATGCCCTGGTTGAACTGGTGGGTTTGTGATCTTTGGATTGTTTCTGTTTGGAAAGAACCCAATTTGAAAGTTGTGGTGGGTTGTTGGTGAGAAATTCTGGGAATGAGTTTCTTTTACTGCGGGCATTTTGGCTTTGTATTTGAGTCATTGGCTACTTTTACTGGAGATGAGAAGATGTAATTGAAGTCAAGATAATTCTAACTCCACTTCGCTTCATGGGTTTCCCATTCTAGGTTCAACAGAAAACTATTGTCAGGACCCGAACCGGCTCCTAAAAGTTTGGGTTATAACCGGCCAGTAATCCGTAGATTATCGCAGTCCTCAAACGATCATACAGAATATATTTAAATATACGGAGCCTATAGCGGAAGCAATTATGAAATGTGTCCATTGAGCTGTGTATATCTGCCATGATCAGAAACATACATATTATATTTCACTTCACACTTTATGTTATATCCCATAACATTTACACACATACATTATATATATATAACCCAGAATCAAAACTTATAACATCATAGACTATACAAAACCCAAGCTTCTCAAGCTTGGCCAAAACAACACCAAAGCCCCGACATAGAGGGGTAACTTGGGTGGCTTTACAAAAGGCTGACTCTGATGCGGTCTCTAATGTGGAACTCCCACTTCCTGATGCTCACCTACATACATATAAATAAACAGAGTGAGCTGGAAGCCCAATGAGTAATCTCCATGTGAGGGGTTAAATGAATGAGCCTCATGTCTTATTTAATTAATATAAAGATCTTGACATATTTAAACTCATTTCGAAAGCAAATAGTATCAAATACCGTTCATTGATCCTTTCGTAGCTTATCAAATAGTGAAGTTCATACTTTTCTTTTAATCACATTTATAGAGCCACTTTGGGTCCACAAAACGGCCTCAAGCCCAACACATGATACGAAACGACCTCGGGCCCAATCATATATCAAAACGGCCTTGGGCCCACATATATCAAAACGGCCTTAGGCCCAACATATAACAAAACGACCTCGGGTCTAATATATCAAAACGGCCTCGGGCCCAATCATATATTAAAACGGCCTTGGACCCACATATATCAAAACAGCCTCGGGCCCACATATGAAAAAATGACCTCGAGTCCAATATATCAAAATGACCTTAGGCCCAAGCACATCGTGGCATAAACGGAACGACGTTAGGTCCACATTGCACATGTCGTATAACATTCATAAAACTCATTCATTTCGATTCAAACATAATTTTAGAATAAGTCACTGTACCTGGATCAAAATGATTATTTAAGAACGTATCTTTACATTACTATTACTCACCGTGATTTAGGTCTTAATTAACTTGCTGAATTGCCAGATAAGACAACCGTCAAAGATTGACATCATACAGAACGTTTATAGCAAATCATTAGCTTATACAAAACGTTCAAGATGGATTATAGACCAATAATAGTTACTAAGGGTCAAAGTACATTTTTCCAATTTATCACAATCGTTGCTCAAAAGGAAACTCATTCATTTTTGTCCAAACATTCTTTCAGAACTTGTCATAGCATAATTACTCCAAAGATTTCAAGCATAATTATCATTTTGGAAACACTTGTTAAGGCACATAATTTATACAAAGCATAAGTTTCACAATTCCAAAGTATTTCATATGAAAATACCGTTACAAAGAAATTACTCACAGTGCTTGGTCGGATGACACTCCTTAACGACTCAGCCTGCAGAAACATAATTAAGCATAACATTTCAAAACACATTGCCTTCAATTCACTCAATCGATTTATTCGTTACATAACTGTTCAATCATTCCCCCTTCTTTAATCCCTCTCAAGTGTTTGATGCTAAACTTCTCTACATGTGAATCATGTACAAAGCTTGTGTTAAAGATGTACTTTAAATGACCCTAAATGTTCATGACTTAGATTAATGTTTCCTACCACAATTTCATATGTTTTGATTGAAAGTATCATGTTTACACATTTAAGGTTTAAGAAAATAGCAAGAAGCAAAAGGAAACTAAGTTAGGGTAGGAAATGGCATGACATGGCTAAAAGAAAATAAACATCCTTCACTAATTTGAGCATATCTATTTGTGTACTTAGAATTTAGTTGTGAGACCATCATCATTGGAAGGGTTTGAATTTAGGTTTAAGAATCACTTAAAACGGAGTCCGGATGAGGAAGATATACTTATTTGAAGTTACTATAAGCTGAAATAGGGCTGGCCGCACGTGCGCCCACTTTGACCGCTTGAGCGGTGGCCTTGGCCACTCGAGCGGTGGTTTAAGCAGAATGCAATTCCCTGTTTTTGTTCATGTTCCGCTCGTGCGGTTTGGGCAAAATCAGACAGTCCGAAAATGGCATAAAAATGCAAACTTCCCAAACTCATTTCCAATTCCAAATTCATGTAAAACAAACCCAAAAACATGATATACTAGCATGATACGAGTGTAATTTCACTTTAAACATATCAATTTTGCTTCAACATCAAATTCATTGACTCATCTTTTTCATATAATCATGAATGTCATACCCAAGCTCAAAATACATACAAACATGGTGAATCTTCCAACAAAACTTGGTTGTATAAACCATCTAGAGTTTGTTTCATGGATCAAGCACGAGAATGAACTCAAATCAAACAAAAATGAAGAGATTTCATGATTTTATTCAAACCCTTACACAACTCAAAACCCTAGCTCAAAACTCCCAATTTCTTCTTGATTCCATGACAAGGATGAGTTAGAGACAAAGATTATAAGTAAATTTTCATACCTTAACTTCAATCTAGGGTTTGTCCTTTGAAACTCTAGTAAAATCCTAGCTTCTCCTCTTCCTCTCTCTCTAACCCACTCTTTAGCAAGTGTCAACAAGAATGAAGAACACAAAAGAGCTGGAGATATATAATTTAGGTTAATTAAACATTACGAATCGTAATTTTTCAAAATTTCACTGTAAGCTCTATAAATCATGCTAATCATAAATATGAAATCGGTTTTGGCTTATTGCACCTCTAAGGCTTTCAATTTTCAGTTCAAAGTTCCAGTTGTAACATATATTCCTACATTCAACATATATTATTCTAAATTCACATAATTCATATACTTAAACTTGCAAATTCATATCAAACACATAACTACATGCATAATTAAGCATAGTACGGGTTGGGTTATCACAACTATGACTACTTTTGTTTAGGTTTATATGTATTGTATGGGAACAACTATTCTTTAGATCCTGAAGATGGGTTAGGTTTTATGTTGGGGAAATTACAAATCAGGTGGAGCTTTCAAAAATAATTACATTCCTATGGAAAAGTTTATGATTTTAATAATTAGAATTTGTATACTTTATCATTAATCTGAGACTTTTTTCCAATCATCCACTGATTGGTTATTCCCCCCCCCCGCCCTTTTTTTTTTGAATTCTTTAACTAAATTAGCATTCTATTTTTCAGGAGACTGTTGGACCATCTGTCGAAGAAAAAAAATTTAACAGAGGACGGAGTAGATCAAAAGATGAAATTTCATTATCTGATCTCTTAAATATCAAAATCACATTGCCAGCTGAGTCAGAGAAAACTGAACAGAGTCTTACAAATGGTGTACCAATACAAAACACAAGTTCTTTGAACTCAGTTGGAGTTGACCTGGACAACTTTTTTGCCGATTCGAAGAGGGACGCTTTTTTTAATTCATTGGAAGAACAGCCAGTAATTAACAAGCAGAGTGAGAATATGGAAATGAATGCATTTGCCAGCCAAACAAATATTAGCTTATTTCAGAATGTTCAGCATTCCGAGACAGCAGTTACCTCTTCTGAAGTAAAGAATGGTGGCACTTTCTCTGGTTGGGAGGCGGATTTTCAGTCTGCTGATTCGGAAAATCCGCAGGAGGGTTCAAGATCATTTGATCCTTTTGTGGGTTCCACGGTTGATCTTTCTGCCCACATGGATTCAGTCTTTGGACATGGAAAAGAATTAGAAGATGAAAAACCGAAGGACGCTTCAACCCCTTTTGCTTCAGCAACTAATGGCGGGATTCAAGATGATCTGTTGCATAATTTGGACTTCTCGTCATCCCACCCGGCTGAGTTGGTCGATGCAACCATCAAAAGTAAGGACTGTGTATCTGAAAATAAGACAATCAGTGAAGAGAATGATTCATTTGATGTTTGGAATGATTTTACAACCTCTACCAGTCCACAAGATCCTTCGAAGAATTCTTCGACACAAAGTGGTAATCAGGTTACTGCTTTTGATGAAAAGACATCAGATATAAATTTTTCCAGTTCAACCAACAATTTTCAAGAAATGGATTTTGGTAGTTTTTCACATCCAGGATCATTTAATCAAACTGGTTCCGAAGAAGTGAATAACATGGAGGCAGAAGGTCCTGCCATAAACAGGTGCGTTCCCTCAGAATTCCTGTTTTGTTGTAATATCCCATTTCACCGATCAAGTTTTTAACAATTTGCTATAAGGGCTTGTTAAGAATGGATCACTTTGATAAGCAAAATGCCTGAGTTTGTGTATGTGACAATATTTGGTTTCTCATTCGTCCCAGGATGCTCTCATATAGGTCAGGATTTTTATATTATTATGTGAACTTGCTAAAAATAATCTTTCCGTAAAATTTGTTTTTTATATAGCTTATCATTAGAATAAATGTAAACAAAATTGCAGTACTTAACATTGAGGTGTTCCTTTATTATGGTCATTATGATGTTTTGGTGGAAAATAATTTACTTTTAGTTTTATGTCCAACAAGTTATTATAATAACTTCAATCACCAATAGTATTATTAAGTTAAAATAGAGCTTTTCCTTAATAGGTACCTTTTATGTAAGTAAAGTAAGATTCTTCATTAGTGTGGTTGGCTTGGCTAGATTGATGTTCTATGTTCAAGGCAGTGAAAATTCAGTGGATCTTCTTTGCTCCATAGCTGGGAGTTGTGGTCACATGTTCATTTTTAAATGTTAACTGGGTGCTTCGTTGTACCTTTTTTTTTTTTTTCTTCTTTTTTTCTTTTTCATTCTTCTTCTTGGCTAATATGACATATCTCTTGACTGGAAGGTTTTAAATTGACCTCTTCTTAGTACTTCTGGTATATGTGGAAAAGAGGAAAGTCAGTGAAGCTTTGGTGGGAGTTGAATTTAGTATAGGTTGAAGCTAGGGGTGTTCAAAAAAACCGGTGGAACCGGTAAACTGATCCAATCCAGTCTAAACCGCTGGTTTAGTTTGGTTTGGTTTTGTTTTTACTAGCTTTAGTTCTCATTCTGAAACTAGTGGAACTGTTCAAATCGGTCCGGTTCCCGGTTGTTTGAAACCGAACCGTACATATTTGTTTATATTTTTTTATGGAAAAATTAAAATATAAAAAGTTTCTTATAAGATTTGAACACTATTTTTCATTGTGACATTGATAAACTCTAATCAACGTGACCACATTAATTATTGCTAGTTTATTTACTAACATAAAATATATCATATTTATTATTATATAAAATTTCTATAACTGTAAAATTGAACCAAACCAAACAGGTTTATATGGTTCGGTTTTGGTCCAGATCCACAGTTTAACGGTTTGGTTACGGTTCCAATTTTGTTGGAACTGTAAAAACCGGTTCGGTTTTTGGTTTACTCTAAAATCAGATCAATCTGATCTGTATATACCCCTAGTTGAAGCTGAAAGACTTGTTCTGAAGTACTTCTTTCATTCCATAAGAAAGACTTTATGCATCCCACTTCGAATTCTTTAGGAATTATCCCTAAAGGAAGCTTGTGTTATGGACTGCATAAAACTTCAGAAGCTATACACAATGTTTATTTATTTATTTATTTTTTTATGTATTTTTAAATTCTTTCCACTATCGAATAAAAAGATTACATACGCGTTGAGTGACTGCTACACTTCTCTTAATTATAGTAGTATGACTTTAAAATAGGAAATGAAGAAACTTTGTCCACTAGAACATTCTCAACCTAATGAAGTCATACATAATAACTGTTAATGTGACTTGACCCATGAGAAGACCCATTTACCTTATAGGCTGTTTCCAGAAAATTCAAAAATTTCCAAATGACCATTGACTATAACCTAATAATACACAATAAATCTAACCAACATTGTGATGAGTTATAAATTTACAGTATCATGACCCAAATTAACCCTAAACATGTCCAAGGCAGGCTTCATATGAACATATGAGTCTGTTTCTTTTCTTCTTTCCAATCTTTTCCCTTCACATGTTTTACTACTTTTATACATGATGACAAACAAATGTTGTAATGAACTGTGCTTGAGGTTCTTGCCATAGACCTTCAGCTATTGATAAATAGCATCTTTAGCATCCCTCGACTCCCTCTTGTTCTGTGATAATATATTTTACTTGTATAAATGTATATGTATGCAAACCACATTCTGAAAATCCGCAACCATGACATCTTATCAATTTTAAAGTCCTTGTTTTCCGCTTAAGGTGACCAAAGCATTCAGGAGTGTGGGCTGCTGGCTGACCACATTAGGTGGAACGTCATGTTTTGTGGGTTCTTACTTTTTCTACCTTTTGGGTGCAGTGGGTGCCAACCGAAGGGGGTTTTGTGGAGTTGGGCAGGGGGTCGGGTGGGGAAGAAGCGTCGGAAGGGTTGGGCTATGGCTCCTCTGTGTTTAATTTGGCTGATTTGGCTGGAGTGGAATCGGCATAGTTTCCAGGAGGTTGTTCATTCGGTGTCTTGTTTAGAAAGACGGTTTCTCAATGTTTTGGTGTGGTTGGGTGTCTGGGCTGATGGATCTAGACTAGTTTACCTTTCTTGACTTTTTAGATGATGTGATTGAGTCGTTTAGTTTTGGTTTGTTCTTTGTTTTGTTTTGTTTGTGGTGTTGCTTTTTTTGGGGTCTACTCTTTATCATCTCCTTGATGCTTTAGTTTCTCAATGAATTTTGTTCATCAAAAAAAAAAAAAAAAAAAAAATAAAGATTATGAGATGGGTCTCAAGCATGCTTGAAAGGCCTTTTCAAAGAATTCTAGTAGAACCGCACACTTCATTTTTCTTTCCCTTTTAGGTTTTCATACGTCTATCTGCTGTTAAAAAAAAATTTCTAGTCAACCTTCTTTAGTGTTGTGGGAAGATTGCCCCAGTACACGTACGCTCTGTTATCAGAATCTTACGATTCACGATTCGATTCGTAATTTTTGCAAAATCGATACGAATCTATGGGTGAATCTATTTTGGAAGTGAATCTCTAGTGAATCGTACGATTCACAATCGATTCACGATGCGATTCACTTTTTACGATTCATGCAATTTTTGAAATTAGTTTGTCCGACATATTTTTGACTCTCTTTTTCTCTATCTTTTAGTGAAAATGACATAATACAACTTTTAATAGCATTTAATACCAAACTGACCAACATGTATACATGGTTTGTTGTTATTTTAGTGATCATGGAGTTTTTAATAGGATCCAAGCAGATTCAGTTAGACCCAACATATTTTTAATCTTGCTGCTCATTTTTTTTCCTTTTAAAAAATCATAATATATCTTTTAAAGATGTTTAAGATTAAAGTTACACTATGAATTATCTATTGCTATTTATTAAATTGAATATAATTGAATATTACATGTGTGAGGCCAGTTATACATTTTAAAACGTTTTAGGCTTTAAAATAAAATATTCTAAATAATTCTTTTTTATTATTTGCTTACTATTATTTAGAAAAGTATATATGCTTATTGTCCAACCATCAATATTATTGTTAATTATTGTTATTTTGAAAATTGATAGTTTGTCTATTTGGTTATTATCTCTATTAAGAATGGTTGATAAGAAATATCTAAAAAGAAAAAAAGGTAAGATGGTGATCTTACATAGGAATTTTTGTTAACTTCTTATCTATTAAATCACGTGATTATTATTCAAAACAACATTTTCATTGATTTAAATCTAAATATTTTATATTCATAAGATATATTTAATATCTAAATGTGTAGATATATGTTTTTAAGTAATTTAGAAAAAGTTACCAAATCTTTACGATTCATGATTCGATTCACGATTCGGTACGAAACCATTTCGATTCACGATACGAATCCCGATTTGACAACTATGCACGTCCGTACTAGTGATTTATGTTGTTTCTCATGTCAAAGCCCAATTTGATTTATGTCATGATTTTTTTTGTATGCACTTCAGATAATTCAATCAAAGTTTCTGCTCTGTTCTGCATTTTATCAGACAAATCACAGAAGTCAGATTAATAACTCTTTGCACCCAACACTAAAATTACAGAAGTTGAAATTAGTTTTTTAATATAGTTTTGATATCAATTTTAAAGTCCTTGTTTTCCACTTAAGGTGACCAAAGCATTCAGGAATATGGGCTGCTGGCTGACCACATTAGGTGGAACGTCATGTTTTGTGGGTTCTTACTTTTTCTACCTTTCGGGTGCAGTGGGGGCCAACTGAAGGGGGTGTTGGGGGTTTTGTGGAGTTGGGCAGGGGGTCGGGTGGGGAAGAAGCGTCGGAAGGCTTGGGCTATGGCTCCTCTGTGTTTAATGTGGCTGATTTGGCTGGAGTGGAATCGGCATATTTTCCAGGAGGTTGTTCATTCGGTGTCTTGTTTAGAAAGATGGTTTCTCAATGTTTTGTGCGGTTGGGTGTCTGGGCTGATGGATCCAGACTTGTTTACTTTCTTGACTTTTTAGATGATGTGATTGAGTTGTTTAGTTTTGGTTTGTTCTTTGTTTTGTTTTGTTTGTGGTGTTGCTTTTTTTGGGGGTGTCTACTCTTTAGCTTCTCCTTGATGCTTTAGTTTCTCAATGAATTTTGTTTATCAAAAATAAATAAATAAATAAATAAAGATTATGAGATGGGTCTCAAGCATGCTTGAAAGGCCTTTCCAAAGAATTCTAACCACACACTTCATTTTTCTTTCCCTTTTAGGTTTTCATACGTCTATCTGCTGTAAAAAAAAAATATTTCTAGTCAACCTTCTATAGTGTTGTGGGAAGATTGCCCCAGTACACGTACGTACTAGTGATTTTTGTTGTTTCTCATGTCACAGCCCAATTAGATTTATGTCATGATATTTTTTGTATGCACTTCAGATAATTCAATCCAAGTTTCCGCTCTGTTCTGCATTTTATCAGACAAATCACAGAAGTCAGATTAATAACTCCTTGCACCCAACACTAAAATTACAGAAGTCGAAATTAGTTTTTTCAATGTATTTTTGATGTACTGTATAATAAACTTATCAACGTTATCTTATATGGACTTTTATACGTGTTTAGGATGGCTGATTTAAACAATGGAGGGAATGTTGGACAAGCTGCTAAAGACGGAGAAATTTTAAATTCAACCACAGAGGCAAAGGATGGTGATGTAGAGAGAGTGTTGTCACAGATGCCAGATCTTTTGTTCATGCTCGAGAAAGATCTTTCAGTCCCGTCAAATAAGATGATCTAAGTTCATTTTCACATGATCACATCTCTGCTCTTAGTTCTTCAAGCTTTTTTTCATGCAATGTTCATTATATAATATGGTTTCTTGTTATCGTAGTTTCAAATATCTGTACTCTTTAACCATCTAAAATGATTCATTGGTTTTTAGTATTATAAGAAAAAGTGGCCAATTGGTTTGTATCCGTGTACTTGTACTGTCAAATATCTATTAGTGTGTTTAGTTTCAGTTTTTTGAATTCAGTTTTTTGAAAATTAAGTTTTTTATTTTTTTGTTTTTAGTGAATATTTTTTAAATTTAAGATTTTTTTTTTTTTACTTTTTTAAGTATCGCTCTGATACCACTCTGTCACGGCCTAAACCCGCCCCTATGGGTGTAGCACCGTAACCGGCCAGTAATCCGAGATTACCAAAGGCCTGCTTAACAGTAATACAGTAAGACAGAGTACAGGGGCATGGCGGAAACCAATACAGTAAATCAACAATGCCCAATGAGCTGTGACAGTCTGTATACAAATTTTTTTTTCATACATATATGCAATCAGAGACAAAACAGTATGTACATATATACAGTCATTCAGAACAGGGGCTTAATCCCTATTTAACAGTACAGTAACAGTCTATACAGTTATACAAAACCGACACAGAAACGGACAGGGGAAATAAAAACACCCCTAAGCTATAGCTTGGTAGGCTCCGAACCTCGCAGTGAGGCACAGTGGTTGGCTCGACAAAACTGGGAGTCTACCCCGACGCTCCTAGCTCCGGTCTGTTGCCTGTACACCTACATATATATATGAGCAGTGAGCTAAAACCCAGTGAATAACATAATGCGTAAAGGGGGTTTAGAATGAATGTCTTTACAGTAATGAAAACAGTTCATTTCAATTAGTATATCAGTTGTTCAGTACAGTAAACAGTCATATGTGGTATATCCATTAGCATAACAGTAAACAGTAGGTCTTAAAAGACCGAACAGTCAATGATAGCCATCAATTAGTAAACAGTAATGGTTCCAACAAGGGAACCGACAGAGATTTCTGTAACAGTAGCAGTAACAGTAAACAGTAGTTGCTAAGGATGCCACAATACAGTTCAGAATATAGGACATACATTCATTCAGTTAACAGTATCAGTTCAGAAAACAGTTCAGTTAGACGGTCAGAAAATATTCACAGTTGAACATATTTTTACACAATTGTTACTCACAGAGTTCTGGGCTACGGTAAGCCAGAGCGTCTCCTCGGAAAGCCAACCCTACACAGTTACAGATTGAACACACACTAAGCTACACAGTTGGGAAAGATGATAACTTAATCCCGAATTTGCCTCGGTGTGTTCTACATCTATATCTTCATTAAGATGTCTTAAACTAGGCCTAAAGATGCCTAGGATGGGATGAGGATGCAAAGATGTATTCAGAAAATAGTTTCAGAATTTTCAGTGAAACAGGTCCCCGCTCGAGCGCAGGTTAACCCGCTCGAGCGTATAGGCGAACAAAGGTACCCGCTCGAGCGTCAACTTACCCGCTCGAGCGGACCAAAAAGTACTGGATAGACGAAATTCACGCTCGATTGGGCGCTCGACACCCGCTCGAGCGTAAGACACACTATCCCGCTCGAGCGTACTGTCAAACAGTGCAAGATGCTGGGAGCTCGAATTCCCCGCTCGAGCGCCACTAACCCCGCTCGAGCGGACGACCAAAATCTGGAAAATTCAGATTCGAACTCCAAGTTAAAACTCATGTTTAAATGCACTAAAATCGATCATCTTGGGCTGAATTTCTGGAAAACATTTGTAAACACATAGAATGACATGATTTGAAGCTCAATTTATAAAATCAAAGCCCAAGGGTGTTTCAAACAAACTCAATTTCAAACCCATTTTTCATAAGCAATCTTCAAACATGATGTGCATGCATTCAAACCAATTTAAAGCTTCAATGCTTGCTCAATTGAGCTCATTTCTTCAAGAACTTGGTGAAATCATGGATTATGATCGAAAGTTAGACATGCATGCAAGATTTCCATGAAACCAAACTCAAAACTCTTCAATATACACATGCATGCAAGATTCAAGCTACAAATCAACATTTTTAGACTAAATCATGCCTTAGCTCTACAATTTGACATGAACCTTGTAAGAATCAACCTTAAAGACAACAATGAGAGGTTGAAATTCATACCTAAGTCTTGAATGCAAGATGAACAAGCTCAACTATGCAATCTATACTTCAAATCCTTTAATTTCCAAGCAAATCTACAAGTGAACTCAAGTCTCTCACTTTCTCTCTCTCTTGGTCGGCAATAAGAAGAGAATGTGGCTGATGAAATGTTTAGTTCAAGTGTAATAAGGCTTCTATATATGTTAGATAGTGGCCCACTCAAAATGGCAAAGTTGTAATTAAAATCAACTTACAATTTATCAATATTTAATCTAATTTAATCATACTAAATCAGTTTTCAGATAAATATGCCACAAAATCACATAAATTATGATGATCATAAATCACTATTCAATTTCTGGTTCGGCCGCCGATAAGGCCTTTGATTTATAGTTTAACACATAAACATGAACAGATAATCACACAGTCGAACAGATAGAATGCAATTCAAACAGATATACTCAGCCATTCAGTTTCAGTTTCCAGTCAGTCAGTTCAGTAACTCAATCAGTTCAATTATCAATCATAATCAGTCTCAGTTTAGCAGTAATCAGTATTAATCAGTGATCAGTGATGAGGGTTGTTACAAGATTGGTATTTTAAATTTGTCGGCATCCACTCTGTGCATCTTCTGTAAATCTTATAATGAAACAAGCGAACATGTGCTTCTTCTTTTCCCTTTAGCATGGAGGATATAGTCTGCCTTGCTGCAGTGGTGGGGGACTGTTTGGGTGGTACCAAGTTCCATTAAAGGCCTGCTACATTGGTGGGCAGGGCACTGCTGCAATAAAAAGGAACAAAGAATTTGGCGAGCATTACCCCTGGTGGCTCTCTGGTCTATTTGGAAGCACAGAAACGAATGCCTCTTTCAAGGTTCTCAACCTAAGATGCTTGAGCTACAGGAGCTTATCATCACAAGGCTAGCTATCTGGTTAAAGGCCACATCCAAGGAGTCTCCATTCTCCATTTCAGATTAGCTCTATAACTTCAAGCAAATCAGATACTGCCTAGGTGACCTGGTGTAGTTAATTTCTCTTCTATGGTGTTTTTACTCTGTTTGAGTTGGTGGAGCTGCTATACTTGGTTTGGTTCTTAGCTTCTGATTATGCTGCTCTAAAAGAGTTTGCCTGCTGCTGGTTGTGAATTGGGGTGGAATGGTGCTTGCTGCTATCTTGTTCTGTGCATTTTATGCTTTGGAGTTTTTGAGCTTCTCTTTTGTTTCCATCAGGTTCTGGTTTTTTGTTGATCTCTCACCAACTAGGAGGTTGGAACTTTTTAGCTTCAAGCTCCTCTTTATTGATGTAACTTCCATACCTTGTATGCGTGTATCATCAATAAAGCTTTTTCTTTTGTCGATCAAAAAAAAAAAAAGAAAAAAAAGTAGCTGTATTGAAGGCTGTTCAACAAGTTTCTCCAGCATGCCTTCCAAAACATGTGCCACAGCAAAATACCTCTCCGCAAAACCACAACAATATTTTAGCCCCTGCACTTGCATCAGAATTTTTGAGATTACATAGGTTGCGACTTGTTGAGTGAAAAAGTTGTTCAAAAGAGTTCATGTATTAGGTCTTGAAAGCATAGAGACATTATAAAGAAAATTGCATCTTAAGCTATTTCATTAAAGAAGTATAGGAACTCAGCCAGAGTTTCACAATATGATTTGCTAGAAAATCATCTACTTCTTTACTGCTAGTAAGAGCAACAAATCAAAATTAAACACCATTATTTAATGAGAAGACACCACACATGGATGCCAAGAAATATCAAGTGAAATTAATACAAAGTCCATTAGGTTAAATATTTTGGACCGACAACATAACTATTAAAAAGCAAAGCCACTTTCAAGAAGGTAATGTGTCATATCTAACACTAATATGGCATGACACTCGTTGAATACTTCCTAACGGCTTATGCACACGTAAAGCACATTACAACATTGAACAAAATAACTTGGAATCTAATGATAAAACAAAAACAATGTAACTTTATACTTGTTCTCCTCTTTTAAGCTTCAATATTATTATCTTTGACTTAAATATTCATGTATATAACATATGATAATTATTTATCCTTATAAATAATATATAGTAAATATATTTTACACGTGTCCTCTATGTGTCGTGTCTTACGTTTTTTAAAAAATCTATGTGTCCATATTGTGTCATGTGTCCATGTTTCTTAGCTCATATGCCTTCATTCATTTTCTTTTAATATGTGAGAATAAGTATATTCAGAAAACAACAACTAAGGCATGCCCTCTCCTCATGATGATGTCATTAATCTCAAATGTGTGTAGTTCAAAAAGTCTAGTGAGAATTCCCTAATCTTGATCACTTATCAAAGTTACCGTAATTGACCCAGTTGATTTGATCCAAGACTCAACCTTTTTGATGTTTTTTTAAGTTCTTTTGTTGGCAACAATCCTCTATGCATGTGTTGATTCTTAGTAGACTTATAAAAATAGTATGCAGTGAACATTGGCAAACAAAACAAAGTAAGAAAATGGTTTTTAACAAAAAACATAGGGAAAATAAAAAAAATCTTTTGGCATGTTTGAAAAAGAAAGTTGTTAGGCACTCACTGTTTTTGACAATTCATTGCCGAATTCCATGCAGTGTAGGCATAAAGGAAATACTTCTGTTTCAAGAAAAAAGTGAATAACTTGTTGATATTCAGCCTGCCAAATAGAAGATTCAAAACCAAAATTCAGAAGTATTGTGACAACTAAAATTAATCTTGGTGATGCGTAATGGTGGACATACACACATAGACACACGAAAAAAAAATAAAAAAAAAAAATAAAGGAAAAAAGAAAAGAAAGATGAAATTGATATAAAAGAAAAAGTACATACTTTGATAGGAATAATAGATCCAAGTATTAGGCATAAGAAAAAGGATCAAAATCAATACCTAAAGGAAATATATAAGAACATTGTGCAACTTATAATGTAAAGAAAAAAAATATTATTGAAGGACCGGGAACCTTCACTAGGGCACCAATAACATCCAAACTGGTAAGCCTCAAATAATCGAAAGGCTTTTCGTTGTCTGTAGTATTAAGGAAAGGATATAGATACATTGGTATCTTAGCTGCAAAGAACCAAATCCAAATAGAATAGTCATTAAATCTTGTCAATTGAACCAATATTGGCAACAACACATCCCAACTCCACAAATAGATTCAGTAGTTTTAGAAGAAATCATTTCTTACTCCAAAAGGGATTAATCACAAGTATATAATCTAAAGCATATCTAGGTACCTTTGTTCATGCGGGCATTAATTATCAAATAAAGATGAATATTATGCCCCCATTACATACAAAATATCACCAGCTTCAATATTTGTGGGAGCTATAAGAAATTCTTAGTGAACTTATTGACGTTGATATGATTTGCATGTGTAAATTAACACTCAACAAGTGAAACTTTGCATTATGTCTAATCAACCACAAGAATCTAGTATCAATTGAGAAAGGAAACAAATGCAAAATGGTGGTACATATATAATCCTATAATTCTTCAAAAAACATGGATAAAATTCCACCAAGTACAGTAAGAAGAAAATACTCAATTTTTCATCGTAGCGGGCCAAACACGTGCAAATATTTTAATTATTGAGAATCTAGTATCAATTGAGAAAGGAAAAAAAATACAAAATGGGGTTACATATATAATCCTCTAATTCTTCAAAAACACAGAAACAATTCCACCAAGTCTAGTAAGAAGAAATTACTCATTTTTTTCTTTATAGCGGGTCAAACATGTGCAAACATTTTAATTATCGAGAATCTAGTATCAATTGAGAAAGGAAACAAATGCAAAATGGGTTACATATATAATCTTCTAATTCTTCAAAAACACGGATACAATTCCGCCAAGTCTAGTAAGAAGAAAATACTCAATTTTTCTTTATAGCGGGCCAAACACGTGCAAACATTTTAATTATCAAGAATCTAGTATCAATTGCGAAAGGAAACAAATGCAAAATGGGGTTACATATAATGAGATATGTAAGTCCCAGTCAAAGGCACAGTCAGACTTAGAGGGAAAGAAGTCCAGTCAGTAGCATTTACTTAAACCATAGTTATAATAAAATCTGTTGTTAGTTAGTTAAGAGAGTTAGTTAGAACTATAGTTGAGTTAGGTAGTTACATTTACATGTATAAAAGGTGTACTGATATTCTGTTTTGATATAATGAAGATATTTTTGATTCTTTGAAATCACTTTAACATATATAATCCTCTAATTCTTCAAAAGCACGGATACAATTCCACCAAGTCCAATAAAAAGAAAATACTCAATTTTTCTTTATAGTGGGTCAAACACGTGCAAACATTTTAATTATTGAGAATCTAGTATCAACTGAGAAAGGAAACAAATGCAAAATGGGGTTACATGTAGAATCCTCTAATTCTTCAAAAACACGGATACAATTCCACCAAGTCTAGTAAGAAGAAAATACTCAATTTTTCTTTATAGTGGGCCAAACACGTGCAAACATTTTAATTATCAAGAATCTAGTATTAATTGCGAAAGGAAACAAATGCAAAATGGGGTTACATGTAGAATCCTCTAATTCTTCAAAAGCACGGATACAATTCCACCAAGTCCAATAAAAAGCAAATACTCAATTTTTCTTTATAGCGGGCCAAACACGTGCAAACATTTTAATTATCGAGAATCTAGTATCAATTGAGAAAGGAAACAAATGCAAAATGGGGTTACATATATAATCCTCTAATTTTTCAAAAACACAGATACAATTCCACCAAGTCCAATAAGAATAAAATACTCAAATTTTCTTCATATAGCGGGCCAAACACGTGCAAACACGGATACAATTCCACCAAGTCTAATAAGAAGAAAATACTATATTAAATTGTTGACCATCAACCCATCTTAAAACTTAAGTTATTAGAGAGGGACAATTTTATTATTTATATTATATTCTCGACAATGAACTCACAAAGAACATTTGGTTTTGTTGTTAATGTTAAGAAGGCTTGAACAAATGCTAGGTTCAAGAGTCTTTAGACATTAAAAAGTACTAAGGAAATTACCCTTGATGCATCCTCGTTTCCCGGTGAGAAGCTACGCAGTGCAAGAAAAGAAAACAAAAAAAAAAAAAAAAAGAAGAAGAAAAAAACTATGAGATTTCGGATTGACATATAGACATATAGTTAAACTTCTTATTTATTTGAAAAGAAATTAGAAAGCCAAAAGTAACATGATAATCATCTTCGTTAGACAATAGACATTTCTCACAGAGAAATAAGAATTTTCAAGGCTGACCCTCTTTTAGGTTATTTAGGCGTTCAACTAACGCCCGCAAGTTTTTGCCCTTCATGATCTTTGTTAAGAGGGATCACCAAAAAAAAAAAAAAAAAAGAAAAAGAAAAGAAAGAAAAAACTGGCTAAAGGGTCTATAAAAATAATTGCTTCTATCTAAAGACCTATCCAAAAAAATAAAAATAAAATAAAAAGTAGACTTCCTTGTCCACATGTCCCCAATTATGTTACATTGACTTTTCAAAATAAATAAATACCCGTGTCAAACATCTGACACTTGAACAAAGGGGTGGTTTGATAGGTCCGACCTATAGATACGCACTCACTGCAGGAAAATTGATTTTTAGCGGCGTTTCATAAACGCCGCTATAAGCTTCAAAAACGCCGTCATATGTTATAGCAACGTTTAATCTTTGCGTCGCTGATACGGCCGCCGTAATAGCTTCACAACGTTTAAAAAACGTCGCAAAAACATTAGGCGGCGTTTTAAAAAACGTCGCAAAAACTTTGACGCCCTGCTACCTTTCCGTCACATAATAACGTATGACATCATGATGACGTCATTAGTGGCGTTTTTTAAAAAAACGCCACCTTTTTTTATTTTTATTTTTAAAGAACATAAACCAAAAAATTTTAACTAATTCCTCAACAAAAAAAGAAAAAAAAGAAAGAATTTAATAGCAGCTTCAGAATTTAACTAAAAACATGAATAGCTCAAATTTACATATCCATATGCCAACTATGCATTAAGCTAATCACAATTTTTATATGTCCAATATAATTGCACATTTCATGAGATTTGTACTACACAAAATATATGTACTCTTTAATCCAAAATTTTTTTAAAAAAAAATCACCAAATATATGTCAGTGCAAGGTAACATTAAATCTAAATTGTCACCCAAAAGATAATCCAGTCCCAACATTTGAAGAACCAACTTCCAATTCTTTCTTTTCCACATGCTTCTCATTCTTTTCCACATGGTTCTCAGTCTTTTCATATGACTGTTTGAGCCATGACCTGGTTTCATCCTCCATGAAAGTCCTCCATGAAAGTGCCTGCAAAAGTGGGAGAAAAGTTACATATATCTCACCTTAAAAATCTACATATAGAGAAGATAGTAAGAAAACTATAAAATGCAATCTGGTATGAGAAAGGTGTGAGAAACCTCATATCAGGTTCAGAAGCAGCCATTAATGGAAGATTTGTTGAACTCAGGAGGTGGTGATTTTAAAGAATTCAACTGAGCTGCCACAGACACAGAGGAAGAGAGAAAGAGAGTCTTTGGATGCTTTTGATATGGGAATGGCATTGGGTTTAATTTCTTTTTTAAAATTGCTTTTGGTTTATGACTGTGCATTGATTGTGGATTCATCTTTAGCTTTATCAAGAAAAGAAAAAGCAGAGTTTGTGCATAAAGATGCATCTTTAGCTTTTATCAAGTTGACCACAGCACAGCCATCCAAGCCAACATTTTCGCTTATATGTTTAAAAAAAATCAGTTCCAAAACATAAGACAATAACTTGATGCTTTTGCTTAAAAAGAATGTCAATCAATGTGAAGAAAAAAATGAGAAATGGTGTTACAAAACCATAATATGATTAAAGGCTGAGTATTATAGGATAACAGGAATAATATCATAGAGAAAACATACTTGTGAAAAGCTTTCTGAATTTCACGTTGACTTGCATTCTGTTCAACCCCAAGAACCTGAAACAACATAGTCACAAGAAATTAAGGAAGATGCCAACAAAATAGCCCCCCCCCCCCAAAAAAAAAAAAAAAAAAAAAACACCAAGGGAAAGAACCTCCATTTATCAACCATTTTACCAAACACACAATATTAAATCCCTACTTAGACAATGTAGATTATTCATTGTAAAACAAAGACTTCACTTCAACTTTTGAGCAATCAATTCAAGTATGAGATAGAGATGATTTCATCAACCGCACTGACATTCCCAGCACCACAGTAAAGATTACTAAACAAAATCTAAGATACCCATTCTAGGACAACTTGGCTGAATACAAGCCAAAGGTTTACTTCAGGTTTTTGCATTTTAGTCTATCTGAAAATCTCAAGAATCATGACACTCATGTAAAACCATCAAGTCCAATTACTCCAGTAGCACATTGTTCATCACTCGATTGATATCAAATTACTCAGATACAATCTCTATTGGAGGCATCACCCTAACATGCATATCACTATCAATTCAAAAACCTAAAAAATTGATGACTCAAAATGTGCACATCTTCTTCAAATAGCAATTTTAATATTGAACTTTTCGCCCAAGAAACATATGACTGAACTATCAGTTGAACGGAGATAAAAAGGCATGCATTGAATGATACCTTGTTTATAAAGTTCAACATAGGGACGAAACTTAGGATCTTCAACTAGAACCTTGTCTGTTGGAAGTTTTAACAGTCCCTCCGACTCCACTTTCAGGAGTTCCCTGATTAATCACATCATTATGCATTATCTGTTATAAGTTATAAATTTCTGTAAAATGCTCCCTCCAATTACTGATGATGAAAGACACATAAAAATGGTCAAGTTCTTCTCTAAGTCTTACACAAAGTATGAATTGTCAAACTTCAATGGATCCTTGGTCCAAGGGCCCTCAAAGCCTGATCTCTCTGGATGTGCCCTTCCCTACAGCACCAAAATCAAGCCAAATTGTATTGTTAACTACTTACAAAGAAATGTTTGAAAAACAATTGCAGACCTGCCAAGAAAGTTACCAATGTGTGGGCTCCAGATAATACCACAATGTCCTTGTCAGATAGACCCATCCGAAAGAACACCTCCCTTAGATGTGATGGCCCTACAAGGAAATATCATTGGACAATATAATTTAGTTCATTTCTATTTGTTTATGCGAGTGAGCACATCTGGTAATGAGAATGTTATGCAAATAAAATTTCCGTACTGTATCTAGGATGTGGTTTATTTGACAGGGTTCTCACTTAGGTAGGTCGAGTTATGAAAACACATTTCTAATTCCTAATTCTTCGGTGGTTGTACGTTAAGCAACGTGCATTAAGAAGTTGGATTCTGGTTTTCGTAAAAAAAATTGTGTGTTTCATTTCTAATGTAAAGACAGCCAAACTAGAGATGAATACTAATATAATGGTCTGATTATTAGAAAGAAATTAGCAGTCCCTGCTTCTAGTACGTTGAAAATCAATGGGAACGATGACCATGGAGAAATTTGCTTTAGTAAGTTATTAGTCAATCAAATGTTACTCTATGACCAAGCAAAAAATTATGTAGGACCATACACCATATGCTTCTAGCCTTCAGTGCCACCACCATATCAGCAGCACTCACACCCATCTCACAGCTGCAGCTTCAGATCCAGCTCAGCTTCTGTTCCTATATGTCTGTTAGAGATATTAGATATTTGTTAGAGTTAGATATTAGTTAGAAGATTGGTTACAAGTTTGTTAGACAAGTTGTTAGATAGTTAGACAGTTAGAATAATTGAACCATGTTTACTAACAGACGGATAGACCTCAATCTTGACATATACTCATGGGTATTTAGAGAGGGACCTCTTTTATTCTTTTATCATTCTCTAGCTTATTAGGATATAACCACTCAGATATTGCTAGAAAATAATCATCCAGGAGGAGAATATTTATAAATATAATACACTGCTTACTGTTTAATGCTAATATATCATAACCACACTTCAGAATGCATCTTCTGCCCTCTAGAGCTCCAACACCAAGTCTGCAGTGTAAACAATAGAACTGAGTGAGGTTAATTACGAAAATAGTTGGACCACTGTAATAATTATATCTACATTAGTGCCTTACATGCTATAAATTTTCAGGAGGACATGATATCTGAACCCATATATGACTTGTACTAATTAGAGAATGTAAGTGTGAAACTAGATTGGGACCTCAAGTAGGAGGGCTTCCCTTCATGCATATCGAGAAAATTTAGTTACATCTTCAGCAGCCAAAGAGTGATAATAAATTCCAGGATCTACGGTCTATAATCTAGTCTCTGTCACACTATAATCACCAGACTCTGGAATGTAGATTGGATTTTGGGATAGGAGATATATATGTACTTACAGCCTGCATCTGTTTTGATCTAGAATTCCCTGTTCCCATTTGAATCGCTTCCACTGAGTGTGACTTGGGGTGGGTTGGAGTGGCTCTTGCAGCGTCTAATGCTCTCTCTTGAGAGGGCTCTCTGAGGAAATATCATGATATCTTCGTCTGGGAGCATTCCATCTCCATTATTGTAGCCCCCCCTCATAGGTGATGTTGTTCTTTATGTCATTTTTACGAGACTTATGAGATTTTCGTGCAACCGTGGAGCTTTCAGGATGGACTTTCCTGTGGAACATGTGGAGGATCTGCATGCAGTAATTTGTTGAATTAGGAAACCAATCAGAGAATACATAACCTGGACTTGCTAGTGTATCCTGTAGGATTCAGATTCAGTGAAATACTCGGAAAAGCTTAGTGACAACCATCTGATTGGTTTATTGACACTTCAAATTATGTTCATTGTAATTGAATTACAAATGATATTGTGCTTGGAGCAATGGTAAAATGCTCGGGATGCCAAGCATGAGAACATGGGTTTCAATATGAGGGCAGCCACTTTGTGCATATTATATCGAAGATCAAGTCTGTATCCAGTCTATCCCTCCTAACATCCTCAATTATGGAGATATTTTTTTTTTATCTTAATGGTACCAACAAAACCACGTCTAGGAGATGCAGTGCTGTGTGTGCTCATTTCAGAAGATTTAGTATCTAAGCCTATGTTAGGTAGACACTTCAAAATAAATCAAATATCTGTATGTGTCTGACACTTTCCATCGGATGCTTCTTACATATTTATATTTAACACTATCATTATATATATATATATATATTGTTGTATAATTGATTTAAAATAAGTAAAATGCCTTTTTGACACTATATGTTTCCATTTTGTCTCACATAATATATTAAAAATAATATAAAAAAAATTGACTTTTTTTTTGCCGAGTTTGCATACCTTAAATTTGAGATTTGTTGGGTCCGGCATTTTGATATGCATTGCACCCAAGTTCATGTAATATAGTTCTAAACTAGAAGTACACATACCTTATGCAGTTTTGTCTCAGATGAAGCAGAGTCAACATTTCCGCCAGTCGATGTGGTGGAGCTCCGAGAAGAACCATGAACCATTCTTTTCTTCAGCATCTTTTTCATGAGGTGTATGGCTGATTTATCTGTCTCCTTTTCTGTCCGTTTTTCTCCCCTCTCGCTTTTGGCTACATAATTTTCCTCTGCTATTTTTGTCCTCTGAAACAACTCCCAAAGCGATGTTCTATGTTCCTTCTTTACCACTGTGGTTGTTTCTGGCAACTCAATTGCTGATCCAAACAGATAGCCCTGGAGTGGACAGATTGTTGTTCCATTCCCACTGGTCTCTGTGCCTTCCAATGGCTTTCCGCTAAGTGTAATGGTGCTACCATGGCTGCTTCTTCCAGTACTAACATAACTATTTCTTCCAGTACTAACATGACTGTTTCTCCCAGATGAGTCATTGCAACCGTCTCCTTCAGCCCCTAGCACCTTCTCCAACTCATCATTAATGAGCTTCAGTTCATTCTCTATTACTTCTGTTTCTTTTTTAGTTATGTTCTCAATTGATATGGCAAATGTTGGCGTTGATGGGTCTGTGATGACTGGGTCTAAACCAAGAGTACCTATGGTAAAGAAGCTATGGAAGAGCTCGGAAATCACAACTGAAGATTCTTCTTCAAAGTTATCTGCTTCTATTCTTGCTGCTTCTAGGCTGGCAAATGATTTTCGCAGATGGTTGTCTCTTTGTGCTTTGGCTGAGGATTTAGTGCCAAAATTTGACTTTGGGTAGTACTGTTGGTCATCCAATGATGGCTGCCCTGAAAGACAAGTACAAGAATTCCCTGACAGAAGAAATGTTAAATAATTGGGATAATGGTGAGGTTAGTTGGGAGGGATGTCATGTAGGTTTGTGTTTTCAAATGCATCTCAAAAGAATTAATGGCATATTATGCTTTGCTGTTGTTTTAAATATTATGGATCATGACTCATGGGCTTGTTGATGCTTACCATTATCTCAATTTTCAGTACAGGAATCGGGGACGTGTAGAAATAGCAATGGAGGAATATTGATTGGGAAAACAATTAGCATTATACTCAAAGGGAATGTCAAGTGTAACAATCTTACAGTATGTAGTTCATTCAGTTGAACTTGAAGCTGTACTCCAGCTATAAATAAGCATGCAGCATGGAGAGTTGCTAAGTACACAGGTCTTATGCGGTTAATTATTTCCAGGTATGTAACAGCTACTTTGCTTTGAAGCTGTCTTTCCTAAACAACACCTGACTTATCGAATTTCCAGTGATCTACTGATTATGCTACTAGATTATATTGGTCTTACCACAAATATTATAATGACTACTCATGATTATGTTTAATACTACACTTACAGTCTGACTCTAATATGTGCACCAATCTTTTCATTATTGCTTTAGCAAAGCGTTAGCAGAAAAATATGTAAGGGTATACATGACTTACCTACGCTCAAATCCTTCAGTGGTTCATTGGCCCGGAACTTGCGATGCATCCAACCAAGTAACTGCAATCAAGATATATGAAAATATGAACTCAGAAAATATTAAGAACAGTTTTCATCATCCAAATTAAGGCAGGTAGAGAGAAACATTGGCTATTTTGTGTCAAAATCGAATAATGTGGCCTAATGGGGAGTGGGGTTAGAGGACCCCATGAGCTCATGATTTTATCTGGCTGTGCACTTGCGAGGTTGGTCTCCTGGTTTAGTACATGGTTAGCGGTTTGGTCTGCACCTATCAGAACACATGCCTTCTTATAATTATGTCATTGGACTTCCCAATTTGAGTGGAGTCCAGAGCTATGTTACATTGATTATTATCATGCTTTATTATAACATTCTTAGTTAGTTATGATATGGTAAATTGTAACATTACTAGATTGCTATAAAAACAATTTTATAGCATTAACAAAATGTTATCCTTTGGTATTTTTAGTAACTTTTAACTATTTCATAGCATTCAAAAAATTTTATAATATATTTACGATAGCGTTCAACGATAACATTCGATAAATGTTATTAAAAATGATTCACTTTTAATAACATGGGCAAACATAGCATTCCAACGAATGCTATTGCTTACTTTTGATAGCATTCATCGAATGCTATAAAATGTGTTTTTTGTTGTAGTGATACTCTCTCTCCCTCTCTCTCTCACTCACTCACACACACACACACTCTCTCTCTAATAATCTCAATCCCTGCAAAATACTACTCTGAAAATATATACGATCTGAAAACAAAGTTATGGCCGTCGGATGCATCTGATGGATAGAGACGTTATAACTATGATCACGATCGTGACATGAATCAGGGAAAAGTGAGCCGTGAATTATTCGGTTCCACAGTCTCCCTCCAACATAGCAAGCAAAGCATAAGTTCCAAAAATTTAACAAGGTAAAAAATTGCAGGAAAACAGAAAAATATCAGAAAACAAATCCTAGATTTTGACCCCAAAGCTGTTTTACCTAAAAAGAATTTTGGTCAAATGTTTAACAACTCTCTCTCTCTCTCTCAAAAGGCCCAAAACAAACACCCATTGAACCCTCTGTATTTTTTCTTACCGGTTGTTTCAATGAAAGATCAATGATGAATAACAGTTACGGATATTGAATAATGATAAATATAATTATCAAAGTTTTCTTTAATTTTTTTTTTCCTTTTCTTTCTGTTCTTTTCTGTTTTAAATACTCCCGCACAATATTAAACCCACCCACAAATAATGGAAGGACAGTTCTTCGTGTTACATGTGATCTTTATTCATTTGTTCTATGTTATATGGACAACATTTTACACTTTGTTTTTATCCAAACATCAAACACGAAGAATGAACATCAATATCTGAGAAAGCATATAAATCTCAAATAGATTTCAAAAATTAGAGATCTGAGTTCATACAAAACAAATGCATAAAAACTTACAGATCTGAGTTTGAGTAGTTTGGCAAGACAGAAAGAAGCAACCGATCGAGATGCGAGATCTAATAAAAACATAATAGAGATGCAAGATATGAGTATGAATGTATACACTCTTCAACCCAAAAAAAGAAAAGAAAAGAAAGAAAAGAAACTAAACAGCTAAACGAATTGAAACTCACAAAATTGAGAACCAAACTTCAAAATCTGCAATCCAAATGGTGGCCTTCAAATCATCGCCAGATCTGAAATCGAGTGAGAGAGTGTGTTTGTTTGAATTTGAACCACAAATCTGGAGGCCGCAAATCTGGAGACTGAGAACCACAAATCTGGAGGAGCAGACTGAGAACTTTAATCGCTCAGATTCAAATCTCTAAATCTTCGACAATCAACAGCAAATCGCAAATCTGGAGCGAGAGAGTGCATCTTTTGATTTTGCTTAGAATTCGAGCTCGATAGAGAATGAATACGAGCTCGAGCGAGAGAGAGAGAGAGAGAGAGAGAGAGAGGAGAGAGAGAGAAATCGCAGCTTTAGGGCTTTAGGATGTGGGTAACGGCGTCAGCCAATTAACACGCGAAGACACTGTTTAAATGAAATATAATACAGCGTTTTAAAAACGTTGTTTTAATTGAAAAATAGCGGCGTTTTCATAAACGTTGTAAAAAAAACGTTGCCATATCTCCTTTTTCCTGTAGTGACTGCACCTGACACACGTATCCAAGTCCATATAACATAGCTCCCAATTATAAAGGTTGAATAGAATATATTGGAATATAGTATAAATAAAATATATAAAGAACTTAAACAAAAAGATTCAACTTTGGTAAAAGCCTATATTGAAATATAGTAGCAATGTCCAAGTGATCAGCTTAGGGTAATATGTTTGAAACTGAAAAAGGTCAATCGTAGAAAAAGCATGGAACCTAATTTTACTTGTACATGGAGTTAAAAAAAAAAAAAAAAAAGAAAAAAAAAGAAAAGAAAGTCCAAGCTAATAATATTTCAAACAACTAATAATTTGAACAACACATGTTTGAAAGGAGTGACTGTAAAAATGCTGTTACGTGAGGAGGAAGAACAATAATAGCACTAATGTTTACCTGAAATAGAGCAAGAGCATTACAAACTCGATTAGAATGCTGCGCAGTAAGCTTCTATGGTTCAAGCAGCTTGTAGGTATTGCTTCCTGCAATACAGAAAAGATTTCAGCATTAACCAGCAATTATGAAACCAATGTAAGGTACAATAATTTCTAAAAAAAATGTTCTTTTTAATAGTTAAAGTTTTAATGACTATATCAGAGGGACAATAACCATGGACGGAGTCATGCTAAGAAGCACGAACACTTCTAAGAAGGTGACATATCCGTGTCGGACGCCGACACTCTTTGGACACTTTTAGGACACGTATCCGACACTCTTCAAAATGTGTCATATTTTTTAATTTTTTTTGTGAAGATCTGGATACTCTTTAGACACTTGGAGGACACATGTGTCAATCGCTTAAACACACGTGTCTATCGATTAGATACATGTAAAACTAATTATAAGTTTGAATAAAACAATTTAAGATACAATAATAAACATAAATCATATAAATTTATAGGAATTAGTATCATATTGCATTTTTTATTATCTTTGAATAATATATTCCTATATATAACATATAATAAATATATAAAATTATTATTTCATATGTATCCCTTACGTGTCGTATCCTGTATTTTTTGAAAATTAACGTGTTGGCGTGTGCATGTCGTATCTGTATAGTGTCACGTGTCGTACCCATCTTATTTAGGAGACATGTATAAGCCTTGACCCCCTAAATTTTTGAAAATTCCTTTTTAGCTTCTATTTCTTGAGTGCTTATAAAATGTGTAATGGGATGATCCCCAAACTTTGTATCTTACACTACTTTATCAATTCCATTAATTTGATTTTATATGTGAATGTTATTTGTTATTTTTTCGATTATAAACGTACACTTTTATTTAAGTAAACTATATCAACTAATAAAATACCTTATACCATGGTCTAATCAATTATACACTAAGATCCCAATTATATATCTCAAAAAAATATGTAATAATTAAAAAAATAAATAAGAAATGATTGCTTTTAATTTTTTTTTTTGTTTTTTTTATTTTTTTTATGTTCTTATAAATTCTTTTTGGGAATACTTAATGTTAGATATTATCTTTGAGTAGTAATGTATCAAAAGCTTATTCATTTTTTTTTTCTTAGTGCGCACCTACCGTGGCCCCGCTAAACAAATATTTTTTTGGCTTTGCCCTTAATAATAACCATGATTTATAGTTTTCTTTTTTAATCTATTATGGCCTCTAGGTATTTGTAGGTTGGTCATTTTTTAATCAAGCTTTTTTGGGAAAATGTTTGTAGTGGTTTGCTTGTGAGAGGGAGAAGTATTGGAGAAGACTAGTGGCATGTAAATATGGGGTTTCTCTGTCTAATGGTGTTATGGAAAGGTATCATAAATGAGTGGGATTCATTTTCTAGTCATATTGAGTTTATGGTGGGGAAAGCTGGTTTTGGGGCTAATAGCTTGAAGAGTCCTTCCCTAAATTGCTGTTTGGCTTTTTTTTTTTTTTTGATCGGCAAAAGAACTTTATTGAATTAGAATCAAGGATAAAACCTTACATCAGACATCAATAAAAGACAAAACCTAGTAGGTGCTATAAGTATCAAACTGAAGGACAGTTATCCAACTAGGTTGGGCACAAAAGAACTCACCCAATCATATGCAGCACCGATAGAACAAGGCTGAGCGGGTCAACCAGACAGAAGCAAAAGCACAGAGACCCAACAAGCTAGCTACTCAAACCCTAGCTTTGATCCTAAACACCAAGTCAGAAAACAGAGTAATTCACCCCTTTGACATGGTATTTAACCCATAAGGCTTATACACAATAAAATAGACTCACACAAACCTTCCCAGATAATACCACGACCGACAAACTTGCACCCATTTCTAGCCTTCCATAAATTCCATATCACAGCAGCTGGAATTGCACCCCAAATACTCTTTTCCAACTTTTTGAATTTGAATCCGTCCCACCACTCCAACAACTGGCTCACAGATTGAGGACCACCCATATAATACCCCACCATGACAAAATCTCTGTCCAGATCTTCCAAGCAAACCTGCAATGGATCACATGGTTCACATCTTCATCACAAGAGTTACAGAAAATGCATACCGGGTCTACAGTAGGATCAAGAGCACTAATGCTATGAAGAAACACTGAAGTTTTTAGTCTGCCTTTCCAAGCTAGCCAACAGGTGAATTGCATCTTAGAAGGAGCAATGTTCATCCATATCGCTCGAGGCACAGAAAGCAATGGACCAAGAATGAGATTGAACTGATCATAAACTGATTTCACAGTGAACAACCCGGAACCTTCAGCTTTCCAAACCAGTCTGTCATCATTTGATACACTCAGTACAGGGCTGCAATGAAGTAAGTGAATAAGCTGAAAGCATTCATCCATTTCCCAAGCAAACAGTTGCCTGCGAAAAGAGAAATCCCACACACCTAGAGTATATTTTCTTCTGTAGAACTCAAACACCATACCCTCCTTCTCTAATGACAAAGAAAACAACCTCAGAAATAGCTCTTTCAAACTACCTTCCCCAATCCACCTGTCAATCCAGAATCTACACCTTCTCCCATTACCAAGATGAATACTTACATTCGACTGGTATAAAACAAGAGCACTAGGGTTAGAAAATGCTGCAGACAAAATGTCCTTCCAAACTCTTGAGACTTTGGTTTGAGGATCAAAAGATGGGAACCAATCATTAGTAGCATAGTTATATTTGCTGCACAAAATATCCTTCCATAAAACCCTATTAGCACACCCGAATCTCCACCACCATTTGACAAGGAGGCATAAGTTCATAACACTCAACCTTCTGATACCCAGACCCCCTGCATCCCTCCTTCTAGTAATATCACTCCACCTGACCATGTGAATTTTCCTCTTTGAATCAGAACCTCCCCACAAAAATTTAGCTTGAATACTTTCAAGTTCTTTAATCACAGAGACAGGCATCTTGAATAAGGATAAGTAATACACCGGCAAGCTGGACAATACAGATTTTATGAGTGTTAGTCTACCCCCGAATGATAAGTGTCTTCTCTTCCAATTTGCAAGCCTCACCTTGAATTTCTTGACAATAGGGTTCCAGGTAGACTTTAATCTAGGACTTGCACCAAGAGGCATGCCTAAAAACATGAAAGGGAGGGCATGTTTGGAGCAATTAAGTGCATCAGCAAAATCATTAAGGAGATCCTCCTCCACCCCTACACCAATCACCATGCTTTTGTAGTAATTAATTTTAAGCCTAGAAATAACCTCAAAACACCTCAATAATCGCTTGATGCATAAAACTTCCACCCAATCAGCCTCACAAAAGAGAATAGTATCATCTACAAATTGTAGATGGGATACATTAACCCTATTAGCTCCAATATCAGACCCCTTAAGCAGGCCACCCTCCTTAGCTCTCATGATTAGGATGTTGAGACCTTCCACAATCAAATTGAACAAGAATGGAGAGAGTGGATCACCTTGTCTCAAACCCCTCTCAGTACTCAAACCCCTCTTGACAAGTAGGCAACAGTGAATGATTAATTGAAGGAGGATGACGACTAGAATTTTTGGGACATTGTTAAGGGCTAAATGACCGGGAGGTGGGGCGTCTTTATTCGTCCCGTATTGGTGATGGTGAGTTTCAGTTCAATGCTTGAGATCCTCCTCTGGGTAGTTCAGTGTGAATGCTTTTTATGGTCATATAGTTAGTTTTAGGGGTTCTCATTTCTCACAAAAAAGGGGTTTGGATTACTAAAGCCCTGTCGAAGGTGGTTTTCTTTGTTTGGTGTGCCACGCAAAGAAGATGCTTACCATTGATAATAACATGATTAAAAGAGTCAGGTGCATGTTAATATTTGTTACATAGACTCTTCTGATTTTGTGAAGTACATTTGTTAGATACTTGACACTTAATTAAAGATATGAGATATGTGTGTGACACGCCTACTTGGACATGCATCCACAAAGCATGTATAAGTAGTTAAATTCACTATATGATTATGCATAAAACTTTCACTTTATACATAAAATTTTAATCGTACATCAAATAAAAGACTTAAGAAATACGAAATATAACAGTGTCCTGGTGTTGGCAAAGAAGTATTTTTACAAATATAATATTGTCAGATCTTTGTTGGTAAAGAAAATTCAATTCAATTTTGCAAAAGAATAAACTAATTTCTTTTTTTTTTTATAATTGGTTATCCGGGACTGTTAATCCATCTTCGGCCAATTGTTGGACTTTGCAGAGACCGTTGAATGGACATTTTGATGTATAGATAGTATATTTCTTTTGTATAAGGGTTGCACCTCCATTGTACAGGATTTATTATATCTCTTTGGGTATGCATACTATTGTAGCCTTACTGGAAGTTTAACTGGGAAGGAATGCCTTCTTAGTTATTGTTGGAAAATAATACTTATTTTTTGATAACTTTAATGCTAAATTAAAGTGGGACTCAATCGTCGGTTGAGGCAGGTACAAGTGAGTTTGTATTTTTCTAAGTGAGAAGATCACAACACAAAAAAGAATGAGTTGAAACCTGTTGGCTGTATAATTTGTATAAGCCAATCACAATTCAACACATGGCATGAAAAAGGGCAATTTGGAGAGTTAATACAAGTTGCCAACCATAGTCAGACACGTGTTAGCCCACATTGGTAATAATGGTCTGCATAGCACTGGATTGAGCGAGGGATATAAGGTGATGTGATCTAACGGTTACTCACAAGGTTCAAATTCAAAATCAGGAGGGAAGCCTAATTGCAAATGTGGCGTAGTGGGACTGACTGTGAGAGAGCATGTGTAGCAATCATGGAGGGACATTTCGACGGTTAGAAGTCCACTTCGACGGTTGTCATTGAGAAGTATAAATAGCAGAGAAGGCCCTAGAAAGAGGGATCCAGACTCAGATCAAAAAACCAGTTTTATTTACTTTATTTTCCCTTCCAGTTTTTACAGTTCTTTACATTCCTGTACTTCAAATTCTCGTACTGCACTTCATTTATAGGAGTAGTTTCAAATAGCTTGTTGCTGTAAACCTTTACGAGACTGGGTCAGATCATTGTAAGTTTTTCATTTTACTTAATGAAATTCTAAAATTATTCTTCACTTAGTTGTTATTTACTAAATTCTCCTAAATAAGCCACTAGTAAAAGTCTTCTTCATTGAGACTGAAAGAACTAAAACACAATCGTCTGATAATTGGTTGGCAATTAATCTTCTGTAAGGACTGATTGATCCTTGTTGGCACGCTTAAAATTACAATACTAACATTCGAAAGTCAAAAAAGCCAACATATATTTTTGGCATGCTTGGTGGGACTAATTGAAATGGCTAGACGTAGGAGACAAGGAGAAAATGAACGCCTGGAAGAAGGTGTGGAAGGAGAGGTAAAGGTACCTGATCCAGAGGATAATGTGATAACACATCCTATGGAAGTGCCTATCTCATCAAAACCTATGGTCGAACAGACCTGTAATTCAGAACATGCACCACATGTTCAAAATATTGGACGAGGCCATGGAATTGGACCATCCACTGTTCCATCTGCTTAGCTAATGAATTCATGGGAAGGCCTAGTAGATGCCATGGAACAGCAGTTAATGAACACAATCGAAAGATGGGCAATATCCTTTATAGATCGGATGAATGCCCATTAACCAGCTAACACATGACATATGGAGAAAAATTCAAATGTTCCTCAGCAAAGATTGGCTAGAGATAAAGTAATGGACATACTAATGGTCAGACTAGTAACCAAAATTATGAAAGACCATCACCTATACCTCAGTCTTGGTATGAGCCTCTTTCGAGGCCTATGGTAAATCAAAATGCCTCATTACCTAACAGTGAAGCCATACAAATTGGTGGATCTGGGCCAATACAAGAAAATGACATAAGAATGTTTCCAAATCCCATGTTCGAAGCCATACCTGGCACAAGGGGGTTCACTAATCCCTTGTTTGAATTCGCACCTGGGGGGTTGGAAGGGTTTCCTGTGGCTGGAAAAGAAACAACACCTGTTCCTCCTACTACAGCACCTTTCGCAGGTCTTTTCACAGAACAGGCTCAGAGAGGTCAACCATATCCTCAATAGCAGCCAGTACTATAGGGACAACCAGTCCCAAATATACCTCCCTATGGACCAAGAGGACCTCAGGCACAAGGTTTTCCACCAAATCCTGTGTTTGTTCCTCCAGTGGTAATCCAACAAGCACAACATATGGTTCCTAGGGACCAAATTGCTGTCAGAGAAATGTGTGGACCTATGGCTTGTGGGGTTCAAACTCTTGTGTATGGAAAGCCATACCCATAATGGGTGGATAGGGTGCATGAATACCCAAGGGGGTTTAGAATACCAGACTTTGCTATTTTTTATGGAAATGGAAACCAGTCAACAGTAGAACACATGACTAGGTTCGTTGCGCAATGTGGTGAATTTACCAATAATGATTACATGAAGTTAAGACTTTTTTCAAATTCTCTAACTGGGGTAGCTTTTGTATGGTATATTAACCTTACACCTAACTCTATCCAAACTTGGTAACAAATGGAGGAGGCATTTCATACCCAATTCTTCCAAACAGAGCCAGAAGTTTCCATGGCAGACTTGGCAAGGTTAAGCCAAAGGCCTGATGAGAAGGCTGTTCAATTTATTGCTAGATTCAAAAGAGCACGAAATAAGTGTAGGGTCATCCTACCAGAGCCTGAATTTGTGAGATTGGCTCAAAATGGTTTAGAGTTTAGGCTTTGAAAGAAGTTTGACTCAACTGAGTTTCGAGACTTAGCGGAATTAACCTATAAGGTATCTAGATATGAATCATTACTTGAGGAAGAACAAGATCGAAGTAATGCATCATACAAGACTTATTATAAAGATCCTAATTATGAGATTGATGCAGCAGAGATTGTAGGGAAAAAGCCTATGATCTGTGAGGTATTAATTCATAAAGACACTACAATAGGCCAGCAGTCTAAAAGGAAAGACCTTCATAGGAAATATTCTTTCGATTTAACAAAGGCAGATAACATTTTTGATTATTTGTTTGCAAGGAATTTCCTAAAGTTACCAAAAGGAGTTAAAATTCCTTCTCCAGAAGAACTTAAAGGGAAAATGTATTGTAAATGACATAATTCTTGGTCTCACTCAATTAAAAACTGTATTATTTTTCGAGACAGGATCCAAGAACAGATTTGAAAAAGGAGTCTAAAATTCCCAGCTAAAGTAGAGAAAGCTATGGGGATTGACACTAATCCATTCCCAGAGATTGGAGAAGTTACAACCAATGTTGTTGTGCCAAACTTCCAAAACTTATCCTTGAAGGAATTGGAAGAGGTTAATGTGCAGATGCATATTGCTAGCTAGACTACTGACAAGAAAGATGCCAGAGGTTCACCAGCGAACGGGCAGAGCTTTACAGACCAAAGGGAGGACTCTAGTGAGGAGGCACTGGATGATGACTCCCTAGAGACAGCTATCATGCAAAGGATGTGTCCCAGATGCAGGTTAAGTTACAAATGGTTGAAAGTGCTCCCAATTGATGGGAAACAGTATTACAAGGATGTATAGAGACGTCCTAAACCAACCAGTACCTACAACAAGAGGCCACACCCAACTGGTCCCAGACAGCAGCCATTCTTGGCTGGACCATCAGCCACTAGAGTGCATTCCAAGGGCAAGAGACCTCTACACGAGTTCAGACCACCCAATTACTACAAGATGGAGGGCAATCAGCCTGAGAGAAGGCCTGAAGTGGGCTCAAGTTATGGAATCAGAGCCAGAGATTGGCCTCCTAGAGCAGCCTCAAACAAGATGGAAGGTAACTACCCTGACAGAAGGCCTGAATTAGGCCCAAAACAGGGGGATCAAGGCCAAGCAGTGGCCCCCACAAGCAGCTTCGAAGTTGGCTTCGAAGGCAGATAGAGCTAGTTCAGCAACTGAGCTAGTGAGTTCATGGGTATCTGGGGTTCTAGATTGGTTTGTCATGCAGAACAAGCCTAAGGAAATGCCTGCCCAGAGAAGTGTTGTTGGAGACCAGGGTAGAATGGTTAAACCTCCCTTGGTGGCTCTAAATAATTGGGTGTTACTGAAGCACCCAAAAACAAAGGAACCAGATATGGTTCCAGTAATTTCTAGGTCCCAAAGGAGGAAGATCCAGCAAAGGTACACTCAGTACCAAAAGGATCTGAAGGAAAGTAGGGAGAGTTCTTCATTGGCCTAGCCAAAAGGTCAGATAGAGGAAAGAGAAAGTCCAAAATTAGATCATAGTCCAAAATCGACTCCTCAGAACAGAAAAAGTTTCAACAAAGAGCAGTTGGCTAAAGTTCACTCTGAACTGAAAGCCAAGGAAAGATCCAGCTTAGCAGGTCTTGAAAAGGCCTTGATGGAAAGCGACAGTGAGACAGAAGGAGAAGTTGACTTAGGCTAAAGGAAAGAAATGGTTGAGGAGGAGATGTTTGAAGCCTTTATGGCTGAACATACATTTTTGGTCGAAAAACTAGCAAGAACAGACCATTCGAAGGAAGTCACTAGTACTGAAGTGCCAGAATGCAGCATGGAAGATGCTTTTGAAATAATTGAACAAGTTAGCCTAGAAAAGAAGCAAGTGCAGCCAGTAGTTCAGTTTGGCTCATTTCCTCCAATGTCAGTGAATATGGTGCATATACTACCACAGGAGTTCCAAGCTGAAGATGGAAACCATGAAGGTCAGGGGATTGACTGTATTCCAGTTTCTAGTGAAGATTCATAGGTTAGTATGTGTTACCCAAAAGACAACTTAAGAGGGGGGAGGTGAATTAGGTTTTTACAATTAAAAATTAATAATATCCTAATAAAAATTATGACTAGCACAATAGATAAATATAGTTAATGAAATAAAAATAATTAAAACAAGAGTTCTAACAACTATGTCAGTTAATGATTTTAGCACAGTGAAAATGTGAAATATAGTTACAGCAATTTAAATAAAATAAAGAGATAAGGGAGAGAGAGGCAAACAAATTTATAGTGGTTCGGCTTCAACTCGGCCTACGTTCACTCCTCAAGCTTCACTTGAGATTTTCCACTATGCTCTAGCTTCACGGGGTGCTAGCAACCTCTTTACAAATGGAGCAATCCTCCACGGATTTTACACAGACTTTCTAAGTCAAGAACACTGAGTGTACTACACTCTTACAAGGTTGAAAAGAAGGTGTTTTTGCTTTCATAGAAAGCTATAAGAATTATCTCTCAAAGATAGATATAAAAATGAAACTCTGGTTTTTCTGTAAACCTCACACAGAAAAGATAGGCTTAAAGCTATACGTCTCAGTGTATAATTTCTGAAAGAGGATGCAAACAAAAATTGAAGAACACTCCTCAAAGAATTTTTCAGAGAATAGATGTGAGTGATTATAGATCAAAGAATATTTTCTGATTTTTTTTGTAACTTGTTTACATTAGAGGCTTTGGTATATATAATAAAACTTATAGCCGTTTATAACCGTCGTAATTCATTTGAATATATAGTCATTTATAGCCATTTATAGCCGTTGTATTCATTTGAATTTATAGCCGTTTATAGCCGTTGTATTCCATCATTACTAATTTGAATATCTTCCACTCTATCATTACAAATTTGAATATCTTCCACTTGAACCTTTTGAACTTTTTGGCTTGCTGTTGTGCTGGGCTGTTTGAACCTTTGTTTTGGGCTGTTTGAACTCTTGATTTAATCAAATATTAAATACATTCTAACAATATTTAGGATAAAGGTTTAGGTGAGAAATAATGGGACAAAATAAATTTTGATTCTATTTTTCTCTTTCAAATAAATCATCAAAACAAATTTTGATTATATTTTTCTTTTTTAAATAAATTAAAACATAATTAAATAAATCATCAAAATAAATTTTGGATTCTGTTTTTCTCTTTCAAATAAATTAAAACATAATTAAATAAATCATCAAAATAAATTTTAGATTCTATTTTTCTCTTTCAAATAAATTAAAATATAATTAAAGAAATCATCAAAATAAATTTTGATTCTATTTTTCTCTTCCAAATAAATTAAAACATAATTAAATAAATCATCAAAATAAATAAGTCTAATAGTATGGTTCAAGATGAATCTGAAGTGGCCACACCGATGGAAATTGAGGACGAGAGTGAGGAAGAAGTGAGTATTAATCTCTCATATCCTTTTGAGTATCTTACAACATCTATGACATAACATGTCAAGCCCGTGTATATCAAGACTTTTTTCGATGGGATATAGATGAATAGGGTATTGGTGAATAATGGAACAGCAGTGAATCTGCTTTCGAAATCCTCTTTGAAGAAACTAGGGAAAAGGAACCCTAGATTAATCCCAACCAGCATAACCATTGCTGGTTTTGCTGGGGATAAGTAGATGGCTCAGGGTATTTTGCCCATCAACCTGAGTGTGGGAACCAGAGATTACATGATGACATTCTTTGTTATTGATAGTAATGCTACGTATAGTGCTTTACTTGGCAGGGATTGGATTCACACCAACAAATGTGTGCCTTCTTCTCTACATCAGAAGATAATGATGGCCTTGTGCAATGGAGAGAGACAGAGGAGATCAATGCAGACCTTCAACCCTTTGTCGCTTGTGCTGACTTTGCAGAAGCCAAGTTGTTTACTGAAGGAGTGACACCACTCAGTATATTGAGAAAACCTGATGGCTTAGCCGAAGTGACAGTTCATGAGGAAGTAGCACACTTGAAGCACTTGGTACAAGAGAGTGCTGATGAAGAATCCGTCATCAAAGATGATAATAATGCTTGGTTGTAGGCAAGAAGATGAAACCTAAGAAGCCAGACCCTTGGCTTAAGTCAAGTTTTCAGCATTGGACTTAAAAGCAGTAGTCCAAAAAGTTTAGGAACAAGAGAAGGAAGCCATGGTAGTTGGCTGTAAGCAGAAACAACAATAGTTCAGACCTTTGACCTTTGATAAATATTGGGCATTGGACATCGAAACAAAAGTCCAGGAAATACAGGAAGAAGAAGCCTTATGGACAGACTTCATCTATGAGGAAGAAGGCAAAGATGTTGAATCAAAGAAAGTAGGAGCAGAGCAAAGCAAAGAAATTGCTTTAAGGATAGAAGAAATCAAAAGAGAAGCATTAGTGAGTTTTCAAATACAAGACCCCTTGAAAGAAGTTAATTTAGGGGAAGGTTCTACACAACTACCCACTTACATCAGTGTTTGGTTAAATGCTCTTGACAGGGACCAGTTATTGATGGTCTTAAAGAGATATAAAGATTGTTTTGCATAGTCTTATAATGAACTGCCAGGATTAGATAGGTCATTAGTGGAACATAGGCTCCCTATGAAGCCTAATTTCAAGCTATACAAGCAGAAGCCAAGAAGGATGAGTCCTGAAGTGATTCAGAAGGTCAATGAGGAAATTCTTAGGCTCTTTAAGGCAAGTTTTATTAGAACAGCTAGATATGTTAAATGGCTATCCAATATTGTGCTTGTGGTTAAGAAGAATGGTAAAATGAGGATATGCATCAATTTTAGAAACCTGAATTTAGCAACTCCAAAAGATGAGTACCCCATGCCCATAGTAGATTTATTGGTGGATAGTTCAGTAGGGCACAAGATTTTATCTATGATGGATGGGCATTCTGGATACAACCAAATCTACATTGCAGAGGAGGATGTTCATAAGACAACATTCAGATGTCCTGGGAACATTGGCACATTCGAATGGGTTAAAATGCCATTTGGCCTACAGAATGCTGGGGCTACATATCAAAGGGCAATGAACATTATCTTTCATGAACTCATTGGAGGGTATTTAGAGTGTTACATTGATGACATTGTAGTAAAATCCCCATCCATGGAAGAACATTTAGTTCACTTGGAAGCAATTTTCGAAAGAATGAGAAAGTTCAAGTTGAAACTTAATCCTCTCAAATGTGCTTTTGGTGTATCAGCTGGAAACTTCTTGGGTTATGTAGTATACAAGAAGGGAATATAGATTGATCAGAATAAAGCCAAATCCATCATTGAAGCCAAGCCTCCATCAAGTAAGAAAGAAGTACAAAAATTCCTTGGACAGGTTAATTTTCTTCGAAGATTTATTTATAATACTGCAGGGAAAACTAAAGTATTTTCTTTCTTATTGAGGTTGAAAGATGAAAAGGAATTTGTGTGGACAACAGAGCATCAAACTGCTTTCGAAGGAATTAAAGCCTACTTGGCCAAGCCTCTAATGCCGATACCACCAAAGAATGATAAGCCCTTGAAGTTGTACATTGCTGCAGTAGAAGATTCATTGGGAGTTTTCTTAGCCCAGGACAATGAAGAAGGCAAAGAGCAAACAGTTTATTACCTTAGTAGGTTTTTAAGTTCTTGTGAATGTAAATATTCAGCTGTAGAAAAGCTGTGCCTTGCAGGTTATTTTGCTGCAATGAAATTAAGATACTATCTTTTGCCTACAATTGTTTTGGTAATTGCAACCACAGATTTGGTTAAGTATATGTTATCTGGACTTATGTTGAGAGGAAGAATTGTCAAATGGATACTAGCCTTATCAGAATTTCATCTAGAATATGTCCCCCAAAAAGCAGTAAAAGGACAAGTTTTAGCTAATTTCTTGGCAGATTATTCATGTCAGATAGAAAGCCAAGAGATAATGGATCTTGGTATGGTTAATATTAAGCCATGGCAAATGTGGTTTGATGGATCAAAAGCCAATGGTCTAACTGGAATTGGTGTGGTGATTAAGTCACCCTAGGGGGCAGAAACCACACATGGTTTCAAAGTTGATGAAATTACATGTTCTAATAATCAAGCTGAATATGAAACTTTAATAATGGGACTGGAAATGCTTATTGGATTACAAGCTCATGCAGTTGATATATTTGGGGATTCTCAATTGATGGTCAACCAAGTGAAAGGAATTTTCAAATATCAAAGTGCAAGCATGTTGCCATACTATGTTATTGCATTACATTTGCTTTCTCAATTTCAGATAGCAAATGTGACTTATATCCCAAGATTCATGAATAACAAAGCCAATGATGTAGCTCAGAAAGCTTCGAATTTCAGGAGAAGGGATGACACTTAAATGAACATAAGTCAAGCAACATATCAAAAATTAATACCACCCTTAACTAAAAGGAATATGGTGTTAGAAGTCAATCATAATGACTTACAAGATCAAGATTGGAGGCATCCAATAATGTAGTACCTAACTAGCCCATTTTCGAAAGCCAGCAGAAAGATCAAATTATAATCTATGCAATACATAGTGTATGGTAATGCTCTTTACAAAAGAGGAGCAGATGGGTTGTTATTGGAATGTCTAGGGCCAAAGGAGGCATTGACAACCATGACTGAATTTCATGAAGGCATCTGTGGTGCTCATCAGCCTGGTGTGAAGATGAGATGGCTGCTTCGAAGACATCCCTACTATTGGCCAACCATCCTTAAAGATTGTATAGAGTATGCTAGAGGTTGCCAGGCATGCCAAAATCATGGCATGATAAGACATATACCAATAACTGATTTATATGCAGTTGTGAAGCCTTGGCCATTTAGAGGATGGGCCATGGATATGATAAGGAAAATACATCCACCCTTTTCGAAGCACCATTGTTTCATCTTAGTGGCCACAGACTACTTCACTAAGTGGGTCGAAGCTAAACCATATAAGGCTGTAGACCAAACTGAAGTTATTGGATTTATTAAAGATCTGATTCACAGGTTTGGCATCCAACACACCATAACTGTGGATAATAAGACTATATTTGATGGGAAGATGGTAAAGTCTTTGGCGACAGAGTTTGGAATTAGCCTTGTTAATTCTACCCCCTATTATGCACAAGCAAATGGTCAGGCAGAATCATCCAATAAGTCTTTGAAAAAAGGAATACAGAGAGTTGTAGAAGATAATCTTAGGGATAGGCATAACTTGCTGTTGGATGTATTATGGGCTTATAGGACTTCTCCAAGATCAAGTACAGGAGTTACTCTTTATGCCTTAGTATATGGGCATGATGCAGTATTACTTGTAGAAATTAACATCAAGTCCTTAAGGGTGAGATGCCAGGATCAGTTAGTTCCTGAGCAGTACCATTAGAGCATGTTCTTAGAATTAGAAAATGTGGATGAAGCTAGAATTTTGGCATTAAATAGCATTCTTTTCCAAAAGAAGAAAGTAGCCAAAAACTATAATAAGAAAGTCAAGCACATTAGCTTTGATGAAGGTGATTTGGTATGGAAGACAATACTCCCAATAGGAATTAAAAGCCATAAGTTTGGCAAATGGTTACCTAATTAGGAAGGACCATATCAAGTTCATAGAGTTTTACCTAGGGGAGCATACCATTTGAGAAATTTGAATGGGTATGTACAGCTTAAGAAAATTAATGGCAGGTACTTGAAGCTTTATTATCCAACTGTATGGGAAACACAAGGAGTATAGTAAATGCTAAACAAGAGAAGCATGAAAACACTCAAATAATAAATAAAGAATTCATTTCATAAGGAGTTAAGTACATGCAGCTATAGATTGACCCAAAAGTCAGTATAATGTTTCAGTTATTCCCTTACAATTGATTCTCTACTCTTAAGGGATGGGAACAACTGGATGGCTGTAGTCATCTCTTGCCTTCGATCGGCTAGTCCTTGGTTGGTGATTTGTAGCTTTGTGGCAGTTCAATCCAAAGCCAGGTTAACTGCTAATAACTCTTCCTCTAGTTGAGTTTTCTTCTCCAAAAGTTGGGCTCGAAATTGAGAGATAGAGGGATGTTGTTCTTTTAATTCAGACACCTCAGCATGTATATGAGAAACAAATTCCTGGTCTCTTAACAATTTCTCCTCTGCAGCTTTGGCAACATGGCAGATGTTGACATAAAAGTCAATGGTAGCTGCTGCCTGAGACAAGTAACTGGAAATAGCCATGTTGGATTGCTCAATGACCTTGCAGCACTAGAGGAAACCATTATTGATAATAGGTCTTTGCAAGGCTTTGAATGAGATTCTTGAGTACAATGTCAGTAACTCCAAACAGATGCCCAAATCCAGTGAAGGTGAGGAAGCCCTACTGATGGTTGAAGAGCTTTCAAAAATTTCCAAGAGAGAATCAGCTAGAACCAATAGCTCAGTTTCATTACTGGTTGTTGGAATAGTAGAAGGCATGTCAAAAAGGCTAGCTAGTCTAGCTTCGAAAATGTCCATCTCTTCCATTGACATTGGTGGTGCAGAAAGGACTCTATTGGAAGAAAGAGATGATTGCATAGGGATATCAGAGGATGATGAAGTGTCCCTAGCAGTTTCCATAGCCCTGGCCACTAGTAGGTCAAGAGAAGAAGGGTTGGAGTTGGATAGTGATGGTGGACAACGAATTGGTGAGCTACCAGTTTCTTCTCTAAGAGAATCAGCTATCACTGGAGATGAAGTAATAACTGGGATCTCCTCGGGAGGGGAAGGAGTAGCAAGGATTGTAGGGAGAATAAATTGGGCTGAGTTAAAGGTTAGAAGAGAAAGGTATGGAGTTAAGCCAAAGGATAAAGATATAGGAATGCTTTTCCTAAAAAAAGGTGTGAAAAGTGTAGAACCTGGGAGTGGGAGTATTGCCCGAATGGGCTCTACACTTAGAGGCACTTTAGTGTCAGTCTTCTTTTCCTTTTTTGAGAATGCTTCTAATAGTCTTTCAACTTCAGATGAAACTGAAGAAGTCCTTATCGAAGGAGAAGGTAGAGTAGTTGTTGCTGCAAGAGAAAAAATACGAAGCAATGTTAAGTTTCAGTATTGAAAACTTGAGAAAGGAAACTAGAGACGCAAAAAGAAATTACTAGTTCCAGAAGTGGTAGCAATGGTTGGAGAACTGCGAAGGGTATAATGTTCAGCAGTTTGTTGCCTCATTGCAGTTTCTCTTTGGAGTGCATTAGCAGCAGCAGCTTTATCCCTAAGCATTTGCTGTTGTCTCATCTTCTTAGCCCTTTGGAATACAATGATCTCTTTGGAGTGTTTCACTTCCACTGCTTTAACAGATGCTTCATAAATGGGGTCCCTAGTGAAATTAGAGAGAGAGAGATCGTCATTTTCTTCTTTCTTTTTAATGGTGTCTCCTGCTCTTTCTCTGCTTCCTCTTTTCCAATGTGAGCCTCAGGTACTTTCTCTTTAGGATCAAGCAAGAGCTTTCTTTTCCCTTGTTGTTGCTGCTTGCTCTTGAGGAGATTTAAAGCTTGAACTCTTTGAGGAGAGTCTCCCTGTGAGGCACCTACACCACCTACACCAAAGAGGGAACTATGAGTAAAAAGAAAAAGCATCATAAAGAAATAGAAAAGAAAAGAAGCAGTAGTGCATACCTTTCTTCGAAGCAGCTCGAGTGACTCTAAGAAGAGGTGAGGTAGTAGGAGCAGACTTTGTGGTAGCAGGGGTAAGAGCTGTGGTAGCATGTGCAATGGAGGAAGTAACAACTCCAGTCTCCTTGGACTTGGTTTGAGGCACATCTAGTACCGCTAATAGATCTTGAGGAGCAATGGCCAAGTGCACTTCCATATTGGCCATCTACCAATTCTGGTATCTTTTCAGTGCATTGCTTTTGGGAGTGAAAGGTAGGGATTCAAAATTGATTAAGTCTTGGATAAACTTGGAGGTTGCCTCTTCTAATTTGGATCTTGGAGTCTTCAGTTCTCTGCTTACAAGGTTTGAGTTAGACTGACTGCAGAGAGGGATAGGGATCCCCTGAGAGAGTCCAAACTGCCTAGCAAATTGGGCAGGACAATAGGGCTCAGAGATGCACTTATAAGCTCTAGGGTTCATAGTGCCAATGAATAGCTCCCTTGGGATCAAAATAGAAGCCCACATATTTTTTGTGCTGAGGGCTAGAGCAGGACCAATCGCTGAGAAAGGTCCTCAGCCAAGCTAGCCTAATATTGGCTTCGAAGGGACAAAAGAAGGTAGGAGAAGAATGGGAAGCTGGGAGTTGGTAAAAAAATAGAAAAGTAGAAGCCAAAGTTGGAAGGATAAAGAGAGACATTGGCTAACTTCATGCCATAAGTGGTAGGGTTTGGCATTAGAAATTTCAGACATTTAGAGCGCAAATCTGTGAAGTACGCAAAAAGCCAGAGTTGGAGTAACCAAAATGGGCCTCCTTGATTGGCATCCATGGGTTTTTTACAAAAGAGGGAACAAATTCTATAGACATGGCCCAAAACATATGGAGCTAAGGCCACTTGTTTATGCAAAACAAAGACTTTGGCAAGAGGGGCAAACTTAAGCATAATCCTCTGAGAAAAAGTACAGAAGAGAAATTTGCAAAGCCAATACAACAAGAAGGAAAAGAATTCCCTATCAATCATAAGGCCTTTCCTTTTGTTCTCTGCTTTGACAAAGTCACTATAAGATGAGTTCAGAGGGGGAAGAGAAAAATGGATGTTAAGGTCAGGGTAGTCTGGACCAAAGGGGGTACCAATAGGGGATAACCCTAATAGATGACAGATGTCAAGGACAGCAGGGGCCATCATACCACATCTAAATTGAAAGAAATTGAACGCAGAATTCCAAAAATAAAGAGCAGCAGGTATTAAAAATGGGTCATTCGAAATAGTAAACCTGGACAGTTGAAGGGCGTCGAAGAGGCAAAGTTCCTGGAGATCCAGTGTTCTAGCAGGGACGACCCGATCATTCCATTCCTCCCATTCTGGTCTTACTGTGGGCCAGCAGCGATGGGGTCGGTTCACTCTCCAGCTTCCCCAATAAAGGCCGCCTTCATAAAGGAGGCAATGGTCCTCCAAACGCGGGTACAGAGATGGAAGCTGAGTAGGGACCTCTTTAAAAATAGGCCCAAGCACGTATTCCTGTTGCTCATGGCGACGGGGAATGAAAATACGCCCATTAATAGCATTTTTCTTGCCAGCTTTGTATTTCTCACACTCTTCAGCAATGATCCTTTTCAAGGCTATGGATGGACTCACATGCTCTATGACTAGTATCTTCAAGGAGGAAGAAGCCATTGACAAAAGTTTTTAGAGGACGAAGAGTAAAGAAGAGGAGAGATCGATAGAAATGAAGGGTTTGTCTGTTAGGCGAGCAAGTAAATTAAAAGCACGAAAGGAAATGATTTTTAAACCTTTCTTTCTGAAAAATGCCTAATCGGTTTAAATGGGTAGAATTCATAAAGAAGTACTGAAGGTACGAATATGAAAAGTTTCTCTCAAGAGTGATTGTTTGGGAGGGAAACATATCTCAAACACTCATAGTGGCTTCGAAATCAAATATTTGGCTTCGAAGCTAGATGACAAGCATCCAGCTAGGGCTTCAAAAGCAGAAAGTTGACTTCGAAGTATGTTTCATACTTAAGAGTATAAGAATGCTCAGGTGTTTGTTTGCTTCAAGGGGATTAAGGATTTGCTTTTGGGTTTCTGTAGCTCGGCTTTTTTGCGCCCCCTTTCAGAAGCTTGAAAAGAAAGCCCTATAGTTTGGATTCCCGTGGTTCTGAATCTAATCTCACAAGTGCAATGTGAAACTGATAATCACCAAAGAGTCCAAATCCAACCAATCGTTTTGGAAAATTGATTTTGAATGAAAAAGTGCCAAAATTGGACTGCTTTGCCAGATACAGAGTCGCCACCTAAATATTTTATTTTGGAAAAATTTAGGAAACCCATGACTCATGCCAAAGGCCACGTGTCCGTCATCACCAAAGTTGCCTCGGCTCGGAAACTTAGGTACAAGAGGGAAGGTCATGAATTGAGCACCCCCGCTCGCCTGATCAAAGATTGGTCTCTACTAATCATAATATGATTTTTTTATAAACATTATGTGCTCTTATTTCGATTATTAAGCTAGCTTTACTATGTGATGCGTACAAGCAAGTATAGACTAGTTTGCTCGATTTGAAACTATTCAACTCATGTTTGTTTGCAAACTGGTTTGAATTTGCCACCTCAAGTGGGCTTAAAGTTTGCAGATTTGCCACCAAACATAGTGGGCTTAAAACTGATTTGCCACTCAACAAAGTGGGCTTAAAAACACGCATTCATTGAATCGTTCCAATTCAAACAACAAACCTTCATCCACAGGTATTCAAGCAGTTTAGCAAATAAGCATTTAGCCTCATGGCAAGCATGCGAATCATGGCAACATTTACACTTATGCAAGTATGCTAAAGCATAAAAACTCACCTAGTACTCTGAGCTAAGAAGATAAAGTTAGAAAAATATACATGATTCCTAACTATACAAGATGCCTAATGTAACACATGAGATATGTAATTTAATAAGCTCGACTACTAATATGGCATATTAAGCAATTTGATAACATGCGGTTAAACACATTCAAAAAAGATATTGAGATAACAATGCAGTTTGAATGATGCGCCGAGCCTCGGTGCATGCAATACGAATGAATGGATACAAGCATAAGGTATGCTAATTGAAACATGTCCCTAATCTAACCATCAAAAGCAGGTAAATAAAAAGGATAAAGATGTGGGGTTGGAAGACATACACACGCACGCACGCACACTTATTACAATATTATGCCCTCGCGAAGGAGGGTCCGAATGAAACTAGCTAAGCCACACTACTTAACTAATTATTACAACACTTGAAATGAATTAACTATTCTAAGCTAATTAAATATTACAACACACTTAACTAATTAAACAATTAGACTAAGCTATTTAATTAATTAATTACACAACATGAACTAATTAACTAATCTACTTAAATAATTACAACATTTGCATGAATTAACTTTAACTAATTAAGTAAGCAAATTAACTAAATGGCCTTGGGAAACGAGGGATGCATGCATGCTCGGCTTTTTCCACCCGAAGAACATCCGTTGTCTGCCTTTGAAAGCCTCTGTTTGCACAACCTTTGCACTATTTCCTTCTCCAGATCAACTCCGCCATGCCTCATAAGCACACTGCCCAAAATTCACTGGTGGCCGGCAAGCCAGAAGTGGTGGCCGGCCGGCCACCATTGAGAGGTTGCCGTCCAACACTGATGGCTTGCCGGCCAGTAGCAGTGGCCGGCTGGCCACTGGTAATGCACAATCCAATGCTGCAACAAAGAGTAAATAGGGCAAAGAGAGGGTATTCTCACAGGTTGTATGTACCATGTATCACCCCTTATCATCAACACAAGCTCAAAAGAGTGATACATTTGGCCCTCAAACCATCAATCAAGCAATTTCCATGCATGATAGTTCAATGAATGAAAAACAAGACTCAAATGCCATCACCTTATCATGCATGATCAAGGGCAACAGAGACCTAGGAAAGTGGCACATTTCATCACTTTTGACTATGAAATGTCTTATTTTCCTTGTGTTCAAATTAACGTCTGATTTGAACACATGCAATGCAACACAAAGAAATGCTTATCTTGCCACTTTTACTTGCCAATTTTGTTTACACATTTAGTTACCAAATCATTCTTTAACCAATTTGTCCATTTGGTGAGTGTTTTCTAAGATGAAAGAAGTGTCAACCAAGGGATAATGTAAGGCAAGAGAGAGATCATGCCATTGGTAATGAACCCTCAAAGAGAATTAAACCATTAAGCATGACCGTAATCTCAAGCTTGAAGGATCCCAAGCTTGAAACAACCCTCAAAAGCAAATGAAAGAGTGAAGCAAAGAGGGAGGTTGTAGAGTTTATAGTGCTGAAATAGAATGAAAAACAACACCAAAAGATGCTATCAACTCAAACAAGAGGCGTCTAAGACCCTAAAACACCAACTTGTGAGGACTATTACACTACACCAAAGCGGGAGCTTGTAGAGTTTATAGTTTATGTTTTTCTAAATATAAACAAAAATCAGTTTATAAAATTTTTGTAAACATAAACAAAAAATGTAAACGTTATCAAACGCTACCTGATTGTTTCATGATGTAGGCCGAAAGGTATCACATTGAGGTTGCTTAAGTTACATTTATAGTCTTTGAATTTTGTTTATTTGGTGGAGATGATGTGTCTCGTGCACTTGTACAGATTTGGCAGGTAACATGCAAATTCCAGCAAAAGTGGTGCAAAAATAGATTCTCCGTGCGAGTAGTGAAAATTCCTGGCCTGTCACCTCACCACACGTGTGGGCCACCACCGCTAGAGCGGAAAGTATGAGCGCTCAAGTAGCCTACCTAGGGTTACGTGCATAGAAAAAAGAGGTTGCTCTGGGGTTCCAAAAATCCCAAAAGAGAGGAGGGGCTAGGGTTTGGAAAGGGGAAATTTTCAAGCTTCAAGAACATCTTTCATGGGGGTTTCATTTTCTCCCACCTCTTCACAGTCGCACGTATAGTGAGGTGACATGTCAGGAATTTTCACTACTCGCACGGAGAATCTGCTTTTGCGCTACTTTTTGATTGAATTTGTGTGCTGCTTGCCAAATCTATACAAGTGTACAAAACACATCATCTCCATCGAATAAACAAAATTCAAAGACTATAAATGTAACTTAAACAACCTCAATGTGGTACCTTTCGGCTTACATCATTTCACATTGAAAAAATGTTGAGTATTGTGGGAACTTTGTGTATCGATATATATATTGTTGCATTGGCATTTCATTTCACTTGCATAGCTTTTGAATATTTAATGTTATGGCTATGCTTAGAAATTAATGTTATGGCTATGTTTGGAAATTGACTTATTATTTTGAGAAAACAATTGATGACCTTGGAAATGTTTTGGGGTAAATATGTTTGGTAAATCCGGATAGGGAGTGTGGTTTGGTATTGTTTAAGTTGGCATGAGTGTCTAGGATGAAAGACCAAAAACAAGTGCGGAGTAGGTATCACGTGCCTTCCAGTTAGGAACTAGTAAAGTGGGGATTAGTAGTGCTTGATATGCCTATTTGTAGACACCAGTCTAGGGATTACTTGTGTCGTATTTACCACTCGGTATTTATATTTGAACTTTAGTGAAATAATGAGTTTTTCAAAAGGAACATTGCATGTGAATTTCAAAAGAACAGAACTTCTGATTTTGAAGCACGACATGGCATTGCATTTCATATATATAAGACTGCTAAGCATATATACTTTGTTGAGATCTTCTTACTGGGTTTTGTGCTGACCTCTAGTGGATTTGTGTAGGAAATGATGTAGTGATTTCGCCCAGTTAGATGCATGGGAAATCTTTTGAGAGCACGAGGCTCTTTATCTTTTCTTTTGTTGTATTTTTGGCAAGCCAAGGGCATTATATGTATGGGTTTGATAACTATCTTTTGTGTAACCGGACCTAAGCCTTGAAAATTGTAGCCCTTGGGGCATTCTTTTGTGTTAGTTCTTTGTACTAATTGTCTCACATGCTATGGATTCAAGCTTTAAGAAGATTGAATATGTATTGTATGTGGACTCCTTTTGTAAATCTCTCACATGATGTGAAATACAAAAGTAGAGATTTGACCAATTGAATTGAGATCGTTTTGATTGAATGGAATTAACAAGAATTATTATATCATTTATTTGCATTTGGGTTTATTCTTTTTATTCCCAAAGTGGTACAAACTAAGTTTTAAGTAAGTCTTTGGGTTTAATCTTTTTATTCCCAAAGTGTTAGAAACCAAGTTTTGATATAGTGTTTGGGTATAACTTGATTATTTCCAAGGTATTTTTGGTTTTGAGAAAAGAAACTAAGTTTTAGCATTGACTAAAATATTTTTGATTCTTATTCAAGAAATAACGGGCTCCGTCTCAATTTCGAGAGTAATGGTTGACCTTTATGAGCGGTGGAAGAAATTCAATAGTTTGAATTTCTAGAGGTGACAACAGAAGATGTTGTTCCACTTGATAACCTTAAGCTTTGCGAGGATCTTAAAGGAAGATCAAGAGAGATCAAGATTAATCAAAGGAAATCAGAAGATTGTATGATATTATCTCTGAATTAACAATGTAAAGTTCTATAAATAAAAAAAAAGGTAGCTACACTGTCTAAGGTGACTAGGTTTTAATTGGGACCGTTTGTGGTCCTTCCAGTATGTCCTGGAAACTTTTCTAGTTGTTAATCAGAGGCAATAAGTCTCTTATCCTTATGTCAATGATAGCATATATTATCGCTATGTGACTTTTCTTAAGAGCAAAGATGAGACAACCCATTAGGGTGTATGAAAATATATTTAGAATTTCATAATTCCATATATATTCTTAATCGGTGACTCCTAGTAAGTGTAAGATCACTGACCAAATAGATAGGAAATTGGTGGCTCCTAGGAGGTGTTAAACCACTGGCTACATAGTTATGAGATTGTAGTTCCTAGTAGTAAAAAGACTACTAATCACATGTTAAGACATTGTGATTCCTAGTAGTGAAGAGATTACTGATCACATGTCAAAACATTGTGATTCCGAGTAGTGAAGAGATTACTGATCACATGTTCCGACATGGTGATTCCTAGTAAGTGAAGAGTCTACTGATCACGTGTCAAGACATTGTAATTCCTAGTAGAGAGAAGACTACTAACCACATGTTGAGAGATAAGTGGTTCCTAGTGATAAGACTACTGGCCATGATAGGGAGTTCCAAATAGTAGAATATTGATCACTAGATTTATGATTCCTAATAATAAGACTATTGACTTCAAAGTGACATGTTGGACCAAATTGGTTTGGTGCTTTGATTTTGAAAAAGACCAAATTCAGTTGATGACGGTATGGAAATATTTTTTAGTGATATGATTTTGAGATTTAATAAGCTAAAAAACCATTGTGATATTAGGAATTGTTTAAGATCTTGTATGAATTTTAAAAAGGCCTAAAGACTTCGTATAAATTCTTATGAATGTGGGAATGTGGGTTGTGTCATGTAAAAGGTGGCAATTCCTAAATTTAAGCGGATTAGGATAGGCTTAAAATCCGTTGACTTTGTGTTCTTTGGTCACACACAATAGAGTAGTGCATATCAGCTTCTTGTGCGCAAATTTGGAATTCAGATATACACAAGAATACTATCATGGAATCAAAGAAGTGGCTTTCCTTGAAAACTTATTTTCATACTAAACCCTAAAAGGGGGAGGGGGGTCGATTTTGTTTGAACAAAAGGATAACGCTAATCAAGATAAGGAAAGAGATGATCCTAGAAGAAGTAAAAAGGCTAGGACTTTAAAGTCCTTTAATCTAAATTTGTTAAACCTTTATTGGTAGCAAGTGAGGCTCAAAGCTTCTTTGAAGTTGTGATTTCTTTAGAAAGAAATTATTAAATCAACTTTATCTTAAAGGATCTTACCTGGGGATAGGTAGTAGGCCTTAAGATGCAAGTGAATAAAAGCTAATAAGACAGACTTGTTATTAAAGGATACCAACAAAGAGAATGCCTGGGTTACTTTGATACATTAGTTATGTTGATTGTGATTGCATTTGTACAAAATTTGGAGATACATCAAATGGATGTGTAGATAGCTTTCCTAAATGGTGATTTGAATGAATAAATTTACGTGGAACAACCCAAAGGGTTCTTTGGTTCCAGGACGAGAAAGTCTGTAAGCTTGGGAAATCATTATATGATTTGAAACAAGCTCAAAACAATGGCATGGCAAATTTGACAACTCAATGTTGTCAAGTGGGGTTTTAAATCTATGGATATTGACACATGTATTTATGTTAAAGACACTAACAATTGTACGTCAATGACATGCTCATTGTTGGTAGTTAGGAGAAGATGTTCAAAATTACCAAAAGGTTGTTAAACTGTAAGTTTAACATGGAGGATGAGCCATGCAGATGTATATGTGAGAATTAAGATTTCCATAACATTTGATAGTGCTATACTTTCTCAGTCTCATCATTTTGATTAGAGTCTTGAGAAGTATAAGTCGGATATAGATGTGTCTATGACCTTGGTAGACTTCAATCTCCATTTGACCAAGAATAATGGAATATTCTCGAATCATAGGAAGTCTAGGTATTTGATGAGTTGTAGCCAGATGTAGCCTACTCAATCAGTAGGCTAAGTAAATACACAAGTAATCCTAATGTTGATCATTGAAAGGTGATTGTATGGGTACTGAGGTACTTGCGGTATAACTGGGATTATGGGTTGCATTACGCTTGTTATTTAGCTGTACTAGTAAGGTATAGTGACAACTGGATATCAAATGTAAAGATTACAAATCCATTAGTGGATATGTTTTCATTATTGGAGGTGCAGCCGTGTCTTGGAAATCTTCCGAACAAATACATATGATGAAAAGTCTAGACATATTCATCGAAAACATAATTCTATACGACAACTACTATGTACAATCTAAGGACAATATTGTGGATCCATTAATCGAAGGGTTAAATCGAGAGTCAGTAAGAAGTCATTAAGGGAAATGAGTCTAAAGCCTTTAGCAAGAGTTATTATCGGAATGGAAAACCCAACCAAGCTGATTGAAGATTCTAAGATCTATGTTCAAATGGATAACCTAATCACATGTAACTGTAGCGATCCCGGTTTCGATCCTTCTTTCATGTTTTGCCACTTCGACTAGGCCGGTCGGGAATCAAGTTGCCCGGTCAGCTCGCGAGGGTCCAAGGGGCAGCGCCCCTTGGCGGGTCCGAGGGTAGCGCCCTGGCAGGGTCGAGGGGCAGCGCCCCCGAAGCAAAAATGCAAAATGCAAAATGCATTCGAAGTTGCTTGTCCGCTCGAGCGGTCGTTTATGCGCTCGAGCGGAGAATGTTTGGTTTCAGAAGTTTGACCTATCTGCAAAAGACTAGGTTAGTGTATTTGACGCTCGAGTGGGGCATTCCACACTTGAGCGGACCATGTTATATCAGTTCGCGAATCTGATATTTCAGATCACTTTTTCAGTCCTCTCTCTTTCTAAAACTCTCCAGAATTCCAGATCGGGAGCTTCTCTCTCTAGAAGTCATCTTATCTCTTTGATTTCTCCAAATCCATTGGGATTTAGACCTAAGTTCTATACCAAAGTTGGTTATCATCTCGAGGGCTTCGTTGTGTACGGTGAAGATCGAGTTTCGACACCGTTGATTTTGGGGGTTTCATCTCATTTCTTCTTCAAAACTTGAGGTAGAGATTTTCTTAGAGTGATATATATGTTTTTGCAAGATCTATATGATTTTCGAAATCATATTTTGATAGCTTTGAAAATTGATTGTTGATTCAAGAAGTTGAGCGATTTTGAAAGTGGGTTTGTCTCTTGTTCTTTTAAAATAATCTTATAGGTTTTGATCATCGTTGATTGAAGAAAAGATAATTTTGAAAAGTTTTCTTTCAAAAGATTTGAGTTGTATAGTTTTGGTAGGAAAACCTAGAATTTGGGAATTTTTTTTTGAGAGACTGAAAATCCATGAATGATATTGTTATATTTATTTTGTGTGTCAAAATAAATGGATGTTTGGAAAATTTCTTATTTATATTTATATAAATGATGAATTTCAAGGAATATGAGAATTATTGTTCATTTTGGAAATTATTGTTCAAAACGTTGAAATAGTCTTGAAATGACTAATTGTTGATGATACTTGAGAAGAGGGAATTGTGTTATTCCTTGGATGATGAATTGGAATAAAAGTATTTATATTTATCTTGTGTTATTGGCATATCAATTCATTTGATTACATTAAACTTTGAAAATTGATTTGAAAACTTCCATTGAGAAAAGAATGTTGAGAAACAAATTTTCATGGAATGGTTTTGGGGTAAATACGTTGGTAAGTCTTGATAGGTGGTGTAGATGATATTGAATAAGTTGGCCAGAGAGTCCGGGGTGAAAGACCGAAAACCCGCGCAGATAGGTGTCGAGCCTTCCGGTTAATACCGGTAAAAATGATAATTTGGTAGTACTTATATAGTCTACTTGCAGATACCGACCTAGGAATTACCAGAGTCGTATTTACCGCCTTTGAAATAAATTTTTAAGTTTTGAACAATTGAAATTGCATGACATCATTGAGTATGATGGTTTTCAAAAGATGAAAATATGATTTATCTTCAAAAAGGGACATAGCATGGCATGTGCATTTCATCAATGAGACTTGTATGAAATGTATATACTTTGTTAAGGATTTCCTACTGGGCTTTATGCTCACCCTATGGGATTTTTGTGCAAGAAAAGATGTGGTTATGCCGCCTAACTAAAGGCGAGGAAATGTGTATTGAGAGTACGAGACTCTCATTTTGCTATGACTCTGTGTGTAAGCCAAGGGCTGTATGTGTGTGGGTTTGAATAACGTTTTGTGTAACCAGGTTCAAGCCTTGGAAACTTGTAAACCCTTGGAGGTATTTATTTGTTTATTTACTTGTTGTTGGATTAATGTATTGTTGCATGAAGAACTATTGTATAATGTAATGTAAGTTTAGAGATTTACATTCAGTTTTCCTTGAACGAGCCATGATTGTTGTGTTATCATTTGGGCTATAAATTTAAGGCGTTACAATAACGGAGATGAGTCACTGAGGAGGTAAATCCTCTTGTCCATTCCTATATACAGTGATACTTGAGGGAGTAAAAGGTTAAACAAATACTTTTAAGACCTGTATGCATTAAATAGTCAAGCATAGTATAGCAAAATACCTTAAGAAGGTCACCTATGTGAGTGCGAAGTGGGGATGCTTCTATAAGAATTGACGAGGCCAAATTCTTGAAATCACTCAACAGTGAGAACTAAACTATGGTATGAGAATTTTTGTGTGAAGTTTATTGTCTCAGTTTACACCAAAGGTAGAACAGTTCAAGACTCCGCGTTCACTAGTTAGCTAATAAACCCAATAGGCTTTCAATAGGAGAGGTTCAAAGTCAAAAGTTATCTTTTTCGATGGAGGAGTTTTCCATTGTACTCTATTGTTGACTCTTTGTTGTCTCCCATTCTTTCTTTAATCATCCAATTTTATTCATGTGGGGGATTGTTGGAAAATAATAATTTTTTTTGGCAACTTTAATGTTAAATTAAAGTGGGACTCAACCACTGGTTGAGGCAGGTCCAAGTGAGTTTGTATTATCTTAAGTTAGAAGATTATAACACTAAAGAGAATGAGCCAAAATCATCAAGTATTGAATGAGAAATTGTCTTATAAGGTAGGCATCAATGAAAGAGGTGGTGGATCGGGTTATAACCCGTATCCGTTTGTGCAGACCTGAAGATTTTTTAGAATCTTTAACTAGTGTATTATATATATAAATTGTGTAACTCTCTTCTTTTGATAATAGAGTTGATGGCCATATTAGTGGCCAATCTTGTAAGTCCTACCATTGATGGGTGGAGGTTATGACGATTTTGATGGCCATTGATGTTAGCCTTCATAGCTAAAGTTCTCTCCTCCAAGTATAAAATGAGCCTTTGCCCTCCAATTTTGTAGATGGTTTTAGAGATGAGTTTTTAGAGATAGAAAATGGAGATGATTTTTTGAGATGAAAAGATGGTGATGATTTTTACACTAAAAATTTCTAGAATTGTTCATCTTTTTTTACTAGTCATTTTACTTTGGTTCTTGCTAAAGAGAGTACTTCTAATGTTCAAGTTCGCCGAAGCTGCTTCAGTGAGTGCTACTGTAGCAAAAGTTCAATTGTTATATCTTGGGAGACAGACGCTGACAGACCTCCAACACTACCAGTGAGGCGGTAAATCTATTTTAAGGACACCATGTGAAACACGGGACTCGGTTTGCATCCCTTGTCATTTGTTTTTTAATTTTTCAGAATTAATTTTATTTTGACGAGTTCTAATCTTTATTTATTTGTGTTACTAATTTGTTCTAATAATTTGGTTTATTCGAATTCCGTCATGTAATCTATTCAATTGTTGTAATTTATATTCTAGTCTATTATTTATTTTAATAATTTAAATACATGATTGTTTTATCTTAACTATTTTATTTTATATAATTTATTTTTCTATTATTGTGGAAAAATACCAACAGTTGTAAATTTCACTCTCCATGAATAAAACTTTGAACATAGACCAAGGGGATAGAAAAGGAATATGAAGAAAATGCACACAACATACACAGTGACACAAAAAATAGAGATTGAGTTTGCATCCTACAAGATTTTCACTTAAAAAGAGGGATAAAAAAAAATGTTATAGTGGAAAGAAAAAGGAAAAAAAAATTATTTATACAATACCTTGCGAAAAATATTTGGAAATAATTTTTACGATATAATTTTCACTTGATTAATTTTAAATATTATATGGAAGAAGCATGTATGAGAGCTAAGGGGATGCACATACCTTTAAGAGTATAAAAATAGTATTGAAAGAATTCCATAAGGGCAGGGCGAGATCTTCGGATGGTTCTCTTTTCTAAACATCAAACAAGCTCATGTTATACACTAATTTGATGTAATCATCACATGGAGTATAAGAAAAAAGTTTGTGGCAATGCAAAGATCTTGGCTTATGTAGTTAAAAACAAAAGCCTAAATATTAGAAAAATAAATTATTTCTATCCAAATCTAACAAAAAGTAGCACTAATAGTGCATTATAGTGTGTATGAATATCTCCAAATCATCAACAATTTAGGATTAAGCATCACCTTGGAAGATATATGATCACAATTTTTGTAATATTATTACATCACAAAATAATATCTCCAATACAGAAGAAACTCAGCATACAGAGACATTTTACGAAATGCCTTATGGTTAAAATAAGTCCTTGTAAAATAACATAGACTCTAACATGCTCTTTCTCTCTCTCTCTCTCTCTCTCTCTCTCTCTCTCCATAGACTTAAAAGACATATGAAGGAATATAGATGTATAGGTATTTCCATTAACTCATTTTCTTTTTTATTGTGCCACTACTGTGTTACATTTAGCAGTAAAACCCGGGCAATCTCTTGTATCTGTTCTCTACAATCAGTCTAATCTCGCTTATGGTGGTAATGTTAGCTCCTATAGTTTGGTCTGGCTAAAATATCTACCTCCCAAAGTGCAGTTCTTCGTGTTAATATATAATAGTAATATATATAATACTCACCCACTTTCGGTGAATATAATACTCACACACTACTTTAGGTTAATATATATATTATACACACATTGTATGCTGTAAAGTCACAGACACCACTCACACCCTTTCATCATGCTGTCTTCTTCTTTCGGTGCTTCCGCTATAAATAAGCAGCACTCTTGTAACCAACTCAGACAATTGAATACAACATACATTCATTCAGTCTCTCTCTTTTCTCTCTCTATAAATCTTTCATGGTATCAGAGCCCAGTAACACAATTCTGGCATTCTTCAATTTTGGTGCTTAGTCCCGTACATAGTGGAACTACACCAAACAGCTCGGAATCTCCTTACGATTCCAACGGCACCAAGCCCGTCACCAGAAACGCTCCCACGCGCCCCACGCGTCGCCCTTTTGCTCGGCGCGTCTCTGCTTCCGTTGCCACGCTCACACGCGCCTTCACGCGCCTTCCACTCAGCTCGTTCGTGCGCCGCGCATGCTACCGTGCACCGGCGTGCGCCATTCGTCTACCGTGAGCCGCGCGTGCGCCGTTCCGCTATTGTGCACCCACGTGCGCCATTCTGCTACTGTACACCGCACGCCTTCTCTGCTACCGTGCGCCGTACGCCCTCCTTGCTAACGTGCGCCGCTGACATCATTTTCCATCCTGTTGACATCATCACTGCACAGCCCACCTTTCCTAGCTATTTTCGACCTTCTGGACTCATTGGTACACTCTGTTTTACCTAATTTTGCTCCTACAGGTCTATTCTTATCAATTTAGCTCTACTCAACTATTATAATGGATCGTCATGATGCCTCCCATCCCATTTCCGTCATTTTGGATGGTTTCAACTATGTTCTATGGGCACAAGCCATGTCTTCCTTCCTCAAAGGAAAGAAGCTCTGGCGAATTATCACCGGGGATATGACCCAACCAGTAAAAGACACTGCTGAAACTACTGCTACTATTGCTACTGCTACATATGAAGACCGACTTGAGGAATGGGACAGCAAGAATTACCAAATCATTACCTGGTTTCGCAATACCTCTGTTACCTCTATCAGTCTTCAGTTTGGTCGCTTTCAGCTTGACTCTGTCCCTACTCCTGCAAAAGACATCTGGGATTTTTTGAAAGACTGATACCAGACGACTGGTCTAGCCCACCAATATCAACTTCAGAGCCAACTTCACCGCATGCGCCAAGAATCCAATCAGTCCATTAATGACTTTCTGTCTCAAATGTACTCTGTTTGGGATCAGCTTGCTCTTTAAGAACCAGCTTGGCCTCACCAAGAAGATGCTGTTTTATTCACTGCCTATCGTAATCAGTAACGGTTGGTGCACTTTCTCATGGCTCTCACTTCCTCTTTTGCGCCCGTCCGTGCCTCTCTGCTTCATCGTCATCCCTTGCCCACTCTTGAACAAGCTATTTCTGAGCTGCTCTCAGAGGAGACTCGCCTTGGTACTCTCCAAACTCATCATGTGGACTCTGTTCTTGCCACTCCTCCGTACCGGCCATCCTTTACCCAGCGGCCCACTGCCTGTCTCTATTGTCAGAATCAGGGCCTCCCTTCCACACATCTCCTAGTCAATTGCACCATCAGAACCTGCCGACACTGCAACAAACTTAGTCCTGGTCATCTGCAACAGGATTGTTTTCGCAATCCCTCTCGCTCATCCTCCAATAGCCACTCTTCTCGAGGTGGTTCTTCCCGGGGGAGCTTTCATCGTTCCGGGACTCAGTCTCATTCCGGGAATCAGTCTCATCACATTACTGCTGCTGCTGCTGCCCCTGAGGATTTTTCTGAGTCACCTGCTCCGTCTACCCATCTCTTTTCTCCAACAGATGTAGAGGCCATGTTCAAACACCTTCTCTCCCCTTCTGGTACACCTCCTCCTACTGCTTTGTCTGTAATTCCAGGTAACTCTTCTTGGTATTTTGACTCTGCCTGTTGTAATCATATGACCTCTAGTTCTACTATATATTCTTCCATCTCTTCATCTCCTCATATTCCCTCAATTCAAACTGCTGATGGTTCTCTCATGACTGTCCGTCATGTTGGTACTGTTTCCACATCGTCTTTATCTTTACCTCAAGTTTATCATATCCCTGCTCTCACTTTAAACCTTATTTCTATTGGTCAATTATGTGAACTCGGTCTAACTGTCACCTTTTCTGCTACTCATTGTTTGGTACAGGACCCTCAGACGGGGCAGACTATTAGGATCGGCCGTAAGCACGGACGTCTCTATGAGCTCATTCACCTTCATGTTCCTGACTCTCCTCAGATCGCTGCTCCTGCATCTGCTTCCTCAGTATCTCCTTTTTATCTTTAGCATTGTCGCTTAGGACATATTTCTGTTAATCGCTTAAAGTCTTTGGTTTCTAGTGGACAATTGGGTCATGTACATCCAGATACTTTCGATTGTATACCCTGTCAACTTGCCAAATAACCTGCTTTATCATTCAATAAAAGTACTTCTGTTTCCCATGCACCTTTTGATCTTATACATTCGGATATTTGGGGCCCCTCCCCTACTACTACTATGGGGGGATCTCGTTATTTTGTTGTTTTTATAGATGATTTTTCCCGTTTTACTTGGATTTTTCTCATGAAAACTCGATCTGAACTTAAACACATTTATTATCGATTTGCCCAAATGGTCCACACCCAATTTTCCAAAACCATCAAACTTTTTCGCTCTAACAATGCTATGGAATATCGGGATTCAGATTTCCTTTCTTTTCTTCAGAGTCATGGTACACTGCCTCATCGTTCTTGTGCCGGCACGTCCCAGCAAAATGGCCGTGTTGAACGGAAACATAGGCATATTCTTGACACTACTCGCGCTCTCCTTCTCTCTTCTTCTTGCCCTGAAAACTTTTGGGGGGAAGCTGCCCTCACTACTGTCTACACTATCAATTGTGCTCCTACCCCTATCATCCATAATCAAACTCCCTTTGAACGTCTGCATGGCACTCCCCCTCCATACACTAATCTTCGAGTTTTTGGCTCTGCCTGCTTTGTTCTACTTCAATCCCATGAACACACCAAGCTTGAACCTCGTTCTCGTCTTTGTTGCTTTCTTGGGTATGGAATTGAACACAAAGGCTTTCGCTGCTGGGACCCTCTCTCCAACCGCCTTCGTATCTCCCGCCATGTCATTTTTTGGGAGCACAAAATGTTTTCCTCCCTATCCTTCTTTCACTTACCCACACTTTCTATTAATGTACTGTTTACTAATCCTTCCATAGATCTCTTCTCTGATGAATTTGATACAGGTTCCTCCTTCATCGAGACGCCCTTGCTCACTCCTGATCCCGTCCAGATTGCTCTCCCTGACGGTCCACCTCTCACTATACCACCTCCTTCTACACCGGTTCTTCCTCCTACCGATCCTCCTACGGGTCGACCACGCCGGGTAACTCAACCTCATATCCATCTCCGTGATTATATTGTTGGGTTTGCTGCCTTTTCTACTTATGAACCTACCTCCTATCGTGAGGCTTGTACTAATCCTCTTTGGCAGCAAGCTATGATTGATGAACTCCAGGCTTTGGACAAAACTCATACTTGGGATCTTGTTGATCTTCCTCCTGGCAAAATTGCGATTGGCTGCAAACGGGTTTACAAAATCAAGACTCATTCTGATGGCTCTATTGAACACTACAAAGCTCGTCTTGTTGCCAAAGGCTTCAACCAGGAATATGGTATTGATTATGAGGAGACCTTCTCCCTTGTTGCTCGGCTTACCTCTGTTCGCAGTTTACTTGCTGTTGCTGCTGCTCGTCACTGGGAGCTCTTTCAGATGGATGTCAAAAATGCTTTCCTCAATGGTAATCTTCTTGAGGAAGTCTACATGCAACCTCCACCTAGGTCCACTTTTCCACCTCATAAGGTGTGCAAACTACAGCGTGCTCTTTACGACCTCAAACAAGCGCCCCGCGCTTGGTTTGCTAAGTTCAGTTCTACCATTCATGACTTCGGGTTCACTTCTAGCTTCTATGACTCTGCTCTGTTTATCCGGACTACTCCTTATGGTACCACTCTTCTCCTTCTATATGTGGATGATATGATTATCATTGGTAATGATGTAGCTGGTATTCTTCACCTCAAATGGTTTCTTCACCGTCAGTTTGAAATGAAGGACCTTGGTACTCTTAACTACTTCCTAGGCCTTGAGGTCTCTCATGATTCTACTGGTTCCTATTTATCACAGGCCAAATATGCATCCGATCTTCTGGCTCGTGCTGGTCTTACCGATTGCAAAACTACCTCTACTCCGGTTGATCCTCAGATTCGTCTCACTCCTCTTGATGGGGATCTCCTCTCGGATGCTACTCTTTATCGCCAGCTTGTCGGTAGTCTTGTCTATCTCACAGTAACTCATCCTGACATTGTCTATGCTATTCACATTGTTAGTTAGTACATGTCGGCTCCTCGCACTCCCCACTATACCGCTCTCCTCCACATCCTTCGCTACCTCAAAGGCACTATGTTCCATGGTCTTCACTACTCTGCTTCCTCCTCTCTTGAACTGTGTGCCTTTTCTGATGCTGATTGGGCTGGGGATCCTACGGACCGACGCTCCACCACGGGCTTCTGCTTTTTCTTAGGGGATTCTCTTCTTACTTGGCGTAGCAAGAAACAATCCCTCACTGCCCGCTCTAGTACCGAAGCTGAATACCGAGCTCTTGCTGATACTACTCAGGAGCTTCTCTGGCTTCGCTGGCTCCTCACTGATCTGGGTGTTTCCTCTGATGGGGCTACCTCTCTTTATTGTGAAAATCAGAGTGCCATTCAGATTGCTCACAATGATGTTTTTCATGATCGCACCAAGCATATTGAGATTGATTGTCATTTCATTCGACAACATGTCACACGTGGAACTGTTCATCTTCTCCCTATTGCTTCTGCCGATCAGCCTGTTGATATTTTCACCAAGGCTCATCCTCCTGGCCGCTTCCGTGATCTTGTTTCCAAACTCAACTTGGTGGATGCCTACCCTCCTTGAGTTTGCGGGGGGCTGTTAATATATAATAGTAATATATATAATACTCACCCACTTTCGGTGAATATAATACTCACACACTACTTTAGGTTAATATATATATTATACACACATTGTATGCTGTAAAGTCACAGACACCACTCACACCCTTTCATCATGCTGTCCTCTTCTTTCGGTGCTTCCGCTATAAATAAGCAGCACTCTTGTAACCAACTCAGACAATTGAATATAACATACATTCATTCAGTCTCTCTCTTTTCTCTCTCTATAAATCTTTCACTTCGGTTGGCTCGCTTGGAAACAAAAGGTCAAAACTTTCGTATTCTTGCAACGGATTGGAGTGCTAGATAGGGCTGCATCTACTCTATGTATTTTTTGCAAATCACAGCAGGAAACTATGGATCATGTGCTTCTCCACTGCCCTCTGGTGTGGAGAGTATGGACTGGGTTGCTACAGTGGTGGGGGACTCTGTGGGTGACTTCAGGCTCTGTACAGGGAGTGCTGCAATGGTGGGCAGGTCAACAGAGAATTTGGTGAGCATTACCATTAGTCACCCTTTGGTCATTATGGAAGCTCAGAAATGAACATCTATTTCAAGATTCACAACAAGACATGCAGGAGTTGCAGGAGATTATAATCATAAGGTTAGCTATTTGGCTTAAGGCATCTTCCAAGGACCTTTCTTTCTCTATAAATGATTTCCTCGATAACATCTTGGGCATTAGGAAGTGTATCTGTTGATGGGTGTGATTTTTGATGGGTCATTATCTGTTTTTTCTGATGCTTTACTCAGCAGTGGTGTTTGTTGGTTTGTTCCCCTCCAGTGGGATTGGTCTGCTTCAGTGGGTTTGGTTTGTTTGGTTTACTCAGCAGTGGGTTGCTGTTCTGTATCTTTTTTGATTTACTCACCAGTAGGATTCTGTTCTGTTACCAGTGGGATTCTGTTCTGTTGGTCTCAGTTCTGTATTTTTTGTGCTGATCCTCAGTTCTGTGTTTTTTGGACTCAGTTCTGTATTCTCTTATAGCTGGGTGAAGTGATAGCTGGGTTGTGCTGATTTCCTCTATCTGAATTGTGCTGATTTATAGCTGGGTCAGCTTTGGTTTTGCTCTGCTCCTGTGAAATTGGCAAACATCTAAAAGGGTATGAATTGATATGGGCTGCTACTTATCTGCTATTTGTCTGCTCTATCTGTTAGAGCTGGAGTTGCTATTCAAGTGGATGTGCTGCTGTCAAATGGTTGCTCTATGGTGGAAGGGTGCGAATTGTTATGGGCTGCTATTTTTTGTGATGCTGTGTGTTGTGTTGCTTTGTGATGCTGGGTGTAAAGTGATCTGATCTGGTCTGTTATGCTCGGATGAGGTGGTTGCTGCCAGTTACGTGGTTGCTGTTCTTTTGTTTTTGTTTTTTGTTGTTGTGTTGGTCTCTCACCAACTAGCAGGTTAGAGCTTAATCGAGCTCCAAGCTCCTCTTTATTGATGTTGTCTATCATATGTATTCTATATGTGGTTCATCAATAAAGTTTCCTTTTGCCGTTCAAAAAAAAACATTTAGTTTTCATTCAAGTATGTCCTGTAATTTAGGTGTCATTATTGATAACATTTAAAGCTATAGCTTTTTGTTTACAAAAAACATTAAAATGCTTATTTTTATTTTGGTGAAAACAAAGCAAAAAACATATTTGGTATACATATGTATTTTACATTGTTTTGAATATATTTTTTGCTTTGTTTTGGGAGGGTGGACGAAGACTGCCGTCAACCACATAGAGGTGGTGACTGGGTGATCAAAGGTGGTTGTTACATGGTCTATGATAGAACTTCTCAAAAAACTAGCTATTAATGTAAGGATGCCCTCAAGCTCAAAACCCCAAAACTACCAATTTTGAATTTGTTTCTTCTTCTCTTTAAAAATGTGAATTAATTATTATTATTATTTATTATTTTATTTTGGTCTTATAATTTCCAAAATATCGATATGTAACATATCGGCATATATTTAGAACCTTGACAACTAGATAAGTTAGCTCTATTAAACATGTGTTCTATGACAATACAAACAATAATTATGCTCACTCCTTAGAATAGAATTTCAGCCACATATACAACAACACTTACCATATTGAAAATTAAAACCTAGACAACTAGATTAACAATATTAGTCATTCATTTTATATCCACTTTATTGAAATTCATAACATGCAGAAGGGCATTGTCATGATATGATTAAGATAGAATTTATGCAAATCAATTTAATTGCATTCAATCAATTTTCATCTACTTATCCGTACTCACCATATTTTTCAACCCCCTCCCCCTTTTAGAACTATCAACTCTTGAATTTAAAAGCTAAGGTAAGATTCATAGTTGTTGAAAAAGATCTACGAACCATTTAAAGCATAATAGAAGAAAATGATTCATGTAGTTGATCTTACTTGATTAAAATAAGAAACTTATTTGATTTGGTTTGGTTAAAGGAAGTTGGTAAATAACAGTTACAATATGAAACCAATTAAAAAAATTATTATTTTTCCCATGCCTTATTTTTTAGAATCCTAAAGATCCAACTATGAACTTTTTGATGTTCCATTGGTAACTTTGAGTGATATATCCTTAAATTTTAGAGATTAATAAGTAAATTAATATTGTATTCTTACTAAGGGTGCTCGCAGATGGGTTAGGTTAGTGGCCTTTCATTTGCCATCCATTTGAACTTAGACGGATTGAGAAAAAAGCAATTTGTATCCGTTCGCTTAGTATGCAGATGCAGATTGAGCGGGTGGTGCGAGTTTACGGGTGGTCGCAGATTTGTTTGGCGGTTTAAGTTTTACTGTTTTGGGTTTTTTTTTCAAACAATTTTTCATTTTTCCTTATTATTTTGTGCCCAAAATTTTTTATTGTTCATTTTTTGTAATAAAAATAAAGGCCTAACTTTCATATTTTATAAATAGAAAATATAATTACTAAATAAAATATTTAATTTTTAACACACAAAGCATAAAAGCATAATTTTATTTTCTTAGGAGTGTTGAGGGATCGAATTGGATCAGACGGCCTCCCATCCACCATCCATCCAAACTTAGACAGATTGAGAAAAATGCATCCACATCCGTTCACTCGGACCATTGAAACCGTTCATTTTGTGTAGATTTGTTCGGGCCATTCAGTTTTGGCAGATTAGATGGATGCTTGCTTACCCCTAATTCTTACTATTGTCTCGTACAAAACATACAATAAATATTGGAGAATTTGGAAACAAAAAAAGAAATCAAAGAAATAAAAATGGAGATCTCCATTGATATATCACACCTACAATTTTTAAGTAATCTATGGTCAAGCAGAAATGCAAGAGTCCTCAATAAATTTCTTCTCATTTCATAAAAACAACACATATAATGGCATTAAGTCCGATCGGATGTGACAAATCAAGCCTCATTCATGGAATGTAGAGATTTTAATGATATCAATTTTTAGATTTTTTTCTTCTCCTTTATTCAATAAACCAACATCCAAAATATAAACATCTATAACTAGTTCAAGAATGGAACACAATCATCAATGCCTCTAAATGGATTATGAAAAGGACAAAAAAAGGCAACAAAAAAGAAGAAGAGTCATTTTCCTTTCTTGCATTTGTTTCCTTTTTTTTTTTTTTTTTTTTTTTGATCGGCAAAGAACCAAACAGAAAATGCATAAAATGAGATAACATGGGGCTATATATATATATGTATGTATGCATTGTGTTTGTATGTATGTATACCTTGTTGAGAAAGAAAAGAGTGTCCTCTCGGTGTTGAGGCTCATGAATCAACGCTATCAACTGATCTATGGAGGCTAAGTGCAAGTCTAGTGGTAGAGCGCTCGTTTCGTCTTTGGTGGCCATGACAGAGGTGGAGGTGGAGGCGGAGGCAGAAGAAGGGGTGGGAGGTAGAGGCTACAGAGGCGGAGGAGCTCGACCCAGCCTCCCATAGGTTCACATAAAGTGATTTTAGTAGATTATCCATTTGCCAAATCGTAGGATCCATTCGTTTTGTCTCTCTATATCTGTCTCTCTAGTCCTTGGTATCTCTCTAGACTCTCTCTTTCTCTTTCTTTTTTTTCTTTTGTTTTCTTAGCAAAGTAGAAAAGAGAAAGAAAATGATAGAGAAAATCTTACTTGGAGTCTACACTCTCTGATGCAGCATTTATGGTGAATATACAATAGGGGCTATTGCTTAGTTGTCATTGGGTATTCTAAAATGCCATTATAAGGTATAGAGTTTTGTACTACTGGGTTCGATGCTTGCATATGTCATCCATATAGAATTTGGTATGGGTTTCTGTGACATGGCGAATGGAGGGGTTCCACGTGGTGAGATTTAAGTGTTGTTTGATGGAAACTAGTTTCAAGTTTTCAATTTCAATATGAGAAGATGTTTTAGATTAGTCTCGTGTGACTTTGGTAATAGCTCGTGCACGATGCCCTATGAAGGCCAAGGATTCACTATTTCTTCTTTTATTTTGTTTACCTCTGAAAAATCGATGACTTATTGCAATGAAATGGAGTGTGATCAAGTGTAGATGTAAAACAAATTGCTGCCTAAAGCTAAGTGATACAAATGTTATCTTTTTAAATAATCCTAGGTTAAATAATCTTGTATTTGATTCAAACTTTCTTTATTTAAAATAACTAAATCTAAAGCGGCAATTTATCTTGCATATATTGAATTGTTTTGAGGATAGAACAACTTATCTTTAAAAAAAAAAGGCTTGTATAACAAAATTTCAAAAGTATTGTCTCAAGATAAATTACACAAGATTATAATCTCAAGATAATTTATCCCTTTTAGTCCTATCTGTGAATGAAATGTAGCATCATTGTGGCCTTAGAGTACTAGAAAAGAACATGTGAGCCTAGCCATAAGTGGGTATTCAAACAAAAGAGAACACCTTCTTATCATTATAACACAAGTTGTTACCATAATAGCTACATATGAATCAAAACTGATCTGGAGCAGGACCCACAAGCGAATCTACAATCCTTGGCCATCTTTCCCTCTCGACTATGTGAATTCACTTCAACGCTTTGTTTTATTTGGTTTTCTCAATGTTATAAGGAACAATAGAAGAAAATGAAGCCTCGAATAAGAATTATGAATCCTTAATTGGGTCCAATTCTTATCCGTTGAAGTAGTATTGCACAGTCATGGTAAAGTTAAAGTGGTATCCGATTTTGTTATTATATTAAGTTGTGTTATTGATCTTAGTTATGAGACAAGTAATGGTTTTGAATTAAAGTAGTTATAATCAATGATAAAATTCATTTTTTAAATTCAACAACTAAAAGTTATGTATATAGTATGCACCATTTTAGGACAATGTAATCTTACCACTTGGCTATATATAGCCTTATTAATAGAGTTTATGAATATCTTAGTTGGAGAAAAGATATGGATGTCATTAGCCTAATAGGCACATCATGTATCCTATAGGACGAACTTATCAGATAATTTCTTGATGAATTAAACTTTCATATATTGGTAAGAAAGTTGTGAATTCTTCAGAAATAAATTAGGAAATTATGTTAGTGTGTAAAAGAGGCTTCTTCAAAAGTTAGATACTTTGTTTAATATGAGCGTAGTTCATGGATGATTCTTAATTGGGTTTAAAAATAAAAATAAAAATAATTTTGTGAGAGCAAAAAAAAAAAAAAAACCTTTTATAAGAGAACTAGTTTTAAACAATCATGTAAATAATTATTAGGTTGAAAAATAATATTTTGTAATCATATTATGTATAGTGATAATATTTTTAAAATCTGCAGTTCCAAACCGAATTGAACCGTGGTTTAGTAGTTCTATTTGGATTGTTCTGTTAGGTTTTTGTAATTGACAATTATGTTGTCAAAGCTCCATTCAGTTGTATTTTTATTCACTCTATTGTATCTGTGAGTCATGAGAGTTTAGATAAAAATCCAACCCGAGTTGTACTGGAGTAGAGGAGTTTGTGCTGACATTCTGTATCTTTTTGAGCTCTTCTGGTTTGCCATTTCACTGGGGGTCGAGTTACCTGGTCAGCTCGAAGGTTTAGGGGGCAGCGCCTATGGCAGAGTCGAGGGGCAGTCAAAGTTGTTTGATAACTCGAGCTGTCTTTTGTGCACTCGAGCGATGAAATGGTTCATCTAGTATCTCTAGATTTGCTTGAGTTTTGAACTTCTGGAAGACAAGTTTCATCACTTATCTAGAGGGCAGTGCCTCTGGTGGGGTCGAGAGGTAGCGCCCCTGAAGCCAAGAAGAAATCAAAGTTGTTTGACCACTTGAGCAGTCTTTTGTGCGCTGGAGCGGTGAAGTGGTTCATCCAATATCTTTGCCTGCGTTCTAAACTTTTGGAAGACAAGTTTACCGCTCGAGCAGTGGATGTTGCGCTCTAGTGGTAAAGTGGTCGCTCCAACGGTCTTCGCGACTCTATTTGTTATAAAGTGCACTGCTTGTTATTTTTAGAGTTTATCCCATCAAGATTCTTAGAGAAGAGTAAAATACAAAGTGTTATATATTGGAGGGTGTTTTATATGAATTTCTTTAATGTATAGAAGGTGATCAATTGATCAATGAGCTACATATTGACAATCATCAAGGGTTATTTTGTTCTTTCATTCACTAAAATAGAGAGGTGTTCTTTGGTGGATTTCGAGGAACTAGTGTTTGAAGCTTTGGTGGATTTCGGAGTGGTTCATCGTCGTGGATTCAATGTTAGGCAAAACAATTCCGAGGTGAAGACTGTGGTAGAAGTGGGACATTGGGTTTGATTCAATTCGGGTGTGAATTCGCTAGGTAATTGAGGATTCTCGTGTATAATTCCTTTTTGTCTTCTTAGTAGATTGTTTTGTGGCTTTGGCCCGTGATTTTTTTTTTATCATAATTGGTAGAGTCTAATTGTGTTTTTTTTTTCCATATTAAATCGTTGTGTCTATTTAGTGTTGATTGTTTGTTTGGGATTGATATTCACTATTTAAAATTGAAATATAATTACAAATCAATATCTGGAGGGTTTTTAGAATTGTCAATTGGTATTAGAGTGGTTCGCTTAATCTTTGTTTAACAAAGCTATAGAAGTGAGATCTTGTTTGTTTTGTGCCATGGATTCAATTCGAGAAGGTAATTCTACATCTCGACCACCCTTACTTGAAGGAGGAAACTATTTGTTGTGGAAGTGTAAGATGAGGATGTTTCTCAAAAAGTGGAATTTGGATGGATGGTGCACAATTGAGGAGAATTTTGAAGCACCGTTTGACATTGATTCAATAACTCATCAGAAAATGGTCAAGCCTATCAAGAAGTGGAGTGTTAGTGAAAGGGAAGTCATGAAGAGTAGCTTGCGTGATTTAAATGAAATTTGAAAAGCACTCTCTGAAGTTGAGCAACAACACATCTTTCATTGTGAGAATGCAAAAGATGCATAGGTTATTCTATTGCAATTTCATGAAAAATGGGAATCATTCTCACAAGCATCAAGTACTTCTCAATTTGATGTTTTTGTTGCGCGGTTAGATACTTTTAAAGAAGAAGAGAAACAAGAAGAGGATGTGTCTTTGCATAAAACTACTATTGATAAAGAATCTTTTGAGAGCGAGAATGAAGAGTTGGATGATGAAACAGATGGTGAAGAACTTCTACAAGCTTATGAAAAGTTGTACAAAAAGTCTCTCAATTTGGCTAAGTTGAATGGAAAACTCACTATCAAACTCAAGGCATGTGAGAAAGAGAATGTGCAACTAAGAGAACAAATTTCCAAGGTGAAGAATGATGCCATCAAGATCTTTATTGATCAACAAGCTCTTTGTATGATAAACTCTTGGCTTGTGAAACCGAGAGGAATGAGTTATTGAAAGCACAAGAGTTGTATGTAGAAAAGGTTAAATCTCTTGAAATGTCTCAAGTCGATTTGGATGAGCAAGTCATCAAAAAAGAGAAAGAGCTCAAGTGTGCTAAGGCTACCATTGGTCTTTGGAACAAAAGGTCAAAGACTTTGGACAATATCATTGGGTCTTAACTAAAAAAATCTAAAAATCCCGAGATATTGATTTGTAATTATGTATCAATTTTAAACAGTATATAACAATCCCAATCAAATAATCAAAGACAAATTGACACAACAATTTAACATGGAAAAACCATTATTGGAGTGCCTCCAATTGTGATTAAAAAAACCATGGGCCAAAGCCATAAAACAATCCACTAAGAAGACAAAAAGGAATTACACAAGTGTACCCTCAATTACCTAGCGAATCCATACTCGAATTGAACCGACCCTATATCTCCACCTCAGAATTGTCTTGCAAACGTTGAATCCATGACGATGAGCCACTTTAGAATCCACCAAAGCTTTAGGCCCAAGTTTCCTAGAATCCATCGGAGAACAACTCTCTCTTTTGTGAATAAAGGAAGATAAACAAACCCTTGATGATGTTGATATGAAGTTCACGGATCCATTGATCACTCTTAAATTATCAAGAAAACTCATAAAATACCCTCCAATATAAAATACTTTGTATCTTGTTCCTTTCTAACAATCTGGACAGGTCAAGCCTTATAAACAATGAACAACGCACTTTATAGAAATTGGATCACGCAGACCACTCGAGCGCACAGTTCACTACTCAAGCGGTGTGACTAAAGGCGGTACAAAACATATAGGCTGACCGCTCGAGCGCATCTTTCACCACTCGAGCAGTAAAATTTTCTTTCCAAAAGTTAAGGCGCTCTGCAAAAATAGTGGATGATCTATTTCTTCGCACAAGCGCACAAATGACCGCTCAAGCGGTTAAACCATTTCGACTGGATTTTTGCTTTTTGTTGCCTTTCGGCTTGGACCTGCCATGGGACGCTGCCCCCTAGACCCCCGTAAGCTAACTGGGCAGCTCGATCTCCGTACTTAGTCAGCGAAGTGGCAAATATGAAAGGATTAAGATCACAAACTCCTTTGTATAAGCACAATTTGGGGTTGGATTTGCATCTAAATACTCATAGCCTCACTGAAATAAAAGATCGAATAAAATTACAATTGAAAGGAGTTTTGTCAAACAGGATTGCCAATTACAAAAAACTAACATTAACAAATAGGTTATGACAAGAGTAGCATTGGCTTTGGTGGTGACAAAGAGTAAAAATGGAGTGCATCCACATCTCATGATACAAAAACTCAAGGAAAGAGGAAGAAAAAGATTCAACATGAGAATGAACTTCTCAATCTTTCTAGAGTTGGTAAGGTCAAAGAAAAAGAGGTACACCCTATTTTTATTTGTCATCATTGTGGCATGTATGGTCATATTCACCCTTATTGTTATGAGTTGTATAAGAGAGTGTGTATAAGAGAGTGTCTCATAGAGGTAGAAAAAAAAATCTAATATCTCGTGGGGAATGAGGCATTTCATTACTCGTAATGAAGTTAAGGGTTATATTAGACCTAATTGTTTTAATTTTCTTGAGACCAAACATGAAGCGAGGTTGTTTTTGCTTAGACCAAGAAATGGGAGGTTCGAAACCAAGTTGAGACGGGTTCCCATTAAAGGAGAAGGGAACCACAATGTCAAGGCACTACTCAAGAACCGCAATTTGCACAACATTGTTCATACTAAAACAGTTTGTGTGAGAAAGCTTGACTTAGGTTAATCTATTTATTCGTTTATTTATATTTTTTTTTGTCTATCATATTTTTTGGTTCTTTTGTGTATGCTTTGTTCATTTCTTTTTTGCTTTGTTTATCAAAAATCCAAAAAGATTTTCTTTGTATGGTTTTGCAAGCTTGAATTTTTTGAGAAGTTCTTGGTGCATATTAGAATTGATGAGAATATCTATTACCTATTAATATGTGTGCTATTTGCGGTCATTACTCATTTCAAATTGTGTGTACTTTGATTAGTATGTCTCATTTTGTACACATTCTTAGATTAGCAACTACAGGATTCTTCTTCATAAGTGATCAAAGTTCTCTATGGACTTCTAGTAGTGTTTCTTATGTTTTTCTTGAGAAATTGACCAGTGCTATCATATCTTGGGTAATGTTGAATCTCTTAACCCCCTACCATCTTTTTGCACCTCCATTACTTATCCCACTTTGTTTGTCTCTCATGGCATGAGAAAAAGGCTACCTTAGAGTCACCAACTAGGCTTCACTATCTTTTCCATCCTTCTCTAGTTTGATTTCCATACTATTGAGCGTAAAAGCCGCCGATGAGTGCGCAAGAAAATTGTATGCATTGTTTGAGGGGGAGTATTCACGTTTACTTAACAAATACCCCTTGATCACTAGAGGTCTGACTTTTCTTAGTCATTCGTAGATTCTCTTGCCAGAAGTCTAGCCATCAGATCACTACTAGGATTTGAATCTAGTGTTTGTCAAACTCCAAGAGACACACACACACTTGTCTCATGAGATCTATGCTTTTCACATATTGCACCACATTCATTCAGGATAAATTTTATGGAGATTGTGCACATTGTATTTTCAAGTAATTGTGTTTCATGGATATTCTTATGTGTTTTGAGGTACAAATTTGAAATTCCTTACTTTCTCCACTGATCGGTCGTTTTTCAATAAAAAAATAAAGAACTAAACAAAATACTAATTCAGTAGAACAGTGGATTGTCCAAGTATCGTACCACGAGGACTTTGGGTTGAGTTATATTAATTCATTGGGTTGAGTTATATTAATTCGAGTGGTAATTTTTAATTTAATTTGAAGAAGATATGATGATTTGATTTTTGCTAATGAGAATTAAAATTAAAACTAAAATAATTGTGCACTAAAGAGAATAATCTGAATGTGGAGAGAAACTTAAAATTTCGAATCCACTACTAATCTCATATCATGTAATTAAAATACCTAATTTTAGTAAATCAATGGTCTGGATAATAATGATGTATTGTAACTACAAGCTCCCCAATATCATCGTCAAGAAGATAAGTGTATTCAAAGCGTAGGCATGAATTGTCTACACTAAACTATGGTTGCAGCACGATTCATCTCCCCTTAGCATGACTCGTCTCATGATTTGTATATACAAGAAAGTAAAATAGTTGTATGATCATGCATTCTCAATCACAGAAATTGAATACATAAATCGAATGAAAAGATTATTTGAATAAAAGATTTAAAAACAATCATACAACGATTATGCAATTCCAAAAACAAACTAAAATTAAAATACAAAATTACATGATACTTGATTAGAGCTTCATCTCAATCCTAAGAAGAAAGCTTAGCCGCTCATGGAGAGGTTGAACACTTCAAATATTGAAGAGAGAGCCATGATTGATGATTTACTCCTCTTCTCTAGCTTTTAGCCGTCCTCTCTATTAACTCAGACGACCTCTCCGTTCATGAATAACAGAACCACTTTCCCTAAAACCTCCTAACAACAAATCTCTTCGCTTCTTCGGTAAACCCAAACGCATAAGCTGTGTCAGAATCGGAATAGCCTTGGTTGGAGCACAATGCCAAACATCAACATTATCATTAGTATATTTTTTAGATTACACAACAATAGATGGGGCCCTTATCTGCGCATATTTTGGCATGTCACTTGTAGAATACTTCAAATACCCCTTCATTTTACAATACATAATCCCCTTTTTAATATTAGAATTTTCAAGTTGATACTTCACCATCCATGGCACCTGTTTGTCATTAATTGAACAATAACCATTCCCATAATACACTAATTCACACTGGCAATCCACGGGGAAAACAAAGTATGCTTGCAAACTGTCATTACCATCTAACCTCCTGTCATACACATTTACTCTGACCAACCCACTGGCATTGGGTGCAAAAGGGGGAATATTTTATCAATATTTTATCAACCTTAATACTCTTTTGTTTGTATCTTAACCTCAACTGAGAAAATAAATTAGGCAACGCAAGTTCAATACAACTGAAATCACTTGCTGAAACACCTTCAACAACACCAGTATTTATATTGTCCATCTCTATTCAAAACCTGAATATTACAAATAAAAACACATAAATTATAATTCTAAACAGTCTTAAAGTACATTTGACTCCTTAACGTAATTTTGCATTCTTTTCCACTAACAGTAGCAGCCACTAAATATATGGCACCCTTTTGAATACTTCCAACATTTCCCAATAGCGTATCTTTATAGTCTATCCAAATATCAACTGGGAAGAACCGGTCTACAACTTTTATCCCCTGATGAACTTACTCTTTGTCCTTGCCACCAACGAGCTTGAATCTCATTTTCTTTAGCATCCGAAACCGGTCGGACTGGTTAGGACCCCCTTCCCGAACAAAGCGTCCGTTCAGGGTACCCTGAATAGGTCGGTGCATCAACTCAAAATGCTTCCCCGCCTGCTTAGCTCTAGCCCTTCCGGCCATTTCTTTCCCTTTCCTCACCCAGTCCTCCTTGGTAGGCAGATAACCTAGACCAAAGGTATGTGGGTTATGCGGCACTTCGGCCGACGTTGCAGCGCCTTTCCGGCCACTTTGCCCTAATCCCATCCCGGGGATATGCTGTAACTTGTTCATGAGATACACTGATTGTGCGTTGACATAGAGCCCCTCGTCGATAGCCAGAATGTTCTGTACAACCCGGACCTCGGCTAGGCTAAATCTTGACAAGAACACATCCTCTGAGCCATGTTCGATCTCCAGAACCGGCGTAGACACCTCTGGTGGCGGATGGATTGATGAATTCCCGAAAACTATAGCCACCCCCTTCCCATTGGGGTACTTCAACGCCTGGTGGAGGGTGGAAGAAATTGCCTTTACCTGGTGCAGCCACGGCCGCCCTAGGAGTAGATTGAAGGTCGCAGGAACGTCCAAGACATGAAAGTCAATATCATGCTGTCCTGGACCAACCTTAGTCTGAATCTGCACAGTCCCCATCACTTCTCTGCTAGTATTGTCATATGCCCGAATCACCTGGGCAGTAGGTGCGAAGTTCGCGGGCTTTAACCCGATTGCATATGCCGTCCTCGATGGACATACGTTGATGGCGGATCCGGTATCAACAAGAACTACTGGTACTCACTTGTCTCTACACTCCACAGAGATGTAGAGTGGTTTGTTATGGTTTGAGCCCTCAGGCGGCAACTCCTTGTTAATGAAGGTTAACGTCGGGGAAGCTCCTCCCGGAAAGACCAATCCTACCAGCTGCTCAGGCGTGGTATCGATTGAAAGTTTTGCCCTGTCCATTGCAGAGAGGACAGCTTGTCTGTGTACCCTTGAAGCCATAAGCAGTCTCTAGATGGAGATATCTGCTTGTATCTTCTTCAGCTGTTTCAACACAGCCTCCTCTTCGAGTAGCTTTTCTTTCTACTTCTCCGCCTCCTCGTGCTTTCCGGACGCCTCTGGTTGATCTAGGTGTGGGGGCTTGAAATACTGCCCATTTCTAGTCATGTGGTCAACTTCCCCAATATACCAGGTATCATCCGGTTGGTTGTTCCCCCAATCTTCGTCTGTGTAGGCGAGACATAGGTTGTCGTCCTCCCACCACATGCCATCGGCCATCGACAAGCAGCTATCTGGTTCTATTACAACTGTTCCTGTGCCCACAGCACATTCCATTCTCGTGCCCTCAGCACATTCTATCTCTACGGGGGCTTTGGCCTTTCTAGCCCTCTCCTGATCTTTGATCTTCTCTTGCTCAAACTGTTTCAGTGCGGCCTGCTGCTCAGTATCCTCTGTACTCAAACTATTCTGATCCTGAGCAAAATTCTTAACACCGGTGCTCCCCGGCGGTTCATTCTGATCTCCGGCCACTCCGGCCACTGCTGATGATATTCCAACCCCTGATTGCCCCTGGTCTGGCTGAAGTTGTTCAATAGGATCCGGCTCGTCACTGAGCCACCCGGTAGCTTCTGCGGACCTATCTAAATCAAACCAGTTGACAGTCACATCCCCCGGATCCTATTCATTGAAGAATTGAAGGTTGGCTATGTCCTCTTCCAACTCCGCTAGGTCATCTAGCCCCTGATCGGGTCAATCTTCTCGAACGACACAGATCTCTGCTCCGGCTGGTAGTCTTACCCTTGGCTTAATCTGCCCTGTTAGTGTAATGTAACCGCTCGGGTCGTACACAAATCTTACAGACCCCTCAGGCTCTGAATAATCATTTCCATCTGCTTCCACAATCATCCCGGTTCTATCTTCGATAGTCACCACCACCGGCTCAGGTTGGGTTTGGGAGATGTCCAATATGCACAAATCCATACTTTCTGAAATGAATACCTTTGGCTTAAGTAGGTGAAAAGGGGTGATATATATGCTAGGGTCGTATGACATAACCCCGGTTTGGATGAAATTGATGCATTTGGGAGGTGGAGCTTGGTTATGTGGTGGGAGTGGGTTGGTTGTGACGTTTGGTTTTTCTGGAGGTGCGATCACCTTATTGTCAACGAGATCTTGGATGTCGTGACGTAGTCTAAAGCACTGGTCGGTGTCGTGACCATGCTATTGGTGATAGGCGCAGTACTTAGCTGGGTTATACGGAGGAGGAAGTCTTTCTGGCAAGGGCCGCGGCTCTAGGGGCTTCAGGTGCCCTTTCTTGATCAAAACCCCCAAAGCTTTTGATAGGGGCATATATAGTAGGGTGAAGGTTCTTTGGCCTCTGGGCGCATATCTAGCTGGTTGTGAGCTACTACCGGACGCACCAGTGAATGGGGTAGCTGTGAGGGTTTTTGGAAGGGTGGTGGTGACCATTCCGACATCTGAAGTCCTTCCAGCTACAGCACTACTTGTGCCTACATTTGTACCGCGGTTGAATGCCCTCTTGGGCTGCTCTCTCTCATTATCAATGAGGCCTTGTTTCATGGCGTCCTCTATTTGCACTCCAATCTCATGTAGGTTTGTAAAGGTGGAGAGGGGGAGGACGATCATCTTCTGCATAAGCTTGGGTTGGAGGTTGCACACAACCATCCGAATCTGATCTTTGTCCATAGGCCTGATGGTCATCATCGAGGCTTTAGCCCTTCAGCGGGCCACAAAATCGGAGAAGCTCTCCTTCGGTTCTTGCCTGGTGGTCTCGAGATCACGGGTTGTGACCTCAATCTGAGTATTATAGGAGTCTTGAGCTATGAAGGCCTCAGCCATCTCCTCCTAATTCCTCTTAACTGAATCCTCCAATTTCGCATACCAAATAGCCGCTACACCCGACAGGGTCCGGCCAAACAGAGAAAGCTTCTGCAATCTGGAGAGGCCCATTGGCCTTAAGATGTCTAAAAACAACCGCAAATGCACCATAGGATCCCCAGACCCATCAAAGTGGTCGATGTGTGGCATTTTAAACCGATCTGGCAGCGTCACAGCCGAGTCGGTGTACTCGTCCTCAATATCCGGGATGGACTTCACGCCCTGGGATTTCTTGAACAGCTTTTCAAGCTTGCTCAGTTTTAGTGCTGTGGGGTCCACTTCGAACTCAAAGGGAGAACCCGGTAGGTTGGTAGGTGCTTTGGATGGCTGGGGTAAGATTGGGGGCGGAGTCGGCCCTGTTGGAATGTCCGTATTTTCCTGGACATTTAGCGTCTCCTCGAGTATTGGAACTCTGGGTGGGGGAGGAGGTGTGTGTGTGAAGCAGATGCTCCGGTTTGCTGCTGTAGCCTGGCAATTAACTCTGTCTGTTGGGCCATGACCTCGGCCTGTTGCTTGGCAAATTCTGCTTGACGGGCAGCGTCTTGCTGTATGGTTTGCATACTCTCTTGAAGGTGACGTATCATCTCTTCGGTTCCTGCCATATTATACTGATCTATCTGAATAACCAATATATGTTCCCTCTCTGTGGGAGAACCAGAACGCCGATTCCTACTATACTCAGGTGGGGTAGACAAAGCCCTCTGAACTAACTGCTGAACTGATATCCTTTGCCCAACTGCCCTTCGTCTAGTAACCAGGAGTAATGAGTAGTACACTGGTTGTCCGTCTATCAGATACTCGGATCGATGAAGTCTACGGCCTCTAACCTAGAGTGCTTGAGGAATATCTGCCTGATCGGATGCAATTGTGCTAAACTACCTTCCAAAAAGATAAATAAAGCATAATAAATAAATAAACGACCAAAAAACGGACAGCATAACGGCTTTAAATAAACACAACACACAGTTGATATTTGTGAGCTAAAGCACACTGTTCTCAAACACTGATTGCTGTTGCCCAAATAGCTGCCCCCAAACTGAATTTGATACCTGTAGATATAATTGATTCTCAAATACTGATGCCCTCAAGCCTGATACTCAGACTTGCAAACTGATACGTGCAACCCTGTAGAGACACACTCTGACAGCACATATCAAGCAAATGAGAGCCAAAACACCCTTATGTTGGGGTAGGGTTTCCCTGTCTTATTTTGTCAGGAGCTAGGGTTTCACTACACACGCAGCAGTTTCAAACAACCTAAAATTGGGTAAGCAACCTGTCCTAGTTTAGAATAGTCACTATGGATTCCGAATATGCACTAGGTCGAATGGTCAAAAAGGGTGCCTCGGTAAAATCGGGATTTGTGTTCCCGTCGTGGCAGAGCCCGCAACCGGTCAGCCTTATGGCACGCTTCTCAAAGCGAACCTCCGGCAAACCGTTCAGGAATAGCATACGGCAAACACGATGTCCTAGGCGCACCAATGCAAATGTAATGCAAAGAAACACATAAGTGTGAACAAAACACGATATCATGAGTTCGAGTCAAGTTTTCTAACTCCCCAGCAGAGTCGCCAGAAATTGTAGACGCGCCCCTTCGGGCTTTGCTTACTATAGTTCGGACTCAAATGTCATGGTTCTTAATCTGATCTCACAATGTGCGATGTGAGATTGATAAATCACCAAAGAGTCCAAATCCGACAAATCGTTTTGGAAAACTAATTTTTGTAAAGAAGTGCCAAACATGGACTGCTTTGCCAGATACAGAGTCGCCACCTAAATATTTTATTTTGGAAGAATTTAGGAAACCCTGACTCGTGCCTAAGGCCACGTGTCGTCATCACCAAAGTTGCCTCGGCTCGGGAACTTGGGTACGATTGGGGAAGGTCATTATGAGCACCCCGCTCGCCGATCAAAGATCGGCCTGTACTAAGCATGATATCGAATTTTTGAAAACACATGTGCTCTTATTCCGATTAATTAGCTAGAATTACTATGTGATGCGCACAACATACAAGTATAGACTAGATTGCCTAATTTGGAACAAAGCATTGCATATCCGTTTGTTAGGAAAATAGTTTGAAGTTTGCTACTCGCAAGTAGGCTAAAATGCGGATTTCGATGAATTGTTCCAATTCAAGTAATCCAACCTTCACCCACAGGCATTCAGGCAGTTAAAGCAAATAAGCAATTAGCCTCATGGCAAGCATGCTTTCATGGCAGTCAATAACACACATGCAGTATGCTAAAGCGTAAACACTCACAGTGTACTCAAGCCAAAACAAAGAACTAGTTAGAAATCATGCATGATCCTAGTTCATGTTAAAATGGCTAATGCAACACATGCGAAAATGCAACTAAGATAGGCTCGGCTATCCTAAGAATGTCATGTGAGATGCAACTTGGTACATGTATTCAAATAGGGATTGAAATACAATGCAGTTAGTATGATGCGCCGAGCCCGGTGCATGCAATACAGATGAATGGATGCACGCATGCATAGCATAAGGATGCTAATGAAATATGCCCTAAAACTAACCATCGCAAGCGGTTAAGTAAAAGGGAGAAAGAAATGGGGGTTGGAAGACATGCATCATACACACGCACGCTTATTACAACAATGCGCCCTCTCAAGGGAGGGACCGAATAAAGAGCTAACTAGCTAATCTAAGCTAATTAAACTAATTATTACACAACAAATTAATTAACTAATCCTAGTTAACTAATTATTACAAAACGAATTGAATAGCTAACGCATTAACTATTAAAGGTACAGACCAAAGCAAAACCTAGCTACCTAAGCATGGCAGCTAAGGAAAGCAATAAATCAGGAGCCTCAGAGGTAGAGGAATGCATGCATGTCCGGTCGCCTCGTTTGGAAATCCAATGCGATGCCCCGATTTGCCTCTGTTTTCATTTGTTCTCAGAACCTTGCACCAAGCTCTAGAAAGATGAAACTTCACCTTGGGAATCCTGTGGGAGGGTGGCCGACCACTTTTGGTCTCTCCAGACACCTGCCAACCACTTTTTGTTGTTGAAAACCAAGAAAAGTGGTCGGCCAGCTACTTTTTCTGGTTGGCCCGCCAGTTGTTGCTGCTGAACTGCAATTTTCTCCAACAGAGAGCAAGAAAGGGCATGGCAATGTATTTGCAAGATATGTGTGCACAACTACCCTCCCTATCATGTAATAAACTCAAGGGAGTGTAGTTCTCGACCCTCAGGCCACCAATCACGCATTTCAATGCATGATGGCCGAGAGGCGAAGTTGCACAATTCAATATGAAATGAATGCACAAGTAAACACATAAAGCCTAAAACTCTATCATGGATGATCAAGAGCGTCGGCGACCGGGAATTAAGGCACGATTCATCACTTTAAGTATGAAATGTCTCTCGTTTCCCGTGTTTGGACTAACACCTATTCCAAACACAATGCAAGCAAGCATGGCATACACAATGCAACTCAAGCATGCAAGTATGCAATATGACTTAAGCATGCAAACATGCAATGCAATATGAACAACCTAACAAGGCTAATGGCATGCACAATGCTAAACATGTAACAACTAGCATACACAATGCAAATGCTAAGAACTAGATGGCATGCTCAATGCAAGGCATTCATGAGGTCCTAAGCATAATGTAATGCATGCATGCACAATGCAATGCAACAAGGGCAACTTATGTAATATACCAAGCATGGCATGCTCAATGTAATATACATGTTATATCCAATGGACTTAAACCAAAAGGGTAGACCTCAATCATGCCCAAATCAGTGGCCATTGGTGATGAAATGAAGGCATATAAAGCAAGGCATGCATGCACAATGCATTGGCCATCAAAGAGGCCAAAGAGCACAACTCTCAAGAGTGCTCAATAAGTGACAAAAATGGAAGTGTAACAACACTAAGTGCACTGAAATGAAGCAAGAAATGATGCCAAATCATTCAAACAACATAAGTAAAGCATGTTAGGGTCCTAAGGCATGAAAGCTAGTAAAGAGCAACCTAAAGGAGGCATGCAATACATAGCACAAATGCATGAACTAAGCATGGACAGAGCTCAAGTAGGTCCAATCATGGACCAAAACATGCTGAGACGAGGGCCCAAAGGCCTAGGCATGCAAGCATACGAGCTAAGGCATAAGCTAGGCAAACATGCACAATACTCGAAGGCACTTAAAGCATGATTGAAGTGGGAACATGGCAAGTCTATATGCTCTGAAATGTCATGTTAGGTGATGCCAAATCATGTACACAACACAAATGAAGCATGCAATGGTGCTCAAAGCTTGAAGCAAGCAAGAGCATTTGTACTACAAGTATACAAAACATGAAGCATGTGATTGAGGCAACCTAAAACAGTCCTAGTACATGCTAAAATAAGTCTAAAACATGCATGGAAGTAGGCCAAAATATGCTAGCATGAAGGGTATGAGGCATGATTCATACAAGGCTAATAAGATGGATTACACTACACCTATTAAGACCAAGCATGGAATGACTTAAGTAATAAAAATCAGAGTTATGTCATGGCATAATAACCCCAAAAACACACTGAAATGGTGGCTCGCAAGCAAGGGCATGAAGGCATACGCATTGGTTCGTGTTAAGGCATAAAGGGGAAAACCCTCCGACGCATTGAATGAGTGATAAATATGAATGTATGGCCATGAAACATGGACTGAAACCACATAACAAGTGATGCCAAATCACTGAAATAAGCCAAGTAATGCACGCTAGTGGATTCAATACACAAAGCTAACAAGCTAGATTGAACCATAGCTATACAAAGAAAGTCATGCATGACCAAGACAACATAAATCAGACCTTAAACATGGTAAAACATGAACAAAGTCTTCTCAGAGCTAAGCCAAAAGCATGCTAAAATGACATGTTACAACATGATGCATGTTAGGCTATTTCATAGAACAACACTACAAGTGTAAGGAGCATACAAAGGCCAACCAAACCAAACCTAAACAGAGGTATGACATGGTAAAACAAGCCCAAAAACATGCTGAAATGGACACAACATAGGCTAGAATGAGATGCTACTTCATGAAGCATACAAAGCTAGTGTGTGTGATTTACACTACAAGTGTATAAGGCATGCAAGAGCCAACCAAACCAACCTAAAAAAGATCTAAAGCATGTTAAAATAACATCAAAAACCTACTGAGATGGCCCCAAAACAAGCTAGAAACACATGCTCAAACATGAGGCATACAAGACTAGATTGTGTGATTTACACTACAAGTGTATTAACCATGCGTGGAGTGACCAAACTAAGCAAAAAAAGTGGTATGCCATAGCAAAATAACCACAAATACAAGCTAAGATATGGCCAAGAAACACTTAGTAAAGATGCTCAAACATGAGGCTTATTAAGGCATGTATTGAAGATGTAAGGGAAGGGGATGGCCCTCCCCTTTCTAGGACCTTAAAACACCATCCCCACCACTGAAATCCCTTTGGATTTCAGTGGTGAGAAGGCCAATACAAGGTGGTCCCAAAGCTCACAAAAAAGGCTAAAAAATAAGGCCAAACAAGGTCTAAGAGGAGGTAAACAACCCCAAACACCAAAGTGATCTTAAACAAAGATCAAAAGCATGCAAAAATAGAACTTTTAACAGTTATAAGTTAAGCTTAAAACAGCATACAAGATAGGCTAGAAGCTTAAGCAAGAAATGGGGATTTAAGGCTTAGAAACTCATCCTTGAAGACCTTCTTTAAAGTTGCAACTCCAGCAAGTTTTTCAAGCTCAAACCAACACAAGAACACCAAAATCAGCCCCTAAGCACCTCAGTAGCAAAAGGATGGTGTTTGAGTGTGTGTTTGTGTGTTAAAGTAAGACAAATCTACACTTTAAGGCATAAAAATGAAGAACAAGAGTGATATAGAGACAAAGCTATATGTAACTCTCTTAGGGCAAATTTCTGAACCTAAAGGTGGGAGGGGGAGCTTCCCTTTTATAGAAGAGGAAAGCCAAAGCTTCTTGGAGAAGCTAAGCATCAAGCCAATCCCTCCATACACGTGTATGGAGGATGGCTCAAATGCTCTCCAACTGTGCCAGTTGTCCTAAAATATCTCCAAAAAGGTGTCAAAAAGCAGCCGACCACTTGAAGTGGTCGGCCTGCTAGTAAAAGTGGTCGGCCGACCACTTTAGGTGGTCAACCAGAATAGAAACTGGTCGGCCATAGGTGGGAGAGATCAACACACTAAATGCAAGGTGGTGCTATGGTGGCCGACCAGAAAAGATAGTCTAAGGACCAAGAAAGCCAGTTATATGACAAGAAAACTAGCTAGAAAAAGGAAAAGTGGTCTTTAAGGAGAAATACTGGTCTCCCACCCTTGTACCACCTTCCAAACAAGGAAAACAAGGTTTGTACCAAAAACAAACCAAAGCGGATGCAAGACGAGAAATCGGGAGGCAAAACACGCGGCCAAGAGCCCCGAAAACTAACCGACGAGCATCAAAAGTGGTCTCCTGGACCACAGTGTTCCTCTAGGCAGAGGCAACAAGGTGTGGTTCAAAAACCACGCCAAACAGAGAATGTTAAGCGGTCTCGAGACAAGGCGCGCCGCCAAAGGCTCCAAAAATCAAAAACTAGTCTCCAAACGGGAAAAGTGGCCTACGACCACAAAAAGTAGTCTACGACCACAGAGAGATGGTCTACAAGACCACTCCCTCACTCCGGGAAGGGAAAACAAGACTTGGTCCGCGAACCGATCCAAAGCACAAAGAGTTCCGAGGCCGGAAGGCAAGGCTCTCAGCCAAACCTCCGAAACCTCAGAACGAGCACAACATGCACCATCACCAAGCGCTCAATCGATGACGTCTGAGTCTTAAGGTCAGTCAAAAATGGGGTGTCTACAGATAACATGTGGTCTAAGCACGTATTCAAAGAAATATTTAAACAACAATGTAGTTAGAATGATGAATGGAGCCTCGATGCATACAATACAGATGGATGCAAACATGAAGAATGCTAAATAAAACATGATGTCCCTAAGCTAAATAAAACATGATGTCCCTAAACTAACCATTTTAAGCAGTTAAGTAAAAGAGAGAAAGACATGGGGTTGGAAGACATACACATTATTACATTGCGCTCTCACGAAGGAGAGTTCGAATAGATTAACTAATTAAAACTAAGCTAATTAAGCTAATTATTACAAAACAAATGAAATTAGCTAAATTACTTAACTAATTATTACAAATGAATATGAATTAACTAACTATTCTTGTTAACTAACTAATTACAAAATGAACTTTGAATAAATAATTAACTAACTAATAACTAATTAATTACAACACTTTACAAAATTAACTAGCTACAACTAATTAATTACAACAAGATTAATTACATTCGACAAAATGCGTAAGTGAAGATGGATGAAGGTTGCATGCACAGCGCCTGAGAGCCATTCTGTCGGCCCAAGCCGTCTCTGTTTCACCTTCAGCCACTGCCTATGTTTCCTGCAAAACTGCACTGCTGGCCACACACTGAGGGTCGGCCGTGCATCACTGATGGTCGGTCGGGCCTACAGATGGCCGGCCATGCATCAATTTGGTGCAAAGCTCTGTTTTTGTGTTCTGAGGTGAACCAATGAAGACAGAGTGTCCTCAAGCTCTGTTTGTCCCTTTCTTCCTTCTCTATCATGGGAAAACCTCAAGAGAAAGTTGAAATTGATTCCAAAACCATCAATGAGCAAAATGATTGCTTGATGGTCTTGGATATAATTTTCGACAAAAGCCAATAAAATGCAAAGAATAAGACCACCCCTCCCTCTTGTCGTAGTATGAACTCAAAGAGAGAGGTTGCAACACTTCAAGAATCATCAAAATGCCATGGATTAGCATGTGACGACTCTTGACACAAGGAACTTGGCATAACATCCGGCCAAGTTAAAACAATTTAAGCCACTTTCTTTATGTGTGTTGATCCAAGTTTTAAGCTAATTTTATTAAGCCTTGACTTATTTTATTCTTTGGTGATTTTTTTTAACAAAATTGATTTAAATAATTTACTTTTTAAATTTCTCTTGGTTAGACGATCTTGTGGGGACATAATTTTAAGTTGTCTACGTGACCTAGATGGTTAGCCGACGTGCCACCTGGTTAGCCGATTTATGATGTGATCATATCAGAGTTTGAGATAATCGGATAGAGAGCATGAGTGTTAGTTAAAGTTAGATTATCTGTTTGGATAAGATTGGACTCGTAAGAGAGTTAATCTTAATCCAAGTAAGAGGAGTCCAAAATAAGTATTATTCGAGATAGAGTCCTATGAAGTAGGAGTTCTAGGGAAAGGTGAGCACTGTTAATTATATAAGGAAGGCACCCCGTGGGTCTAAAGTACCCTTTAATTGGGAATTGTTTGTTTACCTAAGCCGAGATCTTTGTGAGATTGTTTGACTGATTTGATCATCAGAGTGCTCCCGGATGGACGAGCCACTGATTTTGTTGTTTCCTTGTGCGCAGGTATTAGACTTCTCTATTTTTGTACGTGCTTTACAACTTAGTTTCTAGAATCTCTGTGAGAATATTCAATTTAGTTGTGAGGTTAAAATTCAATACCCACATATCATAAAATTTTAAAAAGAAAATTCATTTTATGTTAATCCTATGCATGTTGTTAAGGCCCCGTTTGAGAACAAGCTTTTTTAGTAACTTTTTAGTTTTTTGGTTAAAATATGATAAAAAAAAAAGCTAGTATGTTTGGGATATTTTTTGACTTTTTACGAAAAGATATATAAAAAGTAGAGAGAAAAGAAAATCTTTGACTTTTTGGTATAAGTTGTTGGCTTTTTTATTTTTTTAATGACTGTTTGACTAAAAAAATCACTTGTCAAATGAGACCTAAGTATTGTTTTTTTAATGTGTTCATTAAGGGTGGAAATTTCCTATACGACGCAATAACAATGGTAAATGAAATTAGCAAGTTTAGATTGAGCATTTTTTACATAATGGTAAATGAAATTAGCAAGTTTAGATTGAGCATTTTTTACACAAGAATAATATTATATGTACCAATTAATGTATACATTAGTGTACTAACAGATAATGTGGTATCATTTGTATAGTTTTGGATATTTATAACTTGTGTAATAAATATGGTCAATAACAATATCATAACACTAATTGGTACAGTAGTGTGTACACTAATTGGTGCATGTAGTACCACCGTTTACACAAACACATATAACAGGAATCACAAACGCATATGAGTTGCGTTTGAATTCAACCTGTGTAACTTAAAGTGGACGTGCCTATCCCTTATAAAATGGTGTGTGTACCCATTAATACAAAGTTGATCTGCGACCTGATAATGATTTGTTAAGTACCCGCGTTTGTGTATATATATATATAATTTAATCAAAATTCATCTCAAGCATTCGTTCAATTGGAAAACTTATCTCAAGTAAACAGGTGAAACTGGGATTGGGTTTGATTGCTATGATGCAGGCTGCTCTCCCCCTCCTTCCCTTTTTTGATGTAATCTCGACTCTTGTATGATTTTCCATCAATAAAGGTTTCTTTTTTTGCTGATAAAAAAATAAAATAAAAAAAGTAAACAGGTGAAATTGTAAAAGCTAAATCTAATTATGCATTAGTTTGGAAAGTGGGCTGACTTTTGTGAGAAAAAAAATGAAATGATTATAATTTGAATTTGACATTTTATTTAATTAACTTTTTAGTTTACTTTGTCTTTTTATGATTATTTTTATGGCTATGTAATCAAATTGTGTTTTTATTTGTATTTTTTTTAAAAAAGTTCTGTTTTTATTAATATTGTTGGCTATTTTTTTATTATCATTTATTATTATTGCTGAATGATGATTGTATAAATAAAAATTTGAACAACAATTTAGCAAGTTAAACGAGTTTTTTTTTTTTTTTTAAATGTTGGGTCAATTTGTGTCGTGTCATGCATGTTTAATATGTGAATGAAGTAAATGTGTTCAACAATGATAGAGACCACTAATTTTGGAGCTCTAAAAAGATCACTAATGACATGGCACTCAATAAAGAATAATGCTTGGGACCCCCTTTTGGGGGTCACCCCCTCACCCCTTTGCCACGTGGCGGGTAGTGATTAGAAGAGCAGGAAAAAAAAGAAAAAGAAAAAGAAAAGGGGACCAATGAAAGAGAGAGGGGGTCAAAGGGGATGGAGGGAAAAGGGGGATGAATCATTGTTGCTCAATAAAAAAAGAAAAAAAATACAATACCAAAGCCAAAACATCAAATCATTCATGGTGGAGCCCACTACCACATCATTAGTGGTAACACTAATTAGTGCTCTCACTCATTTTCCAAATGTGTTTGTATATATGAAACATTTATTAAATAGGTTGTGTTCGTATTTATGTCTTTGACCGGCAAACCCTATATGACGGTACACAACACGGTGCCCACCCTTAGTGTTCACATATCGGATTGATCCAGTTTAGAGTAAATTAAGAACCAAACCGGTCCCTATGATTCTAGAAAAATTGTAACCGTAATCGAACTGTTAAACCTATATAACTGGACTAAAATTGAATCAAAGAAACTGATTTAGTTCAGTTTGGTTCTACAATTCTAGAAATTTATGTAACAAGAAATCTAATATATATGAATATATATTGTAATAGTAAATAAATTAACATCAATTAGTTTAGTTAAGTTGGTTAAACCTTGTCAATTTCATAATGAAAACTAGGATTTAAATCTTATTAGTAATTTCTATATTTTTATTTTTATTATAAAAAATATTTAGAAGTAATAAACAAATATATCACAGTCCAATTCGGTTCAAAATTGAAAACTAGATCGATTTGAACGATTCTACTATTTTTCAAACCAAAACCAGAACTGAATGTGCATTCCTAATTTGATTTGATAGTATTTCATTTCTCAATTGGAATATAATTTGTGGAAAGGCATGTGGACTTAAACTCTGATTTATTTTTGACTCACATAATGGTTTGGATTTTTGTTTTGAATTATCTTTAGAAACGATTTTTTGACTATAAATAGATGGAGACTCTTATGTTGTATTTGGTTGGAAGATTTGAGGAGGGATTTAGAAAGGGAAATGGAAAAGGTAGATGAAATTTGAATAAAATATACTTAAATTTCACCTAGTTTCATACACCTTTTCCTTTTCACTTAGTTTTATACACATTTTTCCTTTTCCTTTTCCCTTTCCAAATTCCTCCTCAAATCTCCCAACTAAACACAGTATTAGAGTGTTGTCCTGCCTTTGAAGGACTTTAGTGCAATTATGGATAAATCTATGCATATTTTGCTACCCATCAAGGAGTCCATTATATTGTATAAAAAAAAGGCATTCATGCCATAAGTCAAATTTTGAATTTTTTAGGTCATTTGATCCAAACTCTAATATATTTGGGCTAAAAAGACACAATTTGTGCAAAAGAACAACTATCTGTTAAATTCAACCTATTTTATGTTGAAATTCACCAAACTAATTATCTGTTAAAATATGACACATGTCACTCATTCAACAACCTATCTATTGAATCACACATTTTTGTACCTTACCGCCACCACCATTTGCTGCTGCCCGCAACTTTTCTGATAACATTTTTGTGACCTTTTTCGGCGCCAGTGACTTTTTCCGATACTGGGGACTTTTTTGACATATCCTTGTCACCGAACAAGATTTTACCTTTGATGATTTATACCCCTTTGAAATGGGCTTTTCACTAATTTTCTTTATATATATATATAAATAAATAAAGAAAAGAAAAAAAGAGCATGGAATCTAGTGTTGTGCTCGTTTTCTAGGTCCATCTTTTGGTATTTTAAGTGATTTTTGGAAGTCTATTATGACTCCTCAAACTTGGGGGTATGTTTCATACCGCTAGACAGTCCATGGCTTATTATACATAATAAGGGATGCATGGTTAATCATTCTGATCACTTACACCTTTAACATACCCCACTTTAGGGTTGTATTAGGTCGTCATTTGTAAGCATTTTTGCCTTGTAAATGCTTATCAAATTGTAATGAAATGGCCTTGTTTTGATATTGTTTGTGTAATGTGATTTTTGCTTGTATAGTTTGTTTGCATTGTTTACCACTTATGTTGTCCTAGTTTGGTTTGGCCGACTAGTTGAAGTGTCAAGCCAGTGCTACACACATCAGTTGTTGTTTCTGCTCATCAGACACGTGACACACATGGCCAAGCCCATGGAATATTGTATAACTTTTCCCTTAAAATAGCTTGATTTGGGTGATATACTTCAAATTTTCTCCCAGTGATTAATGCAAAGAAATGGATCACACACTAGCCCAAAAATTTGTACAACTATGGTCATGAAATTTGACATCCACTAGCATGCCATAGTTCAGCAAAAGATAGAACAAGTCAAAATGCATATTTTGTACATGAAAATGGGACAAATGGTGCGCGTATTATTATAGAATTTCTTAATTTTCAATACCATTTTCATTGAGAAATCACACAACTTGAAAAATTTCATGCTTTTAGCATTTTCCTTTTTGGTAACCAAAAGTTGCACTTCAAAGGTTCACTTCTATTACTTCAAAATTTAAATTCATATTTCTCAAGTTTCAGGTCCAAAGTATCAAATTGAACCCATTTAGGTTTCATTGGAAAAAGCTAAATGCACAGAAAAAGTGCACAAAACAAAATATAAGGGTATGAACTTAGACCCATTTACACAATTGCACAAACAATAATGCCAAAGCCCCTGACTTGTATATGGTGGATGAGGGAATGCCATACTTCCCTTTCCCAAATAGCCCTCTCAAAAATGCCCAAAAGCATAGCACCACCCACATACTACATATGAACTCCCCTATCCCGGACCCATTTCCATCGCCACCCACCAGCTGGAACCTTAACAATCCAATAGCCAACGCAGTCAAGTTCACCAGCAGAATGGTAGTACCGAGGACGAAACTTGGGGAGTCATTGAATGTGAACCTTCCGGCATTGGCATTGTTGTCATCGACATTAGTTGATTGATCTTTTTGTGTTACTTCAAATACGGTGTCTGATAGTCCTAAGAGTTTCAACAGAACACTTAAGACTCCAAATGACCACGCGATCATGGTGTTTAGCCTCCAAATTCTCTGGTTATTCCACCATGCGCGGGTTGAAAGGCCAATGCGAAGGTACTCAGAGAGAGTGTAGAGGTTGTAGATGGCAAAAAGGGCAATGGGTATAAATATGACTGGTTCTCCAACCTACATGGACAAATATTAAGCTGTTACAATAACAACAAAAATAGTGTACATCAATAGATGGATCTAAATCATCTGATCATCGACTAAATTATTCAAGTATATTTAAACATAATATCTAGGATTTGGAATCCAATGCGCATGAGGAAAAATTGAAAAAAAAATAAAATAAATTTGGTTGCAATAGGACAACCCTGTTTATACTCACTACAACAAATTAAGATTTTAGAAATACAAATTTAGGAACAAAATTACTTCTTAAAAACAAAATATTCTAGTTGTCAAAAAAGTGTCATTATTATTTTTTAGCAACGAAATTGAACATCTAGTCATGAATTAGTATCCTTTTGGGATCAAAATGTTATCTTGCATTTATTATAGACACTTTCAAAATTTTGTTGCTAAAAATCTTTTATTTGATTTTCTCATAACGGCCTTTTGGTGACTTTGGCGACAACCTTTGCGACGATCAAAATTTGTCTCACAATATTTATTGCAACTAAATTTTCACTTTTTCGTAGAAAAAAATAATTATTAAAACTCTTAGGGTGTGTTTGGTAACGTTTACGTTTTCAGTTTATATTTACAAAAATTTTATAAACTGGTTTTTGTTTATTTTTTGTTTATTTTTAGAAAAACATAAACTACAAATGCGTTTGGTAATTGACAAAAATGTTTAAAAAAATTTTAAAATATAAAAAAGAGTGAGAAATGACAAGTGGTGGCGGAAGACGGTGGTGGAAAGTGGTGACGGTGGGTGGTGGATAGCTGGTGGTGGGTGGGTGTGTGGTGGTGGTGGTGGTGGTGGGTGGGTGGGTGACGGTGGCGAGTGGTAGCGAGTGGGTGGTAGTGGTGGCAGGTGGGTGGCGGATGGCGGGTGGTGGCGGGTGGGTGGTGGTGGTTGGTAGGTGGCGGGTGGTGGTGGTGGGTGGGTGACGGTGGCGGGTGGTGGGTGGTAGCGAGTGGTGGTGGTGGTGGTGTGGGCGGCGGCGGTGGTGGCGGCAGGTGGTGGTGGCAGGTGGGTGGCGGATAGCAGGTGGCAGTGGTGGGTGGAGGCGGGTGGGTGGTAGCGGCGGGTGGTGTGGCGGTAGGTGGCGGGTGGTGGCGGCGGGTGGGTGGTGGCGGGTAGGTGGCGGTGGTGGGTGGTGGTGGCAGGTGGGTGGCGAATGGCAGGTGGTGGTGGGTGACGGTGGCGGGTGGTGGGTGGTGGCGAGTGAGTGGTGGTGGTGGGTGGTGGGTGGTGGGTGGTGGTGGTAGCAGGTGGGTTACGGATGGCGGGTGGTGGCGGGGGGTGGTGTGGTGGGTGGGTGGGTGACGGTGGCGGGTGGTAGGTGGTGGTAGCAGATGGGTGGTGGTGGCAGGTGGTGGTGGGTGTGGTGGTGGTGGTGGGTGGTGGGTGGGTGTAGTGGGTGGTGGCAGGTGGCTGGTAGTGGTGGGTGGCTGGTGATGGCAAGTGGTGAGTGGTGGTGGCAGGTGGGTGGTGAGTGGTGGTGGCAAGTAGATGGCGGGTGGTGGTAGCGACGAGCGGTGGATGGTAGTGGCGGGTGGTGGCGGGTGGATGGCAGGTGGGTGGTGGGTGGTAGTGGTGGCGAGTGGATGGCAGGTGGGTGGTGGCTAGTGGGTGGGTGGTGGTGGCAGGTAGTGGTAGGGGGTGGTGGTGGTGGCAGGTAGTGGTAGGGGGTGGGTGGTGGCGGTGGAAGACGGTGGTGGAAAATGGTGGCGGGTGGTGGCTAGTGTTGGGTGGTAAAAAAAAAAAAATTGAAAACTCAAAATAGAAACACATTTTTTGTGTTCTCATTTTTTGGCCAAATTTATAAACTGAGACTACTGATTTATAAATCAAAAATTTTACCAAACAAGTTTTTATTTGAGTTTTTAAAATTTTTGTAAATATAAACAGAAAACTGAAAACGTAAGTGTTACCAAACAGCACCTTAAATATTGTAGCCACATTTCATTGGGAGATACAATTCTTAATGTGAGTGATGAAAACAAAAGGGAAAAAGCTATCACATGCAAGGACCAATTAGGATTGCACACACGAATTTGATTGAGGTTAATCTGAGAACCAAACTAACCTAGTTGGATTGACCATTTCAGGACTTACTTACAACCAAACAATACCTCTTCAAAAACTGAACTATCCAAACTCATAGAGATCGAGTTAATCCTATTTAAGGGTTTTTGGGTTCATTTACTCAATTATACTTTTGAGTCCACATGAAAGTAAAATCAGATGGTGGTGGTTTGTCCTCACCTTGGGCATGAAATGTGAGTCAGTGATGAGACAGTAGGCCGACAGAGCAGCGTAACATAGCTCAGGAATGGATCGGAGGCCCCATAGTATAATCCACGTGTAAGCCAAGCATTGGCGGAACTGGAGCTTCCCATTGAGGTAAGAATAAAAGGGTTTTTTGGGGGTGAACAAGATTTCAAGGAGCCCAGTAGCCCATCTCTTCTGTTGGATCATAGTTGCAGGTCCACCTGGGGGTGCACACCCAAGAAATGCAGGTGGGTTAGGTGAACAAAAGGTAGATTTCCAGCCCCTCCCATGGATGGTAAGTCCAGTAAGGACATCTTCTGTTGTAGATCCATACATCCAGCCAACCTGGACAATAGTAGCCATTATTATTAGTAACCAAAGCAAAAATGATTCTATTTGATAAATGTGTTGGGATTCAATTTCAAATTTGAACTTGAGAGAATACTCATCGCGGGTCCTGTCTTGATGATCTAAACAGTTCATTTTGTAAAACCTTAAGTATATATCATCTATAAAATAAATTAAGTTTGATTCGATAATTATAGTATTTTCATTTTATTGTGTTTGTCTCCAAAAAAAAATGAAGGTCTATTTAAAAATATATAATTGTCGTCTATTTTTGGGGTGACAAGGTTACGATTATCGAATCAATCTAAAATTTTTCATGAATAATATATACTGAGAGATCTACAAAATAAATGGTACGAATGTTCTTAACATGAGCCGTTGTGGGCCTCTTAGGCCCTTTAATTCAAGTTACGTAAAGTTCAGATTTAAACTTAAGACAAGCCCTACCTTCACGAATCTATATGTTTTAGGAGTATGGTATTTTTCTGTGAAAGTGATATAAGGGATGGAAATTCTCTTAAGTTTAAAATATGAACTTGACCATTATATTAAGGGTCGTGAGACCCATTATAGGTCTCGTTTTGATAATCTAAATTGTTTATTTTGTAAACTCTTCTTTGTATATCAATTCTTAAAAAAAAAAAAAAAAAAAAAAAGATCTATGCGATAATCATAACATTTTAATTTTATCGCATTTATCTAAAAAAAATAAATGATATATTTTCAAAAATATATTTGTCATTTGTTTTTTTGGTGACAAATGCGATAAAATAAAAAAAAAATTAAGATTATCAGATAAAATCTAATTTTTTTTATAAATAATATATATAAAAGATTCTACAAAATAAGTAATTTATATTAGGATAAAGCTTGGTAGAGCGAATCCCTTCCCCCCTAATCCCCCGAAAGCCAAAACGACGTCGTTTTGGGCTTTCGTTTTTTTTTTTTTTTTTTTTTTTCCTTTTTTCTTCCTCCATTGTCGACTCTGCAAAAGCTCGGAGGGAGAGGGAGAGGGAGAGAAAGAGAGAAGGAAGAAGAGGGCTGCGACCTCGCCGCCCGCCGTCGGCCCAGCCCCGGTCGTCGCAGCCCAGCCCCGTGTCGCTGCCCAGCCCTGCCGTCCCAGCACCACCGCCGTTGCCTCCGGCCCTGCCTCCGCCACCTCCCACTGGTATGGCCCCCTCCAGTCCCTCCTTCCTCCTCCCCCTCCCCCTCCTCCTCCCTCTTCCTTCTTCTTCTCCGTTCTTCGATCTGCAAAAAAAAAAAAAATTCAAACGACGTCAAACGACGTCGTTTTCGATTCGGGGGATTAGGGGGGGAAGGAATTCGAGCGACGTAGCACGACTGTTTATATTATTAAAATGAGACTCATAATCAGCTTCGCGTACTCTTACATGATAATTAAGTTCAAATTTTGACTTTGAGAGAATCTCAATCCCATATAAAATGTGTGGAGAGTTGGGCTGCCCAAAATCGTATTTGCCTTGTATAGGCCCAAACTCGGCGTGAAGAATATTATAGTATGTGTATTGAGGGTGAGGAATACATTTATTTTTAAGACTATGTTGAGTTGTATTTTCGTTTCCCTTGTTTTTATTTGGGAAAATTATCCAGAAGTCTTTTGAAAAACATATAATCTATTTAGTCCCATAACCTTTTGTTGATACCCAAAAGTCCTATAACGTTATTCTTCTTCTCTACCTCTCTTCTTCTTTGCCTCTTTTGATCTTTGTGATTTCCGGCGATCGTTGACGGGTACCCATATCTTGCTTCGTCTCTTTCTCTTTCCAATATATAGTCACCGGCAACCGATAACTATCATCAATTGGGATTCATCGGCAACCACCGACTACCGACTCCTTACTTCACCCTCATCGACGGTACAAAAGATATATTTCCGACGAAGAAGATGAGTAGATCTAGTTAGATCTGATGTAGATCTACATCAGATCTAAGTAGATCTAAACAAAAAATAGTTGCCGGAGTACAATCCTCTCTCTATATCCGTCTTTCTCTTTCGATCTCTTATTTTTTTCAACATTTTCTCTGCTATACACTTCTTTTTTTCTGTTCTAATAGAGAAAATTTTGAAGTTCTAAACAAGTAGTTTTCGAGTTTTAGTTACAAGCGGTGAAAACTGTAAAATTTTGCAGTTTCAAATTTTTTTTGGTGCTGGAATGAATCATAGTTTAAAATTGTAAAATTTTGCAGTTTCAAATTTTTTTGGTGCTGGAATGAATCATGGTTTAAAACTGTAAAATTTTGTAGTTTCAAATTTTTTTTGGTGCTGGAATGAATCATGGTATAAAACTGTAAAATTTTACAGTTTCATAACATTCTTTAGAACTGTAAAATTTTACAGTTTCATAACTTGTTTTTCAGTTTGATTAATAAGGATAAATGCTTAATAAATTTTTGCTTTGAAACTGTAACATTTTACAGTTTCAAAACTTACTTTTTAGTTTGATCAATATTGGAGATTATTTGCTTAAACCTTACAAAAATTGAAAAATAGCATATGTTTTTTCCATTGTTGCTGTTTTTTGTCGTTTCATTTTTTTTTTCTTTTAGTTTATCAATATTTGGCACATTTTGCTATGTTTTTTTGCTCTAATTTCTCCATTTATTCTTTTTTTTGGGGCAATATTGTAGACATTCCGGCAAGTCTCCAGTGATGTTCTTAATGTCCAGTGAACGTTCTGAACATTCCGGTGACTTCCATTAACGTTCTTAACACTCCGGTGAACTTCCGGCGATACTCCGGCGACTTTCCGGTGATGTTGAACATTCCGACGAATCTCCGGTGACCGTTTGGCGGAAGTCCGACGGTAGTAAGATATAACAGTGTCTGTAAATTACAAAAAAAAAAAGATTTTTGGTAACAATTAAAAATGTATAGGACTAATTAGTGCAAGTGTTTTGTTTGAGAATTAGATGGGTCTTAAACTTTGTATATGGGACTTATTGGTAAGTTCCCCTCTTTATTTTTATGTTTCAAAAAAAAAAAATAACAGGCAATAAAAATTTGAAAATACACATTATTTTTATATTGTTTTCATTTTTGTTTGAAAAAAGTTTTTAAAAATTCAAAAATAACATTCTTGGAAAATGGGTTGTTTTCAAAAAAATAAAATAAAATAAAATTTCTAAATAAAAATTTTGGAAACAAAATTTCAAATTATTTAATTATTTTATTGTTTTTTCAAAGAATAATGACCAAAAAAAATGAAAACACTACCAACAAACCATTATATTTAACATCGGCTAAGTTGGATCACACCTGGGTCCAGGATTGTGGCACTCCTTTTGTGTCATATTTCTTGTGTGACATTAAATTGTTAGGAGGATTTCAGATGAATTATCTTGCTAGTTCTTGTTCCATTTATTGGGGGAATTGTCACATTTTCTTTGACAATTTAAACTTTTGAATCATATATTGAGAGAATTGTCACATTTTCCTTGACAGTTTAAACTTTTAAATGAATTGATGGTTGACGATTTAACATGGTGTTAGAGTAGACCGATTATAGAGGAAAATCCGATCACACTTGAGGTGGCTTATCGAGGATATATGTAAATAACATATTTATCTAATAAGTTTGACTTATGTCGTGATTGTATGTCTGACTAATACGGTAGGGTCCTAAAACATACAATCATGTTATTTAAAAAAACATAAATAAAATAGTTATTGTGCTTATGTTATTGGAATAGCACATGACATGTTCCGCTAGGTTGAAAACTACAAAATATTTTCTCATTTTGTTAGGTAAAATTAAGCTTTGGGTGAATATTATGCCTCATACAAGATGAAGGGGTTGATTTGGGTACTCTTTATCTAATGTGAAGTTGATTTTTTTTTTTTTTTAAGAATAAAAAAAAGAAAGGTTAATTATATATTATGACTTCATTAACTATTAAAATATATCGTTTTACTCTCTTCATTTATAAATTTGTATATATTGACACTATTATCTATGAAAATTATACAAATATACCCATTTTATAAGAGATTTGGAGGGGGTTTGTAGGAGATAAAATAATCAATGTGTTTGGTTTCAATTTTCCGAATTCAATTTTCTAAAAATTGAGTTTTTTATTTTTTGTATTTTTTTATTTTTAGTGAATATTTTTCAAATTTGAAGCAATTTTTTTTACTTTTTTAAATGCACATTATTTAAATATATCTAAAAAGTAAAATATTTGTAAAAAAATATTTTAAAAATCAATGAATATACAAGACTACGAAAAATGTACTGAATTTTCATTATTATTATTATTTTGTATTTTTAGTATTTTGTGAAAAAATTCACAAATATTATACTTTTTAAGTGTATTTATGTTAGGTGTATCTCAAAATTAAAAAATTTGGGTAAAATATTAAAAAATTTCAGTAAAAACAAAAAATTTTAATTTTTTTTGAAAAATACATTCAAAAAATTTAAACAAACAAACTTTTTTTTTTTTTTAATTATAAGAGTTAAAATATACGAATTCAAAAATAAAAGAAGTAACATATTTTACTAATAATAAAGTGATCTTACTGTAAAACTTGATGTGATTAGTTCCAAAAAAAATTTGTCGTAAAATATGTTTAGAAAGTGACAACATATTGGACTTGATTAGTTTATTTTTTGGAGAGTTGTTTTTAAATTTTTTTAAAAAATTTTGTTTGGTTTATGATTTTTCTTAAAAAAATTTCAAAATTACTTTTGCTCTCATACATATCAATCAATTACTTTTTGTCTCTCATTTCTCCTTTTCATTCACTTTTTCTCTCTCACACATATTTACTCAATTATAACAAAATATCAAATCATCACAAACTCTCAAACTCCAAAATTACTTTCAAAATATATAACCAAACAAATCAAAAAAAATTCTAAACTCTCTCTGTAATTTTTTTTTTTATTTTTTATTTTTAAATCACACTCTCAAAAGTAAACTAAACACAGCCACTAAGTTTGGAAACGACTTTTAAAATTTTGGCTTAGTTTCGTCAGTTAATTGGAAGCTGCTAAGCAATTGTTTGATGTTGCATGTATTTTGTTGTTTTGCTTTAATATTTTTCAAAGTTTCCAAATAAATTGTCATTCAACAAGTCATGACAAGATATTCACCGAAAATCATTTTTAACTAGTGTCGTCGCAAGTTGTCCACTTCCAAAATTAAGGTCATATTTGGTTAGCTATCATATAATACCAACTATGTTGCAGTGTCCCACTCGACAAATAATCTTGAATAGGACCATTACAATCATATACGAGATTCTCCTCATATATTTTTTTTTGTATCAACAAAAGAAGAAAATTTTATTGATGAAATCAAACATACATTACATATGAAAACTATCAATAAAGAAAAGACAAGAGCTAAATAGCATTATAGCACTCCAACGTAATCCCAATTAGGTTGGCACCAAGAGGGATGTTGTTAGCTGTATAAATTGTATAAGCCAATCACGATTCAACACGTGGAATGAGAAGGGCAATTTGGGAAGGTAATATAAATCGTTAACCATAGTTAGACACGTGTCAACCCATACTGATAATAATGGGTCTACGTAATACTGGAATGATCGAGGGATATAAGGTGATGTGGCCTAACAGTTACTCACAAGGTTCAAATTCAAAATCAGAAGGAAAGCCTAACTACAAACATGGCGTAGTGGAGCTAATTGTAAGAAAGCATGATCAGCGATTATGGAGGGATGTTTCGACGGTTAAAAGTTCATTTCGACGGTTATCATTAAGAAGTATAAATAGCAGAGAAGGCCCCAGAAAGAGGGCTGCAGATTCAGCTTTAGAAACCAATTTTTATCTACTTTATTTTTCTTCCAGTTTTTACATTTCTTGTTCTTTACATTTCTGCACTTCAAATTCTTGTATTGCATTTTATTCATAGGAGTAGTTTCAAATAGCTTGTTGCTGTAAACCTCTACGAAGCTGGATCAGATTATTATAAGTTTCATTTTTGCTTAATGAAATGCTGTAATTGTTCTTCATTTAATTATTATTTACTAAATTCTCCTAAACAAGCCACCAATAAAAGTCCTCTTCATTAAGACTGAAAGAACTGAAACACAATCGTCTGATAATTGGTTGGCAATTAATCTTCTGTAAGGACTGATTTATCCTTACTAGCACGCTTAAAATTACAATACTAACCTTCGAAAGCCTAAAAAGCCAACATATATTTTTGACACGCCCGGTGGGACTAATTGAAATGGCTAGACGTAGGAGACAAGGAAAAAATGAACGCCTAGAAGAAGGTGTGGAAAGAGAGGTAGAGGTACCTGATCCAGAGGATAATGTGATAACACATCCAATGGAAGCACCTATCTCATCAGAACCTATGGTCGAACAGACTAGTAATGCAGAACATGCACCACGTGTTCAGAATAGTGGACAAGACCATGGAATTGGACCATTCACTGTTCTATCTACTCAACCAATGAATCCGTGGGGAGGCCTAGTAGATGCCATAGGACAGCAGTTAATGAACACAATGGAAAGATGGGCAATATCCTTTATGAATTGGATGAATACCCATCAACCAACTAACACAAGGCATATAGAGGAAATTTCAAATGTCCCTCAGCAAAGATTGGCTAGAAATAAAGAGCTTATGCAAAGTAATGGACATATTAATGGTCAAACTAGTAATCAAAATTATGAAAGACTATCACCTCAGTCTTAGTATGAGCCTCTTTCGAGGCCCATGATAAATCAAAATGCCTTATTACTTAACAGTGAAGCCATACAAATTGGTGGATCTGGGCCAACAAAAGAAAATGGCATAAGGATGTTTCCAAATCCCATGTTCGAAGCCGTCCTTGGCATAAGGGAGTTCACTAATCCTTTGTTCGAATTTGTACTCGGGGGGTTGGAAGGAAGAGACACAACACCTATTCCGGCACCTTTCGTAGGTCCTTTCGCAGGACAGACTCAGAGAGGTCAACCATACCTTCAACAGTAGCCAGCACCACAGGGACAACCAGTCCCAAATATACCTCCCTATAGACCAAGAGGACCTCAAGCACAAGGTTGTCCACCAAATCCTGTGTTTGTTCCTCCAGTGGTGGTTCAACAAGCACAAAATATGGTTCCTATGGACCAAATTGCTGATGTTGTTAAAGAAATGTGTGGACCTATGGCTCGAGGGGTTCAAACTCCTGTGTACAGGAAACCCTATCCAGAATGGGTAGATAGGATACATGAATACCCAAGAGGGTTTAGAATACCAAACTTTACTCTTTTTTATAGGAATGGAAACCAGTCAACGGTAGAACATATTGCTAGGTACGCTGCCCAGTGTGGTGAATTTACCAATAATGATTACATGAAGTTAAGACTTTTTCCAAATTCTCTAACTGTGGTAGCTTTTGTATGGTATATTAACCTTACACCTGGCTCTATCCAAACTTGGCAACAAATGGAGGAGGTATTTTATGCCCAATTCTTCCAAACGGAACCAGAAGTTTCTATGGCAGATTTGGCAAGGTTGAGTCAAAGGCTTGATGAGAAGGCTATTCAATTTATTGCCAGATTCAAAAGAGCACGAAACAAGTGTAGGATCATTTTACCAGAGCCTGAATTTGTGAGATTGGCTCAAAATGGTTTAGAGTTTAGGTTTCGAAAGAAGTTTGACTCAATTGAGTTTCGAGACTTAATGGAATTAACCTATAAGGTATCTAGATATGAATCATTACTTGAGGAAGAACAAGATCGAAGTAATGCATCATACAAGACGTATTATAGAGATCCTAATTATGAAATTGATGCAGCAGAGATCATAGAAAAATAGCCTGTGATCTGTGAGGCATTAATTCATAAAGACATTACAATAGATCAACAGTTTAAAAAGAAAGACCTTCATAGGAAATATTCTTTCGATTTAACAAAGGCAGATGGCATTTTTGATCATTTGCTTGCAGCAAATTTCCTAAAGTTACCAAAATGAGTCAAAATTTCTTCTCCAAAAGAACTTAAAGGGAAAATGTATTGTAAATTGCACAATTCTTGGTCTCACTCAACTAAAAACTGTATTGTTTTTCGGGACAGGATCCAAGAACAGATTTGAAAATGGAGTTTAAAATTCCCAGCTAAAGCAGAGAAAGCTATGGGGATTGACACTAATCCATTCCCAGAAATTGGAGAAGTTACAGCCAATGTCATTGTGCCAAACTTCTAGAACTTATCCTTGAAGGAATTGGAAGAGGTTAATGTGCAGATGCATATTGCCAGTCAGACTACTGCCAAGAAAGATGCTAAAAGTTCACCAGCGAATGGGTAGGGCTTTGCAGACCAAAGGAAAGACTCTAATGAGGAGGCACTGGATCTGGATTATGACTCTTTAGAGGCAGTTGTCATGTAAAGAATGTATCCCAGATGCAGGTTAAGCTACAAATGGTTGAAAGGGCTTCCGATTGATGGGAAGTAGTATTACAAGGATGTGCAGAGACGCCCTAAACCAACAAGTGCCTACAACAAAGGGCCATACCCAACTGGTTGTAGACAGCAGCCATTCTTGGCTGGACCAACAGCCACTAGAGTGCATTCCAAGGGCAAGAGACCTCTACATGAGTTCAGACCACCCAACTATTACAGGATGGAGGGCAATTATCTTGAGAGGAGACCTGAAGTGGGCTTAAGTTATGAGATCAGAGATAGAGATTGGCTTCCTAGACCAGCCTCACACAAGATGGAAAGTGGCCACCCTCATGGAAGGCCTGAATTAGGCCCAAGACAGGGGGGCAGGGCCAAGTAGTGGTCTCCACAGGCAGCTTCGAAACTGGCTTCGAAGGCAGAAAGAGACAGTTCAATAACTGAGTTAGTGGGTTCATAGGTACCTGGGGTTCCAGATTGGTTTGTCATGCAGAACAAGCCTAAGGAAATACCTACCTAGAGAAATGTTGTTGGAAACCAGGATAGAATGGTTAAACCTCCCTTGGTGACTCCAAATAATTGGGTGTTGCTAAAACATCCAAAAACAAAAGAACCAAATATGGTCCCAGTAATTTCTAGGTCCCAAAGGAGAAAGATCCAGCGAAGTTACACTCAGTACTGAAAGGATCTAAAAGAAAGTGGGGAAAGTTCTTCATTGGCCCAGCCAAAAGGCCAAACAGAGGGAAGAAAAAGCCCAAAGTTGGATCATAGTCCAAAATCGACTCCTCAGGACAGAAGGAGTTTCAGCAAAAAGCAGTTGGCTAAAGTTCACTCTTAACTGAAAGCCAAAGAAAGATCCAGTTTAGCAGGTCTTGAAAAGGCTTTGATGGAAAGCGACAGTGAGACAGAGGGAGAAATTGACTTAGGCCAAAGGAAAGAGATGGTTGAGGAGGAAATGTTTGAAGCCTTCATGGCTAAACAGACATTTTCGATCGAAAAACCAGTAGCAATAGACCATTCGAAGGAAGTTACTAGTACTGAAGTGCCAGAATGCAGCATGGAAGATGTTTATGAAGTAATTGAACAAGTTGGCCTGGAAAAGAAGCAAGTACAGCCAGTGGTTCAGTTTGGCTCATTTCCTCCAGTATCAGTGAATATGGTGCATATACTACCACAGGAGTGCCAGGTTGAAGATGAAAACCAAGAAGGTTAGGAGGTTGACCCTATTCCAGTTTCTAGTGAAGATTCACAAGTTAGTATGGTTCAAGACGACTCCGAAGTGGCCACACCAATGGAAACTGTGGATGAGAGTGAGGAAGAGGTGAGTATTAATCTCTCATATCCGTTTGAGTATCCTACAACATCCATGACACAACATGTCAAGCCCTTATATATCAAGGCCTTTTTCAATGGGATACAGATGAATAGGGTATTGATGGATAACGGAGCAACGGTGAACCTGCTTCCGAAATCTTCTTTGAAGAAACTAAGGAAAAAGAACCCCAGATTAATCCCAACTAGCACAACCATTGCTGGTTTTGCTAGAGATAAACAGATGGCTCATGGTATTTTGCCCATCAACCTAAGTGTAGGAACCAGAAATTACATGACGGCATTCTTTGTTATTGACAGCAATGCTAAGTATAATGCTCTACTTTGTAGGGACTGGATTCACACCAACAAATGTGTGCCTTCCTCTCTACATCAGAAGATAATGATGGCCTTGTGCAATGGAGAGACAGAGGAGATCAATGCAGACCCTCAACCCTTTGTCGCTTGTGCTGATTTTGCGGAGGCCAAGTTGTATACTGAAGGAGTAACACCACTCAGTATATTGAGGAAACCTGATGGTTAAGCCGAAGTGACGGTTGATGAGGAAGTAGCACACCTGAAGCATTTGGTACAGGAGGGTGCTGATTAAGAATTTGTCGTCAAAGATGATAATAATGCCTGGTTCTAGGCAAGAAGATGAAACCCAAGAAGCCAGACCTTTGGCTTTAGTTAAGTTCACAGCATTGGACTTAAAAGCAATAGTCCAAAAGGTTCAGGAACAAGAGAAGAAAGCCATGATAGTTGGCTGTAAGCATAAACAACAACAGGTCAGACCTTTGACTTTTGATAAATACTGTGTATTGGATATCGAAACAAAATTCTAGGAAATACAGGAGGAATAAGCCTTATGGACAGACTTTGTCTATGAAAAGGAGGGCAAAAATGTTGAATCAAAGAAACTAGGAGCAGAACAAAACAAAGAAATTGCTTCGAAGACAGAAGAAATAAAAAAAGAAGCATTAGTGAGTTCTCAGATACAAGACCCCTTGCAAGAGGTTAACTTAGGGGAAGGTTCTGCACAGCAACCCACCTACATTAGTGCTTGGTTAAGTGCTCTTGACAGGGACCAGTTGTTGGTGGTCTTAAAGAGATATAAAGATTGTTCTACATGGTCTTATAATGAACTGCCAGGATTGGATAGGTTATTAGTAGAACATAGGCTCTCTATGAAGCCTAATTTCAAGCCATACAAACAAAAACCAAGAAGGATGAGTCCTGAAGTGATTCAGAAGGTCAATGAGAAAATTCTTAGGCTCCTTAAGGCAAGCTTTATTATGACAGCCAGGTATGTTGAATGGCTATCTAATATTGTGCTTGTAGTTAAGAATAATGGTAAAATGAGGGTATGCATCGATTTTAGAAACAAGAATTTAGCAACTCCAAAAGATGAGTACCCCATGTCCATGGTAGATTTATTGGTGGATAGTTCAGCAGGGCATAAGATTTTATTAATGATGGATAGGCACTCTGGTTATAACCAAATCTGCACTGCAGAAGAGGATATCTATAAGATAGCATTCAGATATCCTGGGGACATTGGCACCTTCGAATGGGTTAAAATGCCATGTGGCCTGAAGAATGCTGGGGCTACATATCAAAAGGCCATGAACACTATCTTTGATGATCTCATTGGAGGATATTTAGAGTGTTACATTGATGACATTGTAGTGAAGTCCCAATCCATGGAGGAACATTTGTTTCACTTGGAAGCAGCTTTTGAAAGAATGAGAAAGTTCAAGTTGAAGCTTAATCCTCTCAAATGTGCTTTTGGCGTATCAGCTGGACACTTCTTGGGCTATGTAGTACACAAGAAGGGAATACAGATTGATCAAAACAAAGCCAAAGCTATCATTGAAGCCAAGCCTCTATCAAGTAAGAAAGAAGTATAAAAATTCCTTGGACAGGTTAATTTTCTTCGAGAATTTATTTCTAATACTACAGGGAAAACTAAAGTATTTTCTTCCTTATTAAGGTTGAAAGATGAAGAGGAGTTTGTGTGGACAGCAGAGCATCAAACTGCTTTCGAAAGAATCAAAGCCTACTTGGCCAAGCCTCCAGTGCTGATGCCACCAAAGGGTGATAAGCCTTTGAAGTTGTATATTGCTGCAGCAAAAGATTTACTGGGAGTTTTCTTAGCCCAGGATAATGAAGAGGGCAAAGAGCAAGTAGTTTATTACCTTAGTAAGTTCTTAAATTCTTGTGAATGTAGATTTACTAGGAGTTTTCTTAGTCTAGGACAATAAAGAGAGCAAAGAGCAAACAGTTTATTACCTTAGTAAGTTCTTAAATTCTTGTGAATGTAAATATTCAGCTGTAGAAAAGCTGTGCCTTGCATTGTATTTTGCTGCAATGAAACTAAGATACTATCTTTTGCCTACAACTGTCTTCGTAATTGCAACCACAGATTTGGTTAAATATATGTTGTCTAGACCTATGTTGAGAGGAAGAATTGGCAAATAGATACTAGCTTTATCAGAATTTCATCTAGAATATGTCCTCCAAAAAGCAGTAAAATGACAAGTTTTAGCTAATTTCTTAGCAGATCATCCATGTCAGACAAAAAGCCAAGAGATAATGGATCTTGGTATGATTAGTATTGAACCATGGCAAATGTGGTTCGACGGATCAAAAGCCAACGGTCTAACTGGAATTAGTGTGGTGATTAAGTCACCACAGGGGGTAGAAACCACACATGGTTTCAGAGTGGATGAAATTACTTGTTCCAATAATCAAGCTGAATATGAAGCTTTAATAATGGGACTAGAAATACTTATTGGATTACAAGTTCATGCAGTTGATATATTTGGGGATTCTGAATTGGTGGTTAACCAAGTGAAAGGAATTTTCAAATGTCAAATTGCAAGCATGTTGCCTTACTGTGTTGTTGCATGACATTTGTTTTCTCAATTCCAGATAGCAAATGTGACTTATGTCCCAAGATTCATGAATAACAAAGCTAATGATGTGGCTCAGAAAGTTTCGAATTTCAGGAGAAGGGATAACACTCAAATGAACATAAGCCAAACAACATATCAAAAAGTAATACCACCCTTAACTAAAAGGAATGTGGTGTTAGAAGTCAATCATAATGACTTACAAGAACAAGATTGGAGGCATCCAATAATGCGGTATCTAGCTGGCCCATCTTCTAAAGCCAGTAGAAAAATCAAATTGCAATCTATGCAATACATAATGTATGGTAATGCTCTTTACAAAAAGGGGGCAGACGAATTATTATTACAACGTTTAGGGCCAAATGAGGCATTGACAGCCATAGCTAAGGTTCATGAAGGCATATGTGGTGCTCATCAGCCTGGTGTGAAGATGAGATGGCTGCTTTGAAGACATTCCTACTATTAGCCAATCATCCTTAAAGATTGCATAGAATATGCTAGAGGTTGTCAGGCATGCCAAAAGCATGGTACGATAAGACATGTACCCATAACTGATCTACATGCGGTTGTGAAGCCTTGGCCGTTTAGAGGATGGGCTATAGACATGATAGGAAAAATACATCCACCCTCTTCGACGCATCATTGTTTCATCTTAGTGGCCACAGATTACTTCACTAAGTGGGTCGAAGCTAAACCATATAAGGTTGTAGACCAAACCAAAGTTATTGGATTCATTAAAGATCTAATCCACAGATTTGGCATCCCACAGACCATAACTGTTGATAATATGACTGTATTTGATAGGAAGATGGTAAAGTCTTTTGTGGTAGAATTTGAAATTAGCCTTGTTAATTCTATCCCCTATTATGCACAGGCAAATGGTCAAGCAAAATCATCTAATAAATCCTTGAAAAAAAGAATACGGAGAGTTGTGGAAGACAAACCCAGGGATTGGCATAACTTACTGTTGGATGTATTATGGGCTTATAGGACTTCTCCAAGATCAAGTACAAGAGTTACTCCTTATGCCTTAGTATATGGGCATGATGCAGTATTACCTGTAGAAATTAACATCAAGTCCTTGATGGTGAGATGCCAGGATCAGTAGTTCCTGAGCAGTACCATCAGAATATGTGCTTGGAGTTAGAGAATGTGGTTGATGCTAGAATTCTAGTATTAAATAGCATTCTTCTCCAAAAGAAGAAAGCAGCCAAAAACTATAATAAGAAAGTCAAGCACATTAGCTTTGATGAAGGTGATTTGGTATGGAAGACAATACTCCCAATAGGAATTAAAAGCCATAAGTTTGGCAAATGGTCACCTAATTGGGAAGGACCATATCAAGTTCATAGAGTTTTGCCTTGGAGAACATATCATTTGAGAAATTTGAATGGAAATGTACATCCTAAAAAAATTAATGGCAGATATTTGAAGCCTTATTATCTAACTGTGTGGGAAATGCAAGGAGTATAATAAGTGCTAAACAAAAGAAGCATGAAAATACTCAAATAATAAATAAAGATTTTATTTCATAAAGAGTTGAATACATGCGGCCATAGATTGGCCCAAAAGTCAGTACAATGTGTCAGTTGTTCCTTTACAATTGATTCTCTACTCTTAAGAAATGGGAACAACTGAATAGCCGTAGTTATCTCCTGCTTTCGATCAGCCAGTCCTTTGTTAGTAATTTGCAGCTTGGTGGCAGTTCGGTCCAAAGCCAAGTTGACTGCCGATAACTCTTCTTCTAGTTGAGCTTTCTTCTCCAACAGTTGAGCTCAAAATTGGAAGATAGAGGAATGTTGTTCTTTCAATTCAGACAGTTCAGCATGTATCTGGGAAACGAATTATGGTCTCTCAACAATTTCTCTTCTGCAGCTTTGGCAACATGGCAGATGTTGATATAAAAGTCAATGGTAGCTGCTGTCTGAGATAAATAACTTGAAATAGTCATGCTGGATTGCTTAACAGCCTTGCAGCACTGGAGGAAACCATTCTTGATAATAGGCCTTTGCAAGGCTTCGAAGGGGATCCTTGAGAAGAGTGTCAGCAACTCCAAACAGCTGTCCAAATCTAATGAAGGTGAGGAAGTCCTACTGGTGGAGGAAGAGCTATTAAAATTTCTAAAAGAGAATCAGGTAGAACTAATGGCTCAATTTCATTGCTAGTTGTTGGAATGGTAGAAGGCATGTCAAAAAGGCTAGCTAGTCTAGCCTCAAAAATGTCCACCTCTTCTGTTGACATGGTTGGTGCAGAAAGGGCTCTAGTAGAAAGAAGAGATAACTGCATAGGGATAGGAGAGGAATATGAAGTATCCCTAGCAGTTTCCATAGTCTTGGCTACCAGTAAGTCAAGAGAAGAGGGATTAGAGCTAGATAGGGATAGTGGACAAGGAACTAGTGAGCTACTAATGTCTTCTCTAAGGAAATCAGCTATCACTGGAGATGAAGTAATAACTGGAATTTCCTCAGGAGAGGAAGGGGCAGCAAGGCTTGAAGGGAGAATAAATTGGGCAGAGTTAAAGGATAGAACATGAAGGTATGGAGTTAAGCCAAAGGATAGGGATGCATGAATGCTTTGCCTCAATAAATGTATGAAAAGTGTAGAATCAAGGAGTGAGAGTATTGCTTGAATAGGCTCCACATTTCGAGGTCTTTCAACTTCAGATGAAACTGAAGAAGTCCGTATTAAAGGAGAAGGCATAATAGTTGTTGCTGCAAAAGAAGAAATACAAAGTAATGTTAAGTTTCAGTATCAAGAACTTGAGAAAGGAAATTAGAGACACGAAAGAAAATTACTGGTTTCAGAAGTGGTAGCAATGGTTGGAGAGCTGCGAAGGGTATAATGTTCAGTAGTTTGTTGTTTCCTTGCAACTTCTCTTTGGAGTTCATTAGCAGCAGCAGCAGCTTCATCCCTAAGCATTTGCTGTTGTCTCCTCTTCTCAGCCCTCTGGAACACAATGATTTCTTTAGAATGTTCTGCTTCCACTGCTTTAACAGATGCTTCGTGAATGGGGTCCCCAGTGAAATCAGAGAGAGACTGTCATTTTCTTCTTCCTTTTTAATGGTGCCTCTTGCTCTTTTTCTGCTTCCTCTTCCTCCATGTGAGCCTCAGGTACCTTTTCTTTAGGATCAAGCAAAAGTTTCTTTTTCTTTTGTTGCTTCTGCTTGCTCTTAAGGAGATTTAAAGCTTGAGCTCTTTGAGAAGAGTCTCCCTATGAGTCGTTTACGCCACCTACACCAAAGAAGGAACTATAAGTAAAAGGCAAAAGTGTCATAAAAGGAGAAAAGAAAAGAAATAGCAGTGCATACTTTTTTTCGAAGCAGCTCGAGTAACTTTAGGAAGAGGTAAGGCAGTAGAAGTAGAATTTGTAGTAGCCAAGGTAGGAATTGGGGTAGCATGAGCAGTGGAAGAAGTAACCACTCCACTCCCTTTAGACTTGGCTTGAGGCACGTCTAGTACCATTAATAGATCTTGAGGAGAAATGGCCAAGTGCACCTCCATATTGGCCATCCACCAGTTCTGATACTTTTTCAGTGCATTGCTTTGAGGTATGAAAGGTAGGTACTCAAAATCAATTAGATCTTAGATAAATTTGGAAGTTTCTTCAATTAGATCTTAGATAAATTTAGAAGTTGTTTCTTCCAATCTAGATCTTGGAACCTTCAAATCTCTGCTGGCAAAGTTTAAATTGGACTGACTGCAGAGAGGGATAGGTACCCCCTGTGAGAGTCCAAATTGCCTAGCAAATTGGGTAGGACAATACGGCTCAAAGATGCACTTACAAGCTCTGGGGTTCATAGTACCAATAAACAGTTCCCTGGGGATCAAAATAGAAGCCCACATGTTTTTTGCTGAGGCGTGGAGCAGGACCTATCACTCAAAAAGGTCCTCAGCCAGGCTGGGCCAATATTGGTGGCTTCGAATGGGCGGAAGGTGTGAGAAGAAGGGGAAGATGGGAGTTGGTGAAAGAAAGAAAAATAGAAGGCAAAATTGAAAGGATAAAGTGAAACATTGGCTAACTTCATACCATGAGTGGTAGGGTTTGGCACCAAGAACTTTAAGCATTTAGACTGCAAATCAGTGAAGTATACAAAAAGCCAAAGTTGGAGTATCCAAAATGGGCCTCCTTGATTGGCATCCATGGGTTTTTCAAAAAAGAGAGAACGGACTCTATAAACATGACCCAAAACATATGGAGCTAAGGCTACTTTTCTTTGTAAACCAAAGGCTTTGGCAAAAGGAGCAAACTCAGGCATGATTCTCTGAGAAAAAGTACAAAAGAGGAATTTGCAAAGCCAATACAATAAAAAAGAGAAAAATTCCCTATCAGTCACAGGGCCTTCTCTTTTGTTCTCAACCTTGACAAAGTCACTATAGGATGAGTTCATAGAGGGACGAGAAAAAGGGGTTTTGAGGTCAGGATAGTCTGGTCCGATGGGGGTACCAATAGGAGATAATCCTAACAGATGGCTGATGTCAAGGACAGTAGGAGCAATCATCCCACATCTAAACTAGAAGAAATTAAAAGCAGAATTCTAAAAACAAATAGCAACATGTATTAAAAATGGGTCCTCTGAAATGGTGAACCTGGATAATTGAAGGGCATCGAAGAGGCAAAGCTCCTGAAGATCCAGTGTCTTAGCAGGGACGACCCAATCATACCATTCCTCCCACTCTGGTCTTACTGTGGGCCAGCAGCGATGGGGTCGGTTCATCCTCCAGCTTCCCCAATCAAGACCGCCTTCATAAAGGAGGCAATGATCCTCCAGATGTGGATACAGAGTTGAAAGCTCAGTGGGAATCTCCTTAAAAATGGGCCCAAGCATGTATTCTTGTTGTTCATAGCAACGGGAAATGAAGATGCACCCGTCGATAGCATTTTTCTCACCACCCTTGTATTTCTCACACTCTTCAGCAATGATCCTTTTTAAGGCTACGGATGGACTGACACGCTCCACAACCGGTATTTTCAAGGAAGAAGAAACCATTGACAAGAGTTTTTTCAGAAGATGAAGTTGAGAAAGAGGGTAAGGGAAACGAGAAGTCAATAGAGATGAAGGGTTTGTGTGTTGGACGAACAAGAGAATTAGAAGCACAAAATAAAAGGGTTTTTAAACCTTTCTGTTCGAAAAATACCCAATCATTTTAAATGGGTAGAATTCACAAAGAAGTATTGAAGGTATGGATGCGAAAACTTTATCTCAATGTTGATAATTTGGGAGGGAAACATATCTCAAATACTAATATTGACTTCGAAATCAAATGTTGGGCTTCGAAGCCAAGCTTTGGCGCCAAAATCAGGTGACAAACATTCAACTAGAGCTTCGAAAGTAGGAAGTTGACTTCGAAGCACATTTCACACCTAAGAATACAGGAGTGCCCAGGTATTTGTTTACTTCAAGAGGATTAAAGACCTGCTTTTAGGTTTCTTGTTGAAAGCAAAATCCTTCAAAGTAAAGTTTGAAGTACTCTGTAGTTAGAATTTGTTTGTTCTAGATTTCGAAGTGATATAAAACCAATATCTGGTTAAGCAGTGAATAATACAAAGGGAATCATTTTTTAAAGGAAGTTTTCATACTTCGAAAAATATAGACTGTTTGTTCGAAGCAAAAATAGTTGATTCAAAACTGTTGATTGTGTTAACCATATGATTTGGGAAAAGAAGACCTAAGGCAAAGGTTATCAATTACACTCCATATGTTGGTAAAGTTCAAATTAGGTCTCCAGTATTCCATTGGATATCTTTAAATCAGGTTTCGAATGACAAAATTGGTGAATTTGAAGCTATGATTTTGTTTGTTTTGGACAAATAGAATGAAATCAGACCATACCGAATAAAGAAAGGAAAGCCTAACTTTATTAAGGTAAAAGTAATTACATCAGAAAGCCTTTTTGGCTGCATATTCAATTTCATAAAAACAAGGAATAGAGCAAATGACAAGGTCATAGAACTTGTTCCAACAGTGGTCAATGCATTTCTGTTCCTTTTTTATTTTGTTTTCTATCTTCTCCAAGCTAGGTTGCTAAAGTTAATATGCTCTTATTTGATGAAAAAGTTGTTCGGCTTTTATTTCGAACTCTGTTTCCTTCAATCATTGTTCTATCTCATCCATATCCAAGTCATCCCAGTATGCAGAGTCTTTATTCTTGAAGTTATTATATTCATCGATGAGGTTCTCTACTTCATACTGGGTGTGAATTCGACGGGCTGAGATGTTGTCCAAAGATTAAGTGGTGGCCACAGAAGTTTGGTGCCAATGAAGAAGTAGTGGGAGTTGATCCAAAAACATCTGAAACTCTGCTTGGGTAATAGGATTGAGGACATGACTTCGAGTCATAACGTCACAAGCCCATCGAAGGTTCTTAAGAGGAACATCACCCTCAAGAACAGTGAATGACAAGTGAGAAAAAGCCACGAGCAGAAGCTGAGCTTGATATTGCTCAAATATAGTGGGGGAAGTTGGAGGTTCATAGAAAGGAAGAAACTGATTCTCAAAGAGAGTAAGCCTCAGTTCCTCCATCCAATGAGGGTTTTGCAGAAGAGGAGGTGCAAGAGTATCCATCTCGAAAGAAGGAGGGAACTGAGGGTTGTTTACGCATTCAAGCCAGTCAGAAGAGCAAAATTTTGCCCTCTGGGCTAAGAATGACGGGCTGTACCCTTGTGCTTTCTCTAGATGACGAATGGCTTGCACAATCTTCGTAAGCATGGAAGACGTGTACCATGCTATGAGTAAGTTGTCTTCCAAACTGCGTCGGCGATCGATGGATACATATGGGTAAACCACCGAGCTCCGAACGAAAGGAGGAAAAGATGGAAGATCAGCGAATTCGACGAAGTGATGATTAATGCGCTCTCTCAGCTTAGGTTCCTCAGGTTCTGGCCAACCTCCCCAGCCAGAAGTCTTAGAAGAAGAAGAAGAAGAAGAAGCTGCAACCTCATCCCACTCAGAAGGTTTTTGGTTAGAAGAAAAGGTTTCAATATCCATGTTTGCAAAGTTTTGGGCTAGAGAATTATGAACAATAGATTCGTAATCCAAAGGTCGATAGTTTACAAAAGCTTCCATGATTTGAATATAGGGAGATGGATAGGAGTGGCTAATAAATGCATGGAAGTTCTTTCGAGGGCAAACATTATTATCTGTCAACTCCTCGTATGCTCAATATATGTCAAAGAAAGTTTGTTTGGCCATGCGAGCTGTATCCTTTCGAATGCTCAGATAATGGGAAATGTTCAAGGTGTAGAAAAGAATTTAATGAAGGCGGTTACAGTTCTAAGAAGATGTGAAACCCATGCACGTCTTAGGACGTGGGTGAAGTGTTTTGATCCACTAATATCACCAAGTATTAGGTATATTAGTGCGGGGGGTAATGTTGGCTGTATAAATTGTATAAACCATTCATGATTCAACACGTGGAATGAGAAGGGCAATTTGGAAAGGTAATATAAATCGTCAACCATAGTCAGACACGTGTCAACCCATACTGGTAATAATGGGTCTGCATAGCACTAGAATGATCGAGGGATATAAGGTGATGTGGCCTAACAGGTACTCACAAGGTTCAAATTCAAAATCAAGAGGGAAGCCTAACTGCAGGCATGGCGTAGTGGAGCTAACTGTAAGAGAACATGATCAACGATCCTGGAGGGATGTTTCGACGGTTAGAAGTTCATTTCGATAGTTATCATTAAGAAGTATAAATAGCAGAGAAGGCCCCAGAAAGAGGGCTGCAAACTCAAATCCAGAAACCAGTTTTTATCTACTTTATTTTCTTTCCAGTTTTTACATTTCTTGTTCTTTACATTTCTGCACTTCAAATTCTTGTATTGGACTTTATCCATAGGAGTAGTTTCGAATAGCTTGTTGCTGTAAATCTCTATGAGGCTGGATCAGATTATTGTAAGTTTTTTATTTTTGTTTAATGAAATACTCCAATTGTTCTTCATTTAATTGTTGTTTACTAAATTCTCCTAAACAAGCCACCAGTAAAAGTCCTCTTTATTGAGGCTGAAAGAATTGAAACACAATCTTCTGATAATTGGTTGGTAATTAATCTTCGGTAAGGACTGATTGATCCTTACTGGCACGCTTAAAATTACAATACTAATCTTCGAAAGCCAAAAAAACTAACAGATGTGCAATCATGTGCTAGCTCAAGTCAAAAAAGTGTTAAGAAACCAACCAAACAGAAAAAAAAAAAAAACATTCCAGACTGAGGAGTAACAAACAATCAAATCAACCCCCCCTGAGATTCTCCCTCATATTTAATGATTACAAAATAAAAATAAAAAGTTATCATTATTTTAGATTAAAAAAAGAGTCATTATAATTATTAAAGTGATTTTGCGTAACCATTAGATGATATAATAGAGAACATAACCATCCATCTTATCTAGCTTTTATATGTGACTCAAATTAAGCCTAAGAAATATATGTTTAACTTGTACATGTATCTATTTAGGCAAACTTTAATGATATATGTAAACTTATAACCTTGCCACATTTTTATTTTGAATACTGTTTCTCTCCACTCCACTAATTGAACCATCTAGTTCAATCAGTGAGATTCTTCACATGCCCCACATCTGGTGGCGGAGGCAGAAAATTAAATTAGATGAGACACTTATTAATTATAATAATTTTTACAAAAATATTTTACGTAAGTTTTTACGATTGATTTCAAGAAACATCAAAAAAAAAAAAAAAATAATTAGTGCGTTTGGTTTCAGTTTTCTGAATTCAGTTTTTTAAAAACTGAGTTTTTTATTTTTCGTTTTTTTTAGTGAATATTTTTTGAATTTTAAGTAATTTTTTTACTTTTTTAAATGCACATTACTTAGATATATCTAAATAATAAAATATTTGTAAAAAAATATTTTAAAAAATTAATAAATACACAAAAATACAAAAAATATATTGAATTTGTTTGTTTGTTTGTTTGTTTTTTTTTTGTATTTTTTGGTATTTAATGTATTTTTTAAATATTTTTTTTACAAATATTATACTTTTTAAGTGTATTTATGTTAGGTGTGTCTAAAAATTAAAAAAAATTACTTAAAATATTAAAAAAATTCATTCAAAACATTAAAATACGAAAAATTAAAAAGTAAATTTTCTGAAAACTGGAAACAAACAAGCTGAATGTGTATTTGTAACTAGTGTATCATGGACAATACAAAAAAAAATGGATATAAGCCTTAAAATAAATTATATAATGATAAATTATTTTTTGATACAAAATTTGATTAAAAATTTAATATAATGATAATTCCACGTCATCATTGGTATGTGATATCACTCATTAATGGTAAATAAACGCATAAAGAGTGAACCTCACATGTCAAATGTAACTAACAATCTAATAAATTTTATATCTTTATAGTGAGATTACTTATACTTGTATATCACTGATAATGACATCGTCGTTGCATTCAAAAATTTTCATAACTAATATGGTTTATTTATAATAGTCTCTTCATTTTCAATCAAAACAACCATTATTGTTTTTATAATTTTTAAAATGTCATTGACATTTCACTCTAATAATATTTTTGTAATTTTTTATTTAAAATATTTTTTATTTTTATTTTTTATGTTTGCAAAAAAAAAAAATTCCCAAAATCCAGGGGGGCACGTGACCCCCCTGGTTACATGTTCCCTCCGCCACTGCCCACATCAATGATGTATTTTGCTTATTTTTTAGATTTTAGTGTGTAGTTTATTTATAAAAATAAAAAACTAAATATATTTTGTTTTAAATAAATATGATATAATTATATAACTGAGATTACCAAATCAATATGATTTTTTAACGATTGATTTGCACACTAAAATCTGCAAGCTGGATTGAATGGTCCAGTCCATGATTTCTTGTACTTGATGTTTAAGGAAAAAAGATGAAATGATAGTACTAACCTCTCTACCCCAGCTGCTATCATACTCGTAGTCACAACAAGCAACTTGGTAGGCTGTCTCTATGCAACTTGAAATATTGTTAGGACTAATACTACCTGTCTTCGTGCCTGACAATATCTTAGCAGCTGATTTGGTGAGTTCTATTGATCTTCCAAAAGTCTCGAGCAAAGCCTCCTTGCTTAATTTTCCTAATAATAAGAAATCAAATTTATTTGCTAAGTAGGCACATAAAAAAGAAGAAAAATACTAGAATGTATTGTAATTTATTATAAATAACAAAAAGTTTGGGGACTTACTAGTAATGTCATTGTGATCAGGAGATAAACCATATGTTAGGACATATCTTGTCAAAATCCCGCGCACAAAACTAAGTATTGAGTTGTAATTTTTCCTGAGTTTTTTGCCTTCCTCGCTCGAGCCAGAAAGTCGTCGCTCGAGCGAAGGACTGTGTCCAGCATAAAACCTGAAGGTGATGAATGTGCGCTCGAGCATGGTATTGGTGGATCGAGCGAAGGTCTATGCTCGCTCGAGCGAAGATGAAGGTGGCTCGAGCGACGAATTGCTTCCATACAAAAACCTGAAGGTGTTGTTTCCTCGCTCGAGCGAAGCGTTCGTGGCTCGAGCGAGGGCACTAGTAGAAATCACGCGAGATAAGCGTCTCGCTCGAGCGAGAGGAGCCTCGCTCGAGCGAGCCTCAGAATCCGGGAATTTTCAAGTAACTGGTTTCTTTCAGGATTGGGACTCTTTTTGGTTTTCTATAAGTAGATGGTTTCTCCTAAAACCAATCTAACTTTTTCTAGATCAGACCCAAGAGTTCTAGAGTTTGGTTTGAAGTTTTCCTCTGAAAGTTTGATGAGTTTTCTTTGATGTTCTTGAGAGAGTTCTAAAACTCATGAGTTGAAATTCATACATCAAAGAGGTTGATACTTAATATTCAAGAGTGTTCTCTTCGGTGGAATCCGAAGATCTTTACGTAAAGTTTCAAAAGGTGTTTGTTTCTTTACGTAGTCGTTAATTCGACAAGTGAAGTTGAGGTGTGGAACCAACTTCAGAATCAGTTCCGTGGCGAAGGCGTGGTGAAAGAGTTACAGAAGATTCAGAGACAAATTGACTAGGTTGGGTAATTTGTATGGTTTCTTTGTAACCTTGTAGTCCTTCTGTAGTGGATTGATTAGTGGCGGTTCGCCCGTGGTTTTTGATTACAATTGAAGGTTCTTCAATTGTGGTTTTTTCCACGTAAAAAATCGTTTGTGTCGATTTATTGTTTATTCTAAAAACAAACAAACTAAAATCACTCTCGTAAGTGCTTGATGATTTTAGGTTGAGTGTTTTGAATTGTTGGGTTTGGAATTTTTAATCTTGATCTAATCACGAATCACGTAGGTTTTCAATTGGTATCAGAGCGGGTCACTCTTTGTTTTTTCAAAACTATAGGAGTGTGATTTTGTGTGACTAGTTTCATGGATTCTATTCGTGAAGGTAACTCGACTCATAGACCCCCTTTACTAGACGGTACAAACTATTCTTATTGGAAAGCTCGTATGAGAGCATTTTTAAAATCCATCGATGAGAAAGTTTGGCACTGCGTAATCTTTGGGTGGAGTGAACCTATGATCACCGTTAATGGCATTGATATTCCTAAACCCCTTGATAAATGGGACACAACTGATTACCAGAACTCGAGTTGGAACAGCAAGGCTCTCAACTCCCTCTTCTGCTCTGTCACACCTGAAGAATTCCGTCGAATTTGCACGTGTGAAATAGCAAAAGAGGCGTGGGATATTCTTGAAACAATTCACGAAGGTACTACCTCTGTCAAAAGGTCAAAACTTCAACGTCTCACCTCCGCCTTTGAAACCCTTTTTATGCGCGACGATGAGACGTTTGATGATTTCTATGCAAAACTCAGTGATATCGTGAATTCCTGTTTCACTCTCGGTGAAAAAATCCCGGAAGCTAAAGTTGTTGGGAAAATTTTGAGGTCCCTTCCCGAGAGGTTCCAATCAAAGGTGACAGCCATTGAGGAGGCTCAGAATGTTGATACCCTCAAGCTCGATCAATTGGTTGGAAATTTGCAGACTTATGAAGCCCACCAAATTTCCAAGAAAAAGCAAAAAGAAAGTATGGCTTTCACAAGTACTCATGAGACTGCAAAACTCCGGAGACTGAATTTGATTTAGAGTCTGAGATGACGGCTATGCTTACAAAACAGTTTAAAATTTTTTGAAAAAGAAGCCTAATTTCAGAGCCCCTATTTCAAAAGAGAAGAGTAATGACAAACCCAAAACTTTTCCACCAAAATAGCTCAAACTACTGAAAAGAAGGTTGTTAGGGGGCCAGGGGTCAAGTGCTTTGAATGTCAAGGGTTTGGCCATATATCCCTTGAATGCCCTACGAAAAAGAATCGGAAGAAAGTCTACACCGTAACTTGGGATGATGAAAGCGGATCGGAGCAAGAACCCGAAGAACCTGAATCTGGTGAAGATGGAGATAGTGCTTTCATGGCATTTTGGTCCACGGTTTCTCAACCTCTTCCAAACCTTCGGAATCAGCCCGTGGTCAGAACTTGCATCATGCTCCCACCTTTGATGGGACCAACTACCTGTATTGGAAAATCAGAATGAGGGCTTTTCTGAGAGCCTTTGAACCAGAAGGTTGGCAAACCATTGAAGAAGATACAGAAGGTGCAGATAATCCGGGCAATCAGAGAGCCCTAATCATTATCCGTGGAGCAATTTCTAATGAAGAACAGCAACGGGTCGTTCACTGCACAAAGGCTAAAGATGCATGGGAAATTCTGAGCCAATTCCATGAAAGAGGAGATTCACCTCCACCTCCATCCAGCAACTTATCTGTCTTGGTTGCTAGAGTGGACGAGGTCAAGAATAATGAGGAGCAAAGAGAGGATGATGAAATATCTGAAGACCTTGATGAGATCAATGGCGATGAGCTACAACAAGCTTACGAGAAGCTGTACGAGGAATCTCTGAATTTGTCTAAAACCAACGACAAACTCTCTCTCAAGCTTAAAACATGCGAGAGTGAGAATGTCCGGCTCAAAGGAGAACTCTTGACAGCAAAACAGAATGTCATCAAGATCTCAAGTGACAGGCAAGACTTATGTGGAAAACTTCTATCCTGTGAAACTGAAAGGAATGAACTTTTGAAGGTGTATTCCACATATGAAGAAAAGCTTGAAAGTCTTGAGCTGTCACAAGCTGCATTGGAAGAGAAAGTCAAACAGAAAGATGAAGAACTCCGTATTGCTCGAGCAACAATTGCCATGTGGAACAAAGGTTCCAGATCTCTAGAAGACATTCTCGGGTCTCAACAAATGGGTTCTGACAAAAGAGGGCTAGGCTATGGTGCGACAGCTCAAAAGGGACAGGCCTCTACCTCACATAACTTGAAGACTCAAGCAAAGGGCAAATTGAAGGTAGACCAGGATGATTCTTCTCTTCATCAAGCAAAAGCAGGTAAGATCAACAAAAGGAGGTAAAACCTGTTTTTATTTGTCATCACTGTGGTAGGTATGGCCACATTCGTCCTTATTGTTTTGAACTGTTTGGTAAGGTGTCTCAAAAGGCAGAAATTCTAATACTTTTTGGGTTAGGAGACAACCTTACATGTCTAGGCGGAACACCAAGACTAAAAAGATTTGGGTTAGAAAAGATGATTTGACTTGTTTTGTTGCTCACACTGCTCTAAAAGCACGTGACTCACACATGTGGTATCTTGATAGTGGGTGCTCTCGTCATATGTCCGGTAACAAATCCTACTTCACCTCTCTTGAAAAATATGAAGGAGGAATTGTTACCTTTGGAGATGGCGGCACTTCTAGAGTCATTGGTAAGGGCTCTATAAGTGTTGCTGGTCTTCCCAAGCTAGATAATGCCTTACTTGTTGATGGCCTTAAAGCTAATCTTTTGAGCATTAGTCAAATGTGTGATTCCCATCATGAAGTATTGTTTTCAAAAGATAAATGTGAAATTTTGGATAAAAAGGGAAATACTGTTTTACATGGGGTTCGCACATCTGATAACTGCTATGGGATTCTTACTACTAATGATCTCACTTGTCATTCTGCCATCATTAGTAACATTGATCTGTGGCATCAAAGATTAGGTCACATGAATTTCAGAGACCTAACTAAGATAGCCAACAAAGAACTTGTGAGAGGAGTACCTAAACTAGGTAAGAATTTGAGCCATGTGTGTGGACCATGTCAGCTTGGCAAGCAAACCCGTGCCCCTCATAAAAAGGTGAACAGCCTTACAACCAAACGTCCTCTTGAATTAGTTCACATGGATTTAATGGGTCCTACTCGCACTGAAAGCATTGGAGGTAAAAGGTACATTTTTTTAACTGTTGATGATTTTACTCGTTTCTCATGGGTAAATTTTTTAAGGGAAAAATCTGATACGTTTGATGCTTTCCAGGCTTTAGTCCTTAAAATCCAAAATGAACAAGGTGTGTCCATTGGGCGTATCATAAGAATCCGAACTGATCATGGTCGTGAATTTGAAAATAGTTCGTTTTCGGATTTTTGTGATATGCATGGAATTAAGCATGAGTTTTCTGCACCTATTACTCCACAACAAAATGGAGTGGTTGAGAGGAAGAACAGAGTTGTTCAAGAAATGGCTAGGGTCATGCTCCTTAGTAAGAGTCTTCCTCCAAAGTTTTGGGCCGAAGCCCTAAATACTGCTGTTTATGTCATAAATCGTGTGTATTTAAGGCCCGGCACTTTACAAACTCCTTATGAATTGTGGAAGGGTTTGAAACCTAATGTAAAATACTTCAAAACTTTGGGAGTAAGTGTTACATCTTCAAAGATAGAGAGCCCTTGGGCAAATTTGACTCCCGAAGTGATGAAGGTATTTTTCTAGGGTATTCAACCAACAGTAGGGCTTTTCGAGTATATAACCTGCGAACTTCATCATTAATGGAATCTATCAATGTGGTTATAGATGACACAGGTTCACCTACTCCAGCAACAAATGAGGATGACAATGGTGAGTCTCCAATCTTGGATACTGAACCACAAAATCAAGGAGAAGCTGCGGTTCAATCACAAGAAATTGTTACAGCACCATCCTCACAGGTAAGTTCAAGTCCAAAGAGTGCTCAAAGGGACATCACTCCTGTTGCTCCTATCACCTCAAGTCCTGAACTTAAACCATCAGCAAGGGTGAAACTGAATCATCCAGCTCAACAGGTAATTGGAAGTGTTTCGGATCGAATGAAAACCCGAAGACAGATTCGGGATGAGGTATCACATATGTGTTATGTTTCTTTAATTGAACCTAAGAATTTTAAAGAGGCCTTGCTAGATGATAGTTGGGTCAATGCTATGCATGAAGAATTAGGTCAATTTGAACGTAACAAAGTTTGGACTCTTGTTCCCAGACCTAGAGACATGAATGTGATAGGTACCAAGTGGATCTTTAAAAATAAATCTGATGAGAATGGTACTGTTGTGAGAAATAAAGCTAGGTTGGTTGCTCAAGGCTACACACAAGTAGAGGGTATTGACTATGATGAGACGTTTGCCCCAGTTGCACGTCTCGAATCCATTCGCATTTTACTTGGTGTTGCATGTTTTCTTGGCTTTAAATTGTTTCAAATGGATGTGAAAAGTGCTTTTCTGAATGGGTACTTAAAAGAAGAGGCATATGTTGAGCAACCAAAAGGGTTTGAGGACCCTAAATGTCCTAATCATGTCTACAAGTTAGACAAGGCTTTGTATGGGTTGAAACAAGCCCCTCGGGCTTGGTATGATAGGCTTACTACCTTTCTTCTTGATAATGATTTTCAAAGGGGTAGTGTGGATAAGACTTATTTGTGAAACATACTAAGTCTCATATTCTTGTTGCTCAGATATATGTTGATGATATTGTGTTTGGTTCCACTGCTGATCATCTTGTGAAATATTTTTCGGATTGCATGACACATGAGTTTGAGATGAGCATGATGGGGGAGTTGTCTTATTTCTTGGGTCTCCAAATTAAACAGTCTCCTTCGGGTATATTTGTTTCTCAGTCTAAGTATGCTAAAAATCTTGTGTCAAAGTTCGGTCTTGAGTCTGCCAAACATGCACGCACTCCCATGAGCACCACTCTTCACCTTTCCAAAGATTCCTCTGGTATTGATGTTGATCCTACCCTTTATAGGAGTATGATAGGGAGTCTTTTGTATCTCACAGCCAGTCGTCCTGATATTTCCTTCAGTGTTGGTGTCTGTGCCCGTTACCAAGCCAATCCTAAAGAGTCTCACCTTCTTGCAGTAAAACGCATCATCAAGTATGTTAATGGGACCTTGGGGTTTGGGGTTTGGTTTTCCACTGATACTACAGCTGAAATTACTGGTTTTTCTGATGCCGACTGGGCAGGGTGTGCTGATGATAGGAAAAGTACATCCGGGGGGTGTTTTTACCTTGGGAATAATCTGGTTTCTTGGCATAGTAAAAAGCAAAATGCTATCTCTCTGTCTACTGCTGAGGCTGAATACATTGCTGCAGGGAGTTGTTGTGCCCAAATGTTGTGGATGAAGCAAATGCTTCATGATTATGGAATTGAACAGAACACTCTCACTCTTTTTTGTGATAACACAAGTGCCATAAACATTTCAAAAAATCCTGTCCAACACTCTCGCACCAAACATATTGACATCCGTCATCATTTTATTCGAGAGTTAGTGGATGAAGGCCTTGTTGTTTTGGAACATGTTTCTACTGAGCATCAAAAAGCTGATATTTTTACAAAACCCCTTGATCTTCTTCGATTTGAGTTTCTTAGAAAGACCTTGGGTGTAATGTCTCAGTAACTAGGCTGTTTTTTGTGAGGTGAGTGTGAGTGGTTGACTTACTGTTCTTGAATGTGATAATCTGTGGTTGAGTTCTGATATCTTTTCATCAAAATTTATATGAACACTGCTCATGTTGCATACAAGATCTTTTTCATCTTTGTTCATAGATCATTCTGAATGCCCATACTCATTTACTTCATGATCTCATTCTGTACACATCCTTGAGATAAACTTTTGCAGGGGTTTCCGCACAAGTGATCAAAGTTCTCTATGGACCACTGACAGTGTTTCTTGACTCTTTCAGAGGAATTGACCTATACTGGTATATCATGGGTGATGTTAAGTCTCTTAACCATCTACCATCTTATTTCACTTCCATGGTTTCTCCCTCAGTACATGATTTCCGGGCATTAGGAAAAGGCTACCTCAGAGGCACCAACCAGGCCATCATTTTGATTTCATTCTTCTCTGGTTTGGACTCCATACTCTTGAGCGTGTATGCCACCAGTGAGTGCCCACAAGAAAGAAAATTTAAAAAAAAAATAAAAAAAATCAAAAAAAAAATAAATAAAAAAGGGGATCATTGTCTGAGGGGGAGCTTCCGCATTTACTCAACAAATACCCCGTGATTCCCAGTGGTTTGACTTTTCTCTGTAATTGTCAGTCACTCTTGTTGGAGGTCCAGCCATCAGATCACTACGAGGATTAACTCTAGCTTTGTGGCTCTCAAGGATTGCACACACACACATTCTTTATATGAGCTCTCATGTGTGTTTTTGGGTTATGCATTCTCATGATGCGTGTGGCTTTGATTTAATATTATCTGTTTTATTCATGAGCTGTTGCTTCATTTTTTTTCTCAAAATTTTCAGGACTCAGAATTGATGGATACTCTTGTTCTTGTGAATAGTTTGTCTCCCGGTCACCTTGCTTCTCTCAAAAATATCCTAGGTGTTTTTATTTAAAAAAAAAAAAAAAAAAAAAAATTTCTTGGCTCGAGCGAATGGGTCCTCGCTCGAGCGAGCTTTTGCTTCCTACTTCGACCTGAGAGCTTGTTCTACTCGCTCGAGCGACCTTGGCCTGGCTCGAGCGAGCTGTCGTGGATCAGTTTTTTTAAAACAGGGATCTCTTCAGTTTTGTTTCTTCATCTCTTCGAATTCCTTTCCTCTCTCTCTCTCTCTCCCCTAGGGTTTTCCGTTTGTCCTTTGCTCGGCCTTGTTTGCGGTTTTTCTCTTGGATTTGAGGTTGCTTCTGTCTCATCTCTCACATTCCTCTTCGTTGGTAAGTTTTTTTTTTCTTATTTTGTTTCTTCTTCATCTTGTATTGGGCTTGTGATGGTGCTTTGTTTTGGCTTGTTGCTTCTGATTTCGTATCCTTCTCTTGCTCTAGGATTTCAGGTGTGTTTGTTTCTAATCTGCATTGTTGAGGGTTTTATTTTTGTTTGTTGTTGTTGGGGATTTTAGGTTTTCTCAAGTCTAATATTGGGTTGATTTGTTTTGGGGGTACCTTATATATTCTGCCTTTGGGGAAGTTGGTTTATTTGTAAGGGTTATATATTTCCACATTGGGTTTTTAGGGTTTTTCAGTTCTCATCTTGCAATTGCTTGATTGTTCACTCTTGTTGCCCATATGTGCCATATTTTGCTCATGCCTTATGATAATTGTTCATCTTGCCTTGTTCTGTTTTTCTGGTTATCATTTGCTTAGCCTGGATACTCATTGTTTTTTTCTAGTTGGCTATTGATTTATGGTTTCAAACTGTTAGTCTCATAAACCTCATGGTTGCTTTACCTCTGAGCTTATCTGATTTTTTCCATAATGTTGCACTAATGGTTTTTGTTGGACTCATGAACTAATGATGTTTATCTGTGTTCTTGGTTTTGTCTTGGGGATTTGGGGTGGTCTGTTTATGGATTGTCTGGTCTGGTTGTTTACTGCTGTATCTTGTTCTGAATTCTCTTGGGTTGTGTTAGTCATGGCTGAGCCTTCTAAACGTCGCAAGACAACTGCTTCTCGTCCTTCCTTCAATACTTCCAAATTTGAATCCAAAGAAAAGGCCAAATTATTTCGAGAATCCTATGCCTCTCGCAAAGTTCATTTAGAACGCAATGTGTTACCAAATGCGTTTGAGGTCATTCCCATTCGGTCTTTGTTTGATCCTTTAGGTGGTGATCAAGTGTTACATTTTTCCGGTCCCCAAAATCTCAGTCTCATCCGAGAGTTCTATTGCAACATCCATTCTGTTAACCGCGAAGCCTGTACCTTTGAGACTTGGGTTAGGAAGCAGTCCCTTGTCATTACTGGGGATTTGTTTCAGGTTTTTCTTGGTCTTCCTGAAGTTACTAATTGTCATTTTCCGTTTCTTACCCGGTCTGGTGTTAATTTTGATATGGTTGCTTCCGAGTTGTGTGGTGTTTCTAGGACATGGATCGCCGGAGCTCTCATTCAGCAGAATGAGTTGCTTCCGCGGTTCCGTCTTCTCAATATCATTGTGTGCGCCAATATTTTTGTCACTACTCATTCCTCTCATATTACTCAGGATCAAGGTTATGTTTTATATTGTATTCATCATCGCCTTCCCATTGATCTTCCCGAAATGATTGTTCTTAAAATGATTGGAGTCTTTGAGGGTCGAAAATCTTTAGGGCTGCCTTATGGCTGTTTTCTTCACCGTTTTCTCACTTCTCTTGGTGTCCCTGTTTTTGAAGATGATGAGTTTGCTTCTCCTGTCAAACCCATTACTAAACTCACCGTCTCACAGAGTCAGGCCCATGTTAGGGGGAGTGGGTCCGGGGTTGGGGGTTCTCATGTAGGTGGTCCCGGTGTTACAGGTGATGATGATGATCCTCTTGCCGAGGAGGAGGAGGTTGAGGCTGCCCATGCAGGACCAGCAGCGGATACTCATGATTTGGATCCAGCTCTTGCACGTCGTCTTGACCATATCGATGCTCGCCTTGATGAGCATAGTGCTATGTTGTCCCAGATTTTATCTCTTCTTCAGCTGCAGCATCCACCACCATCTTCCTAGTGGTTGTTTCTTTTTGGTTTGTTTTCTCTTTACTTTTGTTTTTCCCGGACAAAAAGGGGGAGATGATTTGGCTATATGTTGATATTTGGATATTTGGATTTGTTTGTTTTAGATATTTGGATATTGGATATATATGATGGATGTATATTTTGGATATTGGATATATATGATGGATGTATATGTTGGATATATGTTTGAAATATATGTCTGGATGTATCTAATATGTTGAATATATGTCTGGATGTATCTAATGGTTTTAATCTGCAGGATTGGTTGTGTGCAGGATTGGTTGTGTTTGAGGAATGCATGCTTATGTTGGTTTCTTTACAGCTCAACGGTTGTTGGTTTATTTTAATCTGCAGGATTGGTTGTGTGCAGGATTGGTTGTGTTTGAGGAATGCATGCTTATGTTGGTTTCTTTACAGCTCAACGGTTGTTGGTTTATTTATACAGCTTAATGATTGGATGGTTCTCAAGTTTGGATTTATTGTTTTATTTTCATCGAGTTGTAATTTATTAGGTCATTAGATGAGTTGTATTCGTTTGGGAAATTCTTTTGAGTTGTAATTGTTTTAGTTAGATCTTTTGGTCAGGAATCTTGTTTAAAAAGTTTTGTCCGGGTATTGACAAAGGGGGAGATTGTTAGGACATATCTTGTCAAAATCCCGCGCACAAAACTAAGTATTGAGTTGTAATTTTTCCTGAGTTTTTTGCCTTCCTCGCTCGAGCCAGAAAGTCGTCGCTCGAGCGAAGGACTGTGTCCAGCATAAAACCTGAAGGTGATGAATGTGCACTCGAGCATGGTATTGGTGGATCGAGCGAAGGTCTATGCTCGCTCGAGCGAAGATGAAGGTGGCTCGAGCGACGAATTGCTTCCATACAAAAACCTGAAGGTGTTGTTTCCTCGCTCGAGCGTAGCGTTCGTGGCTCGAGCGAGGGCACTAGTAGAAATCACGCGAGATAAGCGTCTCGCTCGAGCGAGAGGAGCCTCGCTCGAGCGAGCTTCAGAATCCGGGAATTTTCAAGTAACTGGTTTCTTTCAGGATTGGGACTCTTTTTGGTTTTCTATAAGTAGATGGTTTCTCCTAAAACCAATCTAACTTTTTCTAGATCAGACCCAAGAGTTCTAGAGTTTGGTTTGAAGTTTTCCTCTGAAAGTTTGATGAGTTTTCTTTGATGTTCTTGAGAGAGTTCTAAAACTCATGAGTTGAAATTCATACATCAAAGAGGTTGATACTTAATATTCAAGAGTGTTCTCTTCGGTGGAATCCGAAGATCTTTACGTAAAGTTTCAAAAGGTGTTTGTTTCTTTACGTAGTCGTTAATTCGACAAGTGAAGTTGAGGTGTGGAACCAACTTCAGAATCAGTTCCGTGGCGAAGGCGTGGTGAAAGAGTTACAGAAGATTCAGAGACAAATTGACTAGGTTGGGTAATTTGTATGGTTTCTTTGTAACCTTGTAGTCCTTCTGTAGTGGATTGATTAGTGGCGGTTCGCTCGTGGTTTTTGATTACAATTGAAGGTTCTTCAATTGTGGTTTTTTCCACGTAAAAAATCGTTTGTGTCGATTTATTGTTTATTCTTAAAAACAAACAAACTAAAATCACTCTCGTAAGTACTTGATGATTTTAGGTTGTGTGTTTTGAATTGTTGGGGTTTGGAATTTGTTAATCTTGATCTAATCACGAATCACGTAGGTTTTTCACCATAGATTACTTTACGCCTATGAAAACATCCAGTTCCTCCATAGAAGGGTCCTTGAATCCCTACTATTCCATGTCCCATGTACTGTTTTTAAACAAAATGTGAATTGTTAATAGTCATTCGGGACGAGTTCTAGCTATTATTGTTAATTAAGGCCAATTTGGTATATCTTCATTTTTTGCTTTATTTTTTACTTTTTAAAAAATACGAAAAAAAGCTTGTCTGACAAACTGTTTTTGAATTATTAAAAAAAAAAAAATTTAAAATTCAACCGACCTTTAAGAAAACAACAAAAAAATTGTTTTTGAAAATAACTTTTACACAAAAAATATATAAAAAAACACTTGGTGTTTTCAAGATTGCGAGCAGCTTGCCTCCGGTCTTTAATTAGACTGGATGGCGTTGTTCGGCCTATGGGGGCCCATCACAGGTCTCGTTTTGATAATTCAAACCGTTCAATATGTAAAACTCGTCAAGTACTATATGCCTGTAAAAATCACGTTGATTGGATATCGATAACTATCTCATCTTATCAGTTTTTTGTCAACCGTTAATTTGTTCACCGTCTATTTTTTTTTATATAAAACTGATTTGATCATATACCTATCGATATCCGATCAGTGTGATTTTTTATAAACATATAATATTCGACGAATTCTACACATTAAACAGTTCGGATTATTAAAATGAAACCCATAATAAACCCTACGGACCGAACAATACCGTCTAATCTAATTAAAGACAGGAGGCAAGTTACTCCCTTCAAGATTTTATATTGCTTTTTTTTCAAAACTAAAAGCTAAAGACAATATCGAGCAAGATTGTACAAATTTAACCAATTGCAACTAGCCGAATTGACTAGAAAAATACACCTCACTAGAAGATCAAAACTTCAATTTTTTCTGACAGGATAGTCTCTGTTACCAGAAGTAACAGTTATAGGAATTAATTTTTTTTTTTATTATTCTTATAAGTAAAAATTTTGTTGCAAAAAATATTTGAGAAACAATTACTATTGTCGTGATAATAGTCATTAAAAAGGCATTCCAAAAAAGTTATAAAAAAAAAAAAAAAAAAAAGACTTTGCAACAAAATTTTGAAAATGTCATTAATAAAAGTACTTTTAGGGGCAAAATAATTTAGTCCAAAAAAGGATATTTTTTGAGACAAAAAATTTAGTTTCAAAAGAATAGTAATTCATCACTAAATATTTATATTCATCGCTAAAAATATAATAATAACACTTTTGACAATAAAAACATTTCGTCTCTATGTAATATACTAAAAAAAGGAAAACAATAATAAATTATGTTTGTATCAGGTTAAAAATTGTATTCACCCAAAAACAAAAAAAAAAAAGTTTAAAAAATTGACTTACATGGAACAAAACCACCATTTGATTGCCAAAAGGGTCGTCCTTTAATCCATCATAGAAGATTTGAGGAGATTGAACAAATGCACAGTCCCTTTCATCGGTGACTCCCAACAGCAAACACATTGCATGAACCACTATTTGAGGATTATTAACGTACATATCACAGTCTAAGTTCAGCATGAATGGTGCATTTGTTATCACTCCTGATACTCTTGTCTGTTCATATCATTGTACAATTATTTGCATAAATAACAATATATATATATATATATATATATGGGGAGAGGGATATGTTTAAGAAGAAATTATAGATTAACCAATTTGATAAAAATAATTACAAATAGATTGAGGGCAACTCTTTTTGTATGCAAAAGTTGCACCCCACAATGATCCTCACATTTGGTAAATATTTGCCCTATGCTTAAAAGAATGAAGAGGAAACTCCGTACGGCTTATTTGACTGAAAATATTTACAAAAACATGGGATGCAACTTTTTCTTGCGTAAAAAAATACAATAAAAATTGGAAGAATTTTAAATCAGGGTAAAACTTGAAAAATAATTAAAAATCAGTAGTAAACTTTATCAATATTAATAATTACAATTATAAAATTTTTCATATATTTGTAATAAAATTTTCAAATTACCATTGAGGGGTAATTTCCCAGTAAAAATTGTACTCTAAAAGGATTCTCACCTTTTGGTTAACATTTTACTAATCTCATACGGATTGGTAGTTTTGCCCGGAAAGAAAGATGCTTTGGTTCATGGGCAAATTATTAGGTGTCTGTGTGTAAATTATAGATCATAAAAATTAGGAAAACTTACGGGTTAATCTTAATAGGTAAACTTATTATCTAACAGATCTTATGATAATTAATGGTATTTTTTATTCAAAACTATTAAAAAACGTCACTAATTATCAATTTTCAGTGACAGTTTGAAAATTGTCACAAAAAATGTCACTAATTATAAGTTTTAGCGACAGTGTAAAAAAATCATTATAAAAAAATGTCACTAATTTGTAACTTTCAATGATAGTTTGAGAAATTCGTCACAAAAAAAGTCACTAATTGTAAGTTTTAGCAACATATAAAACTCGTTACAAAAAAGTTACTAATTGTTAGTTTTTAGCTACATATACAAAAAATTGTTACAAAAAATTATTTTTACCAACGATTTTATTCAAACTTATTTTCAATAAGACTTGATGGGAATTAAATCCAATTATTACGACTTATTAATTGTTTACCCTACAAATTATAATTTAATCATATTTATGTTTAAGAAAAATAGTTATATTCACATAATTTTTTCATTCCAAACTTTTTCAAATGATGGGGTAAGAGAGAATGTAAGTGTACACAGTTATTACATGTTAAAGTATGAGCGAAAATTTAAAATTTTACTTGTCATATCATCCAAGGGATTTCGCGAAGAAATTGTGTGAATAAATTATTTTTATTAAAAAAAAAAATGGATGGATCATTAAAGTGTGTAGGCATGGAAGTTCCCATAATTTAGAACTTTGTTGTCGTGAGAAACTTCTTATACCAGAATATTCATAGCGCCAGCCTTGAAATGATGTGGATGCTTTGGACGCTTCTCTCTGGATATGTAGATAACACGTGGCACTCCATTGGGTACTTCTTCCTTGTTCTCCCATATAACCTTCAAATTAACATTTAATACTATATATTTAGAATTTTTATTTAAAATTTTACATCAAAATATTAAAGGAAAATTATATCGGTTATTCTTATATTTTGTTTCCTATATCATTTTGATTTCTATACTTTCAATTGGTTTAATTTTGATCTTTAATTTTAAATTTTTTGTTAATTCGGTCAAATTGATAATATCGTTAGTGTTTTCGACAGAAAATGATTATTAAATTGGTTGAGGTCAACTATCTTAATTGAGTAAATTATAATTTTACTCTTAAAAATATAACACATGTCACTTATGTGTATATTTTTCATATAAAAATATTAAGAATTGTAATTAATTGAACCAAATTGAAATAAAGGCCTAAATTCAAGATCAAAATCAAGTTAATTGAAATTACAGGAACCAAAGTACAAGGACTACCGTCGTAATTTATCCAAATATTAATGTGTAATTCAAATTTATTTTAGGATAAATTATATATCATTTGTCCCTCTAGTTTGAATGAAATTTCACTTTGTCCATCGTAATTTTGTTTTGAATAATTTAGTCCTTGCACTTTCAATTTTGTTGCAATATAATTCCTTTATCATGCGTTGTTAACATTTTGAAAAAAAAAAAAAAAAAAAAAAATTCACAGGCAAAACTAAACGAACCAAAATTGAATTTAAAACAAAGTGTAGGAATCACCAATGTAATGAATATATTTTACTAGTGTCCTTGTAGTTTAGTTTGAATTTCATTTTGATTTCTCTAATTTTACACATGGACTTTTTCCATTTCAAATTCTGACGGTAAGTGATAAAAACATCACATTGCAACAAAATTAAAAATATAGAAATCAAATTATTGAAATTAAAGCAATAAAAGCTAAAATGATATTTCAATTAAACTATAGGACTAATTATATGTAATTTACCTTTCATTTATAATGTAGTGATATTGGAGTGATGAAATACCTTGATTATAGTGGGGTGGTTTTTGCGTTGTATATTTGAGAAATCAACAAAGTCGCCCGTAAGTTCACAAGGTTGGGACCTTTTGGAAGCATCTTCAATTTTTTGGCTAAGCTTTTCATATTCACCCTACAAACATATATATGAAGACAAACATTGTTTTGTACATTTTTGTCAGTCATGAATCATCTGCGACGACTTTTATCTCTATCTCTAAACAAATTTGATTCACAAAAAAAGTAAGGAAAATAAATCAACCATGGGTGTTTTATTTTATTTTTTATTTCGAGAAATTATATCGAATGATTTCAAAAAATTATTTAAAAATTATCTGTACTTAAGAAGTTGCCAACCTATGAGATTAGGAATATATCCAGACTTTAACCCCTTTCGGTCCACATCATTTAGTATGAAAATTTTGTATAATTTTTTATTTGTATATCATTACTCAATAACATTGTCACATTATTACACGAAAAATCTACCACAAATTGCAATAAATACCCCTAGCCCAAAATTATATAATATAGTTGAGTTAGAATGAGCACTAAAATTGCACAAAAATTACTATTTGACTGTTACAATTGCACAATTATTCAACAAAAATATATAGTTTGAAGAACTTTTATTTATCTTGTAAGGGTAAAATAATAAATTTCACCATTCAAAATCATCAATTTATGTAAATGTTGCAATTAAAAGAAGCAATTGAATTACCTTCATCTTTTTCCATTCTTGTTGGAACTCTAGTGAAACGTCTTGAGGTGATATAGATTCAACAGTGAAAAATCGAAGGGAGCTCTGATTTGAACGTTGTACTTCTTACAAAATGGAACCCAAATCTTTGCAAATTTGGAAGCTTCAACAAGAGAGTAGAAGGTGAGAGGGGAAGCCCCATCATCAGATATATAGCAAGCCAACTTATCAGCTGGATAATCAACAGCTAACAGAGATAGTACAGTGTTCACTGTGAGGATAGGGGGTTCCAGGACCGGATCTGCTGTTGTAACAAACATGTCCACAGGAGGGAGCTCAACCTTCCTATTTAACCAAAAAGGAAATTGAAAAATATCAATGTAGAACACACTTGAGAATGAATTTGATCAACACATTTTCCGTTTTACAAAATATTTTTTTTGAGAAGAACCTTCTTTCCAGTTGTCTAGGAGAAATGTTTATTCAATTCGGGCGGCCCACTAATAATCATATTTCCATGATTCCAGTCATTAATTTTTTTAGGAATTTCTCTCTTTTTTTGTGTGTGTGTGTAGAGTATTTAAGAAAAAAATATATGTATATATATATATATTTTGGTGTGTGTGTGTAGAGTATTTATGAAAAAAATAAATTAATCATGAGTATGTAATAGAGACGGTGAAGAACTAGAAATGACAGTGAACGGCATAAGAGAAAGATTTGATATGATATCTATATACCGTTGCAAGAGACGTTTTGGATAAGTCATGTATTCAACTTGGTTCCATTTGGTGCTAATAACGAGAACCCAAGTGAAAGTAAACCATGACTCGCACAATAGAGCCAAAACCCAAGTGAACCCATGATCTTTGAGGGAGAGAAGACGATTGAGTAGGAGAGAGAGAGAAGGAAGAGGATGATGAGTTCAATAACTCTGGGTATGTTGTTTCTACGACTGATTCGATCATAGAGAGGTGCCGAGAGGGGAGGGTTGGCCATCGCGAGGAATAAGTGAATATGTGTTCAAGCTTCGATGGTTGTTGTTTAAGGCTATTTATAGACGGGGAGATTGCTTGAGATTTTAAAATGGGTAAATTATATTACATCATTTGAGATTTGTTTAAAATATAAATTATTTTTTGTGGTTTAGAAATTATAAATATCATATTGTCAAAATTTTTTATTTAACAGAATTAATTGAAAAAGTTAAATTTGTAACTGTTTATTTATACAATAATAAAATTATTCGAATTATTAATTGAAATAAAATTTTAACATTATTAAAAACTATTAACTTAATGATTTATTAATAAAATGACCGATTTATTATGAAATTACTTTAGAAGGCATAATGTAATTTCTAAAACTACATGAGGTAATTTATAATTTAAATAAATTTCAAAGAGTATGTTTGTAATTTATCTTTTTAAAAAAATATTCATAACTTTACTCATAATAATAATTTATTACACACTTATAAGATCTCATTTGTGAATTAATTATTTTAATTAATTTTTAAATTTTATAAAAATATTTTCTTAAAAAAATAATGTGATAATTTATAATAATTTTTTAATTAAAATCTTAAATTTCTAACGAGACCTAAGTATAACGTTCCTCTTATAGATAGACCGCGAGAGTGTGTGTGGGATTCAGATGAGTTGATGGGATTGACATGTCGCCGCCATTCATTGAATATGAGGTACACGAATGATTACTATATTTTGAATTTAATTACTGACAAAAGCATATCCACGCGCGGTTGTGAGGCAGCACCGCCACACAATTCGCTATTAATTGAATAAAAATTCAATGGAATGATAATATTAAAGTGATATATAAAAATTATTTATAAATTAGTATATTATATAAATTAACAGTTAATCCGTGTAATATATGTGTTATTTTAAAAAATATATATATTTAATAGTACAATATGTATTATAAAATAATAATTTTAATTTTAATTTAAAATTCAAATTAAAATATGTTTTTAATTATTTATTTTGATAATATTGGCGTTATCGTTCTATAAAATTTTTATTTGAATACTTATATATATATATATATATATATTAATTTTAGTTAAATTATTTGTATATTTTGATAATTTTATTTATATTGTATTGTAAAAGTGTAATTATCATATAACAATTTTGTATGATATATATTAAATTATAAAATAATAAAATAAATACTTTTTATATTAAAAATAATAGTTAAGTTATAAAAAGAATTAGAAACATAAAATTAAAAATAATTCTAATTATTTAATTTTCTTTTATATTTATTTGAAAAATAAAAATATGTAGAAATAGAAATTATATATCATTTATTAAACAATTAAATACAAAATATTGTAGTTAGATTATCATATAATAATTTTATTTGGTATATATATATATTAAATAATATGATTGTAAACAAAATTTTTAATTAAATTAAAATATTAACTATATAAAGAAATTCAACAACTAATCAAAAAAGAATCACATAACATCTAAATTCAAAATAAAAAAAAATAATGAAAATATCCAAACAATAAATACATATCACAGTGTGTAAAGTGATTAATCATCTGTAATATGATGTCGAAATATAAAAGAACTTACTATCCAATAATTGAAAAAGTAACTGAAGCAATAAATCTAAACTTTAGAGATTTTTCGAGAGTATCATTATTGTATAGATTTTTCCTCCTGTAAGTTGTGATTATATAAAATAATATAAGAAATAAAGCATAATTTCAAATATAGAATTACTATAAAATTTAAATGACAAATTCATAATATAAAATTGATATTGGATATAGAATAATGCACGGAAAAAATAAGAAATAAAAGGGGGCAATTTGACATTAAACAAAAATCCTAATACCCTTGAAAGAATTAAGAAAAAAAAAACATAAAATGCAAAATTGATATTGAGTTTGTGGATTATCTCAATTTAGGGGTTTTTTTAAGGTCCTTGATGTTATGATTTTATAGCATAAAGGACATTAAATATTTTTATGATGTCTAAGGTCCATCAACAATATTTTCATAATGTCTAAGGTCCCTCAACCTTGATCCAGAGAAATTTCAGTCCAGAGAAAATTGGTCCAGAGAAATTTCAGTCCAGAGAAAATTGGTACAGAGAAATTTCAGTCTAGAGAAAATTGGTCCAGAGAAATTTCAGACCAAATTTCTCTGGAAAAAAAAATTAATTCAGAGAAATTCTCTGGTCCAAACCAGAGAAATTCAATTCTGTCTAAAATCCAGAGAAATTTTTTGCTGACTTCAAAGTGTTTTGATATCTATGTGTCCAATTCACTACATAAATATAATATCCTTCCTAAGGACTACCTTCCTCATTTTCTTAGACAATAGAGCCACAGCCACAACAATAGAAAATTCAAATTTCTCTGGGAATTGTGAATATATATATATAACTATGACTGCCAATTAGGTGGAAGGGGAGAAAATGGAAGAAAATGGAAAAGGTATGGAAGAAGCTGCTGTGAGGAGGAGAGGGAAAGATAAGGGAAGGAAAGGGAGAAGGTATGGAGGAAGCTCCTGTGAAAATTGAAAAGGAAAGGGAGAAGGTTGGTCCAGAGAAAATGAATGAAGAATTTCTCTAGATCATTCTAAACCAGAGAAATTCTCTCAAAATCAATGAAATTCCTAAAAAAAACATTTCCAGATAAATTCTCTTTAACCCAGAGAAATTTTCTTTGAATTTCTCTAGATTCTCTGTCTGTGTTTTAACCAAATTTTTCTGGATTTCGGAATTTCTCTCTAGAAAAATTTTGAATTTCTCTGGATTTTCTGTGTTTTGAACAATTTTCTCTGCACTTCGAAATTTCTCTCCATCCTGAATAAAAAAATGTTATTTTGCTCATCAATTGAACACTGGGTTGTGTTTTGGACCATATTAGTAACCTGTCCATGGTTGGAAATGAGTTTTCTAAAAAATTTGATTGGAATTATTTAGGAAATGTTACGAACAGGCATGGGAATTGCTACTTGAATTGTTATAGAAACATTAGTGAAACAATCCAAAGAAATTTGAATTTTCTCTGGGTTGGATGTGTATATAAGTCAGAGAAATTTTCAAAAAATCATAACAACCCCGAGAAATTTCCCTTGCATGATTTCCTCAAAAACTCACTTCAGATTGATGTCCATCCATGGGATTTGAATGATGGACCCTGTGCTACCTGATTCCCACTTTTAAAAATCTCATGTCACTGAAAATGGAGGAAGAGAAATCCAATGGAGAATAAAACAGAAATTTTTTTATAAAAAAAATATTTATATAACTCAAGACCTCTTTCCAGTAAAACATTTTGTTGAATCTTGAGTGAATTCTTACATTCACTCCCATCCTCCCCTCACTCCAAAGAAGAAAAAAAGTAAAATTGGGAAATAAAAAGGTGGGAATAAATTACCCATTGCCAAGAATGCTATGCTGATGAAGAAAGCAATCTTTTAGATCCCATTTAGAGTGCTGCAAAAACCCAAATCTTCAGCAACCCATCGCTGCACAATTATAAACAAAGCTCACAGACTGCTTTCGGTCAAGCAGGTTCCACACTGGGGGGCCTTCACTTGGCACCCATGAATTGACACCCAAACCCTTCTCTTCTCTCTCCTCTTCCCCAAACCCCTCTGACCCCGAACCCACCTCTCTCTCAGCTCGTAATCTTCTTCGACATTAGATGCCCAATTTCAAAACCCTTCATCATCAGCTCTCAACTTCACCACCAGAGCGTAGCACCACTAGATCTGACGTCGGAGTCTGATTGTTAAGAGACGAGGAGGAGGACGGCGGAGGACAAGTCGGTCCATGGCGGAATTGAGCATGGCCGATCTGGTTGCGAGGCCGTAGACACGTCGTCGGCCCATACGACGGCCCTCTTGTGCCCTACCAGGTCCCCAAGCTTGAAGGAAGCCAGCCAACCCAGTCTCGAGTCCGTCGAAGGCTTTCTTCAGGTAAAGAATATGGTCGGAGGGGACATCCATGGTGGCCTCTACGTTTTCACGGAGGTGGTCGTCGACGCAGGTCAGATGAAATGACTGAAATTTCGCTGATATATGTGTAAGGACCTTACACATCAAAAAATAATTTTGTGGATCTCTCCCATTACGAAAAGTGGGAGAGGGACCCTAGACCGATTTTCCCTAATTATCATGAAAAATATATGAAAAATAAATATTTATTAAATAGAGTCTATATAAAATAGACAAAGTTAATATAATTTAAATTAGGTTTGGATTTGTGTAAAATTCTATATGTAATTAAGAAAATACATACTGATGCAGCTCTTTTAGAAGGAAAAAAATAAGCCTTTATAATATGTCACCCAAGTAAGGAAAAAATACTATTTTTAATAATATACATATATGATATTAATAATTAAAATTATAAATTTTTTTATCAATAGATAATTTTTTTAAATGAATTGAATTATAATTTCTCTTATTTTTTAAAAATTTCACACAAAAGTAATGGGATACCGTATGATATTTGCACACAATTAAGCCTTTTCTTTTTTTTTTTTTCTGTGTTTTTTTTCAATGATTACATATGTAAAAGTTTTAAGATATATAAATTTTAACGGAAATGAGCCGTAGCTCGACACCAAAAGCTCGAAATGGCTCGAAAGAGGGAGAGGAGAAAGAGAAGGGAGAGAGAGAAGAGAAGGGAGGGAGAGGAAGAAGGGAGGGAGGAGATCGTTGCGCAGCACCGCCGCCGATCGTCGCAGCTTCAGACCGTCGCCTCGCCGATCGTCGCACCACCGCCACCGCCTCGCCGATCGTCGCAGTCGCAGTCGCAGTCGTAGCCCTGCCTCCTCCTCCAGCCGATTTTTATGGCCCCCTCCCCTTCCCTCCTTCCTCCTCCCTTCTCTTCTTCTCCCTTCTTCTTCTTCTTCTTTGTTCTGCAATTTCTTCTTCTTCGTTCTGTAACAAAACACGGAAAAAAAAAAAAAAAAAAAAAAATCGACACCAAAACGACGTCGTTTTGGTGTCGAGCCAAAACTCGAGCCACGGGTTTCGAGCTACATAGCACTACCGAAATTTTAAAGTTTGATTAGTTGCTAAAAATTACATTGAAAACGAGAATAGAAAATTTTAAGAGAGAATTATTTAAAACTCTCAAAACAAATTCAAATGGTATTGCAGAATTATATTTATTGGTCTAAATCCTAACATTGGCCAATTTTCAAAACAAATATGAATCAAGTGTTCCAATTCTTGCAAGTTAGTTTCTACTTATGTATGTGCACATCACATAGCAATGCTAGCTTAATAAATCAGAATAAGAGTATATAATGTTGATAAAAATCATATCATGATTAGTAGATGCCAATCTTTGATCGAGCGAGCAGGGGTGCTCAAATGCATTAATTCATGACCTTCCCCTCTCGTACCTATTACAGTTAGACTATAACTCATTTAAAATTAACTTTGCAATTACTTGTTGATGGTGATTTATTTCATATCTGTTGTAGTGCCTATATTTTAAACTTGATTGATAAAGAAGTTATGCATGTATACGAGACTTCTGTACTGGTAGTAAAAAATACAGTTGTTATTATTATGTTTTATGCTAATCGAATTTAGAAATACGAGAAAATTTGTCAACGAGAAGGTATGCCATTTAAAAAATTAATTTTAAATATAGATAGCATGTGGAATTCAAACTATAATATATTAAAAAGAGTTTGTAAACAAAGAAAATCAATATATTTATTTTTTTACAACAACATCATTAAGAGGTGTACTGATTCTCATCGAACTTAATTGGTGTAATGCCCCAAAAATAATACATAATACTCATCATTTTAGACATGCAATGATATAAGAGAAATAAACACATTTCTATTCATCAGAGTAGTTCTTATAAAAGTATTACATGTTAACAACAAAAGCAAATGCCCTACGAGCTTACAGCTTTCCAAGTCAACACTTGGTTACAAAAAGAAGAGTGCTAACTCAAATACATATTAAGCCCTCGGCTTGAATTTACATGTAATACATCAAAAGAAAGCAAAATAACAACACAGTCTGTCTGCCTCTAGCCTCCCAAGTTATGTCCTTGGAGGTGGCATGCTACCTGTACTTGAAAATAATGTCCCATATAGGGTGAGCCAACGCCCAGTAGAGATATGCTAAACATAATATGAACAGTAACTAAGACATTAGCAATTGATAAATGTTTGACTCACATAAATCAATTCACAAACCATTTCCATTACATGACAAATGTGTCCATGTTTCATTTCATTTTCCATTTCCTTTCCAATTCTTAATTTATAACTATGGCTCAGAACCCGGCCAAACGATTTAAATGAGACAGTAACTCATATTAAACATTTCTTACTTCACAATAGATAAGCATATTAGCTGTATCAACACATCAACAGATAAGTATATAAGTTGTATCAACACTTCGACTGATAAGCATATGAGCTGTATCAACACTTCAACAGATAGGCATATGAGCTGTATCTACGGAGTCCATCCCCTATCTTCTCCCAAACACTACAACTAGAGAAGCTAGCCTTATTCAATTATTATCCAAGCAACCAAAGTAAGAGAAAAGAAAAAAAGAGTTGTTGAACAACTCCAATCCCAAACCATTTTATCCATGCATTTTATTTTTGAAAATCATAAGTTTAATCAGTTTATGATGCATTCGGCCTTCCATTTTAAACACTAGAACCAACCCACAGTTATTAGTCTATCAGGTTTATATGATTGATCCATATCACACATCAAAACAGTGAGCTGACACCTTGGCTCAACTAAACACATCACATTCAATTTAACAATTTTTTAGAAAAAGCATCTGTTAACTTGGAATTAAATAAATTATCATGAATAGGATTAAGATGTGTTGTGGTTCATGGAAGTGGTATACAATATCAATGCACACAAACTTTTTTGGGGTTTGACAGCTCTGTACTGCATTCACTAAAATTATTGATGGCTTTTATAGTTACACGTAATGATCGCAATATTAAAGTCTATGAAACATGTCAAGTAGAAAACATGATCAACAAACAAGGAAATAGATAACACAATAAGGATAAGAAACTAACCTAATATTTTGACATGCATATCTCTTGACAATTTGTGGATGTTGATTTTTGTTCACTCCATTTTAAGTCAATTTGTGCTATGCTTTTGAAATGTAAAACAAGTAGCACAAAAAATAAAAACACATAATTTGTTTATCAATTTTTCTCACTTATGGAACAATGCAAATTAGAAGCTCAACACCATAAAGAGAACACAGATTGACTAGTAAAAAGAATAATTACCTAATTATCATTAGTTATGACCAACAATCAAAACCCTAAAATCAAAACACCGACTATCATAAACAAACGATCAAACACAGTTGAAAAGAGGAGAGAGGAGAGGAGCTGAGATGGTAGTGGATTATGGAGGTCTTGACCAGCCTAGATAGGACAAACAAAAATGAAGACAATCACACAAACAAAGGTGCCAATGAGAACAATAATAATGTGAGACAAAATCTACTATAAAAAGAGGTGTGAGTGATGAGAAAATCAAGAAATATATTATGTGAAGTTGTGATGTATTGATTCTGCAGAAAAAAAATAATTGTTTCTCTTTTTTTTCTTCTTTGAAGCTCTGTTTTCTTTCTTTTTCTTTACTTGTTCATACACATTCCTCTACTCAACCATTTCTTCTTCATTTCTCAAAAAATTCTCATTGTTGCAATAGACAGTGTGCATCAGTTTTAAGTCCAACAAATTATATAAATGTCACTTTGGCATTTTATCAAGCACTTTGTGTGAAAGAAAGTTAATGAGAAAAAACAAATAATCACAAGTTGAAGAACAAATAGTCAAAATTCACTAATTTTCGTTTATGCAAAAAAATCGACACACACAAACACATATACATGCACATAATTAACAAACACTAAAATAGATGTGAAAATCAGTAACCCGTTGAACTTTACTTTAATAACATCTCATATTGTACATGGTAAGTTGTAAAGGCTAAAGACTAATAACTCGTACGTAATCGTATCTGGCTATACGTGGATGTCGAAAAGGGAATCTATAGGCGCCGATGTTGAGTGAGAGGGTCTGCGAGAGGGAGATTGTAAGAGAAGAGAAAGAGGAGAAGAGGAAAGAAAATGAGAGAAGAGGAGAGAAAGAGGGTAACTTGGATGCTGGAGAGGGTAATGCACACGCTATTGTTGTCGCCAGAGGGGGTACTGTCCATGTTGGTGTTGTCGCTAAGGGGATACTACCCACACCGGTATTACCACCGTTAAGAGAGAGAGAGAGAGAGAGAGAGAGAGAGAGAGAGGAACTAAGGCTGGGCTGGGGGCGAGATTGAATTAATAAGATTTAAGTTTTTGTGACATTTTGAAAAACTGTCGCAAAAAAGCAAAATAAAGCAAAAAAAAACTTTTGTTGTGATGGGGTAATGTATCGTTGTATATAATATGACTTTTTGCGACAGTTTTGGGTTATTCGTCTCTAAAAAACATTTTCTGAAAAAAAGGAAAATGTTATACATAAATGCATATTTTATCTCATTTTCTTATTATTGAAATAAAATAACCAAGGAAAGCTATCCTCCAAAGTCCATAGTTAGTCCCTTTGTTTTTCCAAAAAACAAAGCCCCAAGTCCTATATATATATATATATATATATATTAAGGAAATCTTGACTCTTATCCATCAAATTAAACTTCATGAAATCCATACATTAATACACAATAAATCAGGAATGAAGCCATCTACCAAGTGACATAACAAACTCCCTTGCATATTACCTGGAAAACTTGGCCACTTTGCAATAGAGATGGGTTTGGTGGGGGTTTTGTGGTTTGCCCATTTGAAGCCAATATTGATTTCCCTTCTCGAAGTGTTTTTCTTTTTTCTTTTTATTTTTTTATTTTTTTATTTTTTTTATTTTAAATGAACCCCTTCTTGAAGTTGAAAACCTAAAATTCACAACCCCAAAAAAAAAATCACAAATCAAACAAATTACAATCTAACTTACCATACCTTGAACAAAATTAAACCCCAAACAAGGAAGCATAACATGAAAATAGAATGAGAACCCATGGCTTACAATCTATCTAATCACTTTAACGGACTGAAATCAATCATTAATTGAACCACAAAGAGTCCAACAAAATCAAACAATTTACCTGAAAAAATTACATAAATTTGACCATCTTTATAAACATAGAGACACGAGTCTATGGATACATCTATGCAATAGAGAAAAACTTACCCTATAATGTGAAGGAAGATAAAGTCAAAACCCTATGGTGGAGAGATTGAGGGAGAACCAGAGCAGATCAGCGATGAATCGTTCATCATTGCGTCGTTGTTTGTCGATTTGGGAATACAACAAGCGTCGATTTGGTGATACAACAAGCGGGAGAGCGGGAGTGACAGTGAGAGTGAGAGAGAGCACGAGACCGAGAGGGAGAGCGAGAGATAACCCGGTATTGTGGCGGTGGCAGTGGCGATGGCGATGTGCGACGTCGAATGCTTCCCGGTAGTAAGTGTTGGAAAAAATGATTTTTGGGGACTTTAATTTAATATTAAAGTGTGGTGACTTTAATTAAATATTAAAGTGGGTCCTAACCTTTTATTGTGTTGGGTCCAAGTGAGCCAAAAACCATTGGGTTTTGAATAAGAAATTGCCAAGAAATTGCTTCATGATGTTAGATTCATGAATAGGATTTTAAAGAGTATTTAAATCTTTTTTCTTGGCTAAAGGGTGTGAATCCTTTGGGCATCCATACTTTTCATTTTGTGGAAAGGGGCTATGGATGCTTGGTGTTTTAATGACTAGTCTTAAAGGCTGGAGGCTCTTCCTCTCTCCCCTATACATGTATAAATTGAGACCCTCCTGTCAAGTTTCAATATAGAAATTTTTGCTTCCATTTTACAAGTCAGTTTGCTAGAAAGTTCCTATTGTGAGAGAGTGCTGCCACTGTTTTTGTTCGCTAAGCTAGACAGAAAGTGCTTCTGCCGTAGCTGGTTTTGACCGTCGTAACCTGGGAGACAGACGCCGGGTTTCCTCAAGCACTCGACCCGTGAGGCGGCGAAATCTGTTTTAAGGAAACTGCTTCCGTGTAAGCTTCAGTTTTGTCTCTTTACCCTTTATTGTTTTTTGTGTATTTCTATTGAAAGTTAGTTGTAATTATCAGCATATGTTCTTGGTATATAATTTGTTTTCTTCATAAATCTATTTATTTAATTTCACAATTTGAACAACAAGCTTAAAACAGATTTTATATATCTTTTCTATGAAATTGATCGAATAGATTTATATAGACTATTAGGTTAGCTTTGTATAATGTTACTAGGAATTGTTGCGGAATTGCTCACTATTTTAATAATTGTAAATTATGCAATGGTACTCTCTAATTGCTTAGTTTAATTAGAATGCTCTATTATAATTTGCATACTTAATTGTATTAATATGACCTTATTTTATGCGTATGGTTCATCATTCCCCTACCATGATTTGCATGAATTTTAAGGTTATAAAATATAATTTATGGATGTTGCAATTTTGACATGCTAATTCTATTCTAGTCTCAATTTGTTACATGCTTATTATTTTCTAGGCTAGATTACATAATTTAATGTATTTGGAGTTATAGAGTTTTATGAATTGTATACATGATTAATCTAAATTATCTAATTGTGTGCATTAATATGAATTATTTAATTGGGTGCATTAATCTAAATTATCTAATTGGGTGCATTAATCTGAGTTATTTAATTAGGTGCATTAATCTAAATTATTTAATTGGGTGCATTAATCTGAATTATTTAATTAGGTGCATTAATCTGAATTATTTAATTGGGTGCATTAACTTTGAATTTGACTTATCTATTTGGAGTTATTAGTTTAAATGTTTATTATGAATTAATTTCATTCATGACTCCTGAGTATTGAACTTTATTTTAAAGTTGTAATTTAATTTTGAAGTTACAAATTGTATTTTGTTTTGGTACCTTATTTTAGTTGGTTACTTATATAATTAATAATTGGCTAGATGGTTTCAATTATTTATTATAATTAAATTTTTAGATTATTTGTTTGTATTTTGTTGTGGTTTCACTACTAGAAAAAGGGGCATTTGACACGGAACAATTTGCGACGGTTTAAGTGTCGTCGCAAAAGCTTGCTTTTTGCGACGGTTGAAGTGCCGTCACGGAATTTATAGTTTTTGCGACGGAAAAAGTTAGACCGTGGCAAAAAGTAAGGTTATATGCGACGGTAAGTTAAACGTGACAAAATTTTTCTGGTTAAAATTTTTTTTTTCCCTTTTTGCAATGCTCTTTTGGCAATCCTGTCGCAAAATTTTACTTTTTCTCTTTCATTTGTGACGGGCCTTAATATCGTCGCAAATAGTAATTCCTTAAATTCGCGCCAAAACCCCTTCCCACTATCCCTCTTTCCCGATATCCCCAAATTCTCTGTTATCTCTTGAGATCAAAAAAAAAATAAAAGCCCTAATCTTACTGCTCTCTCCCTCCCTCTCACCCAGTCCTCACTTTATGTCTCTTGCAGCGGCAACAGCAGCGTATAGGTAACCCTCTTCTTTCCTCTCGCTATTGCTCACGCATACCCTCACTGTCACCCAGTCGTCGTTCTGTCTCTCGTGCAGCGGCAACAACAGCGTCTGTAGCAGCGACAACAACAGCGTTTGCAGCACCGTCTCTCTTCCAGCGGCAACAACGTCTCTCTGGTTCTCCCTCCGACATCCAGGTATAGCCTTCCTTTGCTTTCCTCTGCTCTCCTCTGCCCTTCTATCACTTGTTTCTCCCTGCTCATCAATTCATTGAAACTCTTTTGATTAAGAATAAAACAATTCAAGAATTTGTGTTGGTGTGTGTGTTTGATTTGTGCGAAAATTGATTTTGTTTTGGTGTGTGTATAATATAAGGATTTTTTTACTCAGCATAGAGTCTCCATCCCAAGCACTACGCTCTGGGAAATTATGTTGTCAAGGAATGCAAAACGGGGTCATGCTATGGAATTTTATTTAAATCATTCATTCACTAATCTAAAAGAAGGGAAAAAAATATCATTAAATTTAAATTAGTTCCTCCTTCACTTACAGTTGCCTTTAGACACATCAACCTATACCCGTACCTTTATCATGTTGTGCCGTCAGAGTTACTTAAAATTTTTTGAAGTATGTGCCTCACATAAGTTGTATTTCTGACTGTTCATTAGGGTAGCTAGCAAATAAATGTTTTCAAGACTTCATTCTTACTTTACATATTGTTTGCGCATTCAATCCGGCATTATTTTCCATTTTGTGTTGCTTATTGCAACCAACCTTTTGTTTTTCTTTTCTGATAACCCCTTCCCTTCTTCCTTGTAATAATTTTGTAATGCCAATTATTTGCTGGAGCAATATCAGTAGCCATCCCTTTGTGTGTGTGCCCCTCTCTTATACCCTAAGAATAACAAGAAATTTCATGAAGAGTTCTAAATTTTGTTTTAATACAAATGTTTCAAAACATGATTTTCATGGATACTGCTTGTGGTTTTAATCTTATTGGAACTTGTTTTGCAATCTCGTTTGAAGGTCCCAATGGTAGCGGCAAAAGCTCACTTTTCCGAGTTTTAGGACTTTGGCCACTGGTGTCTGGCCATAATGTGAAACCTGGATTTGGTTCTGATCTTAATAAGGAGATTTTCTATGTGCCACAACGACCATATACAGCAGTAGGAACTCTTCGCGACCAGTTAATCTATCCCCTTACTACAGATCAAGAGGCTGAGCCACTGACACATAGTGAAATGGTTGAACTGTTGAAAAATGTAAGAAATTTAGCCGTGTCATTTTCACTTAGTCTCTCTTGCCATGGTACTCAGTCATCTCTTGACTCTTAAAGAAATCATAAATTCAACTTGGATTGACTTTTAGTGGAAATTTTTTGTCATTTTACTAGGTTGATCTTGAGTACTTATTAGATCGTTACCTATCTGAAAAAGAGATAAATTGGGGTGATGAACTATCTTTGGGAGAACAACAAAGATTGGGAATGACCAGACTCTTTTACCATAAGCCCAAATTTGCTATTCTTGATGAATGCACCGGTGCCGTAACAACTGACATGGAGGAGGGCTTCTGTGCCAAGGTCAGAGCAATGGAACCATCTTGCATCACCATATCCCATCGCCCTGTACTAGTGGCATTTCATGATGTGGTTCTGTCCTTGGATGGTGAAGGAGGCTGGCAGGTTTATTACAAGAGGTTAGATTTTTGGGTTGGTGATTCAAATTGTCCACGTTTATTCACTGTATGAACTACTAATATTTGTTTTTATAACACTGTTCTGGAATCTTCAGGGAGGACTCTGCAATTCTTGGTGAAGCTGGGGTCAATATGATGAAACCTTCTTAAACAGAACGCCAAAGTGATGCTATGGCAATTCAATGTGCATTTGCCAGTGCAAAAAAGGTATTCCGCATAAGAAAGGGCTAAAAAATCACATGTTCTTTTATTATGGAATTGCTTTTTTCTTTTCTTTTTATTTTATTTTATTGAATCTAACTTTGAATTTTCAAATTTTGGTTGTTACCTTATATCTAGGATTCTTCAATCTCAAATTCAAAGTCACAATCATATGTTTTGAAGCTAATAGTAGCATCCCCCCCTATGAATCATGATGTTCCATTGCCCCTAGTTCCACAACTCCAAACTGCTCCAAGGTTATTGTCGTTGAGAGTAGCTGCCATGTTTAAAATACTGGTGAGTGCCTTTAGCTGCAAGAACACATCTCTCTCTCTCTCTCTCTTTCTCTCTCTCTCTCTCTACTGTAATATTTTTTAAAGTTCTCGTCTGGACTTTATGCAATGATTTATTAGCCCCAGACCTTGCATTCACCCTCACCTTCCATAAATGTTCAAGGTACTTGTGTTCATATGCATTCTGTTTAAAAGTCGAATGTTTTGCGGTGATGCTTGTTGGTGTCAGTTCTGGATTTGTGATGTGAGAGCTGCGACCGCAAAAGCATTGATTCCACTATGCTTTCTTGGCTTAATACATGTCACAGCTGTTGCTTGTTTGTCTCTGGATGTCTCTCTGTTGTCCCCATAGGAATGCTACATTTTACTGGTGATTTTCAAATTTATGAGATCTTGTGGTTGTCTCACGTCATTGATAGAAGGCATTAGACTGCCCTGGGAACCTGAGATTAGTTGATAAAGCACTGCGAGCATAATTGTAGGGTCAGTGATGCATACAAAGTGGTGGATGGTGATGATTTATATAACTGATGTTGGTAATGATGCTGGTTGGTATGAGGTTGACTAAGAATTTGTAAAAGATCCTTTAGTTACTGGTCATTATAAGCCACTGATTGCTGATCAATATGAGTGTTCCATTTTTTCCCTTTCTGATATAATTAAATCTAATAATGTTTGTTATTCAATTAAGTGGAGGCTTTTGTTTTTCAATTAAGTTAATTTAGTTACCTTTGTTTCTTATGCTAGGCTAAACTAGTGAGGAGTTAAAAACATATCATAGCACTTGAAAAAACCCAACAGGGTTCAGCTATCTGTAATTTTATTTTATTCTTTTCTAGCTTGATTTCTTAGCAACATAAGAATAATTTGTTGTTTTCTGGAAATTATGAACCAAGTACTGCATTGTTTGCCTAGTACTCGATCTGTGCCATCTTGCTATGGTAGGCACAAGAAAAATCCAAAAGATGCTGATTTCTCTCTCTCTCTCTCTCTCTCTCTCTCTCTCTCTCCCTCCTTCATTCCTTGTTGCATATAAAATATTGAGTTCCTTGAAAATAGTTTTTAGCATATGAAACATTTTCTTGTTCAAAAATACCCAAGGGCAAGTAGTGTATCTCAGAATTGAAGAAACAAATTATATACTTAGAATCTCTTTTCTAAGTTGTTTTAGTCAATGTTCTGCCTTCTTTGTTGTTCCTATAGCACACTTTGGTTGGCTTATCATCATATTGTTTTTTTGAGCTTCAGGGGTGAGTGCCCAGCTCCAACTTCTTGATGTGTGACTAAACAATTCCAGATAAATATATATATATATATATATATCTCTTGACATTTACCTTTACGTTCTTCTCAAAGTGTTCTTGTTCCTTTTTGTTGCCATAGGAACATCTGAAGTGTTTCCATTTTGTATTGAACTGTAAAGAGACAAGGATTAAAATCAAAATTCAAATTATTTCTCAAAACGAAGTTGTGTCCATCTAAGCATGCTGTAAAATGGTTGAAATATGACAGTTCTGAAAATTTTTGTTTGTCTTATCATCTAAGATGGAGGACATTAAAAGGCTATATTCATTTATCCAAATAATAAAAAGGGAGTAGCCTATTGGGGAAATTGAAAGCTAACAATGCAACAAAATATTTTAGTAAGTATAGCTTCACTTATTAATATACTTCACTACTCTGAAAGAGGAGGGGGGGACTTTGCTGCTCTTTATTTGAATTTATAAATATTTCATTGTTTCCATTACTTATCTGAAATGTTGACATATCTGAGCCAAATGAAAACTGCATTCTTACACAAAGTTTTGATCTTTGCTTGCTGGTCGTTCTTAGGTACCCACAGTGCTTGATGAGCAGGGAGCACAACTCCTTGCAATTGCTGTACTTGTGATTTCGAGAACTTGGATATCAAATCGCATTGTCTCTTTAAATAGTATTCTTTTCTTTTTTATTTTCCTAAATTAATTAAACTTTATGATGTTCTTGGAAATTGAGAAGCTTTTGTGATTTAAATGCGTTGGTTTTTTCAGGGACGACTGTAAAATATGTTTTAGAGCAAGATAAGGCGGCCTTCACTCAATTGATTGGTGTTAGTATTCTTCAGAATGCTGCATCTTCTTTTGTTGCACCTTCTTTGAGGTAAACTATACATTGAACGTTTTCTTAATTTCCAACCAAATTACATCACTTAATACCCACAAAAATGAAGTACAAAAACCTTCTAAAGACTCCATGAGAATTCCTATATTACTAAAGACGTTTTGCTAATGGGAACTCGTTATTTGCTACTTTTCAACTAAAACTTGTGATTGCATCATTGCATGGCATCAGCATGAGTCTGTTTTTAGTCTTGAGAATGTGAATGAATTGTAAGGGTATGTTCAGATCTGCTATGGAAAACTTTTTTATTTTTAATGGGTTCAGTTGTTGAATTGGCTTATGTAATAGATTGTTTTTAAGAACACTCTGATCATCTAACATTAATGAACAAACTGGAGCTGAAGATCATTACTGATCTTAAGTTTTTTGTCACATAATGCAGGACTTCATCTCAATGCCAATTGTTTAATATTTAATTTATTATTTCTTGTATATGTTACAATCTTATTTATTTATTTATTGAAATAAATATGAAATGTTTTACATTTTCTGTAAGCTTGAAATTAATTATATTGTAAATGATTTTTTTTTTTGGTTTTTTTTTTGCAGGTGCAACCCTTTTGAGTACGTGATGATATTTTCGTATATCGATATTAGAGTTTATAATCTTATTTATTTATTTATTTTTTGAAAAAAATATCAAATGTTTTACATTTTCTATAAGCTTGAAAATAATTATGTTGTAAATGATGATTTTTTTTCTCTTTTGTTTCTTTTTGCAGATGCAAACCTTTTGAGTACGTGATATCTTCGCATATCGATATGGGAGCTTACTATTGATATCAAAACAAGCTACACTATATCTGTTTTTATTTTTTTATTTTTTTATTTCTATTGTCGATACTAAAAATTTGAGTTCTTGAATTTCAAAAATTATTAGTATTGTTTGAGGTTATTTTATATATTTTTGTAAAGAATATTTGATTGACAATTGTTATAAGGTACATATATTATTCTTGGTATATGATTTTTTGAATGTGAATTTGGATGTGGATGTGAATGCATTTTAAAAAATATTTATAATTTGTATAGGAAATATTAAATAAAATATGATTTTATAAAAAATAATTTTATTGCGACAATAATAAACCGTCGCTAATGTAATTCTCATTTCCTTATATTTTATTAGCGACGGGTTAACCTGTCGCATATACATATTAGTTCCAATCTTTTGCAACGGTTTCAACTGTCGTAAATAAATCTTTTGCGACGGTTTAATTGTTGCCAATACGGTATTAACTTAATACTACTTTTTTGGCGACGTTTTAGACCGTCGCTTATAATACTTTTTGCGACGGCAAATACCGCCGCTAAAAAAAGTTTTTTGTGACGGCAATCAACATCGTCACTAAAAATGCCATTTTTTTCCCCTTTTTTTGTGTCAGGCGAAACCGTCGCAAAAACTATTGATTAGCCGTCGCTACAAGAAAGCGACGGTTTGTAACCGTCGCAAATACTTTTTGTCACGCCCCTTTCCGCCACCCCTCATTTTCCGTCGTTGCTCCGTCGCAAAAAGTCTTTTGCGACGATATATGGATCTTTTGCGACGTTTGAGACCGTCGCAAAAAGTCCGATTTTTAGTAGTGTTTGCTACTAACTTTTGTGTTGAATAGGAATACCTAAGCGTGGAAAGGCTTTTGAACTAAATAGAATTCTTATGGATTGGCTATTTTATTTAAATGTTTGAAGCATGTTTGCTTGAGATTTAGTTGGTTTGTTTACCAATTTGTGGTAGCAAGTTTTATTTGTTTGTTTTGTTAGAAGCATTTTACATGCGTGTAATTGTTATAATAATTTTTAAATTGCTTGTAAGTTTGGAACTTGGTTTGGTTTTCTGTGATAGAAACCAAAGTGTTTAGCTTTAGCTAAAGAGTAGTTCTTATTTGTTCAGAAATGACAACTAAGACGGATTTGGTTTCAGACCTTTGGAGTTTGAGGAAGTCTTTGGGTTTAATCATTTTATTCCCAAAGTGTTGGAAAACCATGTTTGGAGAAAGTCTTTGGTTATAATCTGATTATGTCCAAAGTGTTTTGGTTTTGAGAAGGAAACCAAATTTTAGCATTAGCTAAAATATTTCTGATTTTATTCAGAAATAATGGGCGTAGTTCCGGGAGTACCGGTTAACTTTTATGAGTGGTGTAATTCTAGTAGCAAATTTTATTTGCTTGGGAATCAGTTTGTTATAACCTGGTTTATCCCCTGGAAATCTTAATTTTAAAATTGTTTCCTATGGACTAGGAGTCAACATGCTCTTTGATGTTTTGTCAAAAGGTTAACTGGGTTTTAAGTGGGACCGATGTGACCCCTCCAGTCTTCCTGGGAACATTCCTGACCATGTTCGATTCTAGGTTAAATGGTGAGACTAGTTTTGAATTAAATTTCCATCTGAGGGATTTTCTAAGGGTTAAGTTTAATTTCTGGAATCACAGAAGTGAAATTCTATTGTGATGTTTCAGAAATGGCTTCAAAATGTGACAAACAAAAATGTTGTTCCACCTGACAACCTTTGCTTCACGAGTTTCTTAAAGGAAATCATAAGATTGCATTAAAATATCTCTAAATTGATCAGAGGCAATTAGTTTGGTATCCTTGTGTTATTTATAGCATTTATGATTGCTATGTGACTTTGCTTGAAAGCAAAGATGAGACAACCTGTTGTAGTGGGTGAATATTTTTTGGATTTTTAAATTCCAAATATATTCTTAAATTGGTGGCTCCTAGTGAGTACAAGATCACTGATCATAGAGATAGAAAATTGGTGGTTCCTAGGTGGTGTTAGACCACTGGCTACACAGTTATGAGATTGTGGTTCCTAGTAGTGAATAGATTACTGATCACATGTCAAGACATCATGATTCCTAGTAGTGGAGAGGCTACTGGTCATATGTCAAGACATGATGAATCCTAGTAATGAAAGAGTCTATTGATCTTATGTCAGGACGTTGTGATTCCTAGTAGTAAAGTGACTACTGATCACAAGTTAAGACATTGTGATTCCTAGTAGTAGAAAGTCTACTGACCACATGCTGAGAAATTAGTGATTCCTAGTGATTAGACTACTGGACATGTTATGAAGTTCCGAATAGTAGACTATTGAACACTGGATTTGTGTTTCCTAATAGTAAGACTATTGGCTTCAGAGTGATAGGTCAGACCTAATATATTTGGGTGCCTAATTCGGTTGATGACATTTTGGGAATGTATTTACTGTGATATGATTTTGAGAGTTTCATAATCATTGTGACACCAGGATTTGTTCAAAAAACTTTGTATAAATTCTACAAAGAAGACTTAATTATCTGACTCCAAAATTGAGGAGGATAATAGAAAGAAAGGAGGGAGTACCTTCTTAGTGAAGGCCAATGTCATTGAGCATGGCAAATTTTCTGGAATGAGGAAGAAGCCTCCCGTGAACAAGGGCTCTATGCTGGGGCCAAGGGGTGGTGTTGCAAAGAAGCTGGCATACAAGCCGCGGGAACCTGGTTATCGGTTCTTTGGGATGTGCTACAACTGTGGTAGCGAGGGGTTTTATCTTTACTAGGGCTACACGCCACATCTGCTCCGAGCAGAAGCTGTTTATAACTTTTAAACCGGTTACAACCGGTGAGAAGTTGTTTATGGGAAACTCTGCTACCTCGATTGTTGAGGGGAAAGGAAAGGTGGTCCTGAAGTTGATGTCAGGAAAAGAGCTGACCTTGAACAAAGTCCTGTATGTTTTGGACATTCGTAAGAATCTTGTCTCAAGGACTCTTCTTAGTAAACATGTTTTCGCATGGTTTTTGAGTCCGACAAGGTCGTTCTGACGAAACACAAGTGTGAAACTTGTGTTGAAGTGAAGTGGACAAGATCCCGTATGAGTTATGGAAAGGCGTTAAGCCTTCTTATAAATTCTTACAAATGTGGGGGTGTCTTGCTATTGTGGCGATTCCTACACTTTAACGGGTTAGGATAGGCCCGAAATCCGTGGATTATATATTCATTGGTTATGCACATAATAGTAGTGCATATCGGTTTCTTGTATATAAGTCTGAAATTCCAAACATTCAAAGGAATACCATCATGGAATTAAGGAATGCATGTTTCTTTGAAGACATTTTTCCTTGTCGAATCCATGCAGTGGTTCCAAGGTCTTTGGGGCAATTTGATGAGCTTGCTAGTGAGGATGATCATGTTGATGATCCAGGTGATGATCAAATTGAGGTTTTAGATGAGCCCAGAAGGAGTAAAAGGGCTAGGACATCCAAATCTTTTGATCCAGACTTCTTGACTTATATGGTTGAGAACGAACCTCAAACTTTCCACGAAGCTGTGACTTCTCCTGAGAGTCCTTTATGGAAAGAAGCGATCAAAAGTGAGATTGACTCCATCTTACAGAACCACACTGGGAGTTGGTAGATTTACCTCCAGGTTGTAAGCCTTTAGGCTGCAAATGGATTTTTAAAAAGAAAGATAAAGGCCGATGGATCTATTGACAAGTATAAGGTGAGGCTCGTTATCATAGGGTACAGGCAACGAGAAGGCTTGGATTACTTTGATACGTACTCACCTGTAACTAGGATAACATCCATTCGCATGGTGATTGTGTTAGCAGCTTTGCGCAATCTGGAGATACACCAGATGGATGTAAAGACAGCTTTCTTAAATGGGGATTTGAATGAAGAAATCTATATGGAGCAACCTATAGGGTTTTCAGCTCCAGGGCAAAGCAAGAAAGTCTGTAAACTTGTCAAATCATTGTGTGGTTTGAAGCAAGCGCCTTAACAATGGCTTGAGAAGTTTGACAATGTAATGTTGTCAAATGGGTTTAGAATCAACGAATGTGACAAGTGTATTTATGTCAAAGACACTGACAGACATTATGTCATTTTGTGTCTATATGTTGATGATATGCTCATTATAGGTAGTAACGATGAAATGATCAAACTACCAAGAAGTTGTTAAACTCTAAATTTGACATGAAGGATATGGGCATTGCAGATGTTATTCTGGGAATTAAGATTACCAGAATCTCTGGCGGAATTGTACTTTCTCAGTCTCATTATGTTGATAAGATACTTGAGAAGTTTAGTGGATCAGATACGAGTGTGTCATCGATACCTGTAGACTTAAGTCTACACTTTACCAAGAATAATAAAGAGAGTGTCACTCAGTTAGAATATTCTCGGGTAATTGGAAGTTTAATGTATCTGATGAGTTGTACTAGGCCAGATATAGCTTACTCGGTTAGCAGGCTTAGTAGATACACAAGTAATCCTGATGCTTCTCATTGGAAGGGCATTGTGCGGGTGTTAAGGTATTTACGCTACACTCGGGATTATGGGCTGCATTATACTCGATATCCAGCGATGCTTGAAGGATATAGTGACGCGAATTGGATATCAGATATAAAGGACTCAAAGTCCACTAGTGGATATGTGTTCACTCTTGGTGGGGCAGCCGTGTCTTGGAAATCTTCCAAGCAAACGTGTATATCTAGATCAACGATGGAATCAGAGTTTATTGCTTTGGATAAAGCAACGGAAGAAGCAGAATGGCTTCGCCATTTCATTGAAGATATTCCACGTTGGTCTAAACCTGTGCCAGCTATTTGTATTCATTGTGATTGTCAATCTGCAATTGGTAGGGCACAGAGTAATATGTATAATGGAAAGTCTAGACATATCCGTCGTAGACATAATTCCATACGACAACTACTCTCGAATGGAGTTGTCTCTTTAGACTATGTAAAGTCTAAGGACAACATTGCGGATCCGCTAACCAAAGGGTTAAGTCGAGTGTTAGTCGAAACGTCGTCAAAAGGAATGGGGTTAAGGCCTTTGGAAGTTACCGGAATGGAAACCCAACCTAGTTGACTGGAGATCCCAAGATCTAGGTTCAATGGGACAACCTAATTGCGTGTAACGGTGGTATGTCACTGAGGAGGTTAAACCTCCAGCCATTCCTTCTATCAGTGATACCTGCAAGTGTAGAGGATAAGCTGAGCTTTTAATGACTCTTATGTGTTAAGCTGTTGAGCTAAGTATTGCAAGATACTTTAGTAGAGTCACCTATGTGAGTTTGAAGTGGGGCCGCTTCTAGAAGAATTGGGCAGGCCAAGATTCTTTGAAACCACTCGCTGAACCAGGCTAGTGTCCAGGGCCACACAGGGCACACCAGTGAGAACATAATGGTGGTAGGAGTAATTCCCGTGTGAGATCTATTGTCTCAGTTTACATAAACGTTAGAGCAGTTCAAGATGTCTTATTCACTGATCTGCTAGTAAACTCGATAGGTTTTCACTGGGAGAGGTTCAAAGCCAAAAGCTACCTTCTCTGATGTCGGTGTTAGGCCGTTGTACTCTCTCTTAGAGTCTTTATTGTTGAACGATGTCTGTTTGTTGAGTCATTCGGTCAATTTTTATTCATGTGGGGGATTGTTGGAAAAAATGATTTTTGGGGACTTTAATTTAATATTAAAGTGTGGTGACTTTAATTAAATATTAAAGTGGGTCCTAACCTTTTATTGTGTTGGGTCCAAGTGAGCCAAAAACCATTGGGTTTTGAATAAGAAATTGCCAAGAAATTGCTTCATGATGTTAGATTCATGAATAGGATTTTAAAGAGTATTTAAATCTTTTTTCTTGGCTAAAGGGTGTGAATCCTTTGGGCATCCATACTTTTCATTTTGTGGAAAGGGGCTATGGATGCTTGGTGTTTTAATGACTAGCCTTAAAGGCTGGAGGCTCTTCCTCTCTCCCCTATACATGTATAAATTGAGACCCTCCTGTCAAGTTTCAATATAGAAATTTTTGCTTCCATTTTATAAGTCAGTTTGCCAGAAAGTTCCTATTGTGAGAGAGTGCTGCCACTATTTTTGTTCGCTAAGCTAGACAGAAAATGCTTCTGCCGTAGCTGGTTTTGACCGTCGTATCCTAGGAGACAGACACCGGGTTTCCTCAAGCACTTGACTTGTGAGGCGGCGAAATCTGTTTTAAGGAAACTGCTTCCGTGCAGACTTCGGTTTTGTCTCTTTACCCTTTATTGTTTTTTGTGTATTTCTGTTGAAAGTTAGTTGTAATTATCAGCATATGTTCTTGGTATATAATTTCTTTTCTTCATAAATCTATTTATTTAATTTCACAATTTGAACAACAGTGAGCACTGGTGGTAAGGTGATGTGTGGTGGTGACTGATGTGTGGGAGAGAGAGAAGTGTTTTGTATTCCTAAACAGAGGGAGAATACCTGGGCGGGTAACAAATAGCTTTTTATTTTCCCTCCATAATTTTGGCACCTTTGGCGACTAATGTAAAATTTTGTCGACAAAAATTAAAGTAATAACGACTAAATTATTTAGTAGCCAAACCAACTTTAACAGCGACTAAAATGTTAGTCGCTAAAAGTAGACATTTGGTGACTAACATTTTTTGGTCGGAAAAAATGAATGTACCATGACTAAAATTTTTTTTAGTCACTAAAACTTTATATTTGCCAACCAATTTTTTTGTCGCCAAAGGTTTACTTAACAACGACGAAAATATTAGTCGCCAAAAGTACTATTTGGCAACTAATTTGCATTTTAGTCGGGAAAAACCAATATTATTGATTAATTTTTTTTTTTTGGGCCTAAAATTTGGACTAACAGCGACCAATCAAATTTTTAGTCGCTGAAACTTGAGTTTTTACCGACTAAATTCAAATTTAGTTGCCAATAAGCAATATTTATTGACTAAAATATTTTGGTAGTGATATCTTGAACCAACGCCGACAAATATAAATTTTAGTCGCCAAAAAATGTACTTTTGGCGACTAAAATTTGATTAGTCGCCAAAAATGGTCGCCAAAGGTGCGATTTGTTGTAGTGATTTTATATTTTTTTTCGATGACCAATTATTGTCTCCAAAAAAATGTACTTTCGGCGACTAAAATTTGATTAGTCGCAAAAGCTTGTTTTTTGCAATAGTTTTTTAAATGTCACAAAAAGTTCTGTGTCTAAAGCCCCTTTTCTAGTAGTGAGATAGCAAGCGAAGAGAGGGCGATGATACAAAGATGATGAGGAATAAAGTTACTCGACTATGAGGAAGAGATATAGGATGACAAATAGGCTTGGCAGCTATGGTGTTTGCGGGCGTCAAGGGTAGAGGTTGAGGAGGGATAGGGTGGGGCAATAATGGATTGTGGTGGAAGGGCTAATAATGGTGGGGATTCCGTGGGTGGAGGTATAGTGACTTTTAGGGGTCAAGGTGAGCGGTGGGGGATTAGAGATTGTTGGCGAGGGCTAGAATGGAGTGGGAAAGGGCTAAAAGCTTTTGACGTCCAATTTAAACCCATTTCCTTTTGAATTGATCATTTTCACCCTTGATTTTTGGTTGAATTTCTTAACAAATGTTATAATTGGATAAAACTGGCACAACGTGAAAGATTAAACGACAAAGTTGATATAATTGAAAATACATAAACTAAATTAATATAAGATACACACTACAAAGAGTGGGTAAATTTTTTCCTAATATTTATGTTATTTAATTAAACTATGAAGTCTATGCAGATTATGTAGCTTGTACACCATTCCAAGTCAATTACAAAAACTTGCAGCATATAATCACTAAAAAAAAAATCACCAAAATATCACTCACAATCTCATGAGTTGCTTACTTCCATACATACGTAACGGTAAGGGAAAATCTCAAATCAATTGGATAATAATAGAATAATTTTATGAGAGTGCAACTCAATCTTTTGTGGGACACAAGTCTTATGAGGTGCAAATCTTTCTTGTGCACCTTAAAGATTCTCGTAGTATAATTATTTTTAGATTAATCCATTAAAATATTATTTTCTCCAATATTAAAGTAGATGTGACTTTACCATTAGACGACTTAAGCTGTTGTCTAAGACTCACAAAAAATATTTTAAAAAATTCTTATTGACAAAGGCCCAAAATTTTTAAAAATGCAGTTAAATAAAGTCTAATTTTGATATTTAATATGAAACTTCCAAAAATCTTAACCGCTGCTTTGCATGTAGAAATTTTCCAGATATACTGCCAAGAAGTCTCTTTCAAGAAAACTAGAGCAAAGATGACATAAGGAGTGATGTTTCACTCTTCCATGGACTATTATATGGTGAGCTGTTCTTACCCGTCTCTGTGTGTGGGTGTGAGATCTCTACTGCCTTACATAATCGTTTCTCAATCTTCTATTAAAATAGTCATTTGAATCATAAAATATTAAAATAGTGAATAAATGTTGGATTTGAAACGGTCCAAATGTGTTGTTTTTCTGTGACCTATAAGACCTTTCTGGCCAAATTTATTTATTTAATCTTTTAATTTTGAAAATTTTTCATATTAGAAAAAAAAAAATTTGAGTAATTATTTTGTCAACAAAAAAATCATTTGTTGCTGTTCGTTTTGACGTTTTTTTTTCCTTTTTTCTTTTTTTCAACTTTATGGTTTTCTTTATTTATTTTTTCTTGATTGGCAAGGAATTGACTAATTGGTTTTTTTTCTTTTTTTTTAGTACACTTGAGTTTGCTTTGCCTAGTCTATTTAGTTTTTATGATTATTATTAATAAAATTCAAAGAATTTGATTGTGACTTTCTAGATTATTCTAGTTGATCAATTCTTGGTTTTGCATGCTTTCTTGCTTGAAAAAAAGCTTGTTGGTTAGTGAGTTTTAAATTATATTGATTTATTTTCAATTATGTCACATCCACAACCATTGCAATCTACCTACGTGGTTGATTTATTTGAATAAATAATTTTCAACAAAATTTTTATTTAAATTTTCAACTCACCCCATTGCAATCTAGTGGCGTGGGAAATTTACTTGAATAAATGTATTTCAACAAAATTTTTATGTTTAAATATACCACTATCACATTATTATCGGATAACCGCTGTGGGTATATTTGAATAAAATGAATTTTAATATTTAAAAGAAAAATGTTTAATATATTTTGTTCAAGTTTGTTAATTTACACTCTTGACAAAAGCTAGTGTGACTAATCTTGCGTGGATAATTTTATTAATTTTCCACAAAATAAAAATAAATTGATGTATCCCGTTGCATGATATTACAAAAGCTGGATAGCGCATGTACTCTCCAAAAATTAACGTCACGATTATGTGTGCTCGAAAAAAATAAATAAATAAATAAATTAAGAAAAATATAAGAAATTCTAAAAGATTTATTAAAATTTTTACTAAACACGTTATGCAGATTCCGTATAGGTCTTACATTCATATAAAATATTTAATAAATCTTTTAAAATTTCTAATATTATTCATAAATTAATCAACGTCTTATTCCTCTAATAATTAATGAACGGCCCACGTGCCTGCCAAAAATTAACGGACGCTCCACGTGCTCTCCATAGAGTTAACGGACGGCCTAGATAACCCCAAGTTGTTGATGCCGACAGTCCTAGACAAATAGACAGACAAATACCTCAAAAATTTTAAATTTAAACTTATTGTTCAAAATAATAATAATAATAATAAGAGCAAAAGAAATTCAGTTTAAATTGGACCAAAATTATGGTCCATCAACATTCCCTCTTAAGGCTTCACAAAAATTAGTAGTGAAGTGACTTTTATTTAAAGTGCTTAAATTTCATTGCCCAAAAGGCCTACATTTTTGGATTGTTTCGATAACTCAAAATTATAGTTTTTTTTGTTTCGTTTTGTTTTTTGTTTTTTGTTTTTTTTCATTAGCGTTTTAAAGGCTCAACTTTTAATCCAAAATTGTAGCCTAAATTTTGTTTCAAAAAAGTCCTCAATAAATGAATTACCTGTGAGGCCTAGTTTGGAGCACCATTTGTCCTAAAGCTTAAAATTTATAGGGTTAGTTATATTTTGGTCTCCAAATTTTGAGTTTGAGTATTGTTATTCAAGACAAAAAAATTAGATTCAATTTTCAAACTCAATGACGTGGTAATCAATTACAATATTAAATTGTATCAATATGATCTCTACTGTACAAAGTTTTTCAATTTATCCCCCTCAATGTTGTATCTATTAACAAAGTTAGCTTAGGAATACTAAATTGAAACAATTTATTATGTTGGGGACATATTGACAATATTTACACAATGGGATCAAAATAAAATACTTTTATGTATTGAAAACTATATTAATACTACTTAAATATTGAGAATTAAAATGATACAAGAGTCATATTTTAAAAATCAATTCATTATTTAGAAATTTTTTTAGTTACAATTTGAGTTTTCCACTCATTCTATTCCAATACCTTTTTTTTAGCCACCACCAATTCACCATCTGCAAATTTTCCCCATATGATGTTCAAGAGGGCTACTAAATATCAAAATATTTCACCAAAACACACTACAAGAATTTGCACATTTGGCGACCACTTTTGGCGACTAAACAAAATTTAGTCGCCAAAAATGTCACTTTGGGTGACTAAAATATGTATTAGTCGGCATTGGTACAATTTTTAGCTACTAAAATTTTTTAGTCGGGAAATATTATTTATTGGCGACTAAATTACTTTTTTGTCAGCAAAAGTGACACTTTTAGCGACTAAAATATTTATTAGTCGCCATTAGTCTCAATTTTAGGCTACTAATTTTTTTTTAGTCGTTGTATATGAAATTTTGCCTACAAAATAAATGTTAATGGCCAAAAACCAGGTATATTTTTTTGGTTAATCTTTAGTGACAAAAAAATTTAGTGGGCAAATACAAATTTTTTAGGACCAAATGGAGATTTAGTCGCCAAATCTACTTTTGGCGACCAATAAAATAGTCGCTGTTTATTTGCCTGTGGCTACCAAATAGGATAGTAGCCAATAATAACACTTTTGCCGACCAAAATTTCATTTAGTTGTTAAATCTTCAAAGTTTTTAGGGCGCGCGCAGATTCTTTTATTGCTCCCCGCCTCTGTCTCTGTTACACACAACAACATTCAAATCTCACAATCAGACACCAAACTGAAGAGACAAACACCTCACCGCAACCCATCGTACGGAAGACATTGCCACGGCCACGACCATCACCGCTACAGCAAAGCACTACTGACACAGCCGCTGATCACAGGTTCCTCTCTCTCTCTCTCCCCTCGCTCGCTCTCTCGATCTTGGTGTGTCTGTCTGTCTATCTCTCTCTCCCTCGCTCACTCTCTCATTCTTAGTGTGTCTGTCTGTCTATCTCTCTCTCGCTCACAGTCTCTGTGTGTGTGTGTGTGTCTCTCTCTCTCTCTCTCTCTCTCTCTCCGTTCCTCTGTTTCCCCCTTTTCTGATTGTGGCTTTAGGGTTTTATATGCTTGATTTATACGTGATTCAGTTGGTTTATATGTTTGATTTAGTTGATTTATTCTTTCAATCTCTCTTTCAGCCGAACCCATTTCAATATATCATTGTCTTGGTTTATATGCTTATATATGATATATGATGTGTGTAAAAATGCTTTACTGTTGAATTTGATTTTCGTGTGGTTTTGATTTGTTTCAGCCTCAGCTATAAGCTTTCTCATGGACAGTGCCCTCACAACAAATTGGTACTTCTGCAACCATCTTTCTCTCTCTCTCTCTCTCTCTCTCTCTCTCTCTCTCTATGTCTATATATATATATATTTAAAATCTATTTGGCTGCTGAGAAAATGTAAGAAAATGAGTGAAAACAGAATTCTTTGGTGAGTAAAAATAATAGAAATGGAGAGAGAAAAAAACTCTCATCACATTGTTTGGTTGACTGAAGAGGTGAGAAATGGTGAGAAGAAGAACTCTATTTAAATTTGTTTTTTGTTTCTCACCAAAAATTTATGAGATTTGGCGAGAAACCAAAGTTGCTTTATAATTGTTTTTTCTTCTTCAAAATACCTAATTTTTCCATCTAAATACAAAAATTTAAAATAAAATTACACATGGCAAGAAAGAGTTTTTTTTTTTTCCCTCCTGACCTAGATGAGAAATCATGTTCTTGTCATTTTTTTTTTCTCATCTAATTTACCAAAGGGACAGTATATAGTTTAGGTTGGTTTTTGTGACCTGGGAGCTGTCAATCAATTTAAAATTTTCGGAGTTTTAATGTTTTGTTTAATGAATATGATTACAGAAGCCTTATGTTGTGGAAGAGAGTGACCAGGATTTGGAGGACAATGAGGAGGAACCTCAACCACATGGAACTGCTGAAGAGGAGGAAGAAAGCGAGATAGTTGAATCTGATCTCGAGTTTAAAGGTGAAACTGTGGAACCTGACAATGATCTGCCACAGAAGGTGTGTCTGCATCGTTGCTCTTATTAAGCAAGCTGATTTTGGATTTTGATATCTCTTTAACATTGAATTTTGCAGATGGGAGACCCTTCTGTCGAGGTCACAGAAGAAAACTGGGATGCTGCCCAGGACGCAAAGGCAAAGGCCATGGAAGCAATTTCTGAAGGTATTTTAATTTCATTACATACAGACAGACACCTATAATGTATGCATGGAAAAGCATGTTTGCAAAATTTGATGGCTTTGTGGTTAATCAGGTAAGCCCGAGGAAGCAATTGAACATCTCACGCAGGCGATTTTGCTCAACCCAACCTTAGCAATTATGTATGCAACTAGAGGTAAAGTGTTTGTCAATAATGGTGCTTTCTTCCACTCCTTCCTTCGTATCTCTTTCTATGTTTTGTGTTTATGTTCTTATATTTGATGTAGAAAATTTTCTTTAATTTCTTACAGTTAGTGTGTATATAAAATGAAGAAACCCAATGCTGCTATCCGAGATGCGAATGCTGCTCTGGAGGTTTTTCTTGTTTTCCTCACTTAGCAGAATAGTATAGTTTCTTGATTGTTATTTAGAAATATACTGGACACGTCATGAATGCATATGCAATTTCATCCTCATTACATTCGGTATGCTCACATTTGTTGCATTCGTGTCATCCTTATTATCATCCTGTATGGTCAATCAAATTTATATAGTCAATTTTAAATTATACTATACTTATGTATAAGTCCTGAAGATGGTTAGAATGTGATGTTTTTTTGTGACGATGGGTTTTGCATTTCCTTGAATGCTTATTGCAGATTAATCCAAATTCGGCTAAAGTACAAATCCTGTGGCATGGCATAGGCAATGCTTGGTTAATGGGGAGAGGTTGCTAAGGATCTTCACTTGGCATCAAAACTGGACTATGATGAGGAAATAAGTGTTGTACTAAAGAACGTTTGCCTTCTTTTTTAATGTTTTGAAATACTATGTATCTTTTACATAGGGTAATCTTTCCCTGATGTTTCTTTGCAGTTGGTGTTGTCTTTTTTTTCTTTGTTTCTTTATTTTTATTTTTTCTTTTAGGTGAGATTTTGGAGGATGCATTCTGAGCTATGATAAAGATGCTTACAAGTAACAAGCATACACATTATTGCGAAAGACATGAGAACATGCTAAAAGAGGAGTGAAACCATTGTATTAGCATTTCCTGTTTTAGCATCTCACTTAAGTTTTTCTGCACAGGTTGAACTCAATGCACAAAAAATTGAGGAACACTGTAGGAAGTATGAGAAGTTGCGCAAAGAACGAGAGGAAAGAAAGATTGAACGTGAGAGACAACGTCGTCATGCTGAAGCTCAGGTATGATATACTTGTTAATAAAGTTCCCTATTAATCATCTTGAACAAAAGCTACTCAAGAAAGTAACAAACTTTCTCCCAAAAATATGATAGAAAAGCAGCACGATCTAAATGAAAACAAAACTAGAAAAAAAAAAACAAAACAAAACAAAACAAAAAAAAACAGATTGTTTCGATTAATATAAAAAAAAAACCCGACTTATGCCTCATAAGGCAAAACTTGACTAAGAACCAATTGGAAATACTAAATCCTAAATTGTGGGATCTGTTAATAAGGAGTTGAAAATTTTGAAACCACAGAATCCATGTCACTTTTAATTCTTAAACAACGTACAAACATCTTTCTAAAATTGGACCAATGGTTTGAATTCACATCCTTCTAAAATCTTGCAAAGTGATTTGAAATGCAGAGAAAGTGCAGCTAAATTGTGGTCCCACAAGACAAACATCTACCTTCCCCATATGCATGTTGTGCAAGACAACACTCCAAATAATCTTTGAACAAAGCTTCTAACATAGGTACTCATTTTATTTTCTGGATTTAAAATTTTTAGTACTTCACTATTAATTTTTATGAAATAAAGACTTTTACATATCACATGCCCTATCCTTAGAAACCACAATAATTCAATTTTATTCAATTCAAACTCAAGTTTCTTTAATTCTCAGCTTAAAAATTAAATAATTTTGTTCCCATTTATTAGTTAATTGAATTCTTTTCAAAATCACCTAAATATTTTTCTCAAACTTTTCACTGCATGGGTTTTTATATAGGCATAAAAGGTTATACTATTTTTTAAATATGATAGACTCCACATACACACATTGACATTTATTATTTGAATACTTGTTCTACAGTTTTTTTCCCCTTCCTGCCCTCCTCCCCTCCCCCCCCCCCCCTTTTTTTTTATAGCTCTTTAGTTTTTTTTTTTTTTAGTGACAGGAATGGGTAAAATAAAGTAAGCCTCTTGATTCTATGGTTTAGATTATTTGTTAATTTGATTATTTAGATTGCTGGCAAACACATTGTCTTTTGTTAATTTTTCAGCTATTACATTCATTAGGAGAGCAAGGATGATGCATTGAAGATGTATAGTAGTATGGTTACCTTTCAAACTATGGACACCATCTTCTACGAAGCACAAAGGCAAGGAAGAATTTCCTTCTATCTCACCTCACATGGAGAAAAGGCTATCATCTCCGGAGACATTTTATGTAGTATACATAGCATAGAATGCAAATAAATATATAGAGATAGCAAGCAAATGCTTGTGTTGTTTGTAGCCTATATTAGATATGAACATTTTAAATTATTTTATGAAAAATAATCAATTGAACAAGTGGAAGAAGACTTGACTAAGGAGTTTAAACCATAGTCTAAGCAATATTTTTGGTAGATTGAAAGGTCACAATGAGCAAAAAGGAGTGTTGCTGCTGTTTTTGGAGTGTTGCTGCTACTGTTGTTAGTTGCTAGTTCCTGCTGCAGAAATGGCTGGTTCCTACTGCAGAAATGGAGTGTTGCTAGCTGCTGCTGTTGCTGCTGCTAGTTGCTAGATATGGAAAGCTCTGCCTTGTGTTGTTCTTTGGATCAATTTGGATGAAGAAAGAGGTGGCAATATGGATGAAAACTCTCTTCCTGGGCAGGTTCTACTCTGTGCATAACTTTGTGGCAAATCTACAGTAGATAAGGAAGTCCATTGGGTTAGGTAGATGAGTTTGAGTTGGATGTTTGGGAATGTGATTAGTTTGTTTTGCTGAAGAAGTTTGTTCTGATCTTACCTCTAGAAAATAGGCCTAAAGACTGAATTTAGGTACTTCATAGCACAACAATTTATGGTTTACTTAAATGTTTCATTTGGTACTAGTCAAACTTAGAAGTTAGAAGGGTTATGATTATGGGTATGGTATGATATTTCTATTTTGTCTAAATCTAGTTTTATCTCTTATTCAAATTGTGCTCATACTGTTACTTGTTGCCCTTGTTAATTCATAACAATTCAATTTCAGTTAGTGTCCCACAATATCATAGGTCTTATTTCTTATTATAAGGTGTCACTCTACATGGATTGATTTCAGGAAATCCTGACTTTTGTAACTATATCTGCATGTGCTTTGTCTATTGTCATTGTTAATAAAATGATCTTAGGACTGAAGTTCTTGGAATATGTGCATATTGCAGAGGAGGCTATGACATCGATTGAATCAACATTTTTCTTTCGATTGACAACCTTATCATGCCTCATCATGCCATTGTTCAAATTGTTTGTTAGGCTCTAATTTATTTAGCCATGAATGGTATTATGTTTCTTTTTTTATTGTTATTTTTATTTCAATTGATAGATTTAGTTTTCTTTTTCTTTCTATTTTCCCAATTATACCTTTTAGTTGCTGCTTTAAAAGCATAATAAATTGGATTTGTGTAGTCAAAAAAGGGCGTTTCGAGGGCGAAAATTCAAAACAGCCCCCGAACCACCGTGTGACTCGTACAGATAGCTTCCCCATAACAAATAGGACTTGTGACAACTGACGAAATGTAATTCGAACCCGTAGGTAGGGAGTTAGAGCTGAATACGCCCTAAACTTAGTCAAAAAAGGGCGTTCTGGGGGTGAAAATTCAAAACAGCCCCCAAACCACCATGTGGCTCTCAAGGACAGCTTCCCCTTGACAAATAGGACCTGTGACAACTAACGGAATGTAATTCGGACCCATAGGTTGGGAGTTAGAGCCGAATACGCGCTAAACTTAGTCGAAAAGGGCGTTCCGGGGGTGAAAATTCAAAACAGCCTCCGAACCATCGTGTGGCTCTCATGGACAGCTTTCCCTTGACAAATAGGACCTGTGACAACTGACTGAATGTAATTCGGACCCGTAGGTTGGGAGTTAGACCCGAAAATGCCTTAAACTTAGTTGAAAAATGGCGTTCCGAGGGCTAAAATTCAAAATAGCCCCCAAACCATCATGTGGCTCTCACGGACAGCTTCCCCATGACAAATAAGACTTGTGACAACTGACGGAATGTAATTCGGACCTGTAGGTTGGAAGTTAGAGCCGAATATGCCTTAAACTTAGTCGAAAAGGGTGTTTCGGGGGCGAAAAATCAAAACAGCCCCCGAACAACTGTGTGACTTACACAGATAGCTTTGCCATGACAAATAGGACTTGTGACAACTGACGGAACGTAATTCGGACCAGTAGATAGAGAGTTAGGGCCGAATACGTCCAAAACTTAGTCGAAAAAGGGCGTTTCGGGGGCGAAAATTCAAAACAGCCCTCGAACAACTGGGTGGCTCACACGGATAGCTTCGCCATGACAAATAAGACTTTTGAGATCTGACGGAACGTAATTTGGACCCGTAGGTTGGGAGTTAGAGCCAAATACCCCCTAAACTTAGTCGAAAAATGGCGTTTCGGGGGCAAAAAATCAAAACAGCCCCCGAACGACCATGTGTCTCACACGAATAGCTTTTCCATGACAAATAGGACTTGTAAGAATTGACGGAAGGTAATTCAGACTCGTAGGTTGGGAGTTAGAGCCGAATACGCCCTAAACTTAGTCGAAAAAGGGCATTTCGGGGGCGAAAAACAAAACAGCCCCTGAATGACCATGTGGCTCACACGGATAGCTTCGCCATGACAAATAGGACTTGTGAGAACTGACGGAACATAATTCAAACCCGTAGGTAGAGAGTCAGAGCCGAATACGTCCAAAATTTAGTCAAAAAAGGGCGTTTCAAGGGTGAAAATTCAAAATAGCCCCCGAAAGACCGGGTGGCTCACACGAATAGCTTCGCCATGATAAATGGGACTTGTGAGATCTAACGGAACATAATTCGGACCCGTAGGTTGGGAGTTAGAGCCAAATACGCCCTAAACTTAGTTGTAAAAAGGCTTTCCGGGGGCGAAAATTCATAACAGCCCCAAATACGCCTTACACTTAGTCGGAAAACTTGCAACACTTAGTTAAAAAGGCAACAACTTTATTAAAATAACATCTACATATTCTAATAATTGCCTTTACAAATTACATTGTTTGTGCAGTTGGTTGGAATAAATATTGCATGCATATATATATATATAATTTCTTTTATTTTCAAGAAGACATTTCTTGATTGTTCTACCTTAAATGCATGTTAGAGCATGTTCGGGCTGACTGAATTGATATTTTGTAACCAATTCTAATGTTTCGTTTTTTGTTTTTCTTTGTAGATGGTTTTGTTGCGTGGACTTGTGGATAATCCATATTGGTGTATGGAGAAGAATTTTCACTTTTGTGTAGAACTAATATAATACTTTTGTCGTCCTCAGCTTTTGTGTAGTTCATTATTACTGATACAGAAAACGTTTGGCAATCAACAGATAATGACTGTCATGGTACATAGATCACCTTCTATCGTGGTACATATATACCATTTATTGGCGTACATATAGGAGGTTTTGTCATGGTCCATAGAAAACTTTTGTCGTGGTACATATATCACCTTTTGTTGTGGTACAGATTACGATGGTAATTTGTACCATGCCAAATGGTAATTTCGCTTGGTAGTAAATGTATTTTTTTGTATACGGAGGGCTTTGATTTTTGTATGACATATTGTATGGAATTATTATTTTAGTTTGAACAATAGTTGATTTGTATGGATTTTGATATTTAATGTTATTTATTTTTGGTATATGGATGCAGATTGTGGAATGATTGATAGTATGTATCATTTTGTTTTTATACGTATTACAGGTTGCATTGTATATAGATAGGTTGTGGAGAAATTATAATTTCGCGATAAAACATAATATCATGTTTTTGGCGGCTAAACAATTAGTAACTAAAAAGAAATTGGGAAAAGACATTTGGCGACTAAAAGTTTTGTAACAAAAAAAGAAAAGAAAAGACATTTAGTGTCTAAAAGTTTAGTAGCCAAAAGAAAATCAAACATTTGGCGACTAGAATATTTCGTAGCTAAAAACAAAAAACTAAATTATAAACACACTTTTGCCGACTAAAATTTTAGTAGCCAAAAGAGGAACTCTTTGCCGAGTAAACATGTAGTAGCCAAAGATGGGGACTTTTGGCGACTAAATTTTTAATAGCTAAAAAAGAACTCTTTGCCAACAAAAATTGATGTAGCTAAAAAAGTGAGACTTTAGGCGACTAAAAGTTTGGTCACCGAAAAGGGTCTAATTTAATTTAATGTCCAACCTTTTGACGACTAAATATTTAGTCGGCAAATGAATACATTTGGCGACTATAATAATTTTAGTCGCCAAATGTTTATGTGGTAACTTTGATGCGGGGAGTGTAAGAGCTTTTGTTGGAAATTGGGTCGGATTTAGAACCTATATCTGATTGGGTTGTTCATGGTGGTATGACTCAAGATCCATAAAGAGACCCAGTTAGAGTGAATTTGGATTAACTTATCCTAGGGATAAGTATGATTAACCCACTTTCTCATCTGTTGAGGAAATATAATTGTGGATAGTTATAACACTCTCATATAAAAATATAAAGTAAACTACCAATAGATCCTAATAATTTCCTACTGAAAATAAGCCTTAGTAAAATTGTCGCTAAAAATAATTTTTTTGTGACAATTTTTTATATATGTCGCTAAAAATTGACAATTAGTGAGTTTTTTTTTGTCATAATTTTCATAAATTGTTGCCAAACTTACAATTAGTGACCTTTTTTATGACAAATTTTTCTCATAGAATCTATTAAACAATAAGTCCACTTATTAGGACCTATACGTAAGTACCCCAATAATATATGTATTATATGGTGAGAGTAGAATTTTAGGGTAAACTACTAATAGGTCCTAATAGTTGGATTTAATTCCCATCAAGTCCTATCGAAAATAAGTCTTGGTAAAATTGCCACTAAAAATAATTTTTTGTGACAATTAATATGTCGCTAAAAATTGACAATTAGTAACTTTTTTTTTGTCATGATTTTTATAAATTGTCGTTAAAACTTACAATTAGTGACGTTTTTTATGACAAATTTTTCCCATAGGACCTATTAGACAATAAGTCCACTTATTATGACCTACACGTAAGTACCCCTTGATTTTAACTGTATCAGGTTAGTCTCTTACAATCTTCTCTGTTTGTCCTTCTCTCTCCACAGAAACAAATAATAGCCTTTGTACAGTAAAGAGTGTGGGTAATTCTCTAGTAGTTCTACTTCATTGTTAGGAATTATTCGAAGACATCAATGGAGGCACATGATTCACCCATATGATCTATGGATTTGATTTGAACGTAAAAGGTATGTCCAAATCTGTTTATTTCCGCCGTGTATCATAGACATTGTTGGGTGTTTTCATTTTATTTATGTATGAATATATGTATAGATATGATTTGTACATAAAATTGATGTTTTTTGAACCATCGCACTACAAAAAAATTAGGTTTTTACGACTTCACATCAATGACATACAGTAAATGCAAGCCATGGTTTCTCACTTTTATGATTTACTTTTTTTATATGTCGTAAATAATTTCTCAACCACGACGTGTCTATTGCATAGATCGTAAATACTAATAACGATGATTTTTTTACAGCTTGCAATGTTAGCCATAAATAATAAAACTTTCTATGACGTGCACATGGCATGCTGTTAATACATCACCTATACACGACACACATATACTAGCCGTTAAAAATATTGAACATTCCATGATGCACAAAAAGTCTGCCGTTAAAATTTTCACTTTCCACGACGCACAAAAAGCCAGCCATTTAAAATATTGCTCTTTTCACGACACACGATTGCTGTTATGAAATGTACGATCGAAAAAAAAAAAAAAAAAAAGTAGATCAACAACATACAAGCAGTGCAAGCCGTAGTTTTTGACTTTTACAACTTTCTTTTTTTTGCATGTCTTAAATAATATCATAACAACGACATGTCTATTGTGAAGGCTGTTAATGCTAATAATGGTGCTTTTTTTACGGCTTACAATGTTAGCCATATATAATATAATTTTCTATGGCATGCATATGGTATGTCGTTAATACATCTACTATATACGGCACATGTATGCCAGTCGTTAAATATATTTCACTTTTCATGACATAATTTATGTCGTTAATGGTATATAAAAAAATATAAATAAATAAAAACACCAAAATAAAATATATTCTGGCACCAATCACTAGAAAAAAAATTTTTTAATCAAATACAAACACTCCGACTTCCTTGAAAATTGTGTAAGTTGCAAAACTGAAAAAGAGAGGGTTCGAAAGGGAGACTTCGGCAGCAACGAGATTTCAACCTGGAAACGGTGCTCTCTCTTCCGCGGTGAGACTACTTGGGCGGCGGCGGCAACGGCAGTGATCGACGGTTCGAAGGGGATGGGTTTTGTTCTATTCTCTTCGATCTGAAAAAATATTAGTTCTTTTCTTGAGGTATGTTCAGATTCCACCCTTCTCTCTCTCTCTCTGTCTCTCTCTCTCTCTCTCTCTCTCTCTCTCTCATACACACACACACACATTCAATCCATATTTGTTTGATTATTTGGTGTTTTTAACTGCAATTTCGATTATGGGTTTTTAGAATTTCGATCGACGGAATAATGTTATGGATTTTTGGATTTATTTGAATGTTGGGTTTGTTTGGGTGTGTAAATTAAGACTCTGGTTCATCAACTGTTTCAAATGCTACAATAGAGCCTAATCAAACCTGCATGAAAATGAAATTAATGGTTACAAATCAATATATACATTCCTTTCGGATGAATCCCAAGGCTGTGTAAATGGCCATGGATGAGTCGGTTCTTTAACATCCCATGAGAATCCATGGGTTTTAATAAAGAAAAATCCTAGATTGGTTACACTCTGTTTGGATTGATAGTTTTTGGGGAGAAAAGGAAAGAAATGATGGGAAAAGAAAAATCTCAATCAAATGTTTGCATAATTAAGGGGTTTTTTTAATTTATTTTTTAAACACAATTAAGGGTTGGTTTGTGAATTGATTTTTAGTAATATTTTAATTTTTTACGAAATAATATGTAAAAAGAAGAAGAAGAAGAAGAAGATGAAGAAGAAGAGGTTAATCAAGTTAATTTTTTGTATCAATTTTTAAACTGCAACTCCATTTGTTCAACTTTGTGGGCTTTTTTACTGCAAATTTTTGCTATTTGTTTTAGTTGAATAAATTTATGAGTTCTTGGGATTTTTATCGATTGATTAGTTTTTCACACCCTTTTTCAGTTTTTGATATTTTTAATTGTAAATTTTAGCTGTTTCAGTTGAATAAATTTATCGTGGGATTTTGATCGATTCATTACTTGGGTTCGGCCAAAAATATTTCAAGTTTCATTCAATTTAGTTCATCTTATATTGATTCATACTAGTTAGGCATCTTCTTTGTATATTTTTTATTTTGTTTTTGATTTTGTTTTCGGTGTTGTTTGATTTTGTATTGCATTCATTACTGAGTGAACTAGGTTGATGAGGATTGAACTAATTCAACTTAGTTACTAGAATTGACAAACAATCTATAAACTGAGTGAACTGGGTTGATGACAGTTCACTCAGTAGATGAAAGGAACCCAGTTCACTCAGTAAGGGTTGATGACAGTTACTGGAATTAACAAACAATCTGTAAAAGTTCTATTCTTTTTTAGCTGACAGTAGATGAAAGGAACATCAAGTGAACATGAGACAATAGGTTGTGATTTTTAATTGAGTCACCTAATGAGATTTAGGTTTAACACAATACTGAGTGAAATTATTACTGGTGTTTTTTTTTTTTTTTTCAAAATTGCTTCAATTATGAGTGGTATGTTCTATCTTTGAATTTCTATAAATTTGCAATAGTTGAATGATGACGGGCTTTGTATCCTATCTTCAGTGCTTACCTTAAAGGGTCTATAATCCTCAATACTATGATTATAAATATTACTATTGTTGTATATATATTTGTTATTGCTTCCTACTAAACATTCTTCTAATCCTCCACCCATGTCTTGGATTGATAATCAAAACCATAATTTATTTTCTTTCTGGACAGTATAGATTTAATTTTGATAGCATTGTTGTGCTATTTGTAAAATATACATATATATATATATATATATATATGTACAAAAAGTAATTCAAATGTGATGTTGGATGATCTTACATTATGGATAAATCCAGTGCACAAAACTACCACTAAAGTAAGGTTGGGATACAACCTTACCCCCCATTACGGATTCGCAAATCAAATATTCTTTACTGGATGGGCAGAATTTATAAAATTAAGTATGTGCTATTCAGTTTGGTTGGACACCCATTTGAGTGAAAAAAGTAAAGATCTTTTATTGATAATTATTTCAAGAAGTGTGAGATCTCACAAATTTCAGTCTAGAATTCAATTGGCATATTTCTTAAAATCTGTAAATAACAGAGTTATTAAAAGTGCTTTTGACTTTCAATAAAAACTATCCCAAATAAACATTTTTATTTATGAGGTTGTGGATAAGAAAAAGAGAACACAAGAAAATACCCAATCTATATTAGTTTGAGATTCTAGGTACCACAACCTACTGTTTCAGTCAACCAAAAACGCTATATAAGACCATTAGAAAGCAATAACATCATCTCCATAGAAACACAAACTCACTGAAAGCATTTAAAATTGGGCTCAGTGAGGAATTATAACTCTTGAAATTCCATTCTTTGGTTGCATGTGAGTTGAGGTTTGACTTTCTTATACTAACTCTGTCTGGGTTTAAGGGTGTAAATCTGACCCTACCCGGCCTGAGCCCAGGTGGCCTACTTGGGTCGGGCCCGGCTCGGCCCATGTTAGGCCTCGCGGGCTCCTGCCAAAATTTGGGTTCGAGCCTTGGACGGGCCAGTCTGGTGGGCCTGGGCCTGGCCTCGAGCTTGGGCCAGGCTTAGGCGGGCCTGACCATTTTTTTTTGTTTTTTTAAAATTTTTTCTACTGAAATTTTATTATTTTCCATTAAAAAATACAATGGGCCTCGGGCAGGCCGGACTTTGGGTCGGGCCTTGAGTGGGTCGATGGGTTGGGCCATGGGCCAGGCCGAGCCGAGCTTCAAAATGATGGCTTAGGCCAAGGCACAAGGGCTCAGCTCGGGCCCTGGCCCTGGCCCAAATGGGCCTAAACGAGCTGGGCCCATCCCGGGCCGCGGGCGGGCTTTGGGCTGCCCACGGACCGCAGACCATTGTTACACTCCAATCTGGGTTCATTGTCTCAACTTCATGTCTTATATTTAATGTACTGGATTCTATGTGACCTGAGATATATGGAAAAATTGCATACTGGGTTGTTGTGGATTGAAGCTAAAGTCTGGTTATGCTTTTTAAGGTGCTTGATAATTTAAAATAAATAAAAATAAAAATAATCATAATCAAACGCAAAAAGTTATAACCAAATATCTCAAAATAATGTCGTAACTACATTAAAGAAAAAAATAGTGTAACTAAGAATGGAAATGGTATGGGTTGTGTATAATAGAATTCTCCAAATATATGGGTTATCTCTCAATTTTCTTGTAGTAGTTGATTTGAATAGATTATGTGAGTGTGTGTGAGTGTGGGTGGGTATTCTTATTTTGTTGTTTGTTCTTTGTGTTCTCTACAACTATTTTTTGGGTTTGCACATTTTGTGGAGCTAACATATGGGTCTCTCTCAATTTTGTTGCTGTAGATAGATTTGAACGGATATCATACCTATCTTTATGAAATTTTTACATCTTTCTATGGTTAAAAACAATATAATCTGAGGTTTTGAGGGGCAAAATCGTTAATTCCAATCTTTTTTTTTTTTTAGAATTGGATTTATCTGTAGCAGAATCTTTTTGTTACCGATTTCATTGCTTTGATGCTTTTGTGGTCCAACTTTCCTAAGTATGTAAAAAAAAAAAAAAAAAAAAAAGAAAGCTTTTGTGGTCCTGTTAATAGGCCAAAAATCACTATTTTATTGGGTTGTTCATCCACATTTTTGGAATATATCATATTCAATATCTTTGTTGTCATGACTCAACCCCAGGAACTTAAAACTAGAATCGCAACTTACTAATTTATTCTAATTGTAGCAATTTAAACTGCGCAAGTGGAGGCAAACATAAATAAAATAATTAAACATAAAGTTACTTCATTCTACTAAAAAAAATATACATCCATGGGCTTTTATTATTTGATTATACAGCGATCGGCCATCAAAAAAACGACAGAAAGAAAAGAAAAGAAAAGCAAATTAACGGATCCGCATCAATTTCTTGCACAGATTCCACTACACGAGGTTATGGGTCTTCCCTATATCTCATCACCTAAAAGGGTAACAACTATAAGCACACAACAGAGTGGTCAATGGATCCATAACAAATAGAGGACCACAAAGTGGTCAAACAGAGGCCAATGGTTATTTAAGTCCCCCAAGGTGTGGGACTCCCGTGGTGGTACTTACAAAACATAATTGTTTATAAGGTCATAGTCAAATATATACTAAAATTTAAACAAACATATCCAAGGGTTTCATTTTAAACAAATAGAGTTCAGAAAATAACCCACGTAATTGAAATATTAATATAATTTGCAAAACATAACTTATATAAAATAAATTATGGTAAGTCAAAACATACGTAAAATATACTATGGTGACTCAAGGTATAATATAACTCACCTTAATATTGACTCTTAACCTTTACTTTCCACTATCATAAACCTTCCTACTATAATTTCCTAGTTCTAATATCTCTTTCGTGTTCTCTCTTTTTTTCTTCACTGATCTTTAAGCAACTCCTCCCTATTTATAGGGAGGCAAATCATGCCATCAACCAACACGTGGCCACACCAAATCTTGCTTAGATTGATTCGATCTTCCCTTAGATTGATCCTTATCCTATTAACCTTTACGTTAATTATACTTTGGCCCAATTTTTTTTTTTTTAAATAGTTATGTACCACTCGTTTGATAAAAAGAAACAAACTAAATCCTAATTAAATTACACTTTACCACATACCAAAATTAATTATTTATTTTACTACCATACCCACTATTATTATTATTATTATTATGATTGGTTGTGGTATTAATTAAATATTTAGGGTGTCACATTTCTCTCCTCCTAAATAGAAGTTTGTCCCCAAACTTGACGTACCTTAATTTTCAAAGAGGTGCGGGTATTTGGCTTGCATTTGACTTTTCATTTCCCACGTAGCTTCTTCGATACGATGATTTTGCTATAAAAATTTTACCAACGGTATGGTCTTGTTTCAGAGAACTTGATTACGGCGATCGAGAATCTGCATTGGTTGCCCTTCATAAGAGAGGTCCTCTTGAACTTCCAAGTTCTCATAGTCGACAACATGTTTTGGATCTCGGAGGTACCGTCGGAGCATCGAAACGTGGAACACGTTGTGAACGTTGGACAATTCAGGTGGTAGTGTAATGCAATATGCTACAGGACCAATCCTTTCCAGTATCTCAAATGGCCCGATGTAACGTGGGTTTAACTTTCCTCGCTTTCCAAATCGGATAACTCTTCTTGTTAGTGAGATCTTAAGGAACACATGATCTCCTATTTGAAATTCCAAGTCTCGTCTCTGTGTATCTGCATAACTTTTCTGACGGCTTTGAACAGTGCGAATTCGTTGTTAGATGAGTTGGATTTTCTCACTTGTGACTTGCACGATCTCGGGGCCTAATAGTTTCCTGTCTCCAACTTCTGCCCAACACAGAGGTAATCAACATCTCCTTCCATACAGGGCTTCGTATGGTGCCATTCCAATGCTTGCTTGGTACCTGTTGTTATAAGCGAATTCTACTAAAGGTAGGTGTTCATCCCAGTTACCTTTGAGGTCCAACACGCATACACGTAACATGTCTTCCAACGTCTGGATTGTTCTTTCGGATTGCCCATCGGTTTGTGGATGATAAGCCATGCTACACTTCAGTGTAGTCCCCAAAGCCTCCTGCAATTTGTTTTAGAAGTGAGACACGAAGCGGGGGTCTCGATCAGACATGATTGAAACTGGGTACCATGAAAACGAATAATTTCCTTGATGTATAAAGTGGCAAACTTATTAAGGGAGTACATGATTTTGATTGGCAAAAAATGTGCCAACTTCGTCAATCGGTCTGCTATAACCCATATTGCATCGTTCTTCGAAAATAACTGTGGTAGCCCGACCACGAAGTCCATAGTAATGTGCTCCCATTTCCATTCAGGAATAGGAAGTGGTTGCAGCAGTCCTGCAAGTCTCTAATGTTCTGCTTTAACACGCTGACAATGCAGTCATTTGGAGACATGGCTTGCTATGTCTCTTTTCATTTCTGTCCACTAGTAGTGTTCCTTTAGATCATGGTACATCTTTGTGTTGCCAGGATGGACTGTAAATCTCAAGCTATGAGCTTCCACCAATATCTTCTTCTTGAGTTTCGGAATATTGGGTATGCAAATTCGATTCTGAAATTTTAGTATCCTATTGCTTATAATGAAATTAGGATTAGGCGTACTCCTTTGCTCATCGTACTTTTTCTTCAAAAGTGTATCTTCACATTGTCGTGCTCTAATTTCTTCAATCAAGGTAGGTTCCATGATTATATTGGCGAGCAGTCCATTGATCTTGCGAAAAGTGATAGTACATACCAGACCTCTAGTCGTCTTTCGGCTTAGTGCGTCTGCCACCACGTTAGCTTTGCCTAGATGGTGATGGATCTCTATATCATAGTCTTTCATAAATTCTATCCACCGAACATATATTTAAGACTCTTGTGATCAGTGTAAATCTCGCAGGTTACACCGTAGAGATAATGACGCCAGCTTTTGAGGGCAAAGATCATCGCAGCCAATTCCAAATCATGAGTCGGGTAGTTCTTCTCGTGAGTCTTTAATTGTCGCAACGCATAAGCAATGACTTTTCCGTTTTGCATGAGAACGCAACCTAAACCATTGTATGAGGCATCACTATAAATTACGAACCCATCTGCTCCTGTAGGGAGTGCTAGTATAGGAGCTGACACTAGTCGATTTTTTAATTCTTGGAAGCAACGCTCTTGTTTGTCAGCCCATTCAAAGAGTGTGTTTTTCTGAGTTAGTTGGGTCAAAGGTGATGCTATTTATGAGAAATCTTGCACGAAGCATCAGTAATAACCAGCTAGACCCAAGAAACTTTGAATTTCTAACACATTGGTAGGTTGTGGCCAATTCACGATTGTTGTAACTTTTTAGGGGTCAACCGAGATGCCATCTTTGTTAATGACGTGACCGAGAAAGTGTACACTAGTGATCCAGAATTCGCATTTCTTCAACTTGGCATAAAGTTTGTGGTCACGCAGTGTTTGTAGAACCGTTCGCAAGTGCTTCTCATGGTCTTCCAGTGACTTGGAGTATATGAAAATGTCGTGGATGAAGACGATGACGAACTCATCAAGATAGGGTTTGAACACTCGATTCATGAGGTCCATGAAGGCTGTTGGGGCATTTGTGACGCCAAAAGGCATGACAAGAAACTCGTAGTGCTCATAACGGGTTCTGAAGGCAGTCTTTTCGATGCTTTCCGTTTTGACTTTTAGTTGATGGTAGCCAGAACGTAAGTCGATTTTGGAGAATACCTGAGCGCCTTGAAGTTGATCAAACAGGTCATCGATTCACGGCAAAGGGTACTGATTCTTGATGGTGACCTTGTTCAGCTCTCGATAATCAATGCATAATCTCATCGTGCCATCCTTTTTCTTCACGAACAATACTGGAGCTCCCTAGGGTGAGGTACTAGGTCGAATGAAACCTTTGTCTAAGAGTTCCTGGAGTTGAGTCTTCAGCTCTTTCAATTCTGTTATTGACATACGATAAGGAGCTTTTGATATTGGTTGCGTGCCAGGTTGGGTTTAAATGGTGAATTCGATTTCCCGATCAACCGGGATACCAGGTAGATCTTCAAGAAAGACATTCGGGAATTCTCGAACCACGGGGATTGCATCCACGGTGGGGACCTCTTTTTGTGTATCGATCACATAACAGATATAACTACAAAAACCCTTTTTTAGAAGTAGTTGGGCTGTTATGGAAGATGTAATACAGGGAGGGTTGGAAACTCCAGTCCCATCAAAGACAAGCTCCGGTTGGTTTGGTAATCTGAGGGAGACATTTTTAGCTTTACAATCAATAGAGGCGTGGTTAGCAAGCACCCAATCCATACCTAAGATCACATCAAAGTTTCCAATGCGGAGGGGAATCAAGTCTACGTATAAGGTTTTGCCTTCTAAGGATATAGTACATGATCTGTACACCTCAGTACTACAGGCAGACTTACTAGAAGGAAAAGACATAGACAATATATATCCTAATGGTTCGGGTGTTGATGCCAACTTGGCAGCAAAATGTGGTGCAACAAAAGAATGAGTTGACCCAGAGTCAATGAGGACGTGAGCTAAATGGCCATAAATAGAAAGTATACCTGACACAACATTTTCGGTAACTTCTGGTTTTCCAGGTACTAAGGCGAAAGCCCTTTCTTAGCGTTTTTGGTCTTTCCTTTCTCCTCCAGGTCCTGCGGGTTTTTCGACTAGGCCAGAGGGGTTGGCTGTAGGATTGGTCAGCTTTGGACAATCCTTCAGCAAATGGCCAACTTGACCGTATTTAAAGTATGCTCCCGTGTCTCGATGGCATTGTCCCCAATGAGCCTTCCCACAAGTAGGACAAATTGGAATAGTGCCACCTCGGGGGTTGGTAGGACCTTGATGGCCTGAACTAGTTGTACCTGTATTCATCTTCTTAGGAGGCGCAACACCAGGTCTTTTGTTGTCTCTTTCCTAGAATCGCTTCTTTTGGCTTGGTTCCCCGGAACGCAAGGCTTTAATCCCCTTTTCTGCAATGTACTCCCGGTCTACCACTTATGCATAGGTTGGTAGTTTCAAGACCTCGAGCCTATCTTTAATTTCAGCATCCAATCCTGCTTCGAATTTTCTTTCTTTTCGAGTTTTGGTGGGATGATGTATGTCGCAAACCAAGCGAGTTGTGTGAACTTGCCCTCGTATTCGGCCACCGTCATGGTTCCTTGCTTTAGATGTATGAATTCTGATGTCTTCTGTTCCCGCAATGAATCTGGGAAGTATTTTGCGTAGAATACTTCCAAGAATCTTGCCCAAGTCGCAATTTATTCTTTCTCCGAAGTGAGAAGCCACCATTCCTGTGTATTATTTTTGAAAGTGAAAGTGGCGAAAGTTACCTTTTGTCTTTCAATGCAGGGTAGGGCGCGAAAAATCTTTTCCATGTTTTTAACCCAGGTGTTGCTATCATTTTGTCTGGACCGCCGGTAAATGTGGTAGGTTTTAGATCCTGGAACTGTTTTATGGTAACTGACTCTTCTCGTCGTTCCGGCATTCCATTGTTGATGTTAGTCTGCAAGGCTTGCAAAAAGCTAGTAATCGCTCTTTCCATCATTCTTTCCATTGATTCAGTGCCACTGAATGATGACCCACTTCCGTTACCATTATTGGCCATTCTACAAGTAATAAACAAACATTATATTCATAACACAACATATATATTGCATATCTAAAATACCATCTTTACTGTTTTTGCAAATATAATATTACATCTTTGTTCCAAACATAAAAAATTGTGTTAGTGTCTCATCCCTGTAATACAAAAACAAAAGAGGGATCAGAACTCATCATGGTTAGCTTACAAAAGTTTTCTTCTACTAAATCTAGGATAGTGGGTCAAACGGGTCAAACAACCATGGGAAGTAGTATTGCATGAAAAGCTCAAATTCCTATCCTAATTGGAACACACCAAAACACATCCACGCTGCCTTGACTATGAAAATGGGGACGCACTATATGTATCCCAAAAATGTTCGGTCAACAATCAAGCCGGGTGTCTCGATATATGAAAGGTCATTACTAAAGTCAACATTTTGAATATTAATAATCTCTAGCGGGTTAGGGACAGTGGTAACAATGTAGTCCTCGGGGTATATATTTCCCCTTCTTGCCACAAAATCTGGGAGCAAAGGGCCTATGATGTAGTGCAAGCGATCATGTCATGGGGCAACGCTAAGGACACGAGTGGGTCCAAGAAAACGTCCAGCGTATAGGCATGGCTCTGCCTCCTTAGTAAATGTGGAACATCGGTAGGGTCAGCCTGTACATAGATTGGCCGACCCATTAATTGGGCAAGGCCTGGATGCAGTCCTCTAATTATATCCTCTGAATCTCCCCATCCTTCAGGTGAGGCGGAGGCGGGGGCAGGGTGCTTTGCTAAAATCTCATCTAAATTAATAGCCTCGAGCTCATCCCAAAACGCATCATCAAGGTTAATCTCGGACATTCCTACATCACTAGAAGAAACGTGAGATTTTCACAGAAGGACTAACGTTGCAGGTAAATATTTATTTATTTATTTTTATTATGTTTATCTAGCTATATAGTTTTATTTATAGATTTATTTATAACTTTTCAAACTTTCTGATCAAATTAAAATAGCTTCTTTTTTTTTTTTTTTTTTTTTTTTTTTTTGAATGAACCATTGTTCTGATACCATATTTGTCATGACCCAACCTTAGGGGCTTAGGACTAGAATTGCAACTTACTAATTTATTTTGATCGTAGCAATTTAAACTGCACAAGCGGAGGCAAACAGAAATAAAATAATTAAACATAAAGTTACTTCATTCTACTAAAAAGAAAAATACATCCATGGGCTTTTATTATTTGATTATGCAGCGACTGGCCATCAGAAAAATGACAGGAAGAAAAGAAAAGAAAAGCAAATTAACGGATCCGCATCAATTTCTTGCACAGATTCCACTACACGAAGTTATAGGTCTTCCCTACATCTCACCACTTGAAAGGGTAATAGCTATAAGCACATAGCAGAGTGAGAAATATTATGCCAAGAGTATAGGGAATACAAAATAACCATCGATAGTTAAGCCAAAACATTTACATAACTCAATTTGTTAAATAAATCATTCAAGTGGCAGAAACTAAAATGCAGAAATTATATAAATAAATAACCATAACCACGATACAGAACAGAACAGAGGTCACAGAAGTGACAGTCAGAATAGAGGTCAATGGATCCATGACAAATAGAGGACCACAAAGTGGTCAAACAGAGGCCAATGGTTATTTAAGTCCCCCAAGGCGTGAGACTCCGGTGGTGGTACTTACAAAACATAATTGTTTATAAGGTCATAGTCAAATATATACTAAAATTTAAATAAACATATCCATGGGTTTCATTTGAAACAAATAGAGTTCAGAAAATAACCCACGTAATTGAAATATTAATATAATTTACAAAACATAACTTGTATAAAATAAATTATGATAAGTCAAAATATATGTAAAATATACTATGGTGACTCAAGGTTGAATATAACTCACCTTAATATTGACCATTAGCCTTTACTTTCCACTATCACAAACCTTCCTACTATAATTTCCTAGTTCGAATATCTCTTTCATGTTTTCTCTCTTTTTTTCTCCACTGATCTTTGAGCAACGCCTCCCTATTTGTACGGAGGCAAATCATGCCATCGACCAACACGTGGCTACACCAAATCTTCCTTAGATTGATCCGATCTTCCCTTAGATTGATCCTTATCCTATTAACCTTTACGTTAATTATACTTTGGCCAAGTTTTTTTTTTTTTTTTTAAATAGTTATATACCACTCGTTTGATAAAAACAAACAAACTAAATCCTAATTAAATTACGCTTTACTACATACCAAAATAAATTATTTATTTTACTACCATACCCACTATTATTATTATTATTATTATTATTATTATTATTATTATTATTATTATGGTATTAATTAAATATTTAGGGTGTCACATTTGTAGTTGCTTATTTGTTGCCATTGTTGATATAGCATAGCATTGTTGTTAATAAATGTTATATACTGTAGAAAAAGATTGAAGAGCTTCACAAGCCTTTTACAGAAGAAGGCCCAATGTCTATAAAAAAATGATGCAATTGTTCATGCGTTTGGTCTAGAACACCGTGATAGTGTATGGGGCTTGGATTTGGAGCATTGCCATCGAAAGTTGATGCGTAAGTGTACCAAAATCAAAATGTGTGAAAAAAAAAATCAACAAATGTTGCTTTTACAACAAGAACTCCAAGATATGAGAGCGGAAATTTTAAAAAGGAAAGAGGCAAAATGAGATAAAAAGATTAAGAATGCATGTGACAATAAATGTTATATCTATTGATGTTTCATATTAGTTTTTAAACTTTTTCAAATAAAACTTGTAGGAACTAAGCGAAGATGCAACGGGTAGGAAATATTCTCGTGGAAAAACCTAGGTAAACTTGCCTTGAATCATTTGAGACAAAGTCTTTTTATGAAAAATAGCTTTCATGTCAGTTTAGTTTAAAAATAAAAAATTTGTGTTGATATGTGTTGAGTGCATAGGAATTTAACAAGATTTCAAGAAATCAATCTCTTTCATACATACATGTGATGCTTTTGCTTCTTTTAAGCTTTTGTACTATGTTGTTTTGTCTTGATATATAGCTAGCTTTTAGATACAACAATATTTCACAAAATTTTTTAAAAAATTAATTAAAACTTGTAGGAGCTAAGCAAAGGGGCAAATGGGCAAATGGCAAGAAACATTTTCATGGAGAAACCCAAGTAAACTTGCACGATTTTGTTGTTGTCTTCAACTAGCAATTTTAGGCTAGTATAATTGGAATTTGGATTTTTTTATTTGGGAAAAAAAAGCTATAAAAAAAGAAAGACTAGAAGTAGAGGAGAGAAAGAGAGAGAGAGAGAGAGAGAGAGAGAGAGAGAGAGAGAGAGAGAGACAAAGACAAAGAGAGTGTAGGTAGCATGGTTTCAATTTATATAATTACTAAGCTATTGTGATGGTTTGCATTCTTCACCCTCAGGCCAATATAATATATATTAATTATATGATCTATCTACTTGCTCATGGAGCTGTTATTGTAGAACCTGATAGCCCACTATTTGGGTATGTTGGTGCATGTTGCCTAAGCTATGTTGCCACACTATCATTACCCTTATTGCTAGGTTACCAAAAGCATATTTGTAATTGTAGTTTATGTCTCTATTTTAAGTGGCCCACCATAATTGTACTATTCCAAGATCCCTGTGAACTCTCAAGTGAGTTGTTCCCAAATGTAATCTTGTATTTTGAAATGGAATAAAATTATTCTACTTTTTTATGCTTGAAACAATGTTTTGGTAGTTGATTGATGTTTTGTGAAACTTGTTTGTAATATTTGTTAGATTGTATAGAACAAGTTAAATAGAACATACTGAATTTAAAAAAAAAAAAATACTGCATATTTTACGGTAGGCATAATAGGTCGTTATATTACATATTTTACGACATGTAATGAGAGTTGTGGTTTGTCTCAGAAATTAACGACATGCAAAAATAGTTGTAGAAAACTCAAACACGATGCACAAGATCCGTTGTTAAAGGGTTTTTAACGGCATGTAAAAGTAGTTGTAGAAAAATCAAACACGACGTACAAAATCCGTTATTAAAAGGTTTTTAACGGCGTACTATAGAATGTCGTTGAAGTGAATGACTTTCTGGTCAAAACACGGCTTTACATCGCGCGTCATAGAATTGTTTCCACAAGATATATTTGGTGCCGTTAAGACCCTTTTTTATTATAATGATCTTTGATCATCCTAAATTTTTTTATATGTTGTAGTCCATATAATATAGAGCATATTTGTAAAATTTTGAAACAAGTGGACGGTATATTTAATTTTTGTAACTTTTACTACATGCTGGTTTTACATGTTTTGTTTTCATGTTGTAAAAATTAAATATTTGAAATCATAAACCCTAATTTGTTTTCATGTTGTGGTACCTAGACCTTCAAAACGGTATATTATGGGTCTGATTCTGACTTACGGATTGAAAGAAATCATAAACCCTAATTTGGATTCGTTTTTATATTTTTTGTGGTTTATTGTGGACGATGGATTGCAGAGAATCTGCACTCCCACTCTCATTAGAGAGAGAGTGGATTACACTCTCTATTTTAGATTTGCAAAATAAAAAATCGAGACCACCATTGAATTCCTCTCAAAAAATCGAGTCGGATACTACCAAAATCGACTCGAAATAGAGTCCGGGAAGTGGCGTGTGGTCCCCACCCGCTGAAAGCTGCTGCCAAGTGCTTCCAAGTGCTGACATGTGCGTTGAGGCGCTGACAGAGGTGCTGATGCAAGCGATGATGTCATCTACTTAGGTAAATGCTGATGCAGGCGTTATTAAGGCTCTGTTTGTTTTCTTTTAATTTAAAAATTATGTTAATTGCTTCTATATTATTCGTTTTAATTCTTATTGAATCATGGATTATACCGTTAGACTCATAATTCATTTTTCTACAATATAATAAATGTTCAAAAAATTTTGAAAAATAAAATATTTTTCATTAATGAATAACTCAATATTTTTACACGAGGCCGAGCGATTTTCTTGTTATCTCAGGATGCGTGACGTGTGACCCTAGGCGGGTTTTATCTCGGGACGTGCGAAGCACGAGCCCGAGCGGTTTTCTTGTTATCTCAGGATGCATGACGCGCGGCCCTGGGTGAGTTTCATCTTGGGATGTGCGAAACATGAGCCCGAGCGGTTTTCTTGTTATCTCAGGACGCGTGATGTGCAGCCTTGGGTGAGTTTCATCTCGGGATATGCGAAGCACGAGCTCGAGCGGTTTTCTTGTTATCTCAGGGCGCGTGACACGCGGTCCTAGATGGGTTTTATCTCAAGACGTGCGAAGCACGAGCCTGAGCGATTTTCGTGTTGTATCTCGGGACACGAGAAACGTGAGCCCGAGCGGGTTCTCTTGTTTCTCAGGACGTGTGAAACATGAGCCCGAGTGGTTTTTTTTCTTTTTGCTCGAGATGCGTAAATCGCGAGCCCGAACGGGTCCTCTTGTATCTCAGGACGCGTGAAGTGCAAGCCCAAGCAGTTTTTCTTGTTTCTCAGAATGTGTGAAATAAGACCCTAAGTAGTTTTTGTTCCTCTGGTTCTCGGGACGCGTGAAACGTGACCCCGAGCGGTTTCTCTTGTATCTCGGGACGTGTGATACTCGATCCCGAGCGGTTTTCTCAATTTCTCAGGGTGCGTGAAATACAACCCTGAGCGGTGTTTTATTTCCTCGCCTCTTGTTTTGACATAGTTATAGTGTTTTATCTTGTGTATGGAAACCTGTGTTGGTTTTAAGCTTGAAATTGCTCATTCATATGTTGTTATTTTGCTTATTGTAATCATTCTTGCTTATCACATTTGTTATTGCCTATTACATCATCTTGCATGATCATAAGTTTTCAAAATAGTCGGCTTCGTGAAGCGTGTGAGTCCGGCTTTCAAAGCTACATTGTGTATATCATTTGCATTTTGCCCCAGAACTGCGCTGGTTTGATTCCTTACAAAAGGATACGTAGGCAGCTTGCGGGTGCAACCCATTTTATTTCTGTCTTGATTATTTGTCCAAGTCTCACGGCTTTGTCAAAATGGGTCATCTTCAGGCTTTGACATTTACTCACGTCATTTCATGATTTCGAGTTCTGTCAAAGAGGGGCAACTATAGACACCCCATTTTTTACAGCCTTTACGACTTGGACACCATTCCATGCACACCCGATGATGAGTTTATATGCTTGCCAAGTGCTCGAAGTCCTCAGCGGAATGCCACAACTTTGAGCCCTTCAAACCCTGTACCTTTGTTGTCCTAGTTTTGGACCAAACCTAGCTTTTCCAGCCTTCAGCCTCTGGTGGCCTGCCGGCCACCCCTTTTGGGCTACCAGCCATCACTTTTGGGCTGCCGGCCACTAATGTGGCTTGTCGGCCACCAGTGTATTTTGTAGATATTTTATGCCAGTTGTGCCAGTTGTTTGCACAGATGCATGCATCTATCCCCACGTGTAGAGCTGGATCTCCTTGAGGGAATTTCATGTTTTCTATATATAGGAGCCCCCTCTCTCATGTTTTACGGTTAGAAAATTTTGAGATCAAAAATTTTCCTCTCTCTACAAATCTCTCTCTCTCTACCAAATCTCTACACTTTTGCCTACAATTCCTCAACCTTTGCCTATACACCCTTAACCAAATCTTCTCATCTTTGAGCTGAGGTACTCTTGAGCTTGGTTGGAGCTCTTGAGGGTGTTATTTGCTTGGTTTTGTTGCTTGAATTGCTTCTTCTCTTCAAGAGCTATAAGGCTTTGCCTCTTTACTTGCTTTCTCTACTATTTTTCCTACTGTTTTTCCATTGTTTTGGGCTATCAAAACTCTGTATTTTTTGGGCTGAAGCTTGGGTTTAAGGCCATTAAAGGTTATAGGGTGGTTCACCTTTCTTTATACCTTGTTTTGGAGGTCTTTGCCCTTGTGTTTCCCACCATTTTACTATCTTTTTCCAAGCTTTTAAACACTGATTTTCAAAGCTTTTTCAGTGGCCAAAATCATGTTTTGAAGTCTAAATTTGAACGGGTTAGCCTCCCCTCATTGTGTCTTGTTCACTAGCCTAGCTTATGTCATGTTTTAACATGTTAATCTAGCTATTTTTAGCTCAATTCCAACATGTTTTAGGATTTATTTTAGATTGTTTTAGGGTTGGTTTGGGATGTTCTAAAAAAGTGCACTTTTTGACTTATTGGCTTATATGGGTTGGGTTTGGATTGGGTTTGATGTGATGTGTTAGAGAGGTGATGTGATTTAAATAAGATGATGTGACTTAAATAGGATAGTGACTTTTTGTATTATTTAGTAGATGCCAAACTTGGCCTTAGCACCGTTTTGGGCTGTCAGTTGCATTTGAGCTTTATTTTGCATGCTTGTAGTGCAATTGTCCTCATGAGTTTGGTGTTCTAGGCCTTAGACACCTTCTCCTGTGAGTTGATAGCATTTATTTATACTTTTCTCACTCATTTTCAACACTAATAATCTCTGCAACCTCCCACATTTCTTGGCTGTTTGTTTTGCTTTGAAAGTGGTTCACTACTTGTTTGTTGAAAGCATGAGATTGAGGTTTCATACTTAACGGTTTAATCCCTTAGAGGGTTCATTATCAACGGTATGATGTCTCTTTCATGCCTAAAACAACTTTTGGTTTGAGTCTTTTTTCCATTAAAAGACTTAATCTCACTCTTTGGACTTAAATGATTAAAGGATGGATGGTAATTTTAAAATGGAGTAACTAAAACTTGGAACTAAAATGGTCAAAGATAATAATTTGGCTGTGTTTAATTGGACGTTAATTGAACACATGGAAACTTGAACCATTTCATACTTGCTAGTGATGAAATGATTCAAGTTTCCAAGGTCACCACTTCCCTTGATCATTCATGAAAGGGAGAAGGTTTGTGTCGTGTTTTGCATTTATTGAACTTAAACACTTGGTTTCATAAGCCATCATGCAATGAAATTGCATCCATTGATGGTTTGTTAACCAAACTTGCTACTTCTTGGATTTGTTCAATGAAAATGAGGGATAAGTGGTGCAAACAAACCCTTAAATATCCTGTATATGCTCTGTTTGTCCTCTGTTGCAGCAAGATGAACCTGTGCATCAGTGGCCGGCAGAAGGCCGGCCGGCCATCACTAGTGGTCGGCAACCTTCATCATTGGCCGGCCGGCCACTAATGAAAATTTGAGCAGTGTGTTTCAAACGCAGAGCAGAGTTATTTTGGAAATGGGCAACAATGTTGGTGTTTAACTGTGCAAATAGAAGCATTCTAAAGCAAAATAGTGGCTTTTTCGGTGGAAATTAAGCATGCGCATGAACATCCCTCATTTTTCGAGGCGTAGTAGTTAGTTGTTTAGTTTAATTACTTATTTTAATTGCACTTGCGTTGTAATTATTTAATTAATTAGTTAACTAGAATAGTTAGTTAAATCAAGTGTTGTAATAATTAGTTAAGTAGTTTAGCTAGTTTCATTTGTTTTGTAATAATTAGCTTAATTAGCTTGGCTCTAATTAGTTAGTTAATTAGCTTAGTTTATTCATTTGGACTCTCCTTCGTGAGAGCGTAATGTAATAATGTCTATGTCTTCCAACCCCACGTCTTTCTCCCTTTTATTTACTAGCTTATGATGGTTAGTTTAGGGACATCAAGTTTTGTTTAGCATTCTCCATGTTTGTATCCATTTGTCTTGCATGCACCGAGGCTCGATTCATCATTCTACTTACATTGTTAGTTTAATATTTCTTTGAATACGTGCTTAGACCGCATGTTATTAAATTGTTTCATATGCCATATTTAGTAGCTGAGCCTAGTAATTACATTTTTTATATGTGTTGCATTAGTCATATCATATAGTTAGGAATCATGCATTTTTTTCTAACTTATTTTTCTTTTGGCTTGGAGTACTAGGTGAGCCTTTACTTGCTTTGGCATAATTGCATGAGTGTTGATGTTGCCATGTTTAGTATGCTTGCCATGAGGCTAATTGCTTAAATGCTATAACTGCTTGAATGCCTATGGATGAAGGCTTATTGCTTGAATTGGAATAATTTGAGTAAATGTTCATAAGCGATCACTTTTTCAAGTGGTACATATTTCAAAACAATTTTCAAAACAAATATGAATCAAGTGTTCCAATTCTTGCAAGTTAGTTTCTACTTGTGTGTGTGCACATCACATAGCAATGCTAGCCTAATAAATCAGAATTAGAGTATATAATGTTGATAAAAATCATATCATGATTAGTAGATGCCAATCTTTGATCGAGCGAGCAGGGGTGCTCAAATGCATTCATGACCTTCCCCGCTCGTACCTATTACAGTTAGACTATAACTCATTTAAAATTAACTTTGCGATTACTTGTTGATGGTGATTTATTTCATATATGTTGTAGTGCCCATATTTTAAACTTGATTGATAAAGAAGTTATGCATGTATACGAGACTTCTGTACTGGTAGTATAAAATACAGTTGTTATTATTATGTTTCATGCTAATCGAATTTAGGAATACGAGAAAAATTGTCAACGGGAAGGTATGCCATTTAAAAAATTAATTTTAAATATAGATAGCATGTGGAATTCAAACTATAATATATTAAAAAGAGTTTGTAAATAAAGAAAATCAATATATTTATTTTTTTACAACAACATCATTAAGAGGAGTACTGATTCTCATAGAACTTAATTGGCGCCAAGTTTTTTGATGTAAAGATTTTCTAAAAGTTTTTGATACTGTAACAAAATTATTTTCTTATATATATATATACACACACACATATTCCTATTTCACCATTTGGCTATTACGCCCAAACTCTAATATCTTTAGGCTAAAAAGACACAATTTATCCAAAACAATAACTATCTGTTAAAATCAACCTATCTATTTATCTGTTAAAATTCACCAAACTAATCATCTGTTGAAATATGAAACATGTCACTCATTCAACTACCTATATGTTGAATCACACATTTTTGTACCTTACCACCACCGCCACTTACTGCCGCCAGCGACTTTTCTGACAACATTTTCAGTGACCTTTTTCGGCGCTAGCGACTTTTTTTGATACCAGCAACTTTTTTGGCGTATCCTTATCATCGAATAAGATTTTACTTTTGATCTAATGACTTATACCCCTTTAAAATGGGGTTTTCACCAATTTTCTCTATTAAAAAAAAAAAGCAATGGAATCTAGTGTTGTGCTCGTTTTCTAGGTCTATCTTTTGGTATTTTAAGTGATTTTTGAAAGTCCTATTATGGCTCCTCAAACTTGGGGGTATATGTTTCATCCCGCTCAGCAGTCAATGGCTTATTATGCTATTATAAAGGATGCATGGTTCACTACAACAAAATACACATTTGGCAACCAATATTGGCGACTAAAAAAAATTTAGTAGCCAAAAGATGTGGAATTGACGACCAAAAATTTTTTTTAGTCGGCAAAATTACATTATTTAGCAAATAATTTTTTTTAGTCTGAATATATTGATTATTGGCGATTAAAAAAAATGTAGTTGCTAAAAATACCAGAATTGGCGACAAAAAAATTATTTTGGTCGCCGTATATTGAGTTTTTGATACTAAAACCATTTAGTCGTCGAATGTAAAATAAAAAATTATTTTTTATCTTTGGCAATCAAAAATTTGGGCGCCAAAAATATATTTTCAGCGACTAAAAATTTTTTTTGTCGCTAAATAGTTAGTTTTGGCTACTAAAATTATTTAGTCACTGAATGAAAAATAAATAATTACTTTTTATCTTTGGCGAATGAAAATTTTGTTGTCAAAAATTTATTTTCAACGACTATAATTATTTTGGTCACCAAAGAACTAAAATATTTAAAGAGAGAAATATTTCAAATTTTGGGGGATTAATGAAATTAATTAACATTTGCCAACCAAAACAAAAACCAATTTGGTTGCCAAAGGTGTGAAAGTTTTAGACAAAATAAACGGTTCTCTGTTTAGACAAAACAGATTGTCTCTCCCTCTCTCTCCCTCTCTCTAACCCAAACAAACCAAACAAAAATGGAGAAATCAGAAGGAGAATACTTGTTCAAGATAGTGGTGATTGGGGACTCAGCGGTGGGAAAATCGAACTTGCTCTCGCGATTTGCGAGAGACGAGTTCGATTTGCAGTCAAAAGCCACAGTGGGAGTAGAGTTTCAGACCCAGGTGATGGAGCTTGATGGCAAGGAGATCAAAGCCCAGGTCTGGGACACCGCCGGCCAAGAGCGCTTCCGCGCTGTCACCTCCGCCTACTACAGAGGCGCTGTTGGTGCTCTCATCGTCTACGATATCACTCGCCGGACTACTTTCGATAGCATCAAGCGGTGGCTCGATGAACTCAAGAGTAAGTCGATTATATTTTAATCGATCTATTTATTAGTTGTTCTGTTTTGTGGGTTTGATTGCTTGTTATTGAAGTTGTTGCTGTGAATCTGAATTTGTGTTTGAATAACCATTTTGGGTGTTTTAATGATTTTGAAATTGAAAACCCAAGTATGCTTTTGTCCTTTGGGAGAGAAGTTTGATAATACCTCTGCTATGTTGACTTGTGAGAGATTTTGGCAGAAGAAGGTGCCTCTAAATAAGACTCTTTTTGGCAATTATGAAGTGATGTACATTAATTATCCAGGTAGCAATCTCAGATCTTTGAGTTTTTGTCTATGTTATATGTTATGCGATAATGCTGTTGAGAGTCTGAAAAAGTTAATTAATAGGGCTTCCTTCTTCGCCACCATTTGAGTGTTCCATGGGTAATGGTCCAAGCAGAAGTGCTGGAAGTCAGCAATTCCCTATTACTGCAGATTTTGTTGACAAGGACCCAAAGATGAACTCTAAAACTATTTTCATCATTGCTTTATCTGCATTGGTAATCTTGGTGGTTTGCTGTGGAGCAATTTCTACCATCTTAAAATGTAGGAACGTTGGTAGACCATCAAATGCTGTTGGTCCTGTCTTTACACCAGCTGCTAATAAGAGACCTGGTAAGTTTGTGTGTTTGTTCTTACTTGTTAGAAATGATACACAGAATTGGATATAATTGCAGCCATGTTCATAAAATGGTTTGGAACGTAGGCTAGTAATGCACATCAAGTCATTGGCTCGATGCTTGTATGTCTTCCTGCTTAGCTCTATTGGAGCCCATGTCTATCTTCCTCATTTTTACTTCAATAATGCTTTTTTCCTTATTTTCTTTATAATGAGGACACATATCCAAGAATCATCCAAAAGTAGTTTCCATGAAAAAATTCAGTGGATTTTCTTTTTTTGCTGAAATACTTGTTCCCTCTTGTTAGAAAGATTCTACTCTGGTTTGTTTATTGCTTAACATGAATAGCGACAAGCTTTGATGGTTGTGGTGTGTCACCAGAGCTGATTTCATTCATAAAAATCTCTACTTTCTACCTCATATGTTCTGCGAACTTTACTTCACTAGATTCTGATAGTTACTACTCCCTCCGTCCCAAAATATTAGTCCCTTATTCTATTTTTCATTGTCCCAAAATATTAGTCCCTCTTCAAAAATCAAGTACAAAAATAATATAAATTTCCTAGTTTGCCCTTCTTTTAAATTAATAAACAATATAAAAAGTACAATTATGACATTGATATTCCCAAAAAATGTACTATCAAAAGGGTAATTTTGGAAAATCAATTTTTTTCAAATGCAATAATTATACTACCAAAAAAAGTTGGATTCCCCAAAAGGGACCATTATTTTGGGACAGAGGGAGTAGTTTTAATGAATTACAAATCTTAGTGAACCATTTTTAAGTCTTGCTCACAATCTTATATTTTCATAGTTTTTTAAAATGTGGGAGTCTAATTCCTTCTGAGAAAAAGGAGTTGTACATCATTGAAATTGAGTGAATTATTCCTATACCTGTATGTTGTGTGCACACATAAAAATCATTTTGTGACTTCATGTTACTCTTGTAATTGGCTCAATTGCATCTTATAAATTGCTGAGTTGGAAAAGCAAGTTATGTTGGATAACCATTCTGTTTGATGAGATGGATTATCAAGTCAAATAAAATGTATATATATATATATATATATGTATTTTTACTCATTGATAATCATTTCTATGACATTATATTAATAGTGTAATGAGTCCTTTATTTATTTATTTATTTTCCTTTTGTCGTATTGGATTGCCCCAAATTTAGCAATCCAACGGGCAAATATTTACTCTATTTCTATTTCATTTGTAGGGTTAGCTAGTTGTTCTTGTTGATGACAAATTAACTTGTGTATAAAATTAGTTCAGAGCTACACTTGTACCTTAAATATCCTTAGAGCCCAAAGTCTCATGACTCTCATCAACCTGTTTAACTAGAAGTCAACTACCTTTGGCATGCTTGAATTGGAGCTGATGTAGAAACATTACAATGAGTTTTTTGTCTTTATAATATTGGCGTTACCATATTTTATCTTTTTCTATTTTATACATAGATTAAAATTCATGCATTACATTTAGTTTTCTATTTTGTAAAGCATAATGAACCTTGCAACATTATGGGTAACTTTTGTCCTTTTAACAAGTTTGAACTCTACAAATTTCTCAGGATCTAAGTACCCTATTAACACATGATTACAATAATCAGTTTGCAAACAAACAAGACTTAATCACCACCAGCTACATGATGACTAAAATATCAATTGAATCAAATTATTCAGCTATTAGATATATGAGTAATGCCTCGTAGCTCGAATGCTACGAGGCTCGAAATGGCTCGAATGGAGAAAGAGGGAGAGAAGAGAGGAAACAGAGGAGGAAGGGAGGAAGAAGAGAGGAGGAAGGGAGGAAGGAAGTCCTCGTCGCAGCCCAGCCCCGCCGTGGGTCGTTCGCCCGGCGTCCTCGTCAGACCGTCGATCGTCGCAGGGAGGGCTCGTCATGGGAGGGAGACAGCCTCCGATCGTCTCGCCGCCCGTCGGTCGTCGGCCCAGCAGAGCTCGTCGCAGCCTCCGTCGCCTCTGCCGAGCTCGTCGCAACCCCACCGAGATCGTCGAGCTCGTCGCAGCCCCTTCGTCTTCTTCTTCCTCCGTCTTCTTCCTCCATTTTTTAGGCCCCCTCCAGTCCCCCTCACCCTCCCCCCCTCCCCCTCCTCCTCCTCCTCCCTTCTCTTCTTCTCCCTTCTCCTTCTTCTTCTTCTTCTTCTTCTTCTTCGTTCTGCAAAACGAAGCCAAAACCAGGAAAGAAAAGAAAAGAAAAAAGAAAAAAAGAAAATTGGAGACCCAAAACGACGTCGTTTTGGGTCTCGAGCCAGATTTCGAGCCAGTGATTCGAGCTACCAATCACTGCTGTAGATATATATACCCAAAATAATTATAATGATCATTAGGATATAACATCATCGTCTATTAATTAAATTATAATGATCGTAATGGCCATCGACTATTTGCAGTCCTCAAAATGATTGGAACCAGTTGCAAAGAAGGTAAGACACCAAAGACAAAATTCAATGTTCAATGTTAAATTTCATTTTACACAAGTCGTGACCCCTTAAAAAAAAAGAAAAAAAAAAAAAGAAGGAAGATCAATTGAGTTTGGTATCGACAAGTGTGAGGGGATAAAGACATTGACCTCAAATTCCTGTCTATACTGAAAACTTGTCTATTTTTTTTTTTTTTTTTTTTGATAATGGCTTATTATTTATTTTGTTTGTAGGTGGTTTATTGGCTGTAGGTAGCAACTTGGCCTGGGCATACTTACAGCAAAATAATTTCAAATTCTTGGAAGAGCTTTATTATGCAGAAGGTTATTTATTTTGGTGTACGAAGAGCATTTATTCTGTATATGGAAGATATTTATTTTTGTACAATCCTCTGTTTTGGAAATTCAGTGTTTTTGTATGTAATATTTAATTTAGATGGATTATACTTGGTTGGTATGGATTTGTATGATATTTGGAATATGATGTTATAAGTTAAAGTTTTTCGATAGTTGATAATGACGTGTATTATTGATAATGGATTTAGATTATAATTAATAGACGTACTATTATGTATATGTACAGATTACAGGTTACATTGATAATGGAATGTATATAATGTAGAAATTAATAAAAAAATATTCAATTTGTGTATTTAAAAAAAATTAATAAATAGAGCTTTTGGCGACTAATATTTAGTAGCCAAAAAATAAAAAGGGAACTTGTTGGTAACTAAACAGTTAGTAGTAAAAAAATATGAAAGTTTTTGACGACTAAAAAATTAGTAGTTAAAAAGGAGTATCATAATTTTGGCGACTAAAAAATTAGTAGTCAAAAAGGAGTAACACGTTTTTAGCGACTAAAAAATTGGTAGTTAAAAAACGGAAGATGGAATTTTTTTTTTTTTTTTTTGGCGACTAAATATGTTGTTTTGGGCAACTAAATTTTTAGTTACTAATTGGCGACTTTCGGCGACAAAAAAATTAGTCGCCAATTCTTTTGCCGACAATTAGTCAACGACCAAACGGGCGATCAAAAATTTTAGTCGGTACAAATCTTTGGTGACTAAAAAATTGATTTTTGGTGACTAAAAATTTAGTCGTCAAAAGTGTAATTTGTTGTAGTGGTTAATGATTCTGATCACTTGCGCCTTTAACAGGCCCCACTTTGGGGTTGTATTAGGTTGTCATTTGTAAGCATTTTTACCTTGTAAATGCATATCTAATTGTAATGAAATGGCCTTGTTTTGATAATATTTGTGTAATGTGAATTTTACTTGTATAGTTTGTTTCCGTTGTTTGTCACTTATGTTGTCCTAGTTTGGTTTGGCTGACTAGTTTAAGTGTTAAGCCAGTGCTACACACATCAGTTTGTTGTTTCCGTTCATCGGGCATGTGAGTGACACACATGGCCAAGCCCATGGAATATTGTATAACTTTTCCCTTAAAATAGCTTGATTTGGGTGATATACTTGAAATTTTCTCTTAGTGATTGATGCAAAGAAATGGATCACACATTAGCCCAAAAATTTGTACACTATGGTCATGAAATTTGACATCCACTAGCATGCCATAGTTCAGCAAAAGATAGAACAAGTCAAAATGCATCTTTGGTACATGAAAATGGGACAAATGGTGTGTGTATTAGAGAATTTCTTAATTTTCAATACCATTTTCATTGAGAAATTACACAAATTGAAAATTTCATGCTTTTAGCATTTTCCTTTTTGGTAACCAAAAGCTGTACTTCAAAGGTTCACTTCTATTATTTCAAAATTTCAATTCATATTTCTCAAGTTTCAGGTCCAAAGTATCAAATTGAACCCATTGAGCTTTCATTGGAAAAAGCTAAATGCACAGAAAAAGTGCACAAAACAAAATATAAGGGTATGAACCTAGACCCATTTACACAATTGCACAAACAATAATGCCAAAGCCCCTGACTTGTATATGGTGGATGAGGGATGCCATACTTCCCTTTCCCAAATAGCCCTCTCAAAAATGCCCAAAAGCATAGCACCACGCACATACTACATATGAACTCCCCTATCCCTGACCCATTTCCATCGCCACCCACCAGTCGGAACCTTAACAATCCAATAGCCAACGCAGTCAAGTTCACCAGCAGAATGGTGGTACCGAGGACAAAACTTGGGGAGTCATCGAATGTGAACCTTCCAGCATTGGCATTGTTGTCATCGACATTAGTTGATTGATCTTTCTGTGTTACTTCAAATACGGTGTCTGATAGTCCTAAGAGTTTCAACAGAACACTTAAGACTCCAAATGACCACGCTATCATGGTGTTTAGCCTCCAAATTCTCTGGTTATTCCACCATGCGCGGGTTGAAAGGCCAATGCGAAGGTACTCAGAGAGAGTGTAGAGGTTGTAGATGGCAAAAAGGGCAATGGGTATAAATATGACTGGTTCTCCAACCTACATGGACAAATATTAAGCTGTTACAATAACAACAAAACTAGTGTGCATCAATAGATGGATCTAAATCATTTGATCATCGACTAAATATATTCAAGTATATTCAAACATAATATCTAGGATTTGGAATCCAATGCGCATGAGGAAAAATTGAAAAAAAAATAAAATAAATTTGGTTGCAATAGGACAAACCTGTTTATACACACTACAATAAATTAAGATTTTAGAAATACAAATTTAGGAACAAAATTACTTCTTAAAAACAAAATATTCTAGTTGTCAAGAAAGTGTCATAATTGTATTTTTTGCAACGAAATTGAACATCTAGTCATGAAATAGTATCCTTTTGGGACCAAAATGTTATCTTGCATTTATTATAGACATTTTCAAAATTTTGTTGCTAAAAATCTTTTATTTGACTTTCTCAGAACGGCCTTTTGGCGACTTTGGCGACAACCTTTGCGACGATCAGAATTTGTCTCACAATATTTATTGCAACTAAATTTTCACTTTTTCGAAGAAAAAAAAAAGTAATTAAAACTCTTGAATATTGTAGCCACATTTCATTGAGAGATACAATTCTTAATGTAAGTGATGAAAACAAAAGGGAAAAAGCTATCACATGCAAGGACCAATTAGGAGTAGGGGGTGTGCAAACAGAATTTGATTGAGGTTAATCTGAGAACCAAACTAACCTAGTTGGATTGACCATTTCAGGACTTATAATCAAACAATACCTCTTCAAAAACTGAACTAACCAAACTCATAGACATCAAGTTAGTCCTATTTAAGGGTTTTTGGGTTCATTTGCTCAATTATACTTTTGAGTCCACATGAAAGTAAAATCAGATGGTGGTGGTTTGTCCTCACCTTGGGCATGAAATGTGAGTCAGTGATGAGACAGTAGGCCGACAGAGCAGCGTAACAAAGCTCAGGAATGGATCGGAGGCCCCATAGTACAACCCACGTGTAAACCAAGCATTGGCGGAACTGGAGCTTCCCATTGAGGATAAGAATAAAAGGGTTTTTTGGGGTGAACAAGATTTCAAGGAGCCCAGTAGCCCATCTCTTCTGTTGGATCATAGTTGCAGGTCCACCTGGGGGTGCACACCCAAGAAATGCAGGTGGGTTAGGTGAACAAAAGGTAGATTTCCAGCCCCTCCCATGAATGGTAAGTCCAGTAAGGACATCTTCTGTTGTAGATCCATACATCCAGCCAACCTGGACAATAGTAGCCATTATTATTAGTAACCAAAGCAAAAATGATTCTATTTGATAAATGTGTTGGGATTCAATTTCAAATTTGAACTTGAGAGAACGCTCATCATGGGTGCTGTCTTGATGATCTGAACAGTTTATTTTATAAAACCTTATGTGTGTATCATCTATAAAATAAATTAAGTTTGATTCGATAATTTTAATATTTTCATTTTATTGTGTTTGTCTCCAAAAAAAAATGGAAGGTCTATTTAAAAATATATAAATGTCATCTATTTTTGGGGTGACAAGGTTACGATTATCGAATTAATCTAAAATTTTTCATAAATAATATACATTGAGAAATCTACAAAATGAATGATACGAATGCTCTTAACATAAGCCATTGTGGGCCTCTTAGGCTCTTCAATTCAAGTTATGTCAAGTTCAAATTTAAACTTAAGAGAAGCACTACCTTCATGAATCTTGTTTTAGGAGCATGGTATTTTTGTGTGAAAGTGATATAAGGGATGGAAATTCTCTTAAAGTTTAAAATATGAACTTGAGTGTCATATTAAGGGGCATGAGACCCATTATAGGTCTTGTTTTGATAATCTAAACTGTTTATTTTGTAAACTCTTCTCTATATATCAATTCTTAATTAAAAAAAAAAGAAAAAGATCTATGCGATAATCATAGCATTTTAATTTTATCGCATTTATCTAAAAAAATAGATGATATATTTTCAAAAATATATTTGTCGTTTGTTTTTTCGCTGACAAATGCGATAAAATAAAAAAATTACGATTATCGGATAAAATTTATTTATTTATTTATAAATGATATATACGAAAGACTTTACAAAATAAATAATTTAAATTATTAAAATAAGACTCATAATGACCGTCGCCTACTCTTACATGATAATTAAGTTCAAATTTTGACTTTGAGTGAATATCAATCCCATATAAAATGTGTGGAGAGTTGGGCTTGGATGATATGACGACATTAGGTAAAGGGCAGCCCAAAATCGTATTTGCCTTGTATAGGCCCAAACTCAGCGTGACGAATATAAAATATTTTTAAGACTATGTTGAGTTGTATTTTCGTTTCCTTTGTTTTTATTTTTTATGGTTCAAAAAAAAAAAAAAAAGCAAACAATAAAAATTTTGAAAATACCCATTATTTTTATATTGTTTTCATTTTTGTTTGAAAACAGTTTTTAAAAATTCAAAAATAACATCTTGTTTCTCGAAAAATGGGTTGTTTTCAATAAAATAAAATAAAATTTCTAAATAAAAATTTTGGAAACAAAATTTCAAATTATTTAATTATTTTATTGTTTTTGCAAAAAATAATGACCAAAAAAATAAATAAATGAAAACACTACCAACAAACCATTATATTTAATATGGGTTAAGTTGGATCACACCTGGGTCCAGGATTGTGGCACTCCTTTTGTGTCATATTTCTTGTGTGACATCAAATTGTTAGGAGGATTTAAGATGAATTATCTTGCTAGTTCTTGTTCCATATATTGAGGGAATTGTCACATTTTCTTTGACAGTTTAAACTTTTGAATCATATATTGAGAGAATTGTCGCATTTTCTTTAACAGTTTAAACTTTTAAATGAATTGATGGTTGACGATTTAACATGGTATCAGAGTAGACCGATTATAGAGGAAAATCCGACCACACTTGAGGTGGTTTATTGAGGATATATGTAAATAACATATTTATCTGATAAGTTTGACTTATCACGTGATTGTATGTCCAACTAATACAGTAAGATCTTAAAACATGCGATCATGTTATTTAAAAAAAAAAACAATAAATAAAATAGTTATTGTGCTTCTGTTATTGGAATAGCACATGACATGTTCCGCTAGGTTGACAACTACAAAATATTTTCTCATTTTGTTAGGTAAAAATTAAGCTTTGGATGCATATTGTGCCTCATACAAGATGAAGGGGTTGATTTGGGTACTCTTTATCTAATGTGAAGTTGATTTTTTTGTTTTTTAATAATAAAAAAGGAAAGGTTAATTATATATTATGACTTCTTTAACTATTAACATATATCGTTTTACTCTCTTCATTTATAAATTTGTATATATTGACACTATTATCTATGAAAATTATACAAATATACCCATTTTAGAAGAGATTTGGAGGGGGTTTGTAGGAGATAAGATAATCAATGTTTTTTGTTTCAATTTTCTGGATTCAATTTTTTGAAAATTGAGTTTTTTATTTTTTGTTTTTAGTGAATATTTTTAAAATTTAAAGCAATTTTTTTACTTTCTTAAATGCACCTTACTTAAATATATCTAAAAAGTAAAATATTTGTAAATTTTTTTATAAAAAATTAATAAATATACAAGACTACGAAAAATGTACTAAATTTTCAATTTTTTTTTGTATTTTTCGTATTTTTTGAATTTTTTTTATATACTTTTTAAGTGTATTTATGTTACGTGTATCTCAAAATTAAAAAAATTGGGTAAAATATTAAAAAATTTCAGTAAAAACAAAAAAAAATATGAAAAACAAAAAATTTTAATTTTCTAAAAAGTAAATTTCAAAAAGTTCAAACCAAACAAACTATTTTTTTTTTTAATTATAAGAGTTAAAATATACAAATTCAAAAATAAAATAAGTGACATATTTTACTAATAATAAAGTGATCTCACTGTAAAACTTGATGTGATTAGTTCAAAAAAAAAAAAAATTTGTCGTAAAATATGTGTCAAAAGTGACAACACAATCTCCGTTTGAGAAGCCAATCCTGAGACTTTTTTAATTATTTTAGTCACAAAAAATAAAATAAATTTTTTAATCTAATAAGACAAAATATTACAACTAACTCATAATTATTACATTTATTCTCTCACAAAAAAGTTAAAAAAGTCAAAAGTCATTCCCAAACCTAGTTTTTTAACACTAGACTAAAATAACTAAAAAAGTTAAAAAGTCAAAAAGTCAACCCACTTTCCAAACGAATCCTATGGCTTGATGGGTTTGCTTTTGAGAGAGTTGTTTTCTAAATTTTTATTTTAAATTTTGTTTGGTTTGTGATTTTTCTTTAAAAAATTTCAAAATTACTATCTTTCTCTTACATATTAATCAATCACTTTTTGTCTCTCAGTTTTTTTTTTTAATCATTTTTTCTCTTACACATATCTATTTAATCACAACAAAATATCAAATCATCTCAAACTCTAAAACTACTTTCAAAATATATAACTAAACAAATCAAAAAAATTTCTAAACTCTCTCTCTATTTTTTTTTTTTTTCTTGACCCAGTAAGTTTGGAAACAACTATTAGAATTTTGGCTTAGTTTTCGTCAGTTAATTGCAAGCTGCTAAGCAATTGTTTGATGTTGCATGTATTTTGTTGTTTTGCTTTGATATTTTTCAAAGTTTCCAAATAAATTGTCATTCAACAAGTTATGACAAGATATTCACCGAAAATCATTTTTAACTAGTGTCGTGGCAAGTTGCACACTTCCAAAATTAAGGTCAAATTTGGTTGGCTATGATATAATATAAACTATGTTAAACTGACCCACTCAGACAAAATAATCTTGAATAGGACCATTACAATCGTATAGGAGATTCTCTCTCATATTTAATGATTATAAAATAAAAATAAAAATTTATCATTATTTTAAATTTAAAAAAAAATCATTATATTTATTAAGGTAATTTTTCATAACCGTTGCTGGATAATATAATAGAGAACATAACAATCCATCATATCTACCTTTTATATATGACTCAAATTAGGCCTAATAAATAAATGTTTAACTTGTATATATTTTTATTTAGGCAAACTTAATGATATATGTAAACTTATAACTTGCCACATTTTTATTTTGAATACTGTTTTCAGTGACGATATATACCACTAAAAAGAGAGCCTAGCTCTAATGAACTAGCAATGCAGAAAATTAAAAAATAAATAAATAAATAAAGAATAACAACAATGATAGAGACCACTAATTTTGGAGCTCTAAAAATATCACTAATGACATGACACTCAATAAAAAAAGAAAAAAAATACAATACCAAGGCCAAAACATCAAATCATTCATGGTGGGACTCACTGCCACATCATTAGTGGTAGCACTAATTAGTGCTCTCACTCATTTTTCATAAGAAAAATATTTTGGACCCTTAGTGGAGGTGCTGGGGTCCTTGCTGATTGGCTGGAAAATAATTTTTTTTTTTTTTGAGACTTCAACCACTGACAATGTGCCATGTGGCACTGAGAGGGTGCTGGAGTACGTAGTCACTGGTCTCTAGCATCACTCCTTAAATAATTATCTACTGTTTTCTCTCCACTCCACTAATTGAACCATCTAGTTCAATCAGTGAGATTCTTCACGCGCGCCACATCAATGATCTATTTTGTTTTTTTGTTTTTTTAGAATTTACTGTGTAGTTTATTTATAAAAATAAAAAAGCTAAATATATTTTGTTTTAAATAAATATGATATGATTACATAATTGTGATTATCAAATCAATATCATTTTTTTACGAGAGGTCTCGTTTGATAAGTATTTTTTTTAACAAAAAAGTTAAAAATTTATTAAAAAAATTAAAAAGTCAACAATTTATATCAAAAAGTTAAAGATTCTTTTTTTTTTTTACTTTTTACACATATTTTCGTAAAAAAATCAAAAAGTCATCTTAAACATACTAATTTTTTTTACATTATATTTTAGTCAAAAAATTAAAAAAAATATTAAAAAATCTTATTCCCAAACGAGGCCTGATTTGCGCACTAAAATCTACGAGCTAGATTGAATGGTCAAGTCCATGATTTTTTCTACTTTGTATTTATGGAAAAAAGATGAAATAACAGTACTAACCTCTCTACCCCAGCTGCTACCATACTCGTAGTCACAATCAGCAACTTGGTAGGCTGTCTCAGTGCAACTTGAAATATTGTTAGGACCAGTACTGTTTGTCTTCATGCCTGACAATATCTTCGCAGCTGATTTGGTGAATTCCATTGATCTTCCAAAAATCTTGAGCAACGACTCATTGCTTAATTTTCCTAATAATAAGAAATCAAATTTATTTGCTAAGTAGGTACATAAAAAGAAGAAAAATACTTAGGAGTGAGCATAGTTTGAATTGGTCTGAATTAGGATAAAACTTGGACCAATTCGTTATTTATAGTTCTTGAAAAATTGAAATTAATCCAATTCGTTTAAATCATGAACTAATCCGAATCAATCTATTTAAACACGGATTAGTTCGGTTTAGGGCCACGGATTCACATAATTAAATAACAAATATATATATAATATTTTAATTTCATAAAAACATAAACATTGCATCACATTAATTCTATAATGGCAACATGTATTTCTATAATAGCGACATACTGTTCTAAAATTTCAACAATCATAAGAAAACTGTTTGCACCATAAATATTTAGACCATTACAAATTAAAACTAAAAACTAACAGACAAAAACAATAAAAGAAAATACTATACGGATTTAGATTTGGATTCAGATTTTATATGGAATAAGAGAAGATACTATGCGGAAAGATGTATAATATAAATATAGGCTATTTGTATACGGTCCAGATCGGTTCAAATTCAGAACCGTAGTTTCAATTTTTCAATCCGGAACCGAACTACGATTCAAAAAACCAATCCAAACTTACCGAATTAGATTGGACCAGATCGAATTACGGATTTCATGGATTCCTTACTCAGCCCTAAAAATACTAGAATGTATTGTAATTTATTATAAATAATAAAAAGTTGGGGGACTTACTAGTAATTTCATTGTCATCAGGAGATAAGCCATAGATTACTTTACGCCTATGAAAACATCCAGTTCCTCCATAGAAGGGTCCTTGAATCCCTACTATTCCATGTCCCACATACTGTTTTTAACAAAATGAGAATTGTTAGTAGTCATTCAGTACGAGTTCTAGCTATTATTGTTAATTAGGGCCTATTTGGTATATCTTCATTTTTTGCTTTATTTTTTTATTTTTTTAAAAAATACAAAAAAAAGCTTGTTTGACAAACTATTTTTGAATTATTATTTTTTTTTATAAATTCAACAGACGTTTAAGAAAAACAACAAAAAAATTGTTTTCCAGAATAACTTTTGCACAAAAAATATATAAAAAAACACTTTGGTGTTTTCAAGATTTTATATTGCTTTCATTTTTTTCAAAACTAAAAACAAAAAACAATACCGAGCAAGATTGTACAATTTAACCAATTGCAACTAGCCGAATTGGCTAGAAACATACACCTCACTAGAAGATCAAAACTTCAAAATTTTTTTGACATGATAGTCTCTTTTACAACAAATAACAGTTTTAGGAATCAAACTTTTTTCTTCTTAAAAGTAAAAATTTTATTGCAAAAAATATTTGAGAAATAATTCCTATCGTCGCAATAATAGTCATTCCCAAAAGTTTATTTTTTAAAAAAAATAGACTTCTAGCAACAATTTTTTGAAAATGTCACTAATTAAAACACTTTTAGGGGCAAAATAATTTAATCCAAAAAATGGATATTTTTGAGACACAAAATTTTAGTTTTAAAAGAATAGTAATTCATCATTAAATGTTCATATTCGTCGCTAAAAATATAATAATTACACTTTTGACAATAAAAAGTATTTTGTCTCTAAGTAATATACTTAAAAAAAGGAAAAAATAATAAATTATGCATGTATAAGGTTAAAAAATTGTATTCACAATTGACTTACTTCGTACAAAACCACCATTTGATTGCCAAAAGGATCGTCCTTTAATCCATCATAGAAGATTTGAGGAGATTGAACAAATGCACAGTCCCTTTCATTGGTGACTCCCAACAGTAAACACATTGCATGAACCACTATTTGAGGATTATTAACGTACATATCACAGTCTAAGTTCAGCATGAATGGTGCATTTGTTATCATTCCTGATACTCTTGTCTGTTCATATCATTGTACAATTATTTGCATAAATAACAATATATATAGGGAGAGGGATATGTTTAAGAAGAAATAATGGATTGACCAATTTGATAAAAATAATTACTGTTAATTTACTATATAGAGAGGGAGAATAGATTATCTTTATTCATATGGTTAGGGGCTCCTTATATAGGAGACGATTTACAAATTGTAATGATGAAAACCTAAAGCACTAACATTGCACTATACATAAAGTCTAAACCACTAACATAAAGCTAACACACTAATATATAGGAGAGGGTGTGGAGAGTAGGTGGAGTAGGTGGTAGGTGTAGTAGGTGGTATACATTAACAGCCCTCCTCAAACTCAAGGAGGATAGACACAAACCAACTTGAGTTTGGAGAGAGTAACAAAACAGGAAAATAAACTGACAAATAAAATAAAAGTGGATAGGAGACACTGTATGGTCGTGTCAGACCGTTGGTGAAGACACTGTATGGCCGTGTCGAACCGTTGTAGCAGACAATGTTGGGACAGTTTACGGGATCATGCCGGACCGATGTAGAAGCTGACCGGAATCAATGTCGGGACAGTTTACGGGGTCATGCCGGACCGTTGTAGAAGCTAACCGGAATCAATGTCGGGACAGTTTACGGGGTCATGCCGGACCGATGTAGAAGCTGACCGGAATCAATGTCGGGACAGTTTACGGGGTCATGCCGGACCGATGTAGAAGCTGACCGGAATCAATGTCGGGACAGTTTACGGGGTCATGCCGGACCGTTGTAGCAGACACTGTGAGGTCGTGTCAGACCGTTGGAGAAGCTAGCCGGAATCAAGGTTGGGACAGTTTACGGGATCATGTCGGACCGTTGTAGAGGACACTGTGTGGTCGTGTCAGACCGTTGGTAAAAACTTTGGTGGTGCACCAAGGAGGCGACTTAGGGAGTGCGCCATGGGGTGGCTTGGGTGGTTCGCATGGTGTTTAACCATGCTTACCATGATATATGTATTATACCCCCCTTCAAACTCAAATAGGTGTGAAGAGAGAAACCGATTTGAGGTTGAAACAAAGGGATGGAGAAAGTGGAGCAAAACAGCTCAACAGCTCAACCGATTTGTATTTGTTTTGTTTTGTTTTGTTTTTTTTTTTGTTTTTTTTTTGTTTTTTTTTTGGTGAAACCAGCCCATGGGTTTGGTTGGGTGGGTTTGTAGTGGAACGGGGAGGGAGTGGGATGGTGGGTTGTCATGACATAAAATAATAAAATTAAAAGGTGCAGCATCCTATTTAGGGTAGGTTGCAGGTGCCGAATCTCCTCGTGGAGCTCCTTGGACTGATCCTGTGGTGATGGATTTCCTCGAACACTTGGAAAGAGGCAGAGAGAGATGGAGATGGGTTGGTTTTGAGCCAGCTAGAGAGAGAGACCACGGTTTGGTGTGTTGGATTGGTTTAAGGTTCGACCTGAGAAGATGGTGGAGGGAACATGAAGCAGCCGATGTGAGTGAAGCTGTAGGTGATGGTGGCTCGGTCGTGGAGTTGCAGCGGTGGTGGCATGGCAGTGATCAGTCACTGCTGCTGTTAATGATGCCGGAAGAGGCGGCAGAGCTCCGGCGTTAGATTGATGTTGCGATGGTGACGCGCAGTTGCAACGGTCGTGGCGTTGGTGGAGTAGGTAGAGTGTTAGGAAATTTAGGTTTGTCCGGCGGGCGGCCAAGGCGAGGCTGCCGCCCGCCGGTGAAGCGGAATTACTAAGTTGTTAACTTAGCTTTGATACCATGTTAATTTACTATATAGAGAGGGAGAATAGATTATCTTTATTCATATGGTTAGGGGCTCTTTATATAGGAGACGATTTACAAATTGTAATGATGAAAACCTAAAGCACTAACATTGCACTATACATAAAGTCTAAACCACTAACATAAAGCTAACACACTAATATATAGGAGAGGGTGTGGAGAGTAGGTGGAGTAGGTGGTAGGTGTAGGTGGAGTAAATGGTAGGTGTAGTAGGTGGTATACATTAACAATTACAAATATATGGAGGGCAACTCTTTTTGTATGTAAAAGTTGCACCCCACAATGATCCTCACATTTGGTAAATATTTGCCCTACGCTTAAAGAATGAAGAGGAAATTCCGATCAAACTATTTAACCGAAAATATTTATAAAAGCAGTAAATATTGGTCGAATTTTAAATCAGGGTAAGACTTAAAAAATAACTACAAATTAATAGTAAAATTTATCAATATTAATAATTAAAATTATAAAAATTTCATATATTTGTAATAATTTTTTCAAATTACCATTGAGGGGTAATTTCCCAGTAAATTTTGTACTCTAAAAGGATTCTCACCTTTTGGTTAATATTTTTCTAATCTCATACTGATTGGTCGTTTTGCCAGGGATGAAAGATGCTTTGGTTCATGGGCAAATTGTTAGGTGTCTGTGTATAAATTATTGATCATAAAAATTATAATTTAATCATATTTATGTTTAAGAAAAATAAGGATGTTATATTCATATAATTTTCTCTCTCCAAACTTTTTGGCAAGTTCTACATCAGTTATTATGTGTTGGTGAATGAGCCAAATTTTAAAATTGTACTTGTCATGTCATTCAAGGGGACTGGGAGATGAAATTGTGTGAATAAATTATTTTTATAAGAAAAAAAAAGATGGATTGATCATTAAAGTGAGTGGGCATGGAAGTTCCCATTAGCTTATTTGGTTTCCAAATTTGGATTCACTTTTTAAAAAAAATTAAATTAAATTTTTTGTCTTTTGTATTTTTTTTTTGTTTTTATTAATTTTTTTAAGATTTTAAGTAATTTTTTTAATTTTTAGATATATTTAACATAAATACACTTAAAAAATATAATATTTATAAAAAAAATCTTCAAAAAATTCACTAGATACCAAAAATATAAAAATTTTGTATATTTTTCGTATTCTTATATATTTATTGATTTTTTAAAATATTTTTTTACAAATATTTTAATTTTTAGATATATTTAAGTAAAATGCATTTAAAAAATAAAAGAATTATTTAAAATTTTAAAAATATTCACTAAAAATAAGAAAAATAAAAAATTTAATTTTTTAAAAATTAAATTCAAAAAATTAAAGCAAACACACTGCATAATTTTTAGAACATTGTTGTCGCGAGAAACATCTTATACCAGAATATTCATAGCGCCGGCCTTGAAATGATGTGGTTGCTTTGGACGCTTCTCTCTGGATATGTAGATAACATGGGGCACTCCATTCGATACTCCTTCCTTGTTCTCCCATATAACCTTGAAATTAATACTATATATTTAGAATTTTTATTTAAAATTTTACATCAAAATATTAAAGAAAAATTATATTGGTGTTTCTTACATTATTTTAGTTTGTATACTTTTAATTGGTTAAATTTTGACCTTTAATTTTAAATTTTTTGTTAATTTGATACAATTGATAATGTCGTTAGTGTTTTTGATAGAAAATGACCATTGAATTGGTTGAAGTCAACTCATTGAATTGAGTAAATTATATTTTTGCTCTTAAAAATATAACGCATGTCACTTATGTGTATATTTTCCATATAAAAATATTAACAATTGCAATTAATTGAACCAAATTGAAATAAAAGCATAAATTCAAGATCAACATCGAGTCAATTGAAATTACATGGATCAAAGTACGTGAATTACTGTCATAATTTGTCCAAATATTCATGTGTAATTCAAATTTATTTTATGATAAATTATATCATTGGTCCCCCTAGTTTGAATAAAATTTCACTTTGACCCTTGTAATTTCATTTTGAATAATTTAGTTTTTACACTTTCAATTTTGTTGCAATATAATCTCTCTGTTATGCGTTGTTAAGATTTTGAAAAAAAAAAAATCACGTGCAAAACTAAATGAACTAAAATCAAATTTAAAACAAACTGTAAGGATCACCAATGTAATAAATATATTTTACTAGCATCCCTATAGTTTAGTTTGAATTTCACTTTGATTACTCTAATTTTACATATAGATTTTTTTCATTTCAAATTCTAACGGTAAGTGATGAAAAGATCATATTGTAACAAACTTAAAAGTATAAGAATCAAATTATTCAAATTAAAGCTATAAAAACTAAAGTGATATTTCAGTTAAACTAGAGGACTAATTATATGTAATTTATCTTTCATTTATAATGTACTAATAATTGGAGTGATGAAATACCTTGATTATAGTGGGGTGGTTGTTGCGTTGTATATTTGAGAAATCAGCAAAGTCGCCCGTGAGTTCACAAGGCTGGGACCTTCTGGAAGCATCTTCAATTTTTTGGCTAAGCTTTTCATATTCACCCTACAAACATATATATGAAGACAAACATTGTTTTGTACATTTTTGTCACTCATGCATCATCTGCAGCAACTTTTATCTCTATCAATAAACAAATTTGATTCACTAAAAAAGTAAGGAAAATAAATCAACCACGGTGTTTTATTTTTTATTTTTTTATTTTGAGAGATCATATCGAATGATTCTAAAAAATTATTTGAAAATTATTTGTACTTAGGATAGGGGTGGGCGAGGGTCGGTTACGGCCATAGAACCTCCAATCCGCCATCCGTCCGCCAGATTGGTGGATTGGAGAAAATCAATCCGCATCCATCCGCCAATCCGGCGGATGTGGATTGAGTGGATTGGTGGTTTGACGGATGGATGCGAATTGGTTTAACAGTTTAAGATTTTATAAATTTTCAACATAATTCAACTTGTGCACTTCCTCAAAAAAAAAAAAAAAAAGTATTACAGTCAACGACTTAAAAAACTATTACAATTACTGTATGTCTCGTCCAAAAAAAGAAAGTTTGAAACTTTAGAATATCACAATCACTGCATGGCTCATCCATATATTACAATAACAGTATGATTCATCCACATAAAGTATTACAATCTGTGATTCTTAACATATAATAACAATTCAAACCAACAAAACCATGAACAGGGCAGTAGTAGAGATTGTATGTCTCTATATTGTTACATCTATATATGTTTTTGAAAATAAAAACCAACCAGCATATATCATATTTTCTATTTATTATTTTTTGAGTTAAATTTAAAAACCAAAAAATATAGATAAACAATACGTTTATTTTTTTCAATTCAAAAAATATATTCAAGTTGAAATTTTTTTTTCAACTGAATATTTAAACTCTTTTTCAATTGAAAACACAAACAAAATATTTAAACAAATTGAAAACATAAAGTCTTATAAATTATTAGGGGTGTTCGCGGTTTGGCGGTTCGGTTGCGGCCAAAGGAATCTCAAATCCGCCATTCGTCCGCCAAATTGGCGGATTGGAGAAAATCAATCCGCAACCGTCCGCTCGTCATAACGCATCCGTCCAAAATGTGGCGGATCGGTTCGGTTCGGTCGATTTTGGCGGATCGGTATATCCACTGCTCACCCCTAACTTAGGAAGTTGCCAACCTATGACCTATGAGATTAGGAATACATCCAAACTTAAAAAAATTATTTAAAAATTATTTGTACTTAAAAAGTTGCCAACCTGTGAAATTAGGAATACATCTAGACTTGATGACTAAAGTTAACCCCTTTCGGTCCATATCATTTAGTATGAAAATTTTGTACAATTTTTTAATTGTATATCATTACTCAATAAGATTGTCGCATTATTACACAAAATCTACCACAAATTGCAATAAATGCCCCTAGTCCAAAATTATATAATATAGTTGAGTTAGAATGAGCACCAAAATTGCACAAAAATTACTATTTGACTGTTACAATTGCAAAATTATTCAACAAATATATATAGTTTGAAGAACTTTTTACTTATCTTGTAAGGGTAAAATAATAAATTTCACCATTCAAAATCATCAATTTATGTAAATGTTGCAATTAAAAGAAACAATTGAATTACCTTCATCTTTTCCCATTCTTGTTGGAACTCTAGTGAAACATCTTGAGGTGATGTAGATTCAACAGAGAAGAATCGAAAGGGAGCTCTAATTTGAACGTTGTACTTCTTACAAAATGGAACCCAAATCTTTGCAAATTTGGAAGCTTCAACAAGAGAGTAGAAGGTGAGAGGGGAAGCCCCATCATCAGATACATAGCAAGCCAACTTATCAGCTGGATAATCAACAGCTAACAGAGATAGTACAGTGTTCACTGTGAGGATAGGGGGTTCCAGGACAGGATCTGCTGTTGTAACAAACATGTCCACAGGAGGGAGCTCAAGCTTCCTATTTAACCAAAAAAGAAATTGAAAAATATCACATACTTTTTGTGCACAAATTTGAACATATGTAGTGTAGATTTAAACTTCTTGTAATTTAGAACACACTTGAGAATGAATTTGATCAGCACATTTTCCGTTTTTCAAATTTTTTTTTTTTTAGAACCCCCTTTCCAATTGTCTAGGAGAAATGTTTACTCAATTCGGGCGGCCCACTAATTTACATGATTCCCGTCATTAATTTTTTTAGGAATTTCTTTTTTTTTTTTTATTTTGTTGTTGTTGTTGTTGTTGTTGTTGTATGTATGTGTATAGAGTATTTATGAAAAAAATAAATTAATTAATCTTGTGATAAACAAATATTTCTTCATATTTGTAATTAAAAAAATAAACAAATAGTATAATTTTAAAAATAAATTATTAATTTTTACAAAAATAAAAAAATTAAATTATGTCATTACAATTATTAAATTAAATTGATCTTTCTAAGAATGACTTACAAAAAATTGATCAAAGTACGAGTCATACACAGACCCAGGAAACTGGAGAGAAACTTATTTTTATTTTTTTGGTGATTTTTATTTTTTATTTTTTTAAAATACATGTATATGTTTATGTACCGAAAAATGAGATATAAGTTTATGTTTTAGACCAATTTTATAAATCTAATAATGTTTAAATGAAAAAATTAATTGATATTTAAAAAAGATATGAGAGAGAATAGACATATAATATCATTGGATTTGAAAAATGAGTTTAATTTTTTTAGCATAACTAGCATCATGAGTATGTAATAGATAGAGATGGTGAAGAACTAGAAATAACAGTGAACCGCATAAGAGCAAGATATTGGTATGATACATATATATATATATACCGTTGCAAGAGACGTTTTGGGTAAGTCATGTATTCAACTTGGTTCCATTTGGTGCTAATAACGAGACCCCAAGTGAAAGTAAACCATGACTCGCACAATAGAGCCAAAACCCAAGTGAACCCATGATCTTTGAGGGAGAGAAGACGATAGAGTAGGAGAGAGAAGAGCAGGAAGAGGATGATGAGTTCAATAGCTCTGGGTATGTTGTTTCTACGACTGATTCGATCATAGAGAGGTGCCGAGAGGGGAGGGTTGGCCATCGCGAGGAATAAGTGGATATGTGTTCAAGCTTCGATGGTTGTTGTTTAAGGCTATTTATAGACGGGGAGATTGCTTGAGATTTTAAAATGGAGTAAATTATTATACATCATTTGAGGTTTGCTTAAAATATAAATTATTTTTTATGATTTAGAAATTATAAATATTTTATTGTCAAAATTTTTTATTTAACGGAATTAATTGAAAATTTTTAATTTCTAACTGTTTATCTATACAATAATAAAATTATCCGAATTATTAATTAAATAAAAATTTAACATTATTAAAAACTGTTAATTTAATGATTTATTAATATAGGGAGCTTTTTCAATAAATCCATTATCTGAGAGTGTTGTTCCATAAAACCCATAGTGTTTTATAATATTCCATTAGGTCCATTTCATACAGAAAGACCAAAACGCCCTCTGAACAAAACACGCGCCTTTCTCTCTCTCTTTCAATCTAATAACCGACTCTCTTCTTCTCTCTATTCTGACGCAGGAAATCACGCACAAAACCTTCACAGTCCAGAAATCGAAACCCTCCCACAAAACTGTATTCCTTCCATCGTAGATTCTGCACATCGTCTCATCATCTCATCATCTTCTCCGTCGTCCCTACGCCGAGAAGAGCGTCTTCGTTCCATTGTCACATCGTGTCAACATCTTCTTCGTCGTTCATACGCCCGGAAGACTGTATACGTTCGTTCGTCGCATCGACCCTTCGTGTCAACATCTATTTCGTCGAAATGGGCACAAAACGTAAGCATTAAACTCATTAGTGTATTTAAACCCTAAACCTCTTTATCAACAACCATCATTCTGAACTTTGACAAATATCCCCTTTTTGTATGCGTACAATATGTAGGAGTCCATGTTGTTCATACCGTAACATGTATTCTGAACCCCTCCATCATAATCATTAATTTTATTCATTTTTGCAAAAAAAAACATTGCAGTTGCCATTACATTGTGTTCACAACTGTGAACATTCCAAAATGTTTTTGTTGTAGTAGTTGTTACTGAAAGATGTGAAAATTCACATTGATTGAAGATGGTTTGATAATCACATTGTCGCAGATGTTATCTGGTTGTTGTTCTGTTTTGTTGTAGTTGATAAGTAATGTGAACATTCACATTGACTTAAAATGTTTGTCTAATCAGGTAGTAATGGTGTTGTTGTTTTATGCTTTGAACATTCTTGTGGACTGAAAATTTTTGGCCAATTATGTTGTTGTTCTTGTTGATGAAAGATGTGAACATTCACATTGCATGCAAATTTTAGGAGAATCAGAAATTATTGGTCCTTCTGTTATTGGCTGTGAACAATCACATTGGTCCTTCTATTATTAGTGCTGTTGTTCTATGCTGTAAACATTCACATTGCCGGCAAAATTTAGTAGAGTCAAATATTGTTCGTGCTGTTGTTCTAGAGTGTGAACATTCCCATTGCATGAACATTTTATTTCAGACAGATATTGTTGGTGCTTTTGGTCTAGGCTGTGAACATTCACATTGCCTGAACATTTTAGAAGAGGCAGATATTATTGGTGCTGTTCTTCTACGCTGTGAACATTCACATGGATTGCAAATATTAGGACAATGACTAGGGATGTTTACATTTTTTTCGCCCTATTGTGAATGTTTGCCTTGTTCATATTCGTTATTGGTAATGGTGATCCGATAAGATGATCCGTCATTTTATATGTTCATGTTAACATGCACATGTTGTTCAATGGTGTTCATGGCTGTATAAAAATACATTGTTTTCCACAGCGTCACTCAATATGCACATTGTGTTTGTGCTGACACAGTCAAAACGATGTCAATGTTCACAACCAGACACAAACACTGGGCATTCACACCCACACACACAACTGTGAACATGCACATCATTGGAAATGCTGTGAACGTTCACATCTGTTCCACTATGCTAATCACATGAGCCTTGACTTATTTTTTATAAAATGCTCCATTTTGCAGATGTTGCACATAAGAAAACCGCAAAGAGAAAGCGAGATGAGTACCATGTGAAGGAAGAAACCCCAAAATCAAATAATAGCACCAATGTGGACATGAGAAATGTGAACTACAGATCAAATATGACCGGACTGGTCAAATTCATGAAAGCCACCAAGTTCACACAAGCACAGCTGCGGTGCCTTCAACAGACACCTTTTTGGAATTTGCTAGATGCACTAAGAAACAATAAGATTGACTTGGACAAATGCATGAAGTATGATGACGTTGTTGTGCATGTACTACAAACGTACAAAGCTTCAAAGGATGCGTTCTACATTGGGGAGAAGAAGATGAACATACACAACAGCGACATCAAGTTGATTTTCGGTGTGGACTGTGGCAGCAAGCCCATGGACATAGTGTACGGTGCAAAACCAAAGACTGGCATCGTAAACAAAATGTGCAAAAATGTCAGCCGGTTGACTTCTAAATGGATACGCACCCTTCTGACCGAGGCGTTGAAAGGCAAAAAGAAAGCTGACAACGAAGAAGTTGCCCGACTAGTGTGCATGTATGCTTGCCAAAAGCTTTTCTTCTCAACAAGCGGAGAGACGATAGGATGGGGGTACTACACACATATGGTCCCATTGGAAACCATGCGAGAATATGATTGGGCCAAGCAAATTAGAACAACATTGACATCGTCTATTTCCCAAAATGACAAAAATCCAGCAAAAGTCACAGGCTGTGTCATGTTATTGATGGTAAGTACACATGTCAGATAATAACATTCACATGTCCTTCAGTGTTGTTCATGTAAGCCAACTGTGAACATTCACATTCACTCATAACATACTACTGTGAATGATCACAACAGTGACACATCACTTATGTATCACATATGTGAATGTCCACATCTGAATCACTGATGTGAATGTTCACATTCACTCATCCTATACTGCTGTGAATGTTCACAACTGTACCACAGATGCGAATGTTCGCATCTGAATCACTATTGTAAATGTCCACATTCACTCATATATACCACTGTGAATGTTCACAACACTGCCACAGCACTTATATTTCACAGATGTGAATGTTCACATCTGAACCACTGATGTGAATGTTCACATTCACTCATAACATACTACTGTGAATGATCACAACAGTGACACATCACTTATGTATCACAAATGTGAATGTTCACATCTGAACCACTGATGTGCATGATCACATTCACTCACGACATTACTATGCAAATGCTAAGTAACACTGTGTTTGTTGTTTTACTGAAGTATTGGTTGTGTGAGCACACAACCATCCTACAACCTCACAAACCCAATGCTTTTCCACGCTGCGTGAAGTGGGATCTGACTGCTTTACAGAAGAAGATGAAAACCACCTCTTTAGCTGATTTGGCTTTTAATGAGGTAGGGCCTTGAACTACTAATCAAAACATTCACATTATAACACCCCCAAACATATACGCTACGTAACCTGTTTTTTTCATTGTCAGGTTAATGCCGGCGAGCTCTTTGCAATCCCAACAGAAATACAAAACTTCAAGCATAAAACATTGAAGGTGGAGCCTGAAATTTATGAACCGGCCACAACATCTCCCAACCCGTTTGACATCAAGGGAGAACAACACAGTGGCAGCAACTCCAACTTTTCTGGGGATGGCCTCGAGCAACCAAACAGTGATGATGACATTCACATTCCATTCAGCAGCCAACATTATGACAGCGCTATTGTAATACCAAACACAAACCAACCTGATTTGATTGACATGCTTATCAAAGAAAATCGGAAGGCTTGGGGTGTCGTAAGGCAATGGGAAGCGAAGTACAAACATCTTCATTTTTCATGGGAGTTAAGGGCAAGAGTCATAGCTGATCTTGAACATAAATTGTTCAACCAGTCCAGCCCACCCAACATAAATACCGAAATAAAGAAATGCATGGAACAAAAGGATGAAGAAATCAAACGCTTAACGCAGCTGGTCATCGACTTGGAATGCGATAAATCAATTCTTCAAGATCTTTACGATGACCAGTCAGTCCACATTGTCACACAGGCTGTGGCAGAACAGCAACCCCCTAGCCCAATGCAACACAATATCAGCCCACCTTCCAGGGTCAAGCGTATAAAGGAAAAAGATCGCAAAGAACATCGCTTGCCTGACTTCCAATATCCAGACTTACCTGGCCAAAAGCAACCCCATCCAGTTGAAATGGTTGAAGATGTGGAGAAACCCCCACCACCAAAGCAGCCAAAAAAAATATCCTTGACCAACAAGTTCAAAGTGTGGAGCAAGATGTCCAAACAAGACAAAAAGAAGGTCCAAGATTTACAAAAAAGTGGAGGCGTTGAGTAAGTCACTGTACAAACATCTAACGTTAACATTCTCATTCTGCAATTGTCTATATTCATAACTGTGTTTAAATTTTTTTGTTTCTTCATATCTGTGCAATGTAAACATTCACATTGGTTTGTTCATAATGCACAGGCTGCTGGTGTGGAAAGGAGATTCAAAGGCTACACATGTGTATTTTGATGACATTATCAACCTTATCAAGGAGGAATCAATACACAGCAATGTATGCCATTACAAACATAATTAACTCTTCATGCATATGCACACACAGACACACACACAAACAGCCACAAATCTATATAATATGACCACATGTTTGTGCAGCTCATAGATGCATACGCTGAACTGTTGCATGAACAACAAGAGGTGGTCAACCCAACTTCGCATGAACCGTCATTCATCTTCACGAGCATGTGTTTGGTAAAATCTATCATTCCATTACTTGTATTGCCAATGTGAAACTTCACATTCCATTAATTATTTGTCCAATATGTACAGAAAGTCATACGGGAGTACCATCCTCGCAAAAGGAGTAAACACATTGATGCACATGTCAAGAACTACCAAGGAGAGAGATACCTATTATTCCCATTGCATCATGAGTACCACTGGACGATAGTTGTGTATGATGCTGAAGACAATTTGTGGAGGCATTACAACTCATTGCGCCCAAGAACAGGCATACATGACCCGCATATCGACCAAGCCCAAGAAGTTGTAAGTGGCTATTTTTGAACACAAATTTTACTTGTTCTCATCCATTAAATGATTGTACAACACCTATGTCTGTTGGTGCCTAATTTGGAATTCTTTACACAGAGGAAGTACATTGAGCATGTTGTGAGCGTTATTGGCGAGTCATCAACGCTATACACTAAGCTAGCAGCCCAAAATCCAGCACAACCAATCAAAAGTGTTGATGTCTGTCCTCAGCAAGGCGACGACTCGTAAGACTAGCTACATTGTTTACAAATCGTCCATAACCATTATGCAAATATTCATGCCAACTGCTAACGAAAACCATTTCTTTTTCACAGAGTGGACTGTGGACCTGCAGTATGTTACATCATGCGGGCGCACATATTCCATGAAGAAGTTGTGGGCAGCCTCACTAATTCAGAATGGTGTGGACTACGAGATTTGTTAGTGCATAGTTTTTTGAATCATAAGAAATCAGAGCTTCATTAATACCTATAGGTGGGGGGTGTCCACCTACAAACTTCCGAACAATCAATATGAATGTTAATATGGAATGCGTTGAAATTTTGACACAACAACTGATTGTAAAACAGTGATACAGCCTCTGTTAATGGGAAAAAGCCAGCTGCGAATTTTGAACTACTTTTGGTTTTGTTATGTTTTACAGATGTGAATGTCCACAGTTGCACAACTAATGTGAATGTTCACATTCACTTACAATATCCATAATGCTGTGTTGTTATGAGTGTAATTCATGCAAATGTTTGAACCTGATTGTTCTGTAATACACATACTTTGTGCAGGAGTGTACACTTAGTGTACATGAGATAATTATGGATCACTTACACATGTGTGAACATTCACATTTGTTTCGGCTCATAACAGTAGTAAATGCCATTCATCTCTGCCAAATGTGAACATGCACTTCTGATATTCATATGCACTAATGTTTGACAGATGTGAATGTTTACAGTTGCAACACTGATGTGAATGTTCATAGTCACATGATATTCGTAATGCTGTGTTGTGATGAGCATAATTTTAGCGATGGTTTGAACCCGATTGTTCTATAGTACACATTTTTTCATGCAGGAATGTCTATGTGACATAATTACGGATCACGTACACACGTGTGAATATTCATATGCACTAATGTTTGACAGATGCGAATGTTCATAGTTGCAACACTGATGTGAATGTTCATAGTCACATGATATTCGTAATGCTGTGTTGTGATGAGCATAATTTTAGCGATGGTTTGAACCCGATTGTTCTATAGTATACATTTTTTCCTGTTGGAATGTCTATGTGACATAATTACGGATGACGTACAAACGTGTGAATATTCATATGCACTAATGTTTGACAGATGTGAATGTTCACATTTGCAACACTGATGTGAATGTTCATACTAACTTATGATATTCGCAATGCCGTGTTGTGATGAGCATAATTGATGCACTTTTTGGAACCTTCTTTTTATGTAACACACATACTTCGTGCAGGAATGTACACATTGACAACAATAAGGTATAAAAGTTCAACCCATGTGCAAGTTTTGACATAGTAAGATTCTTTTACGTAAGTGTGAATGTCCACATCATGTATTTATCATTACAACTTCAACAAAATCAGTGTCATACACAAAAAGAAAACGAAAAAGCATGATTATGCTTGCAACAAAACACAATCTTATTTCTAAAATGAATATAAGAATCCAATGTAAAACACACCGTTGAAATGCAAAATGTACATCCTATATCGGCTCCTTGCATGACTTTCGATTATGGCTCCCCAGCTTACCACATCTCCCACACCTTATTTGCTTCAATTTCTCACCCCTTGAAGGGATCCTATTCTTTTTCGGCCTTCCGGGGGGTCTTTTCACAATTGGCGGGTATATAGTGAAGTCCGTGGGATCAAAAGGCGGCTTCTCCACCGATGGTATAGGGAATATCGCACCCGAATACGCTGCACGATATGTCTGTACATGAAAGTAATGTTCCACACAATCATTGAGATTGTAGCGGCTCTTCTGAATGGCAACAACCGCATGGTCACATGGAAATCCGTTGATTTGCCATTTGAAGCACGAACATGTACGCCTCGCAACATCCACAGTAACAGATGGTATCGAATGCACTTCAAACACATCCTCATTGGCTTTGCTAACTTGCCAAGACCTGCTGTCATTGAACGAATCCATAAGCCGTGTTTCAAATGTAGGACAAATAAGCTCATTCCATTTGTTCGCTTGGTCACGCCGTGCAGACAGTTGCCGCATTAACTGCGTACGAATTGTGTCCACCATTTGAGTGATAGGAAGATTACGTGCTTCTTTAATCCAATTATTGAATGACTCCGCCGCATTGGAAGTCATCTCCCCATAACGCATGCCCCTGCACAATATCACATACATCTTACAATATGAAATTTAACATGTATGAACATTCACGTTGACTGATGTGAGCCTTAACAGCATTCGCAATGAACTTTAACATCAACTTAAAAAATAGACTAATGTGAACATTAACATCAACTTCAATGATAGCATGATGCGAATGTTAACAACAACAACTTATGACAACAGATGTGAACATTCACATCATTCACATCATTCACATCATTGACATTGAACATGAAACACAATTTTTAAATTTTCGCAAATGTAAACTGAAAATTCACATCCCTACCATTCCAAACTTCACAAATGTAACACTTTATGAAACTATTATTACCTAAAGTACGAATTTGCCCAATGCTCAGGTGCCAGGTCCTTGAAAAAATCATGTGCTCGTCGTTTACCCTCCTCTTTTAATTTTGCAAGCTTTTCATGGAACCCTACCACAGTTGGCTCGTAAGCACAATCACCCAAACTACTTACTAAGTGATCCCTGAATCCATTATCAATTCCTTTCATCCGATCTCTTAAATTGCTCTTCAAGTGCTGTAAGCAATAACCGTGATGAGCCGATGGGAACACCTTCGGCATAGCTTCTAACAAACCAAGATTACGATCCGAAATAAACGTAATCTGGCGCTTACCATCAACAACCTTCCCAAGTTCATGCAAGAACCACGACCAATTCACCGTGGTCTCCGAATCAACAATCGCAAATGCAACAGGAAACAGACCTACAACACAACAACAATACGCAACTGTTCACAATATAAACAAACCAGGTCATGTGAATGTTCATATCTACGTTGCCCTATTACTATTGTTATTTCTGGATTCAAGTTCATAACCATCAATGATGTGAACATTCACATTAGCAACCATTAACAATTCATTTCTGATTGTTGATTCATTCATAATGTGAACATTCACAGTACTATTCATTATTGGATCAACTGACAGTCGTATACACTCATTTGAATGTGAATGTTCACGTTACTGTCATTAACAGACACAGATGTATAATAATGTGAATGGATCAGTGTATAATAATGTGAATGTTGACATTACTGTCATTAGAACACACAGATGTGAACATTCACATCAGTGCATACTAATATCAATGTTCACATACTTATAATTTCTCAATCACTCATTTGTCCATACTATGCATGCCAATGTCCATATTGACATGAACATACAAGTAAAAAAAAAAACTAACCATTGTTTCCGTCTTTCGCCGTTGCCGCAAGTAACTGACCTTTGTACTTTCCTTTCAGGAATGTACCATCCAAGAATAATAAAGGCCGACAAGAATTGAACCCCGCAATACACGCAGCGAATGACACAAAGAAACGGCAAAACTGTTGACTACTCGCATCATAGTCAATATTCACATAACTCCCTGGATTGTACCGCATTACAGCATCCGAATACCACCGCAGCTGGTCAAATGATAACGAGTGCTCTCCATGAATACCAGCCTTTGCTTTCTCCACACCCAACCATACGACATGGTAACTAACATCTAGCCCATAATCCCTCTTCAAAATAGTCACCACATCACATGGCCGAGTCGACGGCTTGTCCCTCACAATTTCGGATATGGTACTCGACACCAAATCCGAACTAACTCGCGGATTCTTCGATGTTCGAACATCTGTACCACAAGTATGCACGTCACTAAAACTCTTGATGTAGAAAAAATCATTTGCGCGTTGTGCTCTACAATGTATAGCCCACAAGCAGCCCCTCTCCTCCCGCATCGCGCACACAGCAGTAACTCTAGTTGTCTCGTTCTTCACGTATGTAAACTGAAACCCACATTGGATGGCATACTTACACAAAACGTCACGAAATTCTTGTGCACCTCCAACAAACCGTTGTCCCACATGCGTGATACCATTTGCCCAAGGGGCTGACAACAACAGCTTCTCCTTATGGTGGCAAAATCTCCGTAGTGCATCAACTTCTTCCTCAACCCCAACACGCACCAATCCCAAACTACTTGACTGACCAATATCACTTTTCAACTCAACCACAACTTCAACATGTTGTACCCCCATTGATTTAGCAAGCAGTAACATGTTCTGAAATTCTTCCTCATTCTCCAAATCACACCTATTAATCCCAGGTAATTTACAAAACAATGAAATAGAACCAGCAGACAACTCCCCCCATTTTTCACACAAACAGTCCACCAAACGCGAATAACACAATGCGCGGGCAGCATTTATTACAGTGGTACTGCAACCATATGTACACACCAACATCATAAAGCTATCCATCTCCTGTACAAATCATTAAGCAAACATGAAAGTAAAAGTGAGAACATCCACATTATTCACAAGATATTACCACGAAGTAAACATTTACAGTCACACATGTACTCTGAACTATAGAAGATCCACATTCATCACTAAACTCATGAACTCACCTCCAAAGGAACATGATGTAAACATTCACATTGATCCACATACTCTCCATTACATCACTCACACAGAGCCTTGTTACGCAAAACTTAAAGCAAAATGCAAACATCAACATTCTTCACGTAATACTAACAGGATGTAAACATTCACATTGTTCCACACACTCTGAATTATAGAATATCCACATTCATCACTAATCTGATGAGCTCCCCTCCACAGGACCACGAAGTAAACATTCACATTGATCCATTTAATCTCAATTACGTCACTCACACAGAGCCTCATTAAGCAAAACTTAAAGTAAAATGCAAACATCGACATCCTTCACGTAATACTAACACGATGTAAACATTCATATTGTTCCACATACTGTGAATTATACAGGAACCACATTCATCACTAATCTGATAACCTCCCCTCCACATGATCACGATGTAAACATTCACATTGATACATTTAATCTCAATTATGTCACTCACACAGAGCCTCATTAAGCAAAACTTAAAGTAAAATGCAAACATCGACATTCTTCACGTAATACTGACATGATGTGAACATTCACATTGTTCAATATACTCTGAATTATATCGCTCAGACATAGCCTCCTTATGCATACATCAAAGTACAAGGAATATTAGAACATTCAACATATATCTGAATGACCTCCCCTCCAATGACCACGTATGATGCATGTAATTGCAAAAACAGAGCATCAACTCAATATCAATCGAAGAACAAAGCATCCAATCCATCCTACAATCAAAACAAAAACTGAACATCTATCGCTCACACATAGCCTCCTTATGCATACATCAAAGTAAAAGGAATATTAGAACATTCAACATATATCTGAATGACCTCCAATCCAATGACCACGTATGATGCATGTAATTGCAAAAAACAGAGCATCAACTCAATATCAATCCAAGAACAAAGCATCCAATCCATCCTACAACCAAAACAAAAACTGAACATCTATTCATCACTAAAATTATACTAACCTTAATCAGCCAACCCTACAGTCGTCCAGGAACTCAAAATCAACTTCTTCGAGGCAGTTTTACTCCAGAAAATGACAGAACCGAAGAACTTCAACTTCGTCCTCTTCACTTGAATATCACCATACCAAACAAGAACAACAACAATCGAACCCTAGCACATCAATGCCTCAGAACGATAGAATGAAAACATGCAAGATAGAAACGAATCGATTTGAATTAGAAATAAGGAAACTGCCAAAACTGAATAACGAAATCATAGGAACGTGGTTTACGTATTAAAACAGTGTATATATATATATAAGGGCATAATAGTCACGTATAAATATGAAAAAAAAAAAATGGACTTCCTGGAATAAGCAGAAAACTATATGGGACTGATTGGGATATAATTTTTCTTTGTGGACTTATTGGGATAAAACATCTCTAGATGGGATTTATCAATAAATTTCCCTTAATAAAATGACCTATTTATTATGAAATTACCTTAGAAGAAATAATGCAATTTCTAAAACTACATGAGGTAATTTATAATTTAAATAAATTTTAAGGAGTGTGTTTGTAACTTACCCTTTTAAAAAAATATTCATAACTTTACTCATAACAATAATAGAATATGTGTTAATTTTTAATTTATTACACACTTATAAGATCTCGTTTGTGAATTAATTATTTTAATTAATTTTTAAAATTTTATAAAAATATTTTCTTAAATAAATAATGTGATGATTTATAATAATTTTTTGATTTAAATCTTAAATTTCTAACGAGACCTAAATATAACGTTCCCCTTATAGATAGACCGCGAGAGTGTGTGTGGGATTTATGTGATGAGTTGATGGGATTGACATGTCGCCGCCATTCATTGAATATGAGGTACACGACATGGTTATTATATTTTGAATTTAATTACTGACAAAAGCATATCCACGCGCGGTTGTGAGGCAGCACCGCCACACAATTCGCTATTAATTGAATAAAAATTCAATGTAATGATAATAGGGGTGGGCGCAGGTCGGTTGCGGCTACGGAACCTCTAATCCGTTATTCGTCCGTTAGATTGGCGGATTTGAGAAAATTAATCTACATCCATCCACCAATCTGGTGGATGTGGATTAAGTGGATTGGCGGTTTGGCGGATGGATGTGAATCGGTTTAGCGGTTTAAAATTTTATAAATTTTCAACATAATTCAACTTGTGCACTTCCTCAAAAAAAAAAAAAAAAAAAGTATTTCAGTCAATGACTTGAAAAAGTATTACAATCAATGTATACCTCATTCAAAAAAAGAAAGTTTGAACTTTAGAATATCACAATCACTGCATGCCTCACCCACATATTACAATCAGAGCATGATTCATCCATATAAAGTATTACAATATGTGGTTCGTAAAATATAAAAATAATTCAAACCTTAAAGAAGGTGCTTAAGTGATACTAATATCGTTAAGCTACAATTACTCAGTAAAATCTCTTTCTTGGCGGCGAAGCAAAATTAGTTTGAGTTAAAGTTGGTCATTTAAACTAATGAAACTATTAGTTGCCCAAGCTAATTAGGTACTAGAACAAAAGAGAGAAGGTTGGAGAACGATAGAGATTGTATGTCTCTGTATTGTAAAATCTATATATGTTTTTGAAAACAAAAATCAACTAGCATATATCATATTTTCTATTTATTATTTTTAGAGTTAGATTTAAAAACTAAAAAATATAGATAAGTAATACGTTTATTTTTTTCAATTCAAAAAATATATTCAAGTAGAAAACTTTTTTTCAACAGAATATTTAAACTCTTTTTCAATTGAAAACACAAACAAAATATTTAAACAAATTGAAAATACAAAGTCTTATAAATTAATAAGGGTGCTCGCGGTTTGGCGGTTCGGTTGTGGCCAAAGGAATCTCAAATCCGCCATCCGTCCGCCAAATTGGCGGATTGGAGAAAATCAATCCGTAACTATCCGCTTATCATCACGCATCCGTCTAAAATGCGATGGATCGGTTCGGTTCGGTCGATTTTGACGGATCGGTATATCCGCTGCTCACCCCTAAATGATAATATTAAAGTGATATATAAAAATTATTTATAAATTAGTATATAGGGCTGTTTTGGAAAGTTGGTAAAAAAATTGATTTTTGACTTTTTACCAAGCTTTTTGACTTTTTTGGAAGTGATTTGGGAAGTTGGTAAAAAGGTGACTTTTTGCTTTTTAGTTTAATATTTATTTATGGTGTCAAATCAAATTAAAATGACCAAAATACCCTTATCCAACATAAGAGATTTATTTATTTATTTTTTTCATAGGCCCTAATTTGTAATTTTACGACTGCGTTTTTGGCACTTGCCAAATGATTTTTCTAGCGTTTTTGGCAGCCATGTTTTTAGACATTTTGTCCAAAAACGTGGCTTTTTACCATGTTCCCAAAATGGCACTATATAAATTAACAGTTAATCCGTGTAATATATGTGTTATTTTAAAATATATATATATATATATATATATTTAACAGTACAATATGTATTATAAAATAATAATTTTAATTTTAATTTTAATTTAAAATTCAAATTAAAATATGTTTTTAATTATTTATTTGATAATATTGGCGTTATCGTTCTATAAAATTTTTATCGATCCCGCTACGTAGCTCGAAACCGCGGCTCGACACCAAAACGATGTCGTTTTGGTGTTGAAATTTTTTTTTTTTTTTTTTTCCTTTCTTCCCTGGTTTTCTTTCTTTCCTGGTTTTCTTACAGAACGAAGAAGAAGAAGAAGAAGAAGAAGAAGAAGAAGGGAGAAGAAGAGAAGGGAGGAGGAGGAGGAGGAGGAGGAGGGGGGGGGGGGGCCATAAAAACCGGGGCTGGAGGAGGGGAGGGGAGGGAGGGGAGGGGAGGGGAGGGGACGGGGCTGCGACGGCGGGGCTGGAGGAGGAAGGCGAGGACGACGGCGGGGCTGGGACGGCGGGACTGGGCTGCGACGAGGACGACCCACGGCGGGCAAACGACCCACGGCGAGGAGGAGGAAGGCGAGGACGGCGGCAGACGACCCTCTCCTCTCTCAGACGACCCTCTCCTCTCTCTTTCTCCCTCTCCCTCTCCCTCTCTTCCCCTCTTGATTTCGAGCCAAAATTCGAGCCTCAAATTCGAGCACTCGATCATTTTCCAATTTTTATTTGAATACTTATATATATATATATTAATTTTAGTTAAATTATTTGTATATTTTGATAATTTTATTTATATTGTATTGTAAAAGTGTAATTATCATATAACAATTTTGTATGATATATATTAAATTATAAAATAGTAAAATAAATACTTTTTATATTAAAAATAATAGTTAAGTTATAAAAAGAATTAGTAACATCAAATTAAAAGTAATTTTAATTATTTAATTTTCTTTTATATTTATTTGAAAAATAAAAAATATGTATAAATAGAAATTATATATCATTTATTAAACAATTAAATACAAAATATTGTAGTTAGATTATCATATAATAATTTTATTTGGTATATATATATATTAAATTGTACGATTTTAAACAAAATTTTAATTAAATTAAAATATTAACTATATAAAAAAATTCAACAACTAATCAAAAAAGAATCACATAACAACATTTAAATTCAAAATAAAAAAAAAATAATGAAAATATCCAAACAATAAATACATATCACAGTGTGTAAAGTGATTAATCTTCTGTAATATATGATGTCGAAACATAAAAGAACTTACTATTCAATAATTGAAAAAGTAACTGAAGCAGTAAATCTAAACTTTAGAGATTTTTCGAGAGTATTATTGTTGTATAGGTTTTTCCTCCTGTAAGTTGTGATTATATAAAATAATATAAGAAATAAAGCATAATTTCAAATATAGAATTACTATAAAATTTAAATGACAAATTCATAATATAAAACTGATATTCGATATAGAATAATGTATGGAAAAAATAAGAAATAAAAGGGGGCAATTTAACATTAAACAAAAATCCTAATACCCTTGAAAGAATTAAGAAAAAAAAAAAACATAAAATGCAAAATTGATATTGAGTTTGTAAATTATCTCAATTTATCATGAAAAATATATGAAAAATAAGTATTTATTAAATAGAGTCCATATAAAATAGACAAAGTTAATATAATTTAAATTAGGTTTGGATTTGTGTAAAATTCTATATGTAATTAAGAAAATACATATTGATGTAGCTCTTTTAGGAAAAAAAAGTAAAAAAAAAAAGAAAAAAAAGAAAAAAAAAAGCGCCTTTATATATGTCACCTAAGCAAGGGAAAAACACTATTTTTAATAATATACATATATGATATTAATAATTAAAATTATAATTTTTTTTTATCAATAGATAATTTTTTTTTAAATGAATTGAATTATAATTTCTCTTATTTTTTAAAAAATTTAACACAAAAGTAATGGGATACCGTATAATATTTGCACATGATTAAGCCTTTTCTTTTTTTCCTTTTTTTTTTTTTCAATGATTACATATCTAAAAGTTTTAAGATATATAAATTTTAAAGTTTGATTAGTTGCTAAAAATTACATTGAAAACGAGAATAGAAAATTTTAAGAGAGAATTATTTAAAACTCTCAAAACAAATTCAAATGGTATTGTAGAATTATATTTATTGGTCCAAATCCTAACATCGGCCAATTTTGTATTAAATTTTCTTTTAGAAAAATATGTGAGATATCTATTTGTGTATAAAATGAAGCGTAATATGAAGACGATTGAAAGACAAAAAAATGTTAGCAACATGCGCCGCCCGTGGAGTTGATTATAATTACGTTGCGGTCACTAATCAACCACCAAGCCTATTTACTATTATCTTGGCCCATTGTGGGCCTACTGATCCTCTACTCTAGTATAAAAAATGAAATTAGATGCGTAATGAAATTAGTAAACTGATCCTCTATTCACTTTAGTTTTTTTAATTTAATTTTTTATATTTTTTTTAATGAATATTTTTGAAGTTTTAAGTATTTTTTTTTATTTTTTTTAAATGTACCTTACTTAGATATATCTAAAACATAAAATATTTGTAAAAAATATTTTAAAAAATTAATTAATACATAAAAATATGAAAATATATTGATTTTTTGTATTTTTTTTTAATATTTTTGGTATTCAGTGAATTTTTTAAAGATTTTGTACGAAAATTATATTTTTTAAATGTATTTATGTGTGTCTAAAAATTACAACAATTGCTTAAAATATTTTAAAAAATCAGCAAAAACAAAAAAAAATATATGAAAATATGAAAATAAGAAAGTAGAATTTTTTAAAAAGTGTTTTCAAAAAATTGAAAACAAACATGGTGATATTTGTAAGAACATAAAAAATGAAACTTGGTACATAATATTTTTTTCCCCGACAAATTTCTAAATAATTTTTTAACGTCGGTATAATTTGGTGATGAAAGCATACTGATAAAATATAGGTTATTGTGACGAAATTTTATGATAACATTTATTTTTGTCCTAAAAATGTAACCCAAAGATGATAAAATATTAATTTTGTCGTTTTAATTTTTCTCAAAAATACAAGAGATGGAAAAAAATTTCGTGTGAAAAAATGAGGCACCAAATTTATTATTTTATTTTTTTTGTCGGCTCAAATTATTTTAGCTCATTGGAGACGAATATTTTTGTCACAAAATATAAAAAAAAATTTGTGACAAACGGAATTCGTCACCAATAAATTCCCCAGCTATTATGTGATGTTGTTGCATATTTGTCGTTGCATATTTCTATTTATTAGGCGACAAATATATTTTTGTCTAGAAATGATAAATTATAGAAAAACGAAAATATTTCGTCACCAATAAACACTCCATTAGGTACACAATGTCGCTTCATCTTTCTGTTAATTAGGCAACAAATATATTTTTGTCTCAGAAAAATAAGTCGTGGGAAATAAAAATATTTTGTCACGAATAAATTCTCCCTTTGTAACACAATCTTTTTGTTAATTAGGTGACAAATATATTTTTGTCTTAGAAAAATAAATTGCGGGAGACAAAAATATTTTGTCACTAAAGTTGTGGAGAACAAAAATATTTCATTAATAATAATAAATTTCCTGTAAACAACGTTGTTCTTGTATTTCAATTGATTAGGCAATGAACATATAAGTTTAAGAAGACAAACATATTTTATCAATAATTATTTCTTTTTATTAAATTGCCATCATTTTGTGTTTCGGAGCACTGAAACCATGACCCCAAAAGACACACTCTCACCCTTATCATTTACTTTTACGTACACGGACACTGAAGTCATAACCCAAGAAGACACCATTTACAAACCCTTATTTCTCTCCTACACTTGAACCTCTTCTTTCACAAGCATTGAAGTCGTAACTTAAGATAACACTCTGTAAATCATTTCTTCTATTTCGTACTAAAGCCCTTTTCTTCTATCTCACACTTAAACCCTTCGTGCATGCAAACATTGAAGCTATTATCCAAAAAGACACCCTATACAAACCCACTATTCTTTCTCACGGTGAAGCCTCTTGCACGCAAGCACTTTTTCTGCTTGTTTGAACGTATTCCACTAGAAAAATTGAAGGCCAAAACCTCTCTCCACAAAAATAAAAAAAAATAAAAAAATATTAATGTAACAATTTTTTTTGTGAGGAAAAATACAGACGGAAAAATAATAATTAGTTGCTAATTTTCAAAATTAATAGAAAATATCATCTAGTTTAGTAGGGAGTTTTCAAAAATTGATTTTTAATTTTTAATTTTTAGTTTTTAGTTTTTAATTTTTAATTTTTAATCTATATTTTTTTAGTGAGCATTTTTTAATATTAAATTTTTTTTGTTTCCTTTTTTTACTTAATGTTGTGAGGTAGAGCTTTTGGTATTTTATTATAGTAATTTCGGTAGTATATTATTTAGGTGTAACAGTATCAAAGTAGTATTTATTGTATTAAAATAAATAGTACTAAAACAACACAACGCTAGTTTTTGTGTCTAATTTGTCACAATATATAGCACAATGTTAGTTTATTCGGTTGATCAATTTTTTAACATACAGCACAATGTTAGTCTAGTTTGAATTCTCATCTATACTCACTAAATTAAAATATTTACCAATTTTTAATATTTATTTATTTATTTATATTAATACCAATATCAAGTGTCAAGATTTCAAAAAGTCAATGACTCATGCAACAACTTCTAACCCACCTCCCAATACTATAACTCTCATTTTGAGATCTATACTACAAATATATGATACTTGAAACCAAGATTCTAGATCTGATAAATAAGGTTATTACCATTTGAGCATGCACAAAACATTTATGCCTTTCTTTTAGTTGTTTTTATGTGGACTTTGATTAAGATTTAATTGAAGAAAAAAAAAAAAAAAAAAAAAACCTAATGAAATAATTGTGGAAAAGGAATAGCATACAAGGAGCAATGACCATGTTTGACAGGGTTTATTTCCAACTTATTTTAGCTTTTGCTTAATTTAAGCTATTTTGATATGTTTGGTTCAACTTAACAATACAGCTTATAATTTTTTGTAAGTCAAAAATCAACTTATTCTTTGAGTGGGGGAGGAGAAGCTTAATTTATAAGTCAAAAATTAGCTTATATTCACAGCTATAAACTATAAGCTGTGAGGCTATAAGTTATAATCGTTTTCCTATAGCTCTACCAAACGGGCCTAATATAGCATATGATTTCAACTTTTCTTTTTATGATTTGATGGAGAATTCAAATAAATAAAATGTGTGACATAAATTAGAAGAAAAAGAGTACAAAAAGATATAAATGAAAAGGAGCAGCGACTTCTCCAACATGAAGCCTTGGGCAAAAGCCTATTATCAATAGCATAAAAATAAGATTTATACTAAAATAATAGTACACTCAATAAAAACAAAGCTTTCTAAAAAATTTCATAATTATGTATTGTATTTGTTTTGTTTAGTGTAATTTTTATTTATTTTATAAATTTGCCTTCAATTAATAATTAGTGAACGATGGTTGACATGCAGAAAAAAAATATAAAAAAAAACAAATTAGCACAAAAAATATTATACAACGTACTAGAGCACCTAGTCTATTTTTGCTTAGTAAACCTAGTCTATTTTTGCTTAGTAAATAGGGTGCTCAGGCCATAAATTCAATTTCCAAACTTTTAAGGGAATCACTCTGGACACGAAACTTTTTAGGTCATAAGGGCACACTTTTACGGGAATCACTCAGCTGGTCGTCCTTGATACCAAACATCTCGAACGTCTTTACTATTTGCTCTAGCTACTCATATGCCTTTAGTGGCTCTTTGGGATCACCTAAAAACTCGTCTGGATGTAAACAGAAAAAGTCTCATTTTAGAAAATATGGCCCTACCTTAGCTACTTGGGCCTGTACTTGATTTTCAACCCTAAGAATATCCATGGATTCCTTCAATACTCCAGCCATTTCATTGGCTAAGGCACCCATGGCTTGTTGACCAACTGGTTCGGCCATATTGACCTGACCAACCCCTTCTTCCTATGCCGGAATCTCATCCGGTAAAGGCATCTCATGCCTCCTAGGCCTCCCACGCCTACCGCCACCACGTCCACGTCCTAACATCCTAATGAAGGTAACAAAAGAGATTAGCACATTTACAAATGTGTCGTAGCTAACTCACTTGCGTTCTAATGCAATAGACAACTGTAATTCACTTTACATAAGCACATAGTCACGTAAACACATACAAATTTCATTTTCGGATAATGATCGTCCTGTGGCATTGCCAAAGTTCTAATTAGAAACAACAGTGACCAAGTGTTCTTCCAATAGGACTTCCAGAAACACGTAGACTCAATCAACATCCTAGAAATTAAATCTCATACCCATATATTCACATAAGCATGTTATCATATAAACACACATCGTTCATACTAAAGTCTCTATCAAGCGAGACAAACCCATTGTGGTACTAACCACTTCCTACGTACCCAAAGTATTCAAACCTGGTATGCTCTGATACCAATTTGTAACGCCCCAAAAATGAATACACCAAACCCATCTCATAAGTGGAAATATAATTGAATTAACATACCTTCATTTATCAAAGTGGATATACATGAGAGACAAATACAAGAAGAAATGAAGGTTACACAGATAATCATTCGCCTTAATGGCTTATATCTTTCCAAGATAATTCTTGATTACAACAAAAGTGAGCCTAGCTCAATTACAAATTTAAAGCCATTGGCTATACAAAATAGATACAACAAAAATAGAAGCTTTCGCTCCAAATTCCTCCAAGCTACTGTCTTAGCAGAGGCATATCACCAACATCTGAAAATAGTTTTTCCCAAATAGGGTGTGCCAAAGCCTAGAAGAAACAATCTAACACAAGGTATGAGTCTTAACAAAGATATAAGTAAAGTGTGTATATACGAGATCCATAGTAAAATCATTCATGTTTTACAAATCATAATATACCAAGTTTTATATCTCAATCCTTATTATCTCAATTCCATTTACGTTAATTCATTTAATCTCAACTCATGAGTCAACTTTCATTATTTTCCAGACAACCCAACTGAGACTACAAGCTAGTGGTGCTCAAATCACACCTTAATCACACAAACGCTTCAATTTGCCATTTTATGAAAATTTCGTTTGCGGGATTCGGTACCCATGTATGCGCGCAGTTTCGGGACTTTCACCCTGGACACACAAGCTAACTTAATTTAATAGAGTCCATCCCTTTTCTCCTTCTAAACATGGAGTATATCTCATTTCTCCTTCCAAATATCATACATATACAATGTATTTAAAACACAGTCATATTAATGATAACCAGATTAGTTTTAATTCACATAATCCTCATGCAATTTCTACAACAATCATAGCTATCCTCTACCAATAGCCCAATACAGATATTTGTAAACAGATATTCAATCTCAAGACAAATAATTTATTCAAAATTTCACAAGTGAGTGATAATACATATTCTTCTTCACCATTTATGTCCACATCCATTCAATTTCACATTTTTAATCCCAATTCCATTTATTTATACAAAATAAATATTTGAAACATTTTAGGGTAACTCCCTATTTCCCAAATATCAACCCAAATGCCAAAATCAACTATTTTGTCACAATATAACCTCATATTCAACCCCGTAACCACTTATAACTCATTCACTTAGAAACCCCTCTTTTGATTTACACAACAACCCATAACTAAGTCAAAAATCATATGAGAGTGCAGAAAATCCCTACCTCAAGTTGAAAGACTAAATGAAGAGATGGAAAAACTTCGAAAATGCCAAAACCAAGCTTTAATCGGACCAAAAGAGAGCTCTTGAGGCGTACTACTTTTTTAACAAAGGCATACAGGTACGGAGATTACTAGATCTATGTGAAAATGTAGAGAGAATGTGAGTTTTAGAGAGAGAAACTCTAGATCTAGGGTTCTTGAAAAGTAAAGAGAGAGAGAAGTAAAAAAAGTAATGTAAAACTACCTTTCTATGAATTGATACATGCACAGTCCGCTTGAGCGCAAGAAGTGACGTTCGAGCGCCAAACACAATAAGTTATTTTGTTTGAGCGCAAGAAGTGATGCTTGAGCGCCAAGACACAATGAAAAAGGACATTACCACTCGAGCGCAAGAAGTGCTGCTCAATCGCAGAATATACACATCTAGTACTTTTGCAGACAGCAAACCAACGCTCGAGCGCAATAAAAGCTGCTCGAGCTCCCACCCCCTCGAGCGCAAGAAACGCCGTTCGTGTGCAAAATACACTCTTCCAATAGTTTTGCAGACCTGTAAAAGTATTGAGTGTTTGCAAAGCCCACTCAAGCGCAAAAAGTGTCGCTCAAGCAGAGCATCAAAAATTTGGGCAACATAAGGTTTGAAATGTTACCCAAAAGACAACCTAAGAGGGGGGTGAATTAGGTTTTTACAATTAAAATTAACAATACCCTAATAAAAATTATGACTAGCACAATAGATAAGTATAATTAATAAAATAAAAATAATTAAAACAAGTGTCTTAACAAGTATGCCAGTTAATGATTTTAGCACAGTAAAAATGTGAAATATAGCTATGGCAATTTAAAATAAAATAAAGAGATAAATGAGAGAGAGGCAAATAAATTTATAGTGGTTCGGCTTCAACTCGGCCTACGTCCACTCCTCAAGTTTCACTTAAGATTTTCCACTATCTTCTAGCTTCACAGGGGTGCTAGTAACCTCTTTACAAATGGAGCAATCATCCACGGATTTTACACAGACTTCACAAGTCCAAACCCTTGCAAATCTTAGGTGATTCACAATCACTCTCAAGATTTCAAGAACACAGTGTTTGCAACACTTTTACAAGATGAAATGGTATTTTTACTTTCAAAGAAAGCTTACAATAAATATCTCTCAAAGATAGATATATAAAATGAAACTTTGATTTTTCTGTAAATCTCACACAGGAAAGATGGGCTTAAAGCTATAAGGCTCAGTATATAATTTCTGAGAATAGATGTGAGTGATTATAGATCAAATAATATTTTCAGGTTTTTTTTTTTTTTTTTTTTTTTGTCACTTGTTACATTAGAGGCTTTGGTATATATAATGAAAATTATAACCGTTTATAACCGTTGTATTCATTTGAATATATAGCCGTTTATAGCCGTTGTAGTCATTTGAATTTATAGCCGTTTATAGCCGTTGTACTTCCATCATTACCAATTTGAATATCTTCCACTCCATCATTACAAATTTGAATATCTTCCACTTGAACCTTTTGGCCTTTTGAACCTTTGTAACCGTTTATAGCCGTTGTACTTCCATTATTACTAATTTGAATATCTTCCACTTGAACTTTTTGAACATTTTGGCCTGCTGCTGTGCTAGGCTATTTGAACCTTTGTTTTGGGTTGTTTGAACTCCTGATTTAATCAAATATTAAATACATTCTAACAACATTTAGGATAAAGGTTTAGGTGAGAAATAATGGAACAGAATAAATTTTGATTCTATTTTTCTCTTTCAAATAAATTATCAAAATAAATTTTGATTCTATTAAAATATAATTAAATAAATCATCAAAATAAATTTTGGATTCTATTTTTTTCTTTCAAATAAATTAAAACATAATTAAATAAATCATCAAAATAAATAAGTCTAACAGAAAACCAAGCGACCAACCTATTCCAAACACAAACATAACAATCCCAAAGCCAAAATTAAGGAGATATAAGGGAAGCAAGGTGTAAACAACAGTATGAAACCAATAAACCCGAGTCCGGGATACAACAAGGGTCAGGCCAAAATCGGGATCGTTATAACCTCCTCCCCTTAAAGAATTTTGTCCCCGAAATTTCAAATCAAGTTTTAAAACTCTATTTAAACCAACTACAATAGTGATAACCAACCAATTCCATCATTATGACCCATTCTCTGGTCATCCACTCTCATCAACAAGATAAACAATCTTTTAGCACTGAACATACAATTCATATTTTTCTCAAAACATATGCAATGTTTATAATAAACTCATATTTCCAAAACATAAACAACATATACAATGTTTCCACATTTTAAAACATGTACAATGTTCTCATATTCTATTTAACATAACAACAATACAATACATGTTCAAACATCAACAAATAGGTCCGGATATTTCTCACGAACTGCCAACTCACATTTCCAAGTTGCGTCCTCAACCCCGTGATGTTTCCACAATGCCTTAACTAAGGGAATTGTCTTGCCTCGCAAGACTTGGTCCTGAGTATTCAAGACTCTCACTGGTCTCTCCTCATGCGAGGCATCCTCATCTACCTCTAAGTCGGTCCAGTCCAACACGTACGATGGATCAGACTCATACTTCCTAAGCATGCTAATATGAAACACATCATGAACCCCGGAAAATTGTGGCGGCAAGGCCAAACGGTAAGCTACCTCTCCAATGTGCTCAAGGATCTCAAAAGGCCCAATGAATTAAGGGGACAACTTTCCACTCTTTTCAAACCTCATCAAACTCTCCTAGGTGATATCTTCAAGAATACATGGTCTCCTACCGCATAAAACAAAGGTCTCCTCCTACAGTGGCATAACTTTTATGGCACTCTGGGTCGTAACCAACCTCTTACGAATAAGTGCAACCTTCTCTGTCGTTTCCGGACTAACTCTGGACCCAACATAGGTGCATCACCCACCTCAGCTTAACACACAGGAGATCTACACGGTCAGCCATACAAGGCCTCAAACAGTGCCATGCCAATGCTCAATTAGAAGCTATTGTTATAGGCGAATTCCACCAAAGGAAAGTGCCTCTCTCACGAACCCTTAAAGTCAAGAACACAACCCCGAAGTATATCCTCAAAGATCTGAATAGTACGCTCAGATTGCCCATTAATCTGAGGATGATACGCACAAGTCAGTTTAGTGCCCAAGGTACTCTGTAGGCTCTGCCACAACCGAGCCATAAAACGTGGATCTCTATCCGATACAATCGTCACTGGAACTCCGTGCAACCTCACTATATCCCTAATATATAGGTCAGCAAGAAAATCTACCGAGTCACTTACGCGCGTAGGTATAAAGTGCATCAACTTAGTCAACTGGTCAATTACCACTCAAATGGCATCACTACCTTGTTGAGTCCTCGGAAGGCCCACAACAAAATCCATCATGACATGCTCCCACTTTCACTCGACTATAGGCAAGGGTTGTAACGAACCTGCTGGCCTCTGATACTCAACCTTTACTTGCTGACAAGTAAGGCATTTTGACACAAACATAACCACATCTTTTTTCATACCCCTCTACCAAAAATGGCGACTAAGATCGTGATACATCTTTGTGCCTCCCGAATGCACCGCAAAGCGTGAATGGTGGAACTCTCGGAGCACTTCATCCCGGCAAGACTTTGGCATGAAAAGATGGTCACCATATCTAATACTCGCATCGGGATACACATTCAAGCCTCTCTCTACTTTTCCACTTGAGATCTTTTTCCGGAGGGTTTCTACCTCAAGATCACCCCTATGTGCTTCTAACACTCGGTTTACAAGTGTAGATTGTGCAACTACTGAAAACAAGGCTGTAGACTCAACAAACTCGCCAAGATGCAAATCAAACTCTCCAACGGCACCCAGCATCTCCCATTCCTAGATGGCAATACAAGCCATACTGCTAATAGACTTTCTATTCAAATCATCGGCCACCACATTGGCCTTCCCTAGATGATAGTGTAGCTTGAAATCATAATCTTCTATAAACTCCATCCACGTCATCTGCCTCAGATTCAACTCTTTCTGTGTAAACAGATATTTTAGACTATTGTGATCAGAAAACACCTCAAACTTCTCACTATACAAGTAATGCCTCCAAATCTTTAAGGCAAAGATCACCGCGGCTAACTCTAAGTCGTGAGTAGGGTAGTTCTTCTCATGAGCTTTCAACTGTCACGAGCCATAGTGTAGACACCCCATTTTTTACCGACCTTAAGACTCAGACGTCGCCGATTGAGCGCTCGGTGATGATGATATTGTGCTCGTTCTGAGATTTCAGAGTCTCGGCTGCGAGCCTTGCCTCTGGACTTCGGGACTCTTTTGTGCTTTGCCTTGGTTTGCGAACCAGGTCCTGTTTTCTCTGTTTTTCCTTCCCGAAGGGAGGGAAAGGTCTCGTAGACCATCTCTCAATGGCCGTAGGCTACGTTTCGTGGTCGTAGGCCATTTTTCCCGTTTGGAGACCAGTTTTCGATTTTCGGAGCCGTCGGCCATGTGCCTTGGTTCAGGACAGCTTAACTACCTCCGTTTGCTCCAGTTGTCGGCACACACCTTGTTTCCTCTCCTTAGAGGGACACTATGGCCCGGGAGACCACCTTCCTGGTCGTACGCCACCTCCGGTGCTTCATAGTCAGTTTTCGGGGCCCCTGGTTGCGCGTTTTGGCCCCCGAACCCTCGTTTTGCATCGGTGTGGGTTCATTTTTGGCATGGACCTTAGTTTCATTGTTAGGAAGGTGGTAGTAGGGTGGGAGACCAGCAATTCTTTTGGAGACCATTTCTCTCTCCTCTAGCCGATTTTTCTTGGCAGGTAGGTGGTCTCCCTCACTTTTGAGCCACAATTTCAGGTCTCCCATACCACCATTATGTTGCATTCATCTGGGAGGCCACCATATGAGTAGGCCGACCAGCTTTTCTTCCTGACCCTTTTGAACCTTGCTAGAAAGCTGGTTTTCCTCTCTCATGGGTCACATTTTCTGGTCTCCCATACCACCACTGAGTTGTATTCACCTGAGAGATCGCCACTATGGGTAGGCCGACTACCTTTTTTGAGTTGTACCTTTTGACCTGGCTGGCCGACCACAAAAGGTGGCTGGCCGACCACCTGGCCTAGTCGGCCGACCACTTGAACTAGTCGGCCTACTCCCTCCTATTTTGTCTTCCTGAGTTGCTTCCAGCTGTGCTAGCTGGGAGGCATTTGCTGCATCCTCCATACACGTGTATGGAGGATGTTTAATCTTGCTTCCAAGCTTCCAAGAGAAGCTTTAGACCTCTTTGGCTATAAGAGAGACCCTTCTCTCCACTTGCAAGGGTTGAACATTTTGGTCTCAAGATAGATACACTTCTCATCATATCTCACATCCCAAGCCTCTAAACTCCATTATTCTTGGCCATTTACACTACCTCCAAGAACAACCTCCACTATCATCCAAGCACCTTGGAGGTCATTTTCAGAGCTTGAGGAGTCACTTTCTTGGTCCAGAGCTTGCTGCCTTGCTGTGCTACAAGGGTAAGTCTCTATTTCTCCCATTTTGACTTTTTTTGCTCCATAGTTTAGCTCTATTTGCAAGCATTTTTGGACATTGACATGAACTAAAAAAAGTCTTTTTTTGAGCTTCTCTTCAAGTTTGTTCAAGGTCACTTTTCTGTTTGGGGTCACCTTCCCCCTTGCATGCTTCATTTCCTCATATTTTGAGCCATGCATTAGAGCATTTTTGATGGCCTTGGTTTGGCCTTTTAGCCATTGAAATCCAGTAGATTTTAAGTGGCTAACATGTGTTTTTGAGCCCTAAAATCAGAGAGGGGTGACCCTCTCACCCCTTGTCCTCTTTACTAACTTTGTTGGACTTCCAAAGGGGCCCCTATTTGCATGTTTCAAAGCCATATTTCAGGCCCTATTTGGTGATTTTTAAGGTCTTCATGAACTCTGTCCAGAGCCTATTTTTCCATATAAAGTGTCTATTATGCATGTGTAGAGCAATCACATTCAAGGCCTTTCAAAGGGGCCTTTATTTGCATGCTCTTTTTAGTGGGTTTTAGGACCCTTAGAACCTCTTTCCAGAGGTGGTTTTGCCATTGTGTGTGTCCATCATGCATGTGTAGAACAACCCCCTTATTGGCCTTTCAAAGGAGCCCATTATTCTTGCATGCATTGACTGAGTTTCAGTGGTTATTTGGGAATATTTTGGCATGACATACTTCTATTTTTGGCTGGTTTGGTGAGCCTTCATATGCTCCATATAGTTGTAGTGTAACTCATGGTTTACTAGCTTTCTTTGCATGCTTTGTTGACCCTTGATTTTAACACTTTTTGGCCATGCCTTAAACTGATATTGTGTTATTTTGGACTGCCCTAGCTCTATTTTTGGGTCTCATGGTTGAATGATATTGGTTTTGCATGCTTGTAGTTCAATACCCATGCTTAACTTTGAGTTTTGAGTTTCATTCCATGCATATACTGAGGTGTATTCATGTTTTGGGCTCATTATACATCATATTTTAGAACTTGTTTGAATGCCATATTGCCATGTTTTGTACTCTTTAAATATGTTTGAGAGTTGGACTTGTATGCCTTGTTTTCGGACCATTGAATGAGCTCCATTTCGTTGCATTCTGAGCCATCATTTTAGGCCATTTCCCCACTGTTTCAGACCTGCCTAGGGTCTTTTTGGGATTGGTTTTTCCTTTGGTGCATTGCTTTGGGTACCACTAGTGTAACGCGCTTCACTAGTTTCGGTACCGGGCCCCCTAGCTTGCATTGTGTGCCATATTTGCATGTTTCGGGACTATATTTTATGCCATTTCAGAGCTGTATCATGCGCCATCCTATGCCATATTTCATTCCTTGCCATGCCTTGTTAGAGTTGCATGTTGTGCCTTAGGATCGGTCCATTGCATTCGTGCATGTTTGCATGTATTCGGTTGTCTCATTTTCATCATATGGCCACTGATGTAAGTGTGGCTGAGGTCCACTCATATTGGTGTAAGTCCATCGTGCATTGTGTATGCCATTTTAGTCCATAGCATTGCGTATGCTAGGTTGCATGTTAGAGCATTATGTATGACATGTTATGTCGCGTGCATTGTGTATGCCATTTTAGTCCATAGCATTACGTATGCTAGGTTGCATGTTAGTCGTATTGTGTATGCCATCTCATTTGCATTGTGTTTGGGATAGGAGTTAGCCCAAGCACGGGAAACGAGGGACGTTTCGTACTCCAAGTGACGGAAGGTGTCTCAATTCCCAGTCGCCGACACTCCGGATTAACCATGATGGAGTCTAGGCCTTGTTGTGTTTACATGTGCATTCATTTCACATCGAGTCGTGCAATTTGACTCTTCGGCCATCATGCATCGAGATGCGTGATTGGTGGCACGAGGATCGAGGTGTGCATACATATGTGAAAATACTTTGCCATGCCCCTTTCTTGCTCTCTGTTGCAACAAATCAAAAATCAACAGCCTTCTAGAGCTTTGCACAGCATTCCGGGATTAATTGCAAACAGAGGCAAATCGGGGCATCGCGAGGAATTTTCCGACGAAACGACTCAAGCACGCATGCATCTTTCATCATTCGGAACAGAGCTGAGGCGGTCCATTTAGCTTGCATGCTAATTTACTTGCTTTTCTAGTTAATTTATTAATTAATTAGGGTTTTGTAATATTTAATTATTTATTCGGACTGTATTATTTATTCGGATCCTCCGAGCGAGGGCACAATTGTAATAAGTGTGCGTGTGTGTGATGTATGTCTTCCAACCCCATGTCTTTCTTCCTTTTATTTACCAGCTTATGATGGTTAGATTAGGGCATGTTTCAATTAGCATACTTATGCTTGCATGTTTGCATCATTCATCTGTATTGCATGCACCGGGCTCGGCGCATCATACTAACTGCATTGTATTTCAATTCCAAGTTGAATACGTGTTAGCTGTAGCATCTCAATATGCCATTCTTAGAATAGCCGAGCCTATTATAGTTGTATGTTTGCATGTGTTCTATTAGCCATCTTAACATGAACTAGGATCATGCATTTGATTACTAACTAGTTTCTGTTTTGGCTTGGAGTACTCGGTAAGTGTTTATGCTTTAGCATCCTTGCATGCGTGTGAGTGATTAGCATGATAGCATGCTTACCATGAGGCTATGTGCTTATGTGATATACCTACCTGAATGCCTGTAGGTGAAGGTTGGATTATTTGAATTGGAATAATGCATTGACTGTGAGTTTTAAGCCCACTTGAGAGTGGCAAATCATTGCGTTTTCTAAAGCTCACCTGAGGGTGGCAAATCCACATTTTAGCCTACTTGCGAGTAGCAAACCGTTTTTAAAACAAACATGAGATGTTTCGTTCCAATTCAGGTGATCCAGTCTATACTTGTATGCTGTGCGCATCACGTAGTAAATCTAGGCTAATAACCGGAATAAGAGCACATAATGTTTTCAAAACTTGGTATCATGGTTAGTAGAGGCCGATCTTTGATCGGGCGAGCGGGGGTGCTCACGAAGTGACCTTCCCCAATCGTACCCAAGTTCCCGAGCCGAGGCAACTTTGGTGATGACGGACACGTGGCCTTAGGCAACGAGTCAGGGTTTCCTAAATTCCCCCAAAATAAATATTTAGGTGGCAACTCTGTATCTGGCAAAGCAGTCCATGTTTGGCACTTCTTTCTAAAATCTATTTTTCAAAATGATTTGTCGGATTTGGACTCTTTGATGATTCATCGGTCTTGCATTGCACTCTGCGAGATTAGATACAGGACCGTGACATTGAGTCCTGAACTGTAGTGAGCCCAATGAACAAAACGGGATTCCCTCCCGGGACGTTCGGGGACGTCTACACATAGGCAGCACCTTTCCCTCTTGCATCAATACACAACCCAAACCTTCCCCTCTTGTATCAATACACAACCCAAACCTTCTCGTGAGGCATTATAATACACTGATAACCCAAACCCCTCTCCGGAATAATCAATACTGGAGCAGTGGTAAGTCTAACCTTAAGCTCCTTGAACGATCTCTCACAAATCTCATCCGACACAAGCTTAACTCCCTTCCTTGTCAGTCTAGTTAATGGTGAGGCTAATCTAGAGAAATCCTTCACGAACCGACGATAATACTCGGCCAACCCCAAGAAACTATGGATCTCAAAGCATTCTTAGGTTGCTCCCAATCTTGCATTGCCTCTATCATGGATGAATCTATAGTCAACCCTTTCCCAGATACCACATGGCCTAAGAACTTAACCTCTCTCAGCCAGAATTTGCATTTCCCAAACTTGGCATACAGTTTGTGGGTTCTAAGTAATTCAAGTACTACCCGCAAGTGTTCCTCTTGCTCCTTTTCGAAGGGTGAATAAATCAAGATATCATCTACAAAGACAACCACAAAACGGTCTAGGAACTCATGGAAGATCCGGTTCATCAAATCCATAAACACAACCGGTGTATTGGTGAGCTCGAAAGGCATCACTAGAAACTCATAATGGCCATACCGAGTGCGGAATGTCGTCTTAAGGATATCATCCTCCCTTACCCTCAACTGGTGATAACCCAATCTCAGGTCTATCTTAGAAAAGGAACAAGACCCTTTCAACTAATCAAACAAATCATCTACACGAGGCATTGGGTATTTGTTCTTGACAGTCATCCGTTCAATTTCTAGTAATCTATACAAAGTCGCAATGCTCCATCTTTCTTTTTGACAAAAAGAGCCGGTGCTCCCCACGACGAAGTACTGGGGTGGATAAAACCCTTATCTAACAATTCTTGGAGTTGAATCTTCAACTCACTAAACTCAGCAGGTGCAAACCAATACGGTGCCATAGAAATCGGTGCCGTGCTAGGCACTAAATCAATAGAAAACTCGATCTCTCGGTGAGGTGGTAAACTAGTAAGATCCTTTGGAAAAACATCCGGATATTCTCAAACTACTCTTGGCAACTCAACCTGAACTTCATCAGCCTCATTACTCAAGAAGTTGGCAAGAAGACAACTAAGCTCATTTCACCCAAGCAGATCATACACCGGTGATAAGACTATACCAACCAGTCCCCCAAGAAATGAAAACAATCATCGCTCAAGGTACATACAGTAACCCTCCCCAGTCCTCCAAGAAATGAAAACAATCATCGTTCAAGGTACATACAACAACCCTCTGACAGTAGCAATCTCTAATAGCCTGATATGAAGACAACCAATCCATACCCAAAATAACATCAAAGCTAGACATATCAATCAACACAAATAAAAAAAGAAGCCGGCGACTTGCAACCTCTATGTCACAACCCCGACACCCCTGTTTCAAAACAACCTCACTACCAATAGGTGACTCTACACAAATAGGAGATGCTAACTGAGCCAACTCTAACCCCAAAACTGGTGCAAATACAGACGAGATAAATGAATGGGATGCACTCGTATCAATCAACACATTAGCAACTGAATTGCAAAACAAGAAGGTACCTCTCACTACTGAAGGAGCTGGTACAAGATCTGGGACGGTAACAGCATAACCCGCCTTGTAGGCCTCTGATCTACCTACTCACCCCTCGAAGCATAAGCCTGATCCACCATTTATGTCCACATCCATTCAATTTCACATTTCTAATCCCAATTCCATTTATTTATATAAAATAAATATTTGAAACATTTTAGGGCAACTCCCTATTTCCCAAATATTAACCCAAATGCCAAAATCAATTATTTTGTCACAATATAACCTCATATTCAACCCCGTAACGACTTATAACTCATTCACTTAGAAACCCATCATTTGGTTTAATACCCAAACCCTAGGTTTGTTCATAGTACACCCAAATTCTACCATTTTTACACAACAACCCATAACTAAGTTAAAAATCATATGAGATTGTAGAAAATCCCTACCTCAAGTTGAAAGACCAAAGAAAGAGATGGAGAAACTTTGAAAATGCCGAAACCAAGCTTTAATCAGACCAAAAGAGAGCTCTTAAGGCGTATTTCCTTTTTAACAAAGGCACACAGGTACGGAGATCACCAAATCTAGGTGAAAATGTAGAGAGAATGTGAGTTTTAGAGAGAGAGACTCTAGATCTGGGGTTCTTGAAAAGTAGAGAAAGAGAGAGAGAAAAGTGAAAAAATAATGTAAAATGACCTTTTTACAAATTGATATATGCACAGTCCGCTCGAGCGCAAGAAGTGATGCTAGAGCGTCAAGACACAATAAAAAAGGGCATTATCGCTCGAGCGCAAGAAGTGCCACTCGAGCATAGAATACACACATCTAGTAGTTTTGCAGACAGCAGACCAACGCTCGAGCGCAATAAAGGCCGCTCGAGCTCCCACCCGCTCGAGCGTTGGTAATGTTGCTCGAGCGCAAAATACACTCTTCCAGTAATTTTGCAGACCTGCAAAAGTACTGGGAGTTTGCAAAAGCCTGCTCTAGCGCAAGAAGTGTCGCTTAAGTAGAGGACCAAAAATCTGAGCAACATAAGGTTTGAAAACCAAGCGACCAATTTATTCCAAACACAACCACAACAGTCCCAAAGCCAAATTTAAGGAGACATAAAAAACAATATAAAACTAGTAAACCTAAGTCGGGATACAACAAAGGTCGGGTCAAAACCAGGATCGCTATATTTGTCATCGCCATTGATCTCCACTCCGCGGTGGTCGATGTCGAGAGGGTTGAAATCTAGAGAGAGAGAGAGAGAGAGAGAGAGAAGATCGGTTTTGATACTTTAGCACAGTGCATACCATATATATATATATACAGAGGGTATTTTGGTCATTTAACTTAAACTTGTCCTTATGCACAAACTAATTCAGTGCCTGGACCTCCTACCAAACAAAATTCAAAATTGAATTTTTGAGCCAAGCGCCCTGGTCATAATCCATGAAATCATTTTATTGATAAAAACAAAAAATTTATAAAAATAAAACAAAAACAAGAATTAATGTTACCTACTTAAATTTCTTCTAAAGTGTAATTTACACCATTTCAACTTTAAATTTATACCATAAATTCAAAAAAATATGACTATTTAATTTATTTATTTATTGTGTACATAATATTTAGGATAAATATACATGTAGTTTATGTAGTTCGCCTCACATGTCAATTACATTAAGCCAATTTAATCTGATTGATAATGCTTTATAGAAATTGGAATCAAATCTATAGACAAAATAATCCATTCACTATCCTCAAAATGATTGAATTATTAACATCCAACGAAAGTGTTTTCTTTTTCTACAAACCAATTTCTCTAAGTGTACATGCTTTTTGAAGTTTTTCAAAATCATAATTTTATCCCCTAATCAAATTAACCATTAAGAACAAACTTTAATTTTTAATCAATTTCTCAGTACACATCTCATCAGTCCATCCCATCATCCATTCCACGATAGGCTGCCATTGAATGCTCCCTTCGAAGCCTAGCCTCCACTGTACGTAACATATCCTCTTCTCCCGCCACCGCCCCCCAGTCACTAATTTTAGTACCTCGATTCTTTTTTGTAGAAAATCTAGGCTTAGGGTTTCAAATGAAATGAGATAGACTACTAAAAAGGGACCTTTTTGCGACAGCCTCACACATCGCAAAAGGTGAACATGTCGTTACAAAAGACGTTGCGACGATGGAGTAGCAACAGAAAGGGGAGGTGACGGAAGGGGGCGTGACAAAAGGTATTTGCGACAGTTACGAATCGTCACTTTCTTGTAACAACGGCAAATCAGTAGTTTTTACGATGGTTTAACCTAACACAAAAAAGCAGAAAAAAAATATCACTTTAGCAACGATTTAAGATGCCATCACCAAAAACTTTTTTTAGAGACAATAATTAACGTCACTAAAATATTATTAGCGATGGTCTAAAAAATCGCAAAAAAGAAAAGAAAAGAAAATTAAATCAATAATGTATTTGTGACAGCTTAAATCGTCGCTAAATAATTGAAGTAATATATAAATGTGATAGGTTAAACCGTTGCTAATAAAATGCAAAGATTAATGATTACATTAGCGATAGTTTATTACTGTCACAAAAAATATTTTCCTAAAATAAATATATATTTTATTAATTCATTGTAGTTTTGCAACAATTTCTAGATGTTGCAAAAAATAAAACCATATATAATTTATTAAAATTATTTTCCTGTACAAATTATTAATATTTTCTAAAATAAAATACATCTGAACAATCTAGAAACCCTAGATGTTGATTTGTGATTATGTACCAATTTTAAGCAGAATATAACAATCCCAAACAAACAATCAAAGACAAATCGACACAACGATTTTACGTGAAAAAACCACAATTGGACACTTCCAACTGTGATTAAAAAACCATGGGCAATAGCCACAAAACAATCCACTAAGAAGATTTAAAGGAATTACACAGGTATACTCTCAATTACCTAGCGAATCCACGCCTAATTGAACCAACCTCTATGTGCCTCTTCCAACCCTGTCTTCACCTCATAATTGTCTTTACGATGAGCCACTCCAGAATTCACCGAAGCTTCAGGCTCGAATTCTTCAGAATCCACCGAAGAACAACTCTCTCTCTCTCTCTTGTGTATAACAAACAAAACCTTTGATGTACTCTCTTTAAACCATGAGTTGAATACTCAATAAAACATCAAAAAAAACTAACAAAATATCCCCAGATATAAACCTTAAGAACCAAAAAGAAGATCTGGAGGAATTAAATAGTTTTGGGAGAAAACCAACTATTTATAAAAAATCCAAAAGTAATCCTAGTTTTGGAAGAAAATCAACTTCTTATAGAAATCCTTGTCAAACGGGATTGCCAATAAAAAAACCTAACAATCTCTCCCTTTGGCAATGCCGTGACAAAACACACCTAACAAATAAAATCCTAGTCACCCCAACCCATTACAACCAACAAACACAAACGTCTTTCTCAAGATAAAGATCTACAAAACAGCTATTAGTGTCACAATCTCCAAAACAACTATTAGTCTCACAAGAGTATATGAAAAAGCAATAAACACATTGCTAGATTATCTTGAAGCATTTGAAGCATGAGATGGAAAACATTAATAGATGCAACTTGGAGATTTTAAGAACATGTAGCATGAAAACCTGAAAACTAAGACACATGCACCCGACACATGACATGAATACATGAAATCCTAAGACACACCGGACAACATTAATCCCTTTTTTTTTCTTCAAGAATTGACAAAGGAAGCTCAAACAATAAAGAAACCAATGCAAAGCAACATGTAAACCAACTAATGTCAATCTCCCGTACCAAACAAAACAAAGTGTTCATGCTAACAAACTCTTGCAATGATAAACCAAACTCCCCCTCACTAAAAACAATGAACAAGAAAAAAAACAACAAAAATAATATGGTGGAACAAGCAGGGAATTTCAGATTTGTACCTTAAAACACACAAGATTATCCAAGAAGCACAATTACTTGAAAATACAATGTGCACAGCCTCTAGAAAATTCTTCATAAAAGAAAGTGATACATTATGTGAAAAGCATAGATCTCATGATAAAAGTGTGTGTGACTCTTGGAGTTCGACAAACACAAGATTCAAAGCCTAGTAGTGATATGAAAGCTGGACCTCCGACTAGAGAATCTAAGCACAATACAGGAAAGTCAAACCACTAGGAATCAAGGGGTATTTGTTGAGTAAAGGCGGAGGCTCCTCCTCAATCAATGAATCCTTTATTTTTTTCTTTTTCTTTTTCTTTTTTTTTTCACAGCTTTTTCTTTTCTTTCTTTTGCATATTTTTTTTTTTCTTTTTCACATTTTTTTTCTTTCTTTTGCACACTAATTGGCGGCTGACATGCTCAAGAGTATGGAAACTGAACCAGAGAAGCATGGATATAATAAGGATGGCCTGGTTGGTGACTCTGAGGTAGCCTTTTCCTCATGGCTGGACTGCAAAAAATTGAGGGGAAAGCCGTGGAGGTGCAAAAAGATGGAAGGTGGTTAAGAGACTCAACATCACCCATGATATGCTAGCATAGGTCAATTCCTCTAGAAAAGCAAAAGATACAATGCCAGAAATCCATAGAAAAAAACATGATCACTAAGATAGAAGACTCCAAAATTTGCTAATCCAAGAGTGTGTACAGAATGAGACGTACTAATCAAAGAATACACACTCCAAAATGAGTAATGACCACAGAAAGTACACACATATTAACATGTAATGGATATTCTCATCAATTCCAATATGCACCAAGGACCACTCAAAAATTTCAAGCTTGCAAAACCATACTAAGAAAATCTTTTTGGATTTTTTTTTTTCTTTAACCAAAGTAAGATAAAAAACAAAGATGCACACATTTTTTTCTCATTAAAAAAAAACACACACAGAGACCCAAAAAACTAAACAGAGTAAACACATTAACATAAGTCAAGTTTTCTCAGCCAAATCTTTTTAGTCTTAACAAAATCAGGTCTAGTGGACTTGGTGAGAGTCGTGGTGTTGTGAACACCCTCATGAATCTTGGTATTCCTAGACATGTAAGGTTGTCTCCTAACCCAAAAAGTATTCGAATTTCGACCCTTTTGAGACACTCTCCCATGCAACTTATAACAATAAGGGCGAATATGACCATGCATACCACAATGATGACAAATAAAAACAGGGTGTACCTTCTTTTCTTTTACCTTACCAACTCTAGGAAGTTTGAGAAGTCTATCCTCATGTTGAATCTTTTTTCCTCCTTTTCCTTGAGTTCTTGTATCATGAGATGTGGATGCACTCTGTTGTTGCTCTTTCCTACGTCCAAAGCCAATGCCACTCTTGTCAGAACAGATTTGTTGAGACCCAATGATATTGTCCAAAGTCTTTGATCCTTTGTTCCAAAGACCAATGGTAGCCATAGCACACTTGAGTTTTTCCTCTTTCTTGATGATTAGCTCCTCCAAGGCAACTTGAGACATCTCGAGACTTTCAATCTTTTCTTCATATGTTGCATAGATTTGCTGTAGCTCATCCCTCTCTGTCTCACAAGTCAACAGTTTTGCACAAAGAACTTTTCGATCATCAGCTATCTTGATGGCATTAATCCTAGCCTCGGAAATATCCTCCTTAAGTTTGACATTCTTACTTTCACATGCTTTGAGTTTCTTTGTGAGTTTGTCATTCAACGTGAATAAGTTAAGAGACTCCTTATATAACTTTTCATAAGCTTGCTCAAGCTCTTCATGATCACTCTCCGAGGATTCATCATCAGTGCTATTCTCAACTGACATCTTCGGAGACTCTGTTTGTCCTTCAGTTACAGAAGCTGCCATGAAAGCAAGGAATTGCTTATGTCCCTCTTCGCCTTGATCTTCGTTGTCACTGTCATCTTCATTAGATTCTGATTCATCATCCCAAGTGATGGCAAGGGCTTTTTTCTTCCTCAAACGAGTGGGGCATTCTAAAGTAAAGTGGCCAAATCCTTGGCATTTATAGCATTGGACACTTTCAGAGTTCCCTTGTATCTTTCCTTTCTCCTTCTTGGCTGTAGGACTAATTTTGAGTTTATCTTTGCCTTTAAATTTATGAGTATGAGTAGATTCCAAAAGATTAGGATTCTTTTTCAAAAAGGATTTTTTAAATTATTTAACAAAAGCAGCCATAATCTTGGAATCTATCTCACAATCCTCATCAGAATCCTCTACCACTTTATGTGCACTACTAAAAGCAAAATCTTTTTGTTTCTTTTTGAAATTTCTATGTGCCTCATAAGTTTGGAGATTTCCAACCAACTGATCCAGCTTGAGGGTGTCAACATCTTGAGCCTCCTCAATTGCCGTAACTTTTGGTTGGAACCGATCGGGCAAGGATCTCAAAATTTTTCCTACAACTTTGGATTCTGGTATTTTTTCACCTAAATTGAAGCTGGAATTAACAATGTCACTCAACTTCGCATAAAATTCATCAAAGGTCTCACTATCTTTCATTGAAAGGTTTTTGAAACTAGATGTGAGCCTTTGAAGTTTTGAGCGTTTAACCGAAGGAGTGCCCTCATGAATAGTTTGTAAGATATCCCAAGCCTCCTTTGCGACTTCACAATTGCAAATATGACTAAACTCTTCAGGTGTGACAGCGCAAAAGAGAGAATTGATAGCTTTACTATTCCAGCTACTATTGTGGTAATCAGTTGTGTCCCACTTACCAATTGGTTTGGGGAAAGTTACTCCATCAATAGTAATTGTTGGTTCAGTCCACCTATTCATGACGGATTGCCAAACTTTTTCATCAATAGATTTTAAAAAAGATCTCATCCGAGCTTTCCAAAAAGAATAATTGGATCCGTCAAGTAGGGGTGGTCGAACCATAGAATTTCCCTCACGAATTGTATCCATTATCACAAATCAAACAAGATCTCGTTCTAAAAGAATTTTTTTGAAAAAAAATAGAACGACCTGCTCTGATACCAATTCAACAATCTAGAAACCCTAGATGTTGATTTGTGATTATGTACCAATTTTAAGCAGAATATAACAATCCCAATCAAACAATCAGAGACAAATCGACAAAACGATTTTATGTGGAAAAACCATAATTGGACACCTCCAACTGTGATTAAAAAACCACAGGCAACAGCCACAAAACAATCCACTAAGAAGATTTAAAGGAATTACACAGGTATACTCTCAATTACCTAGCGAATCCACGCCTAATTGAACCAACCTCTATGTGCCTCTTCCAACCTCGTCTTCACCTCGGAATTGTCTTTACGATGAGCCACTCCAGAATCCACCGAAGAACAACTCTCTCTCTCTTGTGTATAACAAACAAAACCTTTGATGTACTCTCTTTAAACCATGAGTTGAATACTCAATAAAACATCAAAGAAAACTAACAAAATATCCCCAGATATAAACCTTAAGAACCAAAAAGAAGATCTGGAGGAATTAAATAGTTTTGGGAGAAAACCAACTATTTATAGAAAATTCAAAAGTAATCCTAGTTTTGGAAGAAATCCAATTACTTATAGAAATCCAAAAGTAATCCTAGTTTTGGAAGAAAATCAACTTCTTATAGAAATCCTTGTCAAACGGGATTGGCAATAAAAAAACCTAACAACGTCCACATCCACTTCCACACACATCCACATTCACAAAATCATATATACGAATAATAATATATTTGTCCTGTAACAATATAGTGTCAACCAAACATTC